>CANXME010002348.1:1222500-2445000 GCA_948144175.1 Closterium sp. NIES-65
GGTTGCAATCTCCCTGGCAGACCCCTCTGGAAATCCTCTCCTTGCTAGCTTCTCCACTGTCCTTCTGTGCCCTCCAGCCCCCTCTGGCACCCTATCTGGTCTGTACCTCCCCTCGTTCTCTACGAACTTGGTGAATGGAGCGGACCTACAGGATCGAGGAGTTGACGAGTTCACTCCTGCGAGTCAGCGACTGACCCACTGCACGTGTGCTCGGACAGGTCGACACCTGGCAACGTTCACCCGTCCGCCAGGGTCGAGCTTGTACACCCTTACTACTGCGTCTCCTCCTGCTGCTGAGTCTGCCCAGGTAGCTGCATCGAGTCAGGTGTTTGCTGCGGCGTCTAGGTCTGGTCCTGAGTCTGCCCCCTGCTCGTGTCGTCTACAGTCCCACCAGACTCTCCTTTTGCACCACTGCCTTGGTCACCCCTCCTTGCCTCGTCTCCGAGGCATGGCCTTTCGTGTCCTTGTTCCTGGTCTCCCTCGGTCTCTCCCTCCCCTTCCTTTGGGGCCTGGCCCTACCTGCGTCCCCTGCGTCGAGGGGCGACAGCGCGCCGCCCCTCACTCCTCCGAGTTTCCTCCGACAGAGGCTCCGCTGCAAACTCTCCACATGGACGTGTGGGGCCCAGCCCGTGTCAGTGGCCAGGGACGAGAGTTGTACTTTCTGATGGTCGTTGACGACTACTCGCGTTACACCACAGTCTTCCCCTTGCGCAGCAAGGGTGACGTCACTGAGGTGTTGATCGACTGGATCCGCGCAGCTCATCTCCAGCTCAGAGAGAGTTTCGGCTCGGACTTTCCTGTTCTACGTCTGCACTCGGACAGAGGCGGGGAGTTTTCCTCTGCCCGTCTGGGAGCCTTCTGACGTGCACAGGGCATCCGCCAGACCTTCACGCTTCTGGCCTCTCCATAGCAAAATGGGATTGCTGAGCGCCGCATTGGCATGGTCTTGGACGTCGCTCGTACGTCCATGATGCATGCGGCTGCCCCCCATTTTCTGTGGCCGTTTGCAGTTCAGTACGCTGCACATCAGCTCAACATGCAGCCCCAGGTCTCCTTGTTAGAGACCTCCCCCGCCTTGCGGTGGACCGGGAAGGTTGGCGATGCGTCTGCGTTTTGGGTCTGGGGATCTAGGGCGTGTGTCCGCAACTCGTCTACGGACAAGCTGTCCCCCCGTGCTGTTCCTTGCGTCTTCCTTGGCTTCCCCCCCGACGGGCCTGGCTGGCGGTTTTACAACCCCACCTCGCGCCGAGCTCTGTCCTCCCAGGACATCACCTTTGACGAGTTGGTGCCTTACTACCGTCTCTTCCCCTACCGCACTGCTCCCCTCCCCCCGCCTCCGCTCTTCCTTGCGCCAGGTGCTACACAGGTAGACCCCCTCCCTCCTCAGGGTCCTGCCCCTTAAGGTGTGTCCAAGGTTAACGCAGTCGAGCCAATCGAGGTAGCTGTTGACTCTGGTACTGCTAGAGGTGCTGAGCCTGCGGGTGCCAGGTCTGCGGGGGCCGGGTCTGGGGGTGCTGGGTCTGAGGGTGCTGAGACTGGGAGTGCTGAGTATGGGGGTGCTGAGACTGGGGGTGTTGAGCCTGGGGGTGCTGAGCTTGGGGTTGCTGGGTCTGCTCGTGTGGCCGCCGGCGATGCTTCGTCGAGGCGGGAGCCGCTCTCTCCACAGGAGCTGCGCGAGTGGTTCGCCCGCTAGTGGAGACATGCTACTGAGTCTAGGGGTGCTGCTGGAGCTACTCAAGTTGGTCCTGCTGGAGCTGCTATTGGTGTTGGTGCTGCTGGAGGTGGAGCTGCTGGGGGTGTTAGCGCTGGTGTTTCTACTCGTGCTGGTGCGTCTTGGGGTGCTGCTGAGGCAGCTGGTGCTGACGGTTCTACTGGAGTTGGAGCTGCTGGGGGTGTTGGCGCTGGCGGTGCTGCTGGTGCTGGTGCTTCTGAGGGTCCTTGAGTTGGCGCTGTTGGAGCTGGAGGTTCTGCTGGCGGTGGTGCTGCCACTGGGGGTACTCGTGCCGTCCTTGCTGGTTCGGGAGGCGCTGAGCGGCCGAGGCCGTACTTCGTTCCGCTCCTGGAGCAGGTTCTTGGTCTCCCTCCCTCTCCTAGTCCTGCTCCACCCTTAGAGTGTCCGCAGCCTGTCCAGTCGCAGTCCCAGTTACAGCCCGCCTCCCTGCTACCTGCTCCTTCTCCCTACACTGGTCCTACTGGAGGTCTTGCTGAGCCTCGTGAGCCTGCGTCTCGTCCTGCGTCGCCTGTTCGTGCTGCTCGCACTAGTGGTCATACTGCGCGTCCGCGTCCTCCTGCGGTCCCCGGCACACACCACATGGCGCTGCATCCTTCCACTGCTCCTCTGCGTGTCCCGTTGCCGTCTCCTCCAGAGTCCTCTCTTTCTTCGCTTGCTGACCCGGAGTCCGACTCCCTTCGTGCTGCTAGTCCTTCGGTCACGGGCCTTCTTGCTACTGTTGTCACTGACCCTACCTTTGAGTCCACTGCTGCGTGTGCTCTAGTTGCTGAGCTTGTCGACTTCGCTGCTCGCTTTCGTCTAGACTACGCTATTTTTGGAAGATATAGGATCTTCCTTTGAAAATAAGAATTTATTTAATATAGCATTCAATTTCAAGTTAAAGGTTGGTGTTTGTAAAATTAAAGGATACACTCCGATAGAACCAAACAACCTTTTACGACGTAAATCGCACAATTATGATTGGACATCTATCCCTGAAAGTAATGTAAAAGAGGTTGCTAATAGAATATCTCAATTAGTTTCGGAAGGCTATCAGTTTACAAAGATGGAACTTAAGGGTAAATTCATAGTTAAACCGACCAAAAAGGCCCAGAATGAGTACGCCAAGACCGTAATTGTTGCCAGTCTTGTTGCTGCGTCTGAGTCTTTTTATCCTCCGTCCATCGAGGGTGAGTGTGCTCTTAGCACGGACGTCCTTGAGGACAGACAGGAGGAGTTCGAGTGCTTTGCGGCTGCTTTGCCCCATCTCGTGTCCTTGCTGATTGCCCCTGAGTGAGACCCGGATGCACCAGACATCCCGACTCCTCGATTGTAAGCTGTGGCGATCGAGGGTCCCTACTCCTCTCAGTGGTAGTTGGCCATGGACGCAGAGATGGCTTCTTGGAAGTCCACAGGCACCTACGTCGACGAGGTTCCCCCACCTGGGGCGAACATCGTCAGTGGGATGTGTATCTTCAGGGTGAAGCGGCCGCCTGGCTCTCCGCCTGTCTTCAAGGCGCGTTACGTGGCTCGAGGCTTCAGTCAGCGGCAGGGAGTTGACTACTTTCAGACCTTCTCTCCCACCCCGAAGATGACCACTCTTCGGGTGCTGCTGCACATAGCCGCTCAGCGCGACTACGAGCTTCACTCTCTTGACTTCAGCACAACTTTCCTGCAAGGCAGCCTGCACGAGGAGATCTGGCTGCACCGCCCACTTGGCTTAACTGGGTCGTTTCCTCCTGGTACCCAGTGGAGCCTCCGGCGGCCAGTCTACGGTCTCCGCCAGGCGCCCCGTGAGTGGCACGACACACTAAGCACTACACTTGCGGCTCTTGGGTTTGCTCCTTCTACAGCCGACCCGTCGCTATTTCTACGCACCGACACCTCTTTGCCGCCATTCTACATCCTCGTGTTCGTTGACGGCTTGGTCTTTGCCACTGCTAACACTGCTGGACTCGCCTACGTGAAGTCCGAGCTATAGAAGAGACACACGTGCACAGACCTGGATGAACTACGCAGCTACCTTGGCTTGTAGATCACCCGAGACAGAGCACACCGCACCATTACCCTTACTCAGTCACACATGGTGCAGCAGGTCCTTCAACGCTTCGGCTTCACGTACTCCTCGCCTCAGGGCAGTCTCTGTCTACTCGCCACTCGCTCTCAGCTCTGCCTTCGGATGAGTCCGTAGAGTCGAGTGGCCCGTACCCAGAGCTTGTTGGCTGCCTCATGTACCTGATGACCTGCACACGACCTGACCTTGCATACCCTCGTAGCATCTTGGCTTGCTATGTTGCTCCTGGGAGACACCGACCAGAGCACATGGCTGCAGCCAAGAGGGTGTTGCGCTACGTGTGCAGTACGTTGGGCATGGCGCTAGTGCTTGGAGGGCGATGTCGAGTAGTCCTCATAGGTCACGTTGACGCTTCTTGGGCTGACGACCAGGCTACGCAGTGGTCGTCACAGGGTTACACCTTCAGCCTTGGCTCTGGTTCTGTTTCATGGCGGTCTACCCGCTCGTCCTCTGTTCTCGGCTCCAGCTGTGAGGGTGAGATCTACGCAGGGGCCATGGCTGCACAGGAGCTACGCTGGCTCACCTACCTTCTGACTGATCTAGGAGAGCCGCCTCGTTCTCCTCCCGTTGTGTACGTAGACAACAAGGCCATGCTGGCCTTGTGTCGGGAGCACAGACTGGAGCACAGAACGAAGCACATTGCTCTCCGCTACTTCCTGTCTCGTGAGCTGCAGCAGCGTGGTCAGCTCTGCCTCACCCGCGTGGCCTCTGAGGCCAACACTGCTGATATCTTCACCAAGGCCCTTCCGCCTTGTGATCATCAACGTTTCTGTACTGTGCTAGGTCTTGTGCCTACCTGGCCTCACTTTCTCACTTCTTGATCTTGTTTGTAGTATCTTCTCTGTATACCTGCCCTTGCTTGTTTTTCCTTTATATATATGTTCTTGCATGTGAACTGGCCGTGTGGCCCTACTCTTATGCTCGGACTGTGTGGTGACTTTGTGATCCACCCTGAGCGTATACAATGATGGCGGGAAATAAATCCGCGGTCCAAACTGGTGCAACCATGGTCGACCGATAACGCCTTCGTACCCGCCGAGGTGCAGTTGCTCGAACGTGACCGTCACCTCCAAGCTTCCAAACATGCAATGCACAGGGAGGAGAGTAGGTCCGCAGCGCCGCCGAGTACCATCTGCCATGATCACGTCCTGCGGGTTGCTGTTGGGATCTTTGGGGAGAGAAAGTTCAGCAGCAATTGAGGGAGAGAGGAAATTTGCTGAAGCGCCGGTATCGAGCAAAAAGTCAACGTAGCGATTCTTTATTTTTGCGTATAGAATGATGGCGGGGAATGGAGCGTTGGATGTGGTGTAGAGTTCAGAGGTGCAGATGAATAATGGAGTCGGGAGAAGCGGGGCATGCGATGTGCCAGAGGTCTGCCCCACTGCTACTGGCGCTGTCCGTTTCCCGGAGACCTTTCGAAGTTGCGGCAGTTCGGGCAATGTCGCTTGATGTGGCCGACTTTCCCGCACGAGTAGCACGTAAGCGTGGATTGGTTGCGTGCGCGCTGTTCCACCACACCGAGCTCCATGGGAGAAGGACCATTGGTGCGGTAGGTAGGTCCAGCAGTTGTGTGCTGCCTGGTTCGTCCTTGGAATCGCTGGTATGCTGCAAAGTTGATGGTGTCAAAACGCTCGGCGACACGAATCATCTCATCCAACGTCGTAGCGCCGCGGAGTTTGACCTCGGTGCGGATTTTCGGCTTCAGCCCATGCTTGAATTTGTCCATCTGTTCAGCAGCAAGGATGTCAGGGATCTCAAGCACGAGCTTGCGGAAGCGGTTGATGTACTCAGCGACCGAGCGATGTTGGCATAATTCAGCGAGGTTGTCACGTGCGCGCTCGATGGAGTTGACCGGCTCGAAGTTCATTAATAGCGATGCAGAAAACTCTTCCCAAGTTGAAATCGTAGCATGGCAACTCTGCCACCAAGTAGCAGCTGCACCCCTCATCATCATGGCGGCATGCCGAGCCCACTCCGCCCGGTTGACATGACAAAGGGAGAGGTATTCCTCCATTTGGAAAAGCCACCGTCGCACCGGTAAGTGACGTTTTCCAGGGATGAACGGCTCAGGTTTGGGTGCTTTGGGTTGTGCAAAAACCACAGCAGGTGCTGGCGTCGGCACCTGTGTGCCCAGGAGTCCACGTTCTTGGAGTTCGCCGAGGATCCAGTCATGCACCTCGCGTTCAATTTCTCGGCGCATATTCGCCACAAATTCGTTCCAGAGTTCCGGCATCATATCAGACGGTCCGGCCATAGGGTCTAGAATATGGCGGGAGCGTGCGAAATAACTAACCAGGCTCTGATTACCAGTGAAACGTTGCTGGCAGGGAAGTAGCAGCCTTAGTAGGCTAGGAAAACGAGGATAGAGTGCTCTCTGGAGTTTTCTGGAAATTGCACTATGACTTCACAAATTTCACAGTACAATTTTATAGAGCACATTCAAATATCGAGTCGCACTCCCAAGTCGCGACTCTCTCTGAATTTCTCAATGGTAACCCAACCCCTTTGAAATGAACCTGCCGTGAAATTCAGAGAATTATTGCGGTACGGGATCGGACGGCGAGCTTGGTTACGGGGCTGTAATTTCGTCGGTGTTGTTGGCTAAGTCGGCGAGCGGTCGGAACTTCGGTGTTCTGCGTTTCGTAATTTTCGCGCGAGGGTTTGTATTGGGCTGCGCGTCAGGACCTGGTCACCCAGCTGTAGGTTGAGGTGTTTGACCAATACGAACAGTTGGTGAGGTGGCGCTTGACTTCCGCCCACCTGCACTGTACTTGGCAGCATTCGGCTGCCACACTGTTACAAAAGATGATGAGCGTATCCAGCATGGCTATCCAACACACGAGATTTACTGTCAGTGATGATCGTGTGGCCACGCTTGACTCAGATGGAGGAGTACGCGGCCCGCTGGGGGTTCATTCAGGGACTCCACGGCGCGGGATGCGAGTCACTGCAGTGGCATGCTAGTGAATCCGCATGACCCTGATACCATCCGCATCCACATGACCCTGATACCATCCGCATCCGCATGACTCTGATACCATCCGCAGCCGCATGACCCTAATACCATCCGCATGGCCCTGATACCATCCGCATGACCCTGATACCATCTACATGACCCTGATACCATCCGCATGACCCTGATACCATCTGCATGACCCTGATACCATCCGCATGACTCTGATCCACAATCACCCTGCCTCCCACCTTTCACGGTTGTGGGTGTCCAGATAAACCAAGTTTTCGTGCAAAACCGCGTTTTTGGTGTTTCATTACGACTCCCAACTTGTTGACATTGAAGTTTGCTTAAAGGTCGGTTGGGGTCAACCGTTTGTATGCGCGCCAAGTGTTGGGGGGTTGATTATTGGAGTTTGTTACTAGTATACAACATGGGGAGTGTCGTTAACGAATCTAACATGTCTGGCTTACCCAACCCAACCCAGCATCTTGGCTGCCCTGTAGGCTCAGTTGATCTATTGGTTGAGCAGAGAGTTGGGCGTCGAAAGCCGTTCGCTTGTTCCGAGCCGAGCCAGGGTTGGCTCGGTGGCTCGCTGGCAGGGTCACCTTAGGCTCGGCCTAGGTGCTCATGCATCTGTCCAACATGCATACCGTACCGTAGAATGTTCTATTTTCTCCTAGTCCCAGATTTGTTTCCTCTTTGTAAGTTGCTGAAGCACGCAGCACGGCAGCCCCCCACCCACACATGTTTCCCTGCCTACCCTGCTTCCTTCCTTCCAGTGCCGTTTCTCGAGGAGCTCAAGTTCTGGGGTTCTGACGACTACGTCACGTTCAACGGATGGAACGAGGGGGATGACTGCAAGACACCCGACTTCCTGTCCTGTGACGATGATGGCATGGTTACACGATTGTGAGTGCTCATCTCATAGTGCTTGCTCGAGCTGGCATTCGGGTCCTTGTGCACTTTGCCATTTATCGAACAGAGAGTTACCTCACCCTGGGTTTGGATGTGTCCACTCAGTCCCAACACCCAAGCTTTGTCAATTGTCAGCGACGGTTGAGCTCTGTCTCCAAGCCCTTGCTTGTGTTAGCGGCAATTGAGCTAATTACTCTTAAGCCCTGAAGTTTTCCTTCCTCCACTCGAGGACGCTAAGCTTCTCTCCTTCACCAGACGCAGATCGTCCCTTTAGCCCGAATGATTCACGTATGAGCAAAGGGTTGGCAGCCGTTCGCTATGCAGCCTTCCCCTGCTAGGAGTTCATGATTTCCTCCTTCCCGTCCCTTGATTTCCTTCTGTCGTGCTCCCTGGTGCCGCCCCTACCCTCGTAACTATTGCCATGTGCGCCCTGTCGGGCTGTGGTGTGGAGCATTGTAACCTTTCAACACAAAAATGTTCCCTGACGCCCGCCCCGACCAGGCCTACCTACCCTCTCATGTGCTGGCTGTTGTGTTGTGTACGCTCCGTAGGGCTTTCGAGGATTCGGACCCTTTGCTGCTGGCAATGTGCACTGCCTGTCGGCTTGATGGCATGAAATGGCGGGTTCTAAGATTGACATTTGAGTCGACTGAATAGTCAACTCTGCAAACTGCACTGTCTGCTGGGTTATGTATGTATGTGTGTGGTGTGTGTGTGTGTTTGTGTATGTGTGTGTGTGTGTGGATGTGTGACTGTATGTGTGTGTCTGTGGGTGTCTGTGTCTCTTTAACTGTGTGATGTCCTACTTCCTTTTCGTCATCATGTCATATTCTCACAGGGAATTTCAGAACCAATGGGTCTATTCTCGTTTCCCGCAGACTATTGGAAGTCTAGCCAGACTCTCCTCCATGTACGTATACCCCTGTTGCCTTGAGTCAACTTCATACCCAGACTTTCCTCCATGTACGTACCCTTGTTGCCTTTTGAGTTGACTAGCCTGGCTTTCCCATTTTCCCGTTGTTTCCATTGTTTCCCTTAATTCCATTGTTTATATTGTTTCGCTTGTTTCCTTTGTAGTCCTTGTAGTGCTTGTGCCCTTGTTGCTTTTGTTGTTTCCCTTGTTTCCCTTGTTTCCCCTTGTAGCCTTTCTTTCCCTTGTTTACCTTGTTTCCCTTCCCCTTATTACCCGTGCTTCCTTCGTTTCCCTTGTTTCCTTGTTGCCTTTCTTGCCCTTGTTTACCTTGTTTCCCTTGTTTGCCTTGTTTATCTTGTTGCCCCTTGTTTCCCTTGTTGCCTTTGTTTCTCGTGTTTCCTTCGTCTCCCTTGTTTCCCTCTTTTCCTTTGTTTCCCTTGTTGCCCTTGTTTCCCTTGTTTCTCTTGTTGCTCTATTTCCTGTTGTTTGCCTTGTTCCCCTTGTGTATTTTGTTTCCCTTGTTTTTCCTTGTTTCCTTTCCTGTGAAGTCCGTATTGCTTGTGTTCTAGTAATGTTTTCCATACTCCCTACCTCCCTCCTTCTCCCCCTTTCTCTCTCCCATCTCCTTATCCTTGGCTGATTTTCAACTTCAGTGAATGCTTGTCTTGTTCCTCTTCCCCCACACGTACATCCCTCCACAGAATCATAACACATGATACTCACTTCTTTGGGAGAATCCCATCCGAAATTGGAGGTGCCACCAGCCTTGTTGAAATGTAAGAATGTCGCCTAAGAGTCCCTTGGTCATTGTGCCTCTCTTACCCACTGCTCTCCCTGTTTTTTTCCCCTATCTGAAGTTTGACCATTGGTGTCATGTCTATTGGCTTAGCGTTGCTAGTTTGGGTTGACGTGACAAAGGTCTACTGGTTGGCAGCTATACATGGGCGTCCGGCCGAGTTACTTGGAGCAGCTGAGCCTGAAGCTGACACCTACGTTAACAGTAGTTACGTTGACGAGGGTCTGGTGTGTTGCGTATTCATCATATATAACTATGCATGATGTAGGCTAGAAGATGCATGAATAAATAACTGATTAAAAAAAAAATGATTGCGACACTCTGAATCTCCCTGCTTACTGATACAAGGTGGATGAGGATGATATGGAGGATGAGGGGGAAGACGTGGTGCTAGGTGGATGGGATGGGATGGGATGGGTTGGGGAGGAGTGGGCTTGGCTTGGGGGCTGTGCAGGGAAGGGGTTGGAAGGGTCGGACCAGCCCAGCCCAGAGGCAGAAGGAGGAGATGACGGGAGTAGTCTCGATCGATAATGAATCCTCTTTTGGAGGGAGAAATAAATTCGCTGGATTCCCCCACCCACCGTATAACCCGCTCAAATTTCTCTTTTACCTCCCATTCTAGCATATAGTACTCACACAATGCAGAATCCACATTGTCTGCCAACATAGGAAGGCACCACTGTGGGACAGAGTTGACTTTTGAGTCGACTCGGAAGTCAACTCAACATAGGTAGGCTAGGGCACCACTGCATCCATGCGTGATGATCATGATGATGTGCCTAGTGCCTCTCTCCCTTTCTCATGCATGCAGAGAGCTTAATAATGTTTACCTCTTTGGAAGCATCCCTGCAGAGATGTTTACTCTTCCGAGACTCACCAGATTGTAAGCTCTGATGCTCATGCCACTTCATGCTCATGCCACTTGATGCTCATGCCACTTGATGCTCATGCCACTTGTCTCGCACTTCACCCTGCCTGTGTCTCTTGATGTGTGTGTGCTCTTCTGCATGATCATGACATGACATGACACATCACATGGCTTGTACATACGTCATATGCCATGGATGCCACCAACAGGTCCATAACTGGCATTCAGCTGGAGGGGTCCATCTCTCCAAAGATTTCCAAGCTGGCGCAGCTCAGGATTCTGTAAGCATTTCGTGTTTTCGAGGCACCTCAACATCTGACGCTGCTCAGGACCCTATAAGCCTTTGGCCTCATTCATATCCCTTTTGCATCCATGTACCTCGATTTGAGCGAAATTGCATTTGCCAACCTCAACTTTGAATCTTGCGTGCATTTATCCCTTCACCATACGATGTGAACACGTCATGTAGCCTTTGCACACTATATCAGTCTTATATGCACTATGGAAAGGTCATGCATTGTTTGAGTTGTTTTCTCAACATTTTGAATTCCTCAGGATTCATCTGACATGAGTTCTGTAAAAGACCACACACCCTTCCCCATATTGCCTTGCTTTCTTGCTTGTTGCTTGCTTGCTTTCTTGCTTGCTGCTTGCTTGATTTCTTGCTTGCTGCTTGCTTGCTTTCTTGCTTGCTGCTTGCTTGCATTCTTGCTTGCTACTCGCCTGATTGCATGCCTGTTTGCGTGCGTGCGTGCCTACTGTCGCCTCTCTAATAACCTGCTATCCGTATCCGTGCCCGCCGTTTTGACCTTTGAGTCAACTCAAAACTCTCCTCAATGCTTGCCTGCTTGCATGCCTGTTTGCGTGCGTGCGTGCCTGCAGTGACCTCTCCAACAACCAGCTCTCCGGATCCGTGCCTGCCTCTCTCCTCGCCCTCAAGTCCCTCTGCTTTTTGTAAGCGCATTCCAGCATCCAAGCCAAACCCACAATCCCTGGCTGAAATCGCCAAGAACCCGGGTTATCCCTGTCTGTTTCTGATGGCCATTGCCTGTGCTCTCATCATCTCATTGCTGCTCTGCTCACAATGCTGCGCCACACACACCATCCTCTCACCTCCCATGTGCAGGTCCGTCAGCGACAACTACCTTCACTTAGGCACGGTTCCCAAGCCCAAGTGCACCTCAAAGACCCTCACACTCGCTTTCGGGAACAACTGCTTTCCCACCAAAGCCATCCCCTGCAAGCAACCCCAACGGCCCGCCAAGCAGTGCAGTACCTTCTGCGGCCTCTCTCCCCCTGCCACGCCATCCTGTGGTGGTCAGGGCTACTGCGTCTGGCAAGGAGCGCATGTCACAGGCACAGCCACATGTGTGTGCAATGAGGGGTTCGGAAACGGGGTGGATCCCGCCACGTGCATGCTGTCGCTGCCAGACTCAGAATGTAAGTTACCCTTTGCACACTATATCTATGATCATCACCTTCGTGCTTCTCTGCTTTCCAGCCTCTGGCAGATATGGCATGTGGGTTGGGTCTCGTTCCTCATCCTCTTTCATCATTCTCGTGACTGTGTTGTTTGCGTTTCAGACTCGAGCCAGCTGTTGCACATGTTGTAATAGCTGCCCATAGCAAGAGTGTGCTATGAGGGTGAATGAGTTCAATTTGCGCAATGCAGTGGCCGACGTTGCGTTGTTTTGTGCGTACTGTGTCGTGTGTGCCCATTATTGCCTCTCCGTGCACGCTCTGGCGACTAAACAATTTGCTACAATCTATGTGGTGTTGTGTTGGCTGTGCGTGCCGGCTATGTGTGCCGGCTGTGTGCGCGCACGGTTAGCACTCAGTGCGCTCTTGGTGGTGTGGGTTGGCTTTGATGGCGACGGCACTTGGCGAAGGAAGGTGCCATGTGCGCAGCTGAAGTATGTTCTGTGAAACGAGGCCAACCACATCGTCAAACTGTGAGCCCCCTCTTCATTCCCCTTGCAACACAATTTCACATTGATTTGGGAGGAGATTATTTGTGATGTGAGATTGATGTATGTGACAGTAATTTCTCAGCTTTCCACGTTCATTACGTGGAAGAGAGCCATAGCAGATGTGCCTTCATTTTGTTCGATGTAAAGGTTTTTCTCTCATCTTCTTCTTCTTGTTTCTCCCATATCCCTCTTCTTGTTTGCCCCTGTTCACCTTGCATGCACATTGTTCAGAAGCGCACCCAATCGTGGAATAACTGGCTCGATTCTAATGCCTATTGCCAGTCTGCTGTACCTCACTTCCATGTGAGTGACAGATCCCTGCCAAAAGGTTGAGTGAGCGGGTGTGGTAGGACAGTGTCACAGTGGGAGTGGCAGCGGTGGGAGGGTAGCTGCAGAGAGTGACAGTGGTGGGAGGGTAGCTGCAGAGAGTGGCAGTGGTGGGAGGGTAGCTGCAGAGAGTGGCAGTGGTGGGAGGGTAGCTGCAGAGAGTGGCAGCGGTGGGAGGGCGGGCAGCTGCACAGAGTGGTCTTCGCGAGCTGGCCAGCCCATACTGTCACATCTCTTGTGAAAGCAAGATTCTCTCGCCCGCCTTCCTTCCTCTCTCCCATCCATCCCTCCTCCCATCCTCGTACCTGCCTGCAGCAACCTGTCGGGCAACCACCTTGCAGGGGCCATCCCCGAGTCTATCAGCTCCCTCACCAACCTGCAGTTCGTGTGAGCCATCGCCCATTGCCCGCCCATACCTCCTTGCTTGCATTGCACCATTCCAATTCTTCGGCTGAACCACTTGGTATTGTGGACAGGACATGCACTTGAAGGGACTGTTGGTGATGGGGGTTCTTTAATACCTCTTCTGTGTTGTTTGCTTCCACTCCACACGATCCCAATCCCCTTTTCTCGGCAGGGATTTGTCAGTCAACCAGATATCAGGGGATTTATGGAGCAGCCTTGGAAATCTGAAGAAGTTGCAATTTCTGTAAGTCTGTGTTCGCATGTTGCTTCCCCTCCACCTCCATCCCCTGCGGCCTCGTTCAAAAGCAGCAGACCGCCCAGCAGTGCGCTGCCTTCTGCAGCCTCTCCCCGCCCTCAGCGGCGCCCTGTGCGGGCCGGGGCTACTACTTCTGGCAGGCGCCTTAGACCAGCAGCAACGCCACGAGCGCGTGTGCCCCGCGATTCACCACCGGGGCCTTCCCTGCCATCTGCGATTCCGTCCTGCCTGAGTCCGAGTGTAAGGCTCAACAATCAATCAGATGGTGGGTGATTTCGAGATGCATAGCATGTCCCATCCCCATGTCCTGCTGTGCGATGCTGGAGCAATAATACCGTTTTCCTATGCCCCAGTCCTCACACAAGGGTTGAACCTTGAGCCTAGCATGTACACGCCGAGCCTTTTGTACCCTGTCCCACACGCCTCTCCAACACACCCCTGCACAGGGCTAGCTTTGGAAGCACTGGCAATAGCATGGCGGGGGTATGACGGGAAGGGCACTTGGAACAAAGAGTGACTTCGCTCTTGCACCTTATTCTCAACTCTCCCTCTTCATATCTCAAATCCTCTCATGCGCCCCTCACGCACGCCCCTCCTCCCACATACCCCTGCACAGGGCTTGCATTGGAAGCACTGGCAACAACATGGTGGGGGTATGATGGGGAGGGCACGTGGAGCAAGGACGCGCGGTGTGCCAACATGCGGCACATCACGTGTGACGCACAGAACCATGTCGTGAAACTGTAAGGAGCATTGCGGGGACACTTGTGAGTCGACTCAAAGGATGCCCCGTGCGCCAGCATGCGGCACATCAGATGTGATATGATGCCCAGAACCACGTCGTGGAATGGTAAGGAGCTCTACGGTGCTGTGCATGTGACATGCTGTGAATCAGGCTACAACGGTAAGGCTGGTTGTTTGGCATCAACTTATGGAACATGCAATTTCTCAACACGCACGTGTGAAAAAATCATAACCCATGAGTGGGGGAGTGCGCCTGGTTCTCAATATTCTGGTCCCTGTGCGTGCTAATGCAGGGATATTGCCAACACTTGAACCTCTGGGAGCATGCAAGAGCTCATTGGGAATCTCATCTACCTCACTAACCTGTGAGCATCTCACTGCCCTATGAGCATCTCACTGCCCTGTGAGCATCTCAAGCTGTTTCCTGCTGAAGTTTCTGTTAGCCCCTTTCTTGAAGAGAGGAAAGGGGCACAGTGCTAGCCTCAAAAGGCGCCTTGTGTTTTCATGTGTCTTCCTCAACTCGCCAACCGATTGTACTCACCTTTCATGCATCTCCATCCACTCCACCACACTCATCTCACCACCGAACCGCGGTGACTTTTGAGTCGACTCAAAAGATACCTTCCAAATGTCGTGATCCCTCATGCTCCATGTATCTCCATTCCACTCCACCACAATCATCTTACCACCGAACCGTTGAACGTTCCCAGAAATGTTGGAACCAACCGTTTCAGTGGCTCCCTGCCGACGACGTTCGGAAAGCTCACCAATCTGGTCACGTTGTAAGTGAATCTGTCTCGCTTTGCTAGATTCACTCTGTCTCACTTATGTTTGTGTGGTTGGGCGCATGGGTGCAGGAGTGTTGGAGTGAACGGCTTCAACGGTCAGATTCCTCAAGGTCTTTGCAACATGACGAGCCTCACAGCCATGTAAGTGGGTGGAATCATGATTACACGTTCTTCACTCCGCTTTGTTTACCCACTCTCTCTTCATTCGCTTCTTGGTTCAATCGGTGGTGCTAACCTGTGCAGTACGTCGGGCATGGGGCTCGTGCTTGGAGGGCAACGTCCAGTGGTCCTCACAGGTCACGCAGACGCTTCTTGGGCTGACGACCAGGCTACGCAGTGGTCGTCACAGGGACACCTTCAGCCTTGGTTCCGACTCTGTTTCGTGGCGGTCTACCCGCTCATCTTCTGTTTTCAGCTCCAGCTGTGAGGCTGAGATCTACGCGGGGGCCATGGCTTCACAGGAGCTACGGTGGCTCACCTACCTTCTGACTGACCTAGGAGAGGCGCCTCGTTCTCCTCCAGCTCTGTACGTAGACAACAAGGCCATGCTGGCCTTGTGTCTGGAGCACAGACTGGAGCACAGAACGAAGCACATTGCTCTTCGCTACTTCCTTGCTCGTGAGCTGCAGCAGCGTGGTCAGCTGCGCCTTGCTTACGTGGCCTCTTAGGCCAACACTGCTGATATCTTTACCAAGGCACTTCCGCCTTGTGATCATCAGCGCTTTTGTACGATGCTAGGTCTTGTGCCTACTTGGCCTCACTAGCTCATTTCTTGATCTTGCTTGTACTGTGATCTTTCTGTACATGCACTTGCTTGTTTACCTTTATATATAATCTTGCATGTGAGCTGGCCTTGTGGCCTTGAACTTGTGCTTGGAATGTGTGGTGACGTTGTGATCCACCCTGAGCTTGGTGTGCTTTCCTTGACTGGTCTTGTGACCTTTTGTTCTCCCCCACTTTGCCTAAAGGGGTGTGTCAAACTTATATGTATGATCTATCTAGGCTGTAGTGGGGTAGACACTACAGGGTACAACACTTCTAGGTTTCCTACTTGTACCCACATGTTTCCTAGTCGACTCATTCGTCGTTATTGTCACAAAGGAATTAGGCAAATGGTTCACCACCTAGCAGGAAACTAAGATAACAACACTAGGCTACTGTAGGCATTTATATGAATGTATACAAATACATTCCAACAGGATACTCACTGTGGGGTACAAACCCTTAGGTTTCACTTTTGTACCAAACTTCTTGATAGTTCAATCACTCCTTGCCTAAGATTCTAACACGTGAGGGATTGGATGTGATGACACTGGTGAATAGCAACAGGCAAAGGACGCATCGGGTGGGTTGGGCTGGGTTAAGCTGGACTAAACTGGATTGGGTTGGGTTGAGAGCTTTGTGCAAGAGAGCTGTTTCCAAGGTGAACGGATGAACGGCAATAATGGCGATTAGAAGTTTTCTCGATGCCCTGTTACGAAATATTTCAGTACATGAACAATTCTTGTACCACAACATAGACAACTATTGCGCACATAGTGTGTCTTGTTGGGCTGAGAAAAGCCCTTAGGATCTTTGCAGGACTAAAGTCTAAGTAGAACAATGTAATAGCGGAAGCGTTTATTGAAAAGTGTGTGAACCACCTTGCGCTGGTATGTGAGGGCAAAGTAGATTGATTAAAGCAAAGAGATAAAAGCTTTTATATGAGTACAAGGGAATATCAAAGGTTATAGCTTCTAACTGTTTTACTGTTGCTGTTGCGGTTCGATAGGGTGACGACTCGGGCAACTGCTCAATAACGAGTCAGTTGTTTGTGTTAGAATTACTTTATTATAACTGCATTTAGATCTAGCAGTAGTGTAGTTATCACATTTTCCTCTTTGGTGGTTTACCCCCTTTCCTCCCTATTTGTACCTTTGACTCTATAGTGAAAGAAACCCCTTCCTGTTTCTCTCGCTCATGCTACCCCAAACCCTAAGGCTACTATTCTGACATGGTAACCAGAGCTGTAAGATCCTAAGACATAATTTTTTAGGATCATGGGCCCACCCGTCGTGCAGCCCGTAATGCGCCCCACGGGTTCCCCGAATCGCCCCATGGACAACCCCCACGGGTCCCGCGTTTCGCTCTCTGCAGCCCCCCCTCCCCCCCCCCCCCCCCCCCCCCCCCCCCCCCCCCCCCCCCCCCGTTTTGCGCTCCGAAGGCCTGCTCGTCACGCCCGTTGCGCCCTCCCCGTCGCGCTTGTCCGCCCTGTCCGTCCGTCACGCCCTACGCGCCCTTCCCATCCGTCGCGCCCCCGCTGCGCGCCGTCCCGTCCCTTCACGCGTCGCCTGCCTCGCCCCGTTCCGTCACGACCGCAGCAGCAGCAGCGCGCAGCTGCGTACAACCGTGCGCACCCACGCACGGTCGTGTTCGTCAGCGCCAGCGCCAGCGACTGTCAAACTTATATGCTATAGTCTGTGTAGGCTGTAGTGGGGTAGACAATATGGGGTACAACATTTCTAGGTTTTCCTACTTGTACCCACCTCTTTCCTAGTTCATTTATTCCTCAATTCTCACATGGTATCAGAGCAGGTTCTCTAGTGGGAACTTCCTAGGGCCACCACTGAACATCGACTCTTTTTTCTGACCGGAGCGTGAGTCGCCCCTGCCCGAAGTGCGCCCCGTCGGCCGCCCTTTTGTCGAGCCCTCCTAGAGGCCCCTCTCACGGCCCCTCGCGCCACCCTTAGCGGCCCCGTCGCCACCCCTAGCGGCCCCATCGCCGCCCTTCTAGGCCCCTCGAGGCCCCTTCTCGGCCCCGTCGCCGCCCCTAGCGGCCTCGTCGCCGCCCTTCCAGGCCCCTCGCGGCCCCTTTGCGGCCCCATCGCCGCCCCTAGCGGCCTCGTCGCCGCCCTTCCAGGCCCCTCGCGGCCCCTTCGCGGCCCTGTCTCCGCCCCTAGCGGCCCCATCGCCACCCTTCCAGGCCGTTTGCGGCCCCTTCGCGGCCCCGTTGCCGCCCCTCACGGTCGCGTCGCCGCCCCTCGCGGCCCCGTCGCCGCCCCTCGCGGCCCCATCGCTGCCCCTCGCGGCCCCGTCGCCGCCCTTCGCGACCCCGTCGCCGCCCCTAGCGGCCTCTGTTGCCGCCCTTCCCGGCCCCGTCGCCACCCTCTAGCGGCCTCGTCGCCGCCCCTTGCGGCCCCGTCGCCGCCGCATTTCGGCCCCTCCCTGGCCCCTTCACTGCCAAGCCGCCGAGCCGCCAAGCAGCCGAACAGCCGAGCAGCCGAGCCGCCGAACCGCTGAGCCGTGCAGCAGCCAAGCCACCTGTCAGAACATTATAGCTTATACATTTGTGTAGGCTGTAGTGGGGTAGCACATAGTGGGGTACAACCAAATTAGGGTTAGTACTTGTATTGAACTCTTTCATGGTTCAATCATTCTCTCGTTTCATTCTTCACATAGTACAGAGCTGGTTCCCTCGTGGGAACTGTGCCTAGGGCCCACCAACCTTTTTTTCCTGCCTGAAGCACGTTTGGCCCCTGCCCGAGTCGCGCCCCGAGTCGTCCCCCCTCTTACGGCCCCGTCGTGCCGCCCTTTCGGCCTCGTTGCGCTGCCCTTGCGGCCCCGTCACACCGCCCTTACGGCCCCGTCGCGCCGCCCCTTACGCGGCCCCGTCACACACACTGCAGAGCTGGCCTACCTACAAAAAAGCACCATTTTCCCCTCAGGCGGCGTCCTCACAGACCTCACCACGCCCTCCTCGGGATCCCTCTTCTCCGCCTAGCCTCTGCCACTCTTTTCCTTTGCGGTCCTCAGCGATGGCTGTGGCCGCGAGTTTTACTTCAAGGCTAACTTCTCCTTCACCATGCTCCGCTCCGGCAAGACGGGCGGCGACGGCTTGGCATTTGTGATCTCCAAGACCGCTGCGGCAGGCACCCAGGGCGGCATGGGGTACGGAGGGATGGAGAGGGTGAGCATGGCAGTAGAATTCGACACTTGGCTGAACAAGGAGGACAAGGACGCCAGCAACAACCACGTGGGAGTGAACGTGAACGGGAGCGCCATCTCCAAAGTCTCGGTGAAGAGCAAGCTGCTGCTGAATAGTGGCATGCCGTACTTTGTGTGGGTGGAGTACAGCCCTGCAGGCAACGGCACGCTGAACGTGTCCCTCGCCACCATGCCCTCTCCCAAGCCTGCCAAGCCGATGCTCTCCACGCCCCTCTCACTTTGTGATGTGCTCGAGCCCATCGATGCCTCCACCTCTTTCTACTTTGGGTTTGTCGCCTCATCACGGGCGCAGTTCACCCAGCAGCACACCGTTGGCATCACCACTGTTGAGACTGGTGAGTCATCAGATTCCTTGTAGCGTATAGGGCGAGACAGCCATGCTGATATCACATTCTTTCAAATTTTGCGATCATTGGTGGTTGCACTCGGAGATCCTATCTATCTCCCACTGCCGTGTGTAGAGCTACGTCTCCTTATTGCATGTATTCTCTTGTTTTCCCCCTCGTATTCTGCTGCAGGCTACGCTCCAGCCTCCACGCTTTCGCACCGCAGAGGTGAGTGTACATTCACTCCCTTCGTCAACCTCGTCGGGTTGTCATTTGGACAAACGCACACAAATAGGCACCCATTCAGCACAGCACAGTGCTCATGTTACCCTTCCATGCAAGCAAGAGGGGGTCCGTGCTTGAGAGAGCAAGGCCATCGGCTACATCGGGTTTGTTTGATATTCGTTCCCATCTCCATTTGATATCCATGCGCATGCCCACGTGCATATATTCTGTCGCATCTAAATAGCTGCATTTCTCACAAAAATTTTCCAGGTTCATGATGTGATCTCAGTATTCAATTAGTTTGTGCAATGCCATGCCTCTCCTCCTGTCTCCATGGTATCACATGATAACGACGCTACCCACCTCACTACACATGTCACATATATGAAAAAACTGTATATTTCCAGCCTGCCCCTTCCCAGCTACTTTCTAGCCCCCTTTATTCCTCATTCCCTGCCCACCAGCAGCAGCCCCTTCATGCGCTACGTGAGCCTCTTTTCCAAAATAACAATCTCAAAGCTTCCACCATCTCTAGCCGCCCTCCCTGCAGCCACATGCTTGGTGGTGTCAGTGAACACACTACGCCCAGCCACCAGCAATCCCTTCACGCGGTTCTCGAGCGCGGGGTACTCGCCGCGTTTCAGAATACTCAAAACGATGATCCCGTGTTGCCCGCCCTCCTCTCAGCCACGGGCCTGGTGATGACAGAAGCCACGCTCCGCCCCGCCACCAGCAGCCCGTTCACGCGCTACGTGAGCGCGGGGTACTCGCCAGCGCAGGATGGGCAGGCAGCGTGGACGACGCGCAGCTACGTTGTGTGAAGCAACATGGGGCAGCTCTGGCTGGTGTCCGACCAAGGCTTCTGTGGTGAGTCAGAGCCCTGAGGTTGGAGCAAGGGTCCCTGACGTTGACTCCCTGTAGTGGGAGCAGTGGTAACTGTGCCTTGCACAATCTTGGCTTGTGTTGGTAGCGAGGCTTGTGCTAGGAGGCATGCTGTGGTACCGCAATGTCAATTAAAACAAAAAACAGGTGATTAATATACTTACATTGCGTACTAAACATTGCAGTGGCCTAATTCTAAACATAATGTTAAGCAACACACTTGCACTTCGTACCAGACATGATGTGAAGTATCGCACTTACACATAGTACCAAACACATGGGTAGTTAATGTAATTACAAGTAGTATCAAACACAATGTTAATTATGTACATATATTAAAAAAAATCATAAGGTTAAGTAAAGCATTTACAGTTAGTGCCATACATAAGGGTATATTACGTGTTTACATCAGATACTAAATGTATGATTACATTAAACTTTAAACCATTTACAAAAAATATCACACTTATACGAGATATTAAACTTGACGTACAAAACATATCATCAATTATCGCACTTACACTAGCAAGCATAATCTCATACATTTACTCCAAACGTAAGGGTATGTGTCTCATGTATAATTAGTATCAAACATAAGCTGCGTGTAACAGACGTACACTTAAAATCAAACATAAGGGTAATGAATCTCATCACACTTAGTACCAAACATTATAACTATGCCTAAACCTAAAGGGTAGTTAATATACTTACACTCAATAACAAACATAAAGGTTATCAACAAACGCACATTTCGTACTACCATAAGGTGGTTAAGTAATTGCTTTTACATTACACACCCCGATGGTGCATGCATGTAGAGAGCTGCTGGGCATACGCAGTGGTGGCAAGCGTGGAAGCAGCGTACGGCATCGCCAACAATAGCAGCAGTGGCAGCTACCCATCTCTCTCTGTGGACTCACTCTACAAGCTCATGGGGCTGCCGAGCTGCTCCCAGGGCTCGCCCTCCCTCGCCTTCAAGCGGCTCACTGAGCTGGCAGCGACCAGTGGCGGGCTGGAGGAGGCCACTCCCCGCAAGTCGCCTGTCAGGGCTTCGGCTTCCCCCTTCGCCACAACTCCTATTGTAAGGCTCGCCCAGCTATGTTGGAGATGTTAGTGGGAATTCTTCTAGGTAACTGTGGGGGCATCCTTGGTCGCACTTACTAAACACTGAGTCGCGAGTGTGTTGGCCTTTTGCTTTGCTCGTCGCATGCAACCAACCAGCACATTTCATGCTGTATCATATGCTCACACAATCAACCATGCTCACACAATCAACCGTTCTCACACAATCACATGCTCACACAGTCACAAGCTCATGCAATCACATGCCCAAGCAATCACATCAACATGCCACCACTGACCTTCTCATGCGTGCAGTGCAGGCAAAGAAGCATGTGGTGAATGGGTTTGATTTAAGACGACTTCAAACAAGTTCGCCTTCCCATACATGCGTGCAGGTGAAGAAGTACGTGGTGAGCGGGTTTGAGCGCACGGCCTTCAAGGGCTACTTTGGCCTCCTGCTGGCCGTGCAGCGGCAGCCTGTGGTGGTTCACATCCAGGCCTCTGCCGACTCCTTCATCTAGTACAATGGGGTACAAATATCATTTGGTGCAATGGGGTATGTGTGACATGCCTCCGCTTGTGTTTTGAGTTGACTCATAACACTTTGGCCTCCTGCTGGCCGTGTAGCGGCAGCCTGTGGTGGTTCACATCGAGGCCTCCACTGAATCCTGAATACTGTACAATGGGGTAAGAATCCGTTCTGGTACAACGGGTATGTCATGAAGTGCACCGTGGTTACGTGGCACAATGGATAGTATCCCTCCGCACAACTGTGTGCTTGTTTCAATCAAAGGGATGTCCCAGACCTGCTGCTCCTGTGGCCAGTGGTATTTTAAGCAAGTGGCGTTTTAACTGTAGTTGCAACTCAATCTATATGTCCTTTTTGACACAATCAACTCCTCCCATCCCATCTCATCCCATCCCTTCCCTTCCCATCTTGGCTTAACATGTGATTCCTTGCAATCCAATCCAAAACCACGTCATGCGCTTCAATTCAATGCCTGCACGCCGCCGTTCTCTTCCCCATGGGCTCCTTTTCTGTGGCATGCAGCTGCAGAAGTATCAGGACCCAGGCTGCTACACGGACAACCTCAACCACGTTGTCCTCCTTACAGGCTTCCTCATGTTAGGCACTGACGACAGCCGGCCCCACATCTTTGCGCCATTTTGGCTCATCCGCAACTCATGGGGGTCGCAGTGGGGTGATAACGGGTACATGCGCATGGGCATAGAGGCGGGGAGTGGCGTGTGTGGTATCAACGTGCTGCCTGGCATTTACCCCATCGTCAAGCGTGATTCAGGCTACGGTCTTAGGGCAAGGGTGCATTCAACTTGACTTGTGTCATCGAATATTTGTGAGCGTTTGACGAAGACAACTCAAGTTGCCCACACGATATTTAAAAGTTTCATTGGTGCTCAACCCGTGCGGCACCTTCCAGTACACTCCTGACGGCACCAAAACGTTGTCCATGCGTCACTCTCTCAGTGTCCCCACCCAGGAGGAGGTGTATCTCAAGTCTTGTAAAGATGCTCCTCTGTCCCTCCCTGCCACTCCCCACCAGCTGCAGTCAACCCCTGCTTGGTGAGGGCGTAAAAGTACAATAGTGAGTTGTCATCGGTGCTCAACCCGTGTGACTTTCAATTCAACTTAAAAGTCTCCATCTCTCCCTGCCACTCCCCACCAGCTGCGGACGACCCCTGCATGTTGAGGGCATCCAAGTACATCGTGAGTCATCGTCGGTGCTCAACCCGTGTGATTTTTAGGTGCATAAAAAGTCGCCTCAAATTGCTCCTCCGTCCCTCCCTCCCCGCCATACCAGCTGCGGACGACCCGTGCATGGTGAGGGCATACAAGTACAGCAGTGAGTCGTCATCGGTGCTCAACCCGTGCGGCAGCTTCCAGTGCACCCCTGACGGCACCTCCAACCACTGCGCCTGCACGGCGCCCTTCAAGGAGGTCACCAACGCCGACGGCATGCGCTCCTGTGCTTACAGTGAGTGTGACAACGCTGGTGGTGGCGCTTGTATGCCGTGCTGTGCAGAGGCGTTGCTCGTGCCATTGTATGTAATATTTACATGAGAGCGAGCATGTTGGGACAACGAACATCAAGTTTCCTTGGAAAATCACGTGATCAGCAGCAGCACGAGCATCCCATGCAACCCTGTAGTCAGACCACTATGCTAAATGTGACTGTGCTGTCCATCCATGCCCTCTGTTTGGTTTGTTTCCGCCAGTGAACGTGTGCAGGAGCAGCACGCGCAACCCCTGTGAGGTGGGCACATGCATGGACGATGGCGAGGGCGCCTACACATGTGTGTGCCCGCCCACCCACACCCCTGATACCACCATTGACGGCTTCCCCACCTGCTCCAAAGGTGCGCGCGGAATGCTATGTGGGTTTCAACTGCCATTACAATGATGGAGCTAAGTGTGACAATTGAGTCGACTCAGAAGTCACCTCATGATGCGACTCAAAAGAGATAGAGCGGGAGAGAGAGTAGAGAGAGAGAGAGAGGCCTAGTCCTTAGCCACCCCAACCCTCCTCAGCCTAGTATAAAGGCCTTAGGACCTGGCCCTCGAGCCTCATTATTCAGTTCAGTGCTCATTTTCTCTCATAACCGAGTGGGAGAGAGAGTAGAGAGAGAGAGAGAGGCCTAGTCCTTAGCCACCCCAACCCTCCTCAGCCTAGTATAAAGGCCTTAGGACCTGGCCCTCGAGCCTCATTATTCAGTTCAGTGCTCATTTTCTCTCATAACCGAGCGGGAGAGAGAGTAGAGAGAGAGAGAGAGGCCTAGTCCTTAGCCACCCCAACCATCCTCAGCCTAGTATAAAGGCCTTAGGACCTGGCCCTCGAGCCTCATTATTCAGTTCAGTGCTCATTTTCTCTCATAACCGAGCGGCTCGCGCCGGCCGCCTTCGACGGCCGACGCTCGACAGCGCGGCCTGCGGCCGCGCGCCTAGGACGACAAGGCAACAACAAGCAACTATACGGACCACTGCATACATCCATGGCAAGCCACACAAGTTCCTAGGCAAGACAAAGCAATGGAGCCCGAGGAGGCGGCAACTACATGCGATCCACCTCAAGGGGACCGAGAATCCCTGTCAGGGACCTCCACAACTCCCGTACTACCAACGAGCTTGCGCCGATCGCGTTGGCTGCAGACCCTGCACGCAAACAACGCCGCAGACCACGAACGGCAGCGTCAAGCTGGCCCACAGCCCCAACGGCTCCCCGCGCGGGCGCAGCCAACACGGGCACCAGGAGGAGGGAAAGCTACTCCGCCGCGTCAAGGCAATCCTCCCGTTGTCCGTCAAGGAGGACGCCTAGGGGAGCCCGCGTCAGAGACGCGTGCGCCTGCACCTGAATCAGCAGGAGCGCACGCAGGCTCTCAGAGAGCCGCCACACCTGGCCAAGCGTCGCCGCCGGCACGCGCACCCGCGGGGGAGGAGCCTCTAGGGCATGAAAAGGAAAGTGAGAAGCGACAACAGGTGGAGCAGCATCAGACGGGTGAGCCGTCACCACTCCTGCCGCCGCGGACACAGCCTCCAGGCCCGCCACAGGAGGCATCCGCAGCAGCCGAAGGTGCGCCCCAGGTACGGAGGTTGATGCAGCAGGAGCAGGAGGAGGAGGAGCCACAGCAGGAAGTGCGGCCACAGGAGGTGCAGGAGGGGGAGCCACAGGCGCCGGCGCGACATGCCGCGAGCTGCCCCGGCTGGCCTGCTCAGCCCTCTCCTCGCGTATTGCAGCCGAAACGACCCGCTGCATATCCGCAAGCGTCAGCGGTGGCTCATACGCCCCGCCACCACGACCGCGACCACCCCTCCAGCCACCGCGACCTCCACGGTGGGCAGGCCAGTCCGCCTGCGATAGGCGACGCCAAGGAGAATCACGACGGCGTCGCGACGACTCCCGCTCATCTCGCGGCAATGGTGAGTGAGGACGAGAGGGACGGCGATGTGGGGACGGATGACGCTGAGCCGGCCGGGCAGCAGGGGATGACGCAGGAGCCGACGGCGAAACGGCATCCCCCGCCTGGTACAGGACGGCGCTGGTGGCTGGAGGCGGCTGGTAAGACGGGTCAGCAGCAGCAGCAGAAGGCGCCCCGGCGGGCGCAGCCTGTGGCGGCACGGAGGCCGCCACAGCAGCCGCACACGAAGCCGCAGCAGCGGGCGGAGGAGGTTGCGCCAGAGCAGGCGCCGCGGCAGGCGCAGGAGCAGACGCGGCTGCCGGCACCGGTGCAGTCGCCGCAGCAGGTGCAGGAGCAGACGCCACACCGCGTGCTCCCAGGTGCGCCAGTTCAGGAGCAGGGGTTGTCACCACAGCAGGCGCGGACGACGACGCCACGGCAGGGGGTGGCGCCACAACAGGCGCAGGGGCCAAGTCAGCAGGAGGCACAGGCGACGGCGCAGACACAGGATCGGGAGGGGGCGACATCCCCGCAGGCGCCGGAGCCGGTGCCGATAGAGCGGGAGGGGCAACGACAGCTGACGCCACGGCAAAGGGCCTTGGCGAATACACGAGATCGTCCCCAAGCGCGACAGGCATCTCGGCGAGAACGAGGCGCAGGGCAGCAGAACACGGGTGGAAGAAACGGCGGACCGGAGAACGGGTTCCAACGAGCAGCGCGAAGGGCTTTAACTCGAGAAGCAACTAATGAAGAGGAAGAAGCACGGGATGCTACTTATATTCCCACAGAGGTAGCTGAGTCCTCAGAGGAAGACGCAGTCGAGGAGGAATTGTGCCTGCCTGAGGAGAGAATCGCAACACCAAGCCAAACCGCATCGCGGAATTTGGCCGGCCCACGAAACCGAACCGCATCTGCAAACATTTCCCCCTCTCGAGCCGCGCCAAGTCTTGCACCAACTGGTCGGGCCGCCCCTCCTGGCCGAACCCAACCCACCACCACCCGGCCAACTCTCCCACCACCGCTGGAGGAAAAATCGCCAGAGGCACTGGCTGCAGATAACACGCTTTTCGCTGCCGTGGAAACTTGGGACTTGACGAAACTCTGTGACACTCGCAACGCACCTCTGCCACGCCACCTCCCACAGGACATCCGCCCAATTTTCGCGACAGCGCTGCTAGCCCCTCTGCTCCGACTGGCTAACAACCCAGAATCACTGCCAGCATGGTCAGTCTTCTTGTTCCTCGCACGACTGATGCTGAGACAACACACTCCTCAAAAACCGGATTGGCCGGCAGTCAGGGCAAGATTGCGACAGTTCTTGGCGGGGGAGTGGAGTGCACTGTACTCTGACATGCTCGACTCTCTGACCCACCCTCAAGCGCCCAGGCATGCCCCTGACGACCTAGGAGTGATTGCAAGGGCAGAGGGCCTTGCGCGACGTGGCAGCCTAAGGAGAGCGGTTCTTGCCCTGGAGGCGACGCCGGTGTGCACCCCGTCACCAGCAATCCTGGAAGCACTGCGCGCCAAACACCCACCTGCTCCTGAAGCACCCCTCATTTGGCCGGTACCGGACTCCAACGCCCACTTGTCGGCCACCTTGCCCGAGTTTCTCAGAGTTCTGTCACGCTGTGACAATGGGATTGGGGCGGGCCCATCAGGTCTGACATTCGAGCATGTGCGGGAGGCGTGCCTAGTCAACCAGTCAGTGGCGACAAACATCCACGCAATGGTCAACACCATTCTGACAGGGAAACTGCCATCCCCAGTTGCCAGGCTCCTCACGGCGTCTCGCCTACTGGCTCTCTCCAAACCAGACGGAGGGACAAGGCCGATCGCTATTGGTGAAAGCATCACCAGACTCGCCGCCAAAACAGCTCTGATGTTGACAGCAGGCGCAGCAAAAAAATTCTTCATGCCACACCAGTTCGGCGTGGCAGTGCCTGGGGGAGCGGAGGCGGTTATCCACATCACCCGCGCCTACCTGTCTGAAAATCCTTTTGCACTAGTCCTCCAGGCAGACCTAGCCAACGCCTTCAACAGTGTCAACAGAGCCGCAATAGCATCCGCGCTAGACAACTCGGCTCTAGCACCACTACTACCATTAGTACAACTCACCTACGGGGCCCCATCACCGCTCTACCTGGACAAAGGCTTCAAGCATGAGCCCCTGCTAAGCATGACGAGAGTTCGGCAGGGAGACCCTCTTGGGCCACTGCTGTTTGCAGCTGCAATCAATCCCGCGCTACAAGCTACAGCCAAAGCCTTCCCTACTGTAGCCTGCCTAGCGTACGCAGACGACGTCACCTTCCTAGGGGAGCATTCGACCTGCGTAGCAGCGTTTCAGCAATTCACAGAGAGCCTCATGCCAATTGGCCTGCATCATAACCCATCTAAGTGTGCGGCCTGGTCACAGTCAGGCATCCCCACCTCTGCCTTACCCCCGGGTGTCCCGTTCACTAGAAACGGCGTGAAACTGCTAGGCAGTTTCATAGGCTCCGATGAGGCCACAGCAGACTTCATTCGTTCAAACCTTAGCTCCATGGCGGCACCTCTTGGCCTGATAGCACGGATGGAACCTCAGCTGGCTGCCCTGCTACTCTCCAGGTGTATCTCAAGACGAGTTTCTTACCTCACCCGGTCCACACCCCTCATGCATTTGCCTCTGAATGAGTGGTCCGGTTGGGGCAGGCAGTTGTTTGAGACTCTGTTAACGGCATGTGGCATTATGCATCCGCGGGGTGATGCTGAGATCTCTCGTACATGGTCCCAAGCTTCACTGCCAGTATCACTTGGGGGCCTCGGAATCACTGACCCCGCGGTCGAGGGCAGCTACAGCTACCTAGCTAGCTTTACCCAGGCACAGCAGCTGCTCTCAACCCTTGAAGATAACCAGTTAGGGCCCCTGACGGGGACACGGGTGCAGATGATGGGACCGTACACAGACTCCTGCGCTCTCTACCGCTGGCTAGCTCAGTGCGAGGCAGACCTACCGAGTGATGCCGGGGAGCTACTACAGAGCAACAGGACTGCTCCCACGGGTGTGAAGCTGCAGCAGGGGCTAGCTTTGGCAGTCCAGGGCAGAAGATATGCTAACCAGGTGGAGAGCACACGGGGCATGACCCCAAACCCCAATAGCGGCCACACGCAGCGCCTTCTCTCTTTGTCAGGGTACGGAGCCGGGGACTGGCTCCATGCAGTCCCGCTCATGCCCTCCCTGAGGCTCGACGGTCCCCACTTTGCCACAGCCCTCCAGTTCAGGCTAGGACTACCATTTTCAGCCCCCGGCGCTTGTGACTGCACCAAGCAGGTTCCCATCCCAGACAAACGGCTTCCAAACCATCTGCTACGCTGCGCCACAGGAGGGGGAAGGACAAATACTCACAACGAGCTGAGGGATGAGTGCATTAGGATGGCACAGTACGCCGGGTTCATGGTGCACAAGGAAACGGCGGAGTTCTGCCCGGTCACTAGGAAGACAGCGGACCTAGCCATTCGTGATCGGTCCTCAGGGGCAGTATGGATCGGGGACGTCACCATCACTGACCCCATCAGCACGCGCGACCCCAATGCGGTGAAAGGGAGGGAGTGGGCTGCCAGGGAAGCCGCTGGAAAAAAAATCTCAGACTACAGCGGCTCCCCGGCAGCCTACGTCTCATTTGTACCCCTCGCAGTCGAGACCTATGGCTGCCCATGCGCAGAGGTCCCCGCTTTCCTCAAGCTCTTGGCTCACACGGCAGCACGCAAGCTCTTCAACGCCGACCCTTCAACCTACCAGGCGGCAAAACTACTCAACCAGTTCCGCCAGAGATGGTCGGTCGCCCTTCAGCGCGCGCAGGCCGTAAGCTACATGGCCAAGTGCAACATGGCAGCAGAGGCCCAGAACCCTCTTGTCGGGGCCCCTGGCGAGGAAATGTCCCTGGGGGACTGTTTTGTGGTACTCGAACCTACTGCTGAGCTCCCTAAAGAGCTTCCAGTGGGGGGGGGGGGGGGGGGGGGGGGGGGTGGTTGGTGGGTGGGGCCGTAGGTGGTTCTTAGGATCTGGTTTGCTGCTAGGCTGTTCTTTTAGTCTCTGGTGTTGCCTGTTTCTATGCTGCCTCGATCGTCTGTACTCACCCGTTATATCAATACAAGGACCGCTTGAGTGGCTGATTAGGGAGGCTGTGGAAAGGCTGTGGCTGACCAAGTGTTCTTAATGAACGAATTTCTTCTGATCCGTTTTATGGGTGCTGCAAACAGCTCCGCTGATAGGCTTACACATCTTAGCAACCCATGTTCTGAAGCACCTCAAACATCAGCTGTGCTGGTGAGCTCACACATCCCAGAATCCATGTTTTGGCAAAGAATACCATCGTCCCAATAGGTGCTCTCCCACTCATCTTTAAGGTTGCAAGTCAAGTCATGTTCACCTGGCAACACGTCCACACTATCATTCCCTGACTTGCATCTATTCAGGAGCCACACTCGCCTCAAGGCTAGTGGTCGCTGGAAGCAACTGGCATTGCAGCAATGTTTATTCCCTTTATGGGAACACATTCGAGAACTTTTTGGGGAATAACACTGTGAGAAATGCTCTGACGACCTCATATGTTTTCTTTTCTTTCTGTTGCTTCGTCATATAAACGTTTTCTGTTGAACGATTCATGCTGTCCACTTGCAATATGTAGAGGTGGGGTTGAATGCAGGAAGACTAACTTCCGCAAACCACGAGTCTCTTTATAGGGAGCATCCTGCAAGCATGTCAACCGCATCTCATGATGTTTGCTAGGATGAAAATCTACTTTATTAAGGCCATCTATACCACATCTTCCAATCCAATCAAATCATATCAGCAATTTTTTGTTTCCATCATCTTACGCCACACCACACACACCACCATACCTAGCTTGTTATCTGCACTCTATTTTGCCTCGCCATGCACTGATGCCTTCGTGAGGTGGGTGGGGGGATGCGCCTTAAGTCTGTTAGAGCAGGGCATGCACCACATTACACCACACCACACCACATCAATTCACATCACACCACACCACACCTACTAGGCACATCAGCACGGTATACAGCCATAGTACTCTTGTTTTGCTGTTTGCCATGCCATGCGTCGATTACTGAGGCACCTAAAAAATTGACTCAATACATCCAAACCACGCCTGGCCATGCGTGCAGGATGTTGACTGCAACTCTACCCTCACCATAGGCAAGGTGCTCAAGGTGTCTGCGCCCAACAATCTGCCTCCCTGCTTTGCTTACTACTATACTTATTCGGTGAGCACGATTGATTTCCGGCAGCCACCTTCAGACATTCCAACTTCAATCTCTTCTCTCACTCTCGGCCATGCACTACCTCTCCCCGTCCCTCCCTCAGACATCGTCTCCTCGGTACTATTCAAACCACTCTGTGTCTTCCTTACTACAGCCCTGCTCCTCTCTTCCTACCTGTCCCCACCCCCTCACACCACCTCCTCTTCCTGCAAACCCCATGCCATTCAACCCCACCAGAGCGACACATGTGCCTCAGTGGCGGCCTTTCTCGCCCTCTCCTCCTCCACACTCAAGCAGCTCAACCCGGAACTCGACTGTGGCTTGCCTCTCCCTGCCTCGCACTCCCTCTGCAATGAGCGCAATGCGCGTGCCGCGGCCAGCATCCCGAGCTGTCTGGTGACCACCTTCATTACCAGCCAGGCCAGCTGCAGCCAGACAGTGGACACGTCCAAGGAGGCAATTTCCACGGTGGAGCTCTACCGCATGAATCCTGGGCTCGTGTGCAGCAATGCCGTGCCCACGCCTGCAGGGATGCCTGGCGACAAGCTGGGAGTGACGGTGAGTAGGCTGGGATGGAGTGTGGGTGCCATGGTTGAAGGTCCAAATCGCGAGGGGCTATCTCAATGGTGAAGCTCTACTACATGAATCCAGGGCGTGTGGGTAGTAATGATGTGCCCACACCTGCTGGGGTGTCTGGAGACAAGCTGGGAGTCACGGTGAACTTGGGATGGGCTGCGGGATGTGATGATTGAGCTTTGTTGTGCCAATACAAGTCAGGTATTATGGTGCATATGCTACATGTACGGGAAATGCATTCATGCTTGTTCTTACTAGTTGCTCTTCCCTCTTTTCACCGCAGGCGTGTATAAGAGCCGAGTATTTGGACTTCTCTTTGGGCTCGTGCAAGCGTGGCAAGCCAAAGTCCTTTCCCGGCAGCACGACATGCACAACTGTGTACATTAAGGAGTTTGGCGGTGCAGCAAATAGTGCCAAGTATGAGCAGTACAATCAGCCATGCGCAGGCACTCTTTCAAACAAGCTCAGTTCGCAGGTGAAAATTTGTGTCCCAAGATAGTAGCGTGGTATATAAAGCAACATGGAACAAGACTTTCGATATCGCCGAGATTCTGTCTTGGTATGTAAAAAAAAATGGTATCCAGTTATGGTATCTTGCTATTATGGGTGCCATGGAACGAGATAGAGAGGATTGCACTAGGTGTCAAATGAGTACAAAGTATGAGCGAAGGCATGAGCGATTACTTTTACGCGAAACATGCAAACGCTGATGTGGTGCTTGCGAGCTAGCTAGTGCTAGGCTGGCATCGAGGTTCTGGCTAGGTCCGGCGCGTAGGCCGACTCTGCCAGGCCAGCAGTACATGGTTAGGTAATACAGTGCGCGCGAAGCAGGCCCTGAGAAGTCAGCGAAAAAAGGCTGATTAGGGGTAAAAAGGCTGTGATTTCAGTTGTGGGAGAATAGTGGGGTTGTTGTGGCAGTTTTTTTTGAAAGTGTGTTTGCTGAAAGTTCAGGGTTCTTAAAACTGTTTGTGCTAAAATATGAGCTCTTTTCCTGTCGTGTACGCTGTCTCATCAGAGTAGTAACGAAGGGGTTGGCTGAAATCCCTGTAATGGAGATTCGCGTAGGTGCCCTGAATTCCGGATGTCTAGGTACAACGGTTCGACCATCCCTCCGCCAATCATGCCGAAATGGCAAGATTCCTTGCCAACGCACGAGAATGGCGTCATTCACGAACTTTCACTCCACTGTTGTCTTCTCGCGAAGGTATCTTGGCTCAAGGATAGAGATTCTTCTTTCCTGTATTTCTCTCCTTTTCCCTCTCCGAGCGTCATTCCTCGTTGCGCAGCCTCACCTTCCCCTCGCTGCGCCACGCTTCCCTTTCCCCCCGTCGTCATGACGCCGTGCGGGCCCCGTTCACCAGCAAAGCTGGCGTCGCAGCTGGTCATTGCTGTACGATGCGGCCCGTGAGCCCGTGAGCCCGTGAGCTGCACTTATCGTTCGTGCATATTCCTTGACGGGAATACCCACTCATTTTCAGCCCGTGAGCTCAGCTCAGCAGCAATGCCATCTTGGTAGGTACGAATCTACAGACATTTGTTTCCCGTTACTCCTCATCACCCCCCGCATTCGGTTCCCTCGTTTCCGTTTGATCACGCTGCGGGGGAGAAAGTGAGCTGCGAGGGAGATAGTTAGATGCGTGGGAGAGGGAGTTGCAAGGGATAGAGGGAACCGCGATTCCGCTTTCACTCCCTCGTGCTCCCCATATTCCTCTCCTTATTTTCTCCTCCCGCGTCCCTCTGCAGCTCTCCTCTGCCGCCCGTCAGTGTGGCAGCAACACACCAGCTTGCCTAATAAGTACGATTTAGGATAGGGTTGTTTCTTTTCCGTTCCCTTTCCTTTCCCCTCACCGAGCAAAGTTTCGCATATTCTAGTTTCCATCCCGTCAGCTCAGCAGCAGCCGCACATCTTATTAAGCACAATCTAAGATACAGGTATTCATTTGCCATTCCCTTTCCTTTCCCCTCGCAGCCAAACTTCCGCGTCATTCCCTGCAGCCTCCAGACGTCCCGCATTCCCCTCGTTGCGCAACCTCGCCTTCCCCTCGCCTCGCCGATCATCTTTTTCCCCCCGTCGCCATGGTGCCTTGCGGGCCGCGGTCTGCCCGTGAAGCTAGCATGGCGGCGGTCGTCGCTGGCCGCGGCGCTCTCTTTAGGCTCTAATGATAGTGAAGAGGATGACGATGATGAAGAGGATAAGGATATCCTGTAAATGTTCGTCTATATCAATGCAAAACTTGTTTGAAATGGTTCAGTCTTCACCAAATAGTGATGCTGATCGTTCAAAAAAAATTGTCATATACACCCTGAAAAATCCGTTTTTTTTTTACAACAACACTGACTAATCATAAACGAACACACTCCTAAGGTTGACTGGTCAGCCTAATACAAAACGAATCTGAGGCCCTGGCGCGAAGTTGGCGAAGCCTCGTCAGCGGTAACGAGCGAACAACGGCTGATGCTGTACGCGATGTTAAAAAGCGCAATAAGGAATGCTGAAAAAATCCTTACACTACACCACCCTCCCCTCAAGAAGCCCCCTCCGCTACGCGAGTGCATGTATAACGCGAAAACCCCGACTCCTCAGGTACGCTTGCAGGGCAGGGTGGTTTTCGATGTTGGCCAGGGGCACCCTGTAGACTTCCACTTCTATAGCAGCTTCATAGAGCTTGAAAGCACGATTCCAACGCACCAAAGATTGCAGGAAACGGTCAACTATAGCCATTGTTACACAGAAACATAGAAGTGATAATGACTTGGTTGATTTCCAGTTTGTGCTCTCTAGTTTTATACTAGGACGCAATACAAAATAAAAGCACACAAGAAAGTGTCGATTTGGGTCGCACGTTGAATTTCGTCGACGCGAAATTCGGAGCCTTGAATTTTGCAGAGCGAATTCCATTCACTGGAATTCCGTAGACGAGAATTTCCGCGACAAGAATTCCGTCGACCACCGACTGTAACTCCCGTGCGAATTCTATTGACTTCGACACTTCGCTGCCGAGTTTCAAACCGAACATGACCCGAGATCGATTTCGCCAAACTGTCCCCAATCTGTCCCCAACTGTCCCCGATCTGTCCTGACAAGACACTTTCGGGACACTTGAATCGAAAGGTCTCCAGTTCGAAACTCGTGTGCACCATAACCAGCACCTTAGCAAAAACTGTCCTCAATCTGTCCTGAGACACTTTCAGGACAGATTTGAAGGTCACGAGTTCGAATCCCAACGCAGACATTTTGTTGCTCATGGCAGCATTTCCTTCTAACACGCCCCCTTGCTGTCAGGAGCACACTGGACCAGCCCGGCTGATGCACAGCATCGGTTGAAGGTTGCCTTGTTGAGCCCCTTCGTGAAGAAGTCCGCGGGCTGCGCTGTCGTGGGGATGTGCAAGAACCTCCAACTTCTTCATGCGCACCATGTCCTGTAGCCACATGTGGCGATGGTCCACATGCTTCATGCGCCCCTGCAGCCCGCCTGCCTGGCTGAGCTGCACCGCTGACATGTTGTCGACGTACAGGGTGGTGGGGACACCCTTCTTGAGCAGTTGAAACTCCCACAGCAGGAACCTTAGCTTGCGCCCCTCCTTTCCCGCTTCCACCGCAGCCACAAGCTCGCTCTCGGTGGAGGAAAGTTTGGTCGCACCCTGCAGCTTCTTTGCCTGCCATGCCGCCAAGCTTGAAGAGGTAGCCTCCCGTGGACGACCGGTTCTCCTTGTCGCCTGCATCATCCGCATCTGCATACCCTACGAGAGTCAAACTCTCTGGTCCTCCCTTGAACAGCAGCCCCTTGTCCGGTGAGGCAGCCCAGTAGGAGAGTGTGCAGAAGAGCTAATGCCAATGCGCATTCGTCCTGAGGTGTGCACCTGCTGCAAGGCGGTCGGTCATGGTGCGATCGGCAAACAACTCAGCATCCTCCATGACAAAGCTGGTAGATGAGAGAGGGGTGATCGGCTGCTTCTTCAGTGGCGCCCCCTTGAAGAACCGCTGCTGCACCTTCGCCACATATGCATTCTCGTGCAGGAGGAGTGTCTTGTTGGGGCGGTCGCGCACAATCTGCAGACCAAGATAGCCTTCCGTGAATGACATATATTCCACCACGACGAGACCTTTGTCCACCACCTTGCCTTCAGGTCCGGTCAAGGTTGCTCCAAGGTTGATGATGACGCTCCTCAACCCCCCTTCCTCCTCATCACCCTCATCCAAGTACTCCACATCATAGTAGATGTTCGTGCCATAAGCACCTCGAGCAAGGAATGCAATGCCGTACATGTTGTTGCCATCAACCGCATCCAGGGCCGTCATGGTGGATGCGGGAAGCCGAACAGGTGGCATACCCTTGTTGGACCTGCTAGAATGACATGGGGGTGGGGGAGTGGGTTGGAGGGGCGGAACCGTGGGTATGGGGTCCTTCCCATGGGTTGTCGCCAATTTCAGGTCCGCTGCCTCTCCTTCCTTGTCTTCATCAGCTGCACCAACCTTTGGTCCCACAGGTGCCAAGCCAGCAACTAAGGATGGACAGAGAGCTAGTGGAGCTATGGTTGCGTTGCTGCCCGCAGGGTCAACCGAACGATCAGATGGTTGTTTGCCCCCTTGCACGGACGGCACTGGGATTATGATGATGGTACATGACGGCGGCTGATTGTGCTCAGGGCCATGGACCATCCCAAGAACCTCCCCCTCTCGCTCGTCAGGCAGTAGAAGCATTTGACGAGTGAGTTTGGCTTCTTGGGAGGAGGCGCTCGACGTCTCCTCCCCTCCTTTCTCTAGGTCCATGCCTAGCATGCCACTGTTTGTGGCTGTCCACTGCACCGCACCAGCATGGTCATTCTCAAAGTGAGTGCGCCACAGGTTGAGCATCGCCTCAGTCCCCACCGCATATGTTGTGAGGCTGGCCGCTTCGTCATTCGCTTCCGGCGTGCTTGATACCACCTCAGTAAATGCCTTAGGCATACCGTTGCATGCCACCTCAGCCGCCGTGCCATTGCATGCCGCTATAGCTGCCGTATTGCTGCATATTGCTGCAGCCACCATGCCGTTGCATGCCGCCGCAGCCGCCCTGCCGTTGCATGCAGATGCAGCCCCTGTGCTGTTTCTCGCCGCTCCACCCGCCATATCGGTGCATGCCGCTGCAGTCGCCGTACCGTTGCATGCCGCTGCAGCCGTTGCACCGTTCCTTGCTGGCCCCGGTTTCAGGTCAAGGCAGTAAAGGCGATGGCGATATCGTGCCTTTGCAGCCACTTGACCTCCTGATGCGATGATGCGGGTGACACCTTCCTCGGTTCGCAGCTTTGCTCCCTTGCCCAAGAGCTGCCCAAGGGAGACCAAGTTGGCCTTCGTTCCTGGCACAAAGAGGACATCATGTAGGGTCACACGCAAGCTGTTAGTGCTCTCAAGCAAAACCTCACCAACACCGGCAACTTCCTACATAGAACCATCAAACCCTTTGACTGATTTCGTTGCAGATGGGTCACGGATCACCGTGAACGACTCCTTGCGGCCGGTCATGTATTGGGAGCATTCTGATTCAAGGAACCACAAGTCCTTGTTGTCGGCCAGCAACTTTGCAGCCGAACACGCAATGGTGAGCGCCACGCCCTTCCTGTCTTCTTCAGCTACGTTCGTGGCAGCCGCGGGCGTTGTATCTTACTTCTTGTTGGGGCATTTGGCAGCCATGTGGCCCTCCTCATTGCAGTTGTACCAGCGCCCCTTGAAAGGGGCTCGCTTCTTCTCTCGCTTGCCATCCTTCTTCTTGTCCGTCTGCTCCCTTCCCCCTTTTCCTTCCTTCCCGTTGACCCCCGTTGTAGCCACGATGGTGTTGACAGCGCCCGAGAAAGCATATGCATCGCTGGTGATCTGCTTGTAACTCTGTTCGATGGAGAGAGTCTGCTCCTCCATCAACACCTCGCTGCACACGCATTCCACCGTCATGTCAGGGCTGGAAATTTCCAGCTTGTTGCGGCGAAGAAATCCGTACTCCGGTGGTAGGCCCTTCAGCACGTGGGCGGCAAACGTGGCCATGTGGACCTCCTGTCCAATGGTTAGCAGCTCCGCTCGGATGGTGCAGGCCCTATTGCAGTAGGATTCCGCCGTCTCATCATCTCCCTTCCTGAGTTGGGCTAACTGGGTCTGAAGTAGGGAAGCGTGGAGGGCATCACGAACTTGATAAGTACACAAGATATATGCCCATGCTAGCTGCCCGGCTTTCTCTTGTTGAGAGAAACCAGAGATGGACACTCGGATGGGTGGAGAAACATATCGGTTCAGCACCATGAATGCAAGCATTTGGCCCTTTGCGTACTCCCTTCGTTGCAATGGGTTGTTCGGGGCTGGGCTTGGTGCTGTCCCGTTGAAAAATTGCCACAAATCAGCACACTGGAGCTGAGGTCCGATGGCGCTGACCCACGCAGTAAGGTCGTGCCTTCCCTCCAGTAGCGGCGTCACGGAGATGTGTTCAACTCGAAACTTGAATTGACCGTAGCTCGCCCCGATCATTCCCGTGTCAATGGTCGGTGCAAGAGCTCCTCCACCAACGCCCACAGCACTTGGAGCCTCGTGCACAGCTCCTCCTTCACCGGTTCCTCCTTGCTGGCCACTCGCAGGTGCTTGCTCCGCCGCGCGCTCCCGAACCAAGCATAGTAGACAACCGTCCACAATGAGGTCGACCTCCTCATCTCGCAAGTTAGGGTGGTGCTCACGAACGGATGCCTCCAGCTCCTGACGGGCATTCAGGCCCTTGGCGCTTGTTAACCACTCCATCCGCGGTCAAAACGAGCGGCGGCCACACCAAAGTAGGAACGAAGTGATGGGAGGACAGAATCAAGCTGCTTGTTGGATCCATGCAGATAAAGCAGCTCTGATACCATGTAGAACTCCACTTCTATAGCAGCTTGATAGAGCTTGAAAGCACAATTCCAACGCACCAAAGATTGCAGGAAATGGTCCACTATAGCCAGAGTTACACACAAACATAGCAGTGATAATGACTTGGTTGATTTCCAGATTGTGCTCTCTGGTTTTATACTAGGACACAATACAAAAGAAAAGCACACAAGAAAGTGTTGACCCGGGTCGCACGTTGAATTTCGTCGACGCAAAATTCGGAGCCTTGAATTTCGTCAAGCGAATTCCATTCACTGGAATTCCGTAGACGAGAATTTCCGCGACAAGAATTCCGTCGACCACCGACTGTAACTCCCGTGCGAATTCTATTGACTTCGACACTTCGCTGCCGAGTTTCAAACAGACCGCGACCCGAGATCGATTTCGCCAAACTGTCCCCAATCTGTCCCCAAGCTGTCAACAATCCGCTCTGACAAGACACTTTCGGGACACTTGAATCGAAAGGTCTCCAGTTCGAAACTCGTGTGCACCATAACCTGCGCCTTAGCAGAAACTGTCCTGAATCTATCATGAAACACTTTCAGGACAGATTTGAAGGTCACGAGTTCGAATCCCAGCGCAGACATTTTGTTGCTTATGGCAGCATTTCCTTCTAACACACCCAGCTATCTTCAGTTGGCGTACGGTCCTTCCAGCAAACGAGGAACTCGATCCTCTTGATGCGTGTAGGGTGACGAATCTGATGGATCAGAATCTTCTCGGGCTCGAAGATCGGCTCTGATGTAGGGCGAGTAATTGACGGTGGGCGATGTCATGGCAGTTGGCTTGTGGTCAGAATGTACGGGCGAAGCAGGCTGACGTGGAACGATAAGCTGATGTACCAGTCTGTTGGCAACACCAAATGGGTGGTAACTGGGGTGATCATGTGGCTGATTTGTAACGGACCACCGTATTGCGGTCGAAGTTTCGGTACGACGGGCAGTCTTAAATTTTGTATGTCGAGCAGTACGTAATCTCTTGACCGGTACGTGACGGGGGGGCGGCGGTGGTCAGCGTTTCTCTTAACGATGACATTTGCTTTTTTTTTAATTCCTTCAGCTGCTCACGTTTTGGCAGCTTGCAGTATCTCGACGAACTGTTGAGCGCGTGGCATGGGGTTGCCCGGACTCGGCGTCATGGGCACTGTTGGATTTTCCCGTAGTTCATGTAAAACGGGGACAGCTGCGTCGTCGCTGGCGTAGCGTTGTTGTAGGCGAACTTGATCAGCAGCAGCTGCTGCTCCTATCTTGTCGGGTCGTCACACGTGGCATGAAGGTACTGTAGTGCACGATGGTCTATCCGTACTGTCATGTCGGCTGGGCGCGAAGGTACTGTAATGCACGATGGTCTATCCGTACTGTCACGTCGGCTCCTGTCAGGTAGCACCGCCATACTTTGAACGCGAGCACGATTGCCAGCATCTCGCGGTCGTGTGTTGGGTAGTTGCATTCGGGCGGGTGAAGTTTGCGAGACTCGTAGACGATTGGCTGAAGGTCATTTTTGAAGTCTTGCAATAGTAGTGCTCCTACAGCAATGCCGCTAGCATCGGTGTTGAGCTCGAACAGACAGTGGGAATCTGCGATGTGAAGCACGGGCGGTGAGCACAAAATGTTTTTGAGGGCTGAGAAGGCAGCTTGTTCTTTCTCCCCCCACGTGTACTCAACCCCCTTCCTCAGCAGGTCGGTCAACGGGGCAGTCAACTACTCCATGTCGGGGACGAACCGTCGCACGTAGTTGACGAACCCCAGAAAACTCAGCAACTCGGTCAAGTTGGTCGACGTGTGCCATACTTGAATCGTCGAGATCGTTTCGGGTCTATTTCCACTCCGTTGGCTGAAAAAACATGCCCAAAAAACTGCAGTATGTCCTATAGAAACTCACGCTTAGAGGTTTTGGTTAGTATGCGGTTCTCACTCAGCATTATCAAAACTGCATCGATGTCATGTAGGTGCTGTTCTCCGTCTGGGCTGTAGATCAGTATGTCGTCTAAGTAAACGATCACACACTTATCTAAAATTGGGCAAAAGGCTTCGTTCATGGTCATTTGGAAGGTCCCACGGGCGTTGGTCAGTCTGGAAGGCATTACCGTCTATACGAACGATCCGTAGTGGGTTCAAAAGGCGGTTTTTGGGCAGTCAGGCGGATTGAAGCGGATCTGGTGGTAACCCCCTCGAATGTCAATTTTCGAGGAAACTCGGGCTGTTCGAAGTTGGTCGATTAGTTCATCGGCTTGCGGGATGGGGTAACGGGACTTTATGATAACTCGGTTCAGTGCACGGTAATCTATGCACATGCAAAAACCCCCATCTTTTTTCTGTCTGAACAGTATCAGTACGGCGAAGGGCGACGAACTCGGGCGAATTATTTTTTTCTCGAGCAGGTAATCCAGCTGCTTTCGTAGTTCGTCCAGTTTGGGTTGGGTCAGTCCGAACTGTCGTTGTACAGCCGGCTATGCCCCCGGTTTTAGTTCTATCCTATGGGTGTGCTGTCGCTGAGGTGGCAGTCCCTCCGGTAGGTCATCCGGAAAAATGCTGCTGCACTGCTTCAGTAGTGCTGCCAAGTCATCTGGTACGTCAGTGAGCAGCTTCTGTAAATCACTCGGTTTGTCTGGTGCCTCGGCTTTCTAAATGTCAACCGCATACACGTCAACTCCTGCCGCTACGGCGTGTTTCATCGTGATCGCGTTGACACGCACCGACGAAGACTCAGGCGAGCTCCAGCAAGATAAGGCGATGTTGTCACCGTTCACTCGTCGTCCGTACGATTTGCAGATTGTGTCGTCGCAGCCCATCACGACCGGATAAAATGTCGGTCCCGTCGAGAGTCGTTGCGAGCATTTCTTGGGTAAAGGTGAAGTTGGCCCCCGCATAGGATTCAAACTCGGTCCACACGTTCCAAGTGCGGATCCTCTGACACCAAGAGCCTCTGATGCGCCGCGATCGAAGTCGCGATTGGCTCGAATCGTGCACGCAAACCTGCGCACCACGTGTCCCACGTGTCATATTAGGGCACCTCCACAAAATACGACGGCACCCAAGGTCCGGTTTGTCCTTCCCGTGTTGGTAGAGTCGCGTAGATCACCGGCTTCGTGACAATGACGCGCCACCAGTCCATGGCGGGTCCTCGCAGCAACAACATGGCGTATCAAATCTTCAATGAGTCCTCCGAGACGTAGTTTGTGTCGAAAAAGACGTTCATCGTGGATAACCACGCCCGAACGGTCGGACCACCCCGTTTGCTTGGATCGGAGCAAGGCGGACGCTGCGGCTTGAGCGGCATTGGTGACGACAGTGCTGATTCGCCCATCGGTAACGAAATCATGACGAGAGGTTGGCTTCTTGCCTCATTCGTCGCTTTGGGGTGTGTCGCGCCGTGGTCGTCGTCTCCGTCGTTGCGGGCAACGCCATCACTAGCCGCGCTCGAGGGTTGCCCCACACTTCCGTGTTGTGATGCGTATTGTGCGAGTTGTCCCGGTGTGTCTGGTGCTTGCGATTGTGCTTGTTGTGCTCGTGCGACGTCGTTTTGCATGGATGTACGTTTTGCTGTTAGTGCCACAGTTTCTTCGGAGCTTTCGTGCAGCTGCTGCAGCATTTCGTTCAAACACTCCAGCGTGAGTATCGTAACGTCGATATGTTTAGCCATTATGAAGGGTGTCGGCTCAGTTTAGTCTAGGCGCAGTCGTGGCTGCACGCGTTTACGAGAGAAGACGAGGACAGCGGCTCCTAGGGGCTAAGGGACATGAGTCCCATCGAGGGAAAATAATGAAAAGATTTTTTTTCTTGGTTCGAAGATGCGTGGTCCAAAAGAAAGTGGCTCTGATACCAAGTGTTACGGGTGCAATGGAACAAGATAGCAAGGATTGCAGTAGGTGTCAAATGCGTACAAAGTATGAGCAAAGGCATGACCAAATACTTATACACGAAACATACAAACGGTAGCGCTGTGCATGCGAGCTAGCTAGTGCTAGGCTGGCATCGAGGTTCGGGCTAGTCGCGAAGCGTAGGCCGACTCGGCCAGGCCAGAGGTGCATGGTTTGGTAAAACAGTGCGCCGAAGTCGGCGAAAACCCATTAGCAGTACCGGGCAAACAAACGGCAGCTGTTGTACGTGATGTTGAGCGCAGTAAGGAATGCTGTAAAAATCCTTACACTTGCCTTCCAGTTACAATGCGTGGTGGCAAAGGTGTACCGTAATATGTATGGGTATAACTGATCTCAAGCATTTCCCTATGTTCTGCATACGATTTATGACGCTGCTTCGCGTTTCAGAAAACTCTGCTCAAGCGGTAATTTCAGAGGCAGCTCGCAGTGGTTAGCACAACTGACGCAGAATTGACTTTCTATATTCAATGCATTGATACCAAAACTCACACAAACAAGCACATATAATTTCACTTTATACCAAAAGGTAAGACTCTTCTGAACATGGCTTTCAATGTGGTCGGCATCTCAGAACCCAAGAGTATTAGCAACCCAAGAGCAGTTCCACTCAGGTCATGGCAAAGGCAGCGAGGAGCAGCAGTGGTAGTAGCTCTCCCCATCGAATCTGACCCTCTACGATAGATGTACCTGACGAGAAGTGAGAATGGATGAATGGACTATGAAATAGTTGGGTACAAGTACTAACCCTAATTGGGTTGTACCCCTTATGGGCTACCCCACTACAACCTACACAAATGTATAAGCTATGATGTTCTGACACACCCCCATAGGCAAAGAGGGGGAGAACAAGCGGTCACAACACCAGTCAGGCAAAGCAAAGCAAGCTCAGGGTGGATCACCACACAGTCCAAGCACAAGAGTAAGGCCACAAGGCAAGTTCACATGCAAGATCATATATATAAAGGTAAATAAGCAAGTGCAGGTATAGAAAGAGGACGGTACAAACAAGATCAAGAAGTGAGCAAGTGAGGCCACGTAGGCACAAGACCTAGCAAAGTACAGAAGCGCTGATGATCACAAGGCGGAAGGGCCTTGGTGAATATATCAGCAATGTTGGCCTCAGAGGACACGTAGGTGAGGCAGAGCTGACCACGCTGCTGCAGCTCACGAGCCAGGAAGTAGCGGAGAGCAATGTGCTTCGTTCTGTGCTCCAGTCTGTGCTCCCGACACAAGGCCAGCATGGCCTTGTTGTCTACGTATAGAACTGAAGGAGAACGAGGCGGCTCTCCTAGGTCAGTCAGCAAGTAGGTGAGCCAGCGTAGTTCCTGTGCAGCCATGGCCACTGCGTAGATCTCAGCCTCACAGCTGGAGCTGGGAACAGAAGACGAGCGGGTAGACCGCCACGAAACAAAGCCGGAGCCAAGGCTGAAGGTGTAACCCTATGACAACCGCTACAGAGCCTGGTCGTCAGCCCAAGAAGCGTCAGCGTGATCTGTGAGGACCACTCGACGTCGCCCTCCAAGCACTAGCCCCATGCCCGACGTACTGCACACGTAGCGCAACACCCTCTTCACTTCAGCCATGTGCTTTGGTCGGTGTCTCCCACGAGCAACATAGCGTGCCAAGATGCTAAGAGGGTATGCAAGGTCAGGTCGTGTGCAGGTCATCAGGTACACAAGGAAGCCAACAAGCTCTAGGTACGAGCCACTCGACTCTACGGACTCATCCGAAGGCAGAGCTGAGAGTGAGTGGCGAGTAGAGAGAGGAGTGGCCTGAGGCGAGGAGTACGTGAAGCCGAAGCGCTGAAGGACCTGCTGCACCATGTGTGACTGAGTCAGGGTAATGGTGCGCTGTGCTCTGTCCCGGGTGATATGCAAGCCAAGGTAGCTGCGCAGTTCACCCAGGTCTGTGCACGTGTGTCTCTTCTGCAGCTCTGACTTCAAGTGGGCGAGTCCAGCAGTGTCAGCAGTGGCAAAGACCAAGTTGTCGACGTACACGAGGATGTAGAACGGCGGCACAGAGGTGTCGGTGCGCAGAAATAGCGACGGGTCGGCTGTAGAAGGAGCAAACCCAAGAGCCGCAAGTGTAGTTCTCAGTGTGTCGTGCCACTCATGGGGCGCCTGGCGGAGACCGTAGACTGGCCGCCGGAGGCTCCACTGGGTACCAGGAGGAAACGACCCAGTGAAGCCAGGTGGGCGGCGCAGCCAGATCTCCTCGTGCAGGCTGTCCTGCACGAAAGGTGTGCTGAAGTCAAGAGAGTGAAGCTCGTAGTCGCGCTGAGCGGCTATGTGCAGCAGCACCTGAAGAGTGGTCATCTTCAGGGTGGGAGAGGTCTGAAAGTAGTCAACTCCCTGCCGCTGACTGAAGCCACGAGCCACGTAACGCGCCTTCAAGACAGGCGGAGAACCCGGCGGCCGCTTCACCCTGAAAATCCACATGCCACTGACGATGTTCGCCCCACGCGGGGAACCTCATCGACGTAGGTGCCTGTGGACTTCCAGGAAGCCATCTCTGCGTCCATGGTCGACTGCCACTGAGAGGAGTAGGGACCCTCGATCGCCTCAGCGTACGATCAAGGAGTCGGGATGTCTGGTGCATCCGGGTCTCCCTTAGGGGCAATCAGCGTGGACACGAGATGGGGCAAAGCAGCCGCAAAGCACTGGAACTCCTCCTGCCTGTCCTCAAGGACGTCCGTGCTAAGAGCACACTCACCCCCGACGGATGGAGGACAGACAAACTCAGACTCAGCAACTAGGCTAACAACGTAGTCTACACAGCAGCGAGCAGCGAAGTCGACACGCTCAGCAACTAGAGCAGACACAGCAGTGGACTCAAATGAAGGGTCAGTGACGACAAAAGCAAGAAGGCGCGTGACCGAAGGACTAGCAGCACGAAGGGAGTCAGACTCCGGGTCAGGAAGAGAGGACTCTGGAGGAGACGGCAAAGGGACACGCAGAGGAGCAGTGGAAGGACGCAGTGCCATCTGGTGTGTGCCGGGGACCGCAGGAGGACGCGGACGTGCAGTACGACCATTAGTGCGAGGAGCACGAACAGGCAACGCAGGATGAGACGCAGGCTCACGACGCTCAGCAAGACCTCCAGTAGGACCAGTGTAGGGAGAAGGAGCAGGTAGAGGGGAGGCGGGCTGTAACTATGACTACGACTGGACAGGCTGTGGAGAAGTAGGGACCCTCTACGGCCTCCGCGTAAGAGCGCGGAGTCGGGATGTCTAGTGTATCCGGGTCTCCCTTAGGGGCAAGTAGTACGGACGCGAGATGAGGTGAAGCAGCAGCCAGACACTGGAACTCCTCCTGCCTGTCCTCAAGGACGTCCGTGCCAAGAGCACACTCACCCCCGACGGACGGAGGACAGACAGACGCAGACTCAGCAACAAGACTAGCAGCGTTGTCTAGACGACAGCGACCAGCAAAGTCGACGAGCTCAGCAACAAGAGTAGACGCAGCAGTGGACTCAAAAGAGGGGTCAGTGACGACAATAGCAAGGAGACGCGTGACAGTACGACGGGCAGCACGAAGAGAGTCCGACTCCGGGTCGGCAAGCGCAGGAAGAGAGGACGTAGGAGGAGAAGGCAAAGAGACACGCAGAGGAGCAGTGGACGGACGCAGAGACATCCGGTGCGTGCCAGGGACATGAGGAGGACGCTGACGAGAACCGCGACCACTAGCACGAGCAGCACGAACAGGCAACGCGGGACGAGACGCAGGCTCACGACGCTCAGCAAGACCTCTAGTAGGACCAGTGTAAGGAGAGGGGGCAGGCAGTGGGGAGGCGGGCTCTAACTGTGACAGGGACTGGACAGGCGGTGGACACTCTACAGGAGGAGAAGGACCAAGAACCTGCTGCAGGAACGGAACGAAGTACGGCCGAGATCGCGCGGCAACTCGAGACACAGCAGGGACAGCACTAGCACCCTCAGCCGCAGCACCAGCGCCAACAGCACCTCCAGTGGCAGGACCTCCAGCAGCACCAGCAGCAGGACCACCGCCAGGACGGACAGCAGCAGTCTCAGCACCAACACTAGCAGCTCCAGCTCCACTAGGACCCGCAGGCCCAGCAGCTCCGGGACCGGCGGCACCAGCACCCTCAGCGGCCAAAGAAGCTCCAGCTCCAGCAGCACGCTTCCAGCGGCGAGCAAACCACTCGCGCAGCTCTTGTGTAGAGAGTGGCTCCCGCCGAGACAAAGCACCCAAAGAACCTCCAGGCCCAGCACCGCCAGACGCCACAAGTGGAGGGCCAGCAGCCGCAGGCTCCGCACCTCCAGGCTCAGTAGCTCCAGACGCAGCACCCCCAGGCGTAGCACCCCCAGGCTCAGCACCGCCAGGCGTAGCACCCCCAGGCTCAGCACCCCCATGCTCAGCACCCCCAGTCGCAGCACCCCCAGACTCAGCACCCTCAGGCTCAGCACCCACGCGCGCAGCACCCCCAGAGTCAGCACCCCCAGGCTCACCACCCGCAGCAGTACCAGAGTCACCAGCAACCTCGACCGACTCGACTGCGTCTACCTGGGACACACATGAAGGGGCTAGACCCTGAGGGGGGAGGGGGTCTATCGGGGGGGGACCTGGCACAAGGAATTGCGGCGGCGGGGGGAGGGAAGGAGTGCGGTAGGGGAAGAGACGGTAGAAGGGGACTGACTCGTCGAACGTGAAGTCCTGGGAGGACAAAACACGACGAGAGGAGGGGTGGTAGAACTGCCACCCTGGGGCGTCAGGAGGGAAGCCTAGGAAAACACAGGGAGCAGCACGAGGGGACAGCTTGTCCGCAGACAAGTCGCGGACAAACGCCCGAGATCCCGAGACACGGAACGCAGACGCATCGCCGACCTTCCCCGTCCACAGCAGAGCTGGGGAGGTCTCCGGCCGGGAGACCCTGGGGTGAAGGTTGATCTGATGCGCCGCGTACCGAACCGCAAACGGCCACAGAAAATGGGGGGCAGCCGCATGCATCATGGACGTACGAGCGACGTCCATGACCATGCTAATGCGGCGCTCAGCAATCCCATTTTTCTGTGGAGAGTCCGGAAGCGAAAAGGTCTGGCGGATGCCTCGTGCACGACAGTAGGCTCGCAGAAGGCTAGAGGAGAACTCTCCACCCCGGTCAGAGTGCAGACGCAGAACACAAAAGTCCGAGCCGAAGCTCCTCCTGAGCTGGAGACGAGCTGCGCGGATCCAGTTGATCAACACCTCAGTGACATCACCCTTGCTGCGCAAGGGGAAGACTGTGGTGTAACGCGAGTAGTCGTCAACCACCAGCAGGAAGTAGCGCTCGTGACCCTGTCCACGGACGCGGGCCGGGCCCCACACGTCCATGTGAAGCGTCTGCAGAGGAGCCTCTGTTGGGGGAAACTGGGAGGAGTGAGGGGCAGCCCGGAGCCGCCCCTCGACACAGGGGACACAGGAAGGTCCAGGCCCCGAAGGGAGGGGAGGGAGAGACCGGGGGAGACCAGAGACAAGGACACGGGAAGCCATGCCCCGAAGACGAGGCAGGGAGGGGTGGCCAAGACGGTGGTGCCACAGGATAGTCTCGTGAGACAGGAGGCGACACGAGCAGGGGGCACACTCAGGACCAGACCTGAACGCAGCAGCAAACACCTGACCCAATGCAGCTACCTGGCCAGACGCAGGGACAGGAGGAGACTCAGTGGTCAGGGTGTAGAGACTCGACCCCGCCCGACGCGAAAACGTGGCCAGGTGTCGGCCTGTGCGGGCGTCCGAGCAATGGGTCACCCGCTGACTCGCAGGAGTAAACTGGTGAGCCCCCGCATCCTGCAGGTCAGCACCACTCACCAAGTTCGTCGAGAACGAGGGGAGGTACAGACCAAACAAGGTGCCCGAGGGGGCAGCCGGACACGGGAGGACTGTGGAGAAGTGAGAGAGGACAGGACCCCCAGAAGGGGTCAGCCAGGGAGACTACAACCGGCCGACCAAGCGGTGTGAGTGTGGTGCGGTCACGAAAGAAGGAGCGAGAAGCCCCCGAGTCAAGTGTGAAGGTGAGGGAGACCGAAGCCGACGCGGTACCTAAGAGCGCAGCCTCACCAGTACCTGAGGGCGCAGACGCGCTGGCACCTAGAGCAGCAGCCTCACAAGCACCTAGCGCAGCAGTACCAATGCCCGGGTCGGGCGGGAAACACTAGTAACAGTCACCCTCATCACTAATAGTCACAGCATACATGGGAGCAAGGATAGCATCAAAGTCAAGATCAAAGATAGCTACGCCAGCCCTAGACAGCTCTCCCCAGCGGGGAATCTCACTAGCCTCGGGGAACTGCTAACGCCAAGCGTCCGTCAGGCGGCCAAAGCAGCGCTGGGTGGGGTGGGCACCCCCACACTGCTCACCCGCGCGGTCGCCGGAGCGAAGGACGTAGGTGCACGGACCAAAACCCCCACCACGCTGACGCTGCGTGTACCACTCACGGAGCTGCTGAGGCGGAAGAATGTCCCAAGAACGCTGCTGCTGCTGCTGCTGGCGCTGACCACCACCAGAGCCGCTCCGCTGCGGGGCACCACCCCGACTAGCTCCACCCCCTCCGCCACCGCCGCCTCCACCTCCGCCACCACCGCCGCCTCCGCTCCCACCGCTACTGCCGCCACCGCCTCCGCCTCTGCTACCGCCACCACCACCACCACCCCCGCCACCACTCCCACCGCCACCCCCACTCCCTCCGCCGCCTCCACTGCCACCGCCACCGCCCCCGCCAGCTCCACCCGCGCCCTTGCCCCCCTTGCCCTTGCCAGGGCGGCGTCTCCCGCTAGGGGCAGACGCCGCACTGACCGACTCAAGACCAAGCAGGTCGGCCGCAGCAGAAGAGGCAACAAAGGGCAACAGGGGGGAAGGAGAACACCCCTCAAAGATGGGGGTGCGAGGGTCACCACGAGAGGCTCCTACAGCAACTATGCTCTTTTCCACTGCTAGGAGGGCCTTCTTGAGGAGGTCAACAGTGAGAGTGGTGGGACAGACTGAGAGGAAGTGGTCCCTGACTACGCGAAGGGAGTCAGGGAGGCGTGTGACTATGTAATAGAGAGTGATGTACATGGCAGGGGGTTCTTGGCGCAGAACTCAGCAGGAAGCGCGGCGCAGTAGCAAGTGTCACTAGTGCGGAGGTGCATAATGAGGTCAGCGACTGTGGGAAAGGCAGTAAGGTCAGGAAAGAGGTAAGGTAGCATGAGGCGGCTCAGTGCAGCAGTGGCAGAGGGAGAGTAGCGCGCAACTACAGTGTCGTACAAGGTCTGAGCACTCTTGTACTGACTAAAGTGCGCGCGCTCAGTGGTAGGCAGGTGGCGACGCACAGCAAGACGTGCAGCAGCATCGCGGGTGGCCCACTGAGAGCGAACAGTGGGGTCAGCGTCAGCAGCAGGGGCAGGAGAGGCGCCAGAGGTGAGGTCAAAGAGAGAAAGACCATCCGCCCTATCGCACTGTAAGAACAGTTGCAGGACGTCGACCCAGACCTCAAAGTCAATGGCTCGACCCTCAGCGTCAAAAGCGAGGACACTAGGGGTAGCCATGACGACGGTAGACTAGCAGTGCAAGCAGTAGTGGGAGGGCATGCAGTGACAGAGGGGCTGTGCTCACCGGACAGGGCAGCTCGGGCAGCTCGGCTGTAGGGCGGCTCGGCGGCTGGGCGGTTGGGCGGCTCGGCTACTGGGCGGCTCAGCGGCTCGGCTGCAGGGCGGCTCCGCGGTTCGGCGGCTCAGCTGCTGGGCGGCTCGGCTACACGGCGGCTCGGCTGGTGGGCGGCCGGGCGGCTCGGCGGTAGGGCGGCTCGGCTCCTCTGGTACAGGGCGGCGCGGCGGTCGGCGGCTCGGGTGCGCGCTGCAGGGTGGTGCGGCGGTCGGCGGCTCGGGCGGCGCGGTAGGAGGGGAAAGCGGCGGGGCCGCAGCAGACGGGCGGCAGGGCCCGTTGAAAGAGAGCGGCGGGGCCGCAGGTTTAGGGCGGCGGGGCCGCAGCAGACGGGCGGCGGGGCCCGTTGACGTAGGGCGGCAGGGCCGCAGGTGTAGGGCGGCAGGGCCGCAGCAGACGGGCGGCGGGGCCGCTGACGTAGGGCGGCGGGGCCACGGCAGACGGGCGGCGGGGCCCGTTGACGTAGGGCGGCGGGGCCGCAGGGGTAGGGCGGCAGGGCCGCAGCAGGCGGGCGGCGGGGCCGCTGACTTAGGGCGGCGGGGCCGCTGAAGTGAGAGAGCGGGGCCGCCAAGTGGGGCAGCGGGGCAACAGCAGACGGGCGGCGGGGCCGCTACAGTGGGGCGGCGGGGCCGCTACAGTGGGGCGGCGGGGCCGCAAAGTGGGGCGGCGGGGCCGCAGCAGACGGGCGGCGGGGCCGCTGAAGTAGGGCGGCAGGGCCGCAGTGTAGGGCGGCGGGGCCGCGACTTAGGGCGGCGGGGCCGCGAATTAGGGCGGCGGGGCCGCAGGAGTAGGGCGGCGAGGCCCCAGATTAGGGAGGCGGGGTCGCGACGTAGGGCGGCGGGGCCGCGCTAGTAGGTGGCGGGGCCGCACGAACGGGCAACGGGGCCGCTAGGGCGTAGAGGCCGCAAGGGCGACTCGGCGAGGTGAGAGCGCGACTCGGGCAGAGCGCGCTTAGGGCAGGAAAAAAAAAATCGAAGTGGTGGGCCCTATGCACAGTTCCCACAGAGGAACCTGCTCGATACCATGAGAAGATGAGAACGAGAATGAATGAACTATGAATGAACTGAGTACAAGTACTAACCCTAATTGGGTTGTACCCCTTATGGGCTACCCCACTATAGCCTACACAATATGCAAAAGCTATATGTTCTGACAGAGGGGCGCAGTGCGGTAGGGGAAGAGACGATACTAAGGCACCGACTCGTCAAAGGTGACGTCCAGGGAGGACAGAACACCGCGCGAGGTGGGGTGGTAAAACCGCCACCCAAGTGCGTCAGGGGGGAAGCCAAGGAAGACGCACCGAACAGCACGGGGGGACAGCTTGTCCGCAGACAAGTCGCGGACAAACGCCCGAGATCCCCAAACTTGAAATGCAGACGCATCGCCAACCTTCTGTGTCCACCGCAATGTAGGGGAGGTCTCTGGCAAGGAGACCTGGGGCTCAAGGTTCAGCTGACACGCGGCGTACTAAACCGGAAACGGCCACAGAAAATGGGGGGCAGCCACATGGATCATGGACCTACGAGCAACATCCATGACCATGCCAATGCGGTGGTCAGCAATCCCATTTTGCTGTGGAGAGGCCGGAAACGTGAAGGTCTGGCGGATGCCCTGTGCACGAGAGAAGGCTCCCAAACGGGCAGAGGAAAACTCCCCGCCTCTGTCCGAGTGCAGACGCAGAACAGGAAAGTTCGAGCCGAAACTCTCTCTGAGCTGGAGACGAGCTGCACCTCAGTGACGTCACCCTTGCTCCGAAAGGGGAAATTTGTGGTGTACCGCGAGTAGTCGTCAACAACCAGGAGAAAGTACCGCTCTCGCCCCTGCCCTCTGACGCGGGTTGGGCCCCACACGTCCATGCGTAGAGTCTGCAGCGAAGCCTGTGTCGGAGGAAACTCGGAGGAGTGAGGGGCGGCGCGCTGTCGCCCCTTCACGCAGGGGATACAGGTAGGGCCAGGCCCCGGAGGGAGAGACCGAGGAAGACCAGAGACAAGGACACGGGAGGCCATGCCTCGGAGACGAATCAAGGAGGGGTGGCCAAGGCGGTGGTGCCAAAGGAGAGTCTTGTGGGACAGCAGACGACACGAGCAGGGGGCAGACTTAGGACCAGACCTGGATGCCGCAGCAAACACCTGACTCGACGCAGCTACCAAGTCAGACTCAGCAGCAGGAGGAGACACAGTAGCAAGAGTGTACAGGCTCGACCCTGGCCGACGGGTGAACGTGGCCAAGTGTTTGCCTATCCGAGCGCACGTGCAGTGGGTCACTCGCTGACTCGCACGAGTGAACTGGTCAACCCCTCGATCCTGTAGGTCCGCTCCACTCACCAAGTTCGTAGAGAACGAGGGGAGGTAGAGACCAGACAGGGTGCCAGAGGTGGCTGCTGGGCACGGAAGGACAGTGGAGAAGCTAGCAAGGACAGGACCCCCAGAGGGGTCTGCCAGGGAGACTGCAACCGGCCGACTAAGCGGCGTAAGAGTGGTGCGATCTCAAAAGAAGGAGCGGGACGCACCCGAGTCCAGGGTGAAAATGTGGAAGGTCTGAGCCGACGTAGTACCTGAGAGAGCAGACTCACCAGCACCTAGGGCGGCAGACGCACTGGCATCTGGGGCAGCAGACGCACTAGTACCTAGAGCAGCAGCCTCACCAGCACCTAGAGCAGCAGCCTCAATGCCCGGGTCAGGCGGTACACACAGGTAACAGTCACCAGCAACACTAGTATCAACAGTATACATGGCAGCAAGGATAGCATCAAAGTCAAGATCAAAGATAGCAACCCCGGCCTTAGCCAGATCTCCCCAGCGAAGGATCTCTGACGCCTCAAGGAACTGGCGACGCCACGCGTCTATCAGGCGACCAAAGCAGCGCTCGGTGGAGTGCGGGCCTCCGCACTACTCACCAGCGCTGTCGCCGTTATGGAAGACGTAAGCAGGGACCAAAACCCCCACCGCGCTGACGCGCAGTGTACCACTCACGAAGCTGCTGAGGGGACATGGTCACACCACTCCGCTGCTGCTGCTGCTAGCACTGACCACCACCGGCACCACTCCTCTGCGCAGAGTCGCGACTCGCTCCACCACCGCCGCCTCCGCCGCCGCCGCCGCCTCCGCCGCCTCCGCCGCCTCCTCCACCTCCGCCTCTTCCACTACCTCCGCTGCCTCCGCTCCCTCCGCCACCTCCACTGCCTCCGCCGCCTCCACTGCTGTCGCCGCCGCCGCCACCCCCGGCACCACTCCCACCACCACCCCCACTCCGTCCACTGCCTCCACTTCCACCTCCACCGCCCCCTCTAGCCCCTCCAGCGCCCTTGCCCCCCTTGCCCTTGCCGGTGCGGCGTCTCCCACACGGGGCCGACCGACTCGAAACCAACGAGGTCGGCTACAGCAGCAGAGGCGATAGAGGGCAAGAGGGGGGATGGAGAACACCCCTCAAAGACGGGGGTGCGAGGGTCACCACGAGAGTTTCCTACAGCGACTATGCTCTTCTCTATCGCTAGGAGGGCCTTCTCGAGGAGGTCAACGGTGAGAGTGGTGGGGCAAACTGAGAGGAAGTGGTCCCTGACTACGCGGAGAGAGTCAAGGAGCCGGGTGACTATGTAGTAGAGGGTGATGTACATGGGGGGGGGGGGGGGGGGGGGGTTCTTGGCGCAGAACTCAGCAGGAAGCGCAGCGCGGTAGTGAGTGTCACTAGTGCGGAGGTGCGTAATGAGGTCAGCGACAGTGGGAAAGGCAGCAAGGTGAGGGAAGAGGTACGGTAGCATGAGGCGGCTCAGTGCAGTAGTGGCAGGGGAAGAGTAGCGTGCAACTACAGCATCGTACAAGGTCTGAGCACTCTTGTACTGGCTAAAGTGTGCACGCTCAGTGGTCGGTAAGTGGCGGCGCACAGCAAGGCGAGCAGCAGCATCGTGCGTGGCCCATTGTGAGCGAACAGTGGCGTCAGCATGAGCAGCAGGGGCAGGGGAGGCACCAGAAGTGAGGTCAAACAAGGAGAGGCCGTCTGCCCTATCGCACTGCAGGAAAAGCTGCATATCATCTACCCAGACCTGAAAGTCCACTGCCCTACCCTCAGCGTCAAAGGTGAGAACGCTAGGGGAGGCCATAACAGCAGTAGGCAGGTAGTGAGTACAGTGACGCAGGGCAGTGCAGTGGCAGAGACTATGCTCTTACCAGGCAAATGGGGCGGTCGGGCGGCTCGGCGGCTCGGCGGTCGGGCGGCTCGGCTGCTCGGCGGCTCGTAGGTTAGGCGGCTCGGTTGCTCGGTGCTGGGCGGCTCGGCATTCTGGCGGCTCGGCTGCTGGGCGGCTCGGCGGTCGGGCGGCTCGGCTGCTGGGCGGCTCGGCGGTCAGGCGGCTCAGCTGGCCGGCGGTTCGGCTGCTCGGCGGTGCGGGTGCTGGGCAGCGGGGCCGCAGGTGGTGGCGAGGCCGCAGGTGGCGGCAGGGCCGCAGGTGGCGACGGGGCCGCAGGTGGGGGCGGGGCCGCAGGTGGCGACGGGGCCGTAGGTGGCGGCGGGGCGGCACGTGTCGGCGGGGCCGCAGGTGGCGACGGGGCCGAAGGTGGCGAAGGGGCTGGAGGTGGCGATGAGGCTGCAGAGGGGCCTAAACGGGGCCATAAAGGGGGGGCCAGAGGAGGCCGTAGCAGGGCTAGACGGGGTTGTAGAGGGGCCAGATGGGGCCGTAGCGGGGTTAGAAGGGGCCAAACGGGGCCGCGGAGGGGCCTAGGCGAGGCCGTAAGGGGCCGTAAGGGGCCAGGCGGGGCCGCGGAAGGGCGTAGGCGAGGCCGCGACGGGGCCGTAAGGGGCCTAAGTGGGGCCGTAAGGGGCCAGACGGGGCCGCGGAGGGGCCTAGGCAAGGCCGCGACGGGGCCGTAAGGGGCCTTAGTGGGGCCGCGACGGGGCCGTAAGGGGCCTAAGCGGGGCCGCGACGAGGCCGTAAGGGGCCTAAGCGGGGCCGCGACGGGGCCGTAAGGGGCCTAAGCGGGGCCGCGACGGGGTCGTAAGGGGCCAGACGGGGCCGTAAGGGGCCGTAGAAGGCGGCGCGAGGGGCCGTAAGGGCGGCCAACGAGGGCCACTAAGGGCGGCTCGAGGCGCTAATCGGGTAGGAGCGAAGCGCGCTCCGAGCAGGGAAGAAAAAAACGTGGTGGGCCCTAGGCAGCATTCCCACTAGGGAACCTGCTCGATACCATGACGAGAAGTTAGAATGGATGAATGGACTATGAAATAGTTGGGTACAAGTACTAACCCTAATTGGGTTGTACCCCTATTGGGCTACCCTACTACAGCCTACACAAATGTATAAGCTATAATGTTCTAACAGTACCTCCCCCAGACGCACCTCCCCCCACTCCGTATCCCCATACTGTGCCACGATAAGGGAGGCATCAAATGGCAGGCGGGCATTGCGATGGGGACTGGAGAGGGGGGGGCAGGGCACGGAGAGGAAAAGGGGGGTATGGGAGAGTGAGTGAGTGGAATAAGACTGGTAGAGGATGTCCGTTTGATTTGTCATGCTGTGCCACGACAACGGAAGCTTCAAATGGCACTCGGCAATTGTGATGCGGGCTGAGGGGGGGCAGAGTAAGGAGAGGAAAGGTGGGGGATGGGGGAGTGAGTGGAACAAAACAAGCAAATAGGAATGGGGTCCGCAGCATGGAAACTGTGCAGGTGTGATTGTCGGGAATCTCTCTGGAAAATTGTAACAAGTGATGTGCAGAGGAACCTCTGGTGAGGAGAAAGGAGAACTGAACAAGGAAGGAAACTAACGGGAGGAAGGAAGATGTTTGCGAGAATATGAAGAGGAAGATGTTTGGCTGCTGCGCTGTATGAACAACACACGCTTGCGCAGTTGGTGCGTACACACCAAGCACTCACCTATCTGTCCTGCTAACCCAGGTACCCTCCCACACCTAATCCTTCGCGCACCCTCCAAATCTCCCTCCACTCACCCTTTCCTGTGGGTCGTGTTCATGATGGTGGCGTGCAGCTGGTGGGCACATACTAGAGTCGAGTGGCCCGTACCCAGAGCATGTTGGCTGCCTCATGTACCTGATGACCTGCACATGACCTGACCTTGCATACCCTCTTAGCATCTTGGCACGCTATGTTGCTCCTGGGAGACACCGACCAGAGCACATGGCTGCAGCGAAGAGGGTGTTGCGCTACGTGTGCAGTACGTCGGGCATGGGGCTAGTGCTTGGAGGGCGACGTCGAGAAGTCCTCACACGTCACGCTGACGCTTCTTGGGCTGACGACCAGGCTACGAAGCGGTCGTCACAGGGTTACACCTTCAGCCTTGGCTCCGGCTCTGTTTCGTGGCGGTCTACCCGCTCGTCCTCTGTTCTCGGCTCCAGCTGTGAGGGTAAGATCAACGCAAGGGCCATGGCTGCACAGGAACTACGCTGGCTCACCTACCTTCTCACTGACCTAGGAGAGCCGCCTCATTCTCCTCCAGTTCTGTACGTAGACAACAAGGCCATGCTGGCCTTCTGTCGGGAGCACAGACTGGAGCACAGAACGAAGCACATTGCTCTCCGCTACTTCCTGTCTCGTGAGCTGCAGCAGCGTGGTCAGCTCCGACTCACCTACGTGGCCTCTGAGGCCAACACTGCTGATATCTTCACCAAGGCCCTTCCGCCTTGTGATCATCAGCGTTTCTGTACTGTGCTAGGTCTTGTGCCTATCTGGCCTCACTTGCTCACTTCTTGATCTTGTTTGTACTGTCTTCTCTGTATACCTGCCCTTGCTTGTTTTACCTTTATGTATATGTTCTTGCATGTGAACTGGCCTTGTGGCCCTACTCTTGTGCTTGGATTGTGTGGTGACTTTGTGATCCACCCTGAGCTTGCTTTGCTTTGCTTTGCTTAACTGGTCTTGTGATCACTTGTTCTCCCCCACTTTGCCTATGGGGGTGTGTCAGAACATCATAGCTTATACATTTGTGTAGGCTGTAGTGGGGTAGCCCATAAGGGGTACAACCCAATTAGGGTTAGTACTTGTACCCAACTGTTTCATAGTTCACTCTCACTTCTCGTCAGATCCACCCTGGGCTTTGCATTGCTTTGTTCTCTTGCCTGACTGGTCTGGTGATCGTTTGTTGTGTTAGTCCATGAGACTGCCACTGAGAGGAGTAGGGACCCTCGATTGCCTCAGCGTACTATCGAGGAGTCGGGATGTCTGGTGCATGTCGATCTCCCTCAAGGGCAATCAGCGTGGACACGAGATGGGGCAAAGCAGCAGCAAAGCACTGGAACTCCTCTTGCCTGTCCTCAAGGACGTCCATGATAAGAGCACACTCACCCCCGACATTAGGAGGACAGACAGACTCAGACTCAGCAACGAGACTGGAAGCGTAGTCTAGACGACAGTGAGCAGCAAAGTCGACAAGCTCAGCAACTAGAGCAGACGCAGCAGTGGACTCAAAGGAAGGGTCAGTGACAACAGTAGCAAGAAGGCGCGTGACCGAAGGACTAGCAGCACGAAGGGAGTCAGACTCCGGGTCAGCAATACAAGGAAGAGAGGACTCTGGAGGGGACAGCAACGGGACACGCAAAGGAGCAGTGCCATCTGGTGTGTACCGGGGACCGCAGGAGGACGCGGACGCGCAGCACGACGACTAGTGCGAGCAGCCGAATCGCCGAGCAGCCGAGCCGCCCGACCGCCGAGCCGCCCAACAGCCGAGCCGCCTGACCGCCAAGCCGCCAAGCACCCAAGCCGCCGAGCTGCTAAGCCGCACCGCAGCCGAGTTGCCCGACTGCCGAGCTGCCCGACAGCCAAGCCGCCCGCCCGCCCGGCAAATGCCAGTTCACATGCAGAGGTATATATGCAACAACACCACTACAATGATCTCTACATGCAGGTATGCAGGTATATATATATATATATATATATATATATATATATATATATATATATATATATATATATATATATATATATATATATATGTCACAGTACATGTAGAGCCTACAGCAAGAGACAAAAGGTAGGCACAAGGCCCAACAAAGTACAAAAGCGCCGATGATCACCAGGCGGAAGTGCCTTGGTGAATATATTAGCAGTGTTGGCCTGAGTGGCCACGTGAGCAAGACGAAGCTGACCACGTTGCTGCAACTCTCGAGCAAGGAAATAACGCAAAGCGATGTGCTTCGTTCGATGCTCCATCTGTGCTCTTAACACAAGGCAATGGCGGCCTTGTTGTCTACGTACAGCACTTGAGGAGAACGAGGCTGCTCTCCCAAGTCGGTCAGCAGGTAGGTAAGACAGCGTAACTCCTGTGCAGCCATGGTTGTGGCGTAGGTCTCAGCCTCGCAATTGGAGCTGAGAAAAGAGGAAGAGCGTGTAGACCGCCAAGAAACAGAGCCAGAGCCAAGGCTGAAGGTGTTACCCTGTGATGACCGCTTCGTAGCCAAGTCGTCAACCCAAGAAGCGTCTGAGTGACCAGTGAGGACAACGTCGCCCCATCCTCCAAGAACGAGCCCCATGCCCAATGTACTGCACAAGTAGCATAGTACCCTCTTAGCAGCATCCATGTGCACCTTTTGGTGCCGGCCAGGAGCCACGTAGCGAGCCAGAAGGCCAAGAGGGTACGCAAGGTCAAGACGAGTGCAGGTCATCAGGTACATGAGGCAGCCTTCTAGCTCTGGGTAAGGACCACTTGGCTCTACGGACTCGTCCGAAGGTGGAGCTGAGAGCAAGGGACCTGTAGCCAGAGGAGTGGCCTGTGCCGAGGTCGAGGTGAAGCCGAAGCGCTGAAGGACCTGTTGCACCATGTGTGACTGAGTCAGTGTGATGGTGCGGCGTGCTCTGTCGCGGGTGATCTGCAAGCAAAGGTAGCTGTGCAGTTCACCCAGGTCTGTGCACGTGTGTCTCTTCTGCAGCTCCGACTTCACTAGGGCGAGAGCCTCAGTGTCAGCAATGGCGAAGACCAAGTCGTCAACGTACACGAGGATGTAGAGCGGCGGGAGCGAAGTGTCGGTGCGCAAAAACAGCGACAGGTCAGCAATCGACGGTGCAAACCCAAGAGCCGCAAGTGTCGTCCTCAGTGTGTCGTGCCATTCACGCGGCGCCTGGCGGAGACCATAGACTGGCCGCCGGAGGCTCCACTGGTTACCAGGACGGAACGACCTAGTAAAGCCAGGTGGGCGGCGCACCCAGATCTCCTCTTGCAAGCTGCCCTTGTAAGAAGGTTGTGGTGAAGTCAAGAGAGTGAAGCTCGTAGTCACGCTGAGCGGCTATGTGCAGCAGCACCCAAAGAGTGGTCATCTTCGGGGTGGGGGAGAAGGTCTGGAAGAAGTCAACTCCCTCCCGCTGACTGAAGCCTCGATCAACGTAACGAGCCTTGAAGACAGGCGGAGAACCTGGCGGTCGCTTCATCCTAAAAATCCACATGCCAACGAGGATGTTCGCCCCAGGAGGGGGAACCTCGTCGACGTAAGTGTGTGTGGACTTCCAGGATGCCATCTCTGCGTCCATGGCTGTCTGCCACAGAGAGGAGTAGGGACCCGCGATCGCCTCAGCATAGGAACGTGGAGTCGGGATGTCTGGTGCATTCGGGTCTCCCTCTGTGGCAAGCACCATAAACACGAGATGAGGCGCAGCGGCTGCAAGATACTCAAGGTCTTCCTGCGTGTCCTCAAAGAAGTCCGTGCCAAGAGCACACTCACCCCCGACGGACGGAGGACAGACAGACTCAGACTCAGCAACAAGACTAGCGGCGTAGTCTGGACGACAGGCATCAGCAAAGTCAACAAGCTCAGCGACTGAGGCAGACGCAGCAGCAGACTCAAACGACGGGTCAGTGACAACTGTAACTAGCAGACGCGTGATAGTAGGTTGAGCAGCACGAGCGTGGTCGGACTCAGGATCTGGAACGTCAGGCAGAGAAGACGGAGGAGGGGACGGCAAGGGATCACGCTGCGGAGTAGAGGAAGGACGTAGGGCCATGAGGTGTGTGGCGGGGACAGCCGGCGAACGCTCACGAGGAACACGACGACCAGTACGACCAGTGCGGGCAGTGCGAACAAGCGAGATAGGATGAGACGCAGGCTAACGACGGGCAGCAAGACCACCTGTCAGCTTAGTGTAAGGAGAAGGAGCAGGCAACAGTGAGCCAGGCTGTAACGGAAGACCAGTAGAAGATGGGAGGCTAAGAACCTGGCGAAGCACGGAGCCAGGCAGTGGTCGAGACGAAGGTGACAGCGGAGCGAAGAACAGTCGCGGCGGTGTAGTACCACCAGCACCAGTAGCTCCAGCACCTCCTGAAGCTCCACAACCTCCAGCGCCAGCACCCGCAGCAGCTCCAGAACCTCCAGCTCTTGCGCCACCAGCGCAAGCACCTCCAACAACTCCAGAACCTCCAGCGCCAGCACCCTCAGCAGCTCTAGAACCTCCACCTCCAGCGCCACCAGCGCCAGCACCTCCAACAGCTCCAAAACCTCCAGCGCCAGCACCCGCAGTAGCTCCTGAACCTCTAGATCCAGCGCCACCAGCAGTAGCACCTCCAAAACCGGCACCTCCAGCTCCACGGCCTCCAAACCCAGAGTCGGCAGCAGCACCTCCTGGTCCAGCAAGACCTCCAGTACGAGCACCTCCGGGACCAGCTGCTCCAGTACATCCATTACGAGCACCTCCAGGACCAGCTGCTCCAGGAACTCCAGTAGAAACAATTCCAGTAGCAGAGTCACCAGCTCGAGCGCCTCCCGCAGCAGGGCCCGTAGCTCCAGCAGCGCGACCTTGACGACTAGCGTACCACTCACGCAGCTGCTGTGGGGAGAGAGGGACAGTGCCGGCTCCAGTGCCTCTAACACCAGTGCCTCCTGCAGCAGGGCCCCCAGCTCCAGCAGCTCGACCCTGACGGTTAACGTACCACTCACGCAGCTGCTGTGGGGAGAGAGGGAGACGACGACCAGAGTGCAGCGATGAGGCACCAGCAGAGCGTCTACCGAAACGGCCGCTCCAGGGAGACTGCTCACCAGACGCCTCAGCGCCCCCAGGTGCGGCACCCCCAGGCTCAGCACCCCCAGACTTCTCACGCCCAGGCTCAGCACCCCCAGAAGCAGCACCCCGAGCAGGACCACCCCCAGCATGACCTGAGTCACCAGTGACATCAACCGGCGCAGTCAGGGGAGGAGGGTCTGCCTAAGACACACCTGAAGGAGCAGGACCGGGAGCAAGGAGGGGGTCTACCTGGGGAGGACCTGGAGCGAGGAAGAGACGGTAAAAGGGAACCGACTCGTCGAACGTGACGTCTTGAGAGGGGAAGACACGGCGCGAGGTAGGGTGGTAAAACTGCCAACCAGGCACGTCAAGGACAAAGCCAAGGAAGACACAGGGAGCAGCGTGGGCGCAGAGCTTGTCCGCGGTGGTATCACGGACAAAGGCACGAGAACCCCAGACCCGGAACACCGACGCATCGCCAACCTCCCCCGTCCACCGCAGTGTGGGCGAGGTCTCTGGCACTAAGAAACACGGGGCCTCAGGTTGAGCTGATGCGCGGCGTAGCGGACTTCAAATGGCCACACAAAATGGGGGGCAGCCGCATGGACCATGGAGGTACGAGCGACCTCCATGACCAAGCCAATGCGGTGCTCAGCAACCCCCATTCTACTACGGAGAGGCCGGAAGCGTGAACGTTTGGCTAATGCCTTCCCTACGACAAAAGCTCTACAGAAGGTCTGAGGAAAACTCCCCACTTCTGTCAGAGTGCAGACGCAGGACGGGAAACTCCGTCCCATACCGCTCGTGGAGCTAGAGACGAGCAGCGTGGATCCAAAGGATCAAAACATCAGGGACCTCACCCTTGGTGCGCAAAGGGAAGATGGTGGTGTAATGCGAGTAGTCGTCAACAACCAGCAGGAAGTACCGCTCGCGGTCCTACCCACTGACGCGGGTTGGGCCCCACACGTCCATGTGCATGGTCTGTAGGGGAGCGGTCGTCGGGGGAAACGAGGAGGAGTGAGGAGCGGCGCGCTGCCACCCCTCCACACGGGGAAGAGAGGGAGGAGCAGGCGAGGGTGGGAGGGGAGGGAGAACCCTGGGAAGACCAGAGACAAGGACACGACGGTGCATGCTACGAAGGCGCTGCACCGAGGGGTGACCAAGGCGGTGGTGCCAAAGGAGGGTCTGGTGCGACAAAGCGCGACACGAGCAGGGGGCAGCTAGCTGACCTGACGCAGATGCGGACGCAGCGACCTGAGGGGACACAGTAGTCAGTGTGTACAGACTCGAGCCAGGCGCACGGGTAAACGTGGCCAGGTGCCGGCCTGTCCGGGAGCACGTACAGTGGGTCATGCGCTGACCTCCAGGAGTGAACTGGTCAGCCCACTGGTCCTGGAGGTTAGCACCACTCACCAAGTTCGTAGAGAACAAGGGGAGGTGAAGACCTGACAGGGAGCCAGACGGGACCGCTGGACACGGCAGGACCGTGGAGGAGTGCGCAAGGACTGGACCCCCAGAGGGGTCCGCCATGGAGACTGCAACCGGCCGACTGAGCGGCATGAGGGTGGTGCTGTCGCGAAAGAAGGAGCGGGAAACACCTGAGTCAAGTGTGAAGGTGTACAAGGCCTCAGCAGGCGCAGTACCAGAGAGAGCAGACTCACCAGCACCTGGAGCAGTAGACTCACTAGCACCTAGAGTAGGAGACGCACTAGCACCTAGAGCAGCAGCCTCACCAGTACCTAGAGCAGCACGCTCTATACCTGGGTCGGGCGGTACGCACAGGTAACAAGCACGGTCAGCACTAGTAGGCAATGCATACATGGCAATGAGAATAGCATCATAGTCAAGAGCAAAGATATCTACCCTCTACCTAAGCAGCTCCAGCCAGGTGGGGAGCTCAGCCTCGTCGCCAAACTCGGTACGCCAGGCGTCGCTCAGACGGGCGAAGCAGCGGGACTGTGTGTGACCCAGCGTCCCGCAAGCCTGACCAGACCGATCACCTTTGCGAATGACGTACGGGCAGCGAACGGTACTCCGAGGCCCTCTACTCTGAGCGTACCACTCACGAAGCTGCTGGGGCGTAAGTGTCTCGCGCGGACGCCGCTGCAGCTGCAGCTGGCCACTGCTAGACGCTCCCGACTGACCAGCTCCAAGGCAACAGCCACGACGGCTACCGCCACAACCCCAACTAGCGTGCCACTCACGAAGCTGCTGGGGCGTGAGAGACTCGCGCGGACGTTGCTGGAGCTGCATCTGGCCACCGCTAGTAGCAGTAGTAGTAGTAGTAGAAGCAGCAGCAGCCTAGTAGCAGTAACAGAAGTAGCAGAAGTAGCAGCAATAGCAGCGCGGGCAGGGCAGGTGCGGCAGGCAGGCAGATGGCGCGGCAGCGCGCTAACAAGGCACGCGCGCGGGAAGCGCGAGTAGGGCAGGTGCTCACCTGTGGCGGGAAGGGCAGGCGCTCGCCGGGCGGGCAGGGCCGGCGCTTGGCGGGCGGCGGCAGGGTAGGCGCACGACGGCGGCGACGGCGGGGCCGCAACAGCGACTGCAGAGTAGGGCTGCGTCAGCTGTAGGGCTGGGGCCACGACAGCAGCACGGCTGGGCCGCGGCAGCTACTACAGGGCGGGGCCGTGTCGGCGACAGGGCGGGGCCAAGCAGGGCCGCGTCAGCGGCAGGGCGGGGCCGTGACAGCAGTAAGGCGGGGCCGCGTCAGCGGCAGGGCGGGGCCGCGACAGCGACCTGGCGGGGCCGCGTCGACGGCAAGGTGGGGCCGCGACAGCGGCAGGGCGGGTCCGCGTCGGCGGCAGGGCGGGGCCGCGGCAGCGGCAAGGCGGGGCCGCGTCAGCTTAGGGCGGGGCCGCGACCTAGCCTGACGGGCCTGCAGGGGCGGCTTGCGGGCCTGACGGGCCTCCAGAGGCGGCGCGCGGGCCTTACGGGCCTGCAGGGGCAGTGCGCGGGCCTTACGGGCCTGTAGGGGCGGCGCGCTGGCCTTACGGGCCTGCAGGGGCAGCACGCTGGTCTTACGGGTCTGCAGGGCGGTGCGCGCAGAGCTAGGACAACAGTAGGCAGCGCGAGGGCTGCAGGACGGCGCGCGCAGCGCAGCACGTCACAAGGCAAGGCAGGGGAAGGCGCGCGCAGGACAACACGTGGGGAGCGCGGTAACCGCAACGGTGGGTGGGCCCGGAAAAAAAAAAAGGACGGTCCTACGGACCTAGTGCTCTGATACCAAGTTAGAATCTAGTAGCAGAAATGAATGGACTAGATCAAGGTTTGGTACAAATATGTCGGAATCTTTCTTCCCCTCTGCCCTCGTGTGTCGGTGCTGCCCTCCATGCCTCCCTTCTATATCTCATCAGCCCATCAAGTTCCTTAGCTCCCTCCCCAAGCCTTGGGTCTTTGGTTCTGCCTTTCCTACTTGAAAGTTCCTAGCTACTAGATCTTGGCTAGGAAAACCTAACTCGGCTGACTGCCGATCAAACCCCTTTTCAACAATTTACTTGGTTGGCTCCTCTACGGAAGTAGCAATAGGGAGTAACAAATCTTTGGCTAAGAGTGGAAACAAACAAGCAAGCAATTGAACCTACTTCGGTTGCTTGCCTAAGTAGTAGGGTCGGGTTACCGTTGCTCCACAACGGATACCCGTTTTCGCTATGTCTCCTCGTTTCCCCCGCCTTGATTGCGCGGGGTTCCTTTAACTCCTTTGTAGCTCTACTCACTACTGTAATCTGTCATGATTTTATATTGTCCCTGCCTACACTATTTTAGCAATTAAAAACATGACAGCTGTCGGAATCTTTCTTCCCCTCTGCCCTCGTGTGTCGGTGCTACCCTCCATGCCTCTCTGCTATATCTCATCAGCCCATCTAGTTCCTTAGCTCCCTCCCCAAGCCTTGGGTCTTTGGTTCTGCCTTTCCTACTTGCCCCCTCTCGGCACTGGTTCAGTCCCTTGTCGCCGATGGACCTCCTGGTAGAAAGGCTGCCCTCCCTTCTCCTTCCTGAGGCTCCTCCTTACTGATGGGGCCATTGTAAGGGGCCTGGCCCGTGCCACGTTCGTCCGATGGTCCCGCTTCTCCTGGCCCTTCTCCCCGACTAGCACCACCACGCCTGAATCCTTCACTTCTTTCACTCTCCACCGCTCGACGCTCAGTCCTATGTCCAGCATGTCCTGCCTCGCCTGTTTGACATAAACTTCCTCTCCCACCCCCAACTGTGGCCCCCTTTTCTCTGTCTGCTCTTCTCTCCTCCGTTTGTAGCGCTGGGCATCCCTGAGCTGTGCCACTTGCAGGTTCTCGAGTGCCGCTGGCAGCATCTCCCGCAGGTACCGCGCCCGTGCCTCAGCTAACCCCACCCAAGCCTCCGCTGTGTCGGCCCTGACCACCCCCGTCAAGAGCCGTGGCGCATCCACCAGTAGGATGGGTTCCCTTCCTAGCAGCAGGTAGTAAGGGGAGAAGTCTTTCAGGGCCGCTTGCTTACTAAATCGGTATCCCGCCGCCACCCAAGGTAGCCTTGCATCCCAATCTTGCTTGAACTTCTCTCCGTATGCCCTTAGTCCTCGCTTCATAGTCTGCACAAACCTCTCTGTCAGGCCGTCGCTTTGCGGATGGTACCGTGAGGTCCGCCGGTGAGTAATGCCACTCGCCTTCAGTAACTTCTCAAATTCACCCAAGAACTTCAGTGCCTTGGTCCGTCAGTACTTCTCCGCAGGCTCCAAAGCGTGTCAGCACTTGCTCCTCGAATGCCTCGGCTATCTTGGCTGAGCTCTTGCTCGGCAAGGCCTTGACTTCCACCCATTTGCTGCCGTGCTCAATCATTATCAGACTGAACCTCTTCCCCCTTCGGCTGAGCGGCATCTCTCCTGCCAGATCTAGGGACCAACGGAACCCTCTTCCCCTGATAGGTAAAGACTGAAGCTCCTCCCTTCCCTTCTCGAGCTCTGCTTTGTTCCAGCTGCATAGCTCGCACGAGCTCACCCAAGCTTTGATGTCTCCTCTCATGCCTGCCCACCACCAGCCTGTCTCTATCAGCTGGCTTGTCCGCAGGCTGCCGTAATGCCCCAAGTGCCGATGCACCTTCGCGATTATCTCCTCCCGCTCTTCTCGCATAGGGACTAGCTTCCACCCTTCCTTGGTAGTCTTCTGCAGTTGACCTTGGAACCACCGATAATGCAGCCCTCTGGCCCTGGCTCTCTCACTCCCTATCTCTGCCTCGAACGTCTTTCCCTCGATCCACCGCATAGTCTCGTCGTCTTCCCAGATGTCGTCAGCTCCTCGTTGTGCCTGCTACTTTGCTCCTTCTCCGTCAATCTCGCGGGCCATTGCCACCAGGCACGCCTCTGGGCTCGTAGGGGGCGGGTTACGCGAGAGCACGTCCACGTGCTGCAGCGTTTTCCCCGCTCGGTGCCGAATCGTGAACTCATACTCCTGCAATCTCATCGCCCATCGGGCATTCCTCCCTGTCAAAGCCTGCTTAGTCATCAGCCATGTCAGAGGTTGATGGTCTGTGACTAATGTGAACGGTCTTCCTTGCAGGTAGACCTGGAAATGAGTGATGGCCCACACCGCTGCTAGCCCTTCCCCCACATAGGAACTGTAGTTGGCTTCTGCTGGATTGCAGCTCCTGCTCGCAAACGCCACTACCATCTCCTGTCCTTCGCGTTCTTGGCATAGGATACCTCCCATCCCGGCACTGCTCCAATCTGTGTAGAGTGTGAAAGGATCCTCTTTGTTGGGAAGAGTGAGCACGGTCCCGGTCTTCACACCCTTCAGTAGGGCTTTGAATGCCCCCTGCTCCGCCTCCCCCCACTACCATGGCTGCTCCTCCCTCAACAGCTTATTCTACACCGCGGCTGTGCGACTGAAGTTGGGTACAAACTTGCGGTAGTAATTGAGGAAGCCTAGCACCACCCGCAGCGTGCTACGATCCTTGGGGGCGGGGACTCGGTCCAGCACCTCAACTTTCGCCTGTTGGATGCTCAGTCGCCCCCCTTGTACCTCGAACCCTAGATACTTCGCCGTACTGTTGCAAAAACTGCACTTCTTCGGAAGGCAGGTTAGTCCTGCCTCTCGTATAGCCGCCAGCGTGTCGCTCACGTCCCTCACGTGCTGCTCATCGGAGGAGCTGAACACCACCACGTCGTCTATGTAGCAGGCTGCCGCCGGGACATTCCTCAGCACTGAGTCCATCACCCTTTGAAACAAAGCCGGCGCGTTCTTCATGCCGAAGGGCATGAACTTCCACTCGTGTAATCCGTCCGGCCCATGGAATGCTGTCTTCTTGCGGTCCTCCTCCTGAATAGGTATCTGGTTGAACCCCTGGCGGAGATCCAGCGTGCTGAACACCACTGCCCCTTGCAGCCGATCGAATATCTCCTCTGCGGATTGCATGGGGTACCGATCCGCCACCGTCACTTTGTTAAGCCCTCGGTAGTCCCCACACATCCTCCTGGCTGACACCTCCCCCGTGAGATCTTTCCGTGCAGCCACCACCGTTGCGGCTGCATAGTCACTGTCCGAGTTTTGTATGAGGCCCGCAGCCAACAGCTTGGCACACTTCTCCCTACAGATATCTAGGTCCCCGGGACTCATCCTCCGCTTCCTCTGGTATATGGGTACTTAAGTCGTCAGCTTCACTTGCATCTGATGCGTGTTGCACCGACCCAGCTCCTGCAGGGTATAAGCGAACGTTTGGCGGTGCGTTCTCAGCACTTCCTGCAGCGCTCGCACCGCTCCTGCCTCCATTCCTGTGCTAATGGGCCAGTCGTCATCAGGGCCCCTTTCCTGCCTTGGCTTCTCCGCGGGGGCTGGCAGCTCTCCGTCCAGAGGTAGTACCCCTTGATCCGCGCCTCTCTCTGCTACTCCCACGGCCATGTAGGCCCATCCTTCTAAAATCCGCGCCTCTTCTTGTTCTTCTATCGCTTGCAGCTGGCGCCGCTTCATCTCGGCCTCCTCCTCCTCCTGGTACAGCTCGCTGACTTCTATACCGGGTTGCAGCTCTTTCCGCTTCAAGTGCATGCGTATAGTCTCTACTAGCCACGTCATGACGTTCAAATCCATAGCTCGGCCCAGCGCCGCGCGTCTCTGGGGCTCCGTCACTCGAGGATGGGCTGTGGCTCCCAGGCTGTGGCCCATGGCTAGCTCCCGTTCGGCAGCCGTATATTGCTCCCACTGCTTCCCCACTACATCGTAGATCATTCCCGGACCTGGCAGATCCCCCTCCATCACGAACCCGTACGCGTCCACGTAGGACACGAGCGTAGGCAGCGCCTGCCTCGGCTTCCCTGGCACGTTGCACTGATAATGGGACGGATGGTCAGGAGTGGTGACTGGTGCGGGCAGCCGGTTGGGACCCAGGATGTCACTGACCAGCCTGGGTTCGGGCCGTTGCATCCGCGCGAGCGCGTGACGTAAGCTCGCGTCCGAGATCTCGTTCTGCTAGTACCTTCTCGGTCGGTGGGCCCTGGACCCCAGCTGCGTTGCATCAACCGCCTGCCCCCTACCTACGGACGCCTCCACCTCTGCAAACGCCCTCCTCACGTGTTCCCGGCAATCCTCTGCGAAGTCCACATTTTCCGGAATATACAACACTTCCCCTTGCCTCGTCTGGACCATTTCCAGTACCCGCCTCAGATCCCGGAAAGAGGCCCCCCGGATATCGTCCATCCCCCACCCCGCTCCTGCGCGCGAGTACCCTTGACATTCCCATCCCGCGATGATGACGTCGATCTGCCCCCACTGCTCCAATTTCTCCATCGTAATGGTCCTCACGTCATCCACCAGTTCTTCATCCTCGGCTAGGATAGCAGACTCCGCTATCTGCTCCGGGTACTCTCCAAGTAGCAGCCGTGCATGATGCTGAGCCATCCGCCGCACCACTGGGTCTCGTTCCACATGAATCCATTTCCGCACTCTGCATCCCGCCTTCAGCACTGCCGCCAACCCGGTACATATGCCTCCGTAGAGCTCCATCACGCACACCGGCCCCTCGAGTGTCCATAGCCTGGAGATCCTCTCCTTCAGGGGCGGCGGCTCTCTCCCTTGCTGTCTCCTTTCGATGCGGCGTTCGTACTCCTCTGCATATTTCTCCCAACTCCACTCGTCCAGCACAGGCTCAAGTCAGCAGGTCGCGCCCCGTAGGCCTCCCGCGGCTCTTGCCTGACAAACTTCACAGGCAAGGTGCCGACCGAGCTGGCCGGATCCCAATAGTGTACTCGGTACAGCACTTTCTCTTGCCAGGTACAAATGGTGGCGCCCACTCGGTACAACAGGTCCATGCCCAACAACACGTCGTAATCTTCTGACTCCGACACTCCGCAAGTCACGCGGATGCAGCATTCTTTCTCCGTCCCTGGGAGCAGCACGATCTCGATCGGCCTTACGGTCCGCGGCATCCATTTCGGCTCACCCCCTTCAGCGGTCATGAGCAGGATCCCCCTCGGTACCACCCTCCCCGGCAGGTCCAGCTTCAGCTGCTTTGCTAGGCCCCGTCCGATCAACACATGGTGTGCGCTAGTGTCTACGATCGCCTGGCCGACGGGCAGCCCCCCTACGGTCAGGCTCCCCTTTTCCGCGATCAGCACGGACGCCTGGCACACCAATCGCTCGTTAGGATGGCGGCGCAGCTCCGAGACACTACTTCCCTCGTGGAGGTTACCTCTCGGTCCTCTCACACGGCTGTAGCAGCTTTCGGTCGACTGACTTCCCCGAGGCCGAATGTCTATCTCTCCCCTCTCTCTGGGGAGCGCCATGAAGCCACTTGCAGTCGGGTACTCGGATTCTCCTTCCTCGTCCTCAGCAATCTCTTCGTATGCGAGCATGGCCCGAGCTTTCGGCTCGATTCTCGGCTTGGCTTCCAACTTCAATTTCAGCTTCTTAATCTCCGCTTGCAACTCCTCCTTGCTCGGGTTCTCTTCCAAGCGGCGGCGGCTGTAGCAGGCGTCCTCTGTATGCCCTCTCTTCCCGCAGTTCCCGCACGCCGGCAGCTTCGGGCAGTCGCGCTTTAGATGACCCAGTTCTCCGCATTCGTGACACCGCCGTCCATCTGTCCGGGGCGCTCCTCCCTGCGCCGTCTCCACCAACGCTGCCGCCGCCCACGAGGACTTCGCTTTGGGACGGGTCTCTACATCCTCCAAATCCAGCATCCGTTGGGCGTGCTCCGTACGTTTCGCCAGTCCATACACTTCCTTCAGTGTAATCTCCGCGCCGATGCCATATACCGTGTTCCGCAGGTCTTCCTCCAAGCCCCTGACGAACTTGCGTACGAGCAGTCGTTCGTCGCTACTCTCCAAGTCCTCGGCGAGCTCCCTCAGCCTGCAATAGTTGGCCAGCAGGGATTCCTCTCTTCCCCGGCGGAACTCGCAGAACTCTTCCACCCTTGCTTTGGCCTGGCCCAGGAACTCCTTCTTTAGTAGTTCGATGAAGCGCGTGGTCGGGTTGACTGTCTCCCCGCATTCCCATTCCTCGAGCACTTCACTCCGGGTCATCCGGTAAAAAGTCTCTGCTTCGCCCGCCAATGTCACTACCATCCGTCTGAAGAACTCGGCAGGGTCCAGTCCGTCCCGTTCTCAGCAGTGTTGCACCGTTTCGAGCTACATCAAGTAGTTCTTCAAGGTAGGGCCCACTCTGGGAATCCCTGTGAATCGCTCTGCCACTTCTAGTTTTGGGAGAGCGCCGCCCTGCCACCTTTTTTCATTCGGAAGGGGAGGGAGCGCCACAGCCGCTGGTACCTCCGCTGACCGGCTAGCCACAATTTCCTGATTCGGCGGCGTCTCAAAACCCGCTTTCTGGCTGGCGACGTAGCCAAGGCGCGTGCACCGGCGTCCGGTCTGTCTCTATCCCCGGCATCTCTCTAGGGGAAGTAACCGCGGGCCTCCGCTCCCATCGCGCCCGTGCTTCACGTGCCCATCGCATATCGTGGGGCGTTTCTCCTGGGTCTGACGCTACGCTGCGCCGCGGCTCCATCCCCTCTTGTCTGTCCCGTTCACGTTGATGCGGGGTGCGATAAGCCGCAGTTCTTGGCGGTGACGAGCGCGCCGCTTCGGTCGCAGTTTCTCTTTCCCGGATGGTGGTGGTAGCGGCGCGCCAGCTTGGCTCCGCGAGAGGCGCTTGTCTACGATAGTTCTGTCCGGATCGCAGTTTAAACCTATCGGACATACTAACTCCGTGGCGACAGCGGGTCGCTTTCTTGCTTGTTTGTTGAAAGTTCCTAGCTACTAGATCTCGGCTAGGAAAACCTAACTCGGCTGACTGCCGATCAAACCCCTTTTCAACAATTTACTTGGGCTTGCTGTGGTTGGCTCCTCTACGGAAGCAGCAATAGGGAGTAACAAATCTTTGGCTAAGAGTGGAAACAAACAACAAGCAATTGAACCTACTTCGGTTGCTTGCCTAAGTAGTAGGGTCGGGTTACCGTTGCTCCACAACGGATACCCGTTTTTGCTACGTCTCCTCGTTTCCCCCGCCTTGATTGCGCGGGGTTCCTTTAACTCCTTTGTAGCTCTACTCACTACTGTAATCTGTCATGATTTTATATTGTCCCTGCCTACGCTATTTTAGCAGTTAAAAACATGACAAATATGAAACCCTAATGGGGTTGTACCCCATATTGGCTACTGTCAGATTATTATAACTGATGCATGTTTGTAGGCTATAAGGGGGTAGCACATATGGGGTACAGTTTGCCAGGGTTGTATTTGTACCCAACTCTGACTTAGTCAATTCATTCCTGTTCAGTTAGTTTCACATGGTATAGAGCGGGTCCCTCCTAAGGACCGTTCTTTGGGCCCACCCACGATTTTTTTTTCCTGCCCGGAGCGCGCCCTATTCTCCCCGAGGCGCGCTCCCCCTAGTGCGCGTCGAGCTGCCCTTGTGGCGCCCCGAGAGTCGCGCGCGCGACTCATTTTTTTTCGCGCGCGCGGCCCAGGCCCCACTTCGCGCGGCCCTTACAGCCGCGCAGCGCCGCCCTCTCGGCTCTGCCGCGCCGCGCCGCCCTCAAGACGGCCGCGCGGCCTCTTCGTCGCTGCAGCAGGCCCCCCCCGCTGCACCTCTGTCGGCCCCGCAGCCGCCTTACCTGACGGCCGCCGCCTCACCTGACGGCCCGCCGCCTCGACTTCTGGCCCGCCACCTCACCAGACGGCCCCCCCCCCGCCTCACCTGACGGCCCACCGTCTCACCTGCTGGCCCGCCACCTTACCTGACGGCCCCGCCGCCTCACCTGACGGCCCGCCGCCACCTTACCTGACGGCCCCGCCGCCTCACCTGACGGCCCGCCGCCTCACCTACTGGCCCGCCACCTGACCTGACGGCCCCTCCGCCTCACCTGACGGCCCGCCGCCTGACCTGCTGGCCCGCCACCTCACCTGACGGCCCGCCGCCTCACCCGCTGGCCCGCCACCTGACCTGACGGCCCCGCCGCCTCACCTGCTGGCCCGCCACCCGACCTGACGGCCCCGCCGCCTCACCTGACGGCTCGCCACCTCGTCTGCTGGCCCGCCACCTGACGGCTCCGCCGTCCCCTGTCCCGGCCCCGCCGCTGCACCCTGACGGCCCCGCCGTCCCCTGCCCCGGCCCCGCAGCTGCACCCTGACGGCCCCGCCGAGCCGCCCAGCAGCAGCCGAGCCGCCCAGCCGCAGCCGAGCCGCCCAGCAGCAGCTGAGCCGCCCAGCAGCAGCCGAGCCGCCCAGCAGCAGCCGAGCCGCCCAGCAGCAGCCGAGCCGCCCAGCAGCTAAGCCGCCCAGCAGCAGCCGAGCCGCCCAGCAGCAGCCGAGCCGCCCAGCAGCAGCTGAGCCGCCCAGCAGCAGCCGCGCCGCCCAGCAGCAGCCGAGCCGCCCAGCAGCAGCCGAGCCGCCCAGCAGCAGCCGAGCCGCCCGGTACCCGAGCTACCCGAGCCGCCCGAGCCGCCCGAGCCGCCCGACCCAGCCCGAGCTGCCTGCTGCTGTCCTGCCCGACTCTCCTAGCCCGGTAAGACTTTCAGCTGCTACCATGGCCACCCCCAATGTTCTTACTTTTGACGCTGAGGGGAGGGCCATTGACTTTGCCGTCTGGATTGAAGACCTGCAGCTGTACTTACTGTGTGATGCGATAGATGAGGTCTCTCTCTTTGACTTTGTCTCTGGCGCTGTCCCTGCCCCGCCTGCTGATGCTGACTCTGCTGCTCGCTCCAAGTGGGCGACCCGCGATGCTGCTGCACGTCTTGCTGTGCGTCGCCACCTCCCTTCCTCTGAGCGTGCCCACTTTAGTCAGTGCAAGACCGCTCAGGCCTTGTACGACGCTGTAGTTGCACGCTACTCCTCCCCTTCCTCCGCTACCCTTAGCCGCCTCATGCTACCGTTTCTCTTCCCTGACCTCGCTTCCTTTCCCACTGTTGCTGACCTAGTTACCCACCTCCGCGCTAGTGACACCCGCTACCGTGCTGCCCTTCCTGCTGAGTTCCGCGCTGCGAACCCTCCTCCCATGTACATCACTCTCTACTTTCTCGTCACCCGTCTCCCTGAGTCCCTTCGTGTCGTTAGGGACCAGTTTCTCTCTGTCTGTCCCACCACTCTCACTGTCGACCTCCTTGAGGAGTCCCTGCTAGCGGCTGAGAAGAGTATTGTTGCTGTAGGGGCCTCTCGGGGTGACCCTCGCACCCCCATCTTTGAGGGGTGTGGTCCTTCCCCCCTGCTGCCCTCTGTCGCCTCTGCCGCTGCGGCCGACCTCGCTGGTTTTGAGTCGGTCGGCGCGGCGTCTGCCCCCAGCGGCAGACGCCGCTCTGGCAAGGGCAAGGGGGGCAAGGGGGCGGGTGGAGCTAGAGGGGGCGGTGGAGGAGGCGGTGGGGGTGGAGGGGGGAGTGGGAGTGGCGGTGGGGGTGGTGGCGGGAGTGGAGGTACTAGTGGTGGCGGTGGAGGCGGAGGTGGCGGCGGAGGTGGTAGCGGAGGAGGCGGTGGGAGCGTTGGGAGCGACGGTCCTGGTGGGGGAGGTGGCGGTGGAGACGGGGGTGGCGGTGGAGGCGGGGGTGGCGGTGGAGGCGGGGGTCGGAGTGGCTCGTCCCAGCGGAGCAGCTCTGGGGGTGGTCAGCGCCAGCAGCAGCAGCAGCAGCAGTAGCAGCAGCAGCCGCAGCAGCAGCAACGCTCTCGCACCGTCCCCGGCCCTCAGCAGCTCCGTGAGTGGTACTTGCAGCGTCAGCGCGGTGGTGCACTTGGTCCCTGCCCCTACATTCTTCGCACCGGTGACCGTGCGGGGGAGAGGTGTGGGGGCGCCCACACAGCCCGTCGCTGCTTTGGCCGCCTGACCGACGCCTGGCGTCAGCAGTTTCCGGAGGCCGCTGAGATCCCCCGCTGGGGAGAGCTGTCTAGGGCTGGAGTAGCTATTTATGATCTTGACTTTGATGCTATTCTCTCTGCTATGTATGCTGTGACTGGTAGTGATGAGGATGACTGTTACCGGTGTTTCCCGCCCGACCCGGGCATTGGTACTGCCGCGTCAGGTACTAGTGAGGCTGCAGCTCTAGGTGCCAGTGCGTCTGTGCTCTCAGGTGCTGGTGAGTCCACGCTCTCAGGTACTGTGTCGGCTTCGGCCTCTCACACCTTCACCCTTGACTCTGGAGCGTCTCGCTCCTTCTTTAGGGACCGCACCACTCTCACGCCGCTGAGTCGGCCGGTTGCGGTGTCCCTGGCTGACCCCTCTGGGGGACCTGTCCTGTCTCGCTTCTCCACTGTCCTCCCGTGTCCAGCGGCCCCCTCTGGCACCCTGACTGGTCTCTACCTCCCCTCATTCTCGACGAACTTGGTGAGTGGTGCTGACCTCCAGGATGCAGGTGTCCACCAGTTCACCCCTGCTCGTCAGCGGGTGACCCACTGTACGGAGGCGGATACAGGTCGTCACCTGGCTACGTTTACACGTCGGCCAGGGTCGAGCCTGTACACACTGACCACTGCTTCTCCTCCAGGTGCTGCGTCTGGTAGAGTCCCTTCGTCTGGTCAGGTGTTTGCTGCAGCGTCCAGGTCTGGTCCTGAGTCTGCCCCCTGTTCGTGTCGTCGTCTGTCTCACGAGACCCTCCTCTGGCACCACCGCCTTGGCCACCCCTCTCTGCTTCGGCTCAGAGGCATGGCCTCGCGGGTCCTTGTGTCTGGTCTTCCCCGGTCCCTCCCTCCCCTTCCTCCGGGCCCTGGCCCTGCCTGTATCCCCTGTGTCGAGGGGCGCCAGCGTGCTGCCCCTCACTCCTCCCAGTTTCCTCCGACAGAGGCCCCGTTGCAGACGCTTCACATGGACGTGTGGGGCCCAGCCCGCGTCCGTGGACAGGGTCAGGAGCGCTACTTCCTGCTGGTGGTTGACGACTACTCGCGTTACACCACAGTCTTCCCCTTGCGCAGCAAGGGTGAGGTCACTGAGGTGTTGATCGCCTGGATCCGCGCAGCTCGTCTTCAGCTTCGGAGGAGCTTTGGCTCTGACTTCCCTGTTTTGCGTCTGCACTCGGACAGAGGCGGAGAGTTCTCCTCTGGCCTCCTGAGTGCCTACTGTCGTGTGCGAGGCATCCGTCAGACCTTCACGCTTCCGGACTCACCACAGCAGAATGGGATTGCTGAGCGCCGCATCGGCATGGTCATGGACGTCGCTCGTACGTCCATGATGCATGCGGCTGCTCCCCATTTTCTGTGGCCGTTTGCGGTCAGGTACGCTGCGCACCAGATCAACCTCCACCCCAGGGTCTCTCGACCAGAGACCTCCCCAGCCCTGCTGTGGACGGGGAAGGTTGGCGATGCGTCGGCGTTCCGGGTCTGGGGATCTCGGGCGTTTGTTCGCGACCTGTCTGCGGACAAGCTGTCCCCTCGTGCTTCTCCCTGCGTCTTCCTGGGGTTCCCCCCCGACGCCCCTGGGTGGCAGTTTTACCACCCCACCTCTCGACGTGTTCTGTCCTCTCAGGACGTCACGTTCGACGAGTCGGTACCCTACTACCGCCTCTTCCCCTACCGCACTCCGTCCCTCCCCCCGCCCCCGCTCTTCTTGGTACCAGGCCCCCCCCCGGTAGTCCCCCTCCCCCCTCGGGGTCCTGCCCCTTCAGGTGTGTCCCAGGTAGACGCGGTCGAGCCTGTCGAGGTCACTGGTGGCTCTGGTGCTGCTGCGGGAGCTGAGCCTGAGGGTGCGGGGTCTGGGGGTGCTGAGCCTGGGGGTACTGTGCCTGGGGGTGCTGAGCCTGGAGGTGTCGAGCCTGGGGGTGCTGTTCCTGGGGGTGCTGAGCCTGGGGGTGCTGAGCCTGGGGGTGCTGAGCCTGGGGGTGCTGTGCCTGGGGGTGCTGAGCCTGGGGGTGTTGAGCCTGGGGGTGCTGTGCCTGGGGGTGCTGAGCCTGGGGGTGCTGAGCCTGGGGGTGCTTCGTCTCGCCGGGAGCCACTCTCCCCACAGGAGCTGCGTGAGTGGTTTACCAGACGCTGGAGGCGTGCTGCTGGTGCTGGTGGTTCTTCGCCTGCAGTGGGTACTGCTGCCGCGCGTCCCGACGGTGCTCGTACTGTGGGTGCTGGAGCTGCTCGGTCTGAGAGTTCTCCTGGAGCTGGTGCTGCTGAGGGTGTTGGCGCTGAGCCTGCCGCTGGTGGTCCGACTGACAGTGCTCCTGGTGCTGCTGCTAGGGGTTCTGGAGCTTCTGGAGGTGCTGCTGGAGGTGCTGCTGGCGTGGGTGCTCCTAACGGGGGGACTGGTGCTGTTCCTGCTGTTTCTGGTGTCGCCGTGCGGCCTCGACCGTACTTCGTTCCGCTCCTACAGCAGGTTCTTGGTCTTGCACCTCCTCCTGCTTCCTTAGAGGGTCCACAGCCTGTTCGGTTACAGCCACAGCTACAGCTTGCCTCCCCTTTGCCTGCTCCTTCTCCCTACGCTGGTCCGACTGGAGGTCTTACTGAGCGTCGTGAGCCTGCGTCTCGTCCTGCGTCGCCTGTTCGTACTGAGCGCGCTAGTGGTCGCGGGTCGCGTCAGCGTCCTCCTCCTGTCCCTGGCACGCACCGGATGTCACTGCGTCCGTCCACTGCTCCTCTGCGTGCCCCTTTGCCTTCTCCTCCTGCTTCCTCTCTTCCTGCTCTTGCCGACCCGGAGTCGGACTCTCTTCGTGCTGCCAGTCCTACTGTCACGCGTCTCCTTGCTACTGCTGTCACTGACCCTTCCTTCGAGTCGTCTGCTGCGTCTGCCCTTGTCACTGAGCTTGTCGACTTTGCTGCGCGCTGTCGTCTAGACTACGCTGCTCGTCTTGTCGCTGAGTCTGAGTCCGCCTGTCCTCCGTCCGTCGGGGGTGAGTGTGCCCTTGGCACGGACGTCCTAGAGGACAGGCAGGAGGAGTTACAGTGTCTAGTGGCTGCTTCACCTCATCTCGCGTCTGTACTGCTTGCCCCTGAGGGAGACCCGGATGCACTAGACATCCCGACTCCGCGTTCTTACGCGGAGGCCGTAGAGGGTCCCTACTCCTCTCAGTGGCAAGCAGCTATGGATGCAGAGATGGCTTCCTGGAAGTCCACAGGCACCTACGTTGACGCGGTTCCCCCTCCTGGGGCGAACATCGTCAGTGGCATGTGGATCTTCAGGGTGAAGCGGCCGCCGGGCTCCCCGCCTGTCTTCAAGGCGCGTTACGTGGCTCGTGGCTTCAGTCAGCGGCAGGGAGTTGACTACTTTCAGACCTTCTCTCCCACCCCGAAGATGACCACTCTTCGGGTGCTGCTGCACATTGCCGCTCAGCGCGACTACGAGCTTCACTCCCTCGACTTCAGCACTGCGTTCCTGCAGGGTAGCCTGCACGAGGAGATCTGGCTGCGCCGTCCGCCTGGCTTCACTGGGACTTTCCCTCCTGGCACCCAGTGGAGCCTCCGACGGCCAGTCTACGGTCTCCGCCAGGCACCGCGTGAGTGGCACGACACACTGAGGACTACGCTTGCGGCTCTTGGGTTTGCTCCTTCTACTGCTGACCCGTCGCTGTTTCTTCGCACCGACACTTCCCTGCCGCCGTTCTACATCCTCGTGTACGTCGACGACTTGGTCTTTGCCACAGCGGACACTGCTGGACTCGCCTACGTGAAGTCCGAGCTGCTGAAGAGACACACGTGCACAGACCTGGGTGAATTGCGCAGCTACCTTGGCTTGCAGATCACTCGAGACAGAGCACGTCGCACCATTACCCTGACTCAGTCACACATGGTGCAGCAGGTCCTTCAGCGCTTCGGCTTCACGTACTCCTCGCCTCAGGCCACTCCTCTGCCTACTCGCCACTCACTCTCAGCTCTGCCTTCGGATGAGTCCGTAGAGTCGAGTGGTCCGTATGCAGAGCTTGTTGGCTGCCTCATGTACCTGATGACCTGCACACGACCTGACCTTGCATACCCTCTGAGCATTCTTGCACGCTATGTTGCTCCTGGGAGACACAGACCGGAGCACATGGCTGCAGCGAAGAGGGTATTGCGCTACCTGTGCAGTACGTCGGGCATGGGGCTAGTGCTTGGAGGGCGGAGTCCAGTGGTCCTTACCGGCCACGCGGACGCTTCTTGGGCTGACGACCAGGCTACGCAGCGCTCGTCACAGGGTTACACCTTCAGCCTTGGTTCCGGTTCTGTCTCGTGGCGGTCTACTCGCTCGTCTTCGGTTCTCGGCTCCAGTTGTGAGGCTGAGATCTACGCCGGGGCCATGGCTGCACAGGAGCTTCGCTGGCTCACCTACCTGCTGACCGACCTTGGAGAGCCGCCTCGTTCTCCTCCAGTGCTGTACGTAGACAACAAGGCCATGCTGGCCTTGTGTTGAGAGCAGCGCTTGGAGCACAGAACGAAGCACATTGCTCTCCGCTACTTCCTTGCTCGTGAGCTGCAGCAGCGTGGTCAGTTGCGACTTGCTTACGTGGCCTCTGAGGCCAACACTGCTGATGTGTTCACCAAGGCACTTGCGCCTTGTGACCATCAGCGCTTTTGTACCCAGCTGGGTCTTGTACCTGTCTTGCCTCACTTGCTCTCTTCTTGACTTTACTTGTACTTTGTCATATATATACCTGCTCCTGCTTGTCTAGTTTTATATATATGTCTGTACTCCTGCATGTGAACTGGCCTCTGGCCCTGCTCTTGTGCTCGGACTGTGTGGTGACTTTGTGATCCACCCTGAGCTTGCTTTGCTTTGCTTTGTTTGACTGGTCTTGTGACCCCTTGTTCTCCCCCACTTTGCCTATGGGGGTGTGTCAGATTATTATAACTGATGCATGTTTGTAGGCTATAGTGGGGTAGCACATATGGGGTACAGTTTTCCAGGGTTGTATTTGTACCCAACTCTGACTTAGTCAATTCATTCCTGTTCAGTTAGTTTCACAGCTACCCCACTACAGCCTACACATATATAACATTATAATTTTTAAACACACATGTAGTGTTTTTTAAAATTGTGTATTGTGAAAGCGAAGCTCCTTGTACTGCACAATTGGCATCGTCGAAGCGCGCTAAACGCCCTTCTCCAACTACAAAAACCGTGGGTTGGAGCTCATTTCCCTCCACCCACGTTTCTCAATTTTCAAACGGCTCACTCAACATTTTCCGCTCGAGTAGTTTTTCCCTCCAAGCTGGCTAGGATTAAATCGCTTCCTAGAGGCGAGTCACCCTCTACTTTACTCAGCGACATTTTCAACTTCAATCGCTCAACGATGGCACCTACGCCGACACTTAACAACGGGAACTCGTCAACCCCCGCTTCCGACTCCGACCGTAACGCCCGCGATTCTGCGGGCGAACGCCGTAACAAGCGTCGGGCAGAAGACGGACCTTCCGCCCCGACTGCAGTGGACGTGCTACTGGGCGGGCTCGAGGTCCACAAAAACGCCGAAACCCAGCAGCACCCTTCGGTCCCTGTGGCGCCAGTGGCGCCTGTGGCGCCAGTGGCGCCTGTGGCGCCAGTGGCACCTGTGGCGCAAGTGGCGACGGGGACTGGCGCGGCACACGCGACTGACGCCGAGCACACGCCAGCACCCGCTGCTGGACCGTCGCGTCAGCGTCAGAGGAGGCGGACTGCAGTCTCCTCGTCTGACGCGACCGCCGCCCCTGCGCTGACGCAGGCGTTGACCCCGGACCAGGTCAACGCGCTGCTGTCCCTTCTACAGCAGCAACCCGTCAGCGTTACAGCCGCGGAAACTGCACTACCCGCCGCATCTGCGTCGGCTAAAAAAGAAACTGCAAAAAAGGAGAAAGGCACACGGGGAGCACGGACGAACCGGCATGACAACGACGCAGCGACTGCCGCTCCCCCTGCTCCAGCGGTCGACAACGACACCGACGACTCTGAAGATGAAGCCGGTGAGGCTCCAGTCAACAATGTTAATTTTATTGGCACAGAAAACCTTCCCCCCCTCCCTTCTTCTAATCTTACCTTCTCGGCGGCAACCTTCGTCAACGACTCCGTGCGAGAGCAAGCGGAGCTACTGGAGGACCTGCGGGCGTACCTGCTGCACGCCGAATACAAGGCGCAGCGCGGTGATCCGGCGGGCGGACTCGAACTCATCTCACACGCTCTCAACCTCATCGCGGGGCGTTTCGAGGTGCTTCAAGTGGAGGACGCCTCCGACTTTCGCACGGCGAAGCGCTTTAAGCTGTACCAGCAGAAGAGCCTGCTGACTTCTCGACCCTTCAAGCAGGCGGTCGCGGACATGGCGGCGATGGACCGTGCGGCAAGCGGATACGCTCGTGTCAACCGCGGCGGAAACAACGGGCCGATGCCGTTCTTACCCAAGCGAGGCCCCCCGCCCACGGCCAATTGCCGTGGGTTCCGGGGCTCATGCTTCCGCTGCGGCCAGCCGGGCCACGTGGCAAGTGCCTGCCCTCGGAACGGGCATGGAGGCCAGGGACCCGCTCCGGTGGTGTAGGAGCGGGCCATGAGACTAGGCGCTTGGGCGCTAGGCACGGTGCACTCTTGAGTGCGAAAACCGTGGGCAACCCTAGGGGTTTGCGATGGCAAGAGGCCAGCCCTAGTAAAGGGTGGGATAGGCTTGGGCCTAGGATAGGGAAGGGGAACAACAACCCCTCGGTCCCATATGTTGGCCACTTGGTGGCATGCTAGGAAAGCATTGCTATGTGTGTTGGTTGATTTAATAAAAACTACCTTCCTAAAGGCCTATGGTTTTGGCAAAGAGACTATGAAAATCAAGAGGAGGAGCAGAGAAAGAGAGAGAGAGAGAGAGAGAGAGAGAGAGAGAGAGAGAGAGAGAGAGAGAGAGAGAGAGAGAGAGAGAGAGAGAGAGAGAGAGAGAGAGAGAGAGAGAGAGAGAGAGGGAGAGAGAGAGAGAGAGAGAGAGAGAAAGAGAGAGAGAGAGAGAGAAAGAGAGAGAGAGAGAGGGAGAGAGAGAGAGAGAGAGAGAGAGATAAGAGAGAATGAGAGAAAGCACAATGGACAACGGTGTCCATGGCCCTAGGCATCAGCCCCTACGCACTAAGGGTAGGCACAACCATGTCCTACCAAGTGGACGACGGGGCAAGAAAAAAAAAAAAAAAAAAAAAAAAAAAAAAAGGGGGAAACGAGGAGAAGAAGAGACATGCGTTGACATGCGTTAACATTCCCGACACATTCGTTGACATTTCATTCAATTGTTCATTCTCTTCACACCTTCGATCAATGGTTGCCCGTACAAGTACATGCACACGCATGCTTTAACGTGGAATACTCAAAGCTTATACCACTTGGCCTCAAATGTACAGGAGCACGACGGTGCGAGGCGGCATGCCACGACGATCCGTACGAATTTGCCGTTAAAGACAGAACTATTACACACATGCGCGGTCGTCTTCGCGCGACATTTGCGTGGTGGAGCTCATGGTGCCCCAGCAGCCTTGTCCTCTCCGTCATCGCCAAGGGTTACTGGTTGCCATGGAGCCACGGCCCACCGCAACATTTCCTCGATCGCAATCATGTCGGGGCAAACACGCATGCCACGTTCACACGTACCGCCATCCAAGAACTCATAGAGACGGGAGCGGCTATTCCGATGGCCGCAACGGAGCTTACATGCATAAGTCCACTCAACGTGGTCGAGCAAAAAGACAAATGCAGGCTCATTCTTGATCTGAGGAAAGTCAACGCCAACTTGATCATCCCCAAGTTCAAGTACGAAGGGCTCAGCCGCGTCGCCGACCTTGCGCGCGTTGGGGACTGGATGTTCTCCATTGACCTCAAATCTGGTTACCACCACATCGACATCCACCCATCGTGCTGGAAGTTCCTTGGCTTTGAATTTGATAAGCGCACATACGCATTCCGTTCACTACCATTTGGCCTCGCGACAGCTCCATTCGTTTTCACGCAGCTCATCAAGCAACTAGCTCGGCGTTGGCGAGAACAAGGCATCCGAGTCGTACCTTACGTGGACGACATCTTATTTCTCTGCCAGTCGAAAGAGGACGCGCAAGCAACTTGCCAGCGGGTGATATTGGATCTTAAAGAGGCAGGCCTTGTGATAAACGCGAAGAAATCACAACTGTCACCATCGCAGCGTCTCCGATTCCTGGGCGTAGAACTCGAGACCGATACCGGCCGATTCTCCATCGGTCCGGACCAACGAGCCTCACTACATGCAACCATCCGGAACCTCCTGAGCGCAAGCAAGGCATGCCGACCAGTCCCGGTCCGCCACGTGGCCAGAATCACTGGCATGCTCGCATCGATGGGTGTCGCACTTGGCGCGACAGCTCGCGCATTCAGCCATGCTATGTTACAAGTGATCGACGACGCACCGTCATGGAAAAGCAGCGTCGTTATCCCCCCATCTGCAGCAGAAGAGCTCCAATTTTGGCTCGAGGAGATCGACCGTTTCAATGGCGCACCTTTTCACGTCAAGAACAGCTACGACGCGGTAATCCACGTGGATGCCAGCTCTCATGGTTGGGGCGCCACTCTGACCACATTTCCGGGTGGCATCGAAGAAGCTAGCGCAACCATGTCAGAGCCGCTACGAGGAACGTCCAGCACGCGACGGGAGATCGAAGGCGTCCTTTGGGCGCTACAAACGTACGCGAACAAGATCAAGCAAAAACACGTTCTCGTGCGGGTGGACAACCAGGGCGTATTCTTCATCCTTCGCAAAGGCGGCTCTCACAGCCCCGACCTCACAACGGCATGCAAGAGCATCATCCGAACATGCATGGCGCTTGGCACGCGCTTGATCATTGAATGGATTCCGCGCGAGCTCAACACACACGCCGACGAGCTTTCAAAAATGGTCGACCACGACGATTACGCGCTGAAAACGCCGTGGTTCCGGATCTTGGAACGTCGTTGGGGTCCTCACTCCATCGACCTTTTCGCAAACTCCCGCAACACCCAACTGCCGCGCTTCTGTTCAAAGATTCCCCACCCGGCAGCCATTGCAGTTGATGCGTTCTCGATCGCGTGGACACCTGAAAACAACTTCGCCTTCCCCCCACCTCAACTGGTCCCAGCCGTCCTCCATCACGCACAACGCACCCATGCATCACTCACACTGATAGTTCCGCACTGGCCAGGCGCAAGCTGGTGGCCACTCTTGCAACCCTCCCCACGCACTTGGGCACCACACATCCACGCGCACATCCCTCTGACACACGGAAGCCAATGCCTAGACGTAGGGTCCCATTCAACTGCTTTTTCGGGCATGGGACTACCGCACAGCCCAATCATTGCACTGCGAGTGGCATTTGACTAATTCAAAATATATACACCTTGTGTTCAGATTTGCTCCCAAAGTTACACGACCAACTGATCAACATGCTCGCGCAGTCCCGCGCCGATTCTACGATCCGGACATATGAACCATACTAAACCCATTTGTTATGAGAACGATGCCAATTGATAAGAAAGAAAGCAAGCTTTCTCAATATGCATATAATTTGACACTTATGCACTCTATGTCATCAGATAAGACCCCACAGCCCATTTTGAGCACATTTAGGAGAAGACCCCAGGGTCTTCTAACCGGGAGATCACGGTAGGATACAACCCCAGTTAGGGTTTCATACTTGTATCTCCGAGATGCTAGTAATTGATCATTAGTGTCTTCCTATTTTGACAACACTGTCGCGCTTTTATTTTTATTTCTTGTCACCATCAGCATCTCGTTTACACCCATCTGTAAAACACAGCAGCACCAGCAACACCTATCAGCACCGCACTGCACCCGCTCTACGCTGCTGGCCTACAGCCACAGCATACCGTCGTTACTGCCCGTGCTCTCACCCATTCCCTCGTCCAAGTCATCGTGCTTTTGCTCGAGGCCGTGCCTCCACCACAGTGAAAGCAAGCACAAGCCTTAACCCTCTGACCTTATATCCAGCCTAAGCGCCATTGCACGGCCTGCACCATTCCTCAAGGCTGTGAAGGGATGAGCTTCAAGTCTGCCTCACACAAGGGAACTACCGTAACCTGCTGCTATTCAAAGATGAGCTTTGCATCGGCCGCCTCGATCTTGACTCCATCCACCATCTGCACCTCACCGTCCGTCCGTCCCATGTGACACAAACACAGCAGCACCCAACCGCAAGGCACAGCACCCATCCGCACTGCATCACGCCCACTCTCCGCAGCTGTGATATCTGACGATGAGCTTGGAGTCAGCGGCCACGATCTTGACTCGATCCACCATCTCCACCTCGCCATCCACCCCATGCATCACAAACACAGCAGCCCCCATTTGCACCGCACCGCACCGCACCCACTCTCCAAGCATGCACATCGCAACCACCCTGCTATCTGACGATGAGCTTGGAGTCGGCCGCCACGTGACGCGATCCACCATCTGCACCTCGCAGTCCGCAAACACTGCAGTACCCATCTGCACCGCACCACAACCACTCTCCACCGCACACAAAGCTGCGCTATCTGGCGATGAGCTTGGAATCAGCGGCCACGATCTTGACGCGGTCCACCATCTGCACCTCGCCGTCCGTCTGAAACACCGCATCCGTCAGAATGAACGTCCACAGGCTCTCACAGAACCGGTACGTGTGCAGGTGGCCCTGGCAGGTGGAAAGGGGTGCAGTGCAGTGGCACATGGGAGGAGAAAAATACTGATGATGGAAGGAAGCCTGTGGGAATGGACCAACACAGTTGTGCAAGTAGCTGTGGCAGCAAGCAGTCGAAACAGATCAGCAAAGGAGACCTTAAGCGGATGAGACAGGGGTATGAGGAGAGGTGCAACAAGTGAAGCGGGCGGGCAGAGAGAAGCAGAAGACGAAACACAGGGTGATTCCAATCTGGTCCACACCCACTGCCTTCACAGGACCAGAGATTTCTAGAGATTAGGCTCGTGTGAGCGGTGCTCCGTGCGGAGTGAGCAGAGGGGAAGCGAGCGGAGGGGAAGCGAGCGGAGGGGAAGCGAGCGGAGGGGAAGCGAGCGGAGGGGAAGCGAGCGGGGGGGAAACGAGTGGAGGGGAAGCGAGCGGGGGGGAAGCGAGCGGAGGGGAAACGAGCGGAGGGGAAGCGAGCGGAGGGGAAGCGAGCGGAGGGGAAGCGAGCGGAGGGGAAGCGAGCGGAGGGGAAGCGAGCGGAGGGGAAGCGAGCGGAGGGGAAGCGAGCGGAGGGGAAGCGAGCCGAGGGGAAGCGAGCGGGAGGGGGGAAGCGAGCCGAGGGGAAGCGAGCGGAGGGGAAGCGAGCGGAGGGGAAGCGAGCGGAGGGGAAGCGAGCGGAGGGGAAGCGAGCGGAGGGGAAGCGAGCGGAGGGGAAGCGAGCGGAGGGGAAGCGAGCGGAGGGGAAGCGAGCGGAGGGGAAGCGAGCGGAGGGGTAGAGAGCGGAGGGGAAGCGAGCGGAGGGGAAGCGAGCGGAGGGGTAGCGAGCGGGGGGGAAGCGAGCGGAGGGGAAGCGAGCGGAGGGGAAGCGAGCGGAGGGGTAGAGAGCGGGGGGGAAGCGAGCGGAGGGGAAGCGAGGGGAGGGGAAGCGAGCGGAGGGGAAGCGAGCGGGGGGGAAGCGAGCGGAGGGGAAGCGAGTGGAGGGGAAGCGAGCGGAGGGGAAGCGAGCGGAGGGGAAGCGAGCGAAAGGGGAAGCGAGCGTAGGGCAAGCGAGCGGAAGGGAAGCGAACGGAGGGGAAGCGAGCGGAGGGGAAGCGAGCGGAGGGGAAGCGAGCGGAGGGGAAGCGAGCGGAGGGGAAGCGAGCGGAGGGGAAGCGAGCGGAGGGGAAGCGAGCGGGGGGGAAGCGAGCGGAGGGGAAGCGAGCGGAGGGGTAGCGAGCGGGGGGGAAGCGAGCGGAGGGGAAGCGAGGGAAGGGGAAGCGAGCGGAGGGGAAGCGAGCGGGGGGGAAGCGAGCGGAGGGGAAGCGAGCGGAGGGGAAGCGAGGGGAGGGGAAGCGAGCGGAGGGGAAGCGAGCGGGGGGGAAGTGAGAAAGGGGGTTGGGGGGCGTGGGGATGGGGAGGCGAGGGGATGGGAAGAAGGTGAGAGGATGGCTAACCTTGAAGTTGGTTTTGGACTTGACTTTGGTTTCGAGAGCCTCCACCAGCGACTGAGGGGGGTGTAGTGCAGTGGAGAAAGGTATAGACATGCAGGGAGGGATGGAGATTGGTAGGGAGGTAAGGGTGGGTCGATGCATGGAGGAACAGACGAACCGGCGTAAAGCCATACGGGCGTAAGGGCGAATGGGCGAACGGGCGAACGAGAAAACAATTGGGTGGAAGGACGACGGCAGCGGCCTCAGGCAGGCAGACGGAGCAACACACAAATACAGATTGACACGGTCGGGCGCCAGGACGCCTTTTGAGGCGCCTCAACCTGCGCTATGGTGCGCCTCAACCTGCGCCATGGTGCGCCTCAACCTGCGCCATGGTGCGCCTCAACCTGCGCCATGGTGCGCCTCAACCTGCGCCATGGTGCGCCTCAACCTGCGCCATGGTGCGCCTCAACCTGCGCCATGGTGCGCCTCAACCTGCGCCATGGTGCGCCCCAACCTGCGCCATGGTGCGCCTCAACCTGCGCCATGATGCGCCTCAACCTGCGCCATGGTGCGCCTCAACCTGCGCCATGGTGCGCCCCAACCTGCGCCATGGTGCGGCTACTACCTCACAAGCTAAACCAATCGTGCCTTCTGGACCTTGCCTTATCACGCTCCGAACTCCTCTTCCTCACCTTATCGAACTGCAGTATAACGCGGACGGCGAGGTCGGGCGTGATGGTGCCGTTGGACACGAGCTCGTCGAGCGCGTCCGTCAGGCACTTGCCCAGCGTCGACTTGCGGTAGTAGTCCATGCTCGCCATGATGATGCCGGCCGGCTGCGAACTTGCCGGCTAACCGGCTACGGGTGCTACGAGTATCGGCTAACAGGCTACTCTTACCGGCTGTCCGGCTTGTTTTGAAACGCCTTGATTTTCCGACTTATTCCGATGAATTACCCCTAGCGATGCTCGTAAGAGTACGACAAGTTAGCGATTGTATAGCTTCCGTTCGCAAGAGTACGAATAGCCTGCGATCGTTTTGGTTCCGTTCGCAAGAGTACGTATAGCCTGCGATCGTATCTTCTCCGTTTGCAAGAGTACGAATAGCATGCGAACTTGTCGCTTCCGCAGTCCTGCGAATGAACGCTGCCTTGCGAGTAGGCGGCGATAGCCTGTGACCTAATCCTCTTCTAAATAGAACTGCCTCGACAGAAAAACATACCTTCTGTTCCGTCCATCTCTCTGCTCGGCAGTCGATGCGGAAAAGTGCTGCCGGATTTGCCGCGACCGGGCGAACATGGGCGAAACGAAAACGCGAATCCAAGCCTTGGCGGGAGGAGTACGGGGTAATGGATCTGCTAAGTAAAAACGATCACAATACAAACAGAAACTAGATAAAAAGGAAGACGGTGAGTTCTCATAAAACTTGCATAAAAAGCCAAAAAATCTGTACTTCATATGCTGTTTCATAAGTAAAACACTGTGCGAGATCAGCACTGCCAATGGAACCTGTTGGCGTGAATACCATTTTCATATTCTTTACATTCGGTGCTCCTTCACATTCGGTACTCCATTCATGTGCTAATTCCACTTACCGGTACTGTACAAACACAATCATAGTATCTACCGTCATCGCCCGGATATAAGACATATATGTCTAATCTCGTACACGGGCAAAAATGCTTGAGTTATCTTGTAAACGGGATGGTTTATGGTGTCTTATAAGTCTTGTAAATGAAAAATAAAAATAAAAAGTTGACTGTAACACTTGCAAAGTGTGTAGAAACCACCCAAGGACCAGATTCATTGAAACATGCCGACCTCGGTGGTGATGCATGCAGCGCCCACACTTGCCACGTGAGGGAGCTGCCACCACTGGCAACATTCCTCTGTGCTGGCAGCATCATTAGATGCTGCCAGCATCGTTTTGCTGCCAGCGGCACAGGGATCCTTCCAGAACGCTGCTGGCAGCACGTTGGTGTTAGAATCACTAGGCTAAGGAGCCTAGGGTAGGAGAATGACGAGAGAGAAGAAGGGTTTCACTATGGACAGGGTCACAACATATAGGGTAGGAAAGGGGGTACACCACCAAACAGGATATCACGATAACTACACTCACGTTAGAACTACATGCAGTTATAACAACATAATTCTTACATCCCCCCTTAATTGCATGCAGGAATAGCAAAGTGTAGAACACAACCTGCAGGTGTACTCAAAGCAACAGCACGCAAGAGCAATGACAACCAGTGCAGTAGTTGCAGAGACAGCTGCAGTAAGCCCTGAGGCAAGAAAGAAACAAAGAGAAGGTGCATGTGGCGCAGGTAGCCTGGAGAGCAGGTGCGTGCGGCTAGAAAGGGTGGCGGCAACGCAGGGCTCAACGGCAACGCCTGCAGCTCAACAGCAAAGAAAGACAAACGAAGAGAGAGTGGCGTCAGGGGCTGCAGAAGTAGGTGCCACAGTAGCAGTGGCGGTTGCTGGAGATGCAGCGGAAGAGAGAGGGAGAAGAACGAGAGAGAAACAAAACAGATTACTCTCATCCCCCCTCAACTTCTCTCACCACCCCCCCCCCCCCCCCCCACAGAATCAAGTGTTGAAGGGAGAGAGGAAGAGGGAAGGGAGGGACGGCCTGCTGGTGGTTCACACCCGCCACCCCACGTCTCCCCCTCCCCCCCTCCCCACGACGGAAGTCGCAGAAGGGAGGGCGGGTGGGGGGGGCGGCGGTAGCTGCTGCTGACGCTAGCGCTGGCGCAGACGTTGGCACTGGCGATGAGCGCAGGTGCTGGCGCTGGCGGTCCGCGCTCGCGGCTGGCCGTGGCGCTGGCGCTCGTCGCTGGCGTCCGCGCAGGCGCCTGGCGAGGCGCTGGGCGGGCTGCGCGCGGTCGAAATGGGTCGCGCATCGACGGGACGGGCTGCGCGCGGGGCAGAACGAGCTGCGCGCAAGGGAAAACGGGTTGCGCGCAGGGGAAAATCGGGCTGCGCGCAGTGCAGATCGGGTAGAAAAGCAGGGCGACGACGGGACGGGACGGGCAGGCGCCTCGGGCGCCTTAACGGATGCTGCAGCAGCCATGTTTAAAAAAAAAAAATGAACTTAGGTCCTTAGGAAGAACCTGCTCTGATACCATGTTAGAATCACTAGGCTTAGGAGCCTAGGGTAGAAGGAGAATGACGAGAGAGAAGAAGGGTTTCACTATGGACAGGATCACAACATATAGGGTAGGAAAGGGGGTACTGTCAGAACATATAGCTTACTTGTTTCTGTAGGCTATAGTGGGGTATCCCATAGGGGGTACAACACAATTAGGTTTTCCTATTTGTATTCACTTCACTTCATAGTCATTCATTCTCGTTCACACTTTCTCATGGAATCAGAGCAGGTCCCTTCTTAGGGCCTGTTCCTAGGGCCCACCGAAGCGCGCCCCGAGGCGCGCATTTTTTTTTAGCGACCCTCCGTGTCGCCCTCCCCGTCGTGCTCCCGCTTAGGCCCCTCGTCGGCCCCCCCCCCCCTTAGGCCCCTCGTCGGCCCCGCCTAGGCCCCTCGTCGGCCCCGCGTAGCCCCCGTCGGCCCCACTTAGGCCCCGCGTCGGCCCCACCTAGACCCCGTCGGCTCCTCGTCGGCCCCGCCTAGGCCCCACGTCGGCCTCGCGTAACCCCCCGTCGGCCCCGCTTAGGCCCCACGTCGGCCCCGCGTAGCCCCGCTTAGGCCCGTCGGCCCCGCTTAGGCCCCGCTTTGGCCCCGCGTCGGCCCCGCCTAGACCCCGTCGGCCCCGCGTTGGCCCTACTTAGGCCCCGTCGGCCCCGCGTTGGCCCCGCTTAGGCCCCGCCGGCCCGCCTAGGCCCCACTTCGGCCCCTCGTCGGCCCCGCCCAGACCTCGTCGGCCCCGCCACGGCCCTACGCCGGCCCCGCTTCTGCTGCTGTCGGCCCCGCTACAGCCCGCCACTGGCCTCGCTACACCCCGCCACTGGCCCCGCTACAGCCTGCCACCGGCCCCACTACGGCCCGCCGTTGGCCCCGCTACAGCCCGCACCGGCCCCTGCTACAGCCCGCCGCCGGCCCAGCTACAGCCCGCCGCCGGCCCAGCTACAGCCCGCCCCCGGCCCAGCTACAGCCCGCCGCCGGCCCAGCTACAGCCCGCCGCCGGCCCAGCTACAGCCCGCCGCCGGCCCCGCTACAGCCCGCCACCGGCCCCTGCTACAGCCCGCCGCCGGCCCAGCTACAGCCCGCCCCGGCCCCGCTACAGCCCGCCGTCGGCCCGCCGTCGGCCCCGCTACAGCCCTCCCCGCGGCCCCTGCTGCAGCCCGCCGTGCTGCACGTGAGCAGCCCCAGCAGCCCGCGCCGCCCGTGAGCCCCTACGCCACCCGAGCCGCGCGAGCCGCCCGAGCCGCCCGAGCTGCCCGAGCCGCCCGAGCCGCCCGAGCCGCCCGAGCCGCTTGAGGAGCCGTGCTGCTGTTCCTGAGCTGTGTTCCTCTGCTGCTGACCTACCCGACTCTCCCAGCCCGGTGAGACTTTCAGCTGCTGCCATGGCCACCCCCAATGTTCTTACTTTTGACGCTGAGGGGAGGGCCATTGACTTTGCCGTCTGGATTGAAGACCTGCAGCTGTACTTACTGTGTGATGCGATAGATGAGGTCTCTCTCTTTGACTTTGTCTCTGGCGCTGTCCCTGCCCCACCTGCTGATGCTGACTCTGCCGTTCGCTCCAAGTGGGCGACCCGCGATGCTGCTGCACGTCTTGCTGTGCGTCGCCACCTCCCTTCCTCTGAGCGTGCCCACTTTAGTCAGTGCAAGACCGCTCAGGCCTTGTACGACGCTGTAGTTGCACGCTACTCCTCCCCTTCCTCCGCTACCCTTAGCCGCCTCATGCTACCGTTTCTCTTCCCTGACCTCGCTTCCTTTCCCACTGTCGCTGACCTCGTTACCCACCTCCGTGCTAGTGACACCCGCTACCGCGCTGCCCTTCCTGCTGAGTTCCGCGCTGCGAACCCTCCTCCCATGTACATCACTCTCTACTTTCTCGTCACCCGTCTCCCTGAGTCCCTTCGTGTCGTTAGGGACCAGTTTCTCTCTGTCTGTCCCACCACTCTCACTGTCGACCTCCTTGAGGAGTCCCTGCTAGCGGCTGAGAAGAGTATTGTCGCTGTAGGGGCCTCTCGGGGTGACCCTCGCACCCCCATCTTTGAGGGGTGTGGTCCTTCCCCCCTGCTGCCCTCTGTCGCCTCTGCCGCTGCGACCGACCTCGCTGGTTTTGAGTCGGTCGGCGCGGCGTCTGCCCCCAGCGGCAGACGCCGCTCTGGCAAGGGCAAAGGGGGCAAGGGAGCGGGTGGAGCTAGAGGGGGCGGTGGAGGAGGCGGTGGGGGTGGCGGGGGGAGTGGGGGTGGCGGTGGGGGTGGTGGCGGGAGTGGAGGTACTGGTGGCGGCGGTGGAGGCGGAGGTGGCGGCGGAGGTGGTAGCGGAGGAGGCGGTGGGAGCGGTGGGAGCGACGGTCCTGGTGGGGGAGGTGGCCGTGGAGACGGGGGTGGCGGTGGAGGCGGGGGTGGCGGTGGAGGCGGGGGTCGGAGTGGCTCGTCCCAGCGGAGCAGCTCTGGGGGTGGTCAGCGCCAGCAGCAGCAGCAGCAGCAGCCACAGCAGCAGCAGCGCTCTCGCACCGTCCCCGCCCCTCAGCAGCTCCGTGAGTGGTACTTGCAGCGTCAGCGTGGTGGTGCGCTTGGTCCCTGCCCCTACGTTCTTCGCACCGGTGACCGTGCAGGGGAGAGGTGTGGAGGCGCCCACACAGCCCGCCGCTGCTTTGGCCGCCTGACCGACGCCTGGCGTCAGCAGTTTCCGGAGGCCGCTGAGATCCCCCGCTGGGGAGAGCTGTCTAGGGCTGGTGTAGCTATTTATGATCTTGATTTTGATGCTATTCTCTCTGCTATGTATGCTGTGACTGGTAGTGATGAGGATGACTGTTACCGGTGTTTCCCGCCCGACCCGGGCATTGGTACTGCCGCGTCAAGTACTAGTGAGGCTACTGCTCTAGGTGCCAGTGCGTCTGTGCTCTCAGGTGCTGGTGAGTCTGCCCTCTCAGGTACTGTGTCGGCTTCGGCCTCTCACACCTTCACCCTTGACTCTGGAGCGTCTCGCTCCTTCTTTAGGGACCGCACCACTCTCACGCCGCTGAGTCGGCCGGTTGCGGTGTCCCTGGCTGACCCCTCTGGGGGGCCTGTCCTGTCTCGCTTCTCCACTGTCCTCCCGTGTCCGGCGGCCCCCTCTGGCACCCTGACTGGTCTCTACCTCCCCTCGTTCTCGACGAACTTGGTGAGTGGTGCTGACCTCCAGGATGCGGGTGTCCACCAGTTCACCCCTGCTCGTCAGCGGGTGACCCACTGCACGGAGGCGGATACAGGTCGCCACCTGGCTACGTTTACACGTCGGCCAGGGTCGAGCCTGTACACACTGACCACTGCTTCTCCTCCAGGTGCTACGTCTGGTAGGGTCCCTTTGTCTGGTCAGGTGTTTGCTGCAGCGTCCAGGTCTGGTCCTGAGTTTGCCCCCTGCTCGTGTCGTCGTCTGTCTCACGAGACCCTCCTCTGGCACCACCGCCTTGGCCACCCCTCTCTGCTTCGGCTCAGAGGCATGGCCTCGCGAGTCCTTGTGTCTGGTCTTCCCCGGTCTCTCCCTCCCCTTCCTCCGGGCCCTGGCCCTACCTGTGTCCCCTGTGTCGAGGGGCGCCAGCGTGCTGCCCCTCACTCCTCCCAGTTTCCTCCGACAGAGGCCCCGTTGCAGACGCTTCACATGGACGTGTGGGGCCCAGCCCGCGTCCGTGGACAGGGTCAGGAGCGCTACTTCCTGCTGGTGGTTGACGACTACTCGCGTTACACCACAGTCTTCCCCTTGCGCAGCAAGGGTGAGGTCACTGAGGTGCTGCTCGACTGGATCCGCGCAGCTCGTCTCCAGCTTCGGAGGAGCTTTGGCTCTGACTTCCCTGTTTTGCGTCTACACTCGGACAGAGGCGGAGAGTTCTCCTCTGGCCTCCTGAGTGCCTACTGTCGTGCGCGAGGCATCCGTCAGACCTTCACGCTTCCGGACTCACCACAGCAGAATGGGATTGCTGAGTGCCGCATTGGCATGGTCATGGACGTCGCTCGTACGTCCATGATGCATGCGGCTGCTCCCCATTTTCTGTGGCCGTTTGCGGTCAGGTACGCTGCGCACCAGATCAACCTCCACCCCAGGGTCTCTCGACCGGAGACCTCCCCAGCCCTGCTGTGGACGGGGAAGGTTGGCGATGCGTCGGCGTTCCGGGTCTGGGGATCTCGGGCGTTTGTTCGCGACCTGTCTGCGGACAAGCTGTCCCCTCGTGCTTCTCCCTGCGTCTTCCTGGGGTTCCCCCCCGAGGCCCCTGGGTGGCAGCTTTACCACCCCACCTCTCGACGTGTTCTGTCCTCCCAGGACGTCACGTTCGACGAGTCGGTACCCTACTACCGCCTCTTCCCCTACCGCACTCCGTCCCTCCCCCCACCCACGCTCTTCTTGGTACCAGGTACCCCCCCGGTAGTCCCCCTCCCCCCTCAGGGTCCTGCCCCTTCAGGTGTGTCCCAGGTAGACGCGGTCGAGCCTGTCGAGGTCACTGGTGACTCTGGTGCTGCTGCGGGAGCTGAGCCTGGGGGTGCGGAGTCTGTGGGTGCTGAGCCTGGGGGTGCTGAGCCTGGGGGTGCTGTGCCTGGGGGTGCTGTGCCTAGGGGTGCTGAGCCTGGGGGTGCTGCGCCTGGGGGTGCTGTGCCTGGGGGTGCTGAGCCTGGAGGTGCCGAGCCTGGGGGTGCTGTGCCTGGGGGTGCTGTGCCTAGGGGTGCTGAGCCTGGGGGTGCTGAGCCTGGGGGTGCTGTGCCTGGAGGTGCTTCGTCTCGCCGGGAGCCACTCTCCCCACAGGAGCTGCGTGAGTGGTTTGCCAGGCGCTGGAGGCGTGCTGCTGGTGCTGGTGATTCTTCGGCTCCAGAGGGTACTGCTGCCGCGCGTCCCGCCGGTGCTCGTACTGTGGGTGCTGGTGCTGCTGGGTCTTCGAGTTCTCCTGGAGCTGGTACTGCTGAGGGTGTTGGCGCTGAGCCTGCCGTTGGTGGTCCGACTGACAGTGCTCCTGGTGCTGCTGCTGGAGGTTCTGGAGCCTCTGGTGGTGCTGCTCGAGGTGCTGCTGGAGTGGGTGCTCCTGCCGGGGCTGCTGGTGCTGTTCCTGCTGTTTCTAGCGTCGCCGCGCGGCCCCGACCATACTTCGTTCCGCTCCTGCAGCAGGTTCTTGGTCTTACACCTCCTCCTCCTCCCTTAGAGGGTCCGCAGCCTGTCCGGTCACAGCCACAGCTACAGCCTGCCTCCCCTTTGCCTGCTCCTTCTCCCTACGCTGGTCCGACTGGAGGTCTTACTGAGCGTCGTGAGCCTGCGTCTCGTCCTGTGTCGCCTGTTCGTACTGAGCGCGCTAGTGGTCGCGGGTCGCGTCAGCGTCCTCCTCCTGTCCCTGGCACGCACCGGATGTCACTGCGTCCGTCCACTGCTCCTCTGCGTGCCCCTTTGCCTTCTCCTCCTGCTTCCTCTCTTCCTGCTCTTGCCGACCCGGAGTCGGACTCTCTTCGTGCTGCCAGTCCTACTGTCACGCGTCTCCTTGCTACTGCTGTCACTGACCCTTCCTTCGAGTCGTCTGCTGCGTCTGCCCTTGTCACTGAGCTAGTCGACTTTGCTGCGCGCTGTCGTCTAGACTACGCTGCTCGTCTTGTCACTGAGTCTGAGTCCGCCTGTCCTCCGTCCGTCGGGGGTGAGTGTGCCCTTGGCACGGACGTCCTTGAGGACAGGCAGGAGGAGTTCTAGTGTCTGGCCGCCGCTTCACCTCGTCTCGCGTCTGTACTGCTAGCCCCTGAGGGAGACCCGGATGCACCAGACATCCCGACTCCGCACTCTTACGCGGAGGCGATAGAGGGTCCCTACTCCTCTCAGTGGCAGGCAGCTATGGATGCAGAGATGGGTTCCTGGAAGTCCACAGGCACCTACGTTGACGCTGTTCCCCCTCCTGTGGCGAACATCGTCAGTGGCATGTGGATTTTCAGGGTGAAGCGGCCGCCGGGTTCTCCGCCTGTCTTCAAGGCGCGTTACGTGGCTCGTGGCTTCAGTCAGCGGCAGGGGGTTGACTACTTTCAGACCTTCTCCCCCACCCCGAAGATGACCACTCTTCGGGTTCTGCTGCACGTTGCTGCTCACCGTGACTACGAGCTGCACTCTCTCGACTTCAGCACAGCTTTCTTGCAGGGCAGCCTGCACGAGGAGATCTGGCTGCGTCGCCCACCTGGCTTCACTGGGTCTTTCCCTCCTGGTACCCAGTGGAGTCTCCGGAGTCCAGTCTACGGTCTCCGCCAGGCGCCACGTGAGTGGCACGACACACCGAGGACTACGCTCGCGGCACTTGGGTTTGCTCCTTCTACTGCCGACCCGTCGCTGTTTCTGCGCACCGACACCTCTCTGCCGCCGTTCTACATCCTCGTGTACGTCGACGACTTGGTCTTTGCCACAGCTGACACTGCTGGACTCGCCTACGTGAAGTCCGAGCTGCAGAAGAGACACACGTGCACTGACCTGGGTGAACTGCGCAGCTACCTTGGCTTGCAGATCACCCGGGACAGAGCACGCCGCACCATTACCCTGACTCAGTCACACATGGTGCAGCAGGTCCTTCAGCGCTTCGGCTTCACGTACTCCTCGCCTCAGGCCACTCCTCTGCCTACTCGCCACTCGCTCTCAGCTCTGCCTTCGGATGAGTCCGTAGAGTCGAGTGGCCCGTTTGCAGAGCTTGTTGGCTGCCTCATGTACCTGATGACCTGCACACGACCTGACCTTGCATACCCTTCTAGCATTCTCGCACGCTTTGTTGCTCCTGGGAGACACCGACCAGAGCACATGGCTGCAGCGAAGAGGGTGTTGCGCTACTTGTGCAGTACGTCGGGCATGGGGCTAGTGCTTGGAGGGCGCAGTCCAGTGGTCCTCACTGGGCACGCAGACGCTTCTTGGGCTGACGACCAGGCTACGCAGCGGTCGTCACAGGGTTACACCTTCAGCCTTGGTTCCGGCTCTATCTCGTGGCGGGCTACCCGCTCGTCTTCTGTTCTCGGCTCCAGTTGTGAGGCTGAGATCTACGCTAGGGCTATGGCTGCACAGGAGTTACGCTGGCTCACCTACCTGCTGACCGACCTTGGAGAGCAGCCTCGTTCTCCTCCAGTCCTGTACGTAGACAACAAGGCCATGCTGGCCTTGTGTCGAGAGCAGCGACTGGAGCATAGAACGAAGCACATTGCTCTCCGCTACTTTCTTGCTCGTGAGCTACAGCAGCGTGTACAGTTGCGACTTGCGTACGTGGCCTCTGAGGCCAACACTGCTGATGTCTTCACCAAGGCACTTGCGCCTTGTGATCATCAGCGTTGTTGCACGCAGTTGGGTCTTGTGCCTGTCTTGCCTCACTTGCTCTCCTCTTGACCTTGCTTGTACCTTCGCCTATATATACTCTTGCTCTTGCTTGCTTGACTCTTGTATATCTCTATATATGATCTTGCATGTGAACTGGCCTTCTGGCCTTTGAACTTGTGCTCGGAATGCGTGGTGACTTTGTGATCCACCCTGAGCTTTGCTTTGCTTTGCTTGACTGGTCTTGTGACCCCTTGTTCTCCCCCACTTTGCCTATGGGGGTGTGTCAGAACATATAGCTTACTTGTTTCTGTAGGCTATAGTGGGGTATCCCATAGGGGGTACAACACAATTAAGTTTTCCTATTTGTATTCACTTCACTTCATAGTCATTCATTCTCGTTCACACTTTCTCAGGTACACCACCAAACAGGATATCACGATAACTGCACTAACGTTAGAACTACATGCAGTTATAACAACATAATTCTGACAGTTGGCAGCGTGAGGGCTGTCCTCTACGAGGAGATGCCTCGTAGAGGAGCGGCTCGGCACCTATGGATGGGGCACTCTGGCTGGGTGAGTAGTCGGGCTCTCACTTCATTTCGTGCTCAAGGAGGTTGAATACTCGTCTCAACCTTGCTCTCGGCAGGCTCTCTAACCATGCGTAGCAAAGTACCACTAGGCAAGTCCTCACCTCGTCCTCACATGCAGGTGAATAACCACGGGCGAATTATCTCGCCCGGCGATGACATCCATGTAGCCATGGCGAAGAATGCGAGCAAGGCGGGAAGTCCTACCGCCGCCTCCGGTGCGAGCTGTGACGAGGACGACCGAGACGAAGCGAACGGCGACGACGTCGAGGAGGATTGGCCAGAGAACGGCAACGACGATAGCACTTCGGGCGACGAATTAGGTCCTGCCGACATCGAGGAGGACGAATGGTGGAATCGGCCGGTCGGGAGCGACGACGAGGTGGAAGAGTGGCGGGCTGGTGATTCCGATAACGACAGAGGTGAAAATGCGCATGGTGACAACGCGGAGGCAGCGGCGGATGCACAGGAAGCGGCGGTGGATGCGAATGAGGAGGCTGACGACGAGGCGGGGGCGGAGCTTGAGACAGTTGCGCCTGCGGATGCAGCCGCAATTGCGGATGCGGATGCTGTGGCGGAGTTGGACAAGGTTGCTGCGGATGCCATCTTATTTGACGAGGAAGGCGGCGACAACGACCCATGAGCCTTGGGACCGACGACGACGTTCCGCTACTAAAGCGGAGGCTGCGCCATCGCCTATAGTCCAAGTCGAAGCGGGCCCGCGTGGTGCTCACTGACGACGACGGCCCGGGGGAGGAGCGTCGCCCGATACTCACCGCTGCGGAGAAGGGGAAAGCCAAGGTCGCGGAAGCCCCTGCTAAGGCCCTTGCTCGTCACCGCACAAGCAACAAGAAGCGGACATCAAACGGAGACCCGAGATCCAGCAAGGGTGCGGCTAAGAAAAAGGCGAAGAAGGCGCCGAATCCTGACGACATCGTCGTGAACGAGACGCTGGGCAGCGACGATGAGTACGCGGCGACGGCGGGCCCTATTCCCACGTTCCCTGAGAAGGTCACGCCGAAGGACCCCACCCTCCACAATCCCAACACCCGCCCACCTATCCCTCGCAGCAAAGACACTACGAAGAAGCGCCGCAGTTGGACCGTGCGTGAGAAGCTTAAGTGGGCGCGCCGCTATTAGGAGCTCGGCTCCTTGAAGAAGACAAGTGTGGAGTCAACCGCGTCCATCGCCTGCACAAGACGCTGGTGTGCGGAGAAGGAAGCGGGCATCTACAAGGACGCGGCTAGCTACCGCAAGCGGATGCACGGGGGGGGGGGGCGCCACTCACACTACCCCGACATGGAGGCAGCGTTGTACCGCTACATCTGCCTTCAGCGCGCTAACGTGGTGGCCATCTCGGTGAAGGACACCCAGAAGTGGAGCCGCAAGTGGATGAAGAAGCATTACCCCGACAAGAACTGTAATGCGAGCTCTTGTCAAAGAGAGTAGGAGCACGACCTAGGCTTAGTAGCCTAGGCCATAGTAGGACTAGAACGAGGAGGCGCCAAGTACGAGCTAGGATTGTGTGCAGAAATAGAATTGAGAAGGAATGATGGAACTAGCAAGCAGCAGGATACAAATAACAAACCCTAAGGGGCTGTACTCACTATTGAGTGCCCCACTGCAGGCTACACAAACAACATATTCTGACAGCTCTTACTGGAGCCAGCGTTTCCGTGACCACTGGGACCTGGTGATGCAGGTGAAGAACAAGGTCGGCCAACGTCTTTCGGCAGGTGCGTGTTGAAGGATTTTGTGTCGCGCTATTGAATGCATGTACCTCACCCATTGTCTAACCATCCCGTGCTTCTGTGCGCTTGTCCCGTTTGCAGAGTGCGCGAAGGACTGCGAGTCCTTCTGGAAGTTCATGCGCATCAACAGGGCGCGGCACAACATCGACCTGGCCCGCATCATCAACGCGGACCAGGCTCCACTATTCGTGGAGATGCCAGCCGAATGGATGATTGAGCACCGTGGCGTGCGCTCGGTCCCAATCCGCACTGCAGGCTACCAAAAGACGCGCTTGACGGTGATGCTCACGTGCACTGCATCCGGGGAGAAGCTGCGGCCGTGGGTCTGGTTCAAGATGAAGAACGTCCCCAACTGTGAGATTTTGGAAGGTAAGCGTAATGAATTCAACCGTGCGATTGCCTGAGCGTGCCCCACTGTGCTGATGCCTGTCTGTCCCTTGTGTGCCTGGCAGGAATCGTGGTCCAAGCACAGGACAACGGGTGGATGGACGAGAGCGCTGTCCAGACCTGGCTGTCCAAGGAGGTGCTGCCCCATCTGAACCCCCAGTGCGGCCAGAACGCAAGGCGGGCGATGCTGGTGTTGGACTCCTACCGCGGTCACATCACCCAGACCATGCTTCAGTCATACCGCACGCACAGCATCACCCCTGCAGTCATCCCAGTGGGTTGTACGAGCCAGATTCAACCCCATGGACGTCTCCATCAACCGGTGCTTCAAGGTTGCTGTGCGAGCGCGCTACGCCAGGTGTTTCATGCGTGAAGGGGTTCACCTGAAGACGAAGAAGGGTGAGTTGGTCCTTCATTTACGGTTTTATTCCTGTTGTGTTTCCTGTCATTGTCTTAAACATGCTCTTTCATATCCGTATCTCTAACATCTCACTACCCCGTCCTCTGTCCCACCCGCAGGGAACCTGCGGAGGCCTCCACACCCCGTAGTGCTGCAGTGGATCGCGGAGGCTTGGGATCAAGTCCCCAAGCAGATCATCATCGACGCGTTCCGCCACTGTGGGATCTCAAGCAAGTTGGACGGAACGGAGAACCACCTGGTGATGTCTCACCTGCGCGCCAGGAGCACCACCGATGTCTCCGCGGACATGTCCCTCGGCGGGACCATAGGCGACAACACGCGCCTGCTCGGTCGGGCTCCAGAGGAGGAGGAGGAGGCGATGCAGGCGGAGGGCATGCGGAAGGTGGCCGTGGCAACCGGCTTGGAGGTGCTGTACCAAGAGACCCCCAACTACTGTGGAGCGGCGGCCGAGGCTGACCGCATGATCGAGCCAAAGGAGACGGCTAGGCATGCCTGGCGAGTGCCAGACCTGGGTGTAGAGCCTGTTGTTAGTGCAGGTGAGGAGGCGGTTACTGAGGGGGGTTAGATAGAAGTAGAGATTCATGACTGTATGCATGTACCCCCCTAAAGTAAGGAAGGCTCGTTTAGAAGATACCCCCTGCTTATAAGAAAACCCCTAAACCCTGGTTTTGATTATAAGACATATATGTCTTATCTCGTACACACAAATAGGTGTCGTATAAAAAGGCTAGCGTGTTTATAAGAGACACCCGTATAGTAGACAACCCCTGTCTACTATTCAACACTTTCTTAGGGCGTATTCCTACGACCTTCTATCAAGAAACCTCCTATCAAGAATGTAGTATGACAATGTGTACGTTATAAAACACCAGATATCAAGATTGGAATGATATTAGGGAACCAATAGAAATGCTGGCAGGGTGTCGTATGAACGTGATGACTTCCCGGAACACGGTCCCATCCAACGAACAGACGTCAAGCCAGTGTATGCGGCAGTCACCAATTCGTGCCATGCTGGACGATGTGGCAGTTGTGCGCTGCGCGCGACCGTGCATGGAACGCAAATTTTGGGTGCCACTTTCACACCTAGCGCCAGACAACACGTATACCACCTCCTGCACGTGAGGGGTTGGCGTGGATGGGCATGTGTGAGCGAGCTGTTTATAGACTTGTCCCCTTGGCACACTTCGTGCTTACGTGGTGCACTGTTGATGTGAACCGGAGCGCCTGATCAAGGTGGGTCGCAGCGTGCCACATCAGCGTTTGTTTTGGGTCGCACATGGGGGGAAACCGTCAAGTTTTGTTGATAGGAGGTTACGCGAGCTTGCAAATTTACAGGCGAGAACTACATTCTTGATAGGAGGTTTCTTGATAGGAGGTCGTAGGAATACGCCCTTATATCCGGGCGATGACGGTATCTACCCTTTGCTCTTACGCTTCTTCCCAACAGCTGCCTCCACACTACTGCCTGTGCTGCCCCTCCTCCCAAACCGCCCTGCCCGGCTCTCCTCCTCCCCACCATCGTCACTCCCATCCCCATCTCCCACTCCTCCCACTATCTCCTCCTCCTCCCTTCTCCCCCTAACCCCCCACTTCCCCCTCCCAGCCAACCTAGCCCCCAATCTCTCCTCCACAGCAGCAGCAGTCCGTGCAGCTGACTGTGCCACTCCCTCCCCCCACCCTCCCCCTCCCCCTCCTCCCCCCCTGCCTCCCCATCCTCTTCCCCCTCCCCCTCCCCTTCCTCCTCCCCCAGTGCCCCCAGCGCCCATGGCTTGGCTGTGCGAGACAAAGCGAGCGCCCAGGCCCAGTCTGAGGGGAGGGGCCAAAGGAAGGGATGGGGGGGGGGGATGAGGCGAGGGATGAGGGGGGGAATGGGGCGAGGGATGAGGGGGGGAATGGGGCGAGGGATGAGGGGGGGAATGGGGCGAGGGATGAGGGGGGGAATGGGGCGAGGGATGAGGGGGGGAATGGGGCGAGGGATGAGGGGGGGAATGGGGCGAGGGATGAGGGGGGGAATGGGGCGAGGGATGGGGGGAGGGGTTGGGGCGAGGGAGGGGTTGGGGCGAGGGATGAGAGGAAGGGATGGAGACAGGGGCCGGGGCATTGAGATGGCGGAGGGGATGGGGAAGGGGATGACGGGAGGGGATGGAGGAAGGAAATGGGGGGAAGGGATGAGGATAGGCGATGGATGATGGAGGTGGGAAAGGGCCAGGGAGCAGTGTGAAACAAAGGGGCAAGGTACTGCTGGGGCATCAACCCTTGTGCCAGTGGAAGGCGTGGGGGCTGGGAGCACTGTGAGCAACAGCGGTTCTGTGGGGTGAAGAATGGGTTTTCAGGCCTATGGGCTGAGGGGAAATGAAAGGGGAGAGGAATGTGGGGGAAGCAATAAGGGTGTCTCAACAAGTCCATTCACCCCCCACCAACACGCATGATTTAAACCCGTATCGTTAAACCTAACCTCCGAAGTGCATACCTCAAACACATAACCTGAACCCTCTTGGTAACCCTAAGTCTGTGGTCCTAAACCCACAATCCTACCCGTAACCCTAAACCCATTACCTCAAACCCGAAACCCGTAACCTGAAATCACCAATGTGCATACCTGGGTGGACGAGCCATCGCCTCCAACGCATCCCCACCGGTCATCTCCGACTCTCTGAACGCATCCCCGTTATAAGCATCCCCTCTTCCAGCATCAATCACAGCCTCTGCACCGTCGCCCCCCTCCCCCCTGTGCCCTGCCATCTGTCCCAGCATGCGCTGGGCCTGGCATGGCACGGCAGGGGTGACACGGAGGAGCAATGAGAATCAGGGGGATGCAAGGGGTGGCAAAGGGGGAGTTTGGATGGAGTGGGCGTGCTGTATTCCTGCGCTTCACTGCAGGCGCACACGAGGCTGGATGCTCTTGCCTCCATGGCTGTCCCTGTGCCTGTGCCTGTGCCTGTGCCTGTCCCTGTGCCTGTCCCTGTGCCTGTCCCTGTGCCTGTCCCTGTGCCTGTGCCTGTGCCTGTGCCTGGGCTCACACGAGGTGCGGGCAGCACACACGAAACGTGGAGGGCCGGGGTGTGCAGGGGAGGGAAGAGGGGGGAAGATTAGAAAGGGGAAAGGGAGGGATGTAGTGGGATCGGAAAGGAAGGGAAGGGAAGGGAAGGAAAGGGAAGGAAAGTGGGGAAGAAAAGGGAAAGGGGGGGGGAAAAGGGAACGTAAGGGAAGGGAAGGGATGTGGGGCAAAGAAAAGGGGACGTGAAGGGCAGAACAAAAGGCTTGCATTCAGCAGAGGTAAGGTGGCGAAGAGATGAGCAAGACACCAGGAGCGAGGGAGGGGCGATAAGAAGTTCTTGAGGACAAGGGGAAACTGTTGAGCTGTGTGACGGCAGAACTCCATGGGTGAGCACACAGCTGCTGCTGCGTGAGCACCCATCATTTGATACCAAGCGACTGCGTTGGATACCAAAGAACAGTGTGGCGTGGCGTGGCGTGGCGTGGCGTATAGACCCTTGGCTGGTACCAAATGATGGTGAGAGTACAGTGGGTGCCATGCGACGTATAGTCTGCTGGAACATCAACCCTCATGCCTCATCCGTAATCCAACTAACCCCCGAACCCCCGCCAGACCCCCGAACCCTGAGGCTCTGAACGCTAGAACCGCTTCAAAGAGGTTCAAACCGCAGAGGTCAAGTCCGACGTGCCTCGAACCAAAATCCTTACAAACATCTTTCAGGAGTGACCTGCCCCAGACCAACCGACCGACCGTCGCACCATGGAAAGAGCCTCGTTTGAAAGGACCACTTTAGCCTGCCGCTCGCTTTCGCCCGTCCCAACTCCGCTACCGCCTGTCTTGCCTCCGCCACTGTTTCCCCCGCCCGCGCCGTGTCTGCCGGCGGCGGAACCGCCGCCGCTGCCTGCCGCCTGCGATGAGGCGAGCGCGCGAAGGCGCTTCAGCGGGACGAGGCGCTCCGCCATGGCGGGCGGGCGTAGATTGCTTTACCCGGGTGTGACTCTGTGAGCAAGAGAGTACTCGAGTGTCTGCCTACTCTAGGATATGGCTACAATAAGGTCTGGTTACCTAGCGTAATGCGACGAAGGAACACGTGATGTTATGAATGAACTTGCAGAGTGCGCAGAATATCGAATAACGAGAATGAACTGATTACTGAATTATTGAATGCCGATACAATGAGAAAAGCACGACTAAATAGGGGAAGTCCTAGCTAGGCGCAGAGGTTGGGCGAGGATGGCTCGGTGATGTTTGCGATTGGTGCGGAGGCGACTCGGGAGTGGTTCGGTGCGACGAAATAGGAAGGACAGGTTCGTCGCGTGACCCTCGGGATGGCCTCGCTAACGAGTGCCCCAGTAAGGATTTTGTAAATCCTTACACGTGAGGTGATTAGCTCATGGGCGTTGCAGGCATGGTGCGTGCGACTTTCTCTTCTCTGCTCCATAATTGCTGCGGAGCAAGCGAAAGGGGGTCAGTCACGTTGCGAAATTGATGCTCGGTTTCTAGTGCGACAACTAACGGTTGGGTGAGATGCGATGAGGCAAACTATACCAGTTTTTGTAAGGGAAAATCCTTTTCCTTCACGTCCCTCCTCAGCGCGTATACCACTGTTCCCCCAACAACTCTCAACAATGCACCGTTACCACTCTCGACACTCGCCTCGACTACTGTTCCCGCCACTGTTCATGACGCGACCCAACCTCACGGTACGATTGGTATTCCGCGCGCTGGGCCTCCGCCTCGACAATTCCTAGCCTCGGGTTTAGGGTTTAGGGTTTAGCGTCTTCACACTTAAGCTTCGCTACATATTCTTCTCTCATGCCTTCGCTTGATGTATTGTTTTGCTTCGATAGTGCAATTCTCGCTCGCTGGCTCAATTGCACTCATAACACTTGGTTTTGAGAGCCCACGATCTCTTCTTGGATCGCACCCACACCTTCGCTTCCCCACTATCTCAATTTTTAGAGGGGGCAAACGTCTCTCAAAGCCGAAGCACCGCCGCTCGAGTGCTCTCTCGAAAGCATGCACGGCCACGACTGAGGCTCTCGCTGAGCTTGCCCGACACCCCCCCCCCCCCCCAATGGCCGAATTCAACATCGCGATGTTGACGCATGAGCAGCTCGACCAGCTCGTACGCAAACTTGAAGATTCGGCGCTCAAAATCGCGGCACTCACGGCGGAACGCGACTCCGCCCGCCAGCAATCAACGGCGAATGCACCAGCACCAACATCTGCAAATTCACCTGCGCAATCGGATGAGCCAATGTCATCTCGTCCGGCACACCGTCACATCACAACAGCGTGGGACAGCGCTCAAGCACAGCCAGCGATGGCACTGCCCAATCAATGCCTGGAATGGAGAGGAACAGGGCCGCACCGAACACGAGCGGGCCTCGTGAAGCCCGTCGTCCTGTCGAATTTGCAGCGACAAGTGGCAACGACGGCATCATCTCATAGTTCAAACCGCAGCGTTCGACTTGTTTCGACCTTTGCCAACGTGGAAATCCAACAGTTGAATCATGGGTCTTCACGATGAATGTCTTCTTCGACGCGAATTTGGGCGTGTCGAGTGCGTACACTTCGGCGTTTTTACTAAAAAGTTTACGTACCTGGTATCAGGTATCAAAATGGTACCGCCAGTTGCACCCTCAAATTTTTGTGTCCAGAAATGAGCGGCGGACACAATCCGCCACGAAGCACAACCCTAACAGCATATGTGCGAGAGTGGCGAGAGCATAATTCTGTCAGATTTGTATGACATAGCTGTTGTAGGCTGTAGTGGGGTAGCACATATGGGGTACAGCTTTCTAGGGTTGTATTTGTACCCAACTCTCACTTAGTCATTCATTCTCGTTCTAAGTTTCTCATGGTATAGAGCAGGTTCCGTCGTGGGAACTGTGCCTAGGGCCCACCACATCGAATTTCTTTTTCCTGCCGGGAGCGCGCTCCCCGAGTCGCGCTCCCCTATCTACCTTCGTCGAGCCGCCCTAGCGGCCTCCCTTGCGGCCCCGCCGCCCTCACTTGCGGCCCTGCCGCCCTCTGTTGCGGCCCCGCCGCTCTCACCTGTGGCCCCGTCGCCGCCCTCGCTGCGGCCCCGTCGCCGCCCTCACCTGCGGACCGTCGCCGCCCCCACTTGCGGCCTCGTCGCCGCCCTCATCTGCGGCCCCGTCGCCGCTCTCACCTGCGGCCCGTCGCCGCCCTCACCTGCGGCCCATCGCCGCCCTCACTTGCGGCCTCGTCGCCGCCCTCATCTGCGGCCCCGTCGCCGCCCTCACCTGCGGCCCGTCGCCGCCCTCACCTGCGGACCGTCACCGCCCTCACCTGCGGCCCCGACGCCGCCCTCAGCTGCGGCCCCGTCGCCGCCCTCACCTGCGGCCCCGCCTCCCTCACATGCGGCTCCGCCGCCCTCAGTTGCGGCCCCGCCGTCCTCACCTGTGGCCCCGCTGCCCTCAGTTGCGGCCCCGCCGCCCTCACCTGCGGCCCCGCCGCCCTCAGTTGCGGCCCCGCCGCCCTCACCTGCGGCCCCGCCGCCTTCAGTTGCGGCCCGTCCCCGCCCTCACCTGCAGCCCGCCGCCCTCAGATGCGGCCTCGCCGCCTTCCACTACTGCAGCGCCGCCCGCCGCCCGAGCCGCCTCACCCAGCCGAGCCGCCGACCGCCGCGCCGCCCTGCAGCAGCAAAACCGAGCCGCCTAGCAGTAGAGCAGCCAAGCCGCCGAGCCGCCGGGTCGCCCTGCAGCCGAGCCACCCAGCCGCCGTGCAGCCGAGCCGCCCAGCAGTCGAGCCGCCGTACCGCCCAGCCGCTCTTCCGCCGAGCCGCCCGTGCAGCACTGTCCGGTGAGCACAGCACCTCTGTCACTGCACTGCCCTTTCCCAACTGCTTGCACTACTGGTCTACTGTTGTCATGGCTACCCCTAGTGTCCTCTCTTTTGACGCTAAGGGTCGAGCCATTGACTTTGAGGTCTCGGTCCACGACCTCTAGCTGTTCTTACAGTGCGATAGGGCAGACGGTCTCTCTCTCTTTGACCTCACCTCAGGCGCCTCTCCTGCCCTTGCTGCTGATGCTGATGCCACTGTTCGATCTCAGTGGGCCACGCGCGATGCTGCTGCACGTCTTGCTGTGCGTCGCCACCTGCCTACCACTGAGCGCGCGCACTTTAGCCAGTACAAGAGTGCTCAGACCTTGTACGACGCTGTAGTTGCGCGCTACTCATCCCCTTCCACTGCAGCACTAAGCCGCCTCATGCTACTGTACCCCTTCCCTGACCTTGCTGCCTTTCCCACAGTCGCTGACCTCATTACGCACCTCCGCACTAGTGAGACTCGCTACCGCGCTGCGCTTCCTGCTGAATTCTGCGCCAAGAACCCCCCCACCATGTACATCACTCTCTATTACATAGTCACCCGCCTCCCTGACTCTCTTCGTGTAGTCAGGGACCACTTCCTCTCAGTCTGTCCCACCACTCTCACTGTTGACCTCCTAGAGAAGGCCCTCCTAGCAGCGGAGAAGAGCATAGTCGCTGTAGGAGCCTCTCGTGGTGAGCCTCGCAGCCCCATCTTTGAGGGATGTTCCCCTTCCCCCCTTTTGCCCTCTGTCGCCTCTGCTGCTGCGGCCGACCTCGTTGGTCTTGAGTCCGTCGGTGCGGCGTCTGCCCCTAGCAGGAGACGCCGCTCTGGCAAGGGCAAGGGGGGCAAGGGCGCGGGTGGAGCTAGCGGGGGTGGTGGAGGTGGCGGTGGAGGCGGCGGAGGGAGTGGGGGTGGCGGTGGGAGTGGTAGTGGGGGTGGAGGAGGTGGAGCTGGTCGGGGTGGCGCTTCGCAGCGGAGCGGCTCCGGTGGTGGTCCGCGCCAGCAGCAGCAGCAGTAGCAGCGGTCTCGGGACATCCCCCCCCCCTCAGCAGCTCCGTGAGTGGTACACGCAGCGTCAGCGTGGTGGGGGTTTTGGTCCGTGCACCTACGTCCTTCGCACCGGCGACCGCGCGGGTGAGCAGTGTGGGGGTGCCCACCCCACCCAGCACTGCTTTGGCCGCCTGACGGACGCTGGGCGTCAGCAGTTCCCGGAGGCTACTGAGATCCTCCGCTGGGGAGAGCTGTCTAGGGCAGGTGTAGCCATCTATGATCTTGACTTTGATGCTATCCTTGCTGCAATGTATGCTGTGACTATTAGTGATGAGGGTGACTGTTTCCGGTGTTTCCCACCCGACCCGGGCATTGAGACTGCTGCTCTGGGTACTGGTGAGGCTGCTGCTCTAGGTGCCAGTGAGGCTGCTGCTCTAGGTGCCAGTGCGTCTGCGTCCTCACGTGCTGGTGAGTCTGCTCTCTCAGGTACCGCGTTGGCTTCGGCCTCCCTCACCTTCACACTTGACTCAGGGGCTTCTCGCTCCTTCTTTCGAGACCGCACTACCCTCACGCTGCTTGGTCGGCCGGTTGCAGTCTCCCTGACAGACCCCTCTGGGGGCCCTGTCGTCTCTCACTTCTCTACTCTCCTCCCGTGTCCGGCTGCCCCCTCTGGGACCTTGTCTAGTCTTTACCTCCCCTCGTTCTCTACGAACTTGGTGAGTGGTGCTGACCTACAGGATGCGGGGGTTCACCAGTTGACTCCTGCGAGTCAGCGGTTGACCCACTGCTCGGACGCTCGGCCGGGGTCGAGCCTCTACACCCTGACCACTGAGTCTCCTCCTGTCCATGCGTCTGGCCTGGTAGTTGCGTCGGGTCAGGTGTTTGCTACAGCGTCCAGGTCTGGTCGTGAGTCTGCCCCCTACTCGTGTCGCCTCCTGTCTCACGAGACACTCCTGTGGCACCAGCGTCTTGGTCACCCCTCCCTGATTTGTCTCCGAGGCATGGCTTCCCGTGTCCTTGTCTCTGGTCTTCCCCGGTCCCTCCCTCCCCTTCCTCGGGGGCTGGTCCTTCCTGCGTCCCCTGTGTCGAGGGGCGGCTCCGGGCTGCCCCGCACTCCTCTCAGTTTCCCCCGACAGAGGCCCCGCTGCAGACGCTTCACATGGACGTGTGGGGCCCGGCCCGCGTCCGTGGACAGGGTCACGAGCGCTACTTCCTGCTGGTGGTTGAGGACTACTCGCGTTACACCACAGTCTTCCCCTTGCGGAGCAAGGGTGATGTCACTGAGGTGTTGATCGACTGGATCCGCGCAGCTCGTCTCTAGCTCAGGAGGAGCTTCGGCTCGGACTTTCCTGTTCTGCGTCTGCACTCTGACCGAGGCGGAGAGTTCTCCTCTGGCCTTCTGCGAGCCTACTGTCGTGCGCGAGGCATCCGCCAGACCTTTACGCTTCCGGACTCTCCGCAGCAAAATGGGATTGCTGAGCGCCGCATTGGCATGGTCATGGACGTCGCTCGTACGTCCATGATGCATGCGGCTGCCCCCCATTTTCTGTGGCCGTTTGCGGTTCGGTACGCGGCGCATCAGATCAACCTTCACCCCAGGGTCTCCATGCCGGAGACCTCCCCAGCTTTGCTGTGGACGGGGAAGGTTGGCGATGCGTCTGCGTTCCGTGTCTGGGGTTCTCGGGCGTTTACCCGCGACTTGTCTGCAGACAAGCTGTCCCCTCGTGCTGCTCCTTGTGTCTTCCTTGGCTTCCCCCTTGACGCACCAGGGTGGCAGTTCTACCACCCCTCCTCTCGTCGTGTTTTGTCCTCCTAGGACCTCATGTTTGACGATTCGGTCCCCTACTACCGCCTCTTCCCCATCCGCACTCCTTCCCTCCCCCCGCCTCCGCTCTTCCTTGTGCCAGGTCCCCCCTCGGTAGACCCCCCCCCCCTCAAGGTCCTGCCCCTTCAGGTGTGTCCCAGGTAGACGCAGTCGAGCCGGTCGAGGTTGTTGGTGACTCTGGTACTGCTGCGGGTGCTGAGCCTTGGGGTGCTGACTCTGGGGGTGCTGCGCGAGTGGGTGCGGGGCCTGGGGGTACTGAGCCTAGGGGTGCTGCGACTGGGGGTGCTGAGCCTGGGGGTGCTGAGACTGGGGGTGCTGAGCCTGGGGGTGCCGAGACTAGGGGTGCTGAGCCTGGGGGTCCTTCGCCTGGGGGTGCTGAGCCTGGGGGTGCTACGTCGAGAGCTGCTGAGCCTTGAGGCGCCACGTCTGGATCTTCTGAGCCTGGGGGTGCGGAGCCAGCGGCCGCTGGACCTGCTAGTGTGACGTCTGGCGGTGCTGGGCCTGGAGGTTCTCCGGATGCTTCGACTCGGCGAGAGCCACTCTCTCCGCAGGAGCTGCGCGAGTGGTTTGCCCGGCGCTGGAGGCGTACTGCTGGAGCTGGGCCCCGCTTAGGCCCTGCCGGCCCCGCTACGGCCCCGCTTAGGCCTCGCTTCGGCCCCGTCGGCCCCACTTAGGCCTTGCGTCGGCCCTGCTACGGCCCCGTCGGCCCCGCTACGGCCCCTCTTAGGCCTCGCTTCGGCCCCGTATGCCCCAATTAGGCCTCGCGTCGGCCCCGCTACGGCCCCGTCGGCCCCGCTACGGCCCCTCTTAGGCCCCTGCTACGGCCCCGTCCCGTCGCCACCGTGGCACAACCCACCCTTGCGGCCACCCGCCATCCGCGACCCCACTGCCCAGCGCCTGCAACGCCGAGCAGCTGAGCTGCCCGACCGCCCGAGCCGCCCAGCAACCGAGTCGCCAGGCAGCCGAGCCGCCCAACAGCCGAGCCGCCAGGCAGCCGAGCCGCCCAGCAGCCGAGCCGCCCGATTGCCGAGCAGCCCAACACCGTGCAGCCGAGCCGCCCAGCAGCCGAGCCGCCCTGTAGCAGAGCCGCTCGACAACCGAAACGCCGAGCAGCCCGATCGCCCCACCTGCCTGGTAAGAGCCCATTCTCTGCCACTGCACTGCCCTGCCTCACTGCCCTCACTGCCTGCCTACTGCTGTTATGGCTTCCCCTAGCGTTCTCACTTTTGACGCTAAGGGTCGGGTAGTGGACTTTGAGGTCTGGGTAGATGATCTACAACATTTTCTGCAGTGAGATAGGGCAGACGGCCTCTCCGTGTTTGACCTCACTTCTGGTGCCTCCCATGCCCCTGTTGCTGATGCTGACGCCACTGTTCGCTCACAGTGGGCCACACGTGATGCTCGTCCTCGCCTTGCTGTTCGCCACGACTTACCGACCACTGAGCGTGCGCACTTTAGCCAGTACAAGAGTGCTCAGACCTTGTACGACGCTGTAGTTGCACGCTACTCTTCCCCTTCCACTGCTGCACTAAGCCGCCTCATGCTACCGTTCCTCTTCCCCGACCTTGCTGCCTTTCCCACTGTCGCAGACCTCATGACGCACCTCCAAACTCTTGACACTCACTACCGCGCTGCGCTTCCTGCTGAGTTCTGCGCCAAGAACCCCCCCCCCCCCCATGTACATCACCCTCTACTACATAGTCACCCGGCTCCCTGACTCTCTTCGCGTAGTCAGGGACCACTTCCTCTCTGTTTGCCCCACCACTCTCATCGTTGACCTCCTCGAGAAGGCCCTCCTAGCGATAGAGAAGAGCATAGTCGCTGTAGGAGCCTCTCGTGGTGACCCTCGCACCCCCGTCTTTGAGGGGTGTTCTCCCTCCCCCCTCTTGCCCTCTGTTGCCTCTCCTGCTGCGGTCAACCTCGTTGTTTCGAGTCGGTCGGCGCTGCGTCTGCCCCGAGCAGGAGACGCCGCACTGGCAAGGGCAAGGGGGGCAACGGCACTGGAGGGGGTGGAGGGGGCGGTGGAGGTGGTGGTGGAGGCGGTGGAGGGAGTGGGGGTGGTGGTGGGAGTGGTGCCGGGGGTGGTGGCGGCGGCGGCAGAAGTGGAGGCGGTGGAGGCGGTGCAGGTGGCGGAGTGAGCGGAGGCGGCGGAGGTGGTGGAGGAGGCGGAGGTGGAGGAGGTGGCGGAGGCGGGGGAGGCGGCGGCGCAGGCGGAGGGGGCGGTGGTGGAGCGAGTCGCGACTCTACGCCGAGGAGTGGCTACGGTGGTTGTCAGCACTAGCAGCAGCTGCGGAGTGGTGTGACCATGTCCCCTTAGCAGCTTCGTGAGTGGTACACTGCACGCCAGCGCGGTGGGGGTTTTGGTCCCTGCTCTTACGTTCTCCATACCAGCGACCGCATTGGTGAGCAGTGCGGAGGTCCGCACTCCACCCAGCGCTGTTTTGGTCACCTGACGGACGCGTGGCGTCGCCAGTTCCCTGAGGCGTCAGAGATCCCTCGCTGGGGAGATCTGGCTAAGGCCGGGGTTGCTATCTTTGATCTTGACTTTGATGCTATTCTTGCTGCCATGTATGCTGTTGCTGATAGTGTTGAGGGTGCCTTTTACGTGTGTGTACAACATGACCCGAGCATTGAGGCTGCTTCGCTAGGTGCTGGTGAGGCTGCTGGTCTAGGTGCTATTGCGTCTGCCGCCCCAGGTGCTGGTGAGTCTGCTCTCTCAGGTACTACATCGGCTCAGGCCTTCCACACCTTCACCCTTGACTCGGGTGCGTCCCGCTCCTTCTTTCGAGACCGCACCACTCTTATGCCGCTCAGTCGGCCGGTTGTAGTCTCCCTGGCAGACCCCTCTGGGGGTGCTGTCCTTGCTAGCTTCTCCACTGTCCTTCCGTGCCCTGCAGCCCCCTCCGGCACCCTGTCTGGTCTGTACCTCCCCTCGTTCTCTACGAACTTGGTGAGTGGAGGGGACCTACAGGATCGAGGGGTTGACCAGTTCACTCCTGCGAGTCGTCGAGTGACCCATTGCACGTGTGCTCGGACCGGCAGACACTTGGCCACATTCACTTGTCGGCCAGGGTCGAGCGGGTACACCCTTACTGCTGAGTCTTCTCCTACTACTAAGTCTGCCCAGGTAGCTGCGTCGAGTCAGGTGTTTGCTGCGGCGTCCAAGTCTGGTCCTGAGTCTGCCCTCTGCTCGTTTTGTCTGCTGTCCCACCAGACTCTCCTTTGGCACCACCGCCTTGGTCACCCCTCCTTGCCTCGTCTCCCAGGCATGGCCTCCCGTGTCCTTGTCTCTGGTCTTCCTGGGTCTCTCACTCCCCTTCTTCCGGGGCCTGGCCCTACCTGCGTCCCCTGCGTCGAGGGGCAACAGCGCGCCGCCCCTCACTCCTCCGAGTTTCCTCCGACAAAGGCTCCGCTGCAGACTCTCCACATGGACGAGTGGGGCCCAGCCCACGTCAGTGGGCAGGGGAGAGAGCGGTACTTTCTACTGGTCGTTGACGAATACTCGCGTCACACCACAGTCTTCCCCTTGCGCAGCAAGGGTGACGTCACTGAGGTGTCGATCGACTGGATCCGCGCAGCTCGTCTCCTGCTCAGAGAGAGTTTCAGCTAGGACTTTCCTGTTCTGCGTCTGCACTCGGACAGAGGCGGGGAGTTTTCCTCTGCCCCTCTTGGAGCCTTCTGTCGTGCACAGGGCATCCGCCAGAACTTCACGCTTCCGGCCTCTCCACAGCAAAATGGGATTGCTGAGCGCCGCATTGGCATGGTCATGGACGTCGCTCGTACGTCCATGATGCATGCGGCTGCCCCCCATTTTCGGTGGCCGTTTGCGGTTCAGTACGCCGCGCATCAGCTTAGCCTTCAGCCCTGGGTCTCCTTGCCAGAGACCTCCCCCGCTTTGCGGTGGACAGAGAAGGTTGGCGATGCATCTGCGTTTCGGGTCTGGGGATCGCGAGCGTTTGTCCGCGACTTGTCTGCGGACAAGCTGTCCCCCCGTGCTGTTCCCTGCGTCTTCCTTGGCTCCCCCCCCGACTTGCCTGGCTGGTGGTTTTACCACTTCACCACGCGCCGTGTTCTGTCCTCCCAGGACGTCACCTTTGACGAGTCGGTGCCTTACTACCGTCTCTTCCCCTATTGCACTGCGCCCTACCCCCCGCCGCCGCTCTTCCTTGCGCCAGGTGCTACCCAGGTAGACCCCCTCCCTCCTCAGCGTCCTGCCCCTTCAGGTGTGTCCCAGGTAAACGCAGTCGAGCCTGTTGAGGTAGTTGTTGACTCTCGTGCATCTAGAGGTGCTGAGCCTGCGGGTGCCGGGTCTGGGGGTGCTGGGTCTGGGAGTGCTGAGTCTGGGGGTGCTGCGACTAGGGGTGCTGAGCTTGGGGGTGCTGAGTCTCGGGGTGCTGACCCTGGGGGTGCTGAGCCTGGGGTTGCGGAGCCTAGGGGTGCTGGGTCTGCTCGTGTGGCCGCTAGCGGTGCTTCGTCAAGGCGGGAGCCGCTCTCTCCACAGGAGTTGCGCGAGTGGTTGGCCCGCCGCTGGAGACGTGCTGCTGAGTCTGGGGGTGCTGCTGGAGCTGTTGTTGGTGCTGGTGCTGCTGGAGGTGGAGCAACTAGGGGTGTTGGCGCTGCTGTTTCTACTGGTGCTGGTGCGTCTGGGGGTGCTGCTGAGGCAGCTGGTGCTAACGGTCCTACTGGAGGCGGTGTTATTGGTGTGGTTGCTTTTGAGGGTATTGGAGTTGGCCCTGTTGGAGTTGGAGTTTCTGCTGGCGCTGGTGCTGCCGCTGGGGGTACTGGTGCCGTCCTTGCTAGTTCTGGAGGCGCTGAGCGGCCGAGGCCGTACTTCGTTCTGCTCCTTGAGCAGGTTCTTGCTCTCCCTCCCTCTCCTGGTCCTGCTCCTCCCATAGAGTGTCCACAGCCTGTCCAGTCGCAGTCACAGTTACAGCCCGCCTCCCCGCTACCTGCTCCTTCTCCCTACACTGGTCCTACTAGAGGTCATGCCGAGCGTCGTGAGCCTGCGTATCGTCCTGCGTCGCCTGTTTGTGCTGCTCGCACTAGTGGTCGTACTGCGCGTCCGCGTCCTCCTACGGTCCCCGGCACACACCAGATGGCACTGCGTCCGTCCACTGCTCCTCTGCGTGTCCCTTTGTCGTCTCCTCCAGAGTACTCTCTTCCTTCTCTTGCTGACTCGGAGTCTGACTCCCTTCGTGCTGCTAGTCCTTCGATCACGCGGCTTCTTGCTACTGTTGTCACTGACCCTTCCTTTGAGTCCATTGCTGCGTCTGCTCTAGTTGCTGAGCTTGTCGACTTCGCTGCTCGTTGTTGTCTAGACTACGCTGCCAGGCTTATTGCTGAGTCTGCGTCTGTCTGTCCTCTGTCCGTCGGGGGTGAGAGTGCTCTTAGCACGGACGTCCTTGAGGACAGGCACGAGGAGTTCCACTGCTTTGCTACATCTCGCATCCATGCTGATTGCCCCTGAGTGAGACCCGGATGCACCAGACGTCCTGACTCCTCGATTGTACGCTGAGGCGATCGAGGGTCCCTACTCCTCTCAGTGGCAGTCGGCCATGGACGCAGAGATGGCTTCCTAGAAGTCCACAGGCACCTATGTCGACGAGGTTTCCCCACCTGGGTCGAACATCGTCAGTGGGATTTGGATTTTTAGGGTGAAGCGGCCGCCGGGCTCTCCGCCTGTCTTCAAGGCGCGTTACGTGGCTCGAGGCTTCAGTCAGCGGCAGGGAGTTGACTACTTTCAGACCTTCTCTCCCACCCGAAGATGACCACTCTTTGGGTGCTGCTGCACATAGTCGCTCAGCGCGACTAAGAGCTTCACTCTCTTGACTTGAGCACAGCTTTCCTGCAGGGCAGCCTGCACGAGGAGGTCTGGCTGCGCCGCCCTCCTGGCTTCACTGGGTCGTTTCCTCGTGGTAGCCAGTGGAGCCTCCGGCGGCTAGTCTACGGTCTCCGCAAGGCGCCTCGTGAGTGGCACGACACACTGAGGACTACACTTGCGGCTCTTGGGTTTGCTCCTTCTACAGCTGACCCGTCGCTGTTTCTACGTACCGACACCTCTTTGCCGCCGTTCTACATCCTCGTGTACGTCGACGACTTGGTCTTTGCCACTGCTGACACTGCTGGACTCGCCCACGTGAAGTTGGAGCTGCAGAAGAGACACACGTGTACAGACATGGGTGAACTGCGCAGCTACCTTGGCTTGTAGATCACCCGGGACAGAGCACAGCGCACCATTACCCTGACTCAGTCACACATGGTGCAGCAGGTCCTTCAGCGCTTCGGCTTCACGTACTCCTCGCTTGAGGCCACATAGTGACTTTGTGATCCTTCCTGAGCTTGCTTTGCTTTGCGTTGCTTGACTGGTCTTGTGACCACTTGTTCTCCCCCACTTTGCCTATGGGTGTGTGTCAGAACATTATAGCTTATACATTTGTGTAGGCTGTAGTGGGGTAGCCCATATGGGGTACAACCCAATTAGGGTTAGTAAGTGTACCCAACTGTTTCATAGTTCATTCATCCATTCTTACTTCTCGTCAATTGTGTGCGTCGTGCGTCATTTTCACGATTCGGCAGGCGTGTGGGCTGTGCGCGTATTTTACATTTTGGGGTGTGTGAGTCCAAAAAACTTGTAAAATGGAGGTTACATTCGAGAAATGTGGTAACTGGAGCGGCATGTGAGCTGTAAATGTACGCGCTGGACACGCCCTTACGTCGAGTCGGACGCAGCGAAGATACGATACGCTGTTTCGCTGCTACGGGGCCCTGCCATGCACTGGTGGCGAGTCATTGTGACGTCGCGACGTGCCGACGAGCCGCCGATGCAAGGGGAAGGACCCACGGGTCCAGCCGTCGACTGGAATTCGTTCTGTGAAATCGCTCAGTACAGCACGTAGGATGCATGGTGCGCGTGGCTTTGGTCGCGCTTCGAGCCGATCGCGGCTTCAATTTTGGCGCGTCAGAGACTGCGCACTTGGCTGTAGTTCGGGTCGGCTCAAAACTACACGAACGGTTTTCTGTGCGAGCAAGTCGGCTACATGCACGAGGCGGGGAGGGCAGACCTTTACATTGGCGGACTACATATCGCACGATATCATGATTTGTGGGCTATATGATTTCAATGAAGTCCTCCGAGACCGAGGTCCTACTACGGACATCGATCTCAGGGACCGACTGAGCACGCCAGCGTATACGCCGTTGCGGCAAACGCAGCTGCCGCACCATTCAAGAGGCGCTGCTTTGCTTGTGTTAGGCCGGGCCATCGCAAGAGCGAGTGCCCAGAGGAGCTGAGACGCTATGGAGCAGAGCTGGGGAGGGAGTCTGGAAGGCAGGGAAACACCAACAGTCATTAGAGATCGAGCCCACTAGTGACGGGACTCACTGCTCGCTCGACCCCAATGACCCTCACCGAGTCACAGTACCGATTCACGCTATCGATCGGGCTCAGATGAATAAGGAGGGTACAACGACGGATTGCCCAACACTAGTCTATGGAAAATACATGGGACAGCAGCGAAGATCTTTATAGACGGAGGAGCAAGTCACGGTTTAGTTAATATCGCAACTGCATGAAAGCTACAACTGATGCTTACCAGAGGTCGACGCACGTACAGTTGACGGCGCGCCACTGGCCATACAGGAGAAAGTGGAGAGAGTGAAAGTTTGATGCGGGGGAAACCTGAGCACTACCGGGCTGCTATGAGGGTACTGTGCTACTTGTGCTGTATATCAGGCATGGGGCTTGTGCTTGGAGGATGGCGCCCAATTATGCTCACAGGGCTCTCTGACGCTTCTTGGGCTGACGACCAGGAGACTCAGCGGTCGTCACAAGGATACACGTTCAGTCTCGGTATTGGTTCTGTCTCGTGGAGGTCCACTCGCTCGTCTTTTGAGCTTAGTTTCACCTGTGAGGCTGAGATCTATGCTGGGGCTATGGCTGCACATGAGTTACGCTGGCTTACCTACTTGCTGACTGAGTTGGGTGAGCGGCCTCGTTGTCGTCCGGACCTGTACGTCTATTACAAGGCCATGATTGCATTGTGTCGGGAGCAAGAGCATTGAACAAAGCACATTGCTCTTCAATACAATCTCACGCGAGAGTTATAACAGAGTGGTCAGCTTCACCTTATAGCTTGCGTGGCCTTACATGCCAACATTGTTGATATCTTTACCAAGGCCCTTGGGTCTGGTGATCATCATCGTTTCTGCACTGCTCTAGGCGTTGTCCTTACTCTGCCTCTTTTGCTTGTCTCTTGACTTTGCCTTGTATTTTGATATATATAAACCTGCATGCTTACTCTTGTTAGCTTGTCATCACTGTACTGTTTGTGCTCTTAAAACACTGCATTTGAACTAGCCTTGTGGTCGTTTGCTTGTGCTCGGACTGTGTGGTGATCTTGAGATCCACCCTGAGCTTTGTTTTGTGTCTTCTCTTGACTGGTCTTGTGACCATTTGTTGCTCTTACTATCCCCCACTTCGGCTATGGGGTTGTGTCAAATTACATACAATTGTTAGTGTTTAAGCTGTAGTGGGGTAGCCCATATCGGGTACAACTCTTTTAGGGTTAGTACTTGTCAGCGGGAGTTGTGTGTTGGCCCCGTCCTCGCTTGGGCAGAGCCGAACTTCGTGGTCGGGTGTGCGGGAAATGCAGCCGACATCTTATAGTGGGCGACGCTGACTTGGCCAAGCTGGTTGACGGGCTTGGTCGACCTGCACGAGGCCATTGCGAAGCCACCAACTATGGGACACCGGCTACGGGTGGACGACGACGGGGCTCTTCCACCTGGGATTATTGTCACAAGAGCGGACACATGTGGCGTGATTGCTTCAAGCTCCCAGATGGATGGACCCCTGCTCAAGGCCAAGAGGGTAGAGGAGCAGGAGGAGGGAGAGGAAGAAGTCGTGGAGGTGGCGCTGCAAACATGATAGGTGGTGATAACGACAAGGACCCGAGCGTTGATGGGTTCCCTGGTCAATTCTTCTTCGTATCTACGCAAGCACCGGCTGCACCAGAGCATGATGAAGGCTTTGAGGAGCCTGCTGCTGTAGGGAAGGTGACCCTTAACTCCCTGGACTATGGGTGATGGATAGCGGCGCTACCTATAGCATGACACCTCGCGCGGACTTGCTCACCAAACTTGGACCGTCACCGGTGAAGCATGTCACATCGGCTTTGGGGAAGCGAGCAGAGGTGAAAGGCATGAGCAAGGCCATGTTCAAGAGTGCTGATGGGAAGATGGTGGGCCTCAAGAACGTGCTTTAAGTGCACAGCCTTGTAGCCAACCTGATTTCCGTGCGGCGGTTGCAAAAGGCCGGCATGGATACGAACTTGAAGGGAGCCAAGACCTACACCGTGAGGCTTGGCGAGCGGATTCTATAGGACCTTCATGAGGATACAGACGTCTACAACGAGATGTGGCATATCCCTGTGGTCCCCATGCCTAAGGAGAGGCAAGTTGCAGCAAGCGTCAGCACCAAGGATGAAGCAGTTGGTAGCGGCAGTGGCGCGAACGGTTGCGCTAAGGAGATTGAGTCCAAGAAGTGCAATCTTGGAGGGACCATCAAGCTTGGTGAAAACGAGGAGCATGGTGCAGCAGCCAAGAAGCAGCACAAGGGTGAGGGGAATCCCGAGGCAGCAGCGGAGGAGTACGGAGAGAGCATGTGGGGCGCTATTGTGAGCGCAACATTCTCCAACCCGACTTCGGCTAGGGGGGAGTGTGATTGGCTCACCTTGCATCAGCGAATGGGGCATGTGGCCCTGCCCATTTTGCAACAGCTAGTGAAGAATGAGATGGTTGCTGGCATACGTGTAAAGGGGGAGCCCGATGAGGTACTTGGCTGCCCGACGTGCATGCAAGCCAAGTTCACCCGTTTCCCGTTCTCTAGTTCAGAGGCAACGGCGAAGGCACCACTTGATGAGGTGGTGATGGACGTGGTGGCCCCCCCTGAAGCTCGGAGCTGCTGGAGTGGAGCAGAGTACTTCCTCACCATTGTCGATGTCTACACCCGCATGACTTGGGTGTACGTGCTGTCCAAGAAGAGCGACGTGGCTGAAACGGTGTAGACCGACCGATGGTGGAGCGGCAACAAGACCGGCTAGTCAAGCCGATCCGCACCGATCGAGGGGGAGAGTTCCTGAGCAAGGAGTTCAGATTGTGGCTGAAGAAGAATGGGATAAGGCGCTCCCTTACCATGCCATACTCCCTTGCAATGAACGGTATCGCTGAGCAAGCGAACTGCACAATCACGGAGACGGCACGCAGGTTGTTTATTGGAGCTGGGCTATCCGACTACTTCTGGCCTGATGCGGTGCGGAGTGCGTGTGTGGCCAAGATCAGAGCTTTGACTGATGTGGGAGCAGACAAATGGGTGCCCTATGTGGAGTGTATCAGAAGGAATCCCAAGGTGGATATGCTTCAGGTGTTCAGGTGCATGTGCATGGCGCTCGTGCCTAAGCATCTTCGGCACAACAAGCTTGGTGCCAAGGTGATATGGGCCGTGCACCTGGGCATGGCTCAAGGGGTGGTTTCTTTGGGACCCATTCACCAATAAACTTTTGGTGAGCAGGGACTGCAAGTTCATGGAGAACCTCATGTATATGGATTGGAAGGCGGAGAGTCAGGCAAAGATAGGCGTGCAGTTTGGAGACGTGAAGAGTTCCGGTTTGCAGCATGTGGAGCTGCCTTTGGATCTAAGCATTGGCAGCACCACCACAAGGCAATCTTCCCTTGTGGGGAGAGGAGGCCAAGGATGCAGAGGAAGAAGAGGAGGAGGCCAGCAAGTGAGCGAGCGTGCACCGACACTTCCCTCTCGCACTACGTGCGCTCCACGGATTCAAGACACCCCGCAGCAATGCCAAGGCCTTCAAGTCCCTGCATCTGAGGAGGAAGGAAGGGGCAAGAGGAGATTTCAAGCCCCAAATAGGCTGACCTATGATGTACCGGGAAAGCAGGGCAAGTCAGTGTGCCTTCGTGCTCTTCTCTCCGGTGGAGATGGCGGGAGAACCAGCAACTCTCAAGGAGGCCTTGAAGAGTGGTGATGCTGAGGAGTGGAAGAAGGCAATGGAGAGTGAGCTGAAGAGCATTGAGGAGAACGACACGTTTGAATTTGTGGAGCTACCGGAGGGGCGTAAGGCGATTACGTCCAAGTGGCTCATTAAGATCAAGTCCGATGCCAACGGCAAGATCGAGCGCTACAAGTCTAGGCTTGTGGCCAGGGGTACCAGCAGAAGGAGAAGGTGGACTTCAAGGAGCTGTTTGCTCTTGTGGTGACGTACACGACATTGCGGACCCTACTCGCGGGGGGTGCCATTAAATGATGGGTGGTGAAATAAATGGACGTGACAACCGCGTTCCTCAACGGCATCCTTAAAGAAGACAATTTCTTGGTGCAGCCAGAGGGGTTTGATGATGGTAGTGGCAGAGTATTGAAGTTGAAGAAGGCTCTCTATGGGCTGAAGCAGGCTCCTAGGCAATGGTACTTGAATCTGCAAGAATTTTTGGAGGAGATCGGCTTCACTCCCTCAACGGCTGATCACTCCTTGTTCATGCTTGGCGAAGGGGAGCAGAGGAGCTTCATGGTGGTGTACGTGGATGACATATTTATCTTCTCACCTTCCTCTGACCTTGTGAAGGAGGTGATGCTGAAGCTTCAGGACAAGTTCAAGTGCAAGGCACTTGGCGACATGAACTTCTACCTAGGGTTTCACAGCAAATGCGCCGTGGAGAAGCGGTGCATGCGGGTGCACCAACGGAAGTACCTAGAGGCGTTGGATGCCAACTTTGGGCAGATTGAAGGTAATGTGGCTACACCCTTTTCCTCTGGGTTCAAATGTGTGAAGGGACCAGAGGAGGAAAGCGTTGGTGTAGAGGTGAGGCGCCGTTTTCACTCGTTGGTGGGCAGCCTCATGTATGCGGCATTAAACACTCGGCCGGACGTGGCCTTTGCTACCGGGCAGCTGGCAAGGGTTGTGCAAAGCCCCAATGAGGAGCAAGTAGCGGTTGGAAAGAGGGTGGCCAAGTATCGTGGCCAAACATCGACCGCTAGGCTGCAATACTCGGCAGCGGCACAAAGGCGCCAAATTGGCGCGGATGGTGTTGAACCCGGGCGGTTGTTCCTCACCGCCTACTCGGATGCTTCTAATGTATCAGAACAAGAGGACATGACAAGTGTGGGAGGCTTCATCTGCTGTGTTGGTGGAGGCCCAACTGCTTGGGAGAGCAAGAAGCAAGTGGACCAAGCATTGAGCTTGGTGGAGTCTGAATACATGGCACTCTTCTGTGCCGTACGAGAGATTGTGTGGCAACGGGCATTTGTTGGCTGAATTGGGTGAGGAGCAGCAAGGACCTACCCCACTCTATTAAGCACAAGCTAATAACCCCGTGCTGCACGGCCTCACCGAGCACATGAGGGTGAAGTGGCATTGGACGAGGAGCATGGTGGTTGCGGGTGAAGTTGAGCTGCACTACGTGAAGACAACGGGGCAGCCGACAAACATGATGACCAAGAGGCTGGTGGAGCAGCAGCATTGGAAGTGTTGCAAGCTGGCTAGAATGGCCCTGTACTGAGAGGAGCAGATCCTAAGGCAAACAATCCGAGGGGGAGTTTATTGGTGCAACCCTGAGGTTTGCACTCAGCTTGTTGTCCGTGTGCGTGCATGCGTGTGTGCATGGAAGGGTATGAGGGCATGAGAAAATATTGATTTTATGCTTATAATAGTGTGTGAATGCCGAGTCATGATGTCGAATGTGTGTGTCGAGTCAATAGCGAGTTATCGCTAGTCGCGTGTTACGAGGTCAATTGTGTCTCGCGCCCGGTATCTATTTCTTCGTGTGTCGAACGTTCAGCGTGTCGCAGGTGTGTGCAGCGGACCCATCACAAACTCAAGAATGAGTTGATGATGAAGAACCAGACCCGTGGTTTCAAGATTCAAGTGATCGTGAAGCCCGCGGAAAGGGAACACCTCAAAACATTGAAGATAGTTACATTACTTTGTGTAGTGTAACATATCACTTGGTGTAGGCCCTTGTGAAGGGTAGTTTCGAGACCCTTCGTGGTTGGTGACAGTGTGACACTGTTCCACATCACTGTACCTCAGCTTTTGGGGTTTGTAGGAGCTCGGAGTCATTTCCAACTCGAAACTCTTCCTATTGTGCGATCTCAATTGCCTATTGTAGGCGACATTAAGACGCTCTAGATCCAAGTTGAATCAGGTCATTTGAAGTTGTGGCCAGAACTCTATGAACGTTTAAAGCCGCTGTGCAGAAATCCGAATGTGCACTGTATCTTTTGTTTTAGGCACATTGAAGCGCTGAGGGACCTGGTGCACCATGTTTGACTGAGTCAAGGTGATGGTGCGCTGTGCTCTGTCCCGGGTGATCCGCAAGCCAAGATAGCTGCGCAGTTCACCCAGGTCTGTGCACGTGTGTCTCTTCTGCAGCTCCGACTTCACGTGGGCGAGTGCCACAGTGTCAGCAGTAGCAAAGACCAAGTCGTCGACGTACACAAGGACGTAGAAGGGCGGAAGTGAGGTGTCGGTGCGTAGAAACAGCGACGGGTCAGCAGTAGAAGGCGCGAACCCAAGAGCCGCAAGCGTAGTCCTCAGTGTGTCGTGCCACTCACGAGGCGCATGGCAGAGACCGTAGACTGGCCGTCGGAGGCTCCACTGGGTACCAGGAGGGAACGACCCAGTGAAGCCAGGTGGACGGCGCAGCCAGATCTCCTAGTGCAGGCTGCCCTGCAGGAAAGCAGTGCTGAAGTCAAGCGAGTGGAGCTCGTAGTCACGCTGAGCGGCGACGTGCAGCAGAACCCGAAGAGTGGTCATCTTCGGGGTCAGAGAGAAGGTCCGGAAGAAGTCAACTCCCTCTCGCTGACTGAAGCCTCGTGCAACGTAACGCGCCTTGAAGACAGGCGGAGAGCCCGGCGGCCGCTTCACCCTGAAAATCCACATGCCACTGACGATGTTCGCCCCAGGCGGGGGAACCTCGTCGAAGTAGGTGCCTGTGGACTTCGAGGAAGCCATCTCTGTGTCCATGGCTGACTGCCACTGAGAGGAGTAGGGACGGGCCATTGCCTCTGCGTAAGAGCGTGGGGTCGGGATGTCTGGTGCATCCGGGTCTCCCTCAGGGGCAACAAGCATGGACACGAGATGGGGCAAAGCGGCAGCAAAGCACTCAAACTCCTCCTGCCTGTCCTCAAGGACGTTAGTGCCAAGAGCACACTCACCCCCGACGGACGGAGGACAGACAGACTCAGACTGAGCAACTAGGCTAGCGGCGTAGTCTAGACGGCAGGTGGCAGCAAAGTCAACAAGCTCAGCAACTAAGGCAGACGCAGCAGCGGATTCAATCGAAGGGTCAGTGACAACAGTAGCCAGGAGACGCATGACAGTAGGACTGGCAGCACGAAGGGAGTCTAACCCCGGGTTAGGAAGAGCAGGAAAAGAGAGGATGCAGCAGGAGACGGCAGTGGGACATGCTGTGGAGCAGTGGAAGGACGAAGCGCCATCGGGTGAGTGCCTGGGACAGCAGGAAGACGCTGACGCTGGACACGACTACTAGAGAGAGCAGTGCGGACAGGCGACTCTGGACGAGACTCAGGCGACGCAGGACGAGACTCAGGCTCACGACGCTCAGTAAGACCTCCAGTCGGACCAGTGTAAGGAGCAGGACCAGGGAGAGAGGAGGCAGACGGAAACTGCGACTGCAGCTGGACAGACGGAGGACACGCGAAGGAGGGAGGACAAGGAGGAGGGAGCTGACCAAGAACCTGCTGAAGGAGCGGAACGAAGTACGGCCGGGACCGTGCAGCGACACCAGAATCAGCAGGGACACCCGCACCAGGGTCCGCACCACCAGCGGCAGCTCCAACACCTGGGTCCGCAGCTACAGCAGCAGCTCCAACGCCCGGGTCCTCAGCACCAGCAGCAGCTCCAACGCCCGGGTCACGAGCACCAGCAGCAACTCCAACGCCCGGGTCCTCAGCACCAGCAGCAGCTCCAACGCCCGGGTTAGGAGCACCAGCAGCAGCTCCAACGCCCGGGTCCTCAGCACCAGCAGTAGGTCCAACGCCCGGGTCCTCAGCACCAGCAGCAGCTCCAACGCCCGGGTCCTCAGCACCAGCAGCAGCTCCAACGCCAGGGTCCTCAGCACCAGCGGCAGCTCCAACGCCCGGGTCCTCAGCACCAGCAGCAACTCCAACGGCAGCGGGGTCCGCAACACGAGGCACGCCACTTCGAAGAGTGCAGCGCCGCTCGTACCACTCACGGATCCGCTCGCGGGAGGGGAGCTTCCTAACGGGAGAAGAAGCACTAGCACCAGTCCCAGAAGGACGGCCGGCTCGAACGGTACCTCGCCGGAGGCTGCAGTACTCTAAGTACCACGCACGTAGCTGCTCCGAGGAGAGGACTCCTCCAGGTGTAGGACTCCCAGGCCCAGTACCTCCAGACCCAGAACCCCCAGACTCCGGACTCCGCAGCTCAGCACCACGAGGCTCCACACCCCCGAGCTCAGCACCCCCAAGCTCCACACCCCCAGGCTCCACACCCCCAGGCTCCACACCTCCAGGCTCCACACCCCCAGGCTCAGCACCCCCAGGCTCAGCACCCCCAGCAGGACGAGAGTCGACAGCTACCTCAACAGGCTCAACCGGGTCTACCTGAGACACACCTGAGGGAGCGCCACCCTGAGGGGGGAGGGGGTCTGGAACAGCAGCACCTGGCACGAGGAAGAGAGGCGGGGGGGGAAGCGGGGCAGTGCGGTAGGGGAAGAGGCGGTAGTAGGGGACGGACTCGTCCAAAGTGACGTCCTGGGAGGGCAAGACTCGGCGCGAGGTGGCGTGGTAAAACTGCCAACCAGACACGTCTGGGACAAAGCCGAGGAAGACGCAGGGAACAGCACGGGAGGAGAGCTTGTCCGCAGACGCATCGCGGACAAAAGCTCGAGACCCCCAAACCCGGAAACGCGACGCATCGCCAACCTCCCCCGTCCACAGCAGCGTGGGCGAGGTCTCCGGCAAGGAGACACGGGGCCAGAGGTTGAGCTGATGCGCAGCGTACCGGACTGCAAACGGCCACAGAAAGTGGGGGGCAGCCGCATGGATCAAGGAGGTATGGGCGACCTCCATGACCAGGCCAATGCGGCGCTCTGCAACCCCATTCTGCTGTGGAGAGGCCGGAAGCATGAACGACGGCTCAATGCCGTGCTCAGCACAGTAGGCTGCCAAGAGGTCGGAGGAGAACTCACCACCTCTGTCAGAGTGCAAGCGTAGGACAGGAAAGTCCGAGTGAAAACGCTCGCTGAGCTGGAGACGGGCTCTGCTGATCCAAGGGATCAAGACAATAGGGACCTCACCCTTGGTGCGCAAGGGGAAGACCGAGCTGTAGCGCGAGTAGTCGTCAACAACTATCAGGAAGTACCTCTCCTGACCCTGACCACGGACGCGGGCTGGGCCCCACACGTCCATGTGGAGTGTCTGCAAGGGAGCAGACGTCGGGGGGAACGAGGAGGAGTGAGGAGCGGCGCGCTGCCGTCCCTTGACACAGGGGAGACAGGTAGGAGCAGGCGAGGGTGGGAGGGCAGGAAGGACCCTGGGCAGGCCAGAGACAAGGTACCGGGAGTGCATGGCACGAAGCCGCTGCACAGACGGGTGGCCAAGGCGGTGGTGCCAGAGGACAGTCTCGTGTGCCAGAGAGCGACACGAGCAGGGGGCGGACAGCTGACCTGACGCGGACGCGGACGCAGACGCAGCAACCTGAGGGGACTCAGTAGTCAGTGTGTACAGGTCCGACCCCGGCTGCCGAGTGAAGGTAGCCAAGTGACGGCCAGTACGAGCACACGTGCAGTGTGTCACGCGCTCGTAGGCAGGGGTGAACTGGTGAACACCCCCGTCCTGGAGCGCGCATCCTGCCACCAAGCTCGTAGAGAACGAGGGGAGGTGGAGACCTGACAGTGTGCCCGACGGGACCGCAGGGCAGGGAAGGACAGTGGAAGAGGTCGCAATGACCGGACCCCCAGAGGGGTCAGCAAGGGAGACAGCAACTGGCCGAGCAAGCGGCTCAAGGGCAGTGCGGTCACGAAAGAAGCAGCGAGAAGCACCTGAGTCCAGTGTGAAGGTGTGCAGTGCGGCAGTCAACGCAGTACCAAGGGGGGGAGACACACGAGCACCTAGAGCAGCAGCCTCACCAGCACCTGGGGTAGCCGACACGCGAGTACCTGGAGTGGCAGACGCACTGGCCCTAATGCCCGGGTCGGGCGGCATACACAAGTACTCAGCACCCTCTCCACTAGTAGACATCACATACATGGTAGATAGAATAGCATCAAAGTCTAGAGCATAGATATCAATCCCCTTCTTCAGGAGATCAAGCCAGCGGGGCAGCTCAGTGGCCTGAGGGAACTGAACACGCCAAGCGTCGTCGAGACGAGAGAAGCACCGCTGTGTGGCGTGCTGTCGTCCACACTGCTGACCAGTGCGGTCACTAGTGCGAATGACGTACGTGCAGCTAAAACCACCCCCACCCCCGTGCTGAGAGTACCACTCACGGACCTCCTGGGGCGAAGGAGTGTGCTGCTGGCCCTGGCCACCGCCAGCACCTCCACGGCCACCACCACCGCTGCCACCTCCTCGACCACCCCAACCCCTGCCGCCGCCTCGTCCACCGCCACCCCAACCGCCGCCTCCACTCCTGCCACCTCCCCCGCCGCTGCCGCCACCACCCCCACCGCTACCATTCGCCCCTCCAGCTGAGCCACCACCCCCACTGCCTTCACTGCCCCCACCGCTGCCTCCCCCGCCGTCACCGCCACCACCCTTGCCCCCTTTGCCCTTGCCGCAGCGGCGTCCTCTCGAGGCAGACGCAGCGCTGATCTTCTCAGCACCAAGAAGGTCGACAGCAGCAGCAGAGGCGACAGAGGGAAGAAGGGGGGAAGGAGAACACCCCACAAATAACGGGGTACGGGGGTCGCCACGAGAGGCACCTACAGCGACAATGCTAGTCTCAGCTGCAAGTAGCTCCTTCTCGAGGAGGGCAATGGTGAGCTCAGTGGGGCAACGAGCTAGGAAGTGGTCCCTGACAGCACGCAGTGTGTCAGGGAGGCGGGTGACTAGGTGGTAGAGAGTGAGCCAGAGTGGAGGGGGGTGCGTGGCAAGGAACTCAGCAGGCATGGCGGCACGGAAGCGGGCCTCACTAGTACGGAGGTGCGTGACGAGGTGAGCGACTGTGTGGAAGGAGGCCCGGTCGGGAAACAGGTAGGGGAGGGAGAGACGGCCTAGTGCAGCAGAGGCAGGTGAGGAGTAGCGAGCAACTACAGCTGTGTACAGTGCCTGTGCAGTCTTGTGCTGACCAAAGTGCTCGCGTTCGTCTATTGGCAGGGAGTTGCGAATAGCGAAGCGAGCGTGGGCATCACGAGTCTGCCACTGTGAGCGAGCAGTGCTGTCAGCAGTAGCAGCAGGGGCAGTGACATGGCCTAGGGCGTGATCGTACAGTGAGATGTCATCCTTGGCTGTGAGCTGCACGTAGAGGTGCAGGTCATCGAGCCAGGTGTCAAAATTCACAGGGCGGCCCTCAGCATCGAACACGAGAACCTGTGGGCTAGCCATAGGAACAGTAGAAATAGCAGCAGTAGCAGTAGGAGAAGCAGGTAGGACGAACCAGGTAGGGCAGGGCGGCGCGGCTCGGTTCAGTTCGGGTCGCGCGGTTCGGCTGGGTTGCGCGGCTCGGCTCAGGGCGCGCGGCTCGGCTCGGGGCGCGCGGCTCGGGTCGCGCGGCTCGGGTCACGCGGCTCGGTTCGGTCGCGGGCCGCGGCGGGAACGGGCCGCCCGGGGCCTTTAGGAGCGGTGGGCACGAGTCGGCGAGGTCGGCATGAGGCCGGTTGGGGCCCTAGAGGGGCGAGCGCGGGGCCGATTGGGGCCTGAGCGGGGCTAGCGCGGGGCCGACGGGGCTAGCACGGGGCCAGCACGGGGCCAACGGGGACTGACAGGGGCTAGCGCGGGGCCGACGGGGCCTGAAGCGGGGCCGACTGGGCCTGAAACGGGTCTAGCGCGGGGCCGATCGGGGCCTGAATGGGGCTAGCGCGGGGCCGACGGGGCCTGAGAGGGGCTAGCGCGGGGCCGACGGGGCCTGAAACGGGGCCGACGGGGCCTGAACGGGGCTAGCGCGGGGCCTGAACGAGGCTAGCACGGGGCCGACGGGGCTTGAACAGGGCTAGTGTGGGGCCGACGGGGCCTGAAACGGGGCCGACGGGGCCTGAACGGGGCTAGCGCGGGGCCGATTGGGGCCTGAGAGGGGCTAGCGTGGGGCCGATGGGGCTTGAACGGGGCTAACGCGGGGCCGTCAGGAGGGGCCTCTAGGGGCGTGAACCGCCGAGGCGCCCTAGGGCACAGGTAGGTAGGTAGGTAGTTAGTTACGTAGTGGTGGGCCCTTAGAAAATTTCGGTCCTAGGAAGGACCTGCTCTATACCATGTTGGAATAACTGAACAGGAATGAATGAACTAGCAGTGAAACTAGTACAAGTACCTAACCCTAGAATTGTGTACCCCCTATAGGCTAACCCATTGTAGCCTAAACTAACTCAACATATATAATGTTTGACATTCTGGTTTGGCGCGGGTGGACCGTTACGTCTGAGGGCTGAAGCTGGGCATCTCGCATGAAATCATGCGATGAGAGCTCTTGAATTTCAACGAGATCCTCGCGCTTGCTCAGAAAATCGACATTTTTTGCCGTCCAAGACCGGGGTCCTACTACGGACATCGCCCTCGGGGACCGATCGAGCACGCCACCGTATACGCCGTTGCGACAAATGCAGCTGCCGCGCCATTTAAGGGGCGCTGCTTTCCTTGCAATAGGCCAAGCCATCGCAAGAGCGAATGCCCAGAGGAGTTGAGGTGCCGCGGAGCAGTGCAGGGGAGGGAGTCTCAGAGGGAGGGAAATGCTAGCAGTCAGTAGAAGTTGGCCAACTATTGACAAGACTACCTGCTTGCCCAACCTCACCGGCCCTCACCGAGTCACAGTACCTATTCATGCCATCGATCGGGCTCGGACGAATAAGGAGGGTACAGTGACGGATTGCCCAGTACTGATCCACGGTAAAATACAAGGAGCAGCAGTGAAGAATTTTATATACGAAGGAGCAAGTCACAGCCTAGTTAATACCGCGACCCCACGAAAACCACAACTGGCACTTAGTCGGTGTTTACCAGAGATAGACGCACGCTTAGTTGACGGCACGCCGCTGGCCATATGGGAAAAAGTGGAGAGAGTAAAAGTCCGCTACGGGGGGGACTTCAGGTTTACAGAGGAAATGCTCGCATTGGATGGAAATGGAGAGAGTAAAACGACATTGGATGGGCACGATATTTTACTGGGAGGTGATTGGCTGCGATGGTACAACTCACGAATCGACTGGACGACGGGTAGCTGCACTATGCGAAGCAGCGGTAACTGGGTCGAACTACCTCATTGCAGTCGCCCAAGTCTTCAACGGTCCACGTCAACGCCATCACGATGAAACGGGTTGTCGCCGCTGGAGCTGACGTGTACGCGGTGAATATCGCAGTCGTAGGAGAAGCAGAGCAGCCGAGCAATTTCATAAGTTACCGGCAGCGGTACCGCCCGTACTACAGGAACTGTTGAAACGGTACCCGGGGATTTTTCCCGATGACTTACCGGAGGGACTGCCACCTCAGCGCGCACACGATCACCGAATAGAGTTAGAACTCGGGGCACAACCAACCGTACAGCAACAGTTCAGACTGAGACAGCCCGAGCTCGACGAACTATGGAAGCACCTAGATTATCTGTTAGAGAAGAAATTCATCTGACCAAGCTCGTCACCGTTCGCCACACCGATAATGTTCGCACCGAAAAAGGACGGAGGGTTTCGCATGTGCATCGATTACAGGGCACTGAACAAAGTTACAGTCAAGTCGCGATACCCCATTCTCTGCGCCGACAAACTGATAGACCAACTACGAACAGCACAAGTCTTTTCGAAGATTGACTTAGCGGGAGGTTACCATCAGATTAGGGTCAAACTATCGGACTGCGCCAAAACAGCATTTAGAACTAGGTACGGGTCCTTCGAGTACACTCTGATGCCTTTCGGGCTGACCAACGCACCAGCGACATTTCAGATGACCATGAACGAGGCGTTTAGGCCACTATAAAATAAATGCGTGATATTTTACCTCGACGAGATCCTCGTCTACAGTAGCGACAAGAAGCACCACTTAGCAGACCTGGAAGCAGTTTCTAAAATTTTTGACGAGCACAAGCTCCTGACCAAGGGTTCCAAGTGTGAGTTTTTTCAAGACAGGCTAGAGTCTATGGGGCACGTTATTTTGAAGGCTGTGGTTGGGATCAACCCAAAGAATTTGGACAAATATCACGGAGCTGAAGAGTTTTTTAGGTTTCGTTAATTACGTGCATCGGTTCGTCCCCGACATGGCAAGGTTAACAGCTGTCAACGGGAGTTGTGTTAGGCCTCGTCCTCGCTTGGGCAGAGCCGACTTCGTGGTCGGGTGTAGGGGTGCAGCCGACCTGCAGCCGTGGGCAAGCTGGTCGACGAGGATGGTCGACTTGCGCAGAGGCCACTGCACTGGCGTCGACTTCTTGTCACCGGCTTTGGGGTGGTCGGCCTGATGGTCCATCCTGACAAGGGTGGTTGACGAAGGGAGGCGCCGACGTCGACATCGACAGGGGACGCTGAGTTGGAGGGCGTCAAACAGCAGGACGCCGAGCAGCTGGGCATCGAGTAGTAGGGCGTCAACTTGGTGACGCCGACCTAGGGAAGCCGACTTGGGTGGTCGGCAAACAACTATGTTGGTCGACATGGAGCTGGTCGACCAGGAGTGACGTCGATCTGGAGCTGGTCGACCAAGGGTGTGGTCGACCTGGTGAGGTCGACTGGAGGTGGTCGTCGACTTCGGAGGTCGACGGGCACGTGTAGGAGCAGCTGATCGACGTGGTTGCCTGGTTGACCAGGTTACCTAGGTGACGAGATTTTGCAGAGGAGTGAGACGGTCGCCGAGGTGGTGTTGGCGAGACCGACCTCGTTGGTGGTATCCCGAGGTCGACATGGCGGATCAGGTGCAGTCGTCACCACGAAGACGATTTCGTGTGTATGCTGTGCAGGTGACAAGGCACAACATGCCAATCATCTTCGAGCACCTGCGAAGTAGGAGCACTGCTATCTTGTGGGAGCAAAGTTGGCACGCCGTTGACTTGAGCTGTTGGCATGACGTCGACCTGCAGCGTTGGCAAGCCGCGACTCTGCACTGCTGGAGCGCGGTCGACCAAGCCGTGCTGGCATGCGGTCGACCATGCTGCGCTGGCAGTGGACCGACCTGTATCCTAGCTCTGATGTAGTCTTGTCATGCCAACTTCATTGCACCATTGTTGTCAACACTTCTTGGTGAAACTCTTGCCAATCCTCTCCCTGAACTAGCAAGTAGTGTGAGCGCTTGGAAACGATAAAGGAACGAACGAAGGCAGAGATCATATGAGCATCCGTGCCTGGCCCGTAGTCTAGCTCCCGTTATAGTAGTTATCTCCGCAACAACCCCACTGATGGATCTGCTACGGAAGGGGGTCGCTTTAACGTGGGGGGAGAAAGAGCATGCTACCTTATCTACCCTGAAAATATTCTGTGTTCACTGCTCGTACTCTGCATCGCCGACCCACACTGCCCATTCGAAGTGGTTACAAACGCAAATGACATCGCCATTGGAGCCGTAACGCTACGGGATTTTGGCAACGGCCTACAGCTTATTGCATACGAGTCACGAAAATCGCATCCGCCCGAGAAAAACTACCTGATACACGACCAAGAAATGTTCGCGATCGTGCACGCATTCAAAGTGTGGCGCTGGTACTTGACCGGCGCAGACGTGACAGTATGGACATATCATAAATCACTTCAGTACCTCCACGCATAGCCCCAGCTCAACCCACGATAGATCCGCTGGCTCGATTGTCATCGAGTCAAATTTTCACTACACGGTCACCTACAAAAAGGGGGCATCAAACATCGCCGACGCACTGTCCCGCCCCACTGCCCAAATCCACGCCAAACTACTCACCCAAACCAGCCCGCTATTAACATGACTATTTACCCACGGATATCAGACGGAGCCATTCATCACAGGTGGAAATTCGCAGCAATTCGCAGCAGCTAAGTGGGTTTATTACGTAAAAGCCGGCACCGACCACATCTGGGTACCGGGCTACATTTTACTAAGGAAGCTGTTACTACACAAAGCGCCTGACGGAGTTCCCTCAGGACAATTCGGAGTAGACAAAACACGGCAGCAGCTGCAGCGATATTACTACTGGCCAGAGATGCTAACCGACATGCAACGACACGTGGCATCGTGTCCGACCTGCCAACTCATGAAATCATCACGGAAACGGCCGCCAGGACAATTGCAGTCCATACCACCCCCAGAGCTTGCCTGGCAGCAGGTGACGATGGACTTGTGAAAACTAAAGAACAGGAATGAATGAACTATGAAATGTGTGTGTACAAGTACCAACCCTAATTGGGTTGTACCCCTTATGGGATACCCCACTATAGCCTACACAAAAGCATAAGCTATAAGTTCTGACACACCCCCATAGGCAAAGTGGGGGAGAACAAGGGGTCACAAGACCAGTCAAGCAAAGCAAAGCAAAGCTCAGGGTGGATCACAAAGTCACCACACAGTCCGAGCGCAAGGTCAAGGCCACAAGGCCAGTTCACATGCAAGACGAGACATATATATATATATATATATATAAGGCTAAACAAGCAAGAGCAGGTATATATATATATGCAAGAGTACAAGCAAGGTCAAGAGGTGAGCAAGTGAGGTAGGACAGGTACAAGTCCCAGCTGAGTGCAGAAGCGCTAATGATCACAAGGCGGAAGTGCCTTGGTGAAAACATCAGCAGTGTTAGCCTCAGAGGCCACGTACGCAAGTCGCAACTGACCACGCTGCTGCAGCTCACGAGCAAGGAAGTAACGGAGAGCAATGTGCTTCGTTCTGTGCTCCAAGCGCTGCTCTCGACACAAGGCCAGCATGGCCTTGTTGTCTACGTACAACACTGGAGGAGAACGAGGCACCTCTCCAAGGTCAGTCAGCAGGTAGGTGAGCCAGCGAAGCTCCTGTGCAGCCATGGCCCCGGCGTAGATCTCAGCCTCACAACTGGAGCCGAGAACAGAAGACGAGCGAGTAGCCCGCCAAGAGACAGAGCCAGAACCAAGACTGAAGGTGTACCCCTGCGACGACCGCTGCGTAGCCTGGTCGTCAGCCCAAGAAGCGTCTGCGTGACCAGTGAGGACCGCTGGACTCCGCCCTCCAAGCACTAGCCCCATGCTCGACGTACTGCACAAGTAGCGCAACACCCTCTTTGCTGCAGCCATGTGCTCTGGTCGGTGTCTCCCAGGAGCAACATAGCGTGCAAGAATGCTAAGAGGGTATGCAAGGTCAGGTCGTGTGCAGGTCATCAGGTACATGAGGCAGCCAACAAGCTCTGGGTACGGGCCACTCGACTCTACGGACTCATCCGAAGGCAGAGCTGAGAGCGAGTGGCGAGTAGCCAGAGGAGTGGCCTGAGGCGAGGAGTACGTGAAGCCGAAGCGCTGAAGGACCTGCTGCACCATGTGTGACTGAGTCAAGGTAATGGTGCGGCGTGCTCTGTCCCGGGTGATCTGCAAGCCAAGGTAGCTACGCAGTTCACCCAGGTCTGTGCACGTGTGTCTCTTCTGCAGCTCGGACTTCACGTAGGCGAGTCCAGCAGTGTCAGCAGTGGCAAAGACCAAGTCGTCGACGTACACGAGGATGTAGAACGGCTGTCAAACATTATATGTTTGTGTGGTTCTAGGCTGTAGTGGGTCACACCATAGCGGGTACACCAGTTTAGGGTTTCATATTTGTACTGTTGTTCTTGCTAGTCACACACATTCCTGTTTCTCATTCTGACATGGTATTACGAGCCTAGGTTCCACCTAGGACCGGAACGTTAGGGCCCACCGTTTCCGCTAGCCGCGCCCTCGTGCGCCGCCTTTTCCTCGCGCCCTCGTGCGCCTCGTTCCTAGCGTCGCCCCTTCAGGCCCCTCACGGCCCCTCGCGTCGCCCCTTATGGCCTCTCACGGCCCCGTCTTAAGACCCCGCGCTAGCCCCTTAAGGCCCCGCGTCGGCCCCGCGCTAGCCTCTCACGGCCCCCTATGGCCCCGCGCTAGCCCCGAATGGCCCCGTGTAGCCCCGTGCTAGCCTCCCACGGCCCACCTACGGCCCCGCGCTAGCCTCCTACGGCCCCGATTGGCCCCGCGCTAGCCTCGAACGGCCCCGTGCGGCCCCCGCGCTAACCTCCCACGGCCCCGTAAGGCCCCGCGCTAGCCTCCCACGGCCCCTTCAGGCCCCGCGCTAGCCTCCCACGGCCCCTTAAGGCCCCGCGCTAGCCTCCTACAGCCCCCAAATGGCCCCGCGCTAGCCCCGACCGGCCCCCGAACGGCCCCTCCCGCGCTCGCCCCTCTACGGCCGAGCCGCACAGCGCGACCCCAGCTGCACCGCGCGACCCGAGCCGAACCGCGCGACCCAGCCGAGCCGCGCCGCCCCAGCCGAGCCGCGCCGCCCTAGCAGAGCCGCGCCGCCCTAGCCGAGCCGCGCCGTCCTAGCCGGGCCGCGCCCTCCTTACCTGAGCAGCAGCACCACTACTGCTACTGCTACTGCTACTACTACCGCTGCTGCTGCTACTACTGCCACTGCTACTGCTACTTCTGCTACTGCTACTTCAGCTATGGCTAGCCCTCCAGTTCTCTCGTTCGATGCTGAGGGCCGCCCGATTAAGTTTGAGACCTGGCTCGATGATCTGCATCTGTTCCTCCAGCTCACTGCCAGAGAGGATATCTCGCTGTACGATCACGCACTAGGCACAGTCCCTCCTCCTGCTACTACTGCTGCTGCTACTGCTTGCTCACAGTGGCAGACTCGCGATGCCCACGCCCGCTTTGCTATTCGCAACTCCCTGCCAGTCGACGAGCGCGAGCACTTTGGCCAGCATCAGACTGCGCAGGCCCTGTACACTGCTGTAGTTGCGCGCTACTCCTGCCCGGCCTCAGCTGCACTAGGCCGCCTCTCGCTTCCCTACCTGTTCCCCGACCTGTCCGCCTTCCAGACAGTCGCTGACCTCATCACTCACCTCCGCACTAGTGATGCCCGCTTCCGTGCCGCCATGCCCGCTGAGTTTCTTGCCTCCAACCCTCCCCCGCTCTGGCTCACTCTCTACCACCTAGTCACCCGCCTCCCTGACACTCTGCGTACAGTCAGGGACCACTTCCTAGCTCGCTGCCTCACTGAGCTCACCATTACCGCCCTAGAGAAGGAACTACTTGCAGCTGAGAAGAGTATTGTAGCTGTAGGTACCTCTCGTGGCGACCCCCGCACCCCTTTCTTCGAGGGGTGTTCCCCCTCCCCCCTGCTCCCCTCTGTCGCCTCTGCTGCTGCTGTCGACCTCCTTGGTGCTGAGCAGGTCGGCTCTGCGTCCGCTCCCAGCGGGCGTCGCAGCGGCAAGGGCAGGGGAGGCAAGGGCGGTGGGGGTGACGGCGGGGGAGGCGGTGGTGGGGGTGGTGGCGGCGGTGGGGGTGGTGGCGGGGCTGGAGGGGCTAGTGGCAGCGGTGGGAGTGGTGGAGGCAGCGGCGGCGGTGGTGGCCGGGGTGGGGGCGGTGGTGGTGGCGGCAGTGGACGTGGAGGCGGCAAGGGCGGTGGTGGTCGTGGTGGAGGCGGCGGTGGTGGTCGTGGAGGCTCTGGCACTGGCCAGAGCGCGCAGCACCCTCAGTCCTCCCAGGAGCTTCGTGAGTGGTACTTACAGCACGGGGGTGGGGGGGGTAGCCTTAGCTGCACGTACGTCATCCGCACTGGTCGCCGCAAGGGACAGACGTGCGGGAGGGCGCACACTGCGCAGCGCTGCTTCTCTCGCCTAGATGACGCGTGGGGTGCTCAGTTTCCTGACGCTCCTGAGCTCCCTCAGTGGGCTGATCTCCTCAAGAAGGATATCGATATCTATGCTCTTGATTTTGATGTTATTCTCAAAGCCATGTATGCATTGACTATTATTGGAGAGGAGGACCAGTACTTGTGTGTTCCGCCTGACCCAGGCATCCGCACGAGTGAGGCTGCAGCCCTAGGTGCTTGCGTGTCTGCTGCCCCAGGTGCTAGTGAGGCTACTGCTCTAGGTGCTTGTGTGTCCGCCACCCCAGGTACTACTGAGTCCACTGAGTCACTACACACCTTCACTCTAGACTCAGGCGCTTCGCGCTGTTTCTTTCGTGACCGCACTGCTCTTGAGCCCCTTGCTCGACCAATCGCTGTCTCGCTCGCTGACCCCTCTGGGGGTCCGGTCATTGCGACCTCCTCCACTGTCCTTCCTTGTCCTGCTGTCCCGTCGGGCACACTGTCAGGTCTCCACCTCCCCTCGTTCTCTACGAACTTGGTGGCGGGTTGTGCGCTTCAGGATGGGGGTGTTCACCAGTTCACCCCTGCCTACGAGCGTGTGACACACTGCACGTGTGCTCGGACGGGCCGTCACCTGGCTACCTTCACTCGGCAGCCGGGGTCGGACCTGTACACACTGACCACTGAGTCCCCTCAGGTAGCGGCGTCTGCGTCTGCGTCTGCGTCAGGTCAGCTGTCTGCCCCCTGCTCGTGTCGCTCTCTAGCGCACAAGACTGTCCTCTGGCACCACCGACTTGGTCACCCGTCAGTGCAGCGCCTTCGGGGCATGCACTCCCGGTACCTTGTCTCTGGTCTTCCTCGGGTACTCCCTCCCCTCCCACCCTCCCTTGCTCCTGCTTGTCTTCCCTGTGTCGAGGGGCGGCAGCGCGCTGCCCCTCACTCCTCCTCGTTCCCCCCGACGACAGCTCCTTTGCAGACGCTCCACATGGACGTGTGGGGCCCAGCCCGCGTTTGTGGTCAGGGCCAGGAGAGGTACTTCTTGATCGTCGTTGACGACTACTCGCGCTACACCACGGTCTTCCTCTTGCGCACCAAGGGTGAAGTCCCTGATGTCCTGATCCCTTGGATCAGCAGGGCACGTCTTCAGCTGCGAGAGCGTTTTCGCTCGGAGTTTCCTGTCCTGCGCTTGCACTCTGACAGAGGTGGCGAGTTCTCCTCCGACCTCTTGGCAGCCTACTGTGCCGAGCACGGCATTCGCCAGTCGTTCACGCTTCCGGCCTCTCCACAGCAGAATGGGGTTGCTGAGCGCCGCATTGGCTTGGTCATGGAGGTCGCTCGTACCTCCTTAGTCCACGCGGCTGCCCCCCACTTTCTGTGGCCGTTTGCGGTCCGGTACGCTGCGCATCAACTCAACCTCTGGCCCCGTGTCTCCGCTCCGGAGACCTCGCCCACACTGCTGTGGACGGGGGAGGTTGGCGATGCGTCACGCTTCCGTGTCTGGGGATCCCGAGCTTTTGTTCGCAACACGTCTGCGGACAAGCTCTCCTCCCGCACTGCTCCCTGTGTCTTTCTTGGCTTTGTCCCGGATGCGTCTGGCTGGCTGTTTTACCACCCCGCCTCGCACCGCGTCTTCCCCTCTCAGGACGTCACTTTTGACGAGTCCGTGCCCTTCTACCGCCTCTTCCCCTACCGCACTGCCCCGCTCCCTCCCCCGCCTCTCTTCCTCGCGCCAGGTGCTGCAGTGGTAGACCCCCTTCCCCCTCAGGGTGCCGCTCCCTCAGGTGTCTCTCAGGTAGACCCGGTTGAGCCTGCCGAGGTAGCTGTCGACTCGCGTCCTGCTGGAGGTGCTGAGCCTGAGCGTGCGGAGCCTGAGCGTGCGGAGACTGAGCGGGTGGAGCCTGGGGGTGCTGAGTCTGGGGGTGCAGAGCCTGGGGGTGCTGAGTCTGGGGGTGCAGAGCCTGGGGGTGCTGAGTCTGGGGGTCCTGAGCCTGGGGGTGCTGAGTCTGAGGGTGCTGAGCCTGGGGGTGCTGGGTCTGGGGGTACTGAGCCTGGCGTTGCTGAGTCTGGGGGTGCTGAGCCTGGTGGTGTTGCAGTTGACTGTGAGGCGCCTGGAGGACCTCCCTCTTCGCAGCAGCTACGTGAGTGTTACTCACGCTACTGCAGCCTCCGGCAGGGTACGTCTCGGGCTCGTGGTGCTACTGGAGTTGGTACTCGTGTTTCCCCACCACGGCGGGAGCCGCCCTCTTCCCCACAGCTTCGAGAGTGGTACGCTCGGCACATCAGTCTCCGGAGTGGAGCTGCTAGTGCTGGGGTCCCCGGAGTTGACGCTGCTGCGGGTGCTGCGGACCCTGGTGCTGGAGGTGCTGCTGCTGCTGGCGGTGCTGCTAGAGGTGCTGCTCGTACTGAGGACCCGGGCGTTGGAGCTGTTGTGGGTGCTGCGGACCCTGCTGCTGAAGGTGCTGCTGCTGCTGGAGGTGCTGCTGGTGCTGCTGGAGGTGCTGCTGCTGCCGCTGGAGTGGGGGACCCGGAGGGTGGAGCTTCTGCTGGTGCTGAGGACCCTGCCGCTGGTGTCTCTACTGGTTCGGGAGTTGCTGCACGGCCACGGCCGTACTTCGTTCCGCTCCTTCAGCAGGTTCTTGGTCAGACTCCTCCTCCTTGTCCTCCTCTCGCCTTAGAGTGTCCGCCGTCTGTCCAGTCACAGCCACAGTTACCGCCTTCCTCCCCACTCCCTGTGCCTACTCCTTACACTGGTCCGACTGGAGGTCTTGCTGAGAGACGTGAGCCTGCGTCACGTCCTGTGTCACCTGCGTCTCGTCGAGCGTCGCCTGGTCGTGCTACTACCACTGGTAGTCGTGTCCAGCGTCAGCGTCCTCCTGCTGTCCCAGGCACTCACCAGATGGCGCTTCGTCAGTCCACTGCTCCATAGCGTGTCGCTCTCCCGTCGCCTCCTGCGTCCTCTCTTCCTGCTCTTGCTGACCCGGAGTCAGACACCCTTCGCGCTGCCAGTCCTACTGTCACACGTCTCCTGGCTACAGTTGTCACTGACCCTTCCTTTGAGTCCGCTGCTGCGTCTGCCTTAGTCACTGAGCTTGTCGACTTTGCAGCTGCGTGTCGTCTAGACTACACTGCGAGTCTTGTTGCTGAGTCTGAGTCTGTCTGTCCTCCGTCCGTCGGGGGTGAGTGTGCTCTTGGCACGGACGTTCTTGAGGACAGACAGGAGGAGTTTAGTTGCCTTGCCGCTGCTTTGCCCCATCTCGTGTCCATGCTTGTTGCCCCTGAGGGAGACCCGGATGCACCAGACATCCCGACCCCACGCTCTTACGCAGAGGCGATGGCCGGTCCCTACTCCTCTCAGTGGCAGTCAGCCATGGACACAGAGATGGCTTCCTGGAAGTCCACTGGCACCTACGTCGACGAGGTTCCCCCACCTGGGGCGAACATCGTCAGTGGCATGTGGATTTTCAGGGTGAAGCGGCCGTCGCGCTCTCCGCCTGTCTTCAAGGCGCGTTACGTTGCACGAGGCTTCAGTCAGCGAGAGGGAGTTGACTTCTTCCAGACCTTCTCCCCGACCCCGAAGATGACCACTCTTCGGGTTCTGCTACACATCGCCGCTCATCGTGACTACGAGCTCCACTCTCTTGACTTCAGCACAGCTTTCTTGCAGGGCAGCCTGCACGAGGAGATCTGGCTGCGCCGCCCACCTGGCTTCACTGGGTCGTTTCCTCCTGGTACCCAGTGGAGCCTCAGGCGACCAGTCTACGGTCTCCGCCAGGCGCCACGTGAGTGGCACGACACACTGAGGACTACACTTGCGGCTCTTGGGTTCGCTCCTTCTACTGCTGACCCGTCGCTGTTTCTACGCACCGACACCTCACTGCCGCCGTTCTACATCCTCGTGTACGTCGACGACTTGGTCTTTGCCACTTCTGACACAGCTGGTCTCGCTCACGTGAAGTCCGAACTGCAGAAGAGACACACGTGCACAGACCTGGGTGAACTGACAAGCTATCTTGGCTTGCGGATCACCCGAGACAGAGCACGGCGCACCATCACCTTGACTCAGTCACACATGGTGCAGCAGGTCCTTCAGCGCTTCGGCTTCACGTACTCCTCGCCTCAGTCCACTCCTCTGCCTACGGGACACTCGCTCTCAGCTCTGCCTTCGGATGAGTCCGTAGAGCCGAGTGGTCCATATCCAGAGCTTGTGGGCTGCCTCATGTACCTGATGACCTGCACTCGACCTGATTTTGCATACCCTCTCAGCATCTTAGCACGCTATGTCGCTCCCGGCCGTCACCGGAAGGAGCACATGGATGCAGCTAAGAGGGTGTTGCGCTACTTGTGCAGTACGTCGGGCATGGGGCTAGTGCTTGGAGGGCGAGACCGGCCTGTTCTCACTGGGCACTCAGACGCTTCTTGGGCAGACGACCAGGCTACTCAGCGGTCGTCTCAGGGTTACACCTTCAGTCTTGGCTCTGGCTCTGTCTCTTGGCGTTCTACTCGTTCCTCTTCTGTTCTCGGCTCCAGCTGTGAGGCTGAGATCTACGCCACGGCCATGGCTGCACAGGAGCTTCGCTGGCTCACCTACCTGCTGACTGACCTTGGAGAGCAGCCTCGTTCTCCTCCAGTGCTGTACGTCGACAACAAGGCAACCATAGCCTTGTGTCAGGAGCACAGACTCGAGCACAGGACGAAGCACATTGCTCTGCGTTACTTTCTAGCTCGAGAGCTACAGCAGCGTGGTCAGCTTCTTCTGCGTTACGTGGCCACTGAGGCCAACACTGCTGATGTGTTCACCAAGGCGCTTCCGCCTGTTGACCATCAGCGTTTTTGCACTCTTCTAGGCCTTGTGCCGACTGTTCCTCACTTGCTTACTTCTTGACCTTGCCTGTACTGTGATCATTATATATATACCTGCATGTTTGCCCTTGCTAGGTTGTGATCATTGTACCTCTTGCTCTGTTATAAAACTGCATGTGAACTGGTCTTGTGACCGCTTGCTTGTGCTCGGAATTTGTGTGGAATCCTCGAGATCCACCCTGAGCTTGTTTGCCTTGCTTTGCCTTGACTGGTCTTGTGACCCCTAGGTCTCCCCCACTTTGCCTATGGGGGTGTGTCAAACATTATATGTTTGTGTGGTTCTAGGCTGTAGTGGGTCACACCATAGGGGGTACACCAGTTTAGGGTTTCATATTTGTACTGTTGTTCTTGCTAGTCACACACATTCCTTTTTCTCTTTCTGGCAACGGCGGCAGAGAGGTGTCGGTGTGCAGAAACAACGACGGGTCAGCAGTAGAGGGAGCAAACCCAAGAGCCGCAAGCGTAGTCCTCAGTGTGTCGTGCCACTCACGCGGTGCCTGGCGGAGACCGTAGACTGGCCGTCGGAGGCTCCACTGGGTGCCAGGAGGGAAAGTCCCAGTGAAGCCAGGTGGACGGCGCAGCCAGATCTCCTCGTGCAGGCTACCCTGCAAGAAAGCAGTGCTGAAGTCAAGAGAGTGAAGCTCGTAGTCGCGCTGAGCGGCTATGTGTAGCAGCACCCGAAGAGTGGTCATCTTCGGGGTGGGAGAAAAGGTCTGAAAGTAGTCAACTCCCTGCCGCTGACTGAAGCCACGAGCCACGTACCGCGCCTTGAAGACAGGTGGAGAACCTGGCGGCCGCTTCACCCTAAAGATCCACATGCCACTGACAGTGTTCGCCCCAGGTGGGGGAACTGCGTCAACGTAGGTGCCTGTGGACTTCCAGGAAGCCATCTCTGCGTCCATAGCTGCCTGCCACTGAGAGGAGTAAGGACCCTCTATCGCCTCCGCGTAAGAGCGCGGATTTGGGATGTCTAGTGCATCCGGGTCTCCCTCAGGGGCAAGCAGTACAGACGCGAGATGAGGTGAAGCAGCAGCCAGACACTGGAACTCCTCCTGCCTGTCCTCAAGGACGTCCGTGCCAAGAGCACACTCACACCCGACGGACGGAGGACAGACAGACGCAGACTCAGCAAGAAGACTAGCAGCGTAGTCTAGACGACAGCGAGCAGCAAAGTCGACGAGCTCAGCGACAAGAGCAGACGCAGCAGTGGACTCGAAAGAGGGGTCAGTGACAACAGTAGCAAGAAGATGCGTGACAGTAGGACTGGCAGCACGAAGAGAGTCCGACTCCGGCTCGGAAAGCGCAGGAAGAGAGGACTCAGGAGGAGAAGGCAAAGGGGCACGCAGAGGAGCAGTGGACGGACGCAGAGACATCCGGTGTGTGCCAGGGACAGGAGGAGGACGCTGACGCGAACCGCGACCACTAGCGCGAGTAGCACAAACAGGCGACGCGGGACGAGACGCAGGCTCACGACGCTAAGCGAGACCTCCAGTAGGACTCCCGCGGTGAGCAAACCACTCGCGCAGCTCCTGTGTAGAGAGGGGCTCCCGCCAAGACGGAGCAACCGGAGAAACCCCAGGCCCAGCACCGCCAGACGCCACAAGGGGAGGTCCCGTGGCCGTAGGCTCCGCACCTCCCGGCTCAGCAGCTCCAGACGCAGCCCCTCCGGGCTCAACACCCTCTGGCGCAGCACCCCCAGACTCAGCAACCTCAGGCTCGTCACCCCCAGGCTCAGCACCCCAAGGCTCGTCACCCCCAAGCTTAGCACCCACGCGCACAGCACCCCCAAAGTAAGCATCCCCAGGCTCAGCACCCGCAGCAGGACGAGAGTCACCATCAACCTCGACCGGCTCGACTGCGTCTACCTGGGACACACCTGAAGGGGCAGGAACCTGAGGGGGGAGGGGGTCTACTGGGGTGGGACGTGGCACAAGGAAGTCCGGTGGCGGGGGGAGGGAAGGAGTGCGGTAGGGGAAGAGGCGGTAGAAGGGGACTGACTCATCGAACTTGACGTCCTGGGAGGACAGAACACGACGAGAGGAGGGGTGGTAGAACTGCCACCCTGGAGCGTCAGGGGGGAAGCCAAGGAAGACACAGGGAGAAGCACGGGGGGACAGCTTGTCCGCAGACAAGTCGCGGACAAACGCCCGAGATCCCCAGACACGGAATGCAGATGCATCGCCGACCTTCCCAGTCCACAGGAGGGCCGGGGAGGTGCGGACCTTCCCCGGCCGGGAAACCCCGGGGTGAAGGTTGATCTGATGCGCCGCGTACCGTACCGCAAACGGCCACAGAAAATGGGGGCAGCCGCATGCATCATGGACGTACGAGCGACGTCCATGACCATGCCAATGCGGCGCTCAGCAATCCCATTTTGCTGTGGAGAGTCCGGAAGCGTAAAAGTCTGGCGGATGCCCTGTGCACGATAGTAGGCTCGCAGAAGGCCAGAGGAAAACTCTCCGCCTCGGTCAGAGTGCAGACGCAGAACAGGAAAGTCCGAGCCGAAGCTCCTCCTGAGCTGGAGACGAGCTGCGCGGATCCAGTCGATCAACACCTCAGTGACATCACCCTTGCTGCGCAAGGGGAAGACTGTGGTGAAACGCGAGTAGTCGTCAACCACCAGCAGAAAGTAGCGCTCGTGACCCTGTCCACGGACGCGGGCCGGGCCCCACACGTCCATGTGAAGCGTCTGCAGAGAAGCCTTTGTCGGAGGAAACTGTGAGGAGTGGGGGGCAGCCCGGAGGCGCCCCTCGACACAAGGGACACAGGAAGGTCCTGGCCCCGAAGGAAGGGGAGGGAGAGACCGGGGAAGACCAGAGACAAGGACACGGGAAGCCATGTCCCTGAGACAAGGCGACGGGGCCGCAAGGGAAGGGCGGCGGGGCCGCAAGAGTAGAGGCGGCGGGGCCGCGATCAAAGGGCGGCGGGGCCGCGATCAAGGGGCGGCGGGGTCGCGATCAGGGGGGGCGGCGGGGCCGCGATCAGGGGGCGGCGGGGCCGCTCAGGTGAAGGCGGCGGGGCCGCTCAGGTGAAGGGCGGTGGGGCCGCGATCAAGGGGCGGCGGGGCCGAGAGAGTAGGGGCGGCGAGGCCGCGATGTAAGGGCGGCGGGGCCGCAAGAGTGTAGGGCGGCGGGGCCGCAGTGGGTAGGGCGGCAGGGCCGCGATCGTAGGGTCGGCCGCTAGGGCGGCTCGGTGAGAGAAAGGCCCGAGGCGCGACTCGGAACGAGTGCGCTTCGGGCAGAAAAAAAAAAATCGAGTGGTGGGCCCTAGGCGAAGTTCCCACAGGGGAACCTGCTCTATACCATGTGAAAACTAAAGAACAGGAATGAATGAACTATGAAATGTGTGTGTACAAGTACCAACCCTAATTGGGTTGTACCCCTTATGGGATACCCCACTATAGCCTACACAAAAGCATAAGCTATAAGTTCTGACAGGACTTTGTCACGGATTTACCGGCCAGAGCAAGTGGGAACGGCACGATCCTGGTCGTCGTCGATCGGCTGACGAAAATAGCACATTTCGCAGCTTGACCGTCATTCGACTGCACGGGATACCAGCAGCAATCATGAGCGATAGCAACACGAAATTCACCACCAACTTATGGCGGAACCTGTGGCAGCAGTTCGGCACACGACTACAGTTTAGTTGTTCGTACCACCCCGAGACCGACGGACAGACGGAACGGACAAACCAAACCATGGAGCAGCTGATCCGAGCCACGTCCGATGACCCAGCCATTTGGGAACAGCAACTACCACTCATCGAATTCGCGGACAACAACTCGCCATCCGCCACGACCCATGAGTCACCGATTTACCTGAACTACGGACAAGACCCTACAGTACCCATGACCCTGAATCCCGACAACCCAATACCACACGCGCAACAGCTCGCAGAAATCCTACAGGCAGAACGGACCCGGCCAGCCGACGCAATAAAATGGCCAACGTCATCATTAAATGCAACGCCGACCACCACCGCAGACCTGTCACTTACCAACCCGTCCAGCGGGTTTCGATGCCGCGCTCACGCCGCTTGTCACGAACGAACTGCCAGAAAGACTGGCACAGCTTGTGAAGAAATAAGGAAAGAATGAACTAGCAAGCAGGTGGGTACAAGTAGGAAAACCTAGAAGTGTTGTACCCCATATTGTCTACCCCACTACAGCCTACACAGACTATAGCATATGAGTTTGACACACCCCCATAGGCAAAGTGGGGGAGAACAAGAGGTCACAAGACCAGTCAAGCAAAGCAAAGCAAGCTCAAGGTGGATCACAACGTCACCACACAATCTGAGCACAAAAGCAAGGCCAAAAGGCCAGTTCACATGCAAGATCATATATAAAGGTAAACAGGAAAGTGCAGGTATAGAAAGATCACAGTACAAGCAAGGTCAAGAAGTGAGCAAGTGAGGCCAAGTAGGCATAAGACCTAGCATCGTAAAGCAGCGCTAATGATCACAAGGCGCAAGTGCTTTGGTAAACATATCAGCAGTCTTGGCCTCAGAGGCCACGTAAGCAAGGTGCAGCTGACCACGCTGCTGCAGCTAACGAGCAAGGAAGTAACGAGGAGCAATGTGCTTCGTTCTGTGCTCCAATCTGTGCTCCCGACATAAGGCCAGCATGGCCTTGTTGTCTACGTACAGAACTGGAGCAGAACGAGGCGGCTCTCCCAGGTCGATCAGCAGGTAGGTGAGCCAGCGTAGCTCCTGTGCAGCCATGGCCCCCGCGTCAATCTGAGCCTCACAGCTGGAGCCGAGAACAGAAGACGAGCGGGTGGACCGCCACGAAACAAACCCGAAACCAAGGCTGAAGGTGTAACCCTGTGACGACCGCCGCGTAGCCACGTCGTCAGCCCAAGAAGCGTTTGCGTGACCTGTGAGGACCACTGAACGACGCCCTCCAAGCACTAGCCCCATGCCCGACGTACTGCACAAGTAGCGCAACACCGTCTTCGGTGCAGCCTTGTGCTCTGGTTGGTGTCTCCCAGAAGCAACATAGCGTGCCAAGATGCTAAGAGGGTATGCAAGGTCAGGTCGAGTGTAGGTCATCAGGTACATGAGGCAGCCAACAAACTCTGGGTACCGACCACTCGACTCTACGGACTCATCCGAAGGCAGATTTAAGAGCGAGTGGCGAGTAGACAGAGGAGTGGCCCGAGGCGAGGAGTACGTGAAGTCGAAGCACTGAAGGACCTGCTGCACCATGTGTGACTGAGTCAGGGTAATGGTGCGCTGTGCTCTGTCTCGGGTGATCTGCAAGCCACGGTAGCTGCGCAGTTCACCCAAGTTTGTGCACGTGTGTCTCTTCTGCACCTCGGACTTCACGTGGGCGAGTCCAGCAGTGTCAGCAGTGGCAAAGACCAAGTCGTCGACGTACACGAAGATGTAGAACGGCGGCAAAGAGGTGTCGGTGTGCAAAAACAGCGACGGGTCGGCTCTAGAAGAAGCAAACCCAAGAGCCGCAAGTGTAGTCCTCACTGTGTCGTGCCACTCACGGGGCGCCTGACAAAGACCATAGACTAGCTGCCGGAGGCTCCACTGGGTACAATGAGGAAACGACCCAGTGAAGCCAGGTGGGCGGTGCACCCAGATCTCCTCGTGCAGGCTGCCCTGCAGGAAAGCTGTGCTGAAGTCAAGAGAGTGAAGCTCGTAGTCGCGCTGAGCGGCTATGTGCAGCAGCACCCAAAGAGTGGTCATCTTCGGGGTGGGAGAGAAGGTTTGAATGTAGTCAACTCCCTGACACTAACTGAAGCCTCGAGCCACGTAACGCGCCTTGAAGACAGGCGGAGAACCCGGTGGCCGCTTCACCCTGAAGATCCACATGCCACTGATGATGTTCGCCCCAGGTGGGGGAACCTCGTAGACATAGGTGACTGTGGACTTCCAGGAGGCCATCTCTGCGTCCATGGCTGACTGCCAATGTGAGGAGTAAGGACCCTCGATCGCCTCAGCGTACGATTGAGGAGTCGGGATGTCTAGTGCATCCAGGTCTCCCTCAGGGGCAATCAGCACGGACACGAGATGAGGCAAAGCAGCAGCAAAACACTGGAACTCCTCTTGCCTGTCCTCAAGGACGTCCGTGCTCAGAGCACACTCACCCCCTACAGACGGAGGACAGACAGACTCAAACTCAGCAACGAGACTAGCGGCGTAGTCTAGACGACAACGAGCAGCAAAATCGACAAGCTCAGCAACTAAGGCAGACACAGCAATTGACTCAAAGGAAGGGTTAGTGACAACATTAGCTAGGAGACGCATGACAGTAGGTCTGGCAGCACGAAGAGAGTCAGACTCTGGGTTAGCAAGAACAGGAAGAGAGGACTCTGGAGGAGATGGCAACGAGGACGCAAAGGAGCAGTGGAAGGACACAGTGCCATCTGGTGTGTGCCTGGGACCGTAGGAGGACGCGGACGTGGAACACGACCACTAGTGCGAGCAGCAGGAACAGGCGACGTAGTACGAGACGCAGGCTCACGATGCTCAGCAATACCTCCAGTAGGACCAGTGTAGGGAGGAGGAGCAGGTAGGGGGAAGGCGGGCTGTAACTGTGACTGCGACTTGACAGGCTGTGGACACGCTAAGGGAGGAGCAGGACCAGGAGAGGGCGAGAGACCAAGAACATGCCCAAGGAGCGGAACGAAGTACAGCCGCGGCCGTTCAACGCCTCCTGAAACAGCAGGGACAGCACTAGTACCCCCAGCGGAAGCACCAGCGCCAACAACACCTCTAGCTCCAGCATCGCCAACTCCAGCACCCTCAGAAGTACCAGCGCTAGAAGCACCTCCAGCGCCAACACCCCCAGCAGCTCTACTACCTCCAGCACCACTCGCAGCACTTCCAGCAAGACCAACTCCAGTAGCCCAAGTAGCACCCCCAGTCCCAGCAGCTCTAGTACCGCCAGTATGAGCACCGCTAGGACCAGGGTCTCCAGTACCTCCAGCGCCGACCCCAGGGTCAGCAGCAACAGTAGCACCTCCAGCTCTAGCAGCACGGCTCGAGCGCCGGGCAAACCACTCGCGCAGATCCTATGGAGAGGTAGCTTCCGCCGAGACAAAGCACCCGAAGGACCCCCAGACCCAGCACCGCGAGAGGCCACACGAGCAGACCCATTACCCCCAGGCTCCGCACCACCAAGCTTAGCACCCCCAGGCTCCTCACCCCCACGCTCAGCGACCCCAGGCCCAGCATCCCCACGCTCCGCACCCCCAGACTCCGCACCCCCAAGCTCAGCAACCCGAGGCTCAGCACCCCCAGGCTCAGCACCCCCAGACTCAGCACCCAAAGGCTCAGCACCCCTATCAGCACTAGAGTCAACAGCTACCTCGACAGGCTCGTCTGCGTCTACCTAGGACACACCTGACGGGGCAGGACCCTGAGGGGGGAGAGGATCTACCGGGGGGGGACCTGGCGCAAGGAAGAGCGGCGCCGGGGGGAGGAGCGTAGTGCGGTAGGGGAAGAGACGGTAGTAAGGAACCGGCTTGTTAAAGGTGACGTCGTTGGAGGACAGAACACGGCGCGAGGTGGGGTGGTAAAACTGCCAACCAGGTGCGTCAAGGGGGAAGACAAGGAAGACGCAGGGAACAGCACGGGGGGACAGCTTGTCCGCAGACAAGTCGCGGACAAACGCCCGAGATCCCCAGACACGAAACCCAAACGCATCGCCAACCTTCCCTGTCCACTGCAACGTGGGGGAGGTCTTTGGCAAGGAGACCCGTGGATGAAGGTTGATCTGATGCGCTGTGTACCGAACCGCACACGGCCACAGAAAATGGGGAGCAGCCGCATGGATCATGGACGCACGAGCGACGTCCATGACCATGCCAATGCGGCGCTCAGCAATTCTATTTTGCTGTGGAGAGGCCGGAAGCGTGAAGGTCTTGCGGATGCCCTGTGCACAACAGAAGGCTTCCAGAAAGGCAGAGGAAAACTCACCGCCTCTGTCAAAGTGCAGACGAAGAACAGGAAAGTCCAAGCCGAAACTCTCTCTGAGCTGGAGACGAGTCGCGCGGATCAAGTCGATCAACACCTTAGTGACGTCACCCTTGCTGCGCAAGGGGAACACCGTGGTGTAACGCGAGTAGTCGTCAACCACCAACAAGAAGTAACGCTCGTGACCTTGGCCACGGACGCGGGCGGGGCCCCACACGTCCATGTGAAGAGTCTGCAGCGGAGCCTCTGTCGGAGGAAACTCGGAGGAGTGAGGGGCGGCGCGCTGCCGCCCCTCGACACAGGGAACGCAGGTAGGGGCAGGCCCCAGAGGGAGGGGAGGGAGGGACAGACGGAGACCAGAGACAAGGTAACGGGAGGCCATGCCTCGAAGACGAGGCAGGGAGGGGTGACCAAGGTGGTGGTGCCAGAGGAGAGTCCGGTGGGACAGCAGACGAGACGAGCAGGGAGCAGACTCAGGACCAGACCTGGACGCCGCAGCAAACACATGACCCGACGCAGCTACCTGTCCACACTCGGCAATCGGAGGAGACTCAGTAGTAAGTGTGTATAGGCTCGACCCCGGCTGACGGGTAAACGTGGCTAAGTGTCGGCCCGTCCGAGCACACGTACAGTGGGTCACCCGCTGACTCTTAGGAGTGAACTGGTCAACCCCCCCATCCTGTAGATCAGCACCACTAACCAAGTTCGTAGGGAACGAGGGGAGGTAGAGACCGGACAGGATGCCAGAGGGGGCCGCCGGACACGGTAAGATAGTGGAGAAGCGGGCAAGGACAGGACCCTCAGAAGGGTCCGTCAGGGAGACTGCAACTGGCCGACTAAGCGGCGTAAGCGTGGTGCGGTCTCGAAAGAAGGAGCGGGAAGCACCAGAGTCAAGGGTGAAGGTGTGAAAGGCCTGAGCCGACATGGTACCTGAGATTGCAGACTCACTAGTACCTGGGGCAGCAAACGCACTAGCACCTAGAGCAGCAGCCTCACCAGCACCTGGAGCAGCAGCGTCAATGCCCGGGTCTGGCGGGACACACAGGTAACAGTCACCCTCATCACTAGTAGACACACATGCATCGGAGGAAGAATGGCATCATAATCCAAATCAAAGATAGCAACCCCCGACCTAAGAAGCTCACCCCAGCGGGGGATCTCAGTGGCGTTAGGGAACTGGAGACGCCAAGCGTCTGTCAGGCGGCCGAAGCAGCGCTGGGTGGTGTGCACGCCACCGCACTGCTCACCAGTGCGGTCGCCGGTACGCAGGACGTAGGCACAAGGACCAGCATCCCCACCCCGCTGACGCGCAACGTACCACTCACGAAGCTGCTGGGGGGGCGAGGTGTCACGAGTGCGCTGCTGCTGCTTGCGCTGACCACCACCGAATCCGCTCCGCTGCGCAGAGCCACCCCGACCAGCTCCACCTCGGCCTCCGCCACCTCCGCCACCGCCGCCACTGCCTCCTCCTCCGCTCCCACCGCCACCGCCGCCGTCGCCTCCGCCTCCACCGCCGCCACGGAAGCCCCCACCCCCGCCACCACTCCCACTGCCACCCCCACTCCCTCCGCCGCCTCCACCGCCACCTCCGCCGCCCCCACCAGCCCCTCCAGCTCTCTTGCCCCCCTTGCCCTTGCCGGTGCGGCGTCTCCCGCTAGGGGCAGACGCGGCGCCGACCGACTCGGTGCCAACGAAGTCGACGGCAGCAGCGGAGGCAACAGAGGGCAAAAGGGGGGAGGGGGAGCACCCCTCAAAGAAGGGGGCACGAGGGTCACCACGAGAGGCTCCTACAGCGACTATACTCTTCTCAGCTGCCAGGAGGCGCTCCTTGAGGAGGTCAACGGTGAGTGTGGTGGGGCAAACAGAGAGGAAGTGGTCCCTGACCGAGCGAAGAGATTCAGGGAGCCGGGTAACTATGTAGTAGAGGGTGATGTACATGGGGGGGGGGGGGGGGGGGGTTCTTGGCGTAGAACTCAGCAGGAAGCGCAGCGCGGTAGCGGGTGTCACTAGTGCGAAGGTGCGTAATGAGGTCAGCGACAATGGGAAAGGCGGCAAGGTCAGGGAACAGGTACGGCAGTATGAAGCGGCTAAGGGCAGCATTGGCAGGGGAAGAGTAGCGTGCAACTACAGCGTCGTACAAGGTCTTAGCACTCTTGTACTAACTAAAGTGCGCGCGCTCAGTGGACGGCAGGTGACTACGCACAGCAAGACGGACAGCAGCATCGCGTGTGGCCCACTGTGAGCGAACAGTGCAGTCAGCATCAGCAGCAGGGGCAGCAGAGGCGCCAGACGTAAGATCGAACAGTGAGAGACCGTCTTTCCTATCGCACTGTAGGAAAAGCTGTAGATCATCGACCCAGACCTCAAAGTCAACAGCCTGACCCTTAACATCAAAGGCGAGAACACTAGGGGTAGCCATAACAGCAGTGGCAGCAGGCTAGGGGCAGCAGCACCAGTAGCAACAGGAGGGGCGCGGCTTGGTGGTGCTCTTACCAGGGCAGGTGGGTAGAGTGCCGCAAGTGGTGGGGCAGGGCCGAGGCGCGTCGGCAGGGACGGGGCCGCTACAGGGTGGCAGAGGAGCGCTGCTCCGCTCTGCAGGGCAGGGCCGGGACAGCGGCGGCGGCCCCTGCTGTCGATGGCGACGGAAGCTGCAGGCGGCTGCGGCCCCAGCTGTGGCGGCTACGGCTGTTGCCGTCGGCGGCTGCTCCTGCTGTAGGCTGCGGCGGCGGATGCGGCCCCGGCTGTGGCGGCGGCGGCTGCCCGCTGTCGGCGGCACCGGCGGTGGCGGCTCCCGCTGCTGGAACGGCGTTGGTTGGTGCTGCAGGGGCGGCGACGGCGGGGCGGCAGGTCTGTGAGGGAGCCGAGAAGGGGCCGCGGAGGAGCCGATAAGAGGCCGCCAAGGGCGGTGAAGGGGCCACGAAGGGCCGTGAAGGGGCTGCGAAGGACGGCGACGGGGCCGCGAAGGGGCCGTGAGGGGCCGCGAAGGGTGGCGACGGGGCCGAGAAGGGCGGCGAAGGGCGGCTACGGGGCCGAGAAGGGTGGCGACGGGGCCGCGAAGGGCGGCGACGGGGCTGAGACGGGCGGCGACGGGGTCCCTTCTCAGCGCGTACACAACTGTTCCCGCCAACAGCACCCAAAAGTAATCCGTTACCACTCGCGACATTCACCTCGACACTGTTCCCGCCACTGTTCACGACGCGACCCAACCTCACGGTTCGGTTGGTAGCCGCGCTCCAGACCTCCGCCTCGACATTTCCCAACCTCGGCGCTAGGCCCGTCGAGCACCCCCATTTTCACACATTACTGTTACCACTGTAGTTTCTCTATATATTCTTAGCTCATGCCTTCGCTCATTGTACTCTTGTTTCGATCGATTGTGCAATTCTCGCTCGCTCACTCAATTGCACTCGTCGTAAGAAACTACTCTCGCCCTCCTCCACCCTGTCGTTTTTTGCTCGCTCGCAGTGGCACTTCCGCATGACGTCGCGATCCGCGTTGGCCAGCATACCCACGGCCGTGGCGGCGTGCGCGTCGTCGTGCGGCGCCACTCTCGCCGCTGCGGCAGCGCCGCTCCTCGTTGCATCCGATCCCTTCGCCGCGTTCGATCAGCGTGAGTTGCGGCGAGTAGATCCTGCTCGCTGCTCGTTGACGACCGCTGCTTCCCCATCGGAGCAGACGGCGACCGAACAATCTCGATCGGTTCTTTTCGAGCATCCGCACTCCCACCCGCCCGCCGCTCCCGCCGCTCCGGTCTCATCCGCTGCGTTCGTTTCTTCCCCGCTCGTAGCCCACATCCAATCGCGCTTCGCCGTCGCTCCAGCTTCCACAGCCGTCCGTCCGGGTTGCAGTGGTTACCACCACATTCTCAGCAGTGACGTGGCTCGCTCGCTCCTTCGCCAGATCTCGCTGACGTCATCGTGGCCACCTCAGCGCAGATTCAGCGGGTGCAGAGCAGCGGTATCAACGGCTAGCTTTTCCTCCGGATCAACGGCTGAATCAGATGCTGGATCGACGGCTAGCAGCGACCGGAAGGATGCGGGAGAGGAGGGCGGGTCGGCAGTATCCGGGGGAGGTGGGTTGTCTGACCGCGAGGTGCTGAGTTTAGCTACTGACGATCTTGCACAGTCGCACGAAAGCGAAGATGACTATAGCGAGGCACGTGAGGATGGCGCGTCGAATGATAGCGACGTTGATGCGAGCGCGCAGGAATCATCGGATGTGGCGCGGAGCAGCGACGGCGGGGGAAGCGCGGATGCCCGCGCAATGGGCGAGGGGAGACAGGCGGAGGCGGACGCGGCAGCGGAGCAGGCGGCGGGGCTGGCGACACTGGCGGAGCTGTACGAGGCGCAGGAGAAGCTCGCCAGGAGCGCGCGCTTTCGCGAATCGGTTGCGCTCTTCCGCGCGTGGATGCGCAAGGACAAGAGCGCGGGCGCAGGGGGGGGCGCAACCGAGGCAGGGGGCGCTCCTGCGCCGGGTGCTGGCGCGGAGGCAGCCGGGGAGGTTGGGGCCGGGGAGGCTGGGGCCGGGGCAGAGAAGGCGGAAAGGCCGGAATGGTGGAATCACGAATTCGAGGTGCAGCTACGGAAGGAGCGCGAGGAGGCGCTGCCGCTGATGACGTGGCAGCTGTACCTGCACGCGCTAATGCACGTGGGGCCGCCCGTGCAGGCGGTGCAGGGGGTGGTGCGCGCGATGAGGGAGATGCGCGGGCAGGGCGTGCAGGCGTCAAAGGATACGTTCCACGTGCTGCTGCGCACCGCCCTCGCCCGCCGCGACGCCAACGCCGTGCTGCTCTTCCTCACCCAGTGCGTCGGGGCGTCACGGTGTCGTGGGGGTGTGGGGCCGTGACCGCGTGGGTGGCGGCGTGACGTGCGCTGGGAGGGGGGAGGGAGGGGGGGGGAAGAGAGGTTCTTTGCAGTGGGCAAAGCGGTTGGGGGTTGGGGTTTGGCGGTTTGGGGAGAACGGATGAAGGAAGAGCGGGTTGAGGGCATGCGGAGTTGTGGGGTGCATTGATGTGCTGCATACCCCTCGTGGGCAAGGGGATTGGAGTTTGGGTTGACTATGAGACACCTCTCTGCCTTGCTCGCTGCACCACCCGTCATTCCCAGTGTGCCCTGCAACCCCCTCCCCGTCCTTCCATCCCACCCCTCCCGCCCCGCCCTCGCTGCCATCCTTCAGCGATGCCCCTCCCGCCTTCCACCCACTCGCACCCACTCTCCTCCCACGCCCCTCCCATCCCTCACATCCTTCCCATCCTCCCCACGCCTCTCCTCCCATTCCTCCCATCCCTCCCATCCCTCCCATCCGTCCCACGCCCCTCCCCTCCCTCCCATCCCTCCCATCCCTCCCACCCTGCTCCTCCTCTTCACCTCCCCCCACCCTCGTGGCGGCAGGATGGGAGTGGCGAGGGTGGTACCGGAGGCGGGGAGCTACAGCGCAGCGGTGGTGCTGTGCGCCAAGGAGCGCCGCATGCACGCGGCCTTGCAGCTCGTGGCGGACATGCGGAGGGCGCGCATGGCACCGTCCCCCCGGGCTGTGTCGGAGCTGCTCGCCACGTGCCTGCACACACGGCGCTCCCGGGATGCCATCACGGTGCTCGAGGTGGTCAAGGTGCGTGTTGGAAGGGGGGATGTGGGCAGGGGGCAGGGGGTGTGCCGCTTCAGGGGAGTGTGGGTGTGTGTGCCGCTGGGGAGTGTGGGTGTGTGCCTGTGCCGTGCCGTCGCCACATGCGTGCACACGCTCCACTGTCGTGATGCCATTGCTGTGCTGGAGATGGCTTCTGCCCATGCACCAAGTGTGTACTTGCACTCCACCCTATTCACCCTCCCCATGCACCCTCCCCATGCACCCTCCCCATGCACCCTCCCCATGCACCCTCCCCATGCACCCTCCCCATGCACCCTCTCTTCCACTGCCCTCGTCGCCCCCGTGCAATGTATGGCAGGCGCACAAGATAGAGATGGAGGGCAGGGCCATGGAGCATGCGCTCATGACCGCCGTGGACACCGAGGACTATGACTGCGCTTATCTCGCCATGCAGGTGCTCCGACTCCTTGCTTGCTTGTGCCATATCAAGCAAAGGCTCCCCTCCCATATGACGTCTTGCCCCCTCTTCCTCCTCCTCCTCCTCCTCCTCCTCCTCCTCCTCCTCCTCCTCCTCCTCCTCCTCCTCCTCCTCCTCCTCCTCCTCCTCCTCCTCCTCCTCCTCCTCCTCCTCCTCTCCCTCCTCCCTCCCACCCTCCTCGCATCCCCTCTTCCCATTCCTCTCTCCCCACCCCACTATCACCCGTTGCTCACGCCCCAATCTCCCTCACCTCTCGCCCCCCTCCCTCGCCTCCCTGCCAACAGCTGATGCAGGAGCAAGGTGAGTACGTGCACGGCAAGGTGAGTAAGTGCACGGCAAGGTGAGTAAGTGCACGGCAAGGTGAGTACGTGCACGGCAAGGTGAGTAAGTGCACAACGAGTTTTGAGACTTCTCAAAACTCACGCCTCTCCCCCGTCCCGCCACCCCCCCACAGCTGTTGCAGGAGCAACGGGACAGTGTGCACGACGGGCTGATGCTGCACGTGGCCAACATGGCGGCCAGGGCTGGCCACACGCCCATCATAGAGCACGTGTGGGACCGCCTCCTGCGCCGCCCCTACCCGCCCGCGCCCGCCTTCCACCTCGCGCGCATCCACGCCTACAGCGCCGCACCCAACTTCCCCTGCGCCTTCCGTGCCGCGCTCCACCTGCAGGACTTGCTGCTGCACCCCACGCTCGCCCGCCCCAAGGACCTCCCCCCCTACGACATCTTCCCCAAGTTCCGCCCCGGCACTCCCGGCGCTCCCCAGGATGATTTATTTCGCTACACGCTGCCCCTGCCGGCCCCGCCTGGTGCTGCGGGTGCAGGGGGTGAGGGGGAGGGGCTGGCGGGGGCAGAGGGGGGGGTGACAGGTGGCAGCGCGCCATTGGAGGAGCTGAACCCGTTCACGTCGCTGCGGCCGCTGACGCTGGCGCTGTGCTTGAATGTGGATGTGCTCGATAAGGTGAGCCATGGGGGGCACGCTGGTGAGACTTTTTTGAGCCAACTTGGATACGACTTTAAAATAACTTCTGAGACGTCTCAACGTCGTTGATAAGGTGAGCCGCAGGGCCGCAGGGGCCGCGCTGGGGGGAGCTGGGGGTCAGCTAGCCAGGGGCGACGCTGGGGTAGCCATTCCTCACCATGCTCCCCCCAGTTCCTTACCCCCTCCACTCTCTCTCACCCACCACACAGGGCTACAGCACGTTGGAGAGCATGCACGCGCAGGGCGAGGTGGTGGCGCTGGCAGCACTCAACTTCTGAGGCGCCTCAGAAGTCTGCCTCCTCTCCCCTCTCCCCACTCTCCCCACCCACCACACAGGGCTACAGCACGTTGGAGAGCATGCACGCGCAGGGCGAGGTGGTGGCGCTGGCAGCACTCAACTGCGTGGTGGCGGGGTGTGCCATGCAGCGTGACGTGGGGCGCGCGCAGCTCACCTTCGATGAGATCACGCGCACGTTCCAACTGCAGCCCGACACGCACTCCTTCAACGCCCTCATGGAGTGCTACTCGGGCGTGGCCGACGTGAGTTGTGCAATGCTGCTGCTGTCGGGTCCGCAGGCGTGGTGCTGTGAATTCTCAATGCGTGCAACAGCAGCGATTCCAGCTGTAGCCCGACTGGATCCTTCAGCGCCCTCGTGGAGGGCGACTTGGGCATGGCTGATGTCAGTTTTGCTGGCACCGCTGCTCTTGACTCTCAAGCCGAGAGCCACACACGCGCCTGAGTCAATTGAGAGGGAAACGTAGCTGGGTTGGAGTGGGAAGCTGGCTTGGGTGCGGGCTTGCTCTCGTACGCTGCCCACGTGGTGTAGCTCTTTCAGCACATGAGCTCACAAGCCTGTCCTTCTGCACATCTGCCACCCCCTCTCTCCCCGCTCCGCACCTAACCCCCCAGGTGCGCACGGTGGTGCAGCTGTTTGAGCACATGACGCGCACTCTGCACCTGCCGCCCACCGCCGACTCCTTCACCATCCTCGTGGACGCCCACATCCGCGCCTTCGATGCCCCGGGGGCATGCATCGCCATGGATAAGATGGTGAGTGCATCGCCATGGATAAGGTGGTGAGTGCATCGCCATGGATAAGATGGTGAGTGCATCGCCATGGATAAGATGGTGAGTGCATCGCCATGGATAAGATGGTGAGTGCATCGCCATGGATAAGATGGTGAGTGCATCGCCATGGATAAGATGGTGAGCTGTACTCTCTCCACCGCACCGCCATATTACTTTGAGGTTATGCGACCCTAATCCTCTCACTGCCTGCAGTGCTTATTGCAACCTGAAACATCCATCTCCGTTTTCCTCCCGCCCCACGTGCCCACCCCACTCCACCCGCCCACTCCTGCTGCAGCCCGGCGCTGCCTATGCTTGGGACTGCACAGAGGTGCATGGAGCACGGCAGCAGCTCATGAGGTGCACCGCTTTCCCAACCCCGCCCTCACCCTTCTCCACCTTCCCCCCTCTCCCCCCCACGCGCGCCCCAATCTCAGCTGGAGGCGGGCTTCACACCGTCGCGCCCACTGCTGCTGCGCCTGCGGCGGCGCTGCCTGTGTGCCGGGCTGGCAGGGGGAGTGGCGCGCGCAGAGGGCCTGCTGCAGGCGCTGCGCTTCCGCACTGTGAACGCCGACGAGCGCCGCCGCCGCCACCACCTCGCCCAGCTGCCGCCCTCCGTGGCGGATCCCCGCCTTGCTGCGCGCATGCAGGGGGCGGGGCAGCGGTGGGGTAGGCGGCGATGGGGGGAGCAGGGGCAGCAGGAGGGGCAGGGGGAGCAGCACCAGCAACAGTGGCAGGAGGAGCGGCGGCAAGAGGGGGAGGAGGCAGGTTCACCTGGTTTGTGAACGTGGACAGCTTCAGCTAGAGCGAGGGTAGGCATTTTTCTCAAGTGTGATGCATAGCAGAATGATTAACTAGGAAGAGGATGGAGTACAAATACGGTATGCAGACTCAAAAGCTGTACCTTATAGAAGGCACCTCACTACAGCCTATTACAGTTATTGCATTTTTACATACCTCTATACATAGGTTAAGTGAGGGGCACCAAGAAAACAAACAAGTGACACCAAATGGTCACAAGACCAGTCAAGGCAAGAAACAAAACAAAGCTTAGTGTGGATCTGAAGATCACTATGCAGTCCGAGCACAAACAAGGGTCCACAAGGCCAGTTCTCAGAGTACAAGAATATATGGTACCGTATCACCCCGGATATAAGCGCACCTGCGCTTATAATAAAACGTTTTTTTTAGGGGGGTGCACTTATAATTGAGGAAATTTTATTAGCGCATGCGCTTATTTTACAGGCACCAAATTGTACATCTCAGTCTTGCGATCTCAATCGAAACGCATTGTGAGAGGGTCCGAAGTCAGAATTGCGCAAGGGCGATTCTCTGCCGGCGAAAAGAGCCTTGGCACGTCACTTTGCAGGCGTGCCAGCGCATCCTCCTGACTGGACTCAAAGTCTCGAAGCCAGCGAGGCCCACGAGAGTGTCGAACAATGTGAAAATGGATGTGGCTCGCTGCAAAACTGAATTTCGTTACTGTGTTTATCAGGATTTAAAAATATAGTTATACATGCGCTTATAAGAAGTCATGGTTTTACAGGGGGTGCGCTTATAAATGAGGATCGGCCATAAGCGCATTGCTCCAGATACAAGCGCATGCGCTTATAATAGGCCTGCGCTTATATCCGGGGCCATACAGTATCATAGCGCCCCGATATTAGCGCCGCCTGATTAAAGGCGCCGGCGCTTCTATCTGGAGCCATGCGCTTATGGCCGGTTCTTAATTATAAGTGCACCCCCTAGAATGCTAGTACTTTTTATAAGCGCATCCCTTCCCCCAGGGGGTAGTCTTTCCACGATTTTTTTTTATCTAAACATAATTACCTACACTAACATGAATTCTACACATGCCTCTCTACCACTAATCTCACTACACATTAAGAATTACACCCCTAACCTAAAATCTACTCGTCGTCAGACTCCGGCTCCTCGTAGTTGTTGCCAAAGAAGCCGTTGGCGACGATCTCGTCATCGACGTCGACCTCGTGGGTCAGCTGGCTGCGCCTGTGCGCCATGGCAAGGTTTTCCTCACTGCCATCAAGCGCGTTGCTGATGCCACAGGTGAGGAACCTTCTTGATCAGCTCTGGTGGCACGACCTTCCAGGCCCGCGAGATCCACCTGAGCACCACCGCAGGGGGCGGCTTCTTGATGTTCCCTGCACCACAAGTCAGAGTGTGGGAGATGATGTTTGCATAGTATACACCGGGAAACGAAGCAGCCAACTAGGGATCAACGGTGGGGTTCTTACCTGCAGGCGTCAGCCGCTCCTGGCCGTCCTCTTCAAACCAGGTCTGGTACTGCTGGCGGATGCTTGCTTTGAAGGACTTGTTCTTCGAGACGTCGAGGGGCTGTACCTCCGCCGTACAACTCGACGGGTTCACTGCCAGAACGATGCGAGGTCGACGAACTTCTCCTTCACTTCATCCGTGAGATGACCGCGGTAGGAGTCAAGGATGACCATGGCACTCCTCGCCTGCCTGCCGAACCGAGGCCGGATGAAGGGCTTGACGCACTCCTCGAGCCAGCGCATGACGACGTTGATGTCCATCCTGCCAGAATGTTATTATCTAGCCTGTAGTGGGGTGCTCTATAGCGGGTACAACCCAGTTAGGGTTTGCTATATGTATCCCAACTGCTGCTAGTGAAACTCCTCCTTTCTTCAATTCTGTTTCTGCCTGCTAACTATGACATGGTTTCAGAGCAGGTCGACCCCCTTGGGTCGATCATGTGGGTGGGTCCACCACCTAACTGCTTCCGCTGCTACTCTGTCTGTTGCACCCCCCGTGGCGTACGACGCCTTCTTCTCTGCCCGCCATGCACCCCGAGGCGCGCGGCGGTTTCCTACCGTGGGGAACCCGCGCGCAGCCCCCCGCCCTTCCCGTCGCGTCGCTTTGCAGGCCTTGCACGGGTTTGCAGGCTGCGCGCGGCCCGTCCGCCCGTCGCGCGGCCTTGGGGACCCGCGCGCAGCCCCTGCCCTGCTCGTCGCGGCGCCCTGGGGAGCACGCGCGACCCCCGCCCTTCTTGTCGCGGCGCCCTGGGGAGCTGCGCGCGCCCCCCGCCCGTCAGTTGCGGCGCCCTGGGAAGCCGCGCGCGCCCCCCTGCCCGTTCGTTTTCCAGCTGCTGCTGAGGGGGATGTGTCAAACATTATATATGTCGTGCTTGTTTAGGCTACAGTGGGTTAGCCTGTAGGGGGTACACAATTCTAGGGTTAGGTACTTGTACTGATTTCACTGTTAGTTCAATCATTCCTGTTCGTTCATTTCAACATGGTATAGAGCGGGTACTTCGCTAGGACCGTTTTTTTTTAGGGCCCACCACTACCTACCTACCTACCTACCTACCTAACTGCGCCCTAGGGCACCTCGTTTTTCACGGCCCCCTAAGGCGCCGTCGGCCCACGCGCTCGCCCCTTACGGCCTCGCGCTTGACCCTTAGCGACCCCGTCGGCCCCGCGATCGCCCCTAACGGCCCCGTCGGCCCCGCCCTCACCTCCCTAGAGGCCCTCGTCGGCCTCGCACTCGCCCCTAGCGGCCCCTTACGGCCCCGCGCTCGCCCCTACAGGCCCCGAACGGCCCCGCGCTCGCCCTTAGCGGCCCCTTACGGCCCCGCGCTCGCCCCTAGAGGCCCCGAACGGCCTGTGACCGCCACAGCCTCTCCAGGACCGAGCCGAGCTGCGCGACCCGAACTGAGCCGCCCATTCCGAGCCGAGCCGCGCGACCCAAACCGAACCGCGCCGCCCTACCCGAGCCGCGCCGCCCTACCTGAACCGAACCGCGCCGCGCGAACTGTCCGAGCCGCCCTACCTATCTCACCCTCCTACTCCTACTGCTGCTCCTACTGCTCCTATGGCTAGCCCACCTGTGCTAGCTTTCGATGCTGAGGGCCGCCCAGTGAAGTTTGACACCTGGCTAGATGACCTGCACCTCTATCTACAGCTCACTGCCAAGGACGACATCTCTCTGTACGGCCACGCCCTAGGCCATGTCACTGCCCCTGCTGCTACCGCTGACAGCACTGCCCGCTCACAGTGGCAGACTCGTGACGCCCACGCTCGCTTTGCTATTCGCAACTCCCTGCCGATAGATGAGCGCGAGCACTTTGCGTAGCACAAGACTGCACAGGCACTGTACACTGCTGTTGTTGCCCGCTACTCCTCACCGGCCTCTGCCGCACTAGGCGGTCTCTCTCTTCCCTACCTGTTCCCCGACTTAGCCTCTTTCCACGTAGTCCCTGACCTCATTACGCACCTCCGCACTAGTGAGGCTCGCTTCCGCGCTGCTATGCCTGATGAGTTCCTTGCCAAGAACCCACCCCCGCTCTGGCTCACTCTCTACCACCTAGTCACGCGCCTCCCTGACACTCTGCGCTCAGTCAGGGACCACTTCCTAGCTCGCTGCCCCACTGAGCTCACCATTACCCTCCTCGAGAAGGAACTGCTTGCAGCTGAGGCTAGCATAGTCGCTGTAGGTGCCTCTCGTGGCGACCCCCGTACCCCGTTCTTCGAGGGGTGTTCTCCTTCCCCCCTTCTTCCCTCTGTCGCCTCTGCTGCTGCTGTTGACCTCCTTGGTGCTGAGAAGGTCGGGACTGCGCCTGCTTCGAGCGCGCGTCGCAGCGGCAAGGGCGAAAGGGGCAAGGGCGGTGGCGGTGACGGCAGGGGAGGCGCTGGTGGGGGCGGTGGCAGCGGTGGGGGTGGTGGCGGCAGCGGCGGGGGAGTTGGCAAGGGCGGAGACGGTGGTGGGGGTGGCGGTGGACGCGGCGGCGGCAGGGGTTGGGGTGGTCGAGGAGGTGGCGGCGGCGGCGGTGGTGGTCATGGAGGCGCTGGCGGTGGCCAGGGCCAGCAGCACACTCCGTCCGTGAGTGGTACTCTTAGCACGGAGGGGGGGGGGGGGGGGGGTGGCTAGCTGCACGTACGTCATTCGCACTGGTGACCGCACTGGTCAGCCGTGTGGGAGACTGCACGCCACACAGCGCTGCTTCGCTTGTCTCAACGACGCTTGGCGTGTTCAGTTCCCTCAGGCCACTGAGCTGCCCCGTTGGCTTGATCTCCTGAAGAAGGGGATTGATATCTATGCTCTACACTTTGATGCTATTCTCACTGCTATATATGTGATGTCTACTAGTGGAGAGGGTGCTGAGTACCTGTGTGTGCCGCCCGACCCGGGCATTAGGACAAGTGCGTCTGCCGCTCCAGGTACTCGCCTGTCTGCTACCCGAGGTGCTCGTGAGGCAGCTGCTCTAGGTGCTTGTGCGTATGCCCCCCCTGGTACTGAGTAGACTGCAGCACTGCACACCTTCACACTGGACTCAGGTGCTTCTCGCTACTTCTTTCGTGACCGCACAGCCCTTGCTCGGCCAGTTGCTGTCTCCCTAGCTGACCCCTTTGGGGGTCCGGTCATTGTGACCTCCTCCACTGGCCTCCCCTGTCCTGTGGTCCCGTCGGGCACACTGTCAGGTCTCCACCTCCCTTTGTTCTCTACGAACTTGGTGGCAGGATGTGCGCTCCAGGACGGGGGTGTTCACCAGTTCATCCGTGCCTACGAGCGAGTGACACACTGCACGTGTGCTCGTACGGGCCGTCACTTGGCTACCTTCACTCGGCAGCCAGGGTAGGACCTGTACATACTGACCACTGAGTCCCCTCAGGTCGCTGCGTCTGCGTCTGCGTCCGCGTCAGGTCAGCTGTCGGCCCCCTGCTCGTGTCGCTCTCTGGCACACGAGACTGTCCTCTGGCACCACCGCCTTAGCCACCCGTCTCTGCAGCGGCTTCGTGCCATGCACTCCGGTAACTTGTCTCTGGCCTTCCCATGGTCCTACCTCCCCTCCCTCCCTCACCTGCTCCTCCCTGTCTTCCCTATGTCGAGGGGCGGCAGCGCGGCGCTCCTCACTCCTCCTCGTTTCCCCCGATGACTGCTCCCTTGTAGACGCTCCACATGGACGTGTGGGGCCTATCCCGCGTTCGTGGTCAGGGTCAGGAGAGGTACTTCTTGATAGTTGTTGACGACTACTCGCGCTACACCACGGTCTTCCCCTTGCGCAACAAGGGTGAGGTCCCTGATGTCTTGATCCCTTGGATCCGCAGAGCCCGTCTCCAGCTCAGCGAGCGTTTCCACTCGGACTTTCCTGTCCTGCGCTTGCACTCTGGCAGAGGTGGTGAGTTCTCCTCCGACCTCTTGGGAGCCTACTGTGCTGAGCACGGCATTGAGCAGTGGTTCACGCTTCAAGCCTCTCCACAACAAAATGGGATTGCGGAGCGCCGCATTGGCCTGGTCATGGAGGTCCCCCGTACCTCCTTGATCCATGCGGCTGCCCCCCACTTTCTGTGGCCGTTTGCGGTTCGGTACGCTGCGCATCAGCTCAACCTCTGGCCCCGTGTCTCCTTGGCGGAGACCTCGCCCACACTGCTGTGGACGGGGGAAGTTGGCGATGCGTCGCGTTTCCGGGTCTGGGGATCTCGAGCCTTTGTCTGCGATACGTCTGCGGACAAGCTCTCCTCCCGTGCTGTTCCCTGCGTCTTCCTCGGCTTTGTCCCGGACGCGCCTGGTTGGCAGTTTTACCACGCCACCTCGCGCCGAGTCTTGCCCTCCCAAGACGTCACTTTTGACGAGTCCGTCCCCTACTACCGCCTCTTCCCCTACCGCACTACCCCGCTCCCCCCCCCGCCTCGCTTCCTCGCGCCAGGTGCTGCTGTCGTAGACCCCCTCCCCCCTCAGGGTGCCGCTCCCTCAGGTGTGTCTCAGGTAGACCTGGTTGAGCCTGTTGAGGTAGCTGTTGACTCTCGTCCTGCTGCGGGTGCGGAGCCTGGGGGGGCAGAGCCTGGGGGTGCGGAGCCTGGGGATGCGGAGCCTGGGGGTGCTGAGCCTGGGGGTGCGAAGCCTAGGGGTGCAAAGCCTGGGGGTGCTGAGCCTGGGGGTGCGGAGCCTGGGGGTGCGGAGCCTGGGGGTGCTGAGCCTGGGGATACTGAGCCTGGGGGTGCTGAGCCGCAGAGTCCGGAGTCTGGGGGTTCTGAGTCTGGAGGTGTTGAGCCTGGGAGTCCTACACCTCGAGGAGCCCTCTCCTCGGAGCAGCTGCGTGAGTGGTACTTACAGTACTGCAGCCTCAGGAGAGGTACCTCTGGAGCCAGGCGTACTACTGGGACTGGTGCTAGTGCTTCTCCTCCTAATCGGGAGCTCCCCTCCCGTGAGCAGATCGGTGAGTGGTACGAGCGGCGCTGCACTCTTTGGAGTGGCGCGCTTGGTGTCGCTGACCCCGCTGCTGCTGGTGGTGCTACTGGTATTGGAGACTCTACTGGTGCTGCTGGTACTGCGGCCCCAGCGGTTGGAGCTACTTCTGGTGCTGCGTACCTGGGCGTTGGAGCTACGGCTGGTGCTGAGGACCCGGGCGCTGGAGCTGGTGCTGGTGCCGAGGACCCGGGCGTTGGAGCTGCTCCTGGTGCTGAGGATCTGGGCGTTGGAGCTCTTGCTGGTGCTGCGGACCCGGGCGTTGGAGCTGCTGCTGGTGCTGAGGACCCTGGCGCTGGTGCTGCTGCTGGTGCTGTGGAGTAGGGCGTTGGAGGTGCTGCTGGTGCTGAGGACCCGGGAGTTGGAGCTGCTGCTGGTGCTGAGGACCCTGGCGGTGGTGTTTCTGTTGGGTCTGGAGTCGCTCCACGGCCGCGGCCGTACTTCGTTCCGCTCCTTCAGCAGGTTCTTGGTCAGCTCCCTCCTCCTTGTCCTCCTCCCTCCTTAGGGTGTCCTCCGTCTATCCAGCTGCAGTCGCAGCTACCGTCTGCCTCCTCTCTCCCTGGTCCTGCTCCTTACACTGGTCCGACTGGAGGTCTTACTTAGTGTCGTGAGCCTGAGTCTCGTCCTGCGTTGCCTGATTCTCGTCGTGCGTCGCCTGTGCGTGCTGCTCTTACTGGTAGTCGTGTCCTGCGTCAGCGTCTTCCTGCTGTCCCAGGCACTCACCGGATGGCGCTTCGTCCTTCCACTGCTCCATAGCGTGTCCCACTACCGTCTCCTGCTGCATCCTCTCTTTTCCTGCTCTTCCTAGCCCGGGGTTAGACTCCCTTCGTGCTGCCAGTCCTACTGTTGTCACTGACCCTTCGATTGAATCCGCTGCTGCGTCTACCTTAGTTGCTGAGCTTGTCGACTTTGCTGCCACCTGCCGTCTAGACTACGCCGCTAGCCTAGTTGCTCAGTCTGAGTCTGTCTGTCCTCCGTCCGTCGGGGGTGAGTGTGCTCTTGGCACTGACGTTCTTGAGGACAGGCAGGAGGAGTTTGAGTGCTTTGCTGCCGCTTTGCCCCATCTCGTGTCCATGCTTGTTGCCTATGAGGGAGACCCGGATGCACCAGACATCCCGACCCCACGCTCTTACGCAGAGGCGATGGCCGGTCCCTACTCCTCTCAGTGGCAGACAGCCATGGACACAGAGATGGCTTCATGGAAGTCCACAGGTACCTACGTCAACGAGGTTCCCCCGCCTAGGGCGAACATCATCAGTGGCATGTGGATTTTCAGGATGAAGCGGCCGCCGGGGTCTCCGCCTGTCTTCAAGGCGAGTTACGTTGCACGAGATTCAATCAGCGAGAGGGAGTTGACTTCTTCCAGACCTTCTCTCCCACCCCGAAGATGACCACTCTTTGGGTTGTGCTGCACGTTGACGCTCAACGTGACTACGAGCTCCACTCTCTTGACTTCAGCACTGCTTTCCTACAGGGCAGCCTGCACGAGGAGATCTGGCTGCGCCGCCCACCTGGCTTCACTAGGTCGTTCCCTCCTGGTACCGAGTGGAGCCTCCGACGGCCAGTCTACGGTCAGTGGCACGACACACTGAGGACTACACTTGCGGCTCTTGGGTTCGCGCCTTCTACTGCTGACTTGTCGCTGTTTCTACGCACCGACACCTCATTGCCGCCGTTCTACATCCTCGTGTACGTCGTTGACTTGGTCTTTGCCACTGCTGACACTGCGGCACTCGCCCACGTGAAGTCGGAGTTGCAGAAGAGACACACGTGCACAGAGCTGGGTGAAGTGACAAGCTATCTTGGCTTGCGGATCACCCGGGACAGAGCACGCCGCACCATCACCTTGACTCAGTCACACATGGTGCAGCAGGTCCTTCAGCGCTTCCGCTTCACGTACTCCTCGCCTCAGCCCACTCCTCTGCCTACCGGTCACTCGCTCTCAGCTCTGCCTTCGGATGAGTCTGTAGAGCCGAGTGGCCCGTATCCAGAGCTTGTGGGTTGCCTCATGTACCTGATGACCTGCACTCGACCTGACCTTGCATACCCTCTTAGCATTCTTGCACGCTATGTCGCTCCCGGCCGTCACCGGAAGGAGCACATGGATGCAGCTAAGAGGTTGTTGCGCTACTTGTGCAGTACGTCAGGCATGGGGCTAGTGCTTGGAGGACGAGACCCAGTTGTTCTCAGTGGGCACTCAGACGCTTCTTGGGCAGACGACAAGGCTACTTAGCGGTAGTCTTAGGGTTACACCTTCAGTCTTGGCTCTGGTTCAGTTTCTTGGCGTTCTGCTCGCTTTTCTTCTGTTCTCAGCTCCAGTTGTGAGGCTGAGATCTATGCCACAGCCATGGCGGCCCAGGAGCTACACTGGCTCACCTACTTGCTGACCGACATTGGAGAGCGGCCTCGTTCTCCTCCAGTGCTGTACGTCGACAACAAGGCAGCCATTGCCTTGTGTCAGGAGCACAGACTGGAGCAAAGAACTAAGCACATTGCTCTGCGCTACTTCCTTGCTCGAGAGCTGCAGCAGCGTGGTCAGCTTCGTTTGCGTTACGTGGCCTCTGAGGCCAACACTGCTGATGTGTTCACCAAGGCGCTTCAGCCTTGTGATCATCAGCGCTTTTGCACCCTTCTAGGCCTTGTGCCTACTGGACCTCACTTGCTTACTCCTTGAGTCTGTTTGTACTGTGATCTCTATATATATATATATATATATACCTGCATGTTTACTCTTGTTAGGTTGTGATCATTGTACCTCTTGTTCTATTATAAACCTGCATGTGAACTGGTCTTGTGACCACTTGCTTGTGCTCGGAATTTGTGTGGTATCCTTGAGATCCACCCTAAGCTTGTTTTGCCTTGCGTTGCCTTGACTGGTCTTGTGACCCCTAGTTCTCCCCCACTTCGCCTAAGGGGGTGTGTCAAACATTATATATGTTGTGCTTGTTTAGGCTACACTGGGTTAGCCTATAGGGGGTATACAATTCTAGGGTTAGGTACTTGTACTGATTTCACTGTTAGTTCAATCATTCCTGTTCGTTCATTTCAACAGGTTGGAGGTGTGGGAGTCGAGGGGAATGGCGCTAGGGGGGTGACGTGGGAGTGGAGTTAGGGGTTCAGCAGGGGGTGTGTGTCAAGGGTGTGGGTCAGTTGGAGGAGGTTGTGTGGAGGTAGCTGTCGTGTCGCCTGCAGCGCCTATAGTCCGCCGCCCTTGCTTCGGTAGCCAGCGAGCCTGTTGTACCGGTCGCCAGTGGGTCCATTGCTCCTGCCGCTCGTCTTCGCCGCGGAGCCAGTCACTCCGGTAGTCCGTCGCCCTTGCTTTGGTAGCCACAGAGTCAGCCGCTCGTTTGCCCGTGCCTTTGCAGCTTAAGTCGTTGCCTCCCATCTTCTCTCCTTCCACAGTTTCTCCTCCTCCTCACTTGCCCGCTGTGATTACCTCTAGTTTTGCTTATTATTGTGAACTTCTGCAATGCCTGCTCATTGTGCTGATTACACCCCACTTTGGCTATGGGGGTGTGTCAGAATGTTATAATCTAGCCAGTAGTGGGGTGCTCTATAGCGGGTACAACCCAATTAGGGTTTGCTATATGTATCCCAACTGCTGCTAGTGAAACTCCTCCTTTCTTCAATTCTGTTTCTGCCTGCTAACTGTGACACATCCAGCCGTTTGGGTGCACTGCCACGACCATATCTGCGATATCACAGGCAGCCAAGAAATGGTCGTTATTATCACGACTGGAAAGCCAAACATCTGCTGACGGTGGTGTCTTCTTACCAGGCGGGAAGTCACCCTTCGGCACCATCTTGCAATTGAAAACGACCCACTGCTTGAACTTCTCGACGTCCGCCGTGCACTCCAGCATCACGTTCACGCGTTCCTTCTAGTAGCCTCCGCTCCTAATGGGCACTGAGCAAACACCCGTCTCGTCCAGAGTATTCGTGGCGGGCATCTCCAGCCACAGCGGCGTCTGGTCAGCGTTGATAATCCAGCGGGTTTCGATGCCGCGCTCACGCCGCTTGTCACGAACGAACTGCCAGAAAGACTGGCACAGCTTGTGAAGAAATAAGGAAAGAATGAACTAGCAAGCAGGTGGGTACAAGTAGGAAAACCTAGAAGTGTTGTACCCCATATTGTCTACCCCACTACAGCCTACATAGACTATAGCATATGAGTTTGACACACCCCCATAGGCAAAGTGGGGGAGAACAAGAGGCCACAAAACCAGTCAACCAAAGCAAAGCAAGCTCAGGGTGGATCACAACGTCACCACACAATCCGAGCACAAGAGCAAGGCCAAAAGGCCAGTTCACGTGCAAGATCATATATAAATGTAAACAAGCAAGTGCAGGTATAGAAAGATCACAGTACAAGCAAGGTCAAGAAGTGAGCAAGTGGGGCCATGTAGGCACAAGACCAGACATCGTACAGAAACGCTGATGATCACCAGGCGGAAGTGCCTTGGTAAAGATATCAGCAGTGTTGGCCTCAGAGGCCACGTAAGCAAGGCGCAGCTAACCACGCTGCTGCAGCTCACGAGCAAGGAAGTAGCGAAGAGCAATGTGCTTCATTCTGTGCTCCAGTCTGTGCTCCCAATACAAGGCCAACATGGCCTTGTTGTCTACGTACAGAACTGGAGGCAAACGAGGCGCCTCTCCTAGGTTAGTCAACAGGAAGTTGAGCCAGCGTAACTCCTGTGCAGCCATGGCCCCCGCGTAGATCTCGGCCTCACAACTGGAGCCAAGAACAGAAGACGAGCGGGTAGACCGCCACGAAACAGAGCCGGAACCAAGGCTGAAGGTGTAACCCTGTGACGACCGCTGCGTAGCCTGGTTATCAGCCCAAGAAGCGTCTGCGTGACCTGTGAGGACCACTCGACGTCGCCCTCCAAGAACTAGCTCCATGCTTGACGTATTCCACAAGTAGCGCAACACCCTCTTCGCTGCAGCGATATGCTCTGGTCGGTGTCTCCCATGAGCAAAATAGCGTGGCAAGATGTTAAGAGGGTATGCAAGGTCAGGTCGTGTGCAGGTCATCAGGTACAAGAGGCAGCCAACAAGCTCTGGGTACGGGCCACTCGGCTCTACGGACTCATCCGAAGGCAGAGCTAAGAGCGAGTGGCGTGTAGACGGAGGAGTGGCCTGAGGCGAGGAGTACGTGAAGTCGAAGCGCTTAAGGACCTGCTGCACCATGTGTGACTAAGTCAGGGTAATGGTGCGCTGTGCTCTGTCCTGGGTGATCAGCAAGCCAAGGTAGCTGCGCAGTTCACCCAGGTCTGTGCACGTGCGTTTTTTCTGGAGCTCGGACTTCACGTGGGCAAGTCCAGCAGTGTCAGCAGTGGCAAAGACCAAGTCGTCGACGTACACGAGGATGTAGAATGGCGGCAGAGAGGTGTCGGTGCGCAGAAACAGCAACGGGCTGGCTGTACAAGGAGCAAACCCAAGAGCCGCAAGAGTAGTCCTCAGTGTATCGTGCCACTCACCGGGCGCCTGGCGGAGAGCGTATACTGGCCACCAGAGGCTCCACTGGGTACCAGGAGGAAACGACCTAGTGAAGCCAGGTGGGCAGCGCTGCTAGATCTCCTCGTGCAGGCTGCCCTGCAGGAAAGCTGTGCTGAAGTCAAGAGAGTGAAACTCGTAGTCGCGCTGAGCGGCTATGTGCAGCACCACCCGAAGAGTGGTCATCTTTGGGGTGGGAGAGAAGGTGTGAAAGTAGTCAACTCCCCGCCGGTGACTGAAGCCTCGAGCCACGTAACGCACCTTGAAGACAGGCGGAGAGCCCGGCAGCCGCTTCACCATGAAAATCCACATGCCACTGACGATGTTCGCCCCAGGTGGGGGAACCTCGTCAACATAGGTGCCTGTGGACTTCCAAGAAGCCATCTGTGCGTCCATGGCTGACAGCCAGTGAGAGGAGTAGGGACCCTCGATCGCCTCAGCGTACGATCGAGGAGTTAGGATGTCTGGTGCATCCGGGTCTCCCTCAGGGGCAATCAACGTGGACACGAGATGAGGCAAAGCAGCAGCAAAACACTGGAACTCCTCCTCCCTGTCCTCAAGGACGTCCGTGCTAAGAGCACACTCACCCCCGACGGACGGAGGACAGTCAGACTCAGACTCAGCAACGAGACTAGCAGCGTAGTATAGACGACAGCGAGCAGCGAAGTCGACAAGCCCAGCAACATAGGCAGACGCAGCAGTTGACTCAAAGGAAGGGTCAGTGACAATAGTAGCCAGGAGACGCGTGAAAGAAGGACTAGCAGCACGAAGAGAGTCAGACTCGGGGTTAGCAAGAACAAGAAGAGAGGACCCTGGAGGAGACGGCAACGGGACACACAGAGGAGCAGTGGAAGGACGCAGCGCCATGTGGTGTGTGCCGGGGACAGCAGGAGGACGCGGACGCGAAGTACGACCACTAGTGCGAGCAGCACGAACAGGTGACGCAGGACGAGATGCAGGCTCACGAGGCTCAGCAAGACCTCCAGTAGGACCAGTGTAGGGAGAAGGAGCAGGTAGAGGGGAGGCGGGCTGTAACTGTGAGTGCAATTGGACAGGCTGTGGACACTCTAAGGGTGGAGCAGGACAAGTAGAGGGCGGGAGACCAAGAACCTGCTCCAGGAGCAGAACGAAGTACGGCCTCGGCCGCGCAGCGCCTCCATAACCAGCAAGGACAGCACCAGTACCCCCAGCGGCAGCACCAGCGCCAGCAGCACCTCCAGCTCCACTAGCGCCAACTCCAGCACCCTCAGAAGCACTAGTGCCAGTAGCACCGCGAGCGCCAACACCCCAAGCAGCTCCAGCTCCAGCAGCTACAGCTCCAGCAGCACCAGCTCCAGTAGGACCGTGAGCTCCCGCAGCCTCAGTAGCACCCCCAGACGCACCAGCGCCAGTAGAAACACCAGCGCAAATATCCCCAGCAGCTCTAACTCCAGCAGCACCAGCACCGCCAGCAGCTCCAGTAGCACCAACTCCAGTAGCCCCAGCAGCACTCCGAGTCCCAGCAGCTCTAGGACCGCCAGTACGAGCACCTCCGGGACCAACAACAATAGTAGCACCTCCAGCTCCAGCAGCACGTCTCCAGCGGCGAGCAAACCACTCGCGCAGCTCCTGTGGAGAGAGTGGCTCCCGCCTCGACGAAGCACCGCCGGTGGCCACACGAGCAGACCAAGCACCCCCAAGCTCCGCACTCCCAGGCTCCGCACCCTGCGACCCAGCACCCCCAGGCTCAGCACCCTCAGACTCAGCACCCTCAGTCTCAACACCCCCAGACCCAACACCTCTAGACCCGGCACCCGCATGTTCAGCACCTCAAGCAGCACCAGAGTCAACAGCTACCTCGACAGGCTCGACTGCGTCTACCTTGGACACACCTGACGAGGCAGGACCCTGAGGGGGGAGGGGGTCTACCGGGGGAGGACCTGGTGCAAGGAAGAGCGGCGGCGGGGGGAGGGGCGCAGTGCGGTAGGGGAAGAGACGGTAGTAAGGCACCGACTCGTCAAAGGTGACGTCCAGGGAGGACAGAACACGGCGCGAGGTGGGGTGGTAAAACTGCCACCCAGGCGCGTCAGGGGGGAAGCCAAGGAAGACGTAGGGAACAGCACGGGGGGACAGCTTTTCCGCTGACAAGTCCCGGACAAACGCCGAGATCCCTAGACACGAAACGCATACGCATCGCCAACCTTCCCAGTCCACCGCAAGGCGGGGGAGGTCTCTGGCAAGGAGACCTGGGGCTGAAGGTTGAGCCGATGCGCGGCGTACTGAACCGCAAACGGCCATAGAAAATGGGGGGCAGCCGCATGCATCATGGACGTACGAGCGACGTCTATGACCATGCCAATGCAGCGCTCAGCAATCCCATTTTGCTGTGGAGAGGCCGGAAGCGTGAAGGTCTGGCGGATGCTCTGTGCACAACAGAAGGCTCCCAGACGAGCAGAGGAAAACTCCCCGCCTCTGTCCGAGTGCAGATGCAGAACAGGAAAGTCCGAGCCGAAACTCTCTCTGAGCTGGAGACGAGCTACGCGGATCCAGTCGATCAACACCTCAGTGACGTCACCCTTGCTGCGCAAGGGGAAGACTGTGGTGTAACGCGAGTAGTCATCAACCACCAGCAGGAAGTACCGCTCGTGCCCCTGCCCACGGACGCGGGCGGGGCCCCACACGTCCATGTGGAGGGTCTGTAGCGGAGCCTTTGTCGGAGGAAACTCGTAGGAGCTAGTGGCGGCGCGCTGTCGCCCCTCGACGCAGAGGACGCAGGTAGGGCCAGGCCCCACAGGTAGGGGAGGGAGAGACCTCGGGAGACCAGAGACAAGGACACCGGAGGCCATGCCTCGGAGAAGAGGCAGGGAGGGGTGACCAAGGCGGTGGTGCCAAAGGAGAGTCTGGTGGGACAGGAGACGACACGAGCAGGGAGCAGACTCAGGACCAGACCTTGACGCTGCAGCAAACATCTGACTTGACGCAGCTACCTGGCTAGACTCAGCAGTCGGAGGAGACTCAGTAGTAAGGGTGTACAGGCTCGACCATGGCTGACGAGTGAACGTTGCCAAGTGTCGGCGTGTCCGAGCACACGTGCAGCGGGTCACTCGCTGACTCGCAGGAGTGATCTGGTCAACCCCCCTATTCTGTAGGTCCGCTCCACTCACCAAGTTCATAGAGAACGAGGGGAGGTAGAGACCTGACAAGGTGCCAGAGGGGGCATGCTGGGCACGGTAAGACAGTGGAGAAGCTAGCAAGGACAGGACCCCCAGAGGGGTCCGCCAGGGAGACTGCAACCGGCCGACTGAGCGGCGTAAGACTGGTGCAGTCTCGAACGAAGGAGCGGGACGCACCCGAGTCAAGAGTGAAGGTGTGTAAGGCTTGAGCCGACGTAGTACCTGAGAGAGCAGACTCACCAGCACCTTGGGCAGCAGACGCACTAGCACCTAGAGCAGCAGCCTCACTAGCACCTAGAGCAGCAGCCTCAATGACCGGGTCCGGCGGAACACACAAGTAATAGTCACCCTCATCACTAGTAGGCAATGCATATTTGGCAGTGAGGATAGCATTTTACTCAAGAGAATAGATACCGACCCGCAGCCGAAGCAGCTCCACCCAGTCGGGGAGCTCATCCGGGTCGCCAATCTCCGTACACCAGGCGTTGCTCAGACGGGCGAAGCAGTGGGACGGTGCGTGACCGAGCGTCCCGCAAGGCTGACCAGTCCGAGCACCAGTGCGAATGACGTACGGATAGCGAGCCGTACCCCATGACCCGTCACGCTGCGCGTACCACTCACGAAGTTGCTGGGGCGAGAGGACCACTCGCGGACGACGTTGAGGCTGCACCTGGTCACTTCAAGTAGCTGGGCAACCACCCACTCCAGGACGACTCCCATTACGGCCACCCCGATAACCCCAACTAGCGTACCACTCACGAAGCTGTTGGGGGGTGAGGGACTCACGCGGGCGACGCTACAGCTGCACCTGGCCACTACAGGCAGGTGAGGAACGACTCATTCCAGGACGACTCCCACTACGGCCACCTCGACAACCCCAACTAGTGTATCACTCACGAAGCTGTTTGGGGGTGAAGGACTCACGCGGGCGACGCTGGAGCTACATCTGGCCACTCTAGGAGCAGCACTAGCAGTAGAAAGAGCAGTAGTAGTAAGAGCAGCAGTAACAACAGTACGGGCAGGGCACTGCTCACCAGTGGCGAGAAGGGCAGGCGTACGACGGCGGCAACGGCGACGCCACTACCACTGTAGAGCGAGAGCTCCGCGGCTGCTGCAGTGGCGGCTGCTCCACGTGCGGCTGCTGCAGTGGCGGCTGCTCCAGGGGCGGTTGCTGCAGTGGCGGCTGCTCCAGGGGCGGCTGCTGCAGTGGCGGCTGCTCCAGGGGCGGTTGCTGCAATGGCGGCTGCTCCAGGGGCGGCTGCTGCAGTGGCGGCTGCTCCAGGGGCGGCTGCTGCAGTGGCGGCTGCTCCAGGGGCGGCTGCTGCAGTGGCGGCTGCTCCAGGGGCGGCTGCTGCAGTGGCGGCTGCTCCAGGGGCGGCTGCTGCAGTGGTGGCTGCTCCAGGGGCGGCTGCTCCCGGGGCGGCTGCTGCTGCTGGGCGGCTCGGCGGCTCGGCTGCCCGCCAGGGGCGGCGACGGGGCCGGGAAGGGGCGGCGATGGGGCCGCTAGGGGCTGCGACGGGGCCGCGTAGGGAGAGGAGCGGCGACGGGGCCGCTAGGGGCGGCCACGTGGCCGCGTAGGGGTGGCTACGAGGCCGCGTAGGGGGGGCAAAGAGGTCGCGTAGGGAGGGGAGCGGGGACGGGGCCGCTTGGAGCGGCATCGGGGCCGAGTAGGGACGGCGACGAGGCCGCGTAGGGGCGGCAATGAGGCCGCGTAGGGTTGTCAGCGGCGAAGGGGCCGCTAGGGGCGGCGACGGGGCCGCTAGGGGCAGCGACGGGGCCGCGTAGGAGCGGCGACGGGGCTGCGTAGGGGCGGCAACGAGGCCGCGTAGGGAGGTGAGCGGCGACGGGGCGGCGACGGGGCCGCTTAGGGGCGGCTATGGGGCCGCGTAGGGAGGGGAGCGGCTACGGGGCCGCTAGGGGTGGCAACGGGGCCGCGTAGGGGCGGCTATGGGGCCGCTAGGGGCATCTACGGGGCCGCGTAGGGGCGGCAACGGGGCTGCGTAGGTAGGGAGGTGGCAACGGGGCCGCTAGGGGCGGCGACGGGGCCGCGTAGGGGCGGCTACGGGGCCGCTAGGGGCGGCTACGGGGCTGCGTAGGGGCGGCAACGGGGCTGCGTAGGGACGGCAACGGTGCGCTTCCTTGAGCATGGCGGCAGCTTTCTTCCACTCCGCGAGACACTTGTGGTGGATTCCTGACTTGCGCGACAACGACCGCAGCGACACGGCCACATCCATGCGCCCAATCCACTGCAGCTTCTCCTGCGCGGTATAAGCGTTGCACTTATGCTGCGACGGCTTGTGCCTAGGAGAGGGGGGGCAGGAATCACGGTTCTCAGAAGAGGGGTGGGGGCGCTTGCGGTTAACCGGAGGAAACGTAGGAATAGGGAGCTTCTCGGGAAGTCCGTCGTGCGGCCAACACTCCACACCATCGACGTCCTTGCCGCCCAGGGCACCCTCGGGAAACACATCTGCCGCGTTGCCGGCCTCGGCGCTAGTGTCGGTGCCAGTGTCAGTGCCGGCCTTGGTGCCAGCCTCAGTGTCGGGCACATCGCCGTCAGCGCCCACAGCAGATTCGTCCCACGCATAATCTTGCGACTAGCCCCATCGTGGTGTGGGGGCCGGAGCTGAAACCCAGACGTCGGGGGGCTTGTTGACGTCAGTATCCGACAGGTACTCATCCGCCGACGGGTGCAAGAGCGTCAGCACGGGAGGATTTGATGGGCCGGCAAACACGGGTGGACTCGGAGGAGCAGGTGGAGCTGGAGGTGCAGGAGGACACGGAGGAGATGACGGCGCAGGCGGCAGCGAAGGCTGCGGTGGCTCTGGGAGCGATGGTGGGATACGGTTATACCAGCCGTCAGCGTCCACACGGAAGGCGGGCCTAGGCTTCTTCTTGAAAAGGAAGTGGGTGCCAGTGAAATCCGCTATGGCTTTTGCAGCCTGGCAGGCGAAACATGCTAAACTGATTAAAAACAAGCAAGAAATGAGAAGAAATGGACTTCAGACGGGACCCCTGCGGGGAAGCGGCTCGCCCTCCTCGTCAATGATAGACGGGTACCCCCACAGCCTGAACCCACAGAGGATGAAAATGGGCGGCACACATGCTGCGGTGGCAGGGAATATTCGACCCCCTTCTAGAGGGATCGGATCAGCTGTCCCTGCCTGGCATCGCATGGAAGGGGATTGGGCCGCACGGCAGCTTCCGAGTCAGCGTTGGCAGATGCGTTGCTCTGGGACAGGATTTGTGCGGTGAGAAACCTAGTCGCTGCTGTTTTTGCCTGCATTTTATGTACGAAACCGACGTGAACATTTGACAGGCAAATTCGCCTTAATGAGTGCTTCGATTTGGTACCCTTACAAACAATTTTTTTTTCCCGTTTTATAAGCACATGCTCTTATGCCCTTTCCTCAATACAAGCGCACCCCCTAAAAAAAATCGATTTTATTATAAGCGCATATGCGCTACTATCCGGGGTGATACGGTAAATGCAAGTACAACAGTATAGCACACAAGGGACAAGGCTACAGCAAACAAGGGCCTGCTTAAACAAGGCCTTGGTGAAGACGTCAGCAGTGTTGGCCTTTAAGGCCACAAAGTCCAATCGTGCCAGGCCGCGTTGTTTCAACTTTCGCAGCAAAACGTACCTCATGTCAATGTGCTCCATTCTGCTCTCCAGTCGAGGCTCTCGACACAAAAGGATCATTGTTGTCCGCTAACAAAGTCAGTGCAGTGCCCACCAAGGTCGGTGAGCAAGAAGGTGAGCCAGCGAAGCTCTTGCGCATCCATGGCACCAGCGTAGTTCTCCGCCTCTGCACTAGACGAAGCTACAGACGACGACTGTGTAGACCTCCATGAAACAACACCAGCACCCAAACTGAAGCAACCACTTAGTTCAGCGCTAATTCTCCACGTCATCGACGTAAGAAGAGTAGCAGTGACTGGTCAGCACAACTGACTCTTTCCCTTCAAGCACAAGCCCCGTGCTTGATGTAGTCGCCAGGTACTTCGCCACCCTCACAACATCCTCCACTACACATGCTGGTATCTTGCGGATTTTTTGCATGCACTCGATGTAGCTGGGCGTAATACTCCGGATATATGACGCCCCCCCCCCCCTCCCCACCTCCCCCCGACCCCTCCCAAGAGTTGTAGACATCCGGGTCTATAATACGGACGTGGGTACGCTAAATAGGTCTTCTGTAGTTATACCCCCCTAAATGGGGACTATCATTATAAAACCGCCCTCCACCTAGAGACCGGGTCATTTTATAGCCAAGGAATAAAATTCTGAAAAGTTTTCAGGCAAGTATTTGTACAAGTACTAGGAATAACTTAATGTGTTGTACTCCTTAGAGTATGCCCCACTACAGCCTAGAGATAACAAATGCAATTTGACACACCCCCATAGGTAAAGTGGGGGATAGCAAACACAACGGACAGTCATAAGACAAGTAAAGCAAGAGAACAAAGCAAAGCATAGCTCAAGGTGGATCTTAATATCACCACGCATTCTGAGCACAAGCAAGCGGCCACAAGGCCAGTTCACACGTAGAGTATAAACGCACAAGCAATACAGGGATCACAACCTAGCAAGAGCAAGAATGCAGGTATACATATATACATACATATACATCACAGTATAGGACAATTCAAGCAACCAAAAGGTGAGGTAGAGTAGGCACAAGGCCTAGAGCAGTGCAGCAACGCTGATGATCACCGGACCCAAGGGCCCTAGTGAAGACATCAGAAGTGTTGCCCCGAGAGGCCAAGTAATCAAGGCGCACCTGACCACGCTGCTGCAGCTTCTGAGCAAGAAAGTAACGAAGAGAAATGTGATTCGTTCTGTGCTCCAGTCTTTGTTCTTGACACAAAGCAATCATGGCCTTGTTGTCGACCTAAAGAGCTGGAGGAGAAAGAAGCCTCTCCCCCAAGTCGGTCAGCAGGTAGGTCAGCCAACGTAGCTCCTGTATAGCCATAGCCCCAGCGTAGATCTCGGCCTCACATCTGGAACCAAGTACAGAAGGCGAACGTGTGGACCTCCATGAGACAGAACCAGAGCCAAGACCGAAGGTGTAACCCTGTCACGACCACGGAGTCGGGTCGTCGGCCCAGGAAGCGTCTGAGAGACCTGTGAGTACCATTGAGTCATGTTCTCCAAGCACAAGCCCCATGCCGGATGTACTGCACAAGTAACGCAGTATGTTAGAATATGAGTATAAGTGGTAGTTGAGATTTAAGGCGGGCCTAGGCTTAGTAGCCTAGGCAAAGAGGAAGACGAGGAGTTTGTGCCAAGGTGAGAGTGTCGAGAGAATTGGAAAAGGTGGTTGTTCACTATAGCACTAGGGTACATATAGTAAACAGAGCATGCAAAGAAGGTGCACCACCAACAGTTTATAATAACTACACTAAACTACAGCTACAGGCAGTTACATATAAATTCTGACACTCCCCCATAACTGCCTGCAGAAGGAGTTTGTGCAGAACACAACCTGCAGGGGTACACAAGCAACAGCAACAGCACGTACGGTAACAGAGCAGGTACAGCAGCAAAGGGACAGGCGACAGCAAGAATTCCTGCCACCCCCTTACTCTCTTCCCCCCCCAACCACACGAGGGGCAGCAGGGAGAGTGAGGAGGCGGGCTGGCTCTGGCTGGTCACCCCCTCCATCTCCTCACCCTCCCCCTCCCCCTCCCCCCCACACTACTGCAGGAGCAGCAGAGGGGGGAAGAGAGGAGAGGTGGAGGGACGGCTGCTGGTTGGTCTCACACCCGCCACCCCAATGCCACTCCCCCGGCTCCCCCACACCCTCACACCCTCCCCCCCAGCGGCAGCTACAGCAGTGGGAACGAAAGGAGGAGGAGGGGAAGGGAAGCACACCACCCATCACCCCAACACCCGCCACCCCCATACCCTCCCCCCCACGGCTGCAGGGAGACGAAGGAGGAGGGGGTGGGCGGGGAGAAAGCCGCAGAGCGGCTACAGAGGGTCGGCGCAGGTAGGTCAGGGGCGGCTGCATTGAGTGCAAGCGCGGGGTGAGGCAGAGGCATCGCCGAGTGCGCCAGGGGCGGGTACTTGGCGGTTCAGGACACCGTCGCAGGCGCCAGGGGCGGTTCCGCGGCGGCTCAAGGGCACCGTCGCGCACCACGGGGCACTTGACGGGCAGTTTAGGGCACCGTCGCATGCCACGGGGCGCACGACGAGCAGGGCACCGTCGCGTGCCACGGGGCGCACGACGGGAAGGTTTAGGGCACTGTCGTGTGCCACGGGGCGCACGACGGGCAGGGCACCGTCGCGTGCCACGGGGCGCACGACGGGCAGGGCACCGTCGCGTGCCACGGGGCGCGCGACGGGCAGAGAAGATGTCACTCGCCACCCGGGGGCGGGACAGGACGAAAATCGCCACGCGCCCGAGGCGCGTGGCCAGAAAAACAGCAGCGGAAGCATAAGGCGGGCCCACAGGCCAGGACGTAAATCGCTCTGATACCATGTTAGAATACGAGTATAAGTGGTAGTTGAGATTTAAGGTGGGCCTAGGCTTAGTAGCCTAGGCCAAGAGGAAGACGAGGAGTTTGTGCGAAGGTGAGAGTGTCGAGAGAATTGGAAAAGGTGGTTGTTCACTATAGCACTAGGGTACATATAGTAAACAGAGCATGCAAAGAAGGTGCACCACCAACAATTTATAATAACTACACTAAACTACAGCTACAGGCACTCTTAGCACCTTCCAAGTGCACCTTTCGGAGTCTACTGGGAGCCACATAACGAGCCAGGAGGCTAAGAGGGTACGCAAGGCCAGGTCGTGTGCACATCATCAGGTACATCAGGCAACCCACAAGCTTTGGATACGGACCACTCGGCTCGACGGACTCGACCGAAGGTGGAGCTGCAAGCGAGTGGCTAGTAGGCAGAGTAGTGGGCTGTGGCGAGGACCACGTGAAGCCAAAGTGCCGAAGGACCTGGTGCACCACGTGTGACTAAGTCACGGTGATGGTGCGCCGTGCTCTATTCCGGGTGATTTGCAAGCCAAGATAGCTGCACAGCTCACCCAGGTCAGTGTAGGTATGTCTCTCCTGCAGCTCCGCCTTCACTAGGGCCAGTGCCTCAGTGTGAACTGTAGCAAAAACCGAGAACATAGAACAGCGACACAGAAGTGCTGGTGTGTAGAAATAGCGACGGGTCAGGAGTCAAAGGAGCAAACCCAAGAGCCGCAAGTGTCGTCCTCTGTGTGTCGTGCCACTCGCGGGGCGAAGACCGTAGACTGGCCGCCGGAGGCTCCACTAGGTATCATAAGGAAACGACCAAGTGAAGCCAGGTGGGTGGCGCAGCCAGATCTTCTCGTGAAGGCTGCCCTGCAATAAAGCTGTCGAGAAGTCAAGGGAGTGTAGCTTGTAGTCACTATGAGGATCTGGTTCAGGAAAGATAAATCCATTGAATGATCTACCTAGGTACAAGGCGAGGCTATATATAGGCTCGACACAAAGGCAGTAACACAGGTGTTACTAGATGGTTCCACGGGTCGCGAAGCGTCCCGAACGGGTCCTTCCCAAATTTGGTAGAAGGCGATTCGGTGGCAACCGAAAAGCCTAAAATTCGGTGCACTCAACCTAATTCGGTGCCTATAACAAAAATAAATATAGTAAAAGCAACAAACCTAGGAAATATAGCAAAAGCGAGCAAAATAAAGAAAAGCTAAGCTAGATAATGCATAAAAAGCATAATCAAGCAAGTAAAGTCCAGCAAAGCCATCGTACTCTCACACGTCCCCCCCTAAAAGCTGTGTGGCGTAAGATACACCCTGCTTGACAAGAAAATTCTTGAGAGCACGGCGTGCGTTGCCCACATCAGCTTCTGCAACCAAACTGTCCTCAGTAGGGTCATATCCCTTCAAGCGTATCAAGAACTCTAGCGTGTTGCCGCGTCTTCGTCGATAAGCGAGCACTCGTTCCACCTTGTACTCTGGTTCACCCTGTACGAGAACAAGTGGTGATGACGGTAGCTTTCGTCTCCTGAAATGTTTGTTGGGGTCCTTTAGGGCTTTAGCAGTTGAACATGGAAAGCGTTATGAAGCTTCCACGTAGTAGGTAAGCGCAAGCGGAATGTAACTGGTGTCACCATCGCCTCAATGCGACAGGGTCCACAGAAGCGTGGTCGGAGCTTGGACAGAAGATGAGACAAGTCCAAGTTGCGTGTGTCGAGAAGCACTTGATGTGCGACTGCTACTGAGTGATCTCGTCACTGTCGATCTGCATACTGCTTCTGATAGTTTTGCATCGTGGTGAGACGTTGCTGAGTCTTCTCCTATAGCTGTTGCATGATGGTGACGAAGTCATGTGCGTTTTGGACGTGTGCCGGTGTGGTTGGCTGCTGGTGTAAGTGGTTTGGGTCCGTAACCCAAGAATAATGGGGATTTCCCTCATGTAAAGCGTTGTTGTAAGCAATCTCAAGAGTCGGTAACTGTAGATCCCCGTGGCTGACATCATCTTTGCAAGCTGTGCGCAGTAACTGTTCAACCACCTGATTGAGTCGCTTAGTCTGTCCGCCAGTATGGGGGTGGTACGCTGAAGACATCGCAAGCTTTGTCCCCAACAATCCCATGAGTTCCCTCCAGAATTTAATAGTGAACTTAGGGTCTTTGTCCGAGATAAGTGTAGCAGGGGTGCCGTGGATGGTGATGATGCGGTCAAAGAAGAGGCGAGCAGTTGCTTCAGCTGTAGGCACGGCGTTGGTCGAGATGAAGTGTCCCATTTTAGAGAACTTGTCGATCACCACGAGTATAGCGTCATGCCCTCGTGAGGTCGAAGGTAGCCCAGTGATGAAGTCTAGGGTGACAACTTGCCATGGCTGCTCCGGTACGGGTAGAGGCTGAAGTAACCCTACTTTTTTTTGCTTGCTACTCTTCATCCGCTGGCACGTGTCGCAAGAGGTGACAAACTGCTGCATGTCTGCTGCCATCCCGGGCCAATGTTAATACTTCGCTATCCCTGCTAACGTCTTGTTGCTCCCGAAATGTCCCGCGTATGGTACGTCGTGAAATTTTTGTAGTAGGATCTGCCGTAGCGGGGCATAGTTCGGTACCCAGATCTTTCCTGATCCTACTGTTACAGCTTTTGTTTCTCTGCTGTAACGATCTCTGCATCTACGGAGTACCCATGTTGGAATAGACCCTTGGGTAGAGGGTTCATCCTGTCGAGCTGAATGCCTGCTATATGACCGGGGCGGCTCAACGCATCTACCTTGTCGTGTATTTCGGGCTTGTAGGCAATGTTGTAGTGGAAGCGAGTTTCGAGGAAGTCCACCCACCGCACCTGCCGTCGTGAGAGCGTCGGCTATGACTTGAGGCTGCAGTGGTCAGTGTAAACTATAGTCTTAGCGCCCTCTAGGTAACACCTCCATGCCTTGAAGGCTGTGACTATCGCTAAGGCTTCCTTGTCATGGATTGGGTAATTCAGTTCTGTTCCGTGTAGCTTCTTACTGAGGTAGGCGATGGGCTGCAAACCGGGTCCGTGATCATCCATCAGTACTGCTACGATTCCCTGGTCACTAGCGTCTGCTTCCACCACGTAGCCCTTGTCTGGATCCAGTAGGATGAGTACTGGCGCTGTAGACAGTGCTGTCTGTAGCTGCTCCATGGCTTGCTGTTGAGGAGTATCTTGTTTGTAGGGTGTATCCTTTTTCAGTAGGTTGGTCAGTGGCGCTGCTATCTTAGCGTACTGCGGCATGAACCTGTTGTAGTACTTGGCAAAGCCTAGGAACTGCTGCAACTCGTTCACATTTTCAGGAACTTTTGACTTTTTGACGGCTTCGATCTTCCGCAGGTCCACATGTACGCCCTCTACACTCACCATGTGCCCGAGAAATTGCACCTTCTTCAGGGCGAAGTCGCTCTTCGACAGCTTCACGTAGAATTTGTATTTCCGCAGGGTCTTGAAGATTTTCCGCAGATGCTCCACGTGCTCCTTCATGTTCTTGGAGTGGATGAGAATGTCGTCTAGGTACACCACTACACACCCGTCCAGCAGGGGCGGTAGGATGTGGTTCATCTCCGCCTGGAACGTGGTTGGTGCGTTGCAAAGTCTGAACGTCATCACTAAGTATTCGTAGGAGCCGTATCTGGTAAGGAACACCATCTTGTGGATCGAGTTGTCCGCCATCTTGATCTACCAGTAACCCGACAGTAGGTCCAGCTTCGAAATCAAAGTCGCACCATGCAGTTGGTCTAGAAGATCGTCTATGCGCGGTATGGGGTATTTGTTTTTGACTGTCTGTTTGTTTAGTGAGCGGTAGTCGATGCACATCCGTAAACTACCGTCTAGTTTTGGAGTGAAGAGAACCGGTGCACCATAGGGAGAGGTGGATGGGCGGATCAGTTGTCTATCCAGTAGATATTCGATCTATTTTTTTATGTCTGTCAGCTTGGTCAGACTCAATTGGTATGGTGCACGCGAGACGGGTTTTGCACTTGGTTCCTCTACGATCTCGTGCTCCTGGGTGTGCGCTGGAGGTACTCCTGCAGGTAGGTCTGTCAGAACATTATAGCTTACTTATTTGTGTAGGCTATAGTGGGGTATCCCATAGGGGGTACAACCCAATCAGGGTTTCATATTTGTACTCACTTCATTCATAGTTCATTCATTCTCGTTCACTTCTTCTCATGGTATCGAGCAGGTTCCCCTGTGGGACCTGTGCTTAGGGCCCACCACCTCGAAACGTCTTTTTTTTTCTGCCCTAGCCGCTAGCGCACCGCCCGCCCTCGAACGTGAGCGCCGCCCCTAGCGCCCTAGCGCCCGTCCGCGGCCTGCTCTAGCGCTAGCCGCCCGACGCGCCGCCCACAGCGCTGCCCGACGCGCTGCCCTAGCGCCGCCCTAGCGCCGCTCGACGCGCCAGCCTAGCGCCGCCCGACGCGCTGCTCGACGCGCCGCCCTAGCGCCGCCCAACGCGCCGCCCTAGCGCAGCCCGTCGCGCTGCCCGTGCAGCCGCCCTAGAGCTGCCCGTCGCGCTGCCCAACGCGCCGCCCGTCGCGCTGCCCGCTGCCCGCCCTAACGCCGCCCGTCGCGCTGCCCAACGCGCCGCCCACGCGCCGCCCTAGCGCCGCCCGACGAGCAGCCCGTGCAGCCGCCCGTGTGCCCGCCCGTGCACCCGCCCGTGTACCCGCCCGTGCACCTGCCTGTACACCTACCCGTGCGGCCGCCCGTGCACCCGCCCGTGCACCTACCTGTGCGGCCGCCAGTGCAGCCGCCCGTGAGCAGCCTGCGAGCCGCCCCAGCAGCCCGTGCAGCCGCCCCAGTCGCCCGTGAGCCGCCTCGGCCGCCCGTGCAGCCGCCCGTGAGCCGCCCGCTCGCCGCTCCAGCCGCCGGTGCAGCTGTCCACGAGCCGCACCAGCCGCCCGTGCTGCCGCCTGTGAGCCGCCCGCGAGCCGCCCGCGAGCCGCCCGCGAGACGCCCACGCCGCCCGAGCCGCCCGAGCCGCCCACGCCGCCCGAGCCGCCCGAGCCGCTAGAGCCGCCCGAGCCGCCCGAGCCGCCCGAGGAGCCGATCTTCTGCTCCTGTGGGGCTCCTGGGCCGGCGCAGCTGCTGTGCTGCCGTGTTGCTGTGTCGTTCTACTACCCGACTCTTCCTGCCCGGTGAGACTGTCAGCTGCTACAATGGCCACCCCCAGTGTCCTGACTTTTGACGCTGAGGGTCGCGCCATTGACTTTGCTGTCTGGATTGAGGACCTGCAGCTGTACTTACTGTGCGATGCGATCGATGAGGTTTCTCTCTTTGACTTTGTCTCTGGCGCTGTCCCTGCCCCTCCTGCTGATGCTGACCCCACTATTCGCTCCAAGTGGGCCACACGCGATGCTGCTGCACGTCTTGCTGTGCGTCGCCACCTCCCTTCCTCCGAGCGTGCACACTTTAGTCAGTGCAAGACCGCTCAGGCCTTGTACGACGCTGTAGTTGCGCGCTACTCCTCCCCTTCCACTGCTACACTGAGCCGCCTCATGCTACCGTACCTCTTCCCTGACCTTGCTGCCTTTCCCACAGTCACTGACCTCTTTACCCACCTTCGCGCTAGTGACACTCGCTACCGAGCTGCGCTTCCTGCTGCCTTCCTCGCTGAAAACCCCCCTCCCATGTACATCACCCTCTACTTTCTAGTCACCCGTCTCCCTGAGTCCCTTTGTGCTGTTAGGGACCAGTTTCTCTCTGTCTGTCCCACCGCCCTCACTATCGACCTCCTTGAGAAGTCCCTGCTAGCGGCCGAGAAGAGCATAGTCGCTGTAGGGGCCTCTCCTGGTGACCCGCGCACCCCCATCTTTGAGGGGTGTTCTCCTTCCCCCCTGCTACCCTCTGTCGCCTCTGCTGCTGCGGCCGACCTCGTTGGTTTAGAGTCGGTCGGTGCGGCGTCTGCCCCCAGCGGTAGGCGCCGCTCTGGCAGGAGCAAGGGGGGCAAGGGAGCGGGTGGAGCTAGCGGGGGCGGTGGCGGAGGAGGTGGGGGCGGCGGGGGGAGTGGGGGTGGCGGTGGGGGTGGAGGCGGGGGTGGAGGTCCTGGTGGCGGCGGTGGAGGCGGAGGTGGCGGCGGAGGTGGTGGCGGAGGAGGCAGTGGGAGCGGCGGGGGCGAGGGTGGCGGTGGCGGCGGTGGCGGCGGAGGCGGGAGTGGCGGTGGTGGAGGTTGTCGGAGTGGCTCGTCCCAGAGGAGCGGCACTGGGGGTGGTCAGCGCCAGCAGCAGCAGCAGCGCTCTCGCAACGTCCCCGCCCCTCAGCTGCTCCGTGAGTGGTACTCGCAGCGTCAGCGTGGTGGGGCGTTCGGTCCCTGCACCTACGTCCTTCGCACCGGCGACCGCGCGGGTGAGCAGTGTGGGGGCACCCACACCGCTCGCCGCTGCTTTGCCCGCCTGACCGACGCTTGGCGCCAGCAGTTTCCGGAGGCCTCTGAGATCCCCCGCTGGGGAGAGCTGTCTAGGGCTGGTGTAGCTGTGTTTGATCTTGACTTTGATGCTATCCTTGCTGCCATGTATGCTGTGAGTGTTAGTGATGATGGTGACTGTTACCGGTGCTTTCCGCCCGACCCGGGCATTGGTACTGCTGTGTCAGGTGCCAGTGAGGCTGCTGCTCTAGGTGCCAGTGCGTCTGTGCTCTCAGGTGCTAGTGAGTCTGCCCTCTCAGGTACTGTGTCGGCTTATGCCTCCCACACCTTCACCCTTGACTCTGGGCGTCTCGCTCCTTCTTTCGGGACCGCACCACTCTCACGCCGCTTAGTCGTCCGGTTGCGGTGTCCTTGGCTGACCCCTCTGGGGGTCCTGTCCTGTCTCGTTTCTCCACAGTCCTCCCGTGTCCGGCGGCTCCCTCTGGCACCCTGACTGGTCTTTACCTCCCCTCTTTCTCTACGAACCTGGTGAGTGGTGCTGACCTACAGGATGTGGGGGTCCACCAGTTCACTCCTGCTCGTCAGCGAGTGACACACTGTACAGAGGCGAGCACAGGTCGCCACCTGGCTACGTTTAGACGTCAGCCAGGGTCGAGCCTGTACACACTGACCACTGCTTCTCCTCCCGGTGCTGAGTCTGGTAGAGTCCCTTCGTCTGGTCAGGTGTTTGCTGCAGCGTCCAGGTCTGGTCCTGAGTCTGCCCCCTGTTCGTGTCGCCGTCTGTCTCACGAGACTCTCCTCTGGCACCACCGCCTTGGCCACCCCTCTCTGCTTCGGCTCAGAGGCATGGCCTCCCGTCTTCTTGTGTCTGGTCTCCCCCGGTCCCTCCCTCCTCTTCCTCAGGGCCCTGGCCCTGCCTGTGTCCCCTGTGTCGAGGGGCGCCAGCGTGCTGCCCCTCACTCCTCCCAGTTTCCTCCGAAAGAGGCTCCGTTGCAGACACTTCACATGGACGTGTGGGGCCCTGCCCGCGTCCGTCGACTCGGTCACGAGCGCTACTTCCTGTTGGTGGTTGACGACTACTCGCGTTACACCACAGTCTTCCCCTTGCGCAGCAAGGGTGATGTCACTGAGGTGCTGATCGACTGGATCCGCGCAGCTCGTCTCCAGCTCAGGCAGAGCTTTGGCTCGGACTTTCCTGTGTTGCGTCTGCACTCGGACAGAGGCGGAGAGTTCTCCTCTGGCCTTCTGCATGCCTTCTGTTGTGCGCGAGGCATCCGCCAGACCTTCACGCTTCCGGACTCACCGCAGCAAAATGGGATTGCAGAGCGCCGCATTGGCATGGTCATGGACGTCGCTCGTACGTCTATGATGCATGCGGCTGCCCCCCATTTTCTGTGGCCGTTTGCGGTCAGGTACGCGGCGCATCAGATCAACCTCCACCACAGGGTCTCCAGGCCGGAGACCTCCCCAGCCCTGCTGTGGACGGGGAAGGTTGGCGATGCGTCGGCGTTCCGGGTCTGGGGATCTCGGGCGTTTGTCCGCGACTTGTCTGCTAACAAGCTGTCCCCTCGCGCTGCTCCCTGCGTCTTCCTGGGGTTCCCCCCCGATGCCCCTGGGTGGCAGTTCTACCACCCCACCTCTCGACGTGTTCTGTCCTCCCAGGACGTCACGTTCGATGAGTCGGTACCCTACTACCGCCTCTTCCCCTACCGCACTCCTTCCCTTCCCCCGCCCCCGCTCTTCTTGGTACCAGGTACCCCCCCGGTAGACCCCCTCCCCCCTCAGGGTCCTCCCCCTTCAGGTGTGTCCCAGGTAGACGCGTTCGAGCCTGTCGAGGTCACTGGTGACTCTGGTGCTGCTGCGGGAGCTGAGCCTGGGGGTGCTGAGCCTGGGGGTGCGGAGTCTGGGGGTGCTGAGCCTGGGGGTGCTGAGCCTGGGGGTGCTGAGCCTGGGGGTGCTGAGCCTGGGGGTGCTGAGCCTGGGGGTGCTGAGACTGGGGGTGCTCCGCCTGGAGGTGTTTTGCCTGAGGGTGCTGAGCCTGGAGGTTCTCCGCCTGGAGGTGCTTCGTCTCGTCGAGAGCCACTCTCCCCACAGGAGCTGCGTGAGTGGTTTGCCCGGCGTTGGAGGCGTGCTGCTGGTGCTGGAGGTTCTTCGGCTGCAGAGGGTGCTGCTGCCGCGCGTCCCGGAGGTGCTCGTGCTGTGGGTGCTGGAGCTGCTGGGCCTGCGGGTTCTCCTGGAGCTGGTACTGCTGAGGGTGTTGGCGCTGAGACTACTGCTGGCGGTTCGACTGGCAGTGCTCCTGGTGCTGCTGGGGGTGCTGGAGGTGCTGCTGGAGGTGCTGCTGGAGCGGGTACTCCTGCTGGGGGTACTGGTGCTGTCCCTGCTGTTTCTGGCGTCGCCACGCGGCCCCGACCGTACTTCGTTCTGCTCCTGCAGCAGGTTCTTGGTCTGACACCTTCTCCTGGTCCTCCTACTCCTCCCTTAGAGGGTCCACAGCCAGTCCCGTCACAGTTACAGCTACAGCCTGCCTCACCTTTGCCTGCTCCTTCTCCCTACGCTGGTCCGAGTGGAGGTCTTACTGAGCGTCGTGAGCCTGCGTCTCGTCCTGCGTCGCCTGTTCGCACTGCACGCACTAGTGGTCGCGGTTCACGTCAGCGTCCTCCTCCTGTCCGTGGCACGCACCGGATGTCTCTGCGTCCGTCCACTGCTCCTCTGCGTGCCCCTTTGCCTTCTCCTCCTGCTTCCTCTCTTCCTGCTCTTGCCGACCCGGAGTCGGACTCTCTTCGTGCTGCCAGTCCTACTGTCACGCGTCTCCTTGCTACTGCTGTCACTGACCCTTCCTTCGAGTCGTCTGCTGCGTCTGCCCTTGTCACTGAGCTAGTCGACTTTGCTGCGCGCTGTCGTCTAGACTACGCTGCTCGTCTTGTCACTGAGTCTGAGTCCGCCTGTCCTCCGTCCGTCGGGGGTGAGTGTGCCCTTGGCACGGACGTCCTTGAGGACAGGCAGGAGGAGTTCTAGTGTCTGGCCGCCGCTTCACCTCGTCTCGCGTCTGTACTGCTAGCCCCTGAGGGAGACCCGGATGCACCAGACATCCCGACTCCGCACTCTTACGCGGAGGCGATAGAGGGTCCCTACTCCTCTCAGTGGCAGGCAGCTATGGATGCAGAGATGGGTTCCTGGAAGTCCACAGGCACCTACGTTGACGCTGTTCCCCCTCCTGTGGCGAACATCGTCAGTGGCATGTGGATTTTCAGGGTGAAGCGGCCGCCGGGTTCTCCGCCTGTCTTCAAGGCGCGTTACGTGGCTCGTGGCTTCAGTCAGCGGCAGGGGGTTGACTACTTTCAGACCTTCTCCCCCACCCCGAAGATGACCACTCTTCGGGTACTGCTGCACGTTGCTGCTCACTGCGACTACGAGCTGCACTCTCTCGACTTTAGCACAGCTTTCTTGCAGGGCAGCCTGCACGAGGAGATCTGGCTGCGTCGCCCACCTGGCTTCACTGGGTCTTTCCCTCCTGGTACCCAGTGGAGTCTCCGGCGTCCAGTCTACGGTCTCCGCCAGGCGCTCGTGAGTGGCATGACACACTGAGGACTACGCTTGCGGCACTTGGGTTTGCTCCTTCTACTGTCGACCCGTCGCTGTTTCTGCGCACCGACACCTCTCTGCCGCCGTTCTACATCCTCGTGTACGTCGACGACTTGGTCTTTGCCACAGCGGACACTGCTGGACTTGCCTACGTGAAGTCCGAGCTGCAGAAGAGACACACGTGCACTGACCTGGGTGAACTGCGCAGCTACCTTGGCTTGCAGATCACCCGGGATAGAGCACGCCGCACCATTACCCTGACTCAGTCACACATGGTGCAGCAGGTCCTTCAGCGCTTTGGCTTCACGTACTCCTCGCCTCAGGCCACTCCTCTGCCTACTCGCCACTCACTCTCAGCTCTGCCTTCGGATGAGTCCGTAGAGTCGAGTGGCCCGTATGCAGAGCTTGTTGGCTGCCTCATGTACCTGATGACTTGCACACGACCTGACCTTGCATACCCTCTCAGCATTCTCGCACGCTATGTTGCTCCTGGGAGACACCGACCAGAGCACATGGCTGCAGCGAAGAGGGTGTTGCGCTACTTGTGCAGTACGTCGGGCATGGGGCTACTGCTTGGAGGGCGCAGTCCAGTGGTCCTCACTGGGCACGCGGACGCTTCTTGGGCTGACAACCAGGCTACGCAGCGGTCGTCACAGGGTTACACCTTCGGCCTTGGTTCCGGCTCTGTTTCGTGGCGGGCTACTCGCTCGTCTTCTGTTCTCGGCTCCAGTTGTGAGGCTGAGATCTACGCCGGGGCTATGGCTGCTCAGGAGCTTCGCTGGCTCACCTACCTGCTGACCGACCTTGGAGAGACGCCTCGTTCTCCTCCAGTCCTGTACGTAGACAACAAGGCCATGCTGGCCTTGTGTCGAGAGCAGCGATTGGAGCACAGGACAAAGCACATTGCTCTCCGCTACTTTCTTGCTCGTGAGCTACAGCAGCGTGGATAGTTGTGACTTGCGTACGTGGCCTCTGAGGCCAACACTGCTGATGTCTTCACCAAGGCACTTGCGCCTTGTGATCATCAGCGTTGCTGCACGCAGCTGGATCTTGTGCCTGTCTTGCCTCACTTGCTCACTTCTTGACCTTGCTTGTACCTTGACCTATATATACTCTTGCTCTTGCTTGCTTGACTCTTGTATATCTCTATATATGATCTTGCATGCGAACTGGCCTTGTGGCCCTTGACCTTGCGCTCGGAATGTGTGGTGACTTTGTGATCCACCCTGAGCTTTGCTTTGCTTGACTGGTCTTGTGACCCCTTGTTCTCCCCCACTTTGCCTATGGGGGTGTGTCAGAACATTATAGCTTACTTATTTGTGTAGGCTATAGTGGGGTATCCCATAGGGGGTACAACCCAGTCAGGGTTTCATATTTGTACTCACTTCATTCATAGTTCATTCATTCTCGTTCACTTCTTCTCAAGGTCGTATGGCATGGTATCTTTGTATTGCTCCAACACCTCTTTCACTACTGCAGGTAGCTCCGAACTCGGCTTCTCCTTCTCTGCTACTGCCATAACTAATGCTACGTAGCCTATGTTACTCTCGTTCACTGTTTGTTCGAATCATGCAAGTGTCGTTTCAAGAACGTCCCCTGTATCCGTCCTGCTTCGCAACTCCACGCGTTTCATGTTGTTGTAGATGCACGCCTTCCGGTTGTCCCAGTTGAACCGCTTCAAAAAATCAAACCGCCAGCGCCCACAGCGGCCACTAAAACCGAGTCTTGAAAAAACCGGGGGGCGACGACTCTTGAACACCAATTTTTGGTATGTAAAACCGGTTCCGTGTTTTTCACTCACCCTCGATTTTGGCTTCCAAACGCACAATGTCAGGCATGGAGGGTCAAGGCAACAACTACACGACGACGAGCGACATCGCCAGCCTTTGCACCTACATGGAACAGACACAAGCGGCGATTCGGCGAATCGAGGCCCTTCTGACAAACCAATCTGCAGCCGCCACCGCAGCTGTCATTGCAGCAGCAAACGTAGCAGGGACAGCAGCAGCAGCGGCGGGGACAGCGACATTCACGGACCGATGGCACACCTTCGCCGAACCTCGAAGCAGCTCACCCGAGGCTTTCCTAAGCGTTAGATCCAAGCGCAAAGGGATCGGATTTTCGACGATTCGTGGCGACCCTCCAAATTTATTTTGAGGTCATTAGCTGTTCGACCCCGACACACGATGCAGCACAAATTCGGCTCGCAGAGACATTGTTGCGGGGACCAGCACTCATTACACTGACGTGGATTTATTACAGTGACGTGGCCCGCGGGGAGAAAACGTGGCCGCAGTTTCCGGCAGACCTCATCAAACGACAACCTACATCGCGCGGCAGCAGATACACCGACACAAACAATACAGTAGTGTAGCAAAGTAGACGCAGCAGATGGAGCTACTATTCAACCGCATCACTGACCGACTGAAGGCAAAAAAATCCAAGGGTACACAGAAGGGCTAAAAATGGAGATTCGCCGACAAATCATCGGAGCGAACTACAGTAGTTACCGCGACATCGTGCGTGCTGCTGCACGATACGACACTTTGACTTGTGGTCAACCCGAAACACAACGTTACGGGCCAAACCGTACATTTGGCACGGAGCGATCGTCACCCCCACGTTCCCCGAACCGATGGATATGGACAAATTTGATGCAAAGAAGCAAACGACAAAATGCGTTTTTTTCGGCGCAGCGAGGCATCAAATTTTGTCGTGCTACAAAATGAAGAAGGCATTGTCAAACATATGTTTATATGTTATACTATAGGTAGGCTTTAGCGGGGTACTCACTATGGGGTACAACCCCTTAGGTTTCACTTTTGTACCAAACTTCTCGATAGTTGAGCCTTCCCCTTTGCCTTAGTCTTAACATGGTAACTAGAGCAGGAGGTCTCTAGGACCTAAGAATCGGGCCCACCTAACTGTGTTACCCTACCTATCGCCTACCTGCCTTGCCTACTGCCCGCGCGCGCCTGGACTGCAGCACGCGTCATCTTTTTTTCGCGCGCGCCTCGGCTGTTAGCGCGTGCGTCACTATTTTTTAGCGCGCGCGTCACTGATTTTTAGCGCGCGCCACTGCTGCACTGCCGCGCATTTCGCGTCGAGCCCGCGCAGCTCACTGCCGTGCGCAGCCCGCCGTCGCGTGCAACCCGCTGTTGCCCGGCGCGCCGCGTCTGTCGCCAGCACGTGTCAGAATGTTATGTTTGTCTAGCCTGCAGTGGGGTAGTCAATAGTGAGTACAGCCCAAATTAGGGTTTCCTATATGTACTCAACTGCTTGCTAGTGAGCCCCCTCTTCTTCATTCTCGCTCATTTCTTCACATGCTATCAGAGCATCTACGCTCCTAGCCTGTGGTCCCACCTAACTACTTCCGCTGCTACTCTGTGTTTGGCACGCCCCGTGGCGTGCCCCTCGCACTACTCTTAGCGGCCCCGTTGCCGCCCTTCTAGGCCCCTCGCGGCCCATTCGCGGCCCCGTTGCCGCCCTTCCAGGCCCCTCGCGGCCCCTTCGCGGCCCCATCGCCGCCCCTTTTGCGGCCCGTCGCCGCCCTTCCAGGCCCCTCGCGGCCCCTTCACGGCCCCGTCGCCGCCCCTATCGGCCCCGTCGACTCCGCCAGCGGCCCCGTCGCCGACCCTAGCGGCCCCGTTGCCGCTCCTATCGGCCCCGTCGCCGCCCCTATCGGCCCCGTCGACGCCGCCAGCGGCCCCGTCGCCGACCCTAGCGGCCCCGTCGCCGCTCCTATTGGCCCCGTCGCTGCCGCCAGCGGCCCCGTCGCCGACCCTAGCGGCCTCGTTGCCGCTCCTATCGGCCCCGTCGCCACCGCCAGCGGCCCCGTCGTCGCCGCCAGCGGCCCCGTCGCCGCCTCCAGCGGCCCCGTCGCCGCCGCTTGCGGCCCCGGCCTTGTCAAAACATTATAGCTTATACATTTGTGTAGGCTATAGTGGGGTAGCCCATAAGGGGTACAACCCAATTAGGGTTAGTACTTGTACCCAACTGTTTCATAGTTCATTCATCCATTCTCACTTCTCGTCATGGTATCGAACATTACGGCCCCTTCGCGCCGCCTTCTACTGCCCCTCGCGCCGCTCTTACGGCCCCGTCTGGCCCCATACGGCCCCGCTTAGGCCCCTTACGGCCCCGTCGCGACCTCGCCTAGGCGCCTTACGGCCCCGTTGCGGCCCCGCCTAGGCCCCTCCGCGGCCCCGTCGTGCCCCTAACGGCCCCGCCTAGGCCCCTTACGGCCCCTTTGTGGCCTCGCCTAGGCCCCTAACGGCCCCTCCGCAGCCCCGCCTAGGCCCCGTCTGGCCCCTTACGGCCCCTTAGGGCCTCGCCTAGGCCCCTTACGGCCCCTCCGCGGCCCCACCTAGGCCCCCCCCCCCCCCCTCCGCAACCCCGTCTGGCCCCTTACGGCCCCTTTGCGGCACCGCCTAGGCCCCTCCGCGGCCCCGTCTGGCCCCCTTTACGGCCACGTCTGGCCCCTTACGGCCCCTTTGCGGCCCCGTCGCCACCTGCGGCCCCGTCGCCACCTGCGGCCCCAAGAACACCTGCGGCCCCACCGCCACCTACGGCCCCGTCGCCACCTCCGGCCCCGCCGCCACCTGCAACCCCGTCGCCACCTGCCGCCCCGCCGCCACTTGCGGCCTCGCCGCCGCCTGCGGCCCAGCCGCCCAGCGTCCGCACCGCCCAGCAGCCGAACCGCCGGCCAGTTGAGCCGCCCGACCGCCGAGCCGCCTAGCAGCCGAGCCGCCCAGCACCGAGCAGACGAGCCGCCCGACCGCCGAGCCGCCGAGCAGCCAAGCGGCCCAACCGCCGAGCCGCCGAGCCGCTCGACCGCCCCTCTTGCCTGGTAAGAGCGCATTCTCTGCCATTGCACTGCCCTACCCTACTGTACTCACTACCTGCCTACTGCTGTTATGGCCTCCCCTAGCGTTCTCACCTTTGACGTTGATGGTAGGGCAGTGGACTTTGAGGTCTGGGTAGATGATCTACACCTTTTCCTGCAGTGCGATAGGGCAGACGGCCTCTCCATGTTTGACCTCACTTCTGGTGCCTCCCCTGCCCCTGCTGCTGATGCTGACGCCACTGTTCGCTCACAGTGGGCCATGCGCGATGCTGCTGCTCGCCTTGCTGTGCGCCGCCACTTACTGACCACTAAGCGTGGACACTTTAGCTAGTACAAGAGTGCTCAGACCTTGTACGACGCTGTAGTTGCACGCTACTCTTCCCCTGCCACTGCTGCACTGAGCCGCCTCATGCTACCGTACCTCTTCCCTGACCTTGGTGCCTTTCCCACAGTCGCTGACCTCATTACGCACCTCCGTACTAGTGACACTCGCTACCGCGCTGCGCTTCCTGCTGAGTTTTGCGCCAAGAACCCCCCCCCCCCCCCCCCCCATCCCCATGTATATCACCCTCTACTACATAGTCACCCGGCTCCCTGACTCTCTTCGGGTAGTCAGGGACCACATCCTCTCTGTTTGCCCCACCACTCTCACCGTTGACCTCCTCGAGGAGGCCCTCCTAGCGATAGAGAAGAGCATAGTCGCTGTAGGAGCTCCTCGTGGTGACCCTCGCACCCCCGTCTTTGAGGGGTCTTCTCCCTCCCCCCTCTTGCCCTCTGTTGCCTCTGCTGGTGCGGCCGACCTCGTTGGTTTCGAGTCGGTCGGCGCTGCGTCTGCCCCGAGCGAGAGACGCCGCACCGGCAAGGGCAAGGGGGGAAAGGGCGCTGGAGGAGCTGGAGGGGGCAGTGGAGGTGGTAGTGGAGGCAGTGGAGGGAGTGGGGGTGGAGGTGGGAGTGGTGTTGGGGGTGGAGGTGGGAGTGGTGCTGGGGGTGGCACCGGCGGCGGCAGCAGTGGAGGCGGCGGAGGCGGTGGAGGTGGCGGAGGGAGCGGAGGCGGCGGGGGTAGTGGAAGAGGCGGAGGTGGAGGAGGCGGCGGAGGCGGCGGAGGTGGCGGCGGCGGTGGAGGTGGCGGTGGTGGAGCGATTCGCGACTCTGCGCAGAGGAGTGGCGCCGGTGGTGGTCAACGCCAGCAGCAGATGCGGAGTGGTGTGACCCTGTCCCCTCAGCAGCTTCGTGAGTGGTACACTGTGCGTCAGCGCGGTGGGGGTTTTGGTCCCTGCTCTTACGTCCTCCGTACCGGCGACCGCGCTGGTGAGTAGTGTGGAGGCCTGCACTCCACCCAGCGCTGCTTTGGTCGCCTGACGGACGCGTGGCGTCGCCAGATCCCTAAGGCGTCAAAGATCTCTTGCTAGGGAGATCTGGCTAAGGCCGGGGTTGCTATCTTTGATCTTGACTTTGATGCTATCCTTGCTGCCATGTATGCTGTTGATACTGGTGTTGTGGGTGATTGTTGCCTGTGTGTACCGCCTGACCAGGGCATTGAGGCTGCTGCTCTAGGTGCTGGTGAGGCTCTTGCTCTAGGTACTAGTGCGTCTACTGCCCCAGGTGCCAGTGCGTCTGCCGCCCCAGGTGCTGGTGAGTCTACTCTCTCAGGTACTACGTCGGCTCAAGCCTTCCACACCTTCACCCTGGACTCGGGTGCGTCCCGCTCCTTCTTACGAGACCGCACCACTCTTTCGCGCTTAGTCGCCCGGTTGCAGTCTCCCTGGCAGACCCCTCTGGGGGTGCTGTCCTTGCTAGCTTCTCCACTATCCTTCCGTGCCCGGCAGCCCCCTCTCGCACCCCTTCTGGTCTCTACATCCCCTCGTTCTCTACGAACTTGGTGAGTGGAGCGACAAACAGGATCGAGGGGTTGACCAATTCACTCCTTCGAGTCAGCGGGTGACCCACTGCTCGTGTGCTCGGACAGGCCGACACTTGGCCACGTTCACCCGTCGGCCAGGGTCGAGCCTGTACACCCTTACTACTGAGTCTCGCCCTACTGCTGAGTCTGCCAAGGTAGCTGCGTCGAGTCAGGTGTTTGCTGCGGCGTCCAGGTCTGGTCCTGAGTCTGCTCCCTGCTCGTGTCGCCTGCTGTCCTACCAGACTCTCCTTTGGCACCACCGCCTTGGTCACCCCTCCTTGCCTCGTCTCCGAGGCCTGGCCTCCCGTGTCCTTGTCTCTAGTCTCCCTCGGTCTCTCCCTCCCCTTCCTCCGGGGCCTGGCCCTACCTGCGTCCCTTGTGTCGAGGGGCGACAGCGCGCCACCCCTCACTCCTCCGAGTTTCCTCCGACAGAGGCTCCGGTGCAGACTCTCCACATGGACATGCAAAGGCAAATCAAGACGAGTATAAAAGGTATAATAAGAAGCCTTGTGTAGAGGCTCATTCTGGGGATCCTAACTTGCGAGTAATCATTTGTGTCCCATCAACCAAAAAGTGAGGTACAACATTTCTGGTAAATTCTGTATCACCCTGATTTTTCAACCTGGAGGAGATTACCATGTGAAGTACGTAGTAATATCCTGATTGAATTACCGCAACCCCATATTTTGGTTGATTTATTGGACTCAGGAGCTGCGTGCTAGTGTAACTCAATCGGAAGTAACTATCGTAGTACTCCGGATAAAAGACCCGGACCCGGGGTTATAAGAATCCCGCCAAGAATTAAGACCCGGTTCTTATAATAAGGGCATGTATATTACTTAAATGAACAGTATGTGCTCTTTTTTAGCATACAAAAGAAAAACGCAGAATGGACTCCACGGCCGTTGAAGGCACGTCACCCAGCAAACATGCTGGGTGCCTTCTCCCATTGGTCCTAAAACGTGGTTACCACATCACAATCTTGCGGGGCCCAATGAACCGATGCCTAACTACGTCGTCCTTACACCTCATGCCCGCAGCCCAATTTGTTCAGGTTTTATAAAGGTGGAAGGTTAGGGGGTTCAGTTTTGGGTGTCAAACATATATGACATAGTCTGTGTAGGCTGTAGTAGGGTAGACTATATGGGGTACAGCACTACTAGGTTTTCTTACTTGTACCCATCTCATTGCTAGTTCAGTCATTCCTATTTCTTCACATGGTATAGGGCGGGTTCCCTAGTGGGACCGTTTCTTCCTAAGGGCCCACCATTTTTTTTTCCTAACCTGCCCGAAGCGCGCTTCGCGCTCTGACCTGCCCTACGCTTTCGCGGCCCCTTAGCGGCCTGCCCTGCTCCTGTGGCCCCTTAGCGACCCCCTTCGTGGCCCCTTAGCGGCCCCTTCGCGGCCCCTTCACGGCCCCTTACCGGCCCCTTCGCGGCCCCTTAGAGGCCCCTTCGCGGCCCCTTCGCGGCCCCTTCACGGCCCCTTAGCGGCCCCTTCGCGGCCCCTTAGCGGCCCCTTCGCGGCGCCTTCGCAGCCCCGCCCAGTTGCCCGTAGCGGCCCCGCCCCATCGCCAGTCGAGGCCCCGCCACGTCGCCACCCGGGTGTCGCCCCTGCCTCGTCGCGACGCCCTTGCGGGACCCGCAAGGCACGGCTCGTGAGCGTCGCGACGCCCCAACGGGACCGGGGCGTTGCCCCCTCTCGTTGCAATGCCCCTGCGGGACTCGCGCGGCGTCGCCCTTACCCACCGCAGCGCCCTGCCCTAACCCGCGCCCGACCTTCGGACGGCCACCCTTGCCCTCCCCCCTGAAGCAGCCGCCCCTGAACCCTGGAGCAGCCGCCCTTGCATCAGTCGCCCCTGGCCTCTGGAGCACCCGCCCCTGGCCTCTGGAGCAGCCGCCCCTACAGCAGCCGCCCCTGGCCCTTGGAGCAGCCACCCCTGGCCCCTGGAGCAGTCGCCCCAACAGCAGCCGCCCCTGGCCCCTGGAGCAGCCGCCCCTGCAGCTGCCGCGAAGCTCTCGCCCTGCAGTGGTAGCGGCCTTGCCGTTGCCGCCGTCTTACGCCTGCCCTTCTCGCCACTGGTGAGCACTGCCTTGCCCGTACTGCTGTTACTGCTGCTCTTGCTGCTACTGCTCTTTCTACTGCTACTGCTACCCCTGGCGTGGCTAGATGCAGCTCCAGCGTCGTCCGCGTGAGTCCCTCATGCCCCAACAGCTTCGTGAGTGGTATGCCAGTTGGGGTTGTCGGAGTGGCAGTAGTAGGAGTCGTCCTTGAGTGGGTAGTTCAGGAGCTTCTTGTAGTGGCCCGGTGTAGCAGCAACGTCGTCCGTACGAGACTCGTTCACCCCAGCAGCTTTGTGAGTGGTACGCTCAGAATAGAGGGTCGCTGAGTACTGCTCGCTGCCCGTACGTTATTCGCACAGGTGTTCAGACTAGTCGGCCTTGCGGGACGCCTGGTCACACAGAGTCCCGCTGCTTCGCCCGTCTGAGCGACGCTTGGCGTACAGAGTTTGGCGACGCCGGTGAGCTCCCCGACTGGGTGGAGCTGCTTAGACAGAGGGTAGATATCTTTGCTCTTGACTAAGATGTTTTTCTCACTGCAATGTATGCATTGTCTACTACTGCCGAGGGAGCCTGTCACGTGTATGTGCCGCCTGACCCCGGTGTCCAGTCTGCAGCTCTAGGTGCTGGTGAGGCTGCTGCTCTAGGTGCTCGTGCGTCTCCTGCTCCAGGTGTCGGTGAGGCTGTGGCTATAGGTGCTAATGAGTCAACTGCTCCAGGTGCTGGTGAGTCTGCTCTCTCAGGTGCTGCGCCTGCCGCGGTTTTTGCACACCTTCACCCTTGACTCGGGTGCTTCCCGCTCCTTCTTTCAAGACCGCACCACCCTCACGCCGCTTAGTCGGCCGGTTGCAGTCTCCTTGGCAGACCCCTCTGGGGGTCCTGCCCTTGCTCACCACTCCACTGTCCTACCGTGTCCGGCGGCCCCGTCTGGCTCCCTGTCAGGTCTTTACCTCCCCTCGTTCTCTACGAACTTGGTGAGTGGTGCTGACCTGCAGGATGGAGGGGTTGACCAGTTCACTCCTACGAGTCAGCGAGTGACCCACTGCACGTGTGCTCGGACGGGCCAACAATTGGCCACGTTTACCCGTCAGCCGGGGTCGAGCCTGTACACACTGACGACCGAGTCTCCTTCGGTTACTGCGTCTGGTCAGGTAGATGCGTCGGGTCAGGTGTTTGTTGCAGCGTCTCGGTCTGGTCCTGAGTCTGCCCCCTGCTCGTGTCGCCTCCTGTCCCACCAAACTCTCCTTCGGCACCACCGCCTTGGTCACTCCTCCCTGCATAGTCTGCGATGCATGGCCTCCCGTGTCCTTGTCTCTGGTCTCCCTCGTATTAGAGACTAAGGATGGAGTCTACGAAGATTAGGTGGCTAAAATTCTCAAAATCGTTGGCTTAGAATTCTGGACAGAAACGTCGACTTCACAAGAAACGACGTCAACGAAAGGTGCACTGTTAAAACTTCACCAAACTTAGATATGTTGTAGCGCTAGTCCGTGGCTACAATTTCCAAGTTGAATCATACGAAACGATGAAGTATTTCTTGAGCTATCAATTTCGGCGCACTAGAGGGTATGCTGCCATAGAATCTTAACTCAATCACAAAGTTCTCACACAAGTTCACAATTACTACACAAGAGAGTTAGAGTAGCAATAAACCAGGTGGGATGGGATGAGGAGGACGAGAGGGAAGGTCCCAAGACAGTCCCCAACCAAGGAAACCCCATGCCACACAATTCCCCTCTCCATAGGCAACCCCACTTTCACTTTTGTCACTTTCCCAACCCATGCCATCCACCTTAACCCAACTTGGCCACACTTGCCAACCTGGTTTGGTATCTCCCAACCACTTGGCAGCATCTACAGTGATGTTGACGAATTTCCCAACCCCCAAAAGTCTGTACCCCATATTGAGTCAACCCCACAACTTCCCATAGTCACCACAACCAAATATCAAAAGCATACGAACTCCAACGTTCGTAACTTTCTTGTTCGTGCTCCGATTGAAGCGATACTTGGTTCGTCGGAAAGCTCTTGAGCAGAGGAGTCACTTCAGATATCTGCTCAAGCCAAATAACATTCACACACACTCAGAAAAATCAAACCACATCAAACACAAATTCTTGCACACGCTCACACCACGCATGCAACGCACGAACATATGATGGGAGGCAGACAGACGTGAATGCATATGATTGCATCACACAACAAACTCCCCCTCTGGCTGCCAACCATCATCCCACATGCCATAGCTCAAGCATGCACCCTCAATGCACACTCATGCCAGCAAGCTTCATGCCCTTCCAATGCTCAGATTCAGCCAGGCGCTTGGTGATGGGTCTTCACAATCTCTAGCCGCACCTCCTTGTCCAGGAGCCTCCTCACCCAGTGCCACTTAGGCCTGATGTGTTTGGTCAGCCCATGAAGACAAGCATTCTTCGCTAGCTTCACCGCTGACTCATTGTCACAGAAAATTACAGTCGGCTCCCTCTCGCACACTCCGATCTCCTCCAACAAACGCCTCAGCCACACCACCTCCTTTGCCCCATGATGCAGGGCCATGTACTCTGTCTCACACGAGGACTGCCCCACCTCGTTCTGCTTCTTGCTCCGCCAGCTCACTGCACCACCTCCAAACAGGCACACATAGCCTCCAATGCTGGTGCCATCCGCCTTCACAGAGTTGAAGCTGGCGTCGGTGTAGCAAGTCAGAAGCATCTCCCCCTTGCCCAAATCAGCTGCACCCCTCTGCAGCCTCTGTCTCACAGCACTGTACTCCAAGCCCACTGATGCTGTAGCGCTCACATAGCGGACCAACCTCTTGGCCGCTTCCAGCTGCTCATGACTGGGGCGTGCAACCACACTGGCAAGCCTGGATGTAGCAAAGGCAATGTCAGGCCGTGTGTGGTTAGCCGCATAATTGAGTGCCCCCACCATGGAATGAAACAGCTTCCTGTCACTCTCACCCACCACCTCCTCATCAGCACAGGGCTCCACTGTGAACCCTGAAGGCAGTGGGGTGGCTGGCTTCCCTCCATTTTGCAGCCCATACTTCTCGCCCAGCCCCTCACAGTACTTCCTCTGGTGCAACCTCAACACTCCCTTGTCAAGGTCCCTCTCCACATGCATACCCAGGTAGTACTTCACATCTCCCATCTTGGAACACTTGAACTGCATCTCCAGCATCTCCTCCACACGCTCAATCATTGCAGACGACTCAGAGAAGAGCAGGATGTCGTCCACATACACCAGGAGCATGAGAAACTGCTCCTTTTCTTGTAGTAGGAACAGGCTATTGTCACACTCACTCTTCTTGAACCCCCAGCCAGCAGTGTCTCCTCTAGCTTGTGGTACCATGCACGAGGAGCCTGCTTCAGGCCATAGATGGCCTTCTTCAGCCTGCACACCCTGCCGCTCCCATCATCCAAACCCTCAGGCTGTAACATGTACAGCTCCTCCAGAATGATCCCATTGAGGAAGGCGGTGGTGATGTCCATCTGCTTCACCCGCCATCCACGGTTTGCTGCCATTGCCAGTGACACTTTCAATGTTGTGCCTTTCCCCACAGGAGCAAAGATCTCGTCAAAATCCTTCCCCTTTGTCTGCTGAAACCCCTTAGCCACAAGCCTTGACTTGTAGCGGGTCAGCTCCCCATCTGGTCCGTACTTATGCCTGAAGATCAGCTTGGAAGAAATGGCCTTCTTCCCAGGTGGCAGCTCACACAGCTCCCACGTCTCGTTCTCCAGCAGAGAGTCATACTCCTCCTTCACACTCTGCTTCCATTTTTCAGCATCCGGCCCGCTCAATGCTTCAGCTAGCATCTTGGGCTCAGGAACGGCTGCCCAGTAGCAGTGTGCTATCTCATCCTCATCACACTGCTCAGCCACACTCCCAGCCCTTACCACCTTTGGCTTGCCAAAGCTCGGATAGGTCAGCCGGTTTGGAGGGCGCACATCCCTCCTAGGCCGGTCAACCGGACGTGCGGCACCTTGTGGAGCACCTTGCTGCTGCTGCTGCTGCTGCTGCGGCTGCTGCTGCTCCTCCACCTCAGGTTCTCCCCCATCCTCAGTCACCCCAGAAATCTCCTTCTCTGAGACAATGACCTGCACTTGTCTCGAAGGCCGCTGCACCTCATCGGCCTCAATGATCAGCGGTGTAGTAGGAAGCTTCTGCTGCTGCTGCTTCCACTCCTTGTAGTATAAGGACTCGAGGAACTTCACATCCCTTGACACAGTCAGATGCTGGCTGGTCAAGTCCCAAATCAGCCAGCCCTTGTGATCCTTAGCGAGCCCCAAGTGCACACCCCATCTCCCAGAAGCTTCTAGTTTTCCCCTCTTCTCCTTAGGCACATGAAACACCACCATGCACCCAAAGGCTCTCAGCATGTTGACTACTGGTGCACTCCCATACCACTTGGTGTAGGGGACCCACTGCTTGTCCCCCACAGTTGCCAGCACCCTGTTCTTCACAAGGGCGACCTGCCGCAGTGCAGTCACCCAAAACGGATCCGGCAACCCTGCACGCCCAAGGAGAGTGCGAGCACCTTCCTGCAGGGTCCGGTTGAACCGCTCAGCCACGCCATTCTGCTGAGGGTTGTAGGGCATCGTAAGCTGATGCTGGATCCCCTTCTTCTTCAGCACCGCCTCAAAATCAGCGCCAATGAATTCTCCTCCATTGTCGGTGCGGATCACCTTCACCTTATGTCCGCTCTCCCTTTGAGCTCTTGGCATCCACTCCTTGAGAACAGTCGCTGCCACCTCCCCCTTAGTCTTCAAAGGGTACACCCACATCGCACGCGTGTGGTCGTCCACAATCGTCAAGAAATAGCGGCTGCCCGAGAGAGAAAGGGCCCTCGTGGGACCCACCACATCCATGTGCACTAGTGCAAGTGGTGCCTTGGCTGGTCCTGTGCTGTTGCTGAAGGGAAACTTCGTGAATTTTGTCTCAAGGCATGTAGGGCAGCTCCCAATCTCCTTTGCTCCCCCCTTCACCTCCAGCCCCTTCAAGTACCCTTCCTTTACCAATTTCTGCAGCATAGGAATGTTCACATGGCACAGCCTCTCATGCCACGTCTTCCAATTAGCCTCACCACTCCCAGATGAAGTCTTTGCCCATGCAGCTGTCGCATCCACACCAGCAAGCACCTCACCATGTGGTTGCTGTGACTGCTGCACCTTCTTGACTGCATCCAGGGCCCTTGCAGTTGGTGCAGTCTCCTCTCCTCCCGCAGTTGCTTTAGCCGCTGCCGCTGCCTTTGCCGTTGCTGGTGGTTTCCCCTTCTAAGGGATGATGGGCAGCTGCCATAGGTCCTTGATGAAGCTGCTCTTCTCCTCCAAGTTCCACAGCAGCAACTTCCCAAGCTTTGCACGGCAGCTGGTTGGGCCGAAGATAACTTCAGCCTTGCTCTTCTGCAGCCGACGCACAGAAAGAAGGTTAGCGGACAAACCTTCAACCAACAGCACATTCCCAAGCCCCACAAGCTCTCCATTGGCTCCCATCACCTTGGCATTCCCAACACCAATCACAGGGAGCAAAGCACCTGAAGCGGCAGCCACAAACTTGATCTTCCCAAGAGGTTTTACCTCATCAAGCAAATCTGCCCGTGGGGTCATATGACTCGTGCAACCTGAATCGATCACCCAGTGAGTGAGGGGGTGCATCACAACCTTCCCTACTGAACCCACATCACCCCCACTCCCTTGCACATCCTCAACCATGAGGAACATCCCAGGGTTGGCTTTACCTTGTGCACCATCACCTTGTGCACCTGAACCTTGCACAGCGCCACCTCGTGCACGTTCACCACTTGGCGGCTTCATGCCTGGGGGCGCCCATCCCTCAGGCCGGCTGAAACACTTGAACCACGGGTGTCCAGCCTTCTTGCAGTACCAGCACGCACCCTCCATTCGGGTGCTCCCCTTGCCACCAGAGCTCCCATGCCCCTCATTGTAGTCACCTCGGCCTCTCCCTCTGCCAAAGCCTCTCCCACGGCCTCAACCTCTCCCTCCCCCTCTTCCTCTGCTGCCTCCTGCAGCTCCATACCCCTCAGCAGTTTTGTTGGCAGCACCACCTCCAGTGTGACGCCTGCGGAAGTCCTCCTGCAGGATCTGGTGCCGTAGCCACTCAGGCGTCCATTTGTCCTGCTGAACGTTGAGGGTGGGGATGAGGTTGTCCCACGAGTTGTCGAGCACCGAGATGATCTTGGTGCACTGTTGCATCTGCGACACTTCGCTGCCCGCCGCTGCCATCCTCGCATAGGTGTCCTTGATCTTGTCAAGGACCGGTTTCACATCATCTCCCGGTTTCATGGAGAGGGCAGCCAACTCCTTCTCCAACACAATCACCATCGGCAGCGTGTTGGACTGAATCACGTCGCGTAGCAGCTTCCATGCCTTCGGTCCGGAATCATCCAACTCCACCAAATCCTTGATGTGATGGAACATGTCGTTGTTGACCGATTGGAGGATGAGGTCGTACAGCACCGCGCTCTTCTCAATCCACCGATCGCGGGCATCTCCTTCCCCCGGCATCTTCTCCTCTCCCATTGCAATTTTCAGCAGCTTGTAGCGCTTGAAGGCGCTCCGCATCCGCCCGCTCCATTCCTCATAGTTGGAGCCATCCAAAGCTTCAATCTTGGATGGTGGCGGTTCACTCCTCTTCTCAACTGCATCTCCACTTCCTTGACTCATCTTCTCTGCTCCCAATCACAATTTCAGCTCCCCCTTTGCTGTCCACACCGAAGTCCCACAATATTTTCACAAGTGTCGGTGCCAACGAAATTTCGGCAGAGTTTCCCCTTAGCGGAAGTCACATCCAACCTCCGGAACTCCACTTAGGCACGCCCACAGGCCATGGTGGGTCTAGGAGGGTCTTCACACTTCATTAGACTCCCCACAAGGTGCTTAATCAGCTCTGATACCACTTGTTAGAGACTAAGGATGGAGTCTACGAAGATTAGGTGGCTAAAATTCTCAAAATCGTTGGCTTAGAATTCTGGACAGAAACGTCGACTTCACAAGAAACGCCGTCAACAAAAGGTGCACTGTTTAAACTTCACGAACGTTACATATGTTGTAGCGCTAGTCCGTGGCTACAATTTCCAAGTTGAATCATACAAAAAGATGAAGTATTTCTTGAGTTATCAATTTCGGCGCACTAGGGGGTATGCTGCCATAGAATCTTAACTCAATCACAAAGTTCTCACACAAGTTCACAATTACTACACAAGAGAGTTAGAGTAGCAATAAACCAGGTGGGATGGGATGAGGAGGACGAGAGGGAAGGTCCCAAGACAGTCCCCAACCAAGGAAACCCCATGCCACACAATTCCCCTCTCCATAGGCAACCCCGCCTTCACTTTTGTCACTTTCCCAACCCATGCTATCCACCTTAACCCAACTTGGCCACACTTGCCAACCTGGTTTGGTTTCTCCCAACCACTTGGCGGCATCTACAGTGATGTTGACGAATTTCCCAACCCCCAAAAGTCTGTACCCCATATTGAGTGAACCCCACAACTTCCCATAGTCACCACAACCAAATATGAAAAGCATACGGACTCCAACGTTCGTAACTTTCTTGTTCGTGCTCCGATTGAAGCGATACTTGGTTCGTCAGAAAGCTCTTGAGCAGAGGAGTCACTTCAGATATCTGCTCAAGCGAAATAACATTCACACACACTCAGAAAAATCAAACCACATCAAACACAAATTCTTGCACACGCTCACACCACGCATGCAACGCACGAACATATGGTGGGAGGCAGACAGACGTGAATGCATATGATTGCATCACACAACACCTCGGTCCCTCCCTCCCCTTCCTCCGGGGCCTGCCCCTACCTGCGTTCCCTGCGTGGAGGGGCGGCAAAGCGCCGCTCCTCACTCCTCCGAGTTTCCTCCGACAGAGGCTCCGCTGCAGACTCTCCACGTGGACGTGTGGGGCCCGGCCCGCATCCGTGGACAGGGTCATGAGCGTTACTACTTGCAAGTGGTTGACGAGTACTTGCGTTACACTACAGTCTTCCCCTTGCGCCGCAAGGGTGAGGTCACTGAGGTGTTGATCGACTGGATCGGCGCTGCTCGTCTCCAGCTCAGAGAGAGTTTCAGCTTGGACTTTCCTGTTTTGCGTTGGCACTCCGATAGGGGTGGAGAGTATTCCTCCGACCTTCTACGAGCCTTTTGTCGGGCGGAGGGCATTCGCCAGACGTTCACGCTTCCGGCCTCTCCACAGAAATATGGGATTGCTGAGCACCGCATTGGCATGGTCATGGACGTTGCTCATACGTCCATGATCCATGCGGCTGCTCCCCAATTTCTGTGGCCGTTCAGTACGCGGCGCATCAGATCAACCTTCAGCCCCGGGTCTCCATGCCGGAGACCTCTGCGGTGGACGGGGAAGGTTGGCGATGCGTCTGCCTTCCGTGTCTGGAGATCTCGAGCTTTCGTCCGCGACTTGTTTGCGGACAAGCTGTCCTCCCGTGCTGTTCCTTGCGTCTTCCTTGGCTCCACCCCTGACGCGCCTGGTTGGCAATTTTACCACCCCACCTCGCACCGTATTCTTTCCTCTCAAGACGTCACGTTTGACGAGTCGGTTCCCTACTACCGTCTCTTCCCCTATCGCACTGCTCTCCTTCCCCCCCCGCCACTCTTCGTCACGCCCGGTCCCCCTCGGTAGATCCCCTCCCCCCCCCCAGGGTCGTGCCCCCTCAGGTGTGTCCCAAGTAGACGCAGTGAAGCCTGTCGAGGTAGCTTTTGACTTTGGTGCTGCTAGGGGTGCTGAGTCTGCGGGTGCCAAGTCTGGGGGTGCTGAGCCTGAGCGTGCGGAGCCTGGGGGTGCTGGGACTGGGGGTGCTGAGTCTGGGGGTGCTGAGCCTGGGGTTGCTGAGTCTGGGGGTGCGGTGCCCGGTGGTGCTGGGCTTGGAGGTCCTTCAGCTGCTTCGTCCCGGCGGGAGCCACTCTCTCTGCAGTAGCTGCGCGAGTGGTTTGCTAGGCGCTGGCGCCATGCTGCTGAAGCTGGTGGTGCTTCCGGCGCTGGAGGTTCTGCAGCGGTAGGAGGTCCTTCTGTTGCTGGGGCTACTTGACGTTCTGGAGCCACAGGTCCCGGAGGTGCTCGTACTGGAGGTATTGGAGCTACCGGGCCTGGTGGTGTGACTGGAGCTGGAGCTGCTGGAGGTGCTGCTGGAGGTGCTAGAGCTGGAGGTGCTGTTGGAGCCGGTGCTCCTATTGGTGCTGGAGTTGGCGCTACTGGAGCAAATGGTGGTGCTGCTGGAGCTGTTGGAGCTGACACTGGCGGAGCTGGTGCTGTCCTTGCTGGTGCTAGCACCACGGGTCCCGGAGGTGCTCGTACTGGAGGTACTGGAGTTGCTGGCGGTGCAAGAGCTAGCGGTCCTGCTAGAGCGGGAGCTTCTGGAGGTGCTGCAGGAGCCAGTGCTCCTCAGGGTGCTGGAGTTGGCGCTACTGGAGCGGCTGGTGCTGCTACTGGAGCTGGTGGAGCTGCTGGCGTCAGAGCTGACGCTACGGGTGCTGGTGCTGTCCCTACTGGTTCTGGAGGTGCTGTGCGGCCACGGCGGTACTTCATTCCGCTCCTTGAGCAGGTTCTTGGTCTTCCGCCCTCTACTGGTCCTGCTCCTTCCTTAGAGTGTCCACTGCCTGTCCTGTCCGAGTCACAATTACAGCCCTCCTCCCCACTGCCTGCTCCTTCTACGTACACTGGTCCTACTAGAGGTCTTGCTGAGCGTCGTGAGCCTGCGTCTTATCCTGCGTCGCCTGTTCGTGCTGCTCGCACTAGTCGTCGTGTTCCGCGTCAGCGTCCTCCTACGGTCCCAGGCACGCACCTGATGGCACTGCGGCCTTCAACTGCTCCACTCCGTGTCCCTTTGCCATCTCCTCCATAGTCCTCTCTTCCTACTCTTGCTGACCCGGAGTCTCACTCCCTTTGTGCTGTCAGTCCTACTATCACGCATCTCCTGGCTACTGTTGTTAGTGACCCTTCCCTTAAGTCTACTACTGCGTCTGCCTTAGTTGCTGAGCTTGTCGACTTCGCTGCTTAGTGTCGTCTTGACTACGCCGCTAGTCTTGTTGCTGAGTCTGAGTCAGTCTGTCCTCCGTCCGTCGGGGGTGAGTGTGCTCTTAGCAACGGACGTCCTATAGGGCACGCAAGAGGAGTTCCAGTGTTTTGTTGTTGCTTTACCTGATCTCGTGTCCTTGCTAGTTGCCCCTGAGGGAGACCCGGATGCACCAGACATCCCGACTCCGCGCTCTTACGCAGAGGCCATAGAGGGTCTCTGCTCCTCTCAATGGCAGTCAGCCATGGACGCAGAGATGGCTTCCTGGAAGTCCACAGGCACCTACATCGACAAGGTTCCCCCTCCTGGGTCGAACATTGTCAGTGGCATGTGGATTTTCAGAATGAAGCGGCCGCCGGGGTTCTCCGCTTGTCTTTTAGGCACGTTACGTGGCTCGAGGCTTCAGTCAGCGGCAAGGAGTTGACTAATTTCAGACCTTTTCTCCCACCTCAAAGATGACCACTCTTTGGGTGCTACTACACATAGCTGTTCAGCGCGACTACGAGCTTCACTCTCTTGACTTCAGCACTGCTTTCCTATAGGGCAGCCTGCACGAGGAGATTTGGCTGCGCCGCCCACCTGGCTTGACTGGGTCGTTTCCTCATAGTACCCGTTGGAGCCTCCGGCGGCCAGTCTACAGTCTCCGCCAGGCGCCCCGTGTGTGGCACGACACACTGGGGACTACGCTTGCGGCTCTTGGGTTTGCTCCTTCAAAAGCTGACCCGTCGTTGTTTCTACGCACCGACACTTCGCTGACGCCGTTCTACATCCTCGTGTACGTCGACGACTTGGTCATTGCTACTGCTGAGACTGCTGGACTCGCCCACGTAAAGTCCGAGCTGTAAGAGAGACACACGTGCACAGACCAAGGTGAACGGCGTAGCTATCTTGGCTTGCAGATCACCCGAGACAGAGCACGGCGCACCATTACCCTGACTCAGTCACACATGGTACAGCAGGTCCTTCAGCGCTTCGACTTCACGTACTCCTCGCTTCAGACCACTCCTCTGTCTACTCGCCACTCGCTCTCAGCTCTGCCTCCGGATGAGTCCATCGAGCCGATTGGCCCGTACCCAGAGCTTGATGGCTGCCTCATGTACCTGATGACCTGCACTCGACCTGACCTGGCATACCCTCTTAGCATCTTGGCACGCTATGTTGCTCCTGGGAGACACCGACCAAAGCACATGGCTGTTGCGAAGAGGGTGTTGCACTACTTGTGCAGTACGTCAGGCATGGGGCTCGTGCTTGGAGGGCGGAGCTCAATGGCCCTCACTGGTCACTCAGGCGCGTCTTGGGTTGACGACCTGGCTACGCAGCGGTCGTCACAGGGTTACACCTTCAGCCTTGGTTCCGGCTCTGTTTCGTGGCGGTCTACCCGCCCGTCTTCTCTTCTCAGCTGCAGCTGTGAGGCTGAGATCTACGCAGGGTGCATGGCTGCATAGGAGTTACGTTGGCTCACTTGCTTGTTGACTGACGTGGGAGAGCCGCCTCGTTCTCCTCCAGTTCTGTATGTAGACAACAAGGCCATGCTGGCCTTGTGTCAAGAGCATAGACTGGAGCACAGAACGAAGCACATTGCTCTTCGCTACTTCCTAGCTTGTGAGCTGCAGCAGTGTGGTCAGCTGCGCCTTGCTTACTTGGCCTCTCGGGCCAACACTGCTGATATCTTTACCAAGGCACTTTAGCCTTGTGATCATCAGCGCTTTTGTACGATGCTAGGTCTTGTGCCTACTTGGCCTCACTTGCTCACTTCTTGACTTTGCTTGTACTATAATCTATATATACCTTCAATTGCATGCTTACCCTTGCTAGGTTGAGATCACTGTCTTGCTTGTTCACCTTGATATATAACTCTGCAAGTGAACAGGCCTTGTGGCCCTGTGCTTGCGCTTAGATTGTGTGGTGATGTTGTGATCCACCCTGAGCTTGCCTTGTTTCGCTTGACTGGTCTTGTGACCTCTTTTTCTCCCCCACTTTGCCTTTGGGGGTGTGTGAAACATATATGACATATTCTGTGTAGGGTGTAGTGGGGTAGACTATATGGGGTACAACACTGCTAGGTTTTCTTACTTGTACCCATCTCCTTGCGAGTTCAGTCATTCCTCTTTCTTCACATTGGGGTTGTGGGGAGAGGATATATTTTGCAAATTTTGTTGTTTTTGTCAAACTGTATTTGTGCTAGTTCTATGTAGGCTAGCCCATTTGGGGTACAACCGAATATTATGGTTAGTACTTGTACCCACAACTCATTCAATGCAACCATTCCTGCTCGTTGATTCTGACATGGTTTTAGAGCACTAGGTCCGTAGGACCGTTTTTTTTTTCAGGCCTACCATTACCTAGTGATCGACTACGGTTACCGCGTCACCCCACGCCCTGCCCTGCGCTGCACTGTCAGCGCGTGCCCTGCCCTGCGCTAGCGCCCTGCCCTGCGCTAGCGCCCTGCCCTGCGCTAGCGCCTTGCCCTGCGCCAGCGCCTCGCCTTGCGATAGCGCCCTGCCGTGCGCCAGCGCCCTGCCCTGCGCCAGCGCCCTGCCCTGTGCCAACGCCCTGCCCTGCCCTGCCCTGCGCCAGCGCCTTGCCCTGCGCCAGCGCCCTGCCCTGTGCCAGCGCCCTGCCCTACGCCAGCGCCCTGCCCTGCGCCTGCGCCGTGCCCTGCGCCAGCGCCCTGCCCTACGCCCGCGCTGCTGCCCTGCGCGTCGCGCCTTACGGCAGCCCGCGCGTTGCGCGCTACTTCCCCGCGCGTCATGCTCTAAGGCAGCCTGCGAGTCGTGCGCTGCTGCCCCGCGCGTCGTGCTCTGCTGCAGCCCGCGTCTCGCGCCCTGCTGCCCCGCGCGTCGCGCCCTACGGCAGCCCGCGAGTCGCGCGCTGCTGCCTCGCGCGTCGCGCTCTGCTGCAGCCCGCGCGTCACGCCCTACTGCAACATGCGTGTCGCGCCCTGCTGCCCTGCACTGCGCGCGCCCTGTTGCCTGTGCCGCCCTGGCCGAGCCGAGCCACCCTACGCGACCCGATCCACCCTACTGCTCGTGCTACTGCTGCTGCTGGTGGAGGTGCTGCTAGGAGTGCTAGAGGTGATGCAGCCTAGCTTCACCGAGCCGCTCTGCTGCTCTTACTGCTACTGCTTCTCTTTGTGCTACTGCCTCCACTTCGTACTGCCCTAGAGGTCGCGCTCCTCCTAGCTTGCCCGCCATGACTTCACTCTGTAGTAGCGGTGGGAGTGGTGACAGCGGTGGTGGTAGTAGTGGAAGTGGTGGCGGCCGTAGTAGCAGTCACAATGGCGCTGCTTGGTGCGGAGTTTCTGGCGGTGGCCAGATGCAGCTACGGCGGCGTCCAACCCTTAGGTCCTAGCAGCTTCGTGAGTGGCTTTACCAGCTTGGGACGTCTCCGAGTCCTGGTCGCTGCCCGTACGTCATTCGCACAGGACATCGAGCTGGTCAGACCTGTAGGACACCTAGTTACGCACAGTCCCGCTGCTTGGCGACGAGGCTGAGACCCCCCACAAGCTTGAGCTGCTTAGGTCGGGCGTTGATGTCTTTGCTTTATACTATGACGCCATCCTTAATGTTTATCCTTTGCCTGGTGGAGCTTAGAGTGAATGTTACCTGTGTGTGCAGTACGACCCTGGTATAGAGGTTGCTGCTCTAGGTTCCAGTGAGGCTGCTGCCTTAGGTGCTAGCGAGTCTGCTCTCTCAGGTAGTGCGCCTGATGAGGCCTTGCACACCTTCACGCTTGACTCACGTGCTTCCCGTTGTTTCTTTTGCGACAGCACCGCACTCACGCCACTCACTGCACCTGTTGTAGTGTCTCTGGCTGACCCCTCAGGGGGGCCAGTTCTTGCACGGTCCACCACTGTGCTCCTATGCACGGCGGTTTCGTCTGGCTCACTGTCAGGCCTCCACCTCCCCTCGTTCTCTACGAACTTGGTGAGCAATGCAGTTCTCAAGGACCAGTGGGTTGACACTTTTACCCCTGAAGGATAGCGTGTGGCGATCTGTACGTGCTCTCAGACCGGCCGCCACCTGGCCACATTTACCCATCGGCCAGGGTCGAGTCTTTACAAACTGACTACTAAGTCCCCTCAGGTAGCTGCTACTGGTCAAGTGTCTGCATCAGGTCAGGTAGCCTCCCCTTGTGAGTGTCGCTCCCTTTCGCACCAGACTCTTCTCTGGCACCACCGCTTGGGACACCCCTCCTTGCCACGTCTACGTGGCATCCACCGTTGCCTCCTTGTGTCAGGTCTTCCCAGGTCTCTCCCTCCCCTCCCTGCCTCGCCTGTGCGGCCCTGCCTTCCTTGCGTCAAGGAGCGGCAGCGCGCTGCTCCTCACTCCTCCTCATTTCACCCGATAGAGGCTCCTCTGTAGGCCCTCCACCTGGACGTGTGGGGCCTAGCCCGCGGTCGTGGACAGGAGCGGTACTTTCTCCTGATTGTCGACGACTATTTGCATTACACCACAGTCTTCCCCTTGCGCACCAAGGGTGAGGTCCCTGCTATCCTGATCCTTTGGATCCGAGCAGTTCGTCTCCGGCTCCGCCGCAAGTTCCGCCAGGACCCCGTGTCCTGTGTCTGCACTCTAACAGAGGTGGTGAGTTCACCTCCGACCTCTTACGGGCCTTCTTTCAGGGGGGGGGGGGGGGGGGGGGGGCATCGAGCAGTCGTTCACGCTTCCGGGCTCACCGCAGCGAAATGGGGTTGCAAAGCACCGCATTGGCTTGGTCATGGAGGTCGCTCGTACCTCCTTGATCCATGCAGTTGTTAGAAACTAAGGACGAGGTCTACGAAGATTATGGGCCGAAATATCTCAAAATCGTTGGGCCTAGTTTCTGGACAGAAAAGTTGAGTTCACAAAAAACTTCGTCGATGAAAAGTTCACTGTATAAACTTCACTAAACTCAGATATGTTGTAGCCCTAGTCCGTGGCTACAATTCTCAATTTGAATCGTACGATAAGGTGAAGTAATTCTTGAGTTATGAATATCGGCGAGCTGCGAAAGAGAACTTAACTCAATCACAATTATTCTAACAAGTTCCACAATTACTACACAAGAGAGTTAGAGTAGCATTGAACCAGGTGGGAGGGGATGAGGAGGACGAGAGGGAAGGTCCCAAGAGAGTCCCCAACCAAGGAAACCCCATGCCACACAATTCCCCTCTCTCTAGGCTACCCAACTTTGACATTTGTCACTTTCCCAACCTCCACAATCCACCTCACCCAAGTTGGCCACACTTGCCAACCCAATTTGGTTTCTCCCAACCACTTGGCAGCATCTACAGTGATGAGGACGAATTTCCCAACCCCCAAAAGTCTGTACCCTTTATTGAGTCACTTCACAACTTCCCAAAGTCGTCGCATCACAAATCTTTGAACGATCATAACTTCATCGTTCTTGCTTCGATCGCGACGATTCTTGGTTCGTCGGAAAGCTCTTGAGCAGAGGAGTCACTTCAGATATCTGTTAAGGGCCAAATAACATTCACACACACTCAGAAAATCCAAACTACAGAAAACACAAATTCTTGCACACGCTTACACCACGCATGCAAAGCAAGAACATATGATGGGAGGCGGATAGACGTGAATGCAGATCATAACATCACATAACAGTCGTGGCTCCCCATTTTCTGTGGCCATTTGCGGTCTGGTACGCAGCGCAGCAGCTCAACCTCTGGCCCCATATCTCCTTGGCGGAGACCTCGCCCACAATGCGTTGGACGGGGGAGGTTGGCAATGCGTCGCGTTTCCGAGTCTAGGGTGCTCGTGCCCTTGTCCGCGATACTTCCGCGGACAAGCTCTCCTCCCGCACCATTCCCTGTGCCTTCCTTGGCTTTGTCCCTGACGCGCCTGGCTGGCAGTTTTACCACCCCACCTTGCACCGTGTCTTCCCCTCTCAGAACGTCACCTTTGACGAGTCGGTTCCTTTCTACCGTCTCTTCCCCTACCGCACTGCCCCTCTCCCTCCCCCGCCGCTTTTCCTCGCTCCAGGTCCCCCTCCGGTAGACCCCCTCCGCCCTCAAGAACCTACTCCTTCAGGTGTGTCTCAGGTTGACCCGCCCTCCTTGGCTGAGCCTATTGAGGTCACTAGCGACTCTGGTGCTTCTGGGGGTGATGCGTCTGGGGGTGCTGAGCCTGTCCGTGAGGTGCTGGGGGGTGCGGAGCCCGGGGGTGCTGAGCCGGAGGGTGCCGGGTCGGGGGGTGCTGAGTGTGCTGGCGTTCCTCTGGGTCTCGTTTCACGACGCGGGTCTCTCTCACCTTAGCAGGCACGAGAGTGGCTTGCGTCGCGAACCCACCTGAAGAGTCGTGCTGCTGGGGCTGCCTGTCGTGGAGGCGCTGGGAGTGCTGGTGTCTCTGGTCCTGGAGGTGCTCGTACTAGAGGTACTAGAGCTGCCGGGACTGGTGCTACTCCTGGAGCTGGAGGTGCCGGTTCTGGGGGTGCTGCTGCTAGAGGCATTGGAGCTGGAGGCTCTGGAGCTGGTACCGTCAACCCTGGAGTTGGGGACCTTGGGGCTGGAGGTGCTGGTTCTAGGGTTGCTGCTGCTGGAGGCACTGGAGCTGGAGGTGCTACTGCTGGAGGCGCTGGAGCTGGAGGTTCTGGAGCTGCTGGAGGCGCTGAAGCTGGAGGTATTGCTGCTGGAGGCACTGAAGCTAGTGGTGTTGCTGCTGGAGGCACTGAAGTTGGAGGTGCTGTTGCTGGAGGCGCTGGAGCTAGAGGTTCTGGAGCTGCTGGAGGCGCTGGAGCTGGAGGTGCTGCTGCTGGAGGCACTGGAGCTGGAGGTGCTGCTGCTGGAGGCACTGGAGCTGGAGGTATTGCTGCTGGAGGCATTGAAGCTAGAGGTGTTGCTGCTGGAGGCACTGGAGCTGGAGGTGCTGCTGCTGGAGGCGCTGGAGCTGGAGGTTCTGGAGCTGCTGGAGGCGCTGGAGCTGGAGGTGCTGCTGCTAGAGGCACTGGAGCTGGAGGTGCTGCTGCTGGAGGCACTGGAGCTCGAGGTGCTGCTGCTAGAGGTTCTGGAGCTACTGGAGGCGCTGGAGCTGGAGATTCTAGAGCTGCTCGAGGTGCTGGAGCTACTGGTGCTGGTGGCACTGCATCGCCGCAACTGTTTTCTGCTCCGCAATCACCGTTGTCTCTCCCGCCGCCTCATACCGTGCTTCGCCAGGTTCTTAGCCTCCCGTCTTCTACTGGCCTCCCCTTACATCCCGACGCACCACTGCCTGCTCCTTCTCCCAATTGAGCACATAGACTCGCTTACAGCGCCCTGAGCCTGCATCTCATCCTGCCTCGCCTGTTCACACTGGTCGCACGGGTCGTCGTGTTCCTCATGAGCGTCCTCCTCCTGTCCTCGACATGCACACTATGTCCCTTCGTCCTTCGTCTGTTCCTCTGCGCGTTCCCTTGCCGTCTCCTCCTGCGTCTTCTCTACCTGACGTTCAGGACCCTAAGTCTGACCTGGTTTGTGCTGCTCACCCTTCTATCACGCGTCTACTAGCAGTTGTCACTGACCCGTCGTTTGAGTCTGCTGCTGCGTCTGCCTTAGTCTCTAAGCTTGCTGACTTTGCTGCTGCCTGTCATCTCGACTTAGCTGCTAGTCTTGTTGCTGAGTCTAATCAGTTTGTCCTCCGTCCGTCGGGGATGAGTGTGCTCTTGGCACGGACGTCCTTGAGGACACGCAGGAGGACTTTGAGTGTCTTGCAGCCGCTGCGCCTCATCTCGTGGCCATGCTGCTTGCCCCTAAGGAAGATCCGAAAGCTCCAGACATCCCGACCCCGTGCTCTTACGCTGAGGCGATCGCGGGTAATTACCCCTTTCAGTGGCAGGACGCACAGATGGCATCCTCGATGTTCACAGGCACTTAAGTCGACGCAGTTCCCCCTCCTGGGTCGAAGGTAGTCGATGGCATGTGGATTTTCAGGGTGAAGCGGCCGCCGGGTTCTCCGCCTGTCTTCAAGGCTCGTTACGTTGCACGGGGCTTCAGTCAGCGACAGCGAGTTGACTTCTTCCAGACCTTCTCCTCCACCCCAAAGATGACTACTCTTCGGGTGCTGCTGCACATTGCCGCTCAGCGTGACTACGAGCTTCACTCCCTGGACTTCAACACAACGTTCTTACAGGGCAGTCCGCACGAGGAGATCTGGCTGCGCCGCCCACCTGGTTTCTCTGGGTCGTTCCCTCGTGGTACCTAGTGGAGCCTTCGCCGGCCAGTCTACGGTCTCCGTCAGGCGCCTCGTGAGTGGCACGACACACTGAGGACGACACTTGCGGCTCTTGTGTTTGCACCTTCCACTGCTGACCCGTCGCTCTTTCTGCGCACCGACACTTCGTTGCCGCCGTTCTACATCCTCATGTACGTTGACAAATTTGTCTTTGCCACTGCTGACACTGAGGCTCTCGCCCTTGTGAAGTTGGAGCTGCAGAAGAGACACACGTGCACAGACCTGGGTGATCTGCGCAGTTACCTTGGCCTGCAAATCACGCGCAACAGAGCACGGCGCACCATCACACTGACTCAGTTACACATGGCGCAGTAGGTCCTTCAGCGCTTCGGCTTCACTTGGTCCTCGCCATAGTCCACTCACTTGGCTACAGGTCACTCGCTCTCACCTCCACCTTCGGACGAGTCCATAGATTCGAGTGGTCCATATCCAGAGCTAGTGGGTTGCCTCATGTACCAGTTGACCTGCACTCATCCTGACCTTGCGCACCCTCTTGGCCTTCTGGCACGCTACGTGGCTCCTGGTAGGCATCGAAAGGTGCACTTCGATGCTGCGAAGAGGGTACTGCGCTACTTGTGCAGTACATCGGGCATGGGGCTTGTGCTTGGAGGGCAGAGTCTAGTTGTCCTCACTGAGCACTCAGACGCTTCTTGGGTTGATGACCTAGCTACGCTGCAGTCGTCACAAGGTTACACATTCAGCCTTGGCTCTGGCTCTGTTTCTTAACCGTCTACACGCTCGTTTTCTATTCTCACCTCTAGTTGTTGTCAAACTGATATCATATATCTTGTCTAGGCTATAGTGGGGTAGACATTATGGGGTACAATTTCCTAGGGTTTCCTACTTGTACCGAACATTGTGCTAGTTCATTCATTCCTCGTTTCTTCACATGGTATAGAGCAGGTTCCCTACTGGGAACGCTTCCTTGGGCCCACCACTGATTTTTTTTTTTTCTGCCCGGAGCGTCAGTCCCTCCTACCCGAGGCGCGCCTTGTTCGCCGCCCTTCCAGGCCCCTAGCGGCCCCTACCGGCCTCGTCGCCGCCCCTACGCGGCCCCGTCGCCACCCCTAGCGGCCCCGTCGCCGCCTCTCTCCCTACGCGGCCCCATCGCCGCCCCTACTTGTCATGTCTTCTGGTTCCGATGCATATGACGCATCCGAGCAGGCGGTGAGGAACAAACGCCCGGGTTCAACACCATCCGCGCCCTTTTGGCGCCTTTGTGCCACTGCCGAGTATTGCAGCCCAACAATCGGTGTTTGGCCAAGATACTTGGCCACCCTCATTCCAGCTGCTACCTGCTCCTCATTAGGGCATTGCACAACCCTAGCAAGCTGCTCGGTAGCAAACGTGACGTCCTGTCAGGTGTTTACCGCCGCATACATGAGGCTGCCCACCAACGAGTTAAAACGGCGCCTCTCCTCTTCTCCAATGCTCTCCTCCTCTGGCCCCTTCACACACTTGAACCCAGAGGGAAAGGGAGTAGCCACATGACCTTCACACTGGCCGAAGTTGGCAGCCAGCGCCTCCAGGTACTTCCATTGGTGCACTCGCATGCTCCGCTTCTCCACGTCTCGTTCGATGTGGAGCCCAAGGTAGAAGTTCACGTCACCAAGGGACTTGCACTTGAACTTGTCATGCAGCTTCAGCATCACCTCCTTCACAAGGTCAGAGGAGGGTGAGAATATGAGAATGTCATCCACATAAACCACCATGAAGCTCCTCTGCTCCCCCTCGCCAAGCATGAACAAGGAGTGATCGGCCGTTGAGGGAGTGAAGGCGATCTCCTCCAACACTTCGCGCAGCTTCATGTACCATTGCCTAGGGGCCTGCTTCAGCCCATAGAGGGCCTTCTTCAGCTTCCACACTCCGCCACTACCATCATCAAACCCCTCTGGCTGTGCCATAAAAATCTCCTCCTCAAGGATGCCGTTAAGGAATGCCGTGACGATGTCCATTTGTTTTACTACCCATCCTTTGATGGCGGCTCCCGCGAATAGGGTTCGCAGCGTCGTCGGCCTCACCACAGGGGCAAACAGCTCCTTAAAGTCCACCTTCTCCTTCTGCTGGTACCCCTTGGCTACAAGCCTAGACTTGTAGCGCTCGATCTTGCCGTCGGCATCCGACTTGATTTTGAAGAGCCACTTGGACGTTATCGCCGTACGCCCCTCCGGTAGCTCCACCAATTCAAATGTGTCATTCTCCTCGATGCTCTTCAGCTCACTCTCCATGGCCTTCTTCCACTCCTCAGCATCACTTCTCTCCAAAGCCTCCTTGAGAGTTGCTGGTTCTCCCGGCATCTCCACCGGAGAGAAGAACGCGAAGGCACACTCCTCGTAGTCACTCTCCTCGTCGTCTCCGACCATCATTGCCGCTCCGGCCAGGGCTGTCTTGCCGTGCATTCCCAGTGCATCATAGGTCAGCTTATTAGGGGGTTGAACTCTCCTCTTCCCCCTTCTTTCCTCCTCAGCTGCAGGGACTTGAAGGCCTTGGTGTTGCTGCGGTGTGGCTCGGAACCGTGGAGAGTTTGTAGTGCGGGAAGGAAGTGTCGGTGCACCTCCTCCTCTACTTCCTCTGCATCCCTGGCCTCCTCCCCCCCAATTCACAAGGGAAGATTGCCTTGTGGTGGTGCTGCCGCTGCTCAACTCCAAAGGCAGCTCCACGTGCTCTTCACCTCTTCAAACCGCACACTTATCTTCGCCTCATTCTCCGCCTTCCAATCCTTGTACATGAAGTTCTCCATAAACTTGCAGTCCCTTCTCACCAAGAACTTCTTGGTGAATGGGTCCAAAAAAAGCCACCCTTTGCTGTTTTGAGCCATGCCCAAGTGCACAGCCTATATCGCCTTGGCACCAAGCTTGTTGTGCCGAAGATGCTTAGGCACGAGCGCCATGCACATGCACCCGAACACCCGAAGCATATCCACCTTTGGCTTTCTTCCAAGCTACTCCACATAGGGCACCCATTTGTGTGCTCCCACATGAGTCAAATGTCAGATATAGTAGGAGCACGGCCTAGGCTTAGTAGCCTAGGCCACAGTAGCACTAGAGTAGTGACGCGCCAAGTATACGCTAGGTTGTGTGCACGAACAGAATTGAGAAGGAAGTGAATGAACTAGCAAGCAGCAGATACAAATAGCAAACCCTAAGGGGCTGTACTCACTATTGAGTGCCCCACTGCAGGCTACACAAACAACATATTCTCACATCAAAACTCTGTTCTTGGCCACACACGCGCTCCGCACCGCATCAGGCCAGAAATAGTCGGGTAGCCCGGCTTCAATGAGCAACCCGCGTGCCCCCTCCGTAATTGTCCGATTCGCTCGCTCGGCGATGCCGTTCATTGCAGGGGAGTATGGCATGGTGAGGGAGTGCCGAATACCATTCTTCTTCAGCCACAACCCAAACTCCTTGCTTAGGAACTATCCCCCTCGATCGGTGCAGATTGATTTGACTAGACGGTCTTCTTGCCCCTCCACCATCGGGAACCAATCCGTCTTCAACATTTCAGCCACGTCGCTCTTCTTGGCCAGCACATACACCTAAGTCATGCGGGTGTAAACGTCGACAACGGTGAAAAAATACTCAGCTCCAACAGCTCCAAGCTTCAGGGGGCCCACCACGTCCATCACCACCTCATCAGGCGGTGCCTTAGCCGTCGACTCCGAACTAGAGAACGGGAATCGGGTGATCTTGGCTTGCATGCACGTCGGGCAGCCAAGTACCTCATTGGGCTCCCCCTTCACACGTATGCCAGCAACCATCTCATTCTTCACTAGCTGCTGCAAGATGGGCAGGGCCACATGCCCCATGCGCCGATGCAAGGTGAGCCAATCACACTCCCCCGTAGCCGAAGTTGGATTGGAGAATGCCGCGCTCGCAATAGAGCCCCACATACTCTCTCCGTAGTCCTCCTTCGCTGCTGCCTCGGGGTTCTCCTCACCCTTTTGCTGCTGGCTGGGATGGCTCTGAACTGAGAGAGCAACATATCCTAAGGCCAACAATCGAGGGGGAGTTTGTTGGTGCAACCCTACGGTTTGCACTCGGCTTGTTGTCCGTGTGCGTGCATGTGTGTGTGTATGGAATGGTATGAGGGCATGGGATAATATATATTTCATGCTTATAATTGTGTGTGAATGTTGAGTCATGATGTCCAGTGTGTGTGTCGAGTCAATAGCGAGATATCGCTAGACGCGTGTTACGCGGTCGTTTGTGTCTCGCGCGCCGTTTCTATTTTGTCCTGTGTCGAACGTTCGGCGTGTCGCAGGTGTGTGCAGAAGACTCATCAAGAACTCAAGGATGAGTTTGTGATGAAGAGCCCGAGTTTTGGTGTCAAGCCTCAAGTGATTTCGAAGCTCGCCAAAAGGGTGCACCTCAAGATATTGAAGTTAGTTACATTACTTTGTCTAGTGTAACATTTCACTTGGTGTAGGCCCTAGTGAAAGGTATTTTCGAGACCCTTCGTGGTTGGGGACAGTGTGGCACTGTTCCACATCACTGTACCTCGGCTCTTGGGGTTTGTAGGAGCTGGGAGTCATTCCCAACTCGTAACTCTTCCTAACTTCTTCCTATCTTGTGTTCTAAGACTATAGTGGCTGCCATAGTGCCGTTCGTTCAAACCAACGCTATGTCGTCAATACTTGGTAAAATCGTGCGATGTAAATTGCCAATTGTAGGCGACAATAAGACGCTCCAGATCCAAGTTGAATCAAGTCATTTAAAGCTGTGACCAGAACGATATGAACGTTTGAAGCCGCTGTGCAGAAATCCGACTGTGCACTCTATCTTTCGTTTTAGGCACATTGGAGCCTACTGTGACTATAACATATCTCAGGTAGACGCAGTCGAGCCTGTCAAGGTAGCTGTTGACTCTGGTGCTGCTAGAGGTGCTGAGCCTACAAGTGCCGGGTCTGGAGGTGTGGAGCCTGAGGGTGCAGAGCCTGGGGGTGCTGAGTCCGGGTGTGCGGAGCCTGGGGGTGCTAAGCTTGGGGGTGCTGTGTCTGGGGGTGCTGAGCCTGGAGGTGCGGAGCCTGGGGGTGCGGAGCCTGGGGGTGCTGAGTCTGGGGGTGCTGAGCCTGGGGGTGCGGAGCGTGGGGGTGCTGGGTCTGCTCGTGTGGCCTCTCGCAGTGCTTCGTCGAGGCGAGAGCCGCTCTCTCCACAGGAGCTGCGCGAATGGTTTGCCCGGCGCTGGAGCCGTGCTGCTGGAGCTGGAGGTACTACTGTTGCTGCTCGTCCCGGAGGTACTCGTACTGGCGGTACTGGAGCTGCTGGGACTTGGGGTGCTGCTAGGGCTGCTGGAGTTGGTCCTACTGGAGGTACTGCTGAAGCTGCTGGCGGTACTGGAGCTGCCGGTTCTGCTGGAGTTGGTGCTGCTAGTCTACTGGAGCTGGAGCTGCTGCGGGTGTTGGCGCTGGTGGTGCTGCTGGTGCTGGTGCGTCTGAGGGTGCTGGAGTTGGCGCTGTTGGAGCTGGAGGTGCTGCTGGCGCTGGTGCTACCGCTGGGGGTACTGGTACTGTCCCTTCCGGTTGTGCAGGCGCTGCACGGCCGAGGCCATACTTCGTTCCGCTCCTTGAGCAGGTTCTTGTTCTCCTGCCTTCTACTGGTCCTGCTCCTCCCTTAGAGTGTCCACAGCTTGTCCAGTCGCAGTCACAGTTACAGCCCGCCTCCCCTCTGCCTGCTCCTCCATACACTGGTCCTACTCGAGGTCTTGCTGAGCGTCGTGAGCCTGTGTCTCGTCGTGTGTCGCCTGTTTGTGCTGCTCGCACTAGTCATCGTGCTCCGCGTCCTCGTCCTCCTGCGGTCCCAGGCACACACCAGATGGCACTGTGTCCTTCGACTGCTCCTCTGCGTGTCCTGTTGCCGTCTCCTCCAGAGTCGTCTCTTCCTGTTCTTGCTAACCCGGAGTCTGACTCTCTTCGTGTTGCCAGTCCTACTTTCTTGCGTCTCCTGGCTTTTGTTATTACTGACCCTTCCTTTGAGTCCACTGCTACGTCGGCCCTAGTTGCTGAGCTGGTCGACTTTGCTGCTCGCTGTCGTCTAGACTACGCTGCTAGTCTTGTTGCTGAGTCTGAGTCTGTCTGTCCTCCATCCGTCGGGGGTGAGTGTGCTCTTGGCACGGACGTCCATGAGGATAGGCAGGAGGAGTTCTTGTGTTTTGCTGCTGCTTTGCCTCATCTCCTGTCCACGCTGATTGCACTTGAGGGAGATCCCGACTCCTCGATCGTACGCTGAGGCGATCGAGGGTCCCTACTCCTCTCAGTGGCAGTCGGCCCTGGACCTAGAGATGGCTTCCTAGAAGTCCACAGGCACCTACGTCGACGAGGTTCCCCCACCAGGGGCGAACATCGTCAGTGGCATGTGGATTTTCACGGTGAAGCGGCCGCCGGGTTCTCCGCCTGTCTTCAAGGTGCGTTACGTGGCTGGAGGCTTCAGTCAGCGGCAGGGAGTTGACTACTTTCAGACCTTCTCTCCCACCCCGAAGATGACCACTCTTCGGGTGCTGTTGCACATAGCCGCTTAGCGCGACTACGAGCTTCACTCTCTTGACTTCAGCACAACTTTCCTGCAGGGCACCCTGCACGAGGAGATCTGGCCGCGCCGCCCAGCTGGCTTCACTGGGTTGTTTCCTCTTGGTACCCAGTGGAGACTCCAGCGGCCAGTCTACAGTCTCCGCCAGGCGCCCCGTGAGTTGAACGACACACTGAGGACTACACTTGCGGCTCTTGGGTTTGCTCCTTCTACTGCCGACACGTCGCTGTTTGTGCGCACCGACACCTCTTTGCCGCCGTTCTACATCCTCATGTACATCGACGACTTGGTCTTTGCCACTGCTGACACTGCTGGACTCGCCCACGTGAAGTCAGAGTTGCAGAAGAGAGACACGTGCACAGGCCTGGGTGAATTGCGCAGCTACCTTGGCTTCTAGTGTCAAATTATATTGTTCTGTAGGCTGTAGTGGGGTAGCCTATATGGGGTACACATTCGTAGGGTTGCATTTTTGTACCACTTCCATTCCTTAGTGTTTCATTCTCGTTTCATTTTTCTCATGGTATCGAGCAGGTTCCCTTCTGGGAACTGTGCCTAGGGCCCACCAAGTCGAAACCTTTATTTTCCTCCTGCCCGGAGCGCACTCAGCCCGAGTCGCGCTCCCCTCTTTTTTTTCGTCGAGCGGCCCTAGCGGGCACGTCAAGCCGCCCTAGCGACCGCGTCGCCCTACCCACGGCCTTGGCCCCGTCGCCCCACCTGCAACCCTGTCCCCGCCGCCACTATCTGCGCCCCAGCCCTGGCCCCGTCGCCCTACCAGCGCCCCGGCCCTAGCCCTGTCGCCCTACTTGCGCCCTGGCCCCGTCGCCCCGTCTTCGACCCTGGCCCCGTCGCCCTACTTGCGGCCCCGGCCCCAGCCTCATCGCCCTGCTTGCGACCCCAGCCCCGTCGCCCCACCTTCGACTCAGGCATCGTCGCCCTACCTGCGCCCCGGCCCCGGCCCTGTTGCCCTACCTGCGACCCGGCCCCGGCCCCGTCGCCCTTCCTGCACCCTGGCCCCGGCCCGGTCGCCCTACCTGCGTACTGGCCCCGTCGCCCTATCGTCGATCCGGCCCCGTCGCCCCACCTGCGCCCTGGCCCCGGCCCTGTCGCCCTACCTGCGTACCGGCCCCGTCGCCCTACCATCGACCCGGCCCCGTCGCCCTCCTTGCGCCCCGGCCCCAGCCCCGTCGCCCTACCTGCGTACCGGCCCCGTCGCCCTCCTTCGACCCGGCCCCGTCGCCCTACCTAAGGCCCCGCCCCGCCGCTCTACCAGCGGCCCCGCCACCCTACAAGCGGGCCCGTCACCCTACCAGCGGCCATCCCGCCCTACGCAGCCGAGCCGCCCGCTCCGCCCGAGCCGCCCGCGCAGCCCAAGCCGCCTGAGCCGCCCGAGCCGCCCGAGTCGCCTGATCAGCTGAGGAGCCGAGCCGCGAGTGTAGCCGAGCCGCAGTTGCTGCCGAGCCGTCCGAGCCGCCGTGTTGCTGAGCTGCTGTGCTGCCGAGCTGCCCGAACCGCCCTTTCTGGTGAGAGCAGCGTCTCTGTCAGTGCACTGCCCCTGCCCTACAGTTAGCGCTGCTAGTCTATTGCACTCATGGCTAACCCCAGTGTTCTCACTTTTGATGCTGAGGGTCGGGCCATTGACTTTGACGTCTGGGTAGATGACCTGCAGCTTTTCCTACAGTGCGATAGGGCAGACGGTCTCTCCCTCTTTGACCTCACCTCTGGTGCCTCCCCTGCCCCTGCTGTTGATGCCGACGCCACCATTCGCTCACAGTGGGCCACTCGCGATGCTGCTGCACGTCTTGCTGTGCGTCGCCACCTGCCTACCACTGAGCGCGCGCACTTTAGTCAGTTCATGAGTGCTCAGACCTTGTACGACGCTGTAGTTGCGCGCTACTCTTCCCCTGCCACTACTGCACTGAGCCGCCTCATGCTACCGTTCCTCTTCCCTGACCTTGCTGCCTTTCCCATAGTCGCTGACCTCATTACGCACCTCCGCACTAGTGACACTCGCTACCGCGCTGCGCTTCCTGCTGAGTTCTGCGCCAATAACCCCCCTCCCATGTACATCACTCTCTATCATATAGTCACCCGCCTCCCTGACTCCCTTTGTGTAGTCAGAGACCACTTCCTCTCAGTCTGTCCCACCACTCTCACTATTGACCTCCTAGAGAAGGCCCTCCTAGCAGCGGAGAAGAGCATAGTCGCTGTAGGAGCCTCTCGTGGCGACCCTCGCACCCCCATCTTTGAGGTGTGTTCCCCTCCCCCCCTTTTGCCCTCCGTCGCCTCTGCTGCTGGGGCCGACCTTGTTGGTCTTGAGTCGATCGATGCGGCGTCTGCCCCTAGCGGGAGACGCCACTCGGGCAAGGGCAAGGGGGGCAAGGGCGCGGGAGGAGCTAGCGGGGGTGGTGGAGGTGGAGGTGGAGGCAGCGGAGAGATTGGGGGTGGCGGTGGGAGTGGTGGCGGGGGTGGAGGTGTCGGTGGCAGCAATGGAGGCGGAGGCGGTAGCGGTGGGAGCAGAGGCGGCCGTGGTGGCGGAGGTGGAGGAGGCGGTGGTGGAGGAGGTGGAGCTGGTCGGGGTGGCGCTTCGCAGCGGCGCGTCTCTGGTGGTGGTCAGCGCCAGCAGCAGCAGCAGCAGCAGCGTTCTCGGGACATCCCCCCCCCTCAGCAGCTCTGTGAGTGGTACGCTGCTCGTCAACGTGGTGGGGGTTTTGGTCCATGCACCTACGTCCTTCGCACTGGCGACCGCGCGGGTGAGTAGTATGGGGGTGCCCACCCCACCCAGCGCTGCTTTGGCCGCCTGACGGACGCTTGGCGTCACCAGTTCCCGGAGGCCACAGAGATCCCCCGCTTGGGAGAGCTGTCTAGGGCCGGTGTAGCTATCGTTGAGCTTGACTTTGATGCTATTCTTGCTGCCATATATGCTGTGACTAATAGTGATGAGGGTGATTGTTACCGGTGTTTCCCGGCCGACCCGGGCATTGAGACTGCTGCTTAAGGTGCTGGTGAGGCTGCTGCTCTAGGTGCCAGTGCGGCTGTTTCTCTAGGTGCCAGTGCGTCTACGTCCTCACGTGCTGGTGAGTCTGCGCTCTCAGGTACCGCGTCGGCTTCGGCCTCCCTCACCTTCACACTTGACTCAGGGGCTTCTCGCTCCTTCTTTCAAGACCGCACCACACTCACACCGCTTGGTCGGCCAGTTGCAGACTCCCTGGCAGACCTCTCTAGGGGTCCTGTCCTCTCTCACTTCTCCACTGTCCTCCCATGTCCGGCTGCCCCCTCTGGCACCTTGTCTGGTCTTTACCTCCCCTCGTTCTCTACAAACTTGGTGAGTGGTGCTGACCTACAGGATGCGGGGGTTCACCAGTTTACTCCTGCGAGTCAGCAAGTGACCCACTGCTCGGATGCTCGCACAGGCCGGCACCTGGCTACGTTTACGCGTCGGCCAGGGTCGAGCCTCTACACCCTGACCACTGAGTCTCCTCCTGTCCCTGCGTCTGGTCAGGTAGCTTTGTCGGGTCAGGTGTTTGCTGCAGCGTCCAGGTCTGGTCCTGAGTCTGCCCCCTGCTCGTGTTGCCTCCTGTCTCACGAGACTCTCCTGTGGCACCACCGCCTTGGTCACCCCTCCCTGCCTCATCTCTGAGGCATGGCCTCCCGTGTCCCTGTCTCTGGTCTTCCCCGGTCCCTCCCTCCCCTTCCTCCGGGGCCTGGCCCTTCCTGCGTCCCCTGTGTCGAGGGGCGGTTGCGGGCTGCCCCTCACTCCTCTCAGTTTTCCCCGACAGAGGCCCCGCTGCAGACACTTCACATGGACGTGTGGGGCCCGGCCCGCGTCCGTGGACAGGGTCACGAGCGCTACTTCCTGCTGGTGGTTGACGACTACTCGTGTTACACCAAAGTCTTCCCCTTGCGCAGCAAGGGTGATGTCACTGAGGTGTTGATCGACTGGATCCGCGCAGCTTGTCTCCAGCTCAAGAGGAGATTCGGCTCGGACTTTCCTGTTCTACGTCGGCAGTCTGACCGAGGCGGAGAGTTCTCCTCTGGCCTTTTGCGAGCCTACTGTCGTGCACGAGGCATCGGCCAGACCTTTACGCTTCCGGACTCTCCACAGCAAAATGGGATTGCTGAGCGCCGCATTGGCATGGTCATGGACGTCGCCCGTACGTCCATGATGCATGCGGCTGCCCCCCGTTTTCTGTGGCCGTTTGCGGTTCGGTACGCGGCGCATCAGATCAACCTTCACCCCTGGGTCTCCATGCCGGAGACCTTCCCAGCTTTGCTATGGACGGGGAAGGTAGGCGATGCGTCTGCGTTCCGTGTCTGGGGATCTAGGGCGTTTGTCCGCGACTTGTCTGCGGACAAGCTGTCCCCTCGTGCTGCTCCTTGTGTCTTCCTTGGCTTCCCCCTTGACGCGCCAGGGTGGCAGTTCTACCACCCCACCTCTCGTCGTGTTCTGTCCTCCAAGAACGTCACGTTTGACGAGTCGGTCCCCTACTACCGCCTCTTCCCCTACCGTACTCCTTCCCTCCCTCCGCCACCGCTCTTCCTTGTGCCAGGTCCCCCCCCGGTAGACCCCCTCCCCCCTCAAGGTCCTACCCCTTCAGGTGTGTCCCAGGTAGACGCAGTCGAGCCGGTGGAGGTTGCTGGTGACTCTGGTGCTGCTGCGGGTGCTGAGCCTGGGGGTGCTGTCTCTGGGGGTGCTGTGCGTGTGGGGGCTACGCCTGGGGGTGCTGGGCTTTTGGGTGGTACTACTGGGGGTGCTGAGCCAGAGGGTGCTGCGCCTGGGGGTGCTGAGCCTGGGGGTGCTACGTCTGGAGGTGCTCAGCGTGGGGGTGCCACGTCTGGAGCTGCTGAGCCTGGGGGTGCGGAGCCGGCGGCCGCTGGACCTGCTCGTGTGGCGTCTGGCGGTGCTGAGCTTGGAGGTTCTCCGGGTGCTTCGTCTCGGCGGGAGCCAGTCTCTCCACAGGAGCTGTGCGAGTGGTTTGCCCGGCGCTGGAGGCGTACTGCTGGAGCTGGAGCTTTTTTGGCTGCTGAGGGTGCTGGTGTTGCCAGTCCCGGAAGTGCTCGTACTGGGAGTCCTGGGGTTGCTGGACCTGCGGGTTCGACTGGAGCTGGAGCTGCTGAGGGTGTTGGCGCTGAGGCTATTGCTGTCGGTCCTGGCGGCGGTCCTGCTGCGGGTGCTGCTGGTGCTGCTGGAGGTTCTCCAGCTGGAGGTGCTGTTGGCGCTGGTGCTGCCGCTGAGGGTGCTGGTGCTGTCCCTGCTGTGTCTGGAGTCGCCGCACAGCCTCGGCCGTACTTTGTTCCGCTCCTTCAGCAGGTTCTTGGTCTTCCTCCTCCCTTAGAGTGTCCACCGCCTGTCCAGTCACAGTCACAGTTACTGCCGGCCTCCCCACTGCCTGCTCCTTCTCCCTACACTGGTCCTACTAGAGGTCTTGCTGAGCGTCGTGAGCCGGCGTCGCGTCCTGCGTTGCCGGTTCGTGCTGCTCGCGCTAGTGGTTGTACTGCGTGTCCGCGTCCTCCTCTTGTCCCTGGCACGCACCGGATGTCTCTGCGTCCGTCCACTGCTCCTCTGCGTGCCCCTTTGCCTTCTCCCCCTGAGTCCTCTCTTCCTGCACTTGCCGACCCGGAGTGGGACTCTCTTCGTGCTGCCAGTCCTACTGTCACGCGTCTCCTTGCTACTGTCGTCACTGACCTCTCCTTTGAGTCCACTGCAGCGTCTGCTCGAGTTGCTGAGCTCGTCGACTTTGCTGCTCGCTGTCGTCTCGACTACGCTGCTAGTCTTGTTGCTGAGTCTGCGTCTGTCTGTCCTCCGTTCGTCGGGGGTGAGTGTGCTCTTGGCACGGACGTCCTTGAGGACAGACAGGAGGAGTTCCAGTGTCTAGCTGCTGCTTCACCTCATCTCGTGTCCGTACTGCTTACCCCTGAGGGAGACCCGAATGCACTTGACATCCCGACTCCGCGCTCTTACGCAAAGGTTGTAGAGGGTCCCTACTCCTCTCAGTGGCAGGCAGCTATGGATGCAAAGATGGCTTCCTAAGAGTCCACAGGCACCTACGTTGTCGCGGTTCCCCCACCTGGGGCGAACATCGTCAGTGGCATGTGGATCTTCAGGGTGAAGCGGCCACCAGGTTCTCCACCTGTCTTCAAAACGCGATACGTGGCTCGTGGCTTCAGTCAGCGGCAGGGAGTTGACTACTTTCAGACCTTCTCTCCCACCCTGAAGATGATCACTCTTCGGGTGCTGCTGCACATAGCCGCTCAGCGCGACTACGAGCTTCACTCTTTTGACTTCAGCACTGCTTTCTTGCATGGTAGCCTGGACGAGGAGATCTGGTTGCGCCGCCCACCTGGCTTCACTAGGACTTTTCCTCCTGGCACCTAGTGGAGCCTCCGGCGAACAGTCTACGGTCTCCGCCAGGCACCGCGTGAGTGGCACAACACACTGAGGACTACACTTGCGGCTCTTGGGTTTGCTCCCTCTACTGCCGACCCATCGCTGTTTTTGCGCACCGACACCTCTTTCCCGCCGTTCTGCATCCTCGTGTACGTCGACGACTTGGTTTTTGCCACTGCTGACACTGCTGGACTCGCCCACGTGAAGTCCAAGCTGCAGAAGAGACACACGTGCACAGACCTGGGTGAACTGCGCAGCTACCTTGGCTTGCAGATCACCCGGGACAGAGCACGCCGCACCATTACCCTGACTCAGTCACACATGGTGCAGAAGGTCCTTCAGCGCTTTGGCTTCACGTACTCCTCGCCTCAGACTACTCCTCTGCCTACTCGCCACTCGCTCTCAGCTCTGCCTTCGGATGAGTCCGTAGAGTCGAGTGGCCCGTACCCAGAGCTTGTTGGCTGCCTCATGTACCTGATGACGTGCACACGACTTGACCTTGCATACCCTCTTAGCATTCTTGCACGCTATGTTGCTCCTGGGAGACACAGACCGGAGCACATGGCTGCAGCGAAGAGGGTGTTGCGCTTCTTGTGCAGTACATCCGGCATGGGGCTAGTGCTTGGAGGGCAGAGTCCAGTGGTCCTCACTGGGCACGCAGACGCTTCTTGGGCTGATGACCAGGCTACACACCGGTCGTCACAGGGTTACACCTTCAGCCTTGGTTCCGGCTCTGTTTCGTGGCGGGCTACTCACTCATCTCCGTTCTCGGCTCCAGCTGTGAGGCTGAGATCTACGCAGGAGCCATGGCTGCTCAGGAGCTTCGCTGGCTCACCTACTTGTTGACTGACCTCAGGGAGCCGCCTCATTCTCCTCCAGTGCTGTACGTAGACAACAAGGCCATGCTAGCCTTGTGTCTGGAGCAGTGTCTGGAGCACAGAACGAAGCACATTGCTCTTCGCTACTTCCTTGCTCGTAAGCTACAGCAGCGTGGTCAGCTGCGTCTTGCGTACGTGGCCTCTGAGGCCAACACTGCTGATATCTTCACCTAGGCACTTGCGCCTTTGTACTCAGCGCTTTTGTACTCAGCTTGGTCTTGTGCCTGCCTTGCCTCACTTGCTCACTTCTTGACCTTGCTTGTACTGTCACATATATATACTCCTGCTCTTGCTTATTTAGCCTTGTAGATATACATATCTATGTGCTCTTGCATGTGAACTGGCCTTCTGGCCTTGAACTTGTGCTCGGAATGTGTGGTGACTTTGTGATCCACCCTGAGCTTTGCTTTGCTTTGCTTGACTGGTCTTGCGACCCCTTGTTCTCCCCCACTTTGCCTATGGGGGTGTGTCAAATTATATTGTTCTGTAGGCTGTAGTGGGGTAGCCTATATGGGGTACACATTCCTAGGGTTGCATTTTTGTACCACTTCCATTCCTTAGTGTTTCATTCTCGTTTCAGTTTTCTCATGCAGATCACCTGAGACAGAGCACAGCGCACCATTACCCTAACTCAGTCACACATGGTGCAGCAGGTCCTTCGGCGCTTCGACTTCACGTACTCCTCGCCTCAGGCCACTCCTCTGTCTACTCACCACTCACTCTCAGCTCTGCCTTCGCATGAGTCCGTAGAGCCGAGTGGCCAGTACCCAGAGCTTGTTGGCTGCCTCATGTACCTGATGACCTGCAGACGACGTTACCTTGCATACCCTCTTAGCAGCTTGGCACGCTATGTTGCTCCTGGGAGACAACGACCAGAGCACATGGCTGTAGCGGAGAGGGTGTTGCGCTACTTGTGTAGTATGTCGGGCATGGGGCTAGTGCTTGGAGGGCGACGTCGAGTGGTCCTCAGAGGTCATGCAGACGCTTCTTGGGCTGACGACCAGGCTACGCAGCAGTCGTCACGATTGTGAGGCTGAGATCTACGCCACAGGCATGGGTGCACAAGTGTTACGGTGGCTCACCTACATGCGGACCGACTTGAGAGAGAGCTTGTTCTCCTCCAGTTCTGTACGTCGACAACAAGGCTGCAATTGCCTTGTGTCAGGACCAGAGACTAGAGCACAGAACGAAGCACATGGCTTTGCATTACTTCCTTGCTCAAGAGTTGCAGCAGGGTGGTCAGCTTCGTGTCGCTCACGTTCCCACCCTAGGGAACACGGCTGATGTGTTCACCAAGCCCTTCCGGCTGGTGATCATTAGCGCTTCTACTCTGCTCTAGGCCTCGTGCCTACGTTTCCTCACTTGTTGTAGACTTTGGTTGTACTATGATATATATATATATATATATATATATATATATATACCTGCATCTTTAATCTTGCTAGGTAGTGATCACTGCACTGTTGTTGTTGCATTTTTACCTCTGCATGTGAAGTGGCCTTATGGCCCCTTTGCTTGTGCTTGGAGTGTGTGGTGACATTGTGATCCACCTTGAGCTTGCTTTGCTTTTCTTGACTGGTCCTGTGACCCCTTGTTCTCCCCCACTTTGCCTATGGGGTTGTGTCAAACTATATCTGTGCTAATTCTATGTAGGCTATAGTGGGGTAGCCCATATGGGGTACAACCCAATGTTAGGGTTAGTACTTGTACCCACAACGCATTCAATGCAACCACTCGTGCTCGTTGATTCTGACCGTTCTTGCCATCCCCAGCAGGTTTTGGTCGTTCCCCCTTGTGGAAGCTCGAAAGTCCTCGTTTGCAAGTGCTCTTCCTACAAGTTTGTAAGAAGCTCACGTTCAAGATTTGAAAGCTTGTCACGCGCGCTCAGCAATTTGGGACCCAGGCTTTAATGAATATGTTATGGGATTTCTTGTGGAAAGTGTTAAATTGCATTTGTTGTCTCTAGGCTGTAGTGGGGCATACTCTAAGGACTACAATACATTAGGTCATTCCTAGTACTTGTACTCATGCTTGCCTACTAGTCAATCATTCTATTTTTTATGTGGTACTCAGAGTAGGTCCCTCCGTAGGATCGCTCTGTTAGGGCCCAACAACCGTACGTACCGCCCCAGGAGCTGCTGCCGTCGCGCGCTGCCCTGTTTTCCGCGTGCTGCCCTGCTTGCTGCGCGCTGCCCTGCCCTGCACTCTACCCGCTTGCTGCCCTGCCCTGCAGCCCGTGTGTCACCCTGCCCTGCAGCCTGCGTGCCGCTCCACCCTACAGCTCACGCGTCGCCCCGCCCAGCTGAACGTGCGTCGCCTTGCCCTGGAGTCGACGCATCGCCCTGCCCTGCTGCCCGCACGCCGCCCTGCCCTGCAGCCCGCGCGTCGCCCTGCCCTGCTGCCCGCGCATCGCCCTGCCCTGAAACCCGCGCGTCGCCCTGCCCTGCAGCCATTGCGTTGCCCTGCCCTGCATCCTGCACGTCGCTCTGCCCTGCAGCCCGAGCGTCGCACTGCCCTGCAGCCCGCACGCTGCCCTGCCCTGCAGCCCGCGCGTCGCCTTGCCCTGCAGCCTGCGCACCGTCCTGCCCTGCAGCTCGCGCGCCGCCCTGCCCTGCAGCCCGCGCGCTGCCCTGCCATGCAGCCCGTGCGCTGCCCTGCCACTACAGTGACTACCGCTACTACTACAACTGCAAATACGGTCGCTTCTGGCGCCCTTGCGCCGCTGCTACTAACAGCCACTGCCTGTCATGGCCACTATCATAATCGTAGCAGCATCTGGCAGTGGAAAGCAGCAAAAGTGTCAGCCGGAGACTATATCGCCGCAGCAGCTTCGCGAGTGGGTTGCTCGGTGAGGGTGCTCTGGTCCTAGAGCTTGGGATTTCATGTGTGCTTGCGGTACTAGACAATGGCAGCAATCTCGTCGCCAGGAGACTCTCTTGCCACAGCAGCTTCGTGGGTGGGTTCTTCGGAGAGGCAGTCTTTGTGGTGGAGGCTATAGAGCTAGAGGTGCTGGAGGTACTGGACAGTAGCGGCAGCAACGTAAGCAGGAGACCCTCTCACCGCAGCAACTTCTCTAGTGGGTTTCTCAGCGACGCGTCTCTGGTAGTGCAGAGGCTACTAGGCTAGGTGCCTGTGAGCCTAGTGGCACACCTATAGTTTATGTAGAGGCTTTACGCACCTTCACGCTTGACTCAGGCACAACTCGCTGCTTCTTCCACGACTGCACCACAGTCACACCAGTCACTACACTTGTCCCGGTCTCTCTGGCTGACACCTCTGGGGGCTCAGTTGTAGCATGTGTTGTACAATTCTCCCATGTCCGGCAGCCCTATTAGGCTACCTCACAGGCTTCCACCTCCCCTCATTCTCTAAGAACTTGGTGAGAAACGCTCTCCTCCAGGACCAGTTTGTCATTGTGACTACTCCTGGAGGTGAGCTTATGGTGATCTGTACGAACTCATGCACTGGCGAGCACCTCGCCACATTCACTCGGAGCCGTGGGTCTGGCATGTACACACCGACTACTGAGTCTGCACAGGTAGCTACGTTGGGTCAGGTAGGTGCGTCGGGTCAGTTACCTATATCTTGTTCATGCCGGCTACTCTCGCACCAGACTCTCCTCTAACACCAACGTCTTAGTCACCCCTCCCTGCCGCGCCTACGTGGCATGCACTCTCGTCTCCTTGTCTCGGGCCTCCCTAGGTCCTTGTCCCCGCTCCCACGCTTGCTTGCACCGCCGTGCCTTCCCTGCGTCGAGGGGTAGCAGCGCGCCACTCCTCACTCCTCGTTTCTGCCGACCACTGCTCCTTTGCAGACTCTCCACATAGACGTGTGGGGCCCAGCCCGCATTCCTTGGAGAGGACCAGGAGCGCTACTTTCTACTGGTTGTTGACGACTACACGCGCTACACCACGGTCTTCCCCTTGCGGAGCATGGCGAATGTTTGCGATGCTTTGATGGACTAGATCATCGCTCTTTGTCGCCACCCATGCGCGCAGTTTTAGCAGGACCTCCCGGTCCTACGACTGCATTCTGATAGAGGCGGTGAGTTTTCCTTCGGCCTCCTTTGGGACTTTTGTCCTGCAAAGGGCATCGCCCATTAGTTCACGCTTCTGGCCTCTCCACGGCACAATAGGATTGCTGAACGTCCCATTGGCTTGGGCATGGAGGTTGCTCGCACCTCCATAATACATGCGGCTGCTCCCCATTTTCTGTGGCCATTTGCGGTCCGATACGCCGCGCATCAGCTTAACATGTGGCCATGTGTCTCTGTGCCAGAGACCTCGCCTACACTGCCTTGGACGGGGGAGGTTGGCAATGCGTCGGCGTTTTGGATCTGGGGCGCGCTCTCCCTTATCCGCGATACCACCACAGGCAAGCTCTCTTCTCGCACCCTCCGCTGCGTCTTCCTTGGCTTCCCCACCGACGCCCCGCCCTAGCAGTTTTACCACCCTACCTCGCACTGGTCATGTCCTCACGAAACATCACTTTTGAGGAGTCGATCTGCTTCTACCGTCTCCACCCGCACGTGTCTTCCCCACTCTCCCCGCCGCCCCTCTTCTTGGTCCCAGTTCTTTCTCTGGTAGACCCCCTCCCCCATTAGGTCCTGCTCCCTTAGATGTGTCTCAGGTCGACCCACCCCCCTTGGTTGAGCCTTTGGAGGTCTCCTCTGACACCTCTGGCCTAGTTGAGGGGGGTGACCCCTCTGCTGACGACACGACGGCCACTCGCCGCTCCCCGCGCTTGGAGACCCCTCTTGGTTTTCTGCCTCAGCCGTCTTCGCCGCCTCAGCAGCTTGTCGCTATGGACTCTGGTGCTGTAGGGGGCGGGGACCCTGACAATGTGGACTTTGGGGGTGCTGGTCCGCGGGTTGCTGGGTCTGGGAATGCTGGTTCTGGGGGTGATGAATCTGGGGGTGCTGGTTCTAGGGGTGCAACTCTGGGGTTGCCGGTTCTGGGGGTGCTAACACTGGGGGTACTGCGAGTCCTAGTGGTGGTGGAGTCATGGGTGCTCTTGCTGAGGGTTCTGGCGTTGGACAGCATCAGTAGCTTCGTGGCTAGGAGACCGTATCGCCGCAGCAGCTTTGCGACTGGGTTGTTAGGCGCGGCAGTCCTGGTGGTGGAGGCTATAGAGCTGGTGGTAGAGGCTATAGAGCTGGAGGTGCTGCAGGTACTGGAGCTGCTGGTACTGGAGGTACTGGAGCTGCTCATGCAGAGGGTACTAGAGCTGGAGGTGCTGGAGGTACTGGAGCTGCTGGTGCTGGAGGTACTGGAGCTGCTGGTGCTGGAGGTGCTAGAGCTGGAGGTACTGGAGGTGCTAAAGCTGGAGGTACTGGAGGTAATGGAGCTGCTGGTGCTGGAGGTACTGGAGGTACTGGTGCTGGAGGTGCTAGGGCTGCTGGTGCTAGAGGTGCTAGAGCTACTGGTGCTGGAGGTCCTGGAGCTGCTGGTGCTGGAGGTGCTAGTGCTGGAGGTACTGGAGCTGCTGGTGCTGGAGGTGCTAGAGCTGCTGGTGCTGGAGGTGCTAGAGCTGGAGGTGCTAGAGGTACTGGAGCTGCTGGTGCTGGAGGTGCTGGAGCTGCTAGTGCTGGAGGTGCTAGAGGTGGAGGTCCTGGAGGTACTGGAGCTGCTGGTGCTGGAAGTACTAGAGCTGGAGGTACTGGAGGTGGTGGAGCTGGTGGTTTTGGAGGTACTGGAGGTGCTGGAGGTGCTCGCACTGTTGGCAGTATGGCTGCTGCGCCGCGCCAACCGTTTTTCTACCCGCAGCCGCAGTTGTCCCTGGCACCGCCTGACTCGGCCCAGGTTCTTAGTCTCCCGTCGTCCACTGGCCTCACTCCACGTCTCCTGTGTCCACCGTCTGCCTTGTCTCAGACACAGTTACTGCTTGTCGTGAGCCTGAGTCTCGTTCCTCCACATCTGTTCGTGCTTGTCGTGTCGCTTGTCCTCGTCCTTCTACTGTCCTAGGCACTCACGTTACGGCACCCCATCCTTCCTCTGTTTCACAGCGTCTTGCCCTGCCGTCTCCTCCGGCGTCCTCTCTTCTTGACCTTCCTGACCCTGAGCCCGACCTTTCTTGTGCTGCTAGTCCTACTGTTACTCGTCTCCTTGCCACTGTTCTCACTGACCCTTCCTTTGAGTCTACTGCTGCGTTTGCCCTAATCACTAAGTTAGTCGACTTTGCTGCTACCCGTCGTCTTGACTAAGTTGCGAGTCAGGTACTGAGTCTGAGTTTATCTGTCCTCCGTCCGTCGGGGGTGAGCTTGCCCTTAGCAGTCATGTGCTTGAGGATAGGCAGTTTGAGCTTGAGTGTCTCGCGGCCGCTTTACCTCGTTTTGCTTCCATGTTGCTTTGCCCTGAGGAAGACCCGGATGCACTTGACATCCCTATCCTGCACTCTTACGCTGAGGCAATCCCGGGTGAGTATTCCTTCCAGTGGCATGTCTTTCAGGAAGTCCATAGGCACCTACGTCAACGGGGTTCCCCCTCCTGGGGCGAACATAGTCGGTGGCATGTGGATTGTCAGGGTGAAGCGGTAGCCGGGCTTTCCGCCTGCCTTCAATGCGCGTAACATTGCTCAATATGAGGACCTAGGGTCGAGCTCAGAAAAGAGAGTTTGAATTGAGTGATCACCTGGGTACACCATGAGGCTATATATAGGCTCGTCACAAGGCCCAATAACCAAGTGTTATGCGAAGGTTCCGAGGGTCTCAAAGTGCCCCGAACAGAGCCTTCCCAAATTCGGTAGAAGGCAATTCGGTGGCAACAGAGCCTTCCCAGAATTCGGTGTACGCAACCTAGCTCGGTGCTACAACTATAATAAAATATAGGAAAGCATCTAGCCTAGGAAATCAAGCAAATTCATGCATGCATATAATAAACCTAAAATAGCAGAATAAAGAAAAGGCAAGCACGTCCCCTCCTCAAAGCTGGGTGGCGTGAGATACACCCTACTTGACAAGGTAGTCCTTGAGAGCACGGCGTGCGTTGCACATATCATCTTCTGGCACCCAACTATCCTCAGTGGGGTCGTATCCCTTCTAGCGTATCAGGAACTCGAGGGTCTTGCCGCCGCGGTGCCGATGAGTGAGAACGCGCTCCACTTCGTACTCTGGTTCATTCTGTATGAGAGCAGGTGGTGGTGGCGATAGTTGCCGTCCCTGAAACTGTTGGTTGGGCTCCTTGTAGGGCTTCAGTAGCTGAACATGGAAAGTGTTGTGAAGGCTCTACGTATCTGATAAGCGCGAGCGAAATGTAAGTGGTGTCACTTGTGCCTCAAAGAGAAAAGGATTACAAAAGCAAGGCCGGAGTTTGGATGGGAGATGAGACAGGTTCAAGTTGCGCGTGTCAAGAAGCACCTGATCTCCGACTGCTACTGAGTGATCTCGTCGTTGGCGATCGGCATACTGCTTCTGGGAATTCTGCATCGTGGTGAGACGTTGCTGATTCTTCTCCCATAGCTGCTGTATGGTGGTGACGAAGTCATGTGCGGTTTGGACGTGTGCTGGTGTGGTTGGCTGCTGTGGTGTAAGTGGTTCACGTCCGTAACATAGGAAGAAAGGAGTTTTTCCCGTGGCCGCATGTGACGCATTGTTGTAAGCGAACTCTAGGGTCGGTAACTTTGTGTCGCAGTGGCTGACGTCGTCTTTGCAAGCTGTGCGCAGTAACTATTCAACCACTTGATTGAATCGCTCTGTCTGTCCGTCAGTCTGGGGGTGGTATGCTGAAGACATTGCAAGCCTTTTCCCCACCAGTCCCATGAGCTCCTTCCAGAACTTACTCGTGAATTTGGGATCTCTGTCCGAGAAGAGTGTAGTGGGGATGCCGTGGATGGTGATGATGCGGTCAAAGAAGAGGCGAGCTTGCTTCAGCTGTAGCCGTGGCGTTGGTCGGGATGAAGTGTCCCATCTTTGAGAACTTGTCGATCACCACGAGTATAGCGTCATGCCCTCGTGAGGTCAAAGGAAGTCCCGTGATTAAGTCGAGGCTAACGAGTTGCCATGGCTGCTCCGGTACGGGTAGAGGCTGAAGTAACCCTGCTTATTTCTGCTTGCTACTCTTCATCCGCTGGCACGTGTCACATGAGGTGACAAACTACTGCACGTTTGCTGCCATCCCGGGCCAGTTTTAATACTTCGCTATCCCTGCTAACGTCTTGTTGCTTCCGAAATGTCCCACGTATGGTACGTCGTGAAATTCCTGTAGTAGGATCTTCCGTAGCATGGCATGGTCTGGTACCCAAATCTTTCCTGTGCCCTTCCTTACATCTAAGTCTTTCTCCCACTGTAACAGCTTCTTATTCTGTGGCTCTAGCGATCTCTGCGTCCATGGAAAACCCATGTTGGAATAGACCCTTTAGCAAAGAGTTCATCCCGTTGAGCTGGATGCCTTCTACATGACCCGGGCGGCTCAACGCGTAAGCTTTGTTGAGTAGCCCAGCTTTGTAGACGATGTCGTAGTGGAAGTGGGTCTCCAAGAAGTCCACCCATCGCACATGTAGTCGTGAGAGTGTTGGCTCCCTTTAGGTAACATCTCCATGCCTTGAAGGCTATGACTATTGCTAAGGCTTCCTTGTCATGAATGGGGTAGTTCAGTTCTGCTCCGTGTAGCTTCTTACTGAGGTAGGTGATGGGATGTAAACCGTGTCCGTGATCCTGCATCAGTAGTGCTCCAACTCCCTGGTCAATAGCGTCTGCTTCAACTACGTAGTCCTTGTCTGGGTCTAATAGGATGGATACTAGCGTTGTAGTCACTGCTGTCTATAGCTTCTCCATGGCTTTCTGATGAGGAGTATCCCATTTGTAGGGCGTATCCTTTTTCTGTAGGTCAGTCAGTGGCGCTGCTATGTTAGCGTACTGCGGCACGAACCTGTTGTAGTAGTTGACGAAGCCTAGGAACTACTGCAACTCCTTCACGTTCTCCGGTTTTTTTCACTTCTTCACGGCTTCGATCTTCCGCGGGTCCACCTGTACGCCCTCAGCACTCACCATGTGCCCGAGAAACTGCACCTTCCTCAAGGCGAAGTTGCTCTAGGACAGCTTCAGGTAGAACTTGTTTTTCCGCAAGATCTCGAACACCTTCCGCAGATGCTCCACGTGCTCCTTCATGTTCTTGGAGTAGATGAGAATGTCGTCGAGGTACACGACTACGCACTCGTCAGGCAGAGGCCGTAGGATGTGGCTCATCTCCGCCTGAAACGTTGCTGGTGCGAACGGCATCAGCAAGTATTCGTAGGAGCCGTATCTGGTACGGAACGCCGTTTTGTGGATCGAGTTGTCCGCCTTCTTGATTTGACAGTAACCCGACCATAGGTCCAGCTTCGAAAGACTGTTGCGCCACGCAGATGGTGAAGCAGGTCGTCTATGCGTAGTATGGGATATTTGTTATTTACTATCTGTTTGTTCAGTGCGCGGTAGTCGATGTACATCCGTTAACTGCTGTCTGGTTTAGGAGTGAAGAGTACTAGTGCACCGTAGGGAGAGGTGGATGGGCGGATCAGTTGTCTGTCCAGTAGATACTCTCATCTCCAAAATGTAATATCTCGAAACTGTCCCAGAATATTTTTTTCGAATACTTTGGGGACAGGTTGAAAAGTGTCTCGAAAGACACTTTCGAGACTAAGTGAAATGTCCTGAAAGTGTCTTTCGAGACACATTCGAGACATATCTAACCAGCACATTCAGGATTGTCCTCAGGAGAGATTCGAGACACTCAGGAGACAAATTTTCAAGTTTAAAGCCCGTATGCATTATTAACACTACACTATTATACTGTTCCAAAAAAAAGGCTACAACACATATGCATCCAACTTCAACGTCCTTCTATATTTGCACCACACTGTGCATTGTTTTTTGGTTGCTTCCAAATCCAGAGTGTATCAATCATATTTTATCCTGAACACAAGACATGCCTTAGTTGATGCCTAACGAAATGTGGTGCAGAAACTACTAGTATGCAACTTATTCATCCAGCAATCCACAGAAGACGACGTAGATTGGAATTAAAGTTACAATTACTCTTCGTCTTAATCTGTACCTGCCAGTTGGCCAAATGTGGCAAATTACAATTATCCATCCATTGCGTGAAGGGAAATAAATGCTCGAAAAACGCACGGGCGAAGATATTGACATGCCCTTTCTTCAATTTCTACTCAGGGTATTCTTATGATCAAACAAAAACAAACCAGATAAAAGCAGGATTATATACTTTTAAAGAACGACAATGTTAGATAAAATAGAATTGCATGAATATGTTAAGCGTAGCTAGAATGACACGGATATGCATGACAGATTTAAGGGTACGAAATACCAGCCATCATTTCAAATTGTATTTGCTGTCGTGATCCACTGCCATAGAAAGGAAGGAACGCAATGGAAGAAGATGCATAAATTAGATGCATTAACATTGTAAAGGATGATAAAGTTGATGGGAGATAAGAGAGTTACTAAGAGATGCTAATCGATATGACGGTTCTGGTGACGATAGAAGAGGTAGAACAAGTGCGCTATCAATTGCAAACAAACAGAAATGCGCGCTATAGGGATTCAGATATGAAATCCCGTTGAAAACTGTTGAGATAGAGGCGAGGAATGAGTGCACTATGAAATGAAGCAAGTACAAGTACAAACCCTAATTGGGTTGTACCCCCTATGGGCTACCCCACTACAGCCTAGATATATGCATGAGTAATATAATCATCTGACACACCCCCATAGGCAAAGTGGGGGAGAGCAAGGGGTCACAAGACCAGTCAAGCAAAGCAAAGCAAAACAAAGCAAGCTCAGGGTGGATCTCAAGGATACCACACAAATTCCGAGCACAAGGACAAGGCCACAAGGCCAGTTCACATGCAGCAGAGCATATATATATAACAGTGCTAAACAAGCAAGAGCAAGGATATATATATGCAGCAGTACAAGCAAGGTCAAGAGGTAAGCAAGTGAGGCCCAGTGGGCACAAGGCCTAGCAGAGTGCAAAAGCGCTGATGGTCACGAGGCGGAAGTGCCTTGGTGAACACATCAGCAGTGTTGGCCTCAGTGGCCACGAAACGCAGGCGAAGCTGACCACGCTGCTGCAGCTCTCGAGCAAGGAAGTAGCGCAGAGCAATGTGCTTCGTCCTGTGCTCCAGTCTGTGCTCCTCACACAAGGCAATGGTTGCCTTGTTGTCGACGTACAGCACTGGAGGAGAACGAGGCCGCTCTCCAAGGTCATTCAGCAGGTAGGTGAGCCAGCGAAGCTCCTGGGCAGCCATGGCCGTGGCGTTATATATATGTTCTGCTTGTGTAGGCTACAGTGGGTTAGCCTATAGGGGGTACACAATTCTAGGGTTTCCTACTTGTACTCATTTCACTGCTAGTTCATTCATTCCTGTTCGCTTATTCTCACATGGTATCAGAGCTGTTTTCGTCCTGGCCTGTGGGCCCGCGTTACTCTTCCGCTGCTGAGATTTTCCGGTCGCGCGCCTAGGGCGCGTGATGATTTTAGTTTTACTTTGTCCCGCCCACGGGCGTGTGACTCCTACCCTGCCCGTCGCGCGCCCCGTGGCACGTGACGGTGCCCTTTATCTGCCCATCGTGCGCCCCGTGGCACACGATGGTGCCCTGCTCGTCGTGTGCCCCGAGGCACACGATCGGGCCCTTTTATCCTATCCGTCGTGCGCCCCGTGGCACTGGCCCGCGACGGGCCTCTCCGCCCCTGCACTCCCTGCTGCCGCCCCCGACCCATCTGCACCGACGCCTCTTCGCCGCTCTGCGGCTTTCTTCCTTCCCACCCCCCCCTTTCTCTTGTCTCCCTGCAGCCGTGGGGAGGAGGGTATGGGGGTGGAGGGTGTTGGAGCGGTGGGTCAACTCTCTCCCTTCCCCTCCTCCTTCTTTCAGTCCCACCACTGCAGCTGCTGCTGGGGGGGGAGGGTGTGAGGATGTGGGTGAGCAGGGGGAGTGGTACCGGGGTGGCGGGTGTGAAGCAACAAGCAGCCGTCTCTCCACCTCTCCTCTCTTCCCCCTTTCTCTGCTGCTTCTGCAGTAGTGTGGGGGAGGGGAAGGAGGAGGGTGAGGAGATGGAGGGGGTAACCTTTCAAAGTTAGCCCGCCTGCAGTACCTGCTGTTGCTTGTTTTATTGCTCGTTGGTGTACCTCTGCAGGTTGTGCTCGACACTTAGCTATTCCTGCATGCAGTTACGGGGGGATGTCAAAATCATATTTATTATAACTGCATGAAGTTCTAGCTGTAGTGTAGTTATTAAATTTGTAGGTGGTGCACCCCTTCATGTGTTCCTTTGCTATATGTATCTCGAATCCTATAGTGAAACCCCATTCTCCAATTTCTCCTCTCCAACTCACTCGACACTCACCCTAGGTGAAAACCCGCTCGATACCTAGTTAAGGGCCTAGGCTACTAAGCCTAGGCCCCTCACCTTTCAACTTAATCTACTTTAAGTTCGACATGGTATCAGAGCAGGTTCCCCTGTGGGAACTGTTCGTAGGGCCCACCACCGCTACCTCTTAACATTTTTTTTCCTGCCCGGAGCGCGCTCCGGGCCCTAGTACCTCCTTTTTTTCGATCTGCCCTAGTGCTCTGAAGGCCGCCCGCCCTAGCGCCCGAGCGCCGCCGCCCTTGCGCCCTGACGGCCGCCCGCCCTAGTGCCCTGACGGCCGCCCGCTCTAGCGCCCGAACGCCGCCCGCCCTAGCGCCCTGACGGCCGCCCGCCCTAGCGCCCTGACGGCCGCCCGCCCTAGCGCCCGAGCGCCGCCCGCCCTAGCGCCCGAGCGCCGCCCGCCCTAGCGCCCTGACGGCCGCCCGCCCTAGCGCCCGAGCGCCGCCCGCCCTAGCGCCCGAGCGCCGCCCGCCCTAGCGCCCTGACGGCCGCCCGCCCTAGCGCCCGTGCGCCGCTCGCCCTAGCGCCCTGACGGCCGCCCTCCCTAGCGCCCTGTCGGCCGCCCGCCCTAGCACCCGAGCGCCGCCCGCCCTAGCGCCCGAGCGCAGCCCGCCCTAGCGCACTGACGGCCGCCCGCCCTAGCGCCCGTGCGCCGCTCGCCCTAGCGCCCGAGCGCCGCCCGCCCTTGCGCCCTGACGGCCGCCCGCCCTGACGCCTGAGCGCCGCCCGCCCTAGCGCCCTGACGGCCGCCCGCTCTGACGCCTGAGCGCCGCCCGTCGTCGCCCCAGCGCCCTAGCGCCCGACGCCCGCGAGCCGCCCGTCGCAGCCGCCCGTGAGCTGCCTGTACGCCGCCCGCCGAGCCGCCCGTGCACCCGCCCAGCGTGAGCCGCCCACGACCGCCCAGGCTGCCGTCCCCTTCTACCGGCCCCGCAACTGCACCTGCTGGCCCCGCCGCTGCACCTACCGGCCCCCACCACCCACCCCCCCCCCTTTTCCCGTCGCCTGTCGAGGCGACCTGAGAGAGGCCAGCAGAGGGGTGGCAGGTGTGTGGCCTCCTCTGCTTCTCCTCCTCCTTCATCGCTCACCTGCAGCAGCCGAGCCGCCCCACCGCCGAGCCGCCCTGCCGCCGAGCCACCGGGTCGCTGAGCTGCTGAGCTGCAGTTGCTGCCGAGCCGCCCTGCCGCCGAGCCGCCGAGTCACCGAGCTGCTGAGCTGCAGTTGCTGCCGAGCCGCCTTACCGCCGAGCCGCCCGAGTCGCCCGAGCCGCCGAGCCGCCGAGCCGCTGAGTCGCCGAGCCTACTCTTCCCACCACTGGTGAGCTCTTGCCCTGCTAGCACGCTGCGCGTCGCCTGCTTGTCTGCCTGCTTGCCTTTTGGCTTGCCTGGCTGCCTGCCTTCCTGCTGCTAGTCCTGCTCCTGCTTCTCCTTACGGAGCCAGATGCAGCCCCAGCGACGCGTGCGTGAGTCCCTCACGCCCCAGCAGCTGCGTGAGTGGTACGCTGGTTGGGGCTGTAGGGGTGGCGACGCTACTCCTACTTCCACTCCTGCTGCTTCTACTCGTGGTGGCGGCCAGATGCAGCTCCCGCGACCCTCTCGCGTGTCTCTCACGCCTCGCCAGCTTCGTGAGTGGTACGCTCAGAGTGGAGGGTCTCTCAGTGCTGTTCGCTGCTCGTACGTGATTCGCACTGGTACTCGGACTGGTCAGCCTTGTGGGACACGTAGTCATACACCGTCCCGCTGCTTCGCCCGTCTGAGCGACGCCTGGCGTACCGTGTTTGGCGACGAGGCTGAGCTTCCCGACTGGGTGGAGTTGCTTAGGCAGAGGGTAGATATATATGCTCTTGACTATGATGCTATTCTCACTGCCATGTATGCATTGCCTACTAGTGCTGACCATGCCGGTCACCTGTGCGTCCCGCCTGACCCAGGTATAGGACCTGCTGCTCTAGCTACTGGTGAGGCTGCTGCTCTGGGTGCTAGTGAGTCTCCTGCTCCAGGTACAGGTGCGGCTGCTGCTCTAGGTGCTAGTGAGTCTGCTTCCTCAGGTGCGGGTGAGGCTGCGCTCTCAGGTACCGCGTTGGCTTCGGCCTCCCTCACCTTTACACTTGACTCTGGGGCTTCTCGCTCCTTCTTTCGGGACCGCACCACACTCACGCCGCTTGGTCGGCCGGTTGCTGTCTCCCTGGCTGACCCCTCTGGGGGTCCTGTCCTCGCTCACTTCTCCACTGTCCTCCCGTGTCCGGCTGCCCCCTCGGGCACCCTGTCTGGCCTGTACCTCCCCTCGTTCTCGACGAACTTGGTGAGTGGTGCAGACCTACAGGATGCGGGGGTTCACCAGTTCACTCCTGCGAGTCAGCGGGTGACCCACTGCACGGACGCACGCACAGGCCGGCACCTGGCCACGTTCTCGCGTCGGCCGGGGTCGAGCCTCTACACCCTGACCACTGAGTCTCCTCCTGTCCCCGCGTCCGGTCAGGTAGCAGCGTCGGGTCAGGTGTTTGCTGCTGCGTCCAGGTCTGGTCCTGAGTCTGCCCCCTGTTCGTGTCGCCTCCTGTCTCACGAGACTCTCCTGTGGCACCACCGTCTAGGCCACCCCTCCTTGCCCCGTCTTCGGGGCATGGCTTCCCGTGTCCTTGTCTCTGGTCTTCCCCAGTCTCTCCCTCCCCTTCCTTCGGGACCAGGACCTTCCTGTGTCCCCTGTGTCGAGGGGCGCCTCAGGGCTGCTCCTCACTCCTCCCAGTTTCCCCCGACAGAGGCTCCTCTGCAGACGCTTCACATGGACGTGTGGGGCCCGGCCCCCGTCCGTGGGCAGGGTCACGAGCGCTACTTCCTGTTGGTGGTTGACGACTACTCGCGTTACACCTCAGTCTTCCCCTTGCGCAGCAAGGGTGCTGTCACTAAGGTGCTGATCGACTGGATCCGCGAGGCTCGTCTCCAGCTCAGGAGGAGCTTCGGCTCGGACTTTCCTGTTCTGCGTCTGCACTCTGACCGAGGTGAGGAGTTCTCCTCTCGCCTTCTGCGAGACTACTGTCGTGCACAGGGGATCCGCCAGACCTTTACGCTTCCGGACTCTCCACAGCAAAATGGGATTGCTGAGCGCCGTATTGGCATGGTCATGGATGTCGCTCGTACGTCCATGATGCATGCGGCTGCCCCCCATTTTCTGTGGCCGTTTGCGGTTCGGTACGCGGCGCATCAGCTCAACCTTCACCCCAGGGTCTCTCGGCCCGCGATGTCCCCAGTGTTACTGTGGACGGGGAAGGTCGGCGATGCGTCTGCGTTCCGTGTCTGGGGATCTCGGGCGTTTGTCCGCGACTTGTCTGCGGACAAGCTGTCCCCCCGTGCTGCTCCCTGTGTCTTCCTTGGCTTCCCCCTTGACGCTCCAGGGTGGCAGTTCTACCACCCCTCCTCTCGTCGTGTTCTGTCCTCCCAGGACGTCACGTTCGACGAGTCAGTCCCCTTCTACCGCCTCTTCCCCTACCGTACTCCTTCCCTCCCCCCCCCACCGGACTTCCTGGTGCCAGTTCCCCCCCCGGTAGACCCCCTCCCCCCTCAGGTTCCTGCCCCTTCAGGTGTGTCCCAGGTAGACACAGTCGAGCCAGTCGAGGTTGCTGCTGAGTCTGGTCCTGCTGCGGGTGGAGAGTCTGGGGGTGCTACGCCTGCGGGTGCTGAGCTTGGGGGTGCTGCTGCTGGGGGTGCTGAGCCTGGGGGTGCGAGGCCGGGGGGTGCTGAGCTTGGGGGTGCTGCTGCTGGGGGTGCTGAGCCGGGGGGTGCTACGTCAGGAGCTGCTGAGCCTGGGGGTGCTGAGCTTGGAGGTGCAGAGCCTGCGACTGCTGGCCGGGAGCCCCTCTCTCCACAGGAGCTGCGCGAGTGGTTTGCTCGCCGTTGGAGGAGTGCTGCTGGAGCTGGAGCTTCGTCGACTGTCGAGGGTGCTGGTGCTGCCAGTCCCGGAGGTGCTGGGCCTGCGGGTCCTACTGGAGCTGGAGCTGCTGAGGGTGTTGGTGCTGAGACTACTGCTGTCTGTCCTGGGGGTGGTTCTGCTGCTGGTGCTGCTGGAGGTCCTGCCGCTGGAGGTGTTGGTGGCGCTGGTGCTGTCGCTGAGGGTGCTGGTGCTGTCCCTGCTGAGTCTGGAGCTGCCGCGCGGCCTCGGCCGTACTTCGTTCCGCTCCTTCAGCAGGTTCTTGGTCTTTCTCCTTCGGTAGAGTGTCCACAGCCTGTCCAGTCGCAGTCACTGTTGGAGCCTTCCTCTCCTCTGCCTTCTCCCTCTCCTTACACTGGTCCTACTGGAGGTCTTGCTGAGCGTCGTGAGCCTGCGTCTCGTCCCGCGTTGCCGGTTCGTGCTGCTCGCGCTAGTGGTCGCGGTTCGCGTCAGCGTCCTCCTCCTGTCCCTGGCACGCACCGGATGTCTCTGCGTCCGTCCACTGCTCCTCTACGTGCCCCTTTGCCTTCTCCTCCTGAATCCTCTCTTCCTGCGCTTGCCGACCCTGAGTCGGACTTTCTTCGCGCTGCCAGTCCTACTGTCACGCGTTTGCTTGCTACTGTCGTCACTGACCCCTCTTTTGAGTCCACTGCTGCGTCTGCTCTAGTCGCTGAGCTCGTTGACTTTGCTGCTCGCTGTCGTCTCGACTACGCTGCTAGTCTTGTTGCTGAGTCTGCGTCTGTCTGTCCTCCGTCCGTCGGGGGTGAGTGTGCTCTTGGCACGGACGTCCTAGAGGACAGGCAGGAGGAGTTACAGTGTCTAGCGGCTGCTTCACCTCATCTCGCGTCTGTACTGCTTGCCCCTGAGGGAGACCCGGATGCACTAGACATCCCGACTCCGCGTTCTTACGCGGAGGCCGTAGAGGGTCCCTACTCCTCTCAGTGGCAGGCAGCTATGGATGCAGAGATGGCTTCCTGGAAGTCCACAGGCACCTACGTTGACGCGGTTCCCCCTCCTGGGGCGAACATCGTCAGTGGCATGTGGATCTTCAGGGTGAAGCGGCCGCCGGGCTCTCCACCTGTCTTCAAGGCACGGTACGTTGCTCGTGGCTTCAGTCAGCGGCAGGGAGTTGACTACTTTCAGACCTTCCCTCCCACCCCGAAGATGACCACTCTTCGGGTGCTGCTGCACATAGCCGCTCAGCGCGACTACGAGCTTCACTCTCTCGACTTCAGCACTGCGTTCCTGCAGGGTAGCCTGCACGAGGAGATCTGGCTGCGCCGTCCACCTGGCTTCACTGGGACTTTCCCTCCTGGCACCCAGTGGAGCCTCCGACGGCCAGTCTACGGTCTCCGCCAGGCACCGCGTGAGTGGCACGACACACTGAGGACTACGCTTGCGGCTCTTGGGTTTGCTCCTTCTACTGCTGACCCGTCGCTGTTTCTGCGCACCGACACTTCACTGCCGCCGTTCTACATCCTCGTGTACGTCGACGACTTGGTCTTTGCCACAGCGGACACTGCTGGACTCGCCTACGTGAAGTCCGAACTGCTGAAGAGACACACGTGCACAGACCTGGGTGAACTGCGCAGCTACCTTGGCTTGCAGATCACTCGGGACAGAGCACGCCGCACCATTACCTTGACTCAGTCACACATGGTGCAGCAGGTCCTTCAGCGCTTTGGCTTCACGTACTCCTCGCCTCAGGCCACTCCTCTGCCTACTCGCCACTCACTCTCAGCTCTGCCTTCGGATGAGTCCGTAGAGTCGAGTGGTCCGTATGCAGAGCTTGTTGGCTGCCTCATGTACCTGATGACCTGCACACGACCTGACCTCGCATACCCTCTGAGCATTCTTGCACGCTATGTTGCTCCTGGGAGACACAGACCAGAGCACATGGCTGCAGCGAAGAGGGTATTGCGCTACCTGTGCAGTACGTCGGGCATGGGGCTAGTGCTTGGAGGGCGGAGTCCAGTGGTCCTTACCGGCCACGCGGACGCTTCTTGGGCTGACGACCAGGCTACGCAGCGGTCGTCACAGGGTTACACCTTCAGCCTTGGTTCCGGCTCTGTCTCGTGGCGGTCTACTCGCTCGTCTTCGGTTCTCGGCTCCAGTTGTGAGGCTGAGATCTACGCCGGGGCCATGGCTGCACAGGAGCTTCGCTGGCTCACCTACCTGCTGACTGACCTTGGAGAGCCACCTCGTTCTCCTCCAGTGCTGTACGTAGACAACAAGGCCATGCTGGCCTTGTGTCGAGAGCAGCGCTTGGAGCACAGAACGAAGCACATTGCTCTCCGCTACTTCCTTGCTCGTGAGCTGCAGCAGCGTGGTCAGTTGCGACTTGCGTACGTGGCCTCTGAGGCCAACACTGCTGATGTGTTCACCAAGGCACTCGCGCCTTGTGACCATCAGCGCTTTTGCACCCAGCTGGGTCTTGTGCCTGTCTTGCCTCACTTGCTCTCCTCTTGACTTCACTTGTACTGTGACATATATATATACCTGCTCTTGCTTGTCTAGTTTTATATATATGTCTGTACTCCTGCATGTGAACTGGCCTCTGGCCCTGCTCTTGTGCTCGGACTGTGTGGTGACTTTGTGATCCACCCTGAGCTTGCTTTGCTTTGCTTGACTGGTCTTGTGACCCCTTGTTCTCCCCCACTTTGCCTATGGGGGTGTGTCAAACATTATATATGTTCTGCTTGTGTAGGCTACAGTGGGTTAGCCTATAGGGGGTACACAATTCTAGGGTTTCCTACTTGTACTCATTTCACTGCTAGTTCATTCATTCCTGTTCGCTTATTCTCACACAGCCATCATTTCAAATTGTATTTGCTGTCGTGATCCACTGCCATAGAAAGGAAGGAACGCAATGGAAGAAGATGCATAAATTAGATGCATTAACATTGTAAAGGATGATAAAGTTGATGGGAGATAAGAGAGTTACTAAGAGATGCTAATCGATATGACGGTTCTGGTGACGATAGAAGAGGTAGAACAAGTGCGCTATCAATTGCAAACAAACAGAAATGCGCGCTATAGGGATTCAGATATGAAATCCCGTTGAAAACTGTTGAGATAGAGGCGAGGAATGAGTGCACTATGAAATGAAGCAAGTACAAGTACAAACCCTAATTGGGTTGTACCCCCTATGGGCTACCCCACTACAGCCTAAATATATGCATCAGTAATATAATCATCTGACACACCCCCATAGGCAAAGTGGGGGAGAGCAAGGGGTCACAAGACCAGTCAAGCAAAGCAAAGCAAAACAAAGCAAGCTCAGGGTGGATCTCAAGGATACCACACAAATTCCGAGCACAAGGACAAGGCCACAAGGCCAGTTCACATGCAGCAGAGCATATATATATAACAGTGCTAAACAAGCAAGAGCAAGGATATATATATGCAGCAGTACAAGCAAGGTCAAGAGGTAAGCAAGTGAGGCCCAGTGGGCACAAGGCATAGCAGAGTGCAGAAGCGCTGATGGTCACGAGGCGGAAGTGCCTTGGTGAACACATCAGCACTGTTGGCCTCAGTGGCCACGAAACGCAGGCGAAGCTGACCACACTGCTGCAGCTCTCGAGCAAGGAAGTAGCGCAGAGCAATGTGCTTCGTCCTGTGCTCCAGTCTGTGCTCCTCACACAAGGCAATGGTTGCCCTGTTGTCGACGTACAGCACTGGAGGAGAACGAGGCCGCTCTCCAAGGTCAGTCAGCAGGTAGGTGAGCCAGCGAAGCTTCTGGGCAGCCATGGCCGTGGCGTAGATCTCAGCCTCACAGCTGGAGCTGAGAACCGAAGAAGAGCGAGTAGAGCGCCAAGAGACAGAGCCAGAGCCAAGACTGAAGGTGTAACCCTGAGACGACCTCTGAGTAGCCTGGTCGTCAACCCAAGAAGCGTCTGAGTGCCCAGTGAGCACAGGCCGCTCACGCCCTCCAAGCACTAGCCCCATGCCCGACGTACTGCACAAGTAGCGCAACACCCTCTTAGCTGCATCCATGTGCTCCTTCCGGTGATGGCCGGGAGCAACATAGCGTGCTAAGATGCTGAGAGGGTATGCGAGTTCAGGTCGAGTGCAAGTCATCAGGTACATGAGGCAGCCCACAAGCTCTGGATACGGAACACTCGACTCTTCGGACTCATCCGAAGGCAGAGCTGAGAGTGAGTGTCCCGTAGGCAGAGGAGTGGACTGAGGCGAGGAGTACGTGAAGCCGAAGCGCTGAAGGACCTGCTGCACCATGTGTGACTGAGTTAGGGTAATGGTGCGGCGTGCTCTGTCCCGGGTGATCCGCAAGCCAAGATAGCTTGTCAGTTCACCCAGGGTTGTGCACGTGTGTCTCTTCTGCAGCTCGGACTTCACGTGGGCGAGTGCGGCAGTGTCCGCAGTGGCAAAGACCAAGTCGTCGACGTACACGAGGATGTAGAACGGCGGCAGCGAGGTGTCGGTGCGCAGAAACAGCGACGGGTCAGCAGTAGAAGGAGCAAACCCAAGAGCCGCAAGTGTAGTCCTCAGTGTGTCGTGCCACTCACGCGGCGCCTTGCGGAGACCGTAGACTGGCCGCCGGAGGCTCCACTGGGTACCAGGAGGGAACGACCCAGTGAAGCCAGGAGGGCGGCGCAGCCAGATCTCCTCGTGCAGGCGGCCCTGCAGGAAAGCAGTGCTGAAGTCAAGAGAGTGTAGCTCGTAGTCACGCTGAGCAGCGACGTGCAGTAGAACCCGAAGAGTGGTCATCTTCGGGGTCGGGGAGAAGGTCTGAAAGAAGTCAACTCCCTGTCGCTGACTGAAGCCACGAGCCACGTAGTGCGCCTTGAAGACAGGCGGAGAACCCGGCGGCCGCTTCACCCTGAAGATCCACATGCCACTGACAATGTTCGCCCCAGGAGGGGGAACAGCGTCAACGTAGGTGCCTGTGGACTTCCAGGAAGCCATCTCTGGGTCCATGGCTGACTGCCACTGAGAGGAGTAGGGACCGGCCATCGCCTCTGCGTAAGAGCGTGGGGTCGGGATGTCTAGAGCATCTGGGTCTCCCTCAGGGGCAACAAGCGTGGACACGAGATGGGGCAAAGCGGCGGCAAAGCACTGGAACTCCTCCTGCGTATCCTCAAGGACGTCCGTGCCAAGAGCACAGTCACCCCCGACGGACGGAGGACAGGCAGACGCAGACGCAGCAGACGCAGACTCAGCAGTTTCAGCAGACTCAGCAACAAGACTGGCAGCGTAGTCCAGACGACACGCAGCAGCAAAGTCGACTAGCTCAGCAACTAGGGCAGACGCAGCAGCGGACTCAAAGGAAGGGTCAGTGACAAGAGTAGCAAGAAGACGCGTGACAGTAGGACTGGCAGCACGGTGAGAGTTCGACTCCGGGTCGGCAAGAGTAGGAAGAGAAGACTGAGGAGGAGAAGGCAAAGGGGCACGCAGAGGAGCAGTGGACGGACGCAGAGACATGTGGTGCGTGCCAGGGACAGGAGGAGGACGCTGACGCGAACCGCGACCACTAGGGCGAGCAGCTCGGACTGGGGACACAGGGCGGGACGCAGGCTCACGACGCTCAGCAAGACCTCCAGTAGGACCAGCGTAGGGAGAAGGAGAAGGCAGAGGAGAGGCGGGCTGTAACTGTGACCGTGACGGGACAGGCTGCGGACACTCTACGGGAGGAGAAGGACCAGTGGAAGGCGGGAGACCAAGAACCTGCTGAAGGAGCGGAACGAAGTACGGCCGAGGCCGCGCAGCACCGCCAGAGACAGCAGGGACAGCACCAACACCTCCAGAGGCAGCACCAGCACCAGTAGCAGCTCCAACTCCAGCACCACCAGCAGCTGCAGAAGTACCCGCAGTAGGACCGACAGTCGTAGCCTCAGCGCCAGCACCCGTAGCAGCTCCAGCTCCAGACGCACCCCCGGGCCCGGCAGCTCCAGTACCCTCAGTACGAGCACCTCCGGGACCCGTGGTACCAGCTCCCTCGGCAGCAACGGAACCTCCAGCACCCGCAGTACCCCCGGCTCCAGCAGCTCGCCTCCAGCGCCGGGCAAACCACTCACGCAGCTCCAGAGGAGAGAGCGGCTCGCGGCGCGAAGAACGGTCTGGAGAACCACCAGGAACAGAAGCAGCAGGCGCAGCACTCCCAGACGCAGAACCCCCACGCTCAGCACCCCCAGGCACAGCACCCCCAGGCTCAGCACCCCCAGGCTCAGCACCCCCAGTCACAGCACCCCCAGGCTCAGTACCCCCAGGCTCAGCACCCCCAGGCTCAGCACCCCCAGTCGCAGCACCCCCAGGCTCAGAACCCCCAGGCTCAGCACCCCCAGTCTCAGCACCCCCAGTCTCAGCACCCCCAGGCTCAGCACCCCCAGTCTCAGCACTCCCAGTCTCAGCACCCCGAGGCTCCGCACCCGCAGCAGCACCAGAGTCACCAGTGACCTCGACAGGCTCGACCGCGTCTACCTGAGACACACCTGAAGGGGCAGGACCCTGAGGGGGGAGGGGGTCTACCGGGGGGGGACCTGGGACCAGGAAGAGGGGCGGGCGGGGGAGGGACGGAGTGCGGTAGGGGAAGAGCCGGTAGAAGGGAACCGACTCGTCGAACGTGACGTCCTGGGAGGACAGAACACGACGAGAGGTGGGGTGGTAAAACTGCCACCCAGGTGCGTCAGGGGGGAAACCCAAGAAGACGCAAGGAGCAGCACGAGGGGACAGCTTGTCCGCAGACAAGTCGCGGACAAACGCCCGAGATCCCTAGACACGGAACGCCGACGCATCGCCAACCTTCCCCGTCCACAGCAAAGCTGGGGAGGTCTCCGGTCTGGAGACCCTGGGCTGAAGGTTGATCTGATGTGCGGCGTACCGAACCGCAAACGGCCACAGAAAATGGGGGGCAGCCGCATGCACCATGGACGTACGGGCGACGTCCATGACAATGCCGATGCGGCGCTCAGCAATCCCATTCTGCTGTGGAGAGTCCGGAAGCGTGAAGGTCTGGCGGATGCCTCGTGCCTGACAGTAGGCTCGCAGAAGGCCGGAGGAGAACTCTCCGCCTCTGTCCGAGTGCAGACGCAAAACAGGAAAGTCCGAGCCGAAGCTCCGCCTGAGCTGGAGACGAGCTGCGCGGATCCAGTCGATCAACACCTCAGTGACCTCACCCTTGCTGCGCAAGGGGAAGACTGTGGTGTAATGCGAGTAGTCGTCAACCACCAGCAGGAAGTAGCGCTCGTGACCCTGTCCACAAACGCGGGCTGGGCCCCACACGTCCATGTGAAGCGTCCGCATCGGGGCCTCCGTCGGAGGAAAAGGGGAGGAGTGAGGGGTAGCGCGCAGGCGACCCTCGACACAGGGGACACAGGGAGGGCCAGGCCCCGGAGGAAGGGGAGGGAGGGACCGGGGAAGGCCAGAGACAAGAAGGCGAGAGGCCATGCCCCGGAGACGAGGCAGGGAGGGGTGACCCATCCTGTGGTGCCACAGGAGGGTCTCGTGGGACAAGAGGCGACACGAGCAGGGGGCAGACTCAGGACCAGACCTGGACGCCGCAGCAAACACCTGACCCGACGCAGCTACCTGACCAGACGCAGGAGGAGGAGACGGAACAGTAAGTGTGTACAGGCTCGACCCCGGCCCACGTGTGAACGTGGTTAAGTGTCGACCCGTGTCCGCGTCCGTGCAGTGGGTGTCCCGTCGGCGTGCAGGGGTGAACTGGTCGACCCCTGCATCCTGTAGGTCAGCACCCGCCACCAAGTTCGTAGAGAACGAGGGGAGGTAGAGACCGGACAGGGCGCCAGACGGGACCGCAGGGCACGGCAGGACAGTGGAGTAGCGAGCCAGAACAGGACCCCCAGAGGGGTCCGCCAGGGAGACCGCCACTGGCTGACTAAGCGGCGTGAGTGTGGTGCGGTCTCGAAAGAAGGAGCGAGACGCCCCCGAGTCAAGAGTGAAGGTGAGAGAGGGCGGAGCCGACGCAGTACCTGAGAGAGCAGACTCACCAGCACCTGAGGACACAGACTCACTGGCACCTAGAGCGACAGCCTCACCAACACCTGGAGCAGCAGCCTCAACAGCACCTAGAGCCGCAGTACCAATGCCCGGGTCGGGCGGGAAACACCGGTAACAGTCACCCTCCTCACTAATAGTCACAGCATACATGGCAGCAAGAATAGCATCAAAGTCAAGATCAAAGATAGCTACTCCTGCCCTAGACAGCTGGTCCCAGCGAGGGATCTCAAAGGCGTCAGGAAACTGGCGGCGCCAAGCGTCAGTCAGGCGGCCGAAGCAGCGCTCGGCGGGGTGTGGACCACCACACGGCTCACCCGCACGGTCGCCCGTGCGCAAGACGTAGGTGCACGGACCAGTACCCCCACCCCTCTGACGTGCAGCGTACCACTCACGGAGCTGCTGCGGGGAGAGGGTCTCCTGACCACGCTGCTGCCGCTGCTGTTGGCGCTAACCGCCACCGGAGCCACTCCTCTGCGACAAGCCACGACCTCCTCCGCCGCCTCCTCCGCCGCCGCCGCCACCACCTCCGCTGCCACCGCCACTCCCACCGTCGCTGCCGCCACCGCCGCCTCCGCCTCCACTCCCACCACCACCGCCACTGCCACCCCCGCCTCCACTGCCTCCGCTGACACCTCCACTCCCGACACCACTCCCGCTACCACCCCCACCTCCTCAGCTGCCTCCACCGCCGCTCCCACCGCCCCCGCCGCCTCCACCACCGCTCCTGCCCCCTTTGCCCTTGCCAGAGCGACGTCTCCCACTGGGGGCAGACGCCGCACCGACCGACTCAAAACCAACTAGGTCGGCCGTAGCAGCAGAGGCGACAGAGGGCAGGAGGGGGGAGGGGGAACACCCCTCAAAGATGGGGGTGCGCGGGTCACCACGAGAGGCCCCTACAGCGAGAATGCTCTTCTCGGCTGCTAGGAGGGACTTCTCGAGGAGGTTAACAGTGAGAGTGGTGGGGCAGACTGAGAGTAAGTCGTCCCTGACTCCGCGGAGGGAGTCAGGGAGGCGGGTGACAATGTAGTAGAGAGTGAAGTACTGGGGGGGGGGGGGGTTCTTGGCGCAGAACTCAGCAGGAAGCGCAGCGCGGAAGCGAGCGTCACTAGTGCGCAGGTGGGTAATGAGGTCGGCGACTGTGGCAAAAGAAGCAAGGTCGGGAAAGAGGTACGGTAGCATGAGGCGGCTCAGTGCAGCAGTGGCAGGGGTGGAGTAGCGTGCAATAACGGCGTCGTACAAGGTCTGAGCACTCTTGTACGACCCAAAGTGTGCACGCTCAGAGGGAGGGAGGTGGCGACGCACAGCAAGACGTGCAGCAGCATCGCGTGTAGCCCACTGTGAGCGAACAGTGGCATTCTCAGTAGCAGCAGGGGCGGGAGAGGCACCAGAAGTGAGATCAAAGAGAGAGAGGTCGTCAGCTCTGTCGCACTGTAGGAAAAGCAGCAGGTCGTCTACCCACACATCAAAGTCGATGGCTCTGCCCTCAGCGTCGAAGGTGAGGACACTGGGGGTAGCCATGACAGCAGTGGGGTAAGGGCAGTGCGCAGAGTAAAGCTCAGTGCTCACCGGACAGGGCAGTGCAGGCGGCTCGGGCTGCTCGGGCGGCTCGGGCGGCTCGGGCGGCTCGGCGGGTCGGCTGCTGGGCGGCTCGGGCGGCTCGGCGGCTCGGGCGGCTCGGGCGGCTCAGCTGCTGGGGCGGCTCGGCTGCTGGGGCGGCTCGGCTGTTGAGGCGGCTCGGCTGCTGAGGCGGCTCTGCTGCTGGGGCGGCGCAGTTGCTGGGGCGGCGGGGCCGGGAGATGCAGCTGCGGGGCCGTTAGGGGTAGTGGCGGGGCCGGTAGGTGAAGCGGCGGGGCCGTCAGGTACAGCAGCGGGGCCGGCAGGTGAGACGGCGGAGCCTGCAGATGCAGCAGCGGGGCCGTCAGGTGTAGCGGCGGGGCCGGTAGGTGCAGTGGCGGGGCCGTCAGAGGGGACGGCGGGGCCGTTAGGTGCAGCGGCGGGGCCGTCAGAGGGGACGGCGGGGCCGTCAGGTGCAGCGGCGGGGCCGTCTGAAGCAGCGGCGGGGCCGGCAGAGACAGCGGGGCCGTCGGGTGCAGCGGCGGGGCCGGCAGAGGGGACGGCGGGGCCGTCAAGCGCAGCGGAGGGGCCGGCAGAGGGGACGGCGGGGCCGTCAAGCGCAGCAGAGGGGCCGGTAGAGGGGACGGCGGGGCCGTCGCAGGCGATCGCGGGGCCGTCAGAGACGGCGCCGGCGTCGCGAGGGTCAGAGGGGGGGCGGCGCGCGACTGGAGGGCGGCACGCGCGACGCGGCGCGGCCGTCTAGGGGCGGTGCGACGAGGCCGCGTAGGTGGCGCGTCAAAAATTCGCGGGCGGCTCGACGCGATCGGGCCGCCAAAGGAAAAAAAAAGGCCCAGCGCGACTCGGGCTAGGGCAGAGCGCGCTGCGGGCAGGACGGAATAGTAGGTGGGCCCTAGGAACAGTTCCCACTAGGGAACCTGCTCGATACCATGTTGAGATAGAGGCGAGGAATGAGTGCACTATGAAATGAAGCAAGTACAAGTACCAACCCTAATTGGGTTGTACCCCCTATGGGCTACCCCACTACAGCCTAAATATATGCATCAGTAATATAATCATCTGACAAAAACTTCAACGGGAGTTACTAGTAGAGCCAAGTTATTGGCAGACACAGAGACAGAACAACAAAATACGAGGAGAAAGAAATGAGTTGTGACAAGAGCAAAACGCTCTAATCCAGCAAAACGATTGAAATTTGAGGGAGGTTTGGATGGGTTTCAATAGTTTCGCAGTGGTTAACGTGATGGGGTTTTCACATTGAAGTGGTTAACACAGGTTGTTGAGTATTTGGGTTGTGTGGTGGCAGTGACGCGACTATTTTTCAGTGCACGTGGCGATTTTGATGCAGTTGGCAGGTGCCACGTTGGATTGCATGACAGGTGGCGCAAAGGTACTGCTTATTCCGGATCGGGATGTGTTTTTCTTTTCAACAAACAAATCTCCTAAGCGAAGTTGGTAACGAGCTCCAGGTCAGTTTGTCAAACACCGACAAAAATACTTTTGAAGTCTCATTTATCGATACGTCTGGTACAGTCTTTGCGTCCAGCCTTCAAACCCTAAGGTTTGGGGATCGATTCTAGGTTGAACATTTTTCTTTGACTGTGTAATAGTTATGATATTTACAATTACAGATCTGGTTTTTTAGCAGCAACAAGACCATGTTTCGAAATGACAACGAGGAGCATCGAACTGTGAAGAAACGAACGAGAGAATGAAGAAGAAGAGGTTGTTCACTAGCAAGCGGTTGAGTACATATAGGAAACCCTAAGTTGGGCGGTACTCACTATTGAGTACCCCACTGCAGGCTAGACAAACATAACATTCTGACACGAACCTGAGTCTTCAGGTGACGTTGCAGATCAAACATTCTCGATAAATTCTTTCTTGGCCGAGACAGATTTTGACACAAGTCACGTTCAGAACATCTTAACATGTAACGTAAAGGCGACAATAGCTGAAAATTTCTCAGAAGTGTCTTTCAAGATAGTTTCAGGACGGATTTGTGTCGGTTCTTGGACAGAACAGTTTCGGGACTGATTGAGGACCACTCAATTATGTAGATGCTATCTGTTTCTTCATGTCTGTCAGTTCGGTCAAACGCAGTCGGTATCGTACACGTGAGATGGGTTTCGCACCTGGTTCCTCCACAATCTCGTGTTCGTGGGTGCGTGCTGGAGGTACGCTTGCGGGTAGGTCATCGGACATTATATCTTTGTACTGCTCCAAGATCTCGTTTACCGCCAAAAGTAGTTCTGTGTTTGGCTTCTCCTCCTCTTATAACGATTTACAAATCCTTACTAAGGCACTCCTTAGCAAGGCCATCCCAAGGGTCACGCGACAAACCTGTTGGGTGTTGTTCAGGATCCGTCATCTTGAGAGCTTACGACGAACTCATTACTCAACTAAACGCAAATCCGCTCAGTAGGAAGTTGCGCCTTAGGCTTAGCTACCATCTCCAAGTTGAATTAGTCGTTAAGATGGTCTATACAGTGAGAACCGAGTAAAAACGTCCAGCAGCCGCATCACTAGTATGGTGGAGGAAGTACAAGCATTAAGGCATAGAAAGTTGGAGTTGGGAACCTCCAAGAGAACCATGAGAGGGAAGGGGTTCTCCGAGAGCTAGGGAAGGATGGTAGGAACCTTCCTAGCAGCAAGGATGCAACCCTCATCATGAGGTCCTTGAGGTGTTACATGCAAAATCCAATCTAGTTTGATTTTGCCTAGGTGTTGCAACATTTGCAACCCATGCTAGAAACTTCTAGCCACCCCAATCCAAAAGTCAAAGTTGCCTTCCTAACCACCCAACCAAAGATCCCTTTATAGTCATGTCCCAAGTAATCACCCAAATTAGATATAACCCCAAAAGGTAATAAGAAATCCAAATCTTCGAAATCTTGTAACTTGGGCGATCTTGGTCGGAATAAGGCGATCTTGGTGTCGTTGGAAAGCTCTGGATTTCTCCTGCATGATCAAGCATTTAGACTTGGAGAAAAACACAGAGATGATAATATCCAACAGCCATGCACAACGACATACGCTCATGCAAATCATGCAAGCACAAATAGCACGAGCACTCGGCAGGACGTTAGGATGACATGCACTCAGAATGACGTGCATCCAACAAACTCCCCCTCAGACTAATGGACTGCATGCATAAAAACTCACACAAATGCAAACTCTCATGCACGCAATCACACATGCACTCATGACACTGCTGCCCACACCAATGCAATGCCATGCCACACATCTTAGCACACTTCCAATGTGCGCTCTCGTGAAGTCTCTTGGTGAGAAAATCTGCCGCCTGCTTGCTAGCCTTCACATGGTGAAGCTCAACAGCTCCCTCCTTCACCATCTGCCTCACCCAGTGCCACTTAATCTTCATGTGCTTTTTCAGCCCATTCAGGATAGGATTATTGGCCACGCCAATAGCAGCCTCGCTGTCGGAGAAAAGTGGTGTAGGTCCCTCCTGTTCAGCTCCCATGTCCTCCAGCAGCTTCCTTAGGAGCACGATCTCCTTGATGGCATGGTACATCGCCATGTACTCTGCCTCTCCGGAAGACTGAGCAATCTCACTCTGCTTCTTAGACCTCCAGCTCACTGGTCCACCTCCGACCATGCACACAAAGCCGCCAACCGATGACTGATCCTCATCCTCTGAGGCCCATGTGGCATCGGTGAAGCACGATAGCTTCAATGTACCAGGCGTGACCCCATCTGCTCCAATCTGTTTCAGCTGGCCGCCAGCTGAAAACTGAACACCAGCAGATGCCGTTGATCCGAGGTAGCGCACCAAGCGCTTTGCCACCTCCAACTGCTCCTCAGTAGGCCGCTGCACAACTCTGGCCAGCTGCCCCACTCCGAATGAAGCATTAGGTCGTGTATGCACAGCTGCATACATCACACTCCCAATTAGTGACTGGTACTCATTCTGCTGCTCATCCTCAAGCACATCATCCTCCTCAGCTGCCTTCTTCAATTTGAAGCCTGCTGGGAACGGTGTCATCACAGTGCGACCCCCAGTCACACCATACCGCTCCATGACACTAGAGATGTAGTGTGACTGATGCACCTTCAGCCACCTCCTTTCAACATCCCTCTCAATCTGCAGCCCCAAGTAGTAGTGGACATCCCCCAGCATCTTGCACTTGAAGTTGTCCATCAGCAGCTTCTGTGTCCTCTCAATCTGCTCCATGGAAGGTGAGAACAGCAGTATGTCATCGACATACACCAGCAGCAAAAGCAGCTGCTCCCCCTCTCCAAGCAAAAACAAGCTGTGATCCGCCTGGGATGTCTTGAAGCCTCCACCCAGCAGCACCTCCTCCAGCTTCTCGTACCAACACCTGGGCGCTTGCTTAAGGCCATAGATGGCCTTCTTAAGCTTGCACACCCGGCTGGTCCCATCCTCATAGCCGTCGGGCTGCGCCATGTACATATCCTCCAGCAGTATTCCATTGAGGAACGCAGTGGTGATGTCCATCTGCTTCACGTGCCATCCCTTCACAGCTGCGCCAGCCATCAAAGTCCTCAATGTCACTGGCTTAGCAACGGGAGCGAAGATCTCCCCGAAGTCAACCTTCTCCTTCTGCTGAAACCAATTGGTGACCAAGCGGCTCTTGAACCGCTCCAACGCACCATCAGCACCACTCTTCACTTTGAAGACCCACTTGCTGCTGATCAGCCGTCGCCCCTCGGGTAACTCAACAAGCTCCCAAGTCCCATTCTCAATGAGACTGTTGAACTCCGCATCCATGGCAGCCTTCCACTCCTCCTTTTGGGGTCCACTCAGTGCCTCCTCCACTGTGGCTGGTTCTCCAGGCAAGGGTGTGAAGAAACAGAACGCCATCTCCTCATCCTCTCCCTCATCCGCCTGAACTGCCATGGCACCTTGTTTGGGTCCTCCCAAACGGCTATACTTCAGCCTTGAGGGTGCTGCTGCCACTCTTTTCTCGCGGGTTGCAATCTGCTGCCCATGTGGTGAAGCTCCTCTCTGCACACTCCTCTTGGTGACCTTGGCGTTTGCAGCAGGCTCGGGCTGAGATGGTGAGTCCACACGTGCCGACTCATCCTCCAACCCCTCCTCCGCAGCAGGACCAGCGCCTTGCTGCTCACCACCGCCACAGTGGTCACTGGTCAGCTCTGACCCAGGGAGATTCTCAAGGTGCAGCTGAACCTCCTCCACTGCAGACCGCTCAATCTCCTGCAGACGCAAGCCAATCTGCACCTGCTGCTGCTGCTGCCAGTCCTTGTACATGACGTCCTCCACAAACTTGACGTCACGGCTGACCAGCGACTTCTTGCTCTTGGGGTCCCACATCAGCCACCCCTTCGAGTCAGGAGCCATCCCAAGATGGACAGCCCACACAGCAGCAACTTCCAGCTTGTGCCTCTGCTCCTTAGGCACCATCACAAGCCCCATGCAGCCCCACACGCGCAGCATGTCAATAGATGGCTTCTTCCCAAGCCAACGCTCGTACGGCACCCAATGCTTGTCGCCAACATGAGTCAAGACCCTGTTCTTGACCGTGATGACATGGCAAACAGCTTCAGGCCAGAACTTGTAAGGCATCCCAGCAGCCCCCAACAAGGTCTTAGCCGCCTCACCAATGGTCCAGGGCAGGTCAGCTGATGTCGGATGCCATTTCTTTTGAGGAACTTGGTGAATTCCGCTCCAAGGAACTCTCCACCTCGGTCCCTTTTCAGCACCTTCACCAGCCGCATCGCTTGCCGCTCCATCATCGGCAACCAATCCTCCTTGATTGCCGCTGCAGCATCGCTCTTCTTGGACAAGGGACGTGCCCACGTGAAACGGCTCCATTCGTCCACCATGGTGAGGAAGTACAGCACTCCCCCAGTCCCCTCAGTCCTCATAGGACCCACCAGGTCCATGTGCACCACCTCCAATGGTGCCTTCGCTGATCCCTCCGCTCGTGGGAACGGGAACCGCGCAAACTTGTTTTGCATGCACGCCTCGCAGCTGCCATAGTGAGTGCCATCTCCTTGCAGTTGCATCCCATGCACGCACTTCTCTTTGTGCATCACCTCCAATGTAGAAACAGCCACGTGTGCGAGCCGCTGATGCCAAGTCTCCCAATCCGCTTGGCCGAGGTAGCCGACGCCTTCACCGCCGCGCTTCCTCCAATCATCTCCTCTCCTTGCACACCTTGTTGTTCCTCCTCGGTGACACTCTTCTCCATAGATGCCGCCGCTACCGTCTTGCCCGATTTCCGCCAAGGGAGGACCGGGATCTGCCACATCCGCTTGTGGACATCTCCCTTCCACTGCAGGTCCCAAATCAGCCGCTCGTCGTTGTAGGCACGATAGCGCTCCGAGCCAATCGTCTCGGTGTTCACACCCACATCTCCCAACCGGCCGGTAGAAATCAGGTTCGCGCACAAGTCCGGCACACACAGCACGTTCTTCAGCCCCACGAGCTCTCCATCCGCTCCCATGAACTTGGCGCATCCCATGCCCATGACCTTGGCCTTGGCGCCCGTCGCGGATGTGACTGTAGAGATGGGTGCGGTCTGAATCTCATCAAGTAGGTCTGCACGAGGAGTCATGTGCCAAGAGCTCCCGGAGTCAATCACCCAATGGGTGAGGGGGTGTAGGAGAACCTTGGCAACCATAGTGTGGTCGGTTGCGGCTTCGTTCACGAAGAAGAAGAACCCGGCCTTCCGCTCCTCAGATTTGCCGCCTTTCTCCTCATCCTTCTTCTCACCACTAGCTCCCATGACCCCCCCACTCCTCGTGCCACCACGCTGGTTGCTTGATGAAGGCGGGGTCCAATCCTTGGGTCGTTGGTAGCACTTCCGCCAACGATATCCGCGCTTCTTGCAGTAGAAGCACACCTCCCCTTGACCCCTGCCGCCATCCTCCTTAGGGTTATCCTTATTCTTGCCCTTCCACTTCTTCTTGAAGCCACTCTTTCCACCTCCAACTCCATAGCCAGCCCCCTCCTCCAAGCGCTCCACACTTCGCCGCCGCAATTCCTCCTCTAGGATGCGCGCGCGAATGTAATCCACGCTCCATTGGGGTTGTTGGGAGTTGAGGTTGATCGCAAGGGCAGACCACGACTCCGGCAGCCGTATCACGATCTCCACGCATTGCACGAGCTTCGGATACACCACACCGCCGCCTTGTAGCTTTGTGAAGATGTCCCGCATCTCATCCAACACCGGTTGCATCAGCTCTCCATCAATGAACTTGATATCGCGCAGCCGCCGCGCGAGTAGCACGATGCCGGTAGCATGTGTCGGTGAGTGCACATCCAGAAGCTTCCTCCAAGCCTTAGGGCCACACTCTGGATCACCCAAGAGGTCCTTGATGTGGTTAAGTTGTCGTCCGCCAACCGCTTGCACCATGAGCATGTACGCGTCGAACGATCGCTTCATCCACGCTCCTTTCAGCTCCGCGGCCTCCGGCATCTTCTCCTTCCCCTCCACCAAATCCAATAGCTTGTATTGGGTATACATCAGCCTCATGCGGAAACTCCAGTGCTCGTAGTCCTCCAGTGCATCCAACATTGGGCCTGTTTCGTCGCACCGAACCACCCCTGAATCGGCCTCCGCTTCAATCGCAACCATCACTGAGCCATCCCATCCCGAACCCCTCGCCTAGCTAGGTTTTCCCCTATTTAGTCCTCGCTACTTCATTGTTTCTTGATTCTGTAATTCTGATTCTCGTTATTCGATATTTTGCGCACTCTGCAAGTTCATTCATAACACCTGGTATTAGAGCTAATTTTCTAGCTCACCCTGCTTTTTAGAGTGTAATACCCCTCAAAGGGGGGGACGAGGAAGGATGTCTGGGGTTCAAGGAGTTGCGTAGGCCGGCCAGGAGAACTAGTTAGTTGCTCCTCGCCGCTATGTTTTTACGGGTACTCCTTCGGCACCGCCAGATCCTTGCCTCGAACGGTCGCGATCGACCGTGGCCTCCTTCCCCTCGGGCAACGGACAGCTGTAGTTGTCGCGACATTAAACGTGAGTTACTATTCCGCTGCGGTTTTACGGACGATTTTGGAAGTTTGTGTGGCAGCTAGCATCACCGGACCTGCGTCGGCACCTGCACGATTTTTTCGGAAGTCGTCACGATGAGTTGCAGTTGACGCCGGCGGACCTGAGTCAACAGCTGCGCGACAATTTCGGAGTTCGTCTGAAGCGGCAAGTTACGACGGTTGCTCATCGTCTTTTTCTGCGCATGACTCGCGGAATGTGTTTCGGCGGTTGGCGACAACGGACGTGCGTCACTGTGGGCGACATTTTCGGAGCTACTGTGGAGAAAAAGTCGGCTGGGGAACTCGCTAGGCGCAAATGGAGTTTTGCGTTGGAAAATGTAGGTGGCGAGGAGAGACGACACTAGACTGCCCGACATAGCGGGGGTTAACTGCCGTCCCGCCCGACCTGAAGTGCAGCGGCTTTTGCTGCATGGCGGGCGCGTCATCGAATATTTCGAGAGAAGTGCTCGTGGACAGACGGGACTTCCGACTCGCGACACTTACGGGCTGCAACGAAAAGCGGAGTGGTCATATCGCATATAGCAGAAGTTGGTCGCAGGCGGCGAGGGAAATCGAGGCAGGCACACCTCGGAAACAACTCGTGCGCCACTGCAAGCCTGATGTTGTTGAAGGTGGCCGGCAATATCGAGAACGGTTTCTCCTGACCAGGGAATTTGTTTTCGGGGACAGCTTCTAACAACCCACAATTAAACGGCGTCCAAGGTACCGCCCGACAATCTCGGAGGGGTCGGTACAGGCTGCCGGGACACACGGGGAGAAATGGCCCTGTTAACGGGAATGGAGTGTTGGCCCCGCCCTCGCTTGGGCAACGCCGACAACTTGGTCGGATGTACGGGAGTAGCAGCCGACCGCTCACAGTGGGATAGCTGCTCTACAGGTTATGTCGAGCGGCAGCGGATCGCTGTGGTGTTGCTGTCGACCAGGATGCTCGACAGCTGCACCTGACTGGCCTGGGCGACGGGTGAGCCGTCCGGGAGGTCGACGAAGCAGTTTGTTGACCTACAGTTCGACGGGAGGTCAACGGAGTATCCCGTCGAACTACAGTTCGACCGGGAGGTCAATGGAGCAGTTCTGGTCGACGGAAGGGGTCCGTCGACAAAGGGGTAGCTCGACGAGAAGGGTGGTCGACGAGGAGCGCCCAGTGGTCGACCAGAGGGACCCAGTGGTCGACGGGAGGCACCTGGGAGTCGACCAGAGCACCAGGGGTCGACCAGGTCGACCGGGTAACCTGCTCGACGAGTTCTGCGGAGGCACGCGAGCGTCGTCGAGATCGCGATGGTGCAGGCGACTTCGGGCTGGTATCCCGAAGTTGACGTGGCTCGTCAGGCGCAGACAACAGCCGATGGATGCCCAGCGAGGCAAGTCGGGCCAATCGTCTACGCACACCTGCGAGCGTGCACACTGCTGCGTTCTACGGGGCAACACTGGACAGCCGCTCTGCTGCAGCGTTGGCACGCCGTCGACCTGCTCCGTTGGCAGGTCGCCTTTCTGCAGTACTGGCGCGGCTCCTCTACGCAACGCTGGCAGGCGGTCGACCAGGCTAGCAGTAGGGTTGCTAGGTGTCTGATGTAGTCATTGTTACTATCTCTTGTTGGATGATCATTCTCGAATTCCAACTTTGCTAGTAGAAACTCTTGCCAAATTCTTCCGTGAATGTGCAAACACTAAGGAACTAAGGAAAGCTAAGATCACCTCTAGTAGTTCGTGCCAACCCATGTAGTCTAGCTCACTACCGTTGTAGAGTTAATCTCCGCAGCCCAAAGGTTAAACGATGGTTAAAAAACGTCGTGGGGAGCAGATTAAAAGCCGGTAGAATTGATCTGCGGCCCTACTTTGCCCGAACCTCATCATCCCCACCAAGTCTTAGTTCTGACTCATGCAGTCAACCTACTTGGCCGAACACGGGGGTGACCAAGTGCTTACCCTGTGCTGGTTAAAGGCACCTGGATTGGTGCTCGTTAAACAGCTGTAGAGAAAAGAAAAAAACAAAGTGGAGCTCGCGGCGCAGTTCTACTCCGACAAAAGCGGGCTGGGTGAACGGCACGCGAAAAAGTCGGGGAGCTGCGTGGACAACATTGGTTCAGTTTACAGGTTTCTCCTGAACCGGGCATCTACACGATTTGACGGCGTAGCAGCAAAGCTGAGACCGAGAAGCCGTGGAGTTTTCGTGGCGTGATAGGCATGGCGAGCTGGCAAACGGTTGGGTGATAGTTTCTTTTAACTATGGCTGCCCCGACTCCGATAGTTTTTACCTCTCTACCGTGGCTGGGTTCGCGCGGGAAACAACGATGATACCCCATCCGACAAAAGCGGACGCTGGGTGAACGGCGGGAAGCGAAATTGTCGGGGGGTGAATACAAAAAACATGACGACGCAGGGAAAGTTGTGGGCGATCCAGCAGATCACTTGAGTGAGAGGTTGAGCCCGTGCACCAATCCACCACAAACTACGGAGTCTATTCGGTAGACACCCAAAGGGGTTTGATATTGTTACATGGAGGCGCAGCGAGCGGTACATTGCCAATTTTTCCTGGGATTCGCTAAGTGGTTTGACGGGTATGAAGGTGGGTGAACATCGGAGTACCAGGGTTAACGGCGGAAACGTCGGGGCTACACGGCGGAGAATAACTTTGGGTCTGCAACCTCAATAACGATTTTTGGATGACTTTTCTACAAAAACAAAAACAAACAAAAAAAATAACAAAAGAAAAGGTTGAACTTGAGGGTGTTTCTTCGCTTCTTGGAGTGCGGTTGAGCCGTTGGGGGACTTCACCTGAAGTATCACTTTTAAGTCGCCTGGCAAGAAACACAGCGGCGGGGATACCTAGTACCCACTGGTCTTTAAACATACACCGTGGGTTTTCTTCAGTAAAAGGAAGCACGGGTGCAGCCGAAGTTTCATGATTTACCTGCCGGCGACAAGCGATGAGGTGAAACATCGGCAAAGCGCCAGTGGGAGTTGCGTGGTTTTTAGTTAAACTTCATCGGCGGGAGCACCTTCGACGGCGGAGTCAATGGCGTTGATGCCTCTAGGATCCGTGAAAGTTAGTCTCAGAATACCCAGGTCTAGTCCCAAGGTCCAGATTAAGCCCCCAGATAGGTTCTGAACTGACGGAAACAGCTGGTGACCCAGTGGGCGGCTATAGTATGACCGAAGATTTCGGAGGAGAACTGCACCTGCAACTGCGGATTTACGGGGCTACATTTTGAGCGAACATTTTGGAGTTTTACGATGGACTAACCAGTTTTAAGGCGAGGAGCGCCGACAATTTCGGAGGAGAATTCGGCATTTTGTTAAACTTGCGCGACATTTATGCGGGGCAACACCGCGCGAACTACGCGGAATGTTTAAGGGGTACGAGCGACTTACGACGAACTGAAGAAGGCGGCAGCAACAGTGAAGGGGGGGAGACAACTGTAGATTTTCATCCCTGCCCACGAACTATCGGCGCATTACGACAAATGTCTCGGAGAAACCATCCCATCTCTGCTACTGACAACTCGCCTCCGACCCGCTCACAACAACTGCATATAATATCAACCACGTCAGGTGCTGCCAGCTGCAACTGCTGAAGATAACACCGAAGATTCTGGATGTTTCACGACAAGTATTGACAGTTCGAGGTCTCTAATTAACTCGACACGCTTTCTGGGCTACATCTACGGGTTCGCCCTCGAAGTATTTTTGGGCACGTAATTCCTGGTTTCATCGTCGACTTTTCACAACGACTCGTTTTCAACTGGGTTTCTACGCTCAACGGCTTTCTCACTGGAACTTAACACCTGATTTTATTGGTTTTCGTCTCGGCGCAGCTGTGGGAAATTTTCAGGAGTGTTTTCTTGGAGGGGGGGAGAAAGTGCGCTGCACTGTTCTTTCCTCGGTGTTTTTCTCAGTCCTTTCTGACTTTGTCAGGTTGTGTCCGCACAACGGACGATCGCGATCACACCGACACGATCAACGGTCCATGCTCAATCGCGTTAGAATTCGCGTCAGCAGGTTCCCTCTCTTTTCGCGTCAGTCTTCGACCATCAGATTTACATCTGCTTCATCAAAAGCCCGCAATTCCAACATCTACTTCATTCTGGGCCAGTTCATCGTCGACCGTCAGATCGAAATTGGACTTCATCGACGGCCTGCATTCCAAAATGCTTTTAGCGAGGCCATCCCGAGGGTCACGCGACGAACCTGTTGGGCCTATTTCGTCGCACCGAACCACCCCCAAATTGGCCTCTGCTCCAATCGCAACCATCACCGAGCCATCCCATCTCGAATCCCCCGCCTAGCTAGGTTTTCCCCTGTTTAGGCCTCGCTACTTCATTGTTTCTTGATTCTAAAATTCTGATTCTCGCTATTTGATATTCTCCGCACTCTGCAAGTTCATTCATAACACCTCTGCTTCTATCATAACCAGTGCTAAGTAACACGTGTTACTCTTGTTCCCTGTCTGTTCAATGCGTGCCAGTGTCGTTTCAGGAACGCTCCCTGTAACCGTCCAGCTCTGTAGCTCCATTCGTTTCCCGTTGTTGCAGATGCATGCCTTCTTATTGACCCAGTCAATCTCGGGGTTGAACCGCTTCATCAATCTCGCCCCAAGATGAAATCTAAACCCTTGATGTTCATGATCAGCAACATTGGCTTCCACCCCAGCGCCCCTATGTGCAGCTGCAGTGATGCTTTGCCGTCGATGGGAAGTTTCGTACCGTCCTCCATTGTTGTCAAGAACTTGGTCTCCTCGGAAGGTTCTCCAATTTTCTCCAACGTCTCGCGGTCACATACTGAGTGAGATGCACCGCTGTCCACTAGTGCTTGGAGGCGTCGTCCTTTGCATAACACCTCTAGGAGTAGTGGTTCTTGCTGCGCTGAGTAGCCAAAGAGGGTCTCATTAATAGGATCAAAGGGTACATCAAATTTATTAACTTCCCTATTTCCTATACCTGACTCAGCACTTTCCAACTTCACCTGGGGGTAGGAAGATTTTTCTGTCAAACTTATATGCTATAGTCTGTGTAGGTTGTAGTGGCGTAGAGTATATGGGGTACAACATTTCTAGATTTTCCTACTTGTACCCACCTCTTTCCTAGTTCATTCATTCCTCATTCTTCACATGGTATAGAGCAGGTTCCCTCGTGGGAACGCTTCTCAGAGCCCACCACTGAACTCGATCTTTTTTCCTGCCCAAGGTGCGCCTCGTAAGCCATCCTCACGTCGCGCCCTCTTAGAGGCCCCTCGCGCCAACCTTAGCGGCCCCGTCGCCACCCCTTACAGACCCGTCGCCGTCCTCTGCGACCCCGTTGCCGCCCCTCTAGGCCCCGTCGCCGCCCCTCTAGGCCCCTCGCGGCCCCTTCGCGGCCCCAACGCCGCCCCTCTAGGCCCCGTCGCCGCCCCTCTAGGCCCCTCGCGGCCCCTTCACGGCCCCGTCGCTGCCCCTATCGGCCCCGTCGCCGCCCCTATCGGCCCCGTCGCCGCCCCTCGCGGCCACGTCGCCGCCCTTCGCGGCCCCGTGGCCGCCCCTAGCCGGTCCCGTCGCCGACCTTTGCGGCCCCGTCCCCGCCTCTACCGGCCCTGTCGCCGCCTCTACCAGCCCCTTCACCACTGAGCCGCCCAGCAGCTGAGCAGCCAAGCCACCAACCCGCCGAGCCGCCCAGCATCCGAGCCGCCCAACAGCTGAGCCGCCGAGCCGCTCAGCAGCCGAGCCGCCGAGTCGCCCAGCACCCGAGCCGCCAAGCCGCCCATTAGCCGGGCCGCCGAGCCGACCTGCCGTCGAGCCGCAACTGTCACTGCCGAGCCGCAGCCACCGCGATTACGGCCCTATTCCTACAGGCACGCCCCAGCCCTACTTACTCGGACTGGTGAGATCACTGTGAGAATAGGAAAACAGGAATGAATGAACTATGAATGAAAGCAGTACAAATATGAAACCCTAACTGGGTTGTACCCCCTATGGGATACCCCACTACAGCCTACACAGCAGTATAAGCTATAGATATGTTCTGACACACCCCCATAGGCAAAGTGGGGGAGAACAAGGGGTCACAAGACCAGTCAAGCAAGACAAAGCAAAGCTCAGGGTGGATCACAAAGTCACCACACAGTCCGAGCACAAGAGCAAGGCCAAAGGCCAGTTCACAAGCAAGAGTACAGACATATATATAAAGCTAGACAAGCAAGAGCAGGTATATATATATGTCACAGTACAAGTGAAGTCAAGAGGAGAGCAAGTGAGGCAAGACAGGCACAAGACCCAGCTGGGTGCAGAAGCGCTGATGGTCACAAGGCGCAAGTGCCTTGGTGAACACATCAGCAGTGTTGGCCTCAGAGGCCACGTACGCAAGTCGCAACTGACCACGCTGCTGTAGCTCACGAGCAAGGAAGTAGCGGAGAGCAATGTGCTTCGTTCTGTGCTCCAAGCGCTGCTCTCGACACAAGGCCAGCATAGCCTTGTTGTCTACGTACAGCACTGGAGGAGAACGAGGCGGCTCTCCAAGGTCAGTCAGCAGGTAGGTGAGCCAGCGAAGCTCCTGTGCAGCCATGGCCCCGGCGTAGATCTCAGCCTCACAACTGGAGCCGAGAACCGAAGACGAGCGAGTAGACCGCCACGAGACAGAGCCGGAACCAAGGCTGAAGGTGTAACCCTGTGACAACCGCTGCGTAGCCTGGTCATCAGCCCAAGACGCGTCCGCGTGGCCGGTAAGGACCACTGGACTCCGCCCTCCAAGCACTAGCCCCATGCCTGACGTACTGCACAGGTAGCGCAATACCCTCTTCGCTGCAGCCATGTGCTCCGGTCTGTGTCTCCCAGGAGCAACATAGCGTGCAAGAATGCTCAGAGGGTATGCAAGGTCAGGTCGTGTGCAGGTCATCAGGTACATGAGGCAGCCAACAAGCTCCGCATACGGACCACTCGACTCTACGGACTCATCCGAAGGCAGAGCTGAGAGTGAGTGGCGAGTAGGCAGAGGAGTGGCCTGAGGCGAGGAGTACGTGAAGCCGAAGCGCTGAAGGACCTGCTGCACCATGTGTGACTGAGTCAAGGTAATGGTGCGGCGTGCTCTGTCCCGAGTGATCTGCAAGCCAAGGTAGCTGCGCAGTTCACCTAGGTCTGTGCACGTGTGTCTCTTCAACAGCTCGGACTTCACGTAGGCGAGTCCAGCAGTGTCCGCTGTGGCAAAGACCAGGTCGTCGACGTACACGAGGATGTAGAACGGCGGCAGGGAAGTGTCGGTGCGAAGAAACAGCGACGGGTCAGCAGTAGAAGGAGCAAACCCAAGAGCCGCAAGCGTAGTCCTCAGTGTGTCGTGCCACTCACGCGGTGCCTGGCGGAGACCGTAGACTGGCCGTCGGAGGCTCCACTGGGTGCCAGGAGGGAAAGTCCCAGTGAAGCCAGGTGGACGGCGAAGCCAGATCTCCTCGTGCAGGCTACCCTGCAAGAACGCAGTGCTGAAGTCGAGAGAGTGAAGCTCGTAGTCGCGCTGAGCGGCTATGTGCAGCAGCACCCGAAGAGTAGTCATCTTCGGGGTGGGAGAGAAGGTCTGAAAGTAGTCAACTCCCTGCCGCTGACTGAAGCCACGAGCAACGTACCGAACCTTGAAGACAGGTGGAGAGCCCGGCGGCCGCTTCACCCTGAAGATCCACATGCCACTGACGATGTTCGCCCCAGGAGGGGGAACCGCGTCAACGTAGGTGCCTGTGGACTTCCAGGAAGCCATCTCTGCATCCATAGCTGCCTGCCACTGAGAGGAGTAGGGACCCTCTACGGCCTCCGCGTAAGAACGCGGAGTCGGGATGTCTAGTGCATCCGGGTCTCCCTCAGGGGCAAGCAGTACAGACGCGAGATGAGGTGAAGCAGCCGCTAGACACTGTAATTCCTCCTGCCTGTCCTCTAGGACGTCCGTGCCAAGAGCACACTCACCCCCGACGGACGGAGGACAGACAGACGCAGACTCAGCAACAAGACTAGCAGCGTAGTCGAGACGACAGCGAGCAGCAAAGTCGACGAGCTCAGCGACTAGAGCAGACGCAGCAGTGGACTCAAAAGAGGGGTCAGTGACGACAGTAGCAAGCAGACGCGTGACAGTGGGACTGGCAGCACGAAGAGAGTCCGACTCAGGGTCCGCAAGCGCAGGAAGAGAGGACTCAGGAGGAGAAGGCAAAGGGGCACGCAGAGGAGCAGTGGACGGACGTAAAGACATCCGGTGCGTGCCAGGGACAGGAGGAGGACGCTGACGCGAACTGCGACCACTAGCGCGAGCAGCACGAACAGGCGACGCGGGACGAGACGCAGGCTCACGACGCTCAGCAAGACCTCCAGTAGGACCAGTGTAAGGAGAGGGAGCAGGCAGCGGAGAGGAAGGCTCCAGTAGGGGCTGCGACTGGACAGGCGGTGGACCCTCTACTGGAGGAGAAAGACCAAGAACCTGCTGAAGGAGCGGAACGAAGTACGGCCGAGGCCGCGCGGCAGCTCCAGACTCAGCAGGGACAGCAACAGCACCCTCAGCGACAGCACCAGCGCCACCCACACCTCCAGCGGCAGGACCAACAGCAGCAGGCTCAGCACCAACGCCCTCAGCAGCTCCAGCTCCAGGAGGACCTGCAGGGCCAGCAGCTCCGGGACCGGCTGCACCCGCACCCTCGACGGTCGAAGAAGCTCCAGCTCCAGCTCCAGCAGCACCTCCAGACTCAGCAGCACGCCTCCAGCGGCGAGCGAACCACTCGCGCAGCTCCTGTGAAGAGAGGGGCTCCCGGCGAGACGCAGCAGCAGGAGAAACCCCAGGCTCAGCAGCTCCAGACGCAGCACCCCCAGGCTCAGCAGCTCCCAGCTCAGCACCCCCAGGCTCAGCAGCTCCCGACCCAGCACCCCCAGACCCAGCACCTCCAGGCACAGCACCCCCCGGCTCCGCACCCTCCGCAGTAGCACCCTCAGGCCCAGCACCCCCAGCAGTAGCACCCCCAGGCTCAGCACCCCCGCGCACAGCACCCCCAGAGTCAGCACCCCCAGGCTCAGCACCCGCAGCAGCACCAGAGTCACCAGTAACCTCGACCGGGTCAACGGCGTCTACCTGGGACACACCTGAGGGGGCAGGAACCTGAGGGGGGAGGGGGTCTACCGGGGGGGGAACCGGCACAAGGAAGTCCGGGGGAGGGGGGAGGGAAGGAGTGCGGTAGGGGAAGAGACGGTAGAAGGGGACTGACTCGTCGAACGTGACGTCCTGGGAGGACAGAACACGACGAGAGGAGGGGTGGTAAAACTGCCACCCTGGGGCGTCAGTGGGGAAGCCAAGGAAGACACAGGGAGCAGCACGAGGGGACAGCTTGTCCGCAGACAAGTCGCGGACAAACGCCCGAGATCCCCAGACACGGAACACAGACGCATCGCCAACCTTCCCCGTCCACAGCAAGGCTGGGGACATCGCTGGCCGAGAGACCCAGGGGTGAAGGTTGAGCTGATGCGCCGCGTACCTCACCGCAAACGGCCACAGAAAATGGGGGGCAGCCGCATGCATCATGGACGTACGAGCGACATCCATGACCATGCCAATGCGGCGCTCAGCAATCCCATTTTGCTGTGGTGAGTCCGGAAGCGTGAAGGTCTGGCGGATCCCCCGTGCACGACAGTAGTCTCGCAGAAGGCGAGAAGAGAACTCTCCGCCTCTGTCAGAGTGCAGACGCAGAACAGGAAAGTCCGAGCCGAAGCTCTTCCTGAGCTGGAGACGAGCCTCGCGGATCCAGTCGATCAGCACCTCAGTGACCGCACCCTTGCTGCGCAAGGGGAGGACTGTGGTGTAACGCGAGTAGTCGTCAACCACCAACAGGAAGTAGCGCTCGTAACCCTGCCCACGGACGGGGGCTGGGCCCCACACATCCATGTGAAGCGTCTGCAGGGGAGCCTCTGTCGGGGGGAAGTGGGAGGAGTGAGGAGTAGCCCGGAGGCGACCCTCGACACAGGGGAGACAGGAAGGTCCTAGCCCGGAGGGGAGAGGAGGGAGAGACTGGGGAAGACCAGAGACAAGGACACGGGAAGCCATGCTCCGAAGACGGGGCAAGGAGGGGTGGCCAAGACGGTGGTGCCACAGGAGAGTCTCGTGAGACAGGAGGCGACAAGAACAGGGGGCAGACTCAGGACCTGACCGGGACGCAGCAGCAAGTACCTGACCCGACGCAGCCACCTGACCAGACGCAGGGACAGGAGGAGACTCAACGGTCAGGGTGTAGAGACTCGACCCCGGCCGACGTGAGAACGTGGCCAGGTGTCGGCCTGTGCGAGCCTCCGTGCAGTGGGTCACCCTCTGACGCGCAGGAGTGAACTGGTGAACACCCCCATCCTGCAGGTCCGCTCCACTCACCAAGTTCGTAGAGAACGAGGGAAGGTACAGACCCGACAGGGTGCCCGAAGGGGCAGCCGGACACGGGAGGACAGTGGAGAAGTGAGACAGGACAGGACCCCCAGAGGGGTCAGCAAGGGAGACCGCAACCGGCCTGGCGAGCGGCGAAAGGGTAGTGCGGTCTCGAAAGAAGGAGCGAGAAGCTCCGGAGTCAAGTGTGAAAGTGAGGGAGGACGAGGACGACTCAGTACCTGAGAGCGCAGTCTCACTAGTACCTGAGAGCGCAGACGCACTGGCACCTAGAGCAGCAGCCTCACAAGCACCTAGCGCAGCAGTACCAATGCCCGGGTCGGGCTGAAAACACCGGTAACCCTCATTCTCCTCACTATAATCCACAACATACATAGCAGTAAGGATAGCATCAAAATCAAGATCAAAGATCGCTACACCAGCCCTGAGAAGCTCATCCCAGCGAGGGATCTCACTAGCCCCAGGGAACTGCTGACGCCAAGCGTCCGTCAGGCGGCCAAAGCAGCGCTGGGTGGCGTGGGCACCCCCACACTGCTCACCCGCGCGGTCGCCGGAACGAAGAACGTAGGTGCAGGGACCAGTACCCCCACCCCTCTGACGCCCAGCGTACCACTCACGAAGCTGCTGAGGCGAAGGGGTGTCCCGCGAGCGCTGCTGCTGCTGCCGGTGCGAGCGCTGGCCACCACCACTGCCGCTACGCTGCTGGGTACCACCCCGACCAGCTCCACCTCCTCCACCACTACTGCCTCCTCCGCTGCCGCCTCCACTGCCTCCACCTCCGCCGCCTCCACCTCCGCCGCTGCCTCCACCACCACCGCTGGCACCACCACCACCGTCTCCGCCGCTGCTGCCGCCACCACCACCACCACCCCCGCCACTAGCCCCGCCGCCACCCCCACTCCCTCCGCCGCCACCGCCGCCACCGCCACCGCCCCCTCCAGCTCCACCCGCGCCCTTGCCCCCCTTGCCCTTGCTGGAGCGACGTCTCCCACTAGGGGCAGACGCCGCGCCGACCGACTCAAGACCAAGCAGGTCGGCAGCAGCAGCAGAGGCAACAGAGGGCAGCAAGGGGGAAGGAGAGCACCCCTCAAAGATGGGGGTGCGAGGGTCACCACGAGAAGCACCTACAGCGACTATGCTCTTCTCCGCTGCAAGGAGGGCCTTCTCGAGGAGGTCGACGGTGAGAGTGGTGGGACAGACTGCGAGAAAGTGGTCCCTGACAACGCGAAGGGAGTCAGGGAGGCGTGCGACTACGTAGTAGAGAGCGATGTACATGGGGGGGGGGGTTCTTAGCGCAGAACTCAGCAGGAAGGGCGGCGCGGTAGCGAGTGTCACTAGTGCGGAGGTGCGTAATGAGGTCAGCGACAGTGGGAAAGGCAGAGAGGTCAGGAAAGAGGTAGGGAAGCATGAGACGGCTCAGTGCAGCAGTGGCAGGGGAGGAGTAGCGCGCAACTACAGCGTCGTACAAGGTCTGAGCACTCTTGTACTGACTAAAGTGCGCACGCTCAGAGGTAGGGAGGTGGCGACGCACAGCAAGACGTGCAGCAGCATCGCGGGTGGCCCACTTAGAGCGGACAGCGGGATCAGCATCAGCAGCAGGGGCAGGAGAGGCGCCAGAGGTGAGGTCAAAGAGAGAAAGGTCGTCAGCCCTGTCGCACTGTAAGAACAGCTGCAGGTCGTCTAACCAGACCTCAAAATCAATGGCGCGACCCTCAGCGTCAAAAGCTAGGACACTAGGGGTAGCCATGGTGACGACAGCGACGCAGTGCAAGCAGTAGGGAAAGAGCTCGCAGTGTCAGTGGGACAGTGCTCACCAGGCAGGGCAGGTCGTGCAGTCAGCAGAAAGGCGGCTCAGCGACCGGGCGGCTCGGGTGCACAGCTGCTCGGCTCCCGGGCGGCTCGGCGGCTGGGCGGCTCGGGCGCAGGGCGGCTCGGCTCCCGGGCGGATCGGCGGCTGGGCAGCTAGGGTGCAGGGCGGCTCGGCTCCCGGGCGGCTCGGCGGCTGGGCGGCTCGGGTGCAGGGCGGCTCGGCTCCCGGGCGGCTCGGCGGCAGGGCGGCTCGGGTCCCGGGCGGCTCGGCTGCTGGGGCGGCTCGGCCGGGAGATGCAGCGTCGGGCCGGCAGGTGCAGCGTCGGGCCGGCAGGTGCAGCGGCGGGCCGGCAGGTGCAAGTGGCGGGCCGTAAGAGGCGGCGGGCCGATGGGTGCAGCGGCGGGCCGGTAGGTGCAGCGGCGGGCCGGCAGGAGCAGCGGCGGGCCGGCAGGGTGCAGCGGCGGGCCGGCAGGAGCAGCGACGGGCCGGCAGGGTGCAGCGGCGGGCCGTAGAGTGCAGCGGCGGGGCCGTCGGCAGCAGAGGCGGGGCCGCGTCAGAGGAGGCGGCGTGGCCGCGTCAGGGGAGGCGGCGGGGCCGCGTCAATGGAGGCGGCGGGGCCGCGTCAGGGGAGGCGGCGGAGTCGCGTCAGGGGAGGCGGCGGGGCCTCGTCAGGGGAGGCGGCGGGGCCGCGTCAGGGGAGGCGGCGGGGCCGCGTCAAGGGAGGCGGCGGGGCCGCGTCAAGGGAGGCGGCAGGGCCGCGTCAGGGGAGGCGGCGGGGCCGCGTCAGGGGAGGCGGCGAGGCCGCGTCAAGGGAGGCGGCGGGGCCGCGTCAAGGGAGGCGGCGGGGCCGCGTTGAAAAGGCGACCCGAGGGGTCGCTAAAAAAAAAAAAAGGGCGCGCCTCGGGGCGCGCGTCGGTGGGCCCAGACAACGGTCCTAAGGTAGGACCCGCTCTATACCATGTGAGAATAGGAAAACAGGAATGAATGAACTATGAATGAAAGCAGTACAAATATGAAACCCTAACTGGGTTGTACCCCCTATGGGATACCCCACTACAGCCTACACAGCAGTATAAGCTATAGATATGTTCTGACAATCACTCCCTGCTAGACCACTACTGTCGTGGCTACTCCCATTGTCCTTACCTTTGATGCTGAGGGTCGTGCTGTTGACTTTGAGGTCTGGGTCGATGACCTCCAGCTGTTCCTAGCGTGTGATAGGACAGACGGACTCTCCCTGTTCGATCTCACCTCTGGTGCCTCTCTTGCCCCGCCTACTGATGCTCACAGCACTGTTCGCTCACAGTGGGCCAAACGTGATGCTGCTGCCCGTCTTGCTGTGCGTCGCCATTTACCGACCACTTAGCGTGCGCACATTAGTCAGTACAAGAGTGCTAAGACCTTGTACGATGCTGTAGTTGCACGCTACTCTTCCCCTACCACTACTGCTCTTAGCCGCCTCATGCTGCCGTACCCGTTCCCTGACCTTGCTGCCTTTCCCACAGTCGCTGACCTCATTACGCACCTTCGCACTAGTGACACTCACTACCGCTCTACGCTTCCTGCTGAGTTGTCTGCCAAGAACCCCCCCTCCATGTACATCACCCTCTACTACATAGTCACCTGGCTCCCTGACTCCCTTCGCTTAGTCAGGAACCACTTCCTCTCAGTTTGCCCCACCACACTCACCGTTGACCTCCTCGAGGAGCGCCTCCTAGCATCAAAGAAGCGCATAGTCGCTGTAGGAGCCTCTCGTGGTGACCCTCGCACCCCCGTCTTTGAGGGGTGTTCCCCCTCCCCCCTTTTGCCCTCTGTTGCTTCTGCTGCTGCGGCCGACCTCGTAGGCTTCGAGTCGGTCGGCGCTGCGTGTGCCCCTAGCGGGAGACGCCACCGCGGCAAGGGCAAGGGGGGCAAGGGCGCTGGAGGGGCTAGCGGAACGGTGGAGGTGGTGGTGAGGGTGTTGGTGGGAGTGGTGGCGGTGGTGCAAGTGTCAGTGGCAGCAGTGGAGGCGGAGGAGGCGGCGGCGGTGGCGCAGGGACCGGAGGCGGCGGAGGTGGCGGAGGCGGCGGAGGTGGCGGAGGTGGCCGCGTTTACCCGTCAGCCGGGGTTGAGCCTATACACACTGACTACTGAGTCTCCTCCAATTGCTGAGTCTGGTCAGGTAGCTGCGTCGAGTCAGGTGTTTGCTGTAGGGTCCAGGTCTGGTCTTGAGTCTGCTCCCTGCTCGTGTCGTCTCCTGTCCCACCAGACTCTCATTTGGCACCACCGCCTTGGTCACCCCTCCCTGCCTCGTCTCCGAGGCATGGCCTCCCTGTCCTTATCTCTAGTCTCCCCCGGTCCCTCCCTCCCCTACCTCTGGGGCCTGTCCCTACCTGCGTTCCCTGCGTCGAGGGGCGGCAGCGCGCCGCCCCTCACTCCTCCGAGTTTCCTCCGACAGAGGCTCCGCTGCAGACTCTCCACATGGACATGTGGGACCCCGCACGCGTCTGTGGCCAGGGTCACGAGCGTTACTTCCTGCTGGTGGTTGACGACTACTCGCGTTACACCACGATGTTCCCCTTGCGCAGCAAGGGTGACGTCAATGAGGTGTTGATCGACTAGATCCGCGCAGCTCGTCTCCAGCTTAGAGAGAGTTTCGGCTCGGACTTTCCTGTTCTGCGTCTGCACTCTGACAGAGGCGGGGAGTTTTCCTCTCCCTGTCTGGGAGCCTTCTGTTGTGCACAGGGCATCCGTCAGACCTTCTCGCTTTTGGCCTCTCCACAGCAAAATTGGATTGCTGAGCGCCGCATTGCCATGGTCATGGATGTCGCTCGTACGTCCATGATCCGGCGGCTGCCCCCCATTTTGTGTAGCCGTTTGTGGTTCAGTACGCAGCGCATCAGCTCAACCTTCAGCCGCGAGTCTCCTTGCCAGAGACCTCCCCCACCTTGCGGTACACGGGGAAGGTTGGCGATGCGTCTGCGTTTTGGGTCTGGGGATCTCGGGCATTTGTCCGCGACTTGTCTGCGGACAAGCTGTACCCCCGTGCTGTTCCCTGCGTCTTCCTTGGCTTCCCCCCCGACGCGCCTGTATGGCAGCTTTACCACCCCACCTCGCGCCGTGTTCTGTCCTCCCAAGACATCACCTTTGACGAGTCGGTGCCTTACTACCGTCTATTCCCCTACCGCACTGCGCCCCTCCCCCCCCCGCCGCTCTTCCTTGCGCGAGGTCCTCCCCCGGTAGACCCCCTCCCCCTTAAGGGTCCTGCCCCGTAAGGTGTGTCCCAGGTAGACGCAGTCGAGCCTGTCGAGGTAGCTGTTGACTCTGGTACTGCAAGAGGAGCTGAGCCTGCGGGTGCCGGGTCTGGAGATGCTGAGCTTGAGGGTGTGGAGCCTGGGGGTGCTGAGTCCAGGGGTGCGGAGCCTTGGGCTGCTGAGCCAGGGGGTGCTGAGTCTGGGGTTGCTGAGCCTGGGGGTGTTGAGTCTCGGGGTGCTGGGCCTAGGGGTGCTGAGCCTGGGGGTGCGGAGTCAGGGGGTGCTAGATCTGCTCGTGTGGCCTCTCGTAGGGCTTCGTCAAGGCGGGAGCTACTCTCTCCGCAGGAGCTGCGCGAGTGGTTTGCCCGTCGCTGGAGCTGTGCTGCTAGAGCTGGAGGTGCTACTGTTGATGCTAGTCCTGGAGGTGCTCGTATTAATGGTATAGGAGCTACTGTGACTAGGGGTGCTGCTGGGGCTGTTGGAGCTGGTCCAGCTGGACGTCCTGCTGGAGCTACTAGCGGTAATGGAGCTGACGTTCGTGCTGGAGCTATAGCTGCTGGAGCTGGAGCTGCTGGGGGTGTTGGTGCTGGTGGAGCTACTGGCGCTAGTGCTTCTGAGGGTGCTGGGGTTGGCGCTGTCGGAGCTGGAGGTGGTGCTGGCGCTGGTGCTGCCGCTGGGGGTAGTGGTGCTGTCTCTGTTGGTTCGGGAGGCGCTGCGCGGCCGCGGCCGTACTTCGTTCCGCACCTTTAGCAGGTTCTTGGTCTCCCGCCCTCTACTAGTCCTGCTCTTCGCTTAGAGGGTCCACAGCCTGTCTAGTCGCGGTCATAGTTACAGCCTACCTCCCCCCTGCCTGCTCCTTCTCCCTACACTGGTCCTACTGGAGGTATTGCTGAGCGTCGTGAGCCTGCGTCTCGTCTTGCGTCGCCTGTTCGTGCTGCTTGCACTTGTAGTCGTGCTCCGTGTCCGCGTCCTCCTGCGGTCCCAGGCACACACCAGATGGCACTGCGACCTTCCACTGCTCCTCTGCGTGTCCCGTTGCCATCTCCTCCAGAGTCCTCTCTTCTTGTTCTTGCTGACCCGGAGTCTGCCTCTCTTCGTGCTGCCAGTCCTAATATCACGCGTCTCCTGGCTACTGTTGTCACTGACCCTTCCTTTGAGTCCACTGTTGCATCGGCCCTAGTTGCTGAGCTTGTCGACTTTGCTGCTCGCAGTCGTCTAGACTACGTTGCTAGTCTTGTTGCTGAGTCTGAATCTGTCTGTCCTCCATCCGTCGGGGGTGAATCTGCTCTTAGCACGGACGTCCTTGAGGACAGGCAGGAAGAGTTCCAGTGTTTTGCTGCTGCTTTGCCTCATCTCGTGTCCACGTTGATTGCCCCTGAGGGAGACCCGGATGCACCAGACATCCTGACTCCTCGATCGTACGCTGAGGCGATCGAGGGTCCCTACTCCTCTCACTGGCAGTCAGCCATGGACGCGGAGATGGCTTCCTGGAAGTCTACAGGCATCTACGTTGACGAGGTTCCCCCACCTGGGGTGAACATCGTCGGTGGCATGTGGATTTTCAGGGTGAAGCGGCCGCCGGGTTCTCCGCCTGTCTTCAAGGCGCGTTACGTGGCTCGAGGCTTCAGTCAGCGGCAGGGAGTTGACTACTTTCCGACCTTCTCTCCCACCCCGAAGATGACCACTCTTCGGGTGCTGCTACACATAGCCGCTCAGCGAGACTACGAGCTTCACTCTCTTGACTTCAGCACAGATTTCCTGCAGGGCAGCCAAAGGAACAGCGGTGGAGAAGAGGTGTGATGATGTGTCGTGAGGGAACGCCGTCGATCCAAAGCAGCGGTGGAGATCCCTTTTACCACTGTTTCTTCGGTGGAGAAGAGGTGCAGAGGTGCGGTGGAGAAGAGGTGCAGAGGTTCGGTGGAGAAGAGGTGCAGAGGTGCGGTGGAGAAGACGGATCCCGTGGAAGGCGTGGTGAGGTTCGTGAGGATGGTCTCTGCGGGCAGAATGGTGTGCACCCGTGGATAGGCCAGCTCTGCACAGAGGAAGTGCAGGAGTGATTGAGCTAAGGAAGAGAGGAAGCCGCAGAGGAAGTGCAATCTGGTAAGGGCGTCAGGAGCTGTGAGAAACGTAGTTGCATTAGTTAATTCTGTACAGAGTTATGTGCATTGTGCGACAAACAAACAAGGATTCTACCTGCTTACCTTTGGGTATGCACGTATCTGCCGACTCCCCATTGGTGTACCCGCCAATGGAGTCGCTCCCACCCCCCCGCAGGGGTGTGATGTGGCGGATAGCCCGCAGAAAAGGGCACAATCAGTGATGGCACGCTGGGCGATGGAAGGGAAGAAGAAGGAGTCCTTGTAGGTGAAGCAGTTGCCCTCGATCAGAGTGGCAGAGCAAGTGCTGGAAGGCGAGGAGGAGAAGAAGTTGCCTCGCGCTGTGAGAGCTGTTGCAGTCGGGGGCAACACGAGCACGCCAGAGAGTTTGTTGTTGTCAATTATCCTGGCATGGCGGTTGTGGTGGCAGCGGCAGCGGCGGCGGCGGCGGTGGCGGTGGTGGTGGTGGTGGTGGTGGTGGAGGTGGTGGCGGTGGCAGTGGATGAAAGAGTTATAATTGGGACTGAATTGCCTAACGCAGAAAAGTGTTGACATAAAGAACGTAGGCAAAAGGTGATGTGTAGTGAAATGGGGAGTTGAAGGACAAAGCTAATTGTAAGCATGAACGAGAAAGGGGAATCGGAACAAAATGGAGAAATGAGGGGCTGAGCTAACGAAAGGTGCAGAGAGAAGGCTGAGAGAGCGGCACATACATGTTGGTGAGTGCTGTCATTGACATGATGGTGCTTGGGAGACTTCCTGATAAACAGTTGCCACTCAAGTCCCTGTGGTTTGGTTTGTTTGATTTTTGGCACATCAATGGAAATAATTCATATCAAACACGTTTAATTACATTTGATGGAATCGCCAAAATAGTGTCCCCCGATGCCATGCTGAGGATGCATGCTAATTGGGTTACGGCGTGAAGGATTGAGAAGGAAAATCAATTATACAGCTTTAAAAATGATGTATGTCAGAGCTATCAATGAGGCCAATCATGAGCCAGCTTCCAACAAGCCTGACATGGTCATCCATCCAGCCAGGATGAGTGGGGCTTTCCTCCAGGTCGGATGTTGAAGCCAAGCTGGTGGTTCGGAAATGTGCTGAAGTTTTGGTGGCACAACTCTAACGGAAATAAGGTGAAATGTTTACAAAGAGGGCGCGTTTTCTCACAATTGCAGAAGTTTCTCCAGCTTGCCAAAGGAGGCCGGCACCCTTCCAGAGAGTTTGTTCTCTTGTAGCTCACTGCAGTGGAAGGATGTTGACGGGGAGGTGTGGTCTTCATAGTTTGACGGATGCTGCAGTACTTCACAACATGAAGTGAAAGGTGCTCGCTCATGCTATGGGAACTTGAAAAATTGCAAAACATGGAATATGAAAGGTCTTGCACAAATCGGTTAGGGAAGAATCTCTAATGAAATATTGATGCAGTAGAGAGCATATCGATGGTGCCATAGGTTTTTTACAATGTCATGTCATACACAGTGACAGTGTGGATTAGAGTGAAGCAACATCCGCGAAGTATGTTTGTTCGTGTGAGCAGCAATAGTGCACCATTAACATGGTAACTTCTAGTTGTTGGTGAGACACAATTTGAAGATTACTCATGCCCACATAGTAATACTTTGATAGCTTTCCATGTTCCCTGGAATGAATGGACAAGCCAGCGCTAAGTATGCCACGTGCTCACCAGTTGATCAGATTTGTGAGGGTCGAGATGCAGTCGGGAATGGACCCCGAGAAGCTGTTGAGGCCTGCCGATCTGCCTTGCCGTCCCGGCAGCAAGGAGCAGTAGAGTGAGGGTTGATGTTAGCAGCAACACTTGGACAAAAAATGAAATTGAGAGTGTGGGAACAGAATGGCCAGCCTATGGTGTAGTGAGGAGGAAGGATGAGTTTATGGATGTTACAAAGAAGCTGCAGTAAGAAGAATCAAAGGGGACATGACCTTGACGTTACTCACATGGCACTCAGACTCGTCATCTTGCAAAGAGCTTCGGGAATCTGACTTTTGAGCCCGTTCACTGTGACATTCCTGCACACACAACGACCCAAACCACCAAGATTTAGGTCGTTGAGTTGAGCCCAGATTTGGTTTGAAGACCCGTTCACCAGGCATACACTCGACAGCCTTTTAGTTGTTGGTCCTTGCTAGAGGAAACAGCAGTCCTTGATTGCACCCAACAAAGATACTCACAATAGCTCTATCTTCTGTAATGATGACATTCACTCGGGCAATTCTCTGTGGAACTTGTTGGAGTCCATGATTCTGCATGTAGTCAAGGTTGGCCCATGCAAATACAGCACACGCACCCCGGCAGGGCATGTCATCATGTGCCACATGCATCTGGTCGCTACACTGTTTTTGCGTCTTGTACACAAAAAACAATGCGAGTGTTCCAAAATCAAATCAAAGAAGGCGCTCTTCTTACTGCGTGATTAAGTTGGTAAAAGTTCCGATCGTCTCGGGGATGGTGCCACTGAAACTGTTATTCCCAACGTTTCTGAAATGTGCGGACAAAAGTCCAGTGGCATGTGCGGAGATAAGCAAGGTTGACAACACAATCAACAACAGTGCATGACTTGCGGCTACTACTTTACCCATTGGTACAGTAGCGATACAAAACATCTTTCCTAGGATCCATGATGCCTCAATCTGAATGCTCCACCACATATTCATTCATCAAAGGTTCACCCACTTCAAGATTTAAAGACGTGTCTTGTTCTTCTTTTGATTGACCGGAAAATAGACAGAACGCTCAGTGTACTGCTGACCCAATCATACCAAGAAGTGAGATGCTCATAAGGAAGTGAGGTAGACAAGATTTGTAATAAGCTCCGGTATGCTCCCAGAGGTTCGAGTGTTGGCCACATCCCTGCATACCATGCAATACAAATGCGCACAAAACCTAATGGAAGCGGTTTGATTGATGTGCACTGCACACGAACCAAAACCAGTTGACCTGAACCAGCGAACTGATAGGTTCAAACCAAAACGGAGGTGGTTGGGATCCAACCGGTTGTGGTCTGGTTCGACCAGAGGTCCAAAGCTTTCATTATAATCACATTCATTCGGCTCAACCGCACTTTCCTAGACCACACTCTCCTCAATAATTTAAACTGGAGCACTAGGCGTTTCTTGCTAAACTAGTATTGTAAATGCTCCAAAAAGGGTGGAGGAGATTTTAAGAGGTTGAGATTTAAAAAACATGTTTAACCCACTGATTTTTTATCCAAACCAGCACCAGCATGACCATATGTTCTGCATCAAGCTGTCCTTGGTCCAACGAGAGTAAAAGCGAGACTTGCGAACAATTTGGCTGGACTCAAACCAATAGGGAAAGGAGAATATACTTCTGTTCAGTTTGACGCGAACCAGTTTGCCTCAGACAAAAGAGAGTATGGCTCAAACAAAACCGGTTCGGTCTTGCGCTCATGCCTACAGAAGACCATGCAGCACAACATAGAAATGCAAGTTAGGCTGACTGTGACAATGTTGTACAGTCCAGATGTGTTTCTGTTGAAAACTATCAGTTGTTCTTTCATCCATTCTTGCCCATGCTTAAGCATCGTTATGTATTTTTTGCGCTGCACAGTTACCACCATCACTGTGTTCTTTACAGTTTCACAAGTGATTCTTCTGCGAATTGAACATCTCATTTTAGCTTTATTTGGCACCTCTGAAATGAAATTGAGTATACTTAAGTGACCCTTACAATTCCACAACGTGGTTCTGCGCGTTGCACATGACGTGGCGCATGTCGGCACACAAGGCATCCTTGCTCCACGTGCCCTCCCCGTCGTAACCCCGCCACACTGTTGTTTGTGCTTCCAACGCCAGCCCTGTAGAGGGATGCGCGGTTGAGGCACGTGGGTGGGAGGAGGCATGTTGCTGGGTTTGAGCTTCAAGGAGGGAGGTGTGAACAAGATGCAAGTGGGCTGTGATGATGCATTGTGTAAAAGGGGAGGTATGGAAGGTAAGGCGACAAAAAGTAAGGGCATACGCTGATCAGTTCTAAGCAGCAGTTCAGCGTATTAAAGTTCAAAATAGTACAGTACACAATATTACAGTACGGTTTACTATAGCACAGTACAGACCAGAAAACCCCTGTATCAAAATAGATTGGAGGAGAGATGTCATAGATTTAATGCTGAACAACGGGGGACTGCAAATTTACTGGCAACACCGGTAGAGTGACAGACAGGGTTGGTGGAGCAGAGCAATAGTGTCATGCCATGGTGTGTGGGCCTTACACTCAGACTCAGGCAAGACAGCATTGCAGGTTGCAGGGGAGGCCCCAGTGATGAAGCCTCCTGCACACGTGCACGTGGCGCTACTGCTGGCCTGTGCTTCCTGCCAGAAGCAGTAGCCGTGCCCAGCACAGGGCGCCGCGAAGGGGGGGGAGAGGCCGCAAAATGTTGTGCACTCCGGGGCGGACCGCTGCGTGTGAGGCAGGCTGCAGGGGATGGCGTTGGAGGGGAAGAAGTTGCTGGCGAGAGAAAGCGCCACGGCGGAGCAGAAAGAGGCGGGAAGGGTGCCAGTGTAGAGATAGTTGAAACACAACGACTTGCATGGTGAAGTTTGAAAAGAACGAGGAGTGGGAGAAACGTAACCTTGTGCATTTCAATTGCAGAAAATGGAGTTCAGACTTTGCCAACTAAAAGCAACAAGAGCTGAGAAGCAGGTGCAAAAATCAACCAACAACCATCGGAGTAGAAACGGCACACAAAAAGCAATCTTACAGTTGTTGCACATTTTGCAGATTCATGAGGCTGCTTTGCAATTCACCTGAGAGTTGGTTGATTGAAAAATATCTGCCAAGAAAGGAGATTTCCATTGTGAGAAAGCAAAAAGCAGAGGCATGAAGGTGCCTGCACTGTGTTACCATCATCTTAACACCTGCAGTCCACTGCAAGCAATCTTATCTATTGTGAATGGCAGCTGATAAGTATCATTGAAACAACAGGGTCAGCCTCTGTCATATAGGAAATGCATGTACGGTGCAAGCAGGCTGCGGGCATGTTCGAGCAAGGTGGTATCACCAGCGGAATTATTTTACGCAGACTGCAGCTTACACGGACTAAAGTCTGGTGAGGGAGCTGATGGAATCAGGGATGGGCCCCGCAATGCCGTTGTCAGATAGGTTGCTGCCCAACGGACGAGGGGTGACACACGATTGAGGCACTAAATGGGTAGTGGTGGATAGGAGAGAGATCTGAGGGTGGGGGCTGGGCTTTGCTTGCAAGCTGGGGGAGATCAACCTCGTCAGTCCCCCCTCCTGCGGCCGCCAATTACAAGGCAATTTAGATCGCATGATTTGACCAAGTATTGACGACACAGCGTTGGTTTGAACGAACGGCACTATGGCAGCCACTATAGTCTTAGAACACAAGATAGGAAGAAGTTAGGAAGAGTTACGAGTTGGGAATGACTCCCAGCTCCTACAAACCCCAAGAGCCGAGGTACAGTGATGTGGAACAGTGCCACACTGTCCCCAACCACGAAGGGTCTCGAAACTACCCTTCACTAGGGCCTACACCAAGTGAAATGTTACACTACACAAAGTAATGTAAATATCTTCAATATCTTAAGGTGCACCCTTTTGGCGAGCTTCGAAATCACTTGAGGCTTGACACCAAAGCTCGGGCTCTTCATCACAATCTTATCCTTGGGTTCTTGATGGGTCTTCTGCACACACCTGCGACACGCCGAACGTTCGAAACAGGACAAAATTAAAACCGCGCGCGAGACACAAACGACCCGTAACACGCGTCTAGCGATATCTCGCTATTGACTCGACACACACACTTGACATCATGAATCAACATTCACACACAATTATAAGCATGAAATATATATATTATCCCATGCCCTCATACCATTCCATACATACACACATGCACGCACACGGACAACAAGCCGAGTGCAAACCGTAGGGTTGCACCAACAGAGAGGCCTCAAAAGGCAGCGCACTACTGGGAGGGCCGCTAGGGTTGGTGCCCCCCTTGCCCCTGCCGCCCTTGCGCCTCCCACTAGGAGCAGACGCAGCCCCGACCCCCTCAGCTCCGAGGAAGTCGAGAGCAGCAGCAGAGGCAATGGAGGGGAGGAGGGGGATGGGAGAGCACCCCTCAAAGAAAGGGGCGCGAGGGTCGCCACGAGAGGCACCTACAGCTACAATGCTCTTCTCAGCTGCTAGGAGTTCCTTCTCGAGGAGGTCGACAGTGAGGTCAGTGAGGGAGAGGGCTAGAAAGTGGTCCCTGACTGTGCGAAGGGAGTCGGGGAGGCGCGTGACAAGGTGGTACAGTGTGAGGTACATCGGGGGGGGGTTCTTGGCGAGGAAGTCTGGGGGGAGTGCGGCACGGTAGCGGAGGTCAGTGGTACGGAGGTGGGTGATGAGGTCAGCTACAGTGGTAAAGGCGGAGAGGTCGAGGAAGAGGTAGGACAGTGAGAGACAGCCTATAGCAGCAGTGGCAAGGGAGGAGTAGCGCGCGACTACTGCGTCGTACAGCTCCTTAGCGGTCTTATGCTGGCCAAAGTGCTCGCGCTCATCTACCGGCAGGTGGCTACGAACGGCTAGGCAGGCGTGAGCATCATGAGTCTGCCACTGGGAGCAAGCAGTAGTGTCAGCAGTAGCGGGAGGTGCGGGAGCAGCGCCTGACGTGTGGTCGTACAGTGAGACATCGTCCTTGGCAGTGATCTAGAGGAACAGGTGGAGGTCATCAAACTAGACATCGAACTTAATCAGGCGGCCCTCAGCGTCAAAGGTGAGAACAGTGGGACTGGCCATAGTGGCAGGAGCAGGAGTAGCAGTAGCAGTAGCAGTAGCAGTAGGAGCAGGAGGAGCGGTTGCAGCAGGTAGGGCGGCGCGGCTCGGTCAGGGCGGCGCGGTTCGGTTAGGGCGGCGCGACTCGGGCGGCGCGACTCGGGCGGCGCGGCTCGGGCGACGCGGGTCGGGCAGCTAAGGCGGCGCGACGACGGGCCTAGGCTAGGTGCGCGGTGGCGCCTAGGGTGCAGCGGCGCGCGGGCCGTGGCTGCGTTCTAGTGGCAGCTGTGAGTCGCGCGCTGCATCAGCCGACGCGCGATCGTCGCAGCGCGCTGGCTGCGACCTGCAGGCGGGCGGCTGTGAGTTGCGCGTCACCCTAGGGGCTAGTAGGGGCCTACGGGCGAAGGCCTGCTGGGGCTCGTGAGAAGAATCAGGCCGCCCTAGGCGGCGTTTTTCCTACACGGGCTAAAACGGCTGGGCCGCGCTCGGGCTCCTAGCGGGCTGCACACGGGCAGCGTGAGAGGAGAGCGCACGAGGGCGCACTAGGGGAAAGGCGCACGAGGGCGCTAAAACAAAAGGGCGCACGAGGGCACCTCTAGCGGAACGGTGGGCCCTTAGGTCTAGAACCTAAGCTCTTAATACCATGTGAGAATCAAGAAGTGAATGAACTAGACAACATTGCACTACAAGTATGAAACCCTCAAAGTTGTGTACCCCCTATAGGTTAACCCACTATAGCCTACACAGCAATAACACATATATAGTGTTTGACAACTTCCCAAGAGAGTTTGAAACCACATAACTCTTAGCAGAAAAGAAAATCACAATATTTTTGCTCACAAGTACTGAAGGTTAGTACTGCTTTCCCGTTTCATTACCTTGTGATTCTGCAATGTTGTTGAAGATTTAAATAGTTCCGCGGGAAACCCGCTTCCTGCGAGTTGTTCAAAATAGGCATTCCTTAGGGATCGTGCTCATTTTTGTTTAGCTTTCGTGGTCTACAGAAGGCATTCTAGCCGAAACTGGATACCAACATACTTATAGTCAAAAGTCAAATGTTACAAGCACTTTACTTATGTAAGTTCGTTTCTATTTTTGAACTCTAATTGCCGCTATGCAAGGGTACTACAACAGACCTCTGTTGGGATTTTCTACCGCTAGCATGCGTCAGAAACTTGAAACAGGAATGACTTCACTAAGGAATGAAAGTGGTACAAATATGCAACCCTAGGAATGTGTACCCTAAATAGGCTACCCCACTACAGCCCACACAACATTATAATTTGACACACACCCATAGGCAAAGTGGGGGAGAACAAGGGGTCACAAGACCAGTCAAGCAAAGCAAAGCAAAGCTCAGGGTGGATCACAAAGTCACCACACATTTCGAGCACAAGTTCAAGGCCAGAAGGCTAGTTCACATGCAGGAGCACATATATATATAAAAGGCTAAACAAGCAAGAGCAGGAGTATATATATGTGACAGTACAAGCAAGGTTAAGAAATGAGCAAGTGAGGCAAGACAGGCACAAGACCAAGCTGAGTACAGAAGCGCTGATGATCACAAGGCGCAAGTGACTTAGTGAAGATATCAACAGTGTTGGCCTCAGAGGCCACGTAAGCAAGTCGCAACTGACCACGCTGCTGCAGCTCACGAGCAAGAAAGTAGCGGAGAGCAATGTGCTTCGTACTGTGCTCCAGGCGCTGCTCCCGACACAAGGCCAGCATGGCCTTGTTGTCTACGTACAGCACTAGAGGAGAACAAGGCGGCTCTCCGAGGTCAGTCAGCAGGTAGGTGAGCCACCGAAGCTCCTGAGCAGCCATGGCTCCGGCCTAGATCTCAGCCTCACAACTGGAGCCGAGAATGGAAGACGAGCGAGTAGCCCGCCACGAAACAAAGCCGGAACCAAGGCTGAAGGTGTAACCCTGTGACGACCACTACACAGCCTGGTCGTCAGCCCACAAAGCGTCCGCGTGCCCAGTGAGGACCATTGGACTCTGCCCTCCAAGCACTAGCCCCATGCCCGACGTACTGCACAAGTAGCGCAACACCCTCTTCGCTGCAGCCATGTGTTCCGGTCTGTGTCTCCCAGGAGCAACATAGCGTGCAAGAATGCTAAGAGGGTATGCAAGGTCAGGTCGAGTGCAGGTCATCAGGTACATGAGGCAGCCAACAAGCTCTGGGTACGGGCCACTTGACTCTACGGACTCATCCGAAGGCAGAGCTGAGAGCGAGTGGCGAGTAGCCAGAGGAGTGGCCTGAGGCGAGGAGTACGTGAAGCCGAAGCGCTGAAGGACCTGCTGCACCATGTGTGACTGAGTGAGGGTAATGGTGCGCTGTGCTCTGTCCCGGGTGATCTGCAAGCCAAGGTAGCTGCGCAGTTCACCCAGGTCTGTGCATGTGTGTCTCTTTTGCAGCTCGGACTTCATGTGGGCGAGTCCAGCAGTGTCAGCACTGGCAAAGACCAAGTTGTCGACGTACACGAGGATGTAGAACGGCGGCAAAGAAGTGCCGTTGCGCAGATAGAGCGAAGGGTCGGCAGTAGAGGGAGCAAACCCAAGAGCCGCAAGCGTAGTCCTCAGTGTGTCGTGCCACTCACGCGGTGCCTGGCGGAGACCGTAAACTGGCCGGCGGAGGCTCCAATGGGTGCCAGGAGGAAAAGTCCCAGTGAAGCCAGGTGGGCGGCACAGCCAGATCTCCTCGTGCAGACTACCCTGCAAGAAAGCAGTGCTGAAGTCAAGAGAGTGAAGCTCGTAGTCGCGCTGAGCGGCTATGTGCAGCAGCAACCAAAGAGTGGTCATCTTTGAGGTGGGAGAGAAGGTCTGAAAGTAGTCAACTCCTTGCCGCTGACTGAAGCCACGAGCCACATACCGCGCCTTGAAGACAGGTGGAGAACCTGGCAGCCGCTTCACCCTAAACATCCACATACCACTGACGATGTTCGCCCCAGGTGGGGGAACCGCGTCAACGTAGGTGCCTGTGGACTTCCAGGAAGCCTATGAGAGGAGTAGGGACCCTCTACGGCCTCCGCGTAAGAGCGCGGATGTTATAGTCACAGTGGGCTCCAATGTGCCTAAAACGAAAGATATAGTGCACAGTCGGATTTCTGCACAGCGGCTTCAAACGTTCATTTCATTCGGGTCACAGCTTGAAATGACTTGATTCAACTTGGATCTGGAGCATCTTATTGTCGTCTACAATAGGCAATTTAGATCGCACAACTTGACCACGTATTGACAACACAGCGTTGGTTTGAACGAACGGCACTATGGCAGCCACTATAGTCTTAGAACACAAGATAGGAAGAAGTTAGGAAGAGTTACGAGTTGGGAATGACTCCCAGCTCCTACAAACCCCAAGAGCCGAGGTACAGTGATGTGGAACAGTGCCACACTGTCCTTAACCACGAAGGGTCTCGAAACTACCCTTCACTAGGGCCTACACCAAGTGAAATGTTACACTACACAAAGTAATGTAACTATCTTCAATATCTTGAGGTGCACCCTTTTGGCGAGCTTCGAAATCACTCCAGGCTTGACACAAAGGCTCGGGCTCTTTATCACAAACTCATCTTTGAGTTCCTGATGGGTATTCTGCACACAGCTGCGACACGCCGAACGTTTGACACAGGACAAAATAGAAACCGCGCGCGAGACACTTACGACCGCGTAACACGCGTCTAGCGATATCTCGCTATTGACTCGACACACACACTCGACATCATGACTCAACATTCACACACAATTATAAGCATGAAATATATATATTATCCCATGCCCTCATAGCATTCCATACACACACACATGCACGCACACGGACAACAAGCCGAGTGCAAACCGTAGGGTTGCACCAACAAACTCCCCCTCGGATTGTTGCCTTATGATATGTTGCTCTCTCAGTTCAGAGCCATCCCAGCCAGCTTGCAACACTTCCAATGCTGCTGCTCCACCAGCCTCTTAGTCATCATGTCAGCCGGATGCCCCGTGGTCTTCACGTACCGCAACTCAACTTCACCCGCGGTCACCATGCTCCTCGTCCAATGCCACTTCACCCTCATGTGCTTTGTGAGTCCATGCAACACAGGGTTCTTAGCAAGAGCAATGGCACCCTGGCTGTCACAGTAGAGTGGGGTAGGTCCTTGCTGCTCCTCCCCCAATTCAGCCAACAAGCGCCGCTGCCACACAATCTCCCGTACGGCACGGAAGAGTGCCATGTACTCGGACTCAACCGAGCTCAAAGCTTGGTTAACCTGCTTCTTGCTCTCCCAAGCAGTTGGGCCTCGACCAACACAGCATATAAAGCCTCCCACACTTGTCATGTCCTCTGGTTCTGATGCATATGAAGCATCCGAGTAGGCGGTGAGGAACAAACGCCCGGGATCAACACCATCCGCGCCCCTTTGGCGCCTTTGTGCCGCCGCCGAGTATTGCAGCCCAACGGTCAGTGTTTGGCCAAGATACTAGGCCACCCTCATTCCAGCTGCTACGTGCTCCTCATTAGGGCATTGCACAACCCTAGCCAGCTGCCCGGTAGCAAACGCGACGTCCGGTCGGGTGTTTACCGCCGCATACATGAGGCTGCCCACCAACGAGTGAAAACGGCGCCTCTCTTCTTCTCCAACGCTCTCCTCCTCTGGCCCCTTCACACACTTGAACCCAGAGGGAAAGGGAGTAGCCACATGACCTTTACTCTGGCCAAAGTTGGCGGCCAATGCCTCCAGGTACTTCCGTTGGTGCACTCGCATGCTCCGCTTCTCCACGTCTCGTTCGATGTGGAGCCCAAGGTAGAAGTTCACGTCACCAAGGGACTTGCACTTGAACTTGTCATGCAGCTTCAGCATCACCTCCTTCACAAGGTCAGAGGAGGGTGAGAATATGAGAATGTCATCCACATAAACCACCATGAAGCTCCTCTGCTCCCCCTCGCCAAGCATGAACAAGGAGTGATCGGCCGTTGAGGGAGTGAAGGCGATCTCCTCCAACACTTCGCGCAGCTTCATGTACCATTGCCTAGGGGCCTGCTTCAGCCCATAGAGGGCCTTCTTCAGCTTCCACACTCCGCCACTACCATCATCAAACCCCTCTGGCTGTGCCATAAAAATCTCCTCCTCAAGGATGCCGTTAAGGAATGCCGTTACGATGTCCATTTGTTTTACTACCCATCCTTTGATGGCGGCTCCCGCGAATAGGGTTCGCAGCGTCGTCGGCCTCACCACAGGGGCAAACAGCTCCTTAAAGTCCACCTTCTCCTTTTGCTGGTACCCCTTGGCTACAAGCCTAGACTTGTAGCGCTCAATCTTGCCGTCCGCATCCGACTTGATTTTGAAGAGCCACTTGGACGTTATCGCCGTACGCCCCTCCGGTAGCTCCATCAATTCAAATGTGTCATTCTCCTCGATGCTCTTCAGCTCACTCTCCATGGCCTTCTTCCACTCCTCAGCATCACTACTCTCCAAAGCCTCCTTGAGAGTTGCTGGTTCTCCCGGCATCTCCACCGGAGAGAAGAACGCGAAGGCACACTCCTCGTAGTCACTCTCCTTGTCGTCTCTGACCATCATTGCCGCTCCTGCCAGGGCTGTCTTGCCCTGCTTTCCCAGTGCATCATAAGTCAGCCTATTAGGGGGTTGAACTCTCCTCTTCCCCCTTCCTTCCTCCTCAGCTGCAGGGACTTGAAGGCCTTGGTGTTGCTGCGGTGTGGCTCGAATCCGTGGAGCACTCATAGTACGGGAAGGGAGTGACGGTGCACGCTCGCTCACTTGCTGCACCTCCTCCTCTTCTTCCCCTCTTGCTGCATCATTGGCCTCCTCTCCCCCATTCACAAGGGAGGATTGCCTCGTGGTTGTGCTGCCGCTGCTCAGCTCCAAAGGCAGCTCCACATGCTCCAAGCCGGAACTCTTCACTTCCCAAAACCGCACGCCTATCTTCGCCTCATTCTCCGCCTTCCAATCCTTGTACATGAAGTTCTCCATGAACTTGCAGTCCCTGCTCACCAAGAACTTCTTGGTGAATGGGTCCCAAAGAAGCCATCCCTTGCTGTTTTGAGCCATGCCCAAGTGCACGGCCCACACCGCCTTGGCACCAAGCTTGTTGTGCCGAAGATGCTTAGGCACGAGCGCCATGCACATGCACCCAAACACCCGAAGCATATCCACCTTTGGCTTCCTTCCTAGCCACTCCACATAGGGCACCCATTTGTCTGCTCCCACATGAGTCAAGGCTCTGTTCTTGGCCACACACGCGCTACGCACCGCATCAGGCCCGAAATAGTCGGATAGCCCGGCTTCAATGAGCAACCCGTAGGGCCACAACCTCCGGCATTGGCGACGTCGACCTCATTGAGCAGGGACGCACGTCGGTGCAGAGGACACGCCCGGAGTATGTCACCCGGCCGAGCACCTCTCCTGCTGCCGAGACGAGCAGCATCCCGTCGCCATCCTCCTGCAGCTTCACGCCGTGTTCCTTTAGCTGGCCAGATGACAGCAGGTTTGCCCGCACACCTGGGATGTACAGCACGTCAAGGATGAGCACCTGCTTTCTGTTAGAGACTAAGGATGGAGTCTACGAAGATTAGGTGGCTAAAATTCTCAAAATCGTTGGCTTAGAATTCTGGACAGAAACGTCGACTTCACAAGAAACGCCGTCAACGAAAGGTGTACTGTTAAAACTTCACCAAACTTAGATATGATGTAGCGCTAGTCCGTGGCTACAATTTCCAAGTTGAATCATACGAAAAGATGAAGTATTTCTTGAGTTATCAATTTCGGCGCACTAGGGGGTATGCTGCCACAGAATCTTAAACCAATCACAAAGTTCTCACACAAGTTCACAATTACTACACAAGAGAGTTAGAGTAGCAATAAACCAGGTGGGATGGGATGAGGAGGACCAGAGGGAAGGTCCCAAGACAGTCCCCAACCAAGGAAACCCCATGCCACACAATTCCCCTCTCCATAGGCAACCCCACTTTCACTTTTGTCACTTTCCCAACCCATGCCATCCACCTCAACCCAACTTGGCCACACTTGCCAACCTGGTTTGGTTTCTCCCAACCACTTGGCAGCATCTACAGTGATGTTGACGAATTTCCCAACCCCCAAACGTCTGTACCCCATATTGAGTCAACCCCACAACTTCCCATAGTCACCACAACCAAATATCAAAAGCATACGAACTCCAACGTTCGTAACTTTCTTGTTCGTGCTCCGATTGAAGCGATACTTGGTTCGTCGGAAAGCTCTTGAGCAGAGGAGTCACTTCAGATATCTGCTCAAGCCAAATAACATTCACACACACTCAGAGAAATCAAACCACATCAAACACAAATTCTTGCACACGCTCACACCACGCATGCAACGCACGAACATATGATGGGAGGCAGACAGACGTGAATGCATATGATTGCATCACACAACAAACTCCCCCTCTGGCTGCCAACCATCATCCCACATGCAATAGCTCAAGCATGCACCCTCAATGCACACTCATCCCAGCAAGCTTCATGCCCTTCCAATGCTCAGATTCAGCCAGGCGCTTGGTGAGAATGTCAACCGCCTGCTGATGGGTCTTCACAATCTCTAGCCGCACCTCCTTGTCCAGGAGCCTCCTCACCCAGTGCCACTTAGGCCTGATGTGTTTGGTCAGCCCATGAAGACAAGCATTCTTCGCTAGCTTCACTGCTGACTCATTGTCACAGAAAATTACAGTCGGCTCCCTCTGGCACACTCCGATCTCCTCCAACAAACGCCTCAGCCACACCACCTCCTTTGCCCCATGATGCAGGGCCATGTACTCTGTCTCACACGAGGACCGCCCCACCTCGTTCTGCTTCTTGCTGCGCGAGCTCACTGCACCACCTCCAAACAGGCACACATAGCCTCCAATGCTGGTGCCATCCGCCTTCACAGAGTTGAAGCTGGCGTCGGTGTAGCAAGTCAGAAGCATCTCCCCCTTGCCCAAATCAGCTGCACCCCTCTGCAGCCTCTGTCTCACAGCACTGTACTCCAAGCCCACTGATGCTGTAGCGCTCACATAGCGGACCAACCTCTTGGCCACTTCCAGCTGCTCATGACTGGGGCGTGCAACCACACTGGCAAGCATGGATGTAGCAAAGGCAATGTCAGGCCGTGTGTGGTTAGCCGCATAATTGAGTGCCCCCACCATGGAATGAAACAGCTTCCTGTCACTCTCACCCACCACCTCCTCATCAGCACAGGGCTCCACTGTGAACCCTGAAGGCAGTGGGGTGGCTGGCTTCCCTCCATTTTGCAGCCCATACTTCTCGCCCAGCCCCTCACAGTACTTCCTCTGGTGCAACCTCAACACTCCCTTGTCAAGGTCCCTCTCCACATGCATACCCAGGTAGTACTTCACATCTCCCATCTTGGAACACTTGAACTGCATCTCCAGCATCTCCTCCACACGCTCAATCATTGCAGACGACTCAGAGAAGAGCAGGATGTCGTCCACATACACCAGGAGCATGAGAAACTGCTCCTTTTCTTGTAGTAGGAACAGGCTATGGTCACACTCACTCTTCTTGAACCCCCAGCCAGCAGTGTCTCCTCTAGCTTGTGGTACCATGCACGAGGAGCCTGCTTCAGGCCATAGATGGCCTTCTTCAGCCTGCACACCCTGCCGCTCCCATCATCCAAACCCTCAGGCTGTAACATGTACAGCTCCTCCAGAATGATCCCATTGAGGAAGGCGGTGGTGATGTCCATCTGCTTCACCCGCCATCCACGGTTTGCTGCCATTGCCAATGACACTTTCAATGTTGTGCCTTTCCCCACAGGAGCAAAGATCTCGTCAAAATCCTTCCCCTTTGTCTGCTGAAACCCCTTAGCCACAAGCCTTGACTTGTAGCGGGTCAGCTCCCCATCTGGTCCGTACTTATGCCTGAAGATCAGCTTGGAAGAAATGGCCTTCTTCCCAGGTGGCAGCTCACACAGCTCCCACGTCTCGTTCTCTAGAAGAGAGTCATACTCCTCCTTTACACTCTGCTTCCATTTTTCAGCATCAGGCCCGCTCAATGCTTCAGCTAGCATCTTGGGCTCAGGAACGGCTGCTCAGGAACGGCTGCCCAGTAGCAGTGTGCTATCTCATCCTCATCACACTGCTCAGCCACACTCCCAGCCCTTACCACCTTTGGCTTGCCAAAGCTCGGATAGGTCAGCCGGTTAGGAGGGCGCACATCCCTCCTAGGACGGTCAACCGGACGTGCGGCACCTTGTGGAGCACCTTGCTGCTGCTGCTGCTGTGGCTGCTGCTGCTCCTCCACCTCAGGTTCTCCCCCATCCTCAGTCACCCCAGAAATCTCCTCCTCTGAGACAGTGACCTGCACTTGTCTCGAAGGCCGCTGCACCTCATCGGCCTCAATGATCAGCGGTGTAGTAGGAAGCTTCTGCTGCTGCTGCTTCCACTCCTTGTAGTATAAGGACTCGAGGAACTTCACATCCCTTGACACAGTCAGCTGCTGGCTGGTCAAGTCCCAAATCAGCCAGCCCTTGTGATCCTTAGCGAGCCCCAAGTGCACACCCCATCTCCCAGAAGCTTCCAGTCTTCCCCTCTTCTCCTTAGGCACATGAAACACCACCATGCACCCAAAGGCCCTCAGCATGTTGACTGCTGGTGCACTCCCGTACCACTTGGTGTAGGGGACCCACTGCTTGTCCCCCACAGTTGCCAGCACCCTGTTCTTCACAAGGGCGACCTGCCGCAGTGCAGTCACCCAAAACGGATCCGGCAACCCTGCACGCCCAAGGAGAGTGCGAGCACCTTCCTGCAGTGTCCGGTTGAACCGCTCAGCCACGCCATTCTGCTGAGGGTTGTAGGGCACCGTAAGCTGATGCTGGATCCCCTTCTTCTTCAGCACCGCCTCAAAATCAGCGCCAATGAATTCTCCTCCATTGTCGGTGCGGATCACCTTCACCTTATGTCCGCTCTCCCTTTGAGCTCTTGGCATCCACTCCTTGAGAACAGCCGCTGCCACCTCCCCCTTAGTCTTCAAAGGGTACACCCACACCGCACGCGTGTGGTCGTCCACAATCGTCAAGAAGTAGCGGCTGCCCGAGAGAGAAAGGGCCCTCGTGGGGCCCACCACATCCATGTGCACTAGTGCAAGTGGTGCCTTGGCTGGTGCTGTGCTGCTGCTGAAGGGAAACTTCGTGAATTTGGTCTCAAGGCATGTAGGGCAGCTCCCAATCTCCTTTGCTCCCCCCTTCACCTCCAGCCCCTTCAAGTACCCTTCGTTTACCAATTTCTGCAGCATAGGAATGTTCACATGGCACAGCCTCTCATGCCACGTCTCCCAATTAGCCTCACCACTCCCAGATGAAGCCTTTGCCCATGCAGCTGTCGCATCCACACCAGCAAGCACCTAACCATGTGGCTGCTGTCACTGCTGCACCTTCTTGACTGCATCCAGGGCCCTTGCAGTTGGTGCAGTCTCCTCTCCTCCCGCAGTTGCTTTAGCCGCTGCCGCTGCCTTTGCCGTTGCTGTTGGTTTCCCCTTCTAAGGGATGATGGGCAGCTGCCATAGGTCCTTGATGCAGCTGCTTTTCTCCTCCAAGTTCCACAGCAGCAACTTCCCAAGCTTTGCACGGCAGCTGGTTGGGCCGAAGGTAACTTCAGCCTTGCTCTTCTGCAGCCGACGCACAGAAAGAAGGTTAGCGGACAAACCTTCAACCAACAGCACATTCCCAAGCCCCACAAGCTCTCCATTGGCTCCCATCACCTTGGCATTCCCAACACCAATCACAGGGAGCAAAGCACCTGAAGCGGCAGCCACAAACTTGATCTTCCCAGGAGGTTTTACCTCATCAAGCAAATCTGCCCGTGGGGTCATATGACTCGTGCAACCTGAATCGATCACCCAGTGAGTGAGGGGATGCATCACAACCTTCCCTACTGAACCCACATCACCCCCACTCCCTTGCACATCCTCAACCATGAGGAACATCCCAGGGTCGGCTTTACCTTGTGCACCATCACCTTGTGCACCTGAACCTTGCACAGCGCCACCTCGTGCACGTTCACCACTTGGCGGCTTCATGCCTGGGGGCGCCCATCCCTCAGGCCGGCTGAAACACTTGAACCACGGGTGTTCAGCCTTCTTGCAGTACCAGCACGCACCCTCCATTCGGGTGCTCCCTTTGCCACCAGAGCTCCCATGCCCCTCATTGTAGTCACCTCGGCCTCTCCCTCTGCCAAAGCCTCTCCCACGGCCTCGGCCTCTCCCTCCCCCTCTTCCTCTGCTGCCTCCTGCAGCTCCATACCCCTCAGCAGTTTTGTTGGCAGCACCACCTCCAGTGTGACGCCTGCGGAAGTCCTCCTGCAGGATCTGGTGCCGTAGCCACTCAGGCGTCCATTTGTCCTGCTGAACGTTGAGGGTGGGGATGAGGTTGTCCCACGAGTTGTCGAGCACCGAGATGATCTTGGTGCACTGTTGCATCTGCGACACTTCGCTGCCCGCCGCTGCCATCCTCGCATAGGTGTCCTTGATCTTGTCAAGGACCGGTTTCACATCATCTCCCGGTTTCATGGAGAGGGCAGCCAACTCCTTCTCCAACACAATCACCATCGGCAGCGTGTTGGGCTGAATCACGTCTCGTAGCAGCTTCCATGCCTTCGGTCCGGAATCATCCAACTCCACCAAATCCTTGATGTGCTGGAACATGTCGTTGTTGACCGATTGGAGGATGAGGTCGTACAACACCGCGCTCTTCTCAATCCACCGATCGCGGGCATCTCCTTTCCCCGGCATCTTCTCCTCATTCGCGCTTTTCAGCAGCTTGTAGCGCTTGAAGGCGCTCCGCATTCGCCCGCTCCATTCCTCATAGTTGGAGCCATCCAAAGCTTCAATCTTGGATGGTGGCGGTTCACTCCTCTTCTCAACTGCATCTCCACTTCCTTGACTCATCTTCTCTGCTCCCAATCACAATTTCAGCTCCCCCTTTGCTGTCCACACCGAAGTCCCACAATATTTTCACAAGTGTCGGCGCCAACGAAATTTCGGCAGAGTTTCCCCTTAGCGGAAGTCACATCCAACCTCCGGAACTCCACTTAGGCACGCCCACAGGCCATGGTGGGTCTAGGAGGGTCTTCACACTTCATTAGACTCCCCACAAGGTGCTTAATCAGCTCTGATACCACTTGTTAGAGACTAAGGATGGAGTCTACGAAGATTAGGTGGCTAAAATTCTCAAAATCGTTGGCTTAGAATTCTGGACAGAAACGTCGACTTCACAAGAAACGCCGTCAACAAAAGGTGCACTGTTTAAACTTCACAAACGTTACATATGTTGTAGCGCTAGTCCGTGGCTACAATTTCCAAGTTGAATCATACGAAAAGATGAAGTATTTCTTGAGTTATCAATTTCGGCGCACTAGGGGGTATGCTGCCATAGAATCTTAACTCAATCACAAAGTTCTCACACAAGTTCACAATTACTACACAAGAGAGTTAGAGTAGAAATAAACCAGTTGGGATGGGATGAGGAGGACGAGAGGGAAGGTCCCAAGTGTGAAACTTTAAGGAACAGGAATGAATGAACTATGAATGTGTAAGTACAAGTACCAACCCTAATTGGGTTGTACCCCCTATGGGATACCCCACTATAGCCTACACAAAAGCATAAGCTATATGTTCTGACACACCCCCATAGGCAAAGTGGGGGAGAACAAGGGGTCACAAGACCAGTCAAGCAAAGCAAAGCAAAGCTCAGGGTGGATCACAAAGTCACCACACAGTCCGAGCACAAGGTCAAGGCCACAAGGCCAGTTCACATGCAAGATGAGACATATATATATAAGGCTAAACAAGCAAGAGCAGGTATATATATATGCAAGAGTACAAGCAAGGTCAAGAGGTGAGCAAGTGAGGTAGGACAAGTACAAGTCCCAGCTGAGTGCAGAAGCGCTGATGATCATAAGGTTGAAGTGCCTTGGTGAAAACATCAGCAGTGTTGGCCTCAGAGGCCACGTACGCAAGTCGCAACTGACCACGCTGCTGCAGCTCACGAGCAAGGAAGTAACGGAGAGCAATGTGCTTCGTTCTGTGCTCCAAGCGCTGCTCTCGACACAAGGCCAGCATGGCCTTGTTGTCTACGTACAGCACTGGAGGAGAACGAGGCACCTCTCCAAGGTCAGTCAGCAGGTAGATGAGCCAGCGAAGCTCCTGTGCAGCCATGGCCCCGGCGTAGATCTCAGCCTCACAACTGGAGCCGAGAACAGAAGACGAGCGAGTAGCCCGCCGAGAAACAGAGCCAGAACCAAGACTGAAGGTGTACCCCTGCGACGACCGCTGCGTAGCCTGGTCGTCAGCCCAAGAAGCGTCCGCGTGACCAGTGAGGACCACTGGACTCCGCCCTCCAAGCACCAGCCCCATGCCCGACGTACTGCACAAGTAGCGCAACACCCTCTTCGCTGCAGCCATGTGCTCTGGTCGGTGTCTCCCAGGAGCAACATAGCGTGCAAGAATGCTAAGAGGGTATGCAAGGTCAGGTCGTGTGCAGGTCATTAGGTACATGAGGCAGCCAACAAGCTCTGGGTACGGGCCACTCGGCTCTACGGACTCATCCGAAGGCAGAGCTGAGAGCGAGTGGCGAGTAGCCAGAGGAGTGGCCTGAGGCGAGGAGTACGCGAAGCCGAAGCGTTGAAGGACCTGCTGCACCATGTGTGACTGAGTCAAGGTAATGGTGCGGCGTGCTCTGTCCCGAGTGATCTGCAAGCCAAGGTAGCTGCGCAGTTCACCCAGGTCTGTGCACGTGTGTCTCTTCAGCAGCTCGGACTTCACGTAGGCAAGTCCAGCAGTGTCAGCAGTGGCAAAGACCAAGTCGTCGACGTACACGAGGATGTAGAACGGCGGCAGAGAAGTGTCGGTGCGCAGAAACAACGACGGGTCAGCAGTAGAAGGAGCAAACCCAAGAGCCGCAAGCGTAGTCCTCAGTGTGTCGTGCCACTCACGCGGTGCTTGGCGGAGACCGTAGACTGGCCGTCGGAGGCTCCACTGGGTGCCAGGAAGGAAAGTCCCAGTGAAGCCAGGCGGACGGCGCAGCCAGATCTCCTCGTGCAGGCTGCCCTGCAAGAAAGCAGTGTTGAAGTCAAGAGAGTGAAGCTCGTAGTCACGCTGAGCGGCTATGTGCAGCAGCACCCGAAGAGTAGTCATCTTCGGGGTGGGAGAGAAGGTCTGAAAGTAGTCAACTCCCTGCCGCTGACTGAAGCCACGAGCGACGTACCGCGCCTTGAAGACAGGTGGAGAGCCAGGCGGCCGCTTCACCCTGAAGATCCACATGCCACTGACGATGTTCGCCCCAGGAGGGGGAACCTCGTCAACGTAGGTGCGTGTGGACTTCCAGGAAGCCATCTCTGCATCCATAGCTGCCTGCCACTGAGAGGAGTAGGGACCCTCTACGGCCTCCGCGTAAGAGCGCGGAGTCGGGATGTCTAGTGCATCCGGGTCTCCCTCAGGGGCAAGCAGTACAGACGCGAGAGGAGGTGAAGCAGCAGCCAGACACTGGAACTCCTCTTGCCTGTCCTCAAGGACGTCCGTGCCAAGAGCACACTCACCCCCGGCGGACGGGGGACAGACAGACGCAGACTCAGCAACAAGACTAGCAGCGTAGTCTAGACGACAGCGAGCAGCAAAGTCGACGAGCTCAGCGACAAGAGCAGACGCAGCAGTGGACGCAAAAGAGGGGTCAGTGACAACAGTAGCAAGAAGACGCGTGACAGTAGGACTGGCAGCACGAAGAGATTCCGACTCCGGGTCGGCTAGCGCAGGAAGAGAGGACTCAAATGGAGAAGGCAAAGGGGCACGCAGAGGAGCAGTGGACGGACGCAGAGACATCCGGTGCGTGCCAGGGACAGGAGGAGGACGCTCACGCGAACCACGACCACTAGTGCGAGCAGCACGAACAGGCAACGCGGGACGAGACGCAGGCTCACGTCGCTCAGCGAGACCTCCAGTAGGACCAGTGTAAGGAGAGGGAGCAGGCAGCGGTGAGGCGGGCTCTAACAGTGACTGCGACTGGACAGACGGCGGACACTCTACAGAAGGAGGAAGACCAAGAACGTGCTGTAGGAGCGGAGCGAAGTACGGCCGACGCCGCGCGGGGACTCCAGGCACAGCAGGGACAGCACCAGAACCCTCAGCGGCAGCACCAGCGCAAACAGCACCTCCAGCGGCACGACCACCTCCAGGACAGACAGCAGCAGCCTCAGCACCAACACCCTCAGCAGCTCCAGCTCCAGTGGGACCCGAAGGCCCAGCAGCTCCAGGACCGGCGGCACCAGCACCCTCAGTGGCCGAAGAAGCTCCAGCTCCAGCAGAACGCCTCCAGCGGCGAACAAACCACTCGCGCAGCTCCTGTGGAGAGAGGGGCTCCCGCGAAGACGGAACACCCGGAGAAACTCCAGGCCCAGCACCGCTAGACGCCACAAGGGGAGGTCCAGTGGCCATAAGCTCCGCACCTCCCGGCTCAGCAGCTCCAGACGCAGCACCTCCAGGCTCAACACTCTCCGGCGCAGCACCCCCAGACTCAGCAACCTCAGGCTCGTCACCCCCAGGCTCAGCTCCCACGCGCACAGCACCCCCAGGCTCAGCACCCCCAGGCTCGTCACCCCCAGGCTCAGCACCCACGCGCACAGCACCCCCAGAGTCAGCACCCCCAGGCTCAGCACCCTCAGCAGGACCAGAGTCACCATCAACCTCGACCGGCTCGACGGCGTCTACCTGGGACACACCTAAAGGGGTAGGAACCTGAGGGGGGAGGGGGTCTACCGGGGGGGGACCTGACACAAGGAAGTCCGGTGGTGGGGGGAGGGAAGGAGTACGGTAGGGGAAGAGGCGGTAGAAGGGGACTGAGTCGTCGAACGTGACGTCCTGGGAGGACAGAACACGACGAGAGGAGGGGTGGTAGAACTGCCACCCTGGAGCGTCAGGGGGGGAGCCAAGAAAGACACAGGGAGAAGCACGGGGGGACAGCTTGTCTGCAGACAAGTCGCGGACAAATGCCCGAGATCCCCAGACACGGAACGAAGACGCATCGCCGATCTTCCCAGTCCACAGGAGGGCCGGGGAGGTACTGACCTTCCCCGGCCGGGAAACCCCGGGGTGAAGGTTGATCTGATGCGCCGCGTACCTCACCGCAAACGGCCACAGAAAATGGGGGGCAGCCGCATGCATCATGGACGTAAGGGCGACGTCCATGACCATGCCAATGCGGCGCTCAGCAATCCCATTTTGCTGTGGAGAGTCCGGAAGCGTAAAGGTCTGGCGGATGCCCTGTGCACGACAGTAGGCTCGCAGAAGGCCAGAGGAAAACTCTCCGCCTCGGTCAGAGTGCAGACGCAGAACAGGAAAGTCCGAGCCGAAGCTCCTCCTGAGCTGGAGACGAGCTGCGCAGATCCAGTCGATCAACACCTCAGTGACATCACCCTTGCTGCGCAAGGGGAAGACTGTGGTGGAACGCGAGTAGTCGTCAACCACCAGCAGAAAGTAGCGCTCGTGACCCTGTCCACGGACGCGGGCCGGGCCCCACACGTCCATGTGAAGCGTCTGCAGAGGAGCCTCTGTCGGAGGAAAGTGAGGAGTGGGGGGCAGCCCGGAGGCGCCCCTCAACACAAGGGACACAGGAAGGTCCTGGCCCCGAAGGAAGTGGAGGGAGAGACCCGGGAAGACCAGAGACAAGGACATGGGAAGCCATGTCCCTGAGACGGGGCAAGGAGGGGTGGCCAAGACGGTGGTGCCACAGGAGGGTCTCGTGAGACAGGAGGCGAGAAGAGCAGGGGGCAGACTCAGGACCCGACCTGGACGCAGCAGCAAACACCTGACCCGACGCAGCTACCTGGCCAGACACATGGACAGTAGGAGACTCAGCGGTCAGGGTGTAGAGGCTCGACCCCGGCCGACGGGAGAACGTGGCCAGGTGCCGACCTGTGCGCGCGTCCGTGCAGTGGGTCACCCGCTGACTCGCAGGAGTAAACTGGTGAACCCCCGCATCCTGCAGGGCAGCCTCACCAAGTTCGTCGAGAACGAGGGGAGGTACAGGCATGACAGGGCGCCCGAGGGGGCAGCTGGACACGGTAAAACAGTGGAGAAGTGAGAGAGGACAGGAGCCCCAGAGGTGTCAGCCAGGGAGACCGCAACCGGCCGGCCAAGCGGCGTGAGTGTGGTGCGGTCTCTAAAGAAGGAGCGAGAAGCCCCAGAGTCAAGTGTAAAGGTGAGGGAGGCCGAAGCCGACGCGGTACCTGAGAGCGCAGCCTCACCAGTACCTGAGAGCGCAGCCTCACTAGTACCTGAAAGCGCAGCCTCACCAGCACCTGAGAGCGCAGTAGTGTCGCAGGCACCTAGCGCAGCCGTACCAATGCCCGGGTCGGGCGGGAAACACCGGTAACAGTCACCGTCATCACTAATAGACACAGCATACATGGCAGCAAGGATAGCATCAAAGTCTAGCTCAAAGATCGCTACACCGGCTCTAGAAAGGTCTCCCTAGCGGGGGATCTCAGAGGCGCCAGGGAACTGCTGACGCCAAGCGTCCGTCAGGCAGCCAAAGCAGCGCCGGGTGGCGTGGGCACCCCCACACTGCTCACCCGCGCGGTCGCCACTGCGAAGAACGTAGGTGCACGGGCCAAAACCTCCACCACGCTGACTCTGTGCGTACCACTCACGGAGCTGCTGAGGCGGGGGGATGTCCCGAGAACGCTGCTGCTGCTGCTGCTGCTGCTGCCGCGGACCACCACCAGAGCCGCTCCGCTGCGGGGCACTACCCCGAGCAGCTCCACCTCCCCCGCCACCACCTCCTCCACCGCCGCCACCACCACCGCCTCCGCCTTCACCGCCTCCGCCGCCACCGCCTCCGCCGCCGCTGCCGCCACCACCTCCACCACTCCCGCCACCACTCCCACCGCCACCCCCACTCCCTCCGCCGCCTCCACCGCCACCCCCACCGCCCCCGCCAGCTCCACCCGCGCCCTTGCCCCCCTTGCCCTTGCCAGGGCGGCGTCTCCCGCTAGGGGCAGACGCCGCGCCGACCGACTCAAGACCAAGCAGGTCGGCAGCAGTAGCAGAGGCAACAGAGGGCAGCAGGGGGGAAGGAGAACACCCCTCAAAGATGGGGGTGCGCGGGTCACCACGAGAGGCTCCTAGAGCGACTATACTCCTCTCCGCGGCTAGGAGGGCCTTCTCGAGGAGGTCGACAGTGAGGGTGGTGGGAGAGACTGAGAGGAAGTGGTCCCCGACTACGCGAAGGGAGTCAGGGAGGCGAGTGACTATGTAATAGAGAGCGATGTACATGGGGGGGGGGTTCTTGGCGCAGAACTCAGCAGGAAGGGCAGCGCGGTAGCGAGTGTCACTAGTGCGGAGGTGCGTAATGAGGTCAGCGAGAGTGGGAAAGGCAGTGAGATCAGGAAAGAGGTACGGTAGCATGAGGCGGCTCAGTGCAGCAGTGGCAGGGGAAGAGTAGCGCGCAACGACAGCGTCGTACAAGGTCTGAGCACTCTTGTACTGACTAAAGTGCGCGCGCTTAGTGGTGGGCAAGTGGCGACGCACAGCAAGACGTGCAGCAGCATCGCGGGTGGCCCAGTGAGAGCGAACAGTGGGGTCAGCATCAGCAGCAGGAGCAGGAGAGGCGCCAGAGGTGAGGTCAAAGAGAGAAAGACTGTCCGCCCTATCGCACTATAAAAACAACTGCAGGTCGTCGACCCAGACCTCAAAGTCAATGGCTCGACCCTCAGCGTCAAAAGCGAGGACACAGGGGGTAGCCATGACGACAGACTAGCAGTGCAAGCAGTGGGGAAGGGCACGCAGTAGCAGTGGGGCAGTGCCGTGCTCACCAGACAGGGCAGGTTGGGCGGCCCGGTAGCAGGGCGGCTCGGCGGCTCCTGGGCGGCTCGGCTGCTGCTGGGCGGCTCGGCTGCTGCTGGGCGGCTCGGCGGCTCCTGGGGGCTCGGCTGCTGCTGGGCGGCTCGGCGGCTCCTGGGCGGCTCGGGTGCTCCCGGGCGGCTTGGCTGCTGCTGGGCGGCTCGGCTGCTGCTGGGCGGCTCGGTTGCGGCTGGGCGGCTTGGCTGCTGCTGGGCGGCTCGGCCGGTGCTGGGCCGCGTAGGTAGGGCGGCGGGTCGGCCGCAGGTTGGGCGGCGGATGGGCTGCGGTGAGGGCGGCGGGTGGGCCGCAGGTAGGGCGGCGGGTGGGCCGCAGGTAGGGCGGCGGATGGGCCGCAGGTAGGGCGGCGGGACGGCCGCAGGTAGGGCGGCTGTAGGGCCGCAGGTAGGGCGGCGGGTGGGCCGCAGGTAGGGCGGCGGGACGGCCGCAGGTAGGGCGGCTGTAGGGTCGCAGGTAGGGCGGCGGGTGGGCCGCAGGTAGGGCGGCGGTAGGGCCGCAGGTAGGGCGGCGGGTCGGCCGCAGGTCGGGCGGCGGATGGGGCCGCAGTGAGGGCGGCGGGTGGGCCGTAGGTAGGGCGGCGGGTGGGCCGCAGGTAGGGCGACGGGTCGGCCGCAAGTAGGGCGGCGGTAGGGCCGCAGGTAGGGCGGCGGGTCGGCCGCAGGTAGGGCGGCGGGACGGCCGCAGGTAGGGCGGCTGTAGGGCCGCGGGTAGGGCGGCGGTTGGGCCGCAGGTAGGGCGGCGGTAGGGCCGCAGGTAGGTGAGGCGGCGGGGCCGCGACGTAGGGGCGGCAGAGCCGCGTAGGTGAGGGCGGCAGGGGCCGCGTAGGTAAGGGCGGCGGGGCCGCTCTGGTGGGGTGGCGGGGCCGCTCAGGTAAGGGCGGCGGGACCGCGATCGGGTAGGGCGGCAGGGCCGCGATCGTAAGGTCGGCCGCTAGGGCGGCTCGGTGAGAGAAAGGCCCGAGGCGCGACTCGGAAGGAGTGCGCTTCGGGCAGGAAAAAAAAGAATTCGAGTGGTGGGCCCTAGGCGAAGTTCCCACAGGGGAACCTGCTCTATACCATGTGAAACTTTAAGGAATAGGAATGAATGAACTATGAATGTGTGAGTACAAGTACCAACCCTAATTGGGTTGTACCCCCTATGGGATACCCCACTATAGCCTACACGAAAGCATAAGCTATATGTTCTGACACCAAGACAGTCCCCAACCAAGGAAACCCCATGCCACACAATTGCCCTCTCCATAGGCAACCCCACTTTCACTTTTGTCACTTTCCCAACCCATGCCATCCACCTCAACCCAACTTGGCCACACTTGCCAACCTGGTTTGGTTTCTCCCAACCACTTGGCAGCATCTACAGTGATGTTGACGAATTTCCCAACCCCCAAAAGTCTGTACCCCATATTGAGTCAACCCCACAACTTCCCATAGTCACCACAACCAAATATCAAAAGCATACGAACTCCAACGTTCGTAACTTTCTTGTTCGTGCTCCGATTGAAGCGATACTTGGTTCGTCGGAAAGCTCTTGAGCAGAGGAGTCATTTCAGATATCTGCTCAAGCGAAATAACATTCACACACACTCAGAAAAATCAAACCACATCAAACACAATTACCTTGCACACGCTCACACCACGCATGCAACGCACGAACATATGATGGGAGGCAGACAGACGTGAATGCATAGGATTGCATCACACAACACTTTCCGGCCTCCCCTTGCAGGGAGACAGTGCCGCGGCCCTGGACGTCCTTCAGCACCTCAAGGAAGCCCCGCACGTGCTTGATGGGGCCACTCGGCTGCAGGTCGACGAAGGCTTCCTTCGTCCCCATCAGGTGGTGGGAGCAACCGCTGTCGAGCAGGACCACCGCCGGGCTCGCCTGCACAGCTGCTGCCACCACCTGGAAGTACTCTCCGGCCTCCGGCGCCAGCGAGACGGTCGGCTCCACGACGCCAACCAGCGAGCACAACGCTGTCTTGTCGTCCCGCGCCTTGCCGCCAGTAGAGGAGTCGGCGTCCTTCGCCGAAGTTGACGTCTTGGTCGACTGCTTCTCTTTGCGCGGCTGGTTTCCTCCACGACGAGGACGACGACTGCCAAACCTCCCACAGCCTCCCTTGGCGTCGACGTCGTCGAAGTCACTGCGGTTGGGGCACTCGAAGGAGAGATGGTCGGGGTCCCCGCACAGCCAGCACTCCCGACGCTTGCTTCCTCCTTCCCGACCGCTGTCCTTGGTCGACTTCTTTTGTTGACCTCCTTGGTCGACTTCTAGCCACTTCTACTGCCCCCGCCAGACTGTCCGCGCTGCCCCGGTCGACCTCCTTGCTTCGCCGGGGCGACGAAGTTGGCCTGCGCCAAGAGCTCCTGGGACCGCTCTGCCTCCTGCATCTGTTGGTGCAACCCTACGGTTTGCACTCGGCTTGTTGTCCGTGTGCGTGCATGTGTGTGTGTATGGAATGCTATGAGGGCATGGGATAATATATATATTTCATGCTTATAATTGTGTGTGAATGTTGAGTCATGATGTCGAGTGTGTGTGTCGAGTCAATAGCGAGATATCGCTAGACGCGTGTTACGCGGTCGTTAGTGTCTCGCGCGCTGTTTCTATTTTGTCCTGTGTCAAACGTTCGGCGTGTCGCAGATGTGTGCAGAAGACCCATCAAGAACCCAAGGATGAGTTTGTGATGAAGAGCCCGAGCCTTTGTGTCAGGCCTCGAGTGATTTCGAAGCTCGCCAAAAGGGTGCACCTCAAGATATTGAAGATAGTTACATTACTTTGTGTAGTGTAACATTTCACTTTGTGTAGGCCCTAGTGAAGGGTAGTTTCGAGACCCTTCGTGGTTGGGGACAGTGTGGCACTGTTCCACATCACTGTACCTCGGCTCTTGGGGTTTGTAGGAGCTGGGAGTCATTCCCAACTCGTAACTCTTCCCAACTCTTCCTATCTTGTGTTCTAAGACTATGTTGCTGCCATAGTGCCGTTCGTTCAAACCAACGCTGTGTCATCAATACTTGATCAAATCGTGCGCTCTAAATTGCCTATTGTAGGTGACAATAAGACGCTCCAGATCCAAGTTGAATCAAGTCAGTTGGAGCTGTGACCAGAACGAAATGAATGTTTGAAGCCGCTGTGCAGAAATCCGACTCTGCACTCTATCTTTCGTTTTAGGCACATTGGAGCCTTCTGTGACTATAACAAGTGGTATCAGAGCCCCTTGGAGCAGTTTCGACAATGGCTGGACCTGAGGAAAGGGGTGGCAGAGGTGCTGGTGGTAGAGGAGAAGCCCAAGCTCTGCCACGGCGCCCGTGCAACCAAGTGTTGGCCCATCTAGGGATGAGCCTAGAGTGTTTGGCCTTGACAAGTTCAATGGTGACAACTTTGCTGAGTGGTCCTTCAGAATGGAGAATATATTTGACCACTATGACCTGCTGGAGGTAATGGAAGGAACAGAGAAGCGTCCCGAGAACGACCCGGAGAAGAGCCCGTGGGTGCGGAAGAGCGCACAAGGCTACCTCCTACTTGGGCAAGCGTTGGGGAGCAGCCAAATCCGTCACATCAAGCCTTTCCAGCGTGAACCAGAGAAGGGACCAAAGGCATGGGCTTCTCTCAAGGGTGTACACGCTCCTGCAACAGTGGCGGTAGCTGTGGTGTTGGAACGGCAAATGGCGACGTTACGAATTGAAGAGGATGAAGCGGTTGAAGAAGGGGTGCTGAAATTCTTCGACTTGTTGACGCGGCTTGAGGGAGCGGATTTGAACTATAGTGAGCTCCAAAAGAAGACCAAGTTGCTGGCCCTACTCCCTGACTCGTGGTCCTCGCTCATCATCAACCTGAATCGCGACTTGCCCCGCCTCTCGCTCAAAGATGTGAAGCGAGCTATCCTTCAGAGGATTTCCGCCGGAGTTGGCGAGTGCGGATGGCGCTGGGGCAGCGAGCATCGGCCGTGGATATGGTCGAGGAAGAGGCAGAGAACGAGGGGGAGGAAGGTTTGGTGGCAGCAACTTCGGCGGAGGCCGCTGGAGTGGCGGTTATGGCAGCGACGACAAGAGCTACGGGCGCGGTCGCGGCCGATTCGACGGCGAATGCCTTTATTGCCACAAGAGCGGACATATGTGGCGTGATTGCTACAAGCTCCCTGATGGTTGGACCCGTGCTCAAGTCCAGGAGGGTAGAGGAGTAGGAGGAGGGAGAGGAAGAGGCCGTGGAGGCCGTGGCGGTCGCGGTGGCGGAGCTGCAAACATGACGAGCGGAGACAATGACAAGGACCCGAGCAACGATCGGTACCCGGGTCTATTCTACTTCGTGTGGACACAAGTACCAACTGGTCCAGAGAAGGATGAAGGCTTTGAGAAGCCAGCAAGTGTGAGGAAGGTGACCCTACACCCTCTGGACTATTGGGTGATCGATAGTGGCACTACCTATAGCATGAATCCTCGCCCGGACTTGCTCACCGAACTCGAACCGTCACCGGTGAAGCATGTATCATCGGCATTGGGGCAGCGAGCGGAGATGAAAGGCATGGGCAAGGCCATGTTCAAGGGTGCTGATGGGAAGATGGTGGGCCTCAAGAACGTGCTTTGGGTGCCCAGCCTTGCTGCGAACCTGATCTCCGTGCGGCGGTTGGCAAAGGCCGGCATGGACACGAACTCGAAGGGAGCCAAGACCTACACCGCAAGGCTTGGCGATCAAATTCTCTGGGACCTTCATGAGGACAGGGATGTCTACAACGAGATGTGGCAGATCCCAGTGGTCCCTATGCCTAAGGAGAGGCAAGTGGCAGCAAGCATCAGCACCAAGGATGGAGGGGTTGGTAGCGACGATGGCGCGAACGGTCGCGCTAAGGAGAATGAGCTCAAGAAGAGCAAACCTGGAGGGACCAGCAAGTTCAGTGAATCTAAGGAGAGTGGTGCAGCAGCCAAGGAGCAGCAAAAGGGTGAGGAGAACCCCGAGGCAGCAGCGAAGGAGGACTACGGAGAGAGTATGTGGGGCGCTATTGCGAGCGCGGCATTCTCCAATCCAACTTCGGCTACGGGGGAGTGTGATTGGCTCACCTTGCATCGGCGCATGGGGCATGTGGCCCTGCCCATCTTGCAGCAGCTAGTAAAGAATGAGATGGTTGCTGGCATACGTGTGAAGGGGGAGCCCAATGAGGTACTTGGCTGCCCGACGTGCATGCAAGCCAAGTTCACCCGATTCCCGTTCTCTAGTTCGGAGGCGACGGCTAAGGCACCGCTTGATGAGGTGGTGATGGATGTGGTGGGCCCCCTGAAGCTTGGAGCTGCTGGAGCTGAGTATTTTCTCACCATTGTCGACGTCTACACCCGCATGACTTGGGTGTATGTGCTGGCCAAGAAGAGCGACGTGGCTGAAACGTTGAAGACGGATTGGTTCCCGATGGTGGAGCGGCAACGACCGTCTAATCAAGTCAATCCGCACCGATCGAGGGGGAGAGTTCCTGAGCAAGGAGTTTGGGTTGTGGCTGAAGAAGAATGGTATTCGGCACTCCCTCACCATGCCATACTCCCCTGCAATGAACGGCATCGCCGAGCGAGCGAACCGCACAATCACGGAGGCGGCACGCGGGTTGCTCATTGAAGCCGGGCTACCCGACTATTTCTGGCCTGATGCGGTGCGGAGCGCGTGTGTGGCCAAGAACAGATCCTTGAATCATGTGGGAGCAGACAAATGGGTGCCCTATATGGAGTGGCTAGGAAGGAAGCCAAAGGTGGATATGCTTCGGGTGTTCGGGTGCATGTGCATGGCGCTCGTGCCTAAGCATCTTCGGCACAACAAGCTTGGTGCCAAGGCGGTGTGGGCCGTGCACTTGGGCATGGCTCAAAACAGCAAGGGATGGCTTCTTTGGGACCCATTCACCAAGAAGTTCTTGGTGAGCAGGGACTGCAAGTTCATGGAGAACTTCATGTACAAGGATTGGAAGGCGGAGAATGAGGCGAAGATAGGCGTGCGGTTTTGGGAAGTGAAGAGTTCCGGCTTGGAGCATGTGGAGCTGCCTTTGGAGCTGAGCAGCGGCAGCACAACCACGAGGCAATCCTCCCTTGTGAATGGGGGAGAGGAGGCCAATGATGCAGAGGAAGAAGAGGAGGAGGTGCAGCAAGTGAGCGAGCGTGCACCGTCACTCCCTTCCCGTACTTTGAGTGCTCCACGGATTCGAGCCACACCGCAGCAACACCAAGGCCTTCAAGTCCCTGCAGCTGAGGAGGAAGGAAGGGGGAAGAGGAGAGTTCAACCCCCTAATAGGCTGACTTATGATGCACTGGGAAAGCAGGGCAAGACAGCCCTGGCCGGAGCGGCAATGATGGTCAGAGACAACGAGGAGAGTGACTACGAGGAGTGTGCCTTCGCGTTCTTCTCTCCGGTGGAGATGCCGGGAGAACCAGCAACTCTCAAGGAGGCTTTGGAGAGTAGTGATGCTGAGGAGTGGAAGAAGGCCATGGAGAGTGAGCTGAAGAGCATCGAGGAGAATGACACATTTGAATTGGTGGAGCTACCGGAGGGGCGTACGGCGATAACGTCCAAGTGGCTCTTCAAAATCAAGTCGGATGCGGACGGCAAGATTGAGCGCTACAAGTCTAGGCTTGTAGCCAAGGGGTACCAGCACAAGGAGAAAGTGGACTTTAAGGAGCTGTTTGCCCCTGTGGTGAAGCTGACGACGCTGCGAACCCTATTCGCGGGAGCCGCCATCAAAGGATGGGTAGTAAAACAAATGGACATCGTAACTGTTAGAATCGAGAGAGGAATGAAATGACTAAGGAAAGATTGGGTACAAATACAACCCTAGAAACCTGTACCCCATATGTGCTACCCCAGTATAGCCTACAGCAACTATGTCATATAAATCTGACACACCCCCATAGGCAAAGTGGGGGAGAACAACGGGTCACAAGACCAGTCAAGCAAAGCAAAGCAAAGCTCAGGGTGGATCACAAAGTCACCACACAGTCCAAGCACAAGGTCAAGGCCACAAGGCCAGTTCACATGCAGCAGAGCATATATATATATATAACAGTGCTAAACAAGCAAGAGCAAGGATATATATATGCAGCAGTACAAGCAAGGTCAAGAGGTAAGCAAGTGAGGCCCAGTGGGCACAAGACCTAGCAGAGTGCAAAAGCGCTGATGGTCACGAGGCGGAAGTGCCTTGGTGAACACATCAGCAGTGTTGGCCTCAGTGGCCACGAAACGCAGGCGAAGCTGACCACGCTGCTGCAGCTCTCGAGCAAGGAAGTAGCGCAGAGCAATGTGCTTCGTCCTGTGCTCCAGTCTGTGCTCCTGACACAAGGCAATGGTTGCCTTGTTGTCGACGTACAGCACTGGAGGAGAACGAGGCCGCTCTCCAAGGTCAATCAGCAGGTAGGTGAGCCAGCGAAGCTCCTGGGCAGCCATGGCCGTGGCGTAGATCTCAGCCTCACAACTGGAGCTGAGAACCGAAGAAGAGCGAGTAGAGCGCCAAGAGACAGAGCCAGAGCCAAGACTGAAGGTGTAACCCTGACACGACCTCTGAGTAGCCTGGTCGTCAGCCCAAGAAACGTCTGAGTGCCCAGTGAGCACAGGCCGCTCACGCCCTCCAAGCACTAGCCCCATGCCCGACGTACTGCACAAGTAGCGCAACACCCTCTTAGCTGCATCCATGTGCTCCTTCCGGTGACGGCCGGGAGCGACATAGCGTGCTAAGATGCTGAGAGGGTATGCGAGGTACATGAGGCAGCCAACAAGCTCTGGATACGGACCACTCGACTCTACGGACTCATCCGAAGGCAGAGCTGAGAGCGAGTGACCCGTAGGCAGAGGAGTGGACTGAGGCGAGGAGTACGTGAAGCCGAAGCGCTGAAGGACCTGCTGCACCATGTGTGACTGAGTCAGGGTAATGGTGCGGCGTGCTCTGTCCCGGGTGATCCGCAAGCCAAGATAGCTTGTCAGTTCACCCAGGTCTGTGCACGTGTGTCTCTTCTGCAGCTCGGACTTCACGTGGGCGAGTGCGGCAGTGTCCACAGTGGCAAAGACCAAGTCGTCGACGTACACGAGGATGTAGAACGGCGGCAGCGAGGTGTCGGTGCGCAGAAACAGCGACGGGTCAGCAGTAGAAGGAGCAAACCCAAGAGCCGCAAGTGTAGTCCTCTGTGTGTCGTGCCACTCGCGCGGCGCCTGGCGGAGACCGTAGACTGGCCGCCGGAGGCTCCACTGGGTACCAGGAGGGAACGACCCAGTGAAACCAGGAGGGCGGCGCAGCCAGATCTCCTCGTGCAGGCGGCCCTGCAGGAAAGCAGTGCTGAAGTCAAGAGAGTGTAGCTCGTAGTCACGCTGAGCAGCGACGTGCAGCAGAACCCGAAGAGTGGTCATCTTTGGGGTCGGGGAGAAGGTCTGAAAGAAGTCAACTCCCTGTCGCTGACTGAAGCCGCGAGCCACGTAGCGCGCCTTGAAGACAGGCGGAGAACCCGGCGGCCGCTTCACCCTGAAAATCCACATGCCATTGACAATGTTCGCCCCAGGAGGGGGAACAGCGTCCACGTAGGTGCCTGTGGACTTCCAGGAAGCCATCTCTGCGTCCATGGCTGACTGCCACTGAGAGGAGTAGGGACTGGCCATCGCCTCTGCGTAAGAGCGTGGGGTCGGGATGTCTAGAGCATCCGGGTCTCCCTCAGGGGCAACAAGCATGGACACAAGATGGGGCAAAGCGGCGGCAAAGCACTGGAACTCCTCCTGCCTGTCTTCAAGGACGTCCGTGCCAAGAGCACAGTCACCCCCGACGGACGGAGGACAGGCAGACGCAGACGCAGCAGACGCAGACTCAGGAGACTCAGCAGACGCAGCAACAAGACTGGCAGCGTAGTCTAAACGACACGCAGCAGCAAAGTCGACCAGCTCCGCAACTAGGGCAGACGCAGTAGCGGACTCAAAGGAAGGGTCAGTGACAAGAGAAGCAAGAAGACGCGTGACAGTAGGACTGGCAGCACGGCGAGAGTCCGACTCCGGGTCGTCAAGAGTAGGAAGAGAGGACTCAGGAGGAGAAGGCAAAGGGGCACGCAGAGGAGCAGTGGACGGACGCAGAGACATCTGGTGCGTGCCAGGGACAGGAGGAGGACGCTGACGCGAACCGCGACCACTAGGGCGAGCAGCTCGGACTGGCGACGCAGGGCGGGACGCAGGCTCACGACGCTCAGGAAGACCTCCAGTAGGACCAGCGTAGGGAGAAGGAGAAGGCAGGGGAGAGGCGGGCTGTAACTGTGACTGCGACGGAACAGGCTGTGGACACTCTACGGGAGGAGAAGGACCAGTGGAAGGCGGGAGACCAAGAACCTGCTGGAGGAGCGGAACGAAGTACGGCCGAGGCCGCGCAGCACCGCCAGAGACAGCAGGGACAGCACCAACACCTCCAGAGGCAGCACCAGCACCAGTAGCAGCTCCAACTCCAGCACCTCCAGCAGAGCCAGAAGTACCCTCAGGAGGACCGACAGTCGTAGTCTCAGCGCCAGCACCCGCAGCAGCTCCAGCTCCAGAGGCACCCCCGGGCCCGGCAGCTCCAGTACTCGCAGTACGAGCACCTCCGGGACCCGTGGTACCAGCCCCCTCGGCAGCAACAGAACCTCCAGCACCCGCAGCACCCCCAGCTCCAGCAGCGCGCCTCCAGCGCCGGGCAAACCACTCACGTAGCTCCAGAGGAGAGAGCGGCTCGCGGCTCGAACCACCAGGAAGAGGAGCAACAGGCAAAGCACTCCCAGACGCAGTACCCCCAGGCTCAGCACCCCCAGGCTCAGCACCCCCAGTCGCAGTACTCCCAGGCTCAGCACCCCCAGGCTCAGCACCCCCAGGCTCAGCACCCCCAGGCTCAGTACCCCCAGTCTCAGCACCCCCTGGCTCAGCACCCCCAGTCGCAGCACCCCCAGGCTCAGCACCCCCAGTCTCAGCACCCCCAGGCTCAGCACCCCGAGGCTCCGCACCCGCAGCAGCACCAGAGTCACCAGTGACCTCAACAGGCTCGACCGCGTCTACCTGAGACACACCTGAAGGGGCAGGACCCTGAGGGGGGAGGGGGTCTACCGGGGGGGGACCTGGGACCAGGAAGAGGGGCGGTGGGGGAAGGGAGGGAGTGCGGTAGGGGAAGAGGCGGTAGAAGGGGACCGACTCGTCGAACGTGACGTCCTGGGAGGACAGAACACGACGAGAGGTGGGGTGGTAAAACTGCCACCCAGGGGCGTCAGGGGGGAAACCCAGGAAGTCGCAAGGAGCAGCACGAGGGGACAGCTTGTCCGCAGACAAGTCGCGGACAAACGCCCGAGATCCCCAGACACGGAACGCCGACGCATCGCCAACCTTCCCCGTCCACAGCAGAGCTGGGGAGGTCTCCGGTCTGGAGACCCTGGGCTGAAGGTTGATCTGGTGCGCGGCGTACCTCACCGCAAACGGCCACAGAAAATGGGGGGCAGCCGCATGCACCATGGACGTACGGGCGACATCCATGACAATGCCGATGCGGCGCTCAGCAATCCCATTCTGCTGTGGAGAGTCCGGAAGCGTGAAGGTCTGGCGGATGCCTCGTGCACGACAGTAGGCTCGCAGAAGGCCGGAGGAGAACTCTCCGCCTCTGTCCGAGTGCAGACGCAAAACAGGATAATCCGAGCCGAAGCTCCGCCTGAGCTGGAGACGAGCTGCGCGGATCCAGTCGATCAACACCTCAGTGACCTCACCCTTGCTGCGCAAGGGGAAGACCGTGGTGTAACGCGAGTAGTCGTCAACCACCAGCAGGAAGTAGCGCTCGTGACCCTGTCCACGGACGCGGGCTGGGCCCCACACGTCCATGTGAAGCGTCTGCATCGGGGCCTCTGTCGGAGGAAAGGGGGAGGAGTGAGGGGTAGCCCGCAGGCGACCCTCGACACAGGGGACACAGGGAGGACCAGGCCCCGGAGGAAGGGGAGGGAGGGACCGAGGAAGACCAGAGACAAGAAGGCGAGAGGCCATGCCCCGGAGACGAGGCAGGGAGGGGTGACCCATCCTGTGGTGCCACAGGAGGGTCTCGTGAGACAGGAGGCGACACGAGCAGGGGGCAGACTCAGGACCAGACCTGGATGCTGCAGCAAACACCTGGCCCGACGCTGCTACCTGACGAGACGCAGGAGGAGGAGACGGAACAGTGAGTGTGTACAGGCTCGACCCCGGCCCACGTGTGAACGTGGTCAAGTGTCGACCCGTGTCCGCGTCCGTGCAGTGGGTATCCCGTCGGCGCGCAGGGGTGAACTGGTGAACCCCTGCATCCTGTAGGTCAGCACCCGCCACCAAGTTCGTAGAGAACGAGGGGAGGTAGAGACCGGACAGGGCGCCGGACGGGACCGCAGGGCACGGCAGGACAGTGGAGTAGCGAGCCAGAACAGGACCCCCAGAGGGGTCCGCCAGGGAGACCGCCACTGGCCGACTGAGCGGTGTGAGTGTGGTGCGGTCTCGAAAGAAGGAGCGAGACGCCCCAGAGTCAAGAGTGAAGGTGAGAGAGGGCGGAGCCGACGCAGTACCTGAGAGAGCAGACTCACCAGCACCTGAGGACACAGACTCACTGGCACCTAGAGCGACAGCCTCACCAGCACCTGGAGCAGCAGCCTCAACAGCACCTAGAGCCGCAGTACCAATGCCCGGGTCGGGCGGGAAACACCGGTAACATTCACCCTCCTCACTAATAGTCACAGCATACATGGCACGAAGAATAGCATCAACGTCAAGATCAAAGATAGCTACTCCTGCCCTACACAGCTGGTCCCAGCGAGGGATCTCAGAGGCGTCAGGAAACTGGCGGCGCCAAGCGTCAGTCAGGCGGCCGAAGCAGCGCTGAACGGAGTGAGGACCACCACACTGCTCACCCGCAAGGTCGCCAGTGCGTAGGACGTAGGTGCACGGACCAGTACCCCCACCCCTCTGACGTGCAGCGTACCACTCACGGAGCTGCTGCGGGGAGAGGGTCTCCTGACCACGCTGCTGCTGCTGGCGCTGACCACCACCGGAGCCACTCCTCCGCGACGAGCCACGACCGCCGCCGCCCCCTCCGCCGCCTCCTCCGTCGCCACCGCCACCACCTCCACCGCCACCGCCACCTCCACCGTCGCTGCCGCCACCACCGCCTCCGCCTCCACCCCCACCACCACCGCCACTGCCGCCCCCGCCTCCACTGCCGCCGCTGACACCTCCACTCCCGCCACCACTCCCGCTACCACCCTCACCTCCTCCGCTGCCTCCACCGCCGCCTCCACCGCCCCAGCCGCCTCCCCCACCGCCCCTGCCTCCCTTGCTCTTGCCAGAGCGACGTCTCCCACTGGGGGCAGACGCCGCACGCAAAACCAACTAGGTCGGCCGTAGCAGCAGAGGCAACAGAGGGCAGGAGGGGGGAGGGGGAACACCCCTCAAAGATGGGGGTGCGCGGGTCACCACGAGAGGCCCCTACAGCGAGAATGCTCTTCTCGGCCGCTAGGAGGGACTTCTCGAGGAGCTCAACGGTGAGAGTGGTGGGGCAGACTGAGAGTAAGTCGTCCCTGACTCCTCGAAGGGAGTCAGGGAGGCGGGTGACAATGTAGTAGAGAGTGAAGTACTGGGGGGGGGGGGGTTCTTGGCGCAGAACTCAGCAGGAAGCGCAGCGCGGAAGCGAGCGTCACTAGTGCGCAGGTGGGTAATGAGGTCGGCGACTGTGGCAAAAGCAGCAAGGTCGGGAAAGAGGTACGGGAGCATGAGGCGGCTCAGTGCAGCAGTGGCAGGGGTGGAGAAGCGTGCAATAACGGCGTCGTACAAGGTCTGAGCACTCTTGTACGACCCAAAGTGCGCACGCTCAGCAGGGGGGAGGTGGCGACGCACAGCAAGACGTGCAGCAGCATCGCGAGTGGCCCACTGTGAGCGAACAGTGGCATCCTCAGTAGCAGCAGGGGCGGGAGAGGCACCAGAGGTGAGATCAAAGAGAGAGAGTCCGTCAGCTCTGTCGCACTGTAGGAAAAGCAGTAGGTCGTCTACCCACACGTCAAAGTCGATGGCTCTGCCCTCAGCGTCAAAAGTGAGAACACTGGGGGTAGCCATGACAGCAGTAGGGTGAGGGCAGTGCGCAGAGTAAAGCTCAGTGCTCACCAGACAGGGCAGTGCAGGGAGGGCTCGGGCGGCTCGGCGGCTTGGGGCGGCTCGGCTGCTGGGGCGGCACGGCTGCTGGGGCGGCTCGGCGCTCGGGGCGGCTCGGCTGCTGGGGCGGCTCGGCTGCTGCGGCGGCTCGGCTGCTGCGGCGGCTCGGCTGCTGGAGGCGGCTCGGCTGCTACGGCGGCTTGGCTGCTGGGGCGGCGGGGCCGGTAGGTGCAGCGGCGGGCCGACAGGTGCAGCGGCGGGGCTGTCAGGTGGTGCGGCGGGCCAGCAGGTGCAGCGGCGGGGCCGTCAGGTGGTGCGGCGGGCCAGCAGGTGCAGTGGCGGGCCGGCAGGTGCAGCGGCGGGGCCGTCAGGTGCTGCGGTGGGCCGGCGGGTGCAGCTGCGGGGCCGTCAGGCGCAGCTGCGGGGCCGGCAGAGCAGGCCGCGGGGCCGCGCCGTAGCGAGCGGCGGGGCCGCGGGTGAGCAGGCGGCGGGGCCGCGTCTAAGAGGGCGGCGGGGCCGCGTCGTAGTAGGCGGCGGGGCCGCGTTCGAGAAGGGCGCCTGGGCCGCGTTCGAGAGGGCGGCGGGGCCGCGTTCGAGAAGGGCGGCGGGGCCGCGTTCGAGAGGGCGGCGGGGCCGCGTTCGAGAAGGGCGGCGGGGCCGTGTTCGAGAGGGCGACGGGGCCGCGTTCGAGAAATGGCGGCGGGGCCGCGTCAGAGAGGGCGGCAGGGCCGCGAGGGAAGGGCGACACGGAGGGTCGCTCGAGCGAGAGGAAAAAAGTTGGCGCGCCTCGGGGCGCGCTTCGGTGGGCCCTAGGCTAAGTTCCCACAGGGAACCGGCTCTGATACCATGTTAGAATCGAGAGAGGAATGAAATGACTAAGGAAAGATTGGGTACAAATACAACCCTAGAAACCTGTACCCCATATGTGCTACCCCAGTATAGCCTACAGCAACTATGTCATATAAATCTGACAGTAACGGCATTCCTTAACGGCATCCTTGAGGAGGAGATTTTTATGGCACAGCCAGAGGGGTTTGATGATGGTAGTGGCAGAGTGTGGAAGCTGAAGAAGGCCCTCTATGGGCTGAAGCAGGCCCCTAGGCAATGGTACATGAAGCTGCGCGAAGTGTTGGAGGAGATCGCCTTCACTCCCTCAACGGTCGATCACTCCTTGTTCATGCTTGGCAAGGGGGAGCAGAGGAGCTTCATGGTGGTTTATGTGGATGACATTCTCATATTCTCACCCTCCTCTGACCTTGTGAAGGAGGTGATGCTGAAGCTGCATGACAAGTTCAAGTGCAAGTCCCTTGGTGACGTGAACTTCTACCTTGGGCTCCACATCGAACGAGACGTGGAGAAGCGGAGCATGCGAGTGCACCAACGGAAGTACCTGGAGGCATTGGCCGCCAACTTCGGCCAGAGTGAAGGTCATGTGGCTACTCCCTTTTCCTCTGGGTTCAAGTGTGTGAAGGGGCCAGAGGAGGAGAGCGTTGGAGAAGAAGAGAGGCACCGTTTTCACTCGTTGGTGGGCAGCCTCATGTATGCGGCGGTAAACACCCGACCGGACGTCGCGTTTGCTACCGGGCAGCTGGCTAGGGTTGTGCAATGCCCTAATGAGGAGCACGTAGCAGCTGGAATGAGGGTGGCTAAGTATCTTGGCCAAACACCGACCGTTGGGCTGCAATACTCGGCGGCGGCACAAAGGCGCCAAAAGGGCGCGGATGGTGTTGAACCCGGGCGTTTGTTCCTCACCGCCTACTCGGATGCTTCATATGCATCAGAACCAGAGGACATGACAAGTGTGGGAGGCTTTATATGCTGTGTTGGTGGAGGCCCAACTGCTTGGGAGAGCAAGAAGCAGGTTGACCAAGCTTTGAGCTCGGTTGAGTCCGAGTACATGGCACTCTTCTGTGCCGTACGGGAGATTGTGTGGCAGCGGCGTTTGTTGGCTGAATTGGGGGAGGAGCAGCAAGGACCTACCCCACTCTACTGTGACAGCCAGGGTGCCATTGCTCTTGCTAAGAACCTTGTGTTGCATGGACTCACAAAGCACATGAGGGTGAAGTGGCATTGGACGAGGAGCATGGTGACCGCGGGTGAAGTTGAGTTGCGGTACGTGAAGACCACGGGGCAGCCGGCTGACATGATGACTAAGAGGCTGGTGGAGTAGCAGCATTGGAAGTGTTGCAAGCTGTCTGGGATGGCTCTGAACTGAGAGAGCATCATATCCTAAGGCCAACAATCCAAGGGGGAGTTTGTTGGTGCAACCCTACGGTTTGCACTCGGCTTGTTGTCCGTGTGCGTGCATGTGTGTGTGTATGGAATGGTATGAGGGCATGGGATAATATATATTTCATTCTTATAATTGTGTGTGAATGTTGAGTCATGATATCGAGTGTGTGTGTCGAGTAGCGAGATATCGCTAGACGCGTGTTACGCGGTCGTTTGTGTCTCGCGTGCGGTTTCTATTTTGTCCTGTGTCGAACGTTCGGCGTGTCGCAGGTGTGTGCAGAAGACCCATCAAGAACCCAAGGATGAGTTTGTGATGAAGAGCCCGAGCCTTTGTGTCAGGCCTCGAGTGATTTGGAAGCTCGCCAAAAGGGTGCACCTCAAGATATTGAAGATAGTTACATTACTTTGTGTAGTGTAACATTTCACTTGGTGTAGGCCCTAGTGAAGGGTAGTTTCGAGACCCTTCGTGGTTGTGGACAGTGTGGCACTGTTCCACAGCACTGTACCTCGGATCTTGGGGTTTGTAGGAGCTGGGAGTCATTCCCAACTCGTAACTCTTCCCAACTCTTCCTATCTTGTGTTCTAAGACTATGTTGCTGCCATAGTGCCGTTCGTTCAAACCAACGCTGTGTCGTAAATACTTGATCTAAATTGCCTATTGTAGGCGACAATAAGACGCTCCAGATCCAAGTTGAATCAAGTCATTTGAAGCTGTGACCAGAACGATATGAACGTTTGAAGCTGCTGTGCAGAAATCCGACTATGCACTCTATCTTTCGTTTTAGGCACATTGGAGCCTGCTGTGACTATAACAGCATCGCCTCATCCTGCAGGATGTACGAGGTCAAGTTGTCCTCGTTGAGCGTCGTCCTTGTGCCCGGTGCCATTGACAGCCGCTTCGGAAGGTTGTGTTGTGCCAACACATTACAGTGGCACGGTCATCGCACTCCCATTCGGCCTACAAGCCTGCTCAGCTTCTGGAATTTTGTGGGGAGGTTGTTCAACATGTGTTCTTCAAACCCTCAAAGTTTCAGAGTTTTTGAAGCAGTTACCAAGGCGTGACAACATTTTATGTTTCAAGACTTATGGCATCCCGGAAGTGTGTGTTACTCCTTTTTTGGTAACACCCGAGTTCATCATTTCGGCTGCTGACTCGTCTACCAAGCTCTGATTGGTCTGAAATTCGGTATGGCAGTTTTATTTCCCGCTTTGCAGATGTTCACCAAGTTTCAGAACGATCTAACATGTGAGCATTGCGTGACAGCTGCCGAAATGCACTGTTCCGTAGTCATGGTGCACTGTTGGCAGCATTTCCCTTGCCACCCTTTCATTGTTGTCATGCCAATGGTGCAGGGACAGAGAATGAGACAAGAAGTACAGGTGGTCAAGTGGGACTCTACAGCCCTCCTTTTGAGAAGTGTGGTCTTCCTGGAACCAGCTTGCAAGAGGGTGCAACTGGGAAGACAAGCTGACTCATGGTTGGCTTAACTCACAATTGGTTGCCTTGAGTACAGCTCTGAACATCCATGTGTGGTTGGCTTTGCTGACCTAGCTAGGACGTTTCCCATCCTTCTCTAGCCTTTCTCCCCTAGGACTCAACATTCTCTGAGTTCCCAGGATGACCCAACCCCTAGGCAATGTTGTACTCACCTCTTCCTTGCATCAATGAGACTACACGTTTTTCAGCCGAGCTTACGTTTTAGTTCACTGCGTAGAGCACACACCTCTGATAATAGCAAATAATATACCGTTGGAAAGCAGACACCTAAGGCTAACCGCTGTCCAAGTTTCAGTTTCATGTGTTATCGGAGCTGATCGTGACGGCGTTTTGAACAGAGGCGGTTTGAAGGCGTCAGATTCTGCTTAGGGGGTTTCATGGGCATCCGCAACCTCTAAGTGGACTCTTGACTATAACAAGTGGTATCAGAGCTGTTCTACTCTGTTCTTGGGTGAATATGGAGGCTGAAGGTTCTGCTCCAGCTGGTCCCAGTGGCAGTGGTGGCGTGAGAGGCGCTGGGGAAGCGGGAAGAGGCGTTGCTGGCGGATCTGCACCAATGGCTTTCGTTTCAACATCAGCTAAGGATGATGTGAAGGCATTCAACCTGGAGAAGTTCTCTGGGGAGGATTGGGCATCATGGAGCTTCAGGATGGAGCTCCTCTTCAACCATTATGGGCTGCTTGAAGTGATGGATGGAGAATTGAAGAGGCCTGCGAGTGAAGGAGCGACCAAAGAATGGGATCGCCGGTCCAAGGATGGATTCTTCCTTCTCTCCCAATGCCTCTCATCCAACCAGCTGCACCACATCAAGCATCTCATCAAGGAAGTTGAGTGTGGTCCTAAGGCATGGAAGATATTGAAGGATGTCCATGCCCCCAGCAGCGAAGCTATGGTGGTGGTGCTCGAGCGACAACTCCATGCGGTGAAGATCAACGAGGGTGATGCCGTACAAGGAGCATTCGATCAACTCAGGGACCTCTATGTGAAGCTCTCTGCTGCTGGTGTGGACTACCCTGAAAAAATCAAGTGCTACAAGGCTCTCTCCCTGCTGCCGGAGTCGTGGGGGCCCTTGGTGGTCAACCTTAATGGCATGAAGGACTCGTGGTCCCTTGAGTGGATTCGCGCGCAAGTTCTTCAAGAGGAGTTTCGGAGGAAGGAGCTGACCGCCGCTGCCGGTGAAGGTGGAGGTTCAGCCTACGGCATGAAGGGCTTCAAGGGGCGTGGCAGCAAGAAAGGCAAGGCCAAGGAAGGCTCTGGAGGGGAGCAGCATTTGGGAGGGAAGCGTGGCAACAAGGGAGGCAAGCGGTGTGGCGGCAAGTGTTGGTATTGCCATGTGGAAGGGCACCCATGGTTCAAGTGCCGCAAGCTACCTGACGGCTGGAGGCCTGGTCAGCCATCAATTGAGGGCTCCAAGGGTGTTCATGGAGCTATGGGAGAAGGCGTGGGCAGTGAGGAGGGCGATGGAGGTGCTGGCGGATACGGCGGCATGTTCTACCATGTAGGAGAGGCGTGCTCCGAGGACATGGTTGTGCCGGCCAGCAAGGTTGCTCTTCACCGCTCCTCCCATTGGGTCATCGACACGGGAGCCTTCATGACCATGACCAACCGAGAGGATCTACTGGATGAAGTTAGGCCATCAAAGGCAGCCACTGTCGTTTCAGCCACCGGCCAAGTTGTACCCGTGCGTGGCGAGGGGAGAGCCATGTTCATGGGTGCGGATGGGAGGCTTGTGGGGCTGAAGCGTGTTCTCCTTGTTCCTGGATTGTGTGCCAACCTCCTCTCTACCAAGGCCCTAAGTGAGGCAGGGATGAAGATGGAGATGTTGGGCACAAAGGTTTTCAAGGCAACTCTGGATGGGCGCGTGTTGTGGGACCTCCGAGGCGGCAAGGACATGCACCGGTCCATGTGGGAGACTCCGGTGCTGCCATGGAAGGAGGCGGCTGCACGCTTGGCTGCTGGAGGTGTGAGAGGAGGGCGTGTTAACCACGTGGACAATGGAGGAGGTGGTGATGATAGTGATGGTGGGCTCCTTGGGCATGGAAGGGCTGAGTTACCAAGTGTAACTCCTAGCACGGGTGAGACGGATTGGCTCACCGCACACCGTCGCTTTGGCCACGTGGCGCTTCCTCAGTTGCAGCAGCTGTTCAAGGAGGAAAGAGTCAAGGGGCTGATGATAAAGGGGGAGCCCAAGGAGGTGGGACCTTGTGAGACTTGATTGACCAGCAAGTTTTCACGGTTTCCCTTCCATTCGGTGGAGGGGAAGTCGAGTGACCCAGTGGAGCTCGTGCATGTGGATCTCGTGGGACCCATGAAGGTGAAGGGAGATGGTGGGGCCCTGTATTCCATGACCATGGTGGATGAAAACACAAGGCTCACCTGGTCCTTTCCACTTGCAAAGAAGAGTGATGCTGCAAGGGTCATCATTGAAGAGTGGCTGCCCATGGTGGAGCGAGAGAGCGGCAAGCGGGTGAAGGCGATTCGTAGCGACCGTGGTGGGGAGTTCTTGGGAGCGGAGTTCCGGAGCTGGCTGAAGCGGCACGGCATCAAGCAGCAGCTCACCACGGCCTACACCCCTCAATCCAATGGCGTGGCAGAGAGAGCGAACCGAACCATCTTGGAGGGCGGGAGAACGATGTTGGTAGACTCGGGTCTACCCTTACGATTCTGGCCCCTCGCTATTCGCCATGCCACCGTCATCAAGAACCGAGTATTGACTCATGTGGGAGGGTAGCATTGGGTCCCTATGGAGAAGTGGAGAGGCAAGAAGCCCTGGTGGATATGCTTCGAGTCTTCGGGTGCATGGGACTCGTGCACGTCCCTAAGGAGAAGCGTGACAAGCTTCAAGCGGCGGCGGTGTGGGCTGTTCATTTGGGACTTGCACAAGGGAGCAAAGGGTGGCTCATGTGGGACCCAAAAGCCAACACCATCTTCACCACCAGAGATGCCAAGTTCATGGAGGGGCTCATGTTCAAGGAGTGGTTGGAGCGAGGGAGGAGCAAGGTCACCATTCCGCTCGGAATAGAGGTGGGAACGAACGATCCACTCCTCATTCCCATCGAGTTGTCTTCATCTTCAGAGGTAACGGAGGTGTCACATGACTTGGGAGGTGCTTAAGGGGAGGCAACAGAGGTGGAAGGAGTGTTGCAGCAAGAGGAGGCCCCTGTAGCTGAGAGATGTGATGCCGGGGAGGAGGTGCAGCAGCCAACATCATCCCCTTCACTTCCATCAAGGCGGACAACCCAAGGGAAGCGTGGTGCTGTCCGCGGTGGAGTTAAGGAGGGTGCAGCCAAGGAGAGGCCCAAGAGAGCTGCTCACCCAAGGGATTTCCTCAAGTATGAAAGGCTTGGGGGTCCTAAGGCATTGCTGGTCCAGGGGGAGGAAGATGATGAGGAGAAGGGAGCCGAGGGAGAGATGGAGCAGATTTGTTGCTTCGGTGTCAACTTACCTCATGAACCGGCTTCAATGGAGGAAGCACTTGCTGGAGATGATCGAGAGGCTTGGTTGGCTTCAAGGGAGGATGAGTTTCAGAGCCTCATGGAGAATGGAACATGGACCCTCACTGATCTGCCCCCTGGAAGAAAGGCATTGGATTGCACGTGGATATTACGTGTGAAGACCGATGCGGAGGGGAAGTTGGAGAGGCGCAAAACAAGACTTGCGATCAAGGGCTTCCAGCAGAGGGAGGGGGTTGACTTCAAGGAGGTGTTTGCTCCTGTTGCTAAGGCTCCTACGCTCCGGGTGCTGCTAGCAGCAGCTGCTGTTTGTGGTTGGAAGGTGGAGCAAATGGATGTGAAGACGGCTTTCCTCTATGGCGTGGTAGATGAGGAGATCTACATGAAGCAACCAGAGGGGTATGACGATGGGAGCGGACGTGTTTGCAGGCTCAACAAGGCCCTCTATGGCCTCAAACAAGCTCCAAGGTGCTGGTATGCAAGGCTGATGGAGGCGTTGGAGGCTCTTGGCTTCAAAGTCAGCGGGTGCGACGAGAGTCTCTTCATGACCGAGGGGGAGGAGGAGAAGGTGTTTCTCCTTGTCTATGTCGATGACATTCTCCTCTTCTCTCCATCTCTAGAGAGGATCAAGGAGGTGCAAGGGAAGCTGAAGGAGACCTTTCAATGCAAGGCCCTTGGACCGGTGGGGTATTACCTTGGTCTTCACGTGGAGAGGGACGAGGTGAAGGGATGGTTGAGGCTTCACCAACACAAGTACCTTGCAGCCATGGGGGAGAGGTATGGGCTGGAAGAAGGGAGGAGTGTGAAGACTCCTCTACCCTCAGGGTTTCAGCTACACCTTGATGAAGAGGAGGGTGAGGTGTTGGAGCCCGAGTTGCAGCGTCGGTTCCAGTCAATGGTGGGGAGCTTGATGTATGCTTCGGTCAACACTCGCCCCGATATTTCATTCGCGGTTTCACAGCTGGCTCGTGTGGTGTCTAGGCCCCTTCAAGAGCACCTTGATGCAGCAGAGAGGCTGGTGAGGTACTGCATGGCAACCTCAAGGGTGGGGCTGCAATATTCAGTGCATGGGCAGCTGAAGCAAAAGGGAGTGGAGGAGGTGAGCACGAAGACCGGTGCACCTGCGAGGCGTGGACACTTGTACCTCTCGTGCTTCACCGACGCTACATGGGCAAGTGACATTAGTGATGCAACATCCCATGGTGGCTATGTATGCTGTGTTGGAGGGAGTCCAGTGAGCTGGAAGTCTAAGAAGCAAGGGGAGATAGCTCACTCATCAACGAAGAGTCTGGTTGGACAGCAGACGACACGAGCAGGGGGCAGACTCAGGACCAGACCTGGACGCCGCAGCAAACACCTGACTCGACGCAACTACCTGGGCAGACTCAGCAACCGGAGGAGACTCAGTAGTAAGGGTGTACAGGCTCGACCCTGGTCGACGGGTGAACGTGGCCAAGTGTCGGCCTATCCGAGCACACGTGCAGTGGGTCACCCGCTGACTCGCAGGAGTGAACTGGTCAAACCCTCAATCCTGTAGGTCCACTCCACTCACCAAGTTCGTAGAGAACGAGGGGAGGTAGAGACCAAACAGGGTGCCAGAGGGGGCTGCCGGGCACGGAAGGACAGTGGAGAAGCTAGCAAAGACAGGACCCCCAGAGGGGTCTGCTAGGGAGACTACAACCGGCCGATTGAGCGGCGTAAGAGTGGTGCGGTCTCGAAAGAAGGAGCGGGATGCACCCGAGTCGAGGTTGAAGGTATGGAAGGCCTGAGCGGACGTAGTACATGAGAGAGCAGACTCACAAGCACGTGGGGCGGCAAACGCACTGGCACCTAGGGCAGCAGACGCACTAGTACCTAGAGCAGCAGCCTCACCAGCACCTAGAGCAGTAGCCTCAATGCCCGGGTCAGGCGGTACACACAGGTAACAGTCACCAGCAACACTAGTATCAACAGCATAAATGGCAGCAAGGATAGCATCAAAGTCAAGATCAAAGATAGCAGCCCCGGCCTTAGCCAGATCTCCCTAGCGAGGGATCTCTAACGCCTCAGGGAATTGGCGACGCCACGCGTCCGTCAAGCGACCAAAGCAGCGCTGGGTGGAGTGCGGGCCTCCACACTGCTCACCAGCGCGGTCCCCGGTACGGAGGACGTAAGAGCAGGGACCAAAACCCCCACCGCGCTGACGCGCAATGTACCACTCACGAAGCTGCTGAGGGGACAGGGTCACACCACTCCACTGCTGCTGCTGGCACTGACCACCACCGGCGCCACTCCTCTGCGCAGAGTCACGACTTGCTCCACCACCGCCGCCTCCGCCGCTGCCGCCGCCTCCGCCGCCTCCTCCACCTCCGCCTCCTCCACTACCTCCGCCGCCTCCGCTCCCTCCGCCACCTCCACCGCCTCCGCCGCCTCCACTGCTGCCGCCGCCGCCGCCACCCCCGGCACCACTCCCACCACCACCCCCACTCCCTCCACTGCCTCCACTACCACCTCCACCGCCCCCTCTAGCCCCTCCAGCGCCCTTGCCCCCCTTGCCCTTGCCGGTGCGGCGTCTCCCGCTCGGGGCAGACGCAGAGTCGACCGACTCGAAACTAACGAGGTCGACCGCAGCAGAAGAGGCAACAGAGGGCAAGAGGGTGGATGGAGAACACCCCTCAAATACGGGGGTGCGAGGGTCACCACGAGAGGCTCCTCTAGCGACTATGCTCTTCTCTATCGCTAGGAGGGCCTTCTTGAGGAGGTCAACGGTGAGAGTGGTGGGGCAAACTGAGAAGAAGTGGTCCGTGACTACACGGAGAGAGTCAGGGAGCCAGGTGACTATGTAGTAGAGGGTGATGTACATGGGGGGGGGGGGGTTCTTGGCGCAGAACTCAGCAGGAAGCGCAGCGCGGTAGCGAGTGTCACTAGTGCGGAGGTGCGTAATGAGGTCAGCGACTGTGGGAAAGGCACCAAGGTCAGGGAAGAGGTACCGTAGCATGAGGCGGCTCAGTGCAACAGTGGCAGGGGAAGAGTAGCGTGCAACTACAGCGTCGTACAAGGTCTGAGCACTCTTGTACTGGCTAAAGTGTGCACGCTCAGTGGTCGGTAAGTGGCGGCGCACAGCAAGGCGAGCAGCAGCATCGCGCGTGGCCCACTGTGAGCGAACAGTGGCATCAGCATCGGCAGTAGGGGCAGGGAAGGCACCAAAAGTGAGGTCAAACAGGGAGAGGCCGTCTACCCTATCGCACTGCAGGAAAAGCTGCAGATCATCTACCTAGACCTCAAAGTCCACTGCCGTACCCTCAGCGTCAATGGTGAGAACGCTAGGGGAGGCCATAACAGCAGTAGGGAGGTAGTGAGTACAGTGGGGCAGGGCAGTGCAGTGGCAGAGACGCTGCTATTACCAGGCAAGTGGGGCGGTCGGGCGACGCGGCGGCTCGGCGGTCGGGCAGCTCAGCTGCTCGGCGGCTCGGCGGTCGGGCGGCTCGGCTGCTCTGTGCTGGGCGGCTTGGCTTCTGGGCGGCTCGGCTGCTGGGCGGCTCGGCGGTCGGGCGGCTCGGCTGCTGGGCGGCTCGGCGGTCGGGCGGCTCAGCTGGCCGGCGGTTCGGCTGCTCGGCGGTGCGGGCACTGGGCGGCGGGGCCGCAGGTGGTGGCGAGGCCGCAGGTGGCAGCGAGGCCGCAGGTGGTGACGGGGCCGCAGGTGGCGGCGGGGCTGCAGGTGGCGACGTGGCTGTAGGTGGCGGTGGGGCTGCAGGTGTCGGCAGGGACGCAGGTGGCGACGGGGCCGCAGGTGGCGACGGGGCTGCAGGTGGCGACGGGGCCGCAGGTGGCGACGCGGCCGCAAAGGGGCCGTAGCGGGGCCGTAAAGGGGCCAGGCAGGGCCGTAGCAGGGCCGTAAAGGGGGGCCAGACGAGGTCACGGAGGGGCCTAGGCGGGGCCGCGGAGGGGCCGTAAGGGGCCAGAAAGAGCCGCGGAGGGGCCTAGGCGGGGCCGCAAAGGGGCCGTAAGAGGCCAGACGGGGCCGTAAAGGGGGCCAGACGGGGCCGCGTAGGGGCCTAGGCGGGGCCGCAGAGGGGCCGTAAGGGGCTAGACAGAGCCGCGGAGTGGCCTAGGCGGGGCCGCAAAGGGGGCCGTAAGGGGCCAGACGGGGCCGTAAAGGGGGCCAGACGGGGCCGCGGAGGGGCCTAGGCGGGGCCGCAAAGAGGCCGTAAGGGGCCAGACGGGGCCGCGGAGGGGGCCTAGGCGGGGCCGCGGAGGGGCCGTAAGGGGCCTAGGCGAGGTCGTAAGGGGCCGTAAGGGGCCAGACGGGGCCTAGGCGGGGCCACGGAGGGGCCATAAGGGGCCTAGGCGAGGCCACGAAGGGGCCGTAAGGGGCCTAGGCGGGGCCGTAAGGGGCACGACGGGGCCGCGGAGGGGCCTAGGCGGGGCCGCGACGGGGCCGTAAGGGGCCTAGGCGAGGTCGCGATGGGGCCGTAAGGGGCCTAAGCGAGGCCGTAAGGGGCCAGACGGGGCCGTAAGGGGCCGTAAGAGCGGCGCGAGGGGCCGTAGAAGGCGGCGCGAAGGGGGCGTAAGGGCGGCTCGAGGCGCTACTCGGGTTAGGAGCGAAGCGCGCTCCGGGCAGGGAAGGAAAAAAAAGTTCGTGGTGGGCCCTAGGCAGTATTCCCACTCGGGAACCTGCTCAATACCATGACAAGAAGTGAGAATGGATGAATGAACTATAAAACAGTTGGGTACAAGTACTAACCCTTATTGGGTTGTACCCCTTATGGGCTACCCCACTACAGCCTAAACAAATGTATAAGCTATAATGTTCTGACACACCCAAGTCAGCTGCCCCCAAGTTGACGTCACCAAGTTGATGTCCTCCACAGGTCGACTTCCCAGGTCGACCTCCCTGAAGTCGGCGCCACCCTGAAGTCGGCGCCCGTGCAGTGGTCCCCGTGCAGGTCGACCTCCTCGTCAACCAGCTAGCCCACTGCTGCAGGTCGGCTGCTCCCCTCACACCCGACCACGAAGTCGGCTCCGCCCAAGCGAGGACGAGGCCAACACACAACTCCCGTTGACATCAGCACCATCAACACCACCCACTCATCAGCACCATCAACACCACCCACTCCTCAGCACCATCAACACCACCCACTCATCAGCACCATCAACACCACCCACTCATCAGCACCATCAACACCACCCACTCATCAACACCATCAACACCAACCACTCATCAGCACCATCAACACCACCCGCTCATCAACATGAAATACAAGTTGTTCGTCATTGTCTTTTGGTGTTGGGGTCTCCCATGTAACGCTTATCCAGCCAGCGATTCCAAACCATGCAAACCTACACACCATTTCCAAACCCAACCTTCAGGCGTGGAAGGAAAACGGATGCATCTGCAAGTGGAGGGTCCACTATAGCGAATCTTAGCTACGAGCATGACAAGGCGGTTCACGGTATATCCAAGCATAGGAGGCCAATCATATGCCTTCAACGATGCGGGTTGTCGGCATTGATGGGGGGGAAGAACGAAGCGACAACTGCTGATGTTCTTTACTACTTCATGATGAAGGCCCGTACAGCGTACAAACGGCTAATGCGGGCTGCCAAAGAAGCAGGTAAGGGTGGAAAGTTGGTGACCAAGTCCTAGCATGGTCGTTTGTCCGTGATAGTTGAGCACTCTGATTGTTTTGCGCATCACAACGGCACTGGCAGCCAACCAATAATGGTTTAGATATACTCACTGTCACCGTTGTTCCGTGGGAGGAACACATGGGGGAAATGCATTGTGACGGCAGAGCTTCACCTTGAGGCATATGGGCGCCAGTTCGATGCACAGGCAAACAGTGGTATTCACGCCGTTACTGGGATGATGGAGAAGGCTGATCGCCCAATCGAGGGACTGGTTTACAACTTCCCGCCCTACAAAGAGGATACGAAGGGGAAAATACACCCTGTTCGCGGAAACGGTTGGGGTGGGACCCGAAGGGGTAAAGCCTTCGAGAGAGTGCGGAGACAAGGTGAGCAACAGCGTGGCGTTGGCACAAGAGTATGCTATTTTGGTCATACAACCATGCAGCATGCTTCAGACGGAGGCTTTGTGAATGCTGTACTGTTTATGAAGCGAAATGAACTGGAGTCCGCATATACTCGTAGAATGCAAGTGCGTGTATACCCTAATGATTCTGATACATGGCGTGTGCGCAGAGGTTGCCCAATCAACAAGAGCTGAAATATAAGGGGTTGCTCCAAGCCTGCAGCCTCATCCATGCACGATTGTTAGCACTGAAAGCAGCCAACAGCACGCAGTACTCCATGCAGCCGGCGTACTAGATCAAGCCCAAAGGTGAGACAGTGCGTAGAGAGCGTTGGTTGAATGAGGTGTAAAACTAGGGGTGGTATTGAATGAATAGGTGGGAAGTGAAGACATTCGAGCATGCACGCGCACTCACACACCCACACATGCCCGCACGCGTGCATGAGCTCATAAGAATACAGACACATGCACGCACCTGTGGCACAATGCAGCCCCATGCGCACGCACCTTTGGCACCATGCAGCCCCATGCGCACGCACCTTTGGCACCATGCAGTCACAAGCGCACGCACCTTTGGCGCACCATGCAGTCACAAGCGCACGCACCTTTGGCGCACCATGCAGTCACATGCACCTTTGGCACCATGCACCCACTACCGCCCTGGCGATTATGTCACACGCCCAGCATGTCACTTCACACGCCCAGCATGTCACTTCACACGCCCAGCATGTCACTTCACACACCCAGCATGTCACTTCACACGCCCAGCATGTCACTTCACACGCCCAACATGTCACTTCACACGCCCAGCATGTCACTTCACACGCCCAGCATGTCACTTCACACGCCCAGCATGTCACTTCACACGCCCAGCATGTCACTTCACACGCCCAGCATGTCACTTGACACGCTCAGCATGTCCCTGCACTGTGTCACAGCAATCAATTCTGGCCCATTGTAGCAACTCCACCCGCCTACTCTTCCCCTCCCTTCCGCCTTTCCACCTCCGCCCCATATGCCCCGCCTTGTGCCCTCCCATTGCGCCCTGCCTTGTGCCCTCCCATTGCGCCCTGCCTTGTGCCCTCCCATTGCGCCCTGCTTTGTGCCCTCCCATTGCGACCTGGATTGTGCCCTCCCATTGCGCCCTGCTTTGTGCCCTCCCATTGCGACCTGCTTTGTGCCCTCCCATTGCGACCTGGATTGTGCCCTCCCATTGCGCCCTGCTTTGTGCCCTCCCATTGCGACCTGGATTGTGCCCTCCTATTGCGCCCTGCTTTGTGCCCTCCCATTGCGCCCTGCCTTGTGCCCTCCCATTGCGCCCTGCCTTGTGCCCTCCCATTGCGCCCTGCCTTGTGCCTTCCCATTGCGCCCTGCCTTGTATTCTCCCATTGCGACCTGGATTGTGCCCTCCCAATGCGCCCTGCTTTGTGCCCTCCCATTGCGACCTGGATTGTGCCCTCCCATTGCGCCCTGCCTATGGGCCCTCCAGGAATACTCATCATGATGGGCCCCTCAAGGATACTCCAGTTCCAGTCCCGAGAGGGTGGCCACGTGCTCCAGCCGTCACGGACATGTCACCGTACATGGTATGTTTCTTGGAGCCAAGACACATGCTAGAAGCATTAGCACCACTGCGGATTAGTTGCACAAGAAAAGGTTGCGGCGGGAGCATGTCCCTCGTGTCATGGAAAACTACATGGGCTTCTCTTGGTCTGTATTGGCACTCAAGTACGTGCCCTAGCCGCACGGAGATATGGACAAGCCCGAAAAAAGAAAACGATCAGAATGGGAAGCGGACAGGGCCAAAGTATATACAAATTATGCAAAAGTTTGTGGGTGCGTTTGCCCTCAGAGGGTTAGGGTTTCAAGTGATGTGGGAAGTGTGTCGCAATCTTGGACTGCCAAATCCTGGAAAAGGCACATTTTACCGACTGTTGCAAGGTGAAAAGGGTTTGTGGAATGCCATCATTCGTGTAGCCCAAGAATCTATGGCATCAGTCCGTGATACCCTCAGTAAGAGGGATGGAGGGGTGGGATACATTAGTGCGGATGGCAGATTTTCACAAGCTCGAGAGGCTGAGTATTGCACTGTGTCGTTTCTGCATCCCAAGAGTAGGAAAGTTTTGCACACTGAGACCGCGATGAAGTATGTCAATGATCCATCGTCTCCTAGGCTAGAAAGCATTGCCTTCAATTTGGGCATGGACTTCTTCAAGAACGTGGGGTTTGAAGTGGCTGGTATTGTTACAGATGAGGGTAGTACCTTTCGGACCGTGGCTGCGGACAGAGGGATTGAATACCAGCACAATTGGTGGCACAAAAGGCGATCTGTGGTCAAAACGACTTGCAAGATCGTGTGAGGGAAGTGGTCGAAATTGATAAGGCGAAGGTTGTAGAGGACCTGCATATGCATACAGTCGTGAAGCTAAGAGGGTGGTTGCAGAAGAAGGCCCCAACCAAGGTGGGTGGGTCCAATGGAAAAGACAAACTGATCGAGGACATTTGCTCTGAGCTCGGCACTGAGTACCGGTTTGTGGATCCGGCAGATGCAAAATGGGAACATCCTGAATTGCAGCAGGTCGTGAGTGCCACAAACATGCAAGCTGCTGGTCAAGGTGTGGGGGACTTAGAGGAGCGGGATGATGAGGAGGCAGTGGACAAAGTGGATATACCTGTTATGCTTTCGCTAATACATAGTCGAGGCATGGGCCGTCATCAAGATGGGCCGGAAGAGGGTGGGGATACAGTGGAAATGCTAGAAGGACCGGTGAGGGTGGATGTCTCTTGGCCGGATGTGGAAGAATTATGGCGATATGACATCCACTTACCACCTCTTGAGCCCCTCACATAGCTCATTACCACCATTTCTGCCCCACACATAGCTCATCTTCACCACTCCAGTCACACACACACCTCATTTCCAGCACTCCAGCCCCATTCAAAACTCATCATCACCACTCCGCTCTCTCACACAGCTCGTCTTCACCACCACTCTGCTCCACACACCCCTCACTACCACCATCCCAGCCACACACACCTCATTTCCACCACACCAGCCCTATTCATAGCTCATTGTAACCACTCAGCCCCTCACACAGCTCATCTTCACCACAGCTGCCCCATACACATTTCATTACCATCACTACTGCCCCACACACATCCACTTACCACCTCTTGAGCCCCTCACATAGCTCATTACCACCATTACTGCCCCACACACACCTCATCTCCACCACTCCAGCCTCATTCATAGCTCATTATCACGTTGATGCACATGGCAAGTGTGGTTTGCTGTACCACGGCACACAATCACTCGCTTATGCCCTGATGCTGATTCATTGGGGACTTGCAGGAGAGCAATCTGCCATTTCCACCATCAAGAGCAAGGAGCAGCGACGGTGGTCAAAACGTACCTCAAAGAAGTGGGCACGTGGGGAAGGTGCCAATGCGACCCTTGCTGGAGAGAGCGATGGAAGCAAAAAGCCGGTGTTCACTCATGGTCAACGCTTCAGCGTGCATTTCAAGCACTGCATGATGCGGAATGCCACCAAAGCCAGTGAGGGAGATCCAATGACGCCAGAGCAGGTGTCTGAGGAGTTGGGGCTTGCTGCAGATCATTGGGCAGGTGACCATACACGCTGCGCACGTGTGGGAACAATGCCTCCACGCTGTATTTCTGAAGGGTGGGGGGAAGAGAGTGCTGTATACGCTTTTGGATCACCAACCCACTTGGCTGTTCGTGAGTGGTTCAGAACACGGCTAGGGCCAACTCAGGTAGCATCATTGACTCTTGGCGCAAACAGCTCACTGAACGAGTCCTTCCACCCACTTGTTTGCAAGTATGCTCCCAAGTGCCTGCGGTTCAGAGGCAGTATGGAGGCAGCATAGCCTTGGCCGTGCTGCATTGGAACAGCTGCATGGACCGGCTCGTCAAGGCATACCGCATCCGGGTGCGGAAATTGACGCGTGTGCAGAGGGGCTGAAAGGAAAGGATATTAGGACCTATGGACTGGTCATGGGTGGACAACATTATGCGGGAATGGTTGGCACAAGGTGCAGCGGATGTTGGGGAGTCTGAGAGGAACGGAGAGGGAGAGGGTGTCGATGGTGTTGACTTGGAGGAACGAAGTGAGCACACCCGTGCGCAGCGCCAACGCACCTTGACCGGACCCTCCAGCACCGTTTCAGTTGAGCCTGAAGGCAGCATCCCGATCATGACCACTGACCTCGTATTTTCGCCTGGATGCCAGGGCAGCACGACTCGGTCTGGTGCACCCAAACACAAGAAGCGACCTACACCAGCCCGTCGCTGCTTGCTGGGTTCGTTGTCGTGCTTCCAAAACGCATTTGCTAATTCCTGTGCCACGTCAAGTAGTGGCACAACTTATGTGCATCAATGCCTTGCATCGAGCCCTCTTTGTTGCTGTAAACCCACATGCCATCTGCCACTTGCTGGGCCAGTTGATCAGTACCACATATGATACGCTAATGCTCCATCTGTCCTTTCCCCACACCACTCCTGCAGGGGAATTGCCAACCAATCTGCGCTGATGCAAGCGGCACGAAATGGCGGTGCGGGCGTAAATGCAAGTCTCATCAAGCGTAGGAGGGTTCTCCGACCGTGGCTGGTGAGCAAACCTTGCCACACCAGTATGTGGGCTTGGAGCTTAGTGGTAAGAAGGACCATGGCTGGTGGTAAGCACATTTTTTTGTGGGAGGGCTTGTGTGTGGTGTTATTGCCTTGTACACATTTCAGCAACCGGGTGCTGTAACCATTATATGTACAACACCCCTCATTCAACACCCGCAGATTCGTCCTTCTTTTGCCCACTCACTTCCCCCTTCCCACGCATGGCTCCTTTCATCCGTGCTGTTGCCGGAATCTCATTTCAACCTTGACCTCCCATTGAGCGTGAGGCTTCCCAGTATCGCCCAAGGGAAGAAGAAGCCCTCCTTGTGAAATAGGCGTGGGGATATTTAGAAGTCTATCTCAATCAATCCGGCATCATGTGCCGCGGTTTTCGGTTGCCCTGCGTACTGAACATTTCGATAACTCGTCATGTAACTCTAACAGCATCCCGCAGGACATGGACGGTTGTGAGGCAAGGAACAGCTATGTGCTCGCTGCAGCTCTTTTTACCCATTTCAAAAGAGGCACCCGTATCTTGATTGAGTGGACTATAATATCGTGTCGTGCTATGGCACAGTTGGTACTCATCATACAATACTCTTGCCTCAACACAAGTCTCACGCAATAGAGTAGTTTTGTAGCCTGTTGAAGTAGCATGGGATCTACTGCTTGGCATGACTAATTATGTAGGGTGTTCAGGGTGTAGCAGGTCCACGTGATGCTCAAGAAATTCGCTACTATTGGACACGTGAATGCTGGAGCCTCTGCAATGCAGACATGGGCAGGAAGGACATGGAAGATGACAAATGTTATAAGCAGGCATATGGGGAACCCAATCACAGGGAAGAAGGGGAAAATAACAACATGGCAGAGCAGTGGGGGAATTAGAAAGAGTGGGGAACCAGCGAAATTGCTCATTGATGGAGGAGTGAGATGGGCCGAGTGGGGAGAAGGAGGCATGAATTCAGCTCAAAACTGACTGCAGTCAAAATGCAAGAGATTCTGGTGGTGAGGCAGGGAGAGAGGTATAAGTGTATGATGGGCAAATAGGCAGCTGTAGACTCGAGTGGAGTGGAGTAGCCATTCTGTGCATCAGCAGCAGAGGTGGCGGAAGGAAGGAAACAGCTGAGCCTCCACGGGGTGGATGGCATGCTGCTGCCAACGAGGCGTCATGTGGAACTGGCATGCAGGTTTGGGGCATGGAGAATGAGGCATGGGCATGGAAGCATGAGAGACATGCATGGGCGAGCCCGTGAAAGCCTAGATGCACGCATTCACATAAACCTTAGCTTGTAGGTGCAAGCGCTTCAAAGGGTTTCTCACCGCCCCCCTTTCAATAGAACCACTCTCATCCTCTAACTTGACCTCATGCAAGCAGCAGTGACGAAATAACTTGGCGCACAACACACAGAACACACCCGGTGCAGACTCAAGCCAACTCTTGAGACGCATCCCAAGATCTCTATGCCTCCCACCAACCGCACCTCATGGAAGCAGGTGTGGCAGAAGAAGTCAGCGCACAACAAACAGACAAGGGGGAGGAGCTGGAAGGGGATACAGTTGAAGAACGGGGGGAGGGGAGAATGGAAAGGTGAGATGAGTGCATAGAATAGAAGTCTGGGCAAATGGGGTTCAGCAGCGGGACACAGCAGAAGGGCAAACGGTGAGGAGAGGGGAGCGGGGGTTGGTGTATGGGTGGCACCATAGAATCTCACACTGTCATTTCACCTGACAGGTGGAGACCACCTGAGGTCAGGCTGTCACCTGAAAGTATCTTCTCCCCGTATAGTTCCTCCTCTGCTGCCCACAGCATCCGCAGACACAACAGGACACATGCACCAATGCAGGAGAGGGGAGAGGAAGAGGGGGTAAGAAGGGGGGAAGTAGGGGTAAGACCATCTGCCGTGTTGGGCCAGTGTTGTAAGACCATCTGAGGAACAACACAGGCACAACAGGGTGGCCAGGGTAAGAAGTCCCCCTGTTAGATAGACAGGAAGCTTCACAAAAGAGGGTGGGTATGTGTCCCAGCCCAGCAGCAGTGTGGTGCAGCTCTCACCTGTGCCTCGTAGAACTCCACTTCATCATCCCACTCCTCATCCTCCTCCTCCAACTCTTCCTCCTTCTCCCACCCTTCCCCTTACCCCTCACCTCCCTCACTCTCACTCCCTTGTGTCATCCTTCCCTCCTCCCCTCCCTCCCTGCTTCCATACCACCCGCTGTCATTCCCTCCCTCTTGCCATGAGCTTCAGGTTAGGAGGCAGGTTTGGGAACAGGCTCGGCAGCAGGGTCAGGAGAAGCGAGGGGCCTTGGAACAGGGACTTGGTGGCTTGTTCTTGTCGGTGATTGCAATGACCTGATGGCAGGCAGAGAAGGGAGGGGGGTGGCCGAAAGGGAGAGGAGAGGAGAGGAAGAAAGGGCCGGATGGAAGGGCTTTGGGACATGTGGCACGTGCTTGTCTGTGATTGCAATAATTGCCTGATAGGGGAGGGGGAGGAATAGAGAGGAGTGGCAAGAAAAACGGAATTGATTTTCTGAGAGAACGATTGGAAGCCCTTGGGTGGGAAGAAGAGAGCAGCGTGCAAAGAGTGAGGGGGAGCCCGGGTGAGGTGAGGAAGCAAGAGTGTGGGGTAGAGGGAGAGGGGGCATCGCCTGGGGTAGGAAGGGGGACAGAGGTGGGGAGAGTAGGGAGGGTGGGGACGGGGAAAGTGTGGGAGGGGGTTGAGGCGGGGGGAGATGGGGAGAGATGGGTTTCGAGGGTGCGTGAGGAGGCCCTCCCTCTACGGCTTGTCCTAATAGGGCGTTGATGATAGCGGATGGGGGGGAGAAATGTGGATGAGGTTGGCAGCGGGCCGGCAGTGGGTGGGGGGAGGAGGAGGAGGAGAGAGGGGGGAGATGTGGGGGAGACACGAGCCGATGTGGGAATACGAGGTTCCTTAGACCTCACGGCGAGAGAGGCGAGCAGGAGGTTATGGGGAGTAGGGGAGAGGCGGAGGAGGAGGGGATTAAGGAGGGGGAGGGGAGAGAGGTTGGCGACTGACAGTGCCGCCCTGGCCAGGCTCCGTGGCATCCCAGTTGGTGCGCCTGTTGGCATAGCGCTGCCCGTGCTTGAACTCCACAGAGCCATTCCTCTTGATGTCGAAACTCAAAAAGGCCGGTGACGGGATTATTGGTGCGTCCCCGCCATGATGGCACGGGCCGGACGAGTAATAACACTTGGCTGAACTTGCTGCCTGTGTCGGTGCGCTCGAGACATGACACCGCGCGCTTGAGACATGACACTAAGCCTTTTCCAGCTTTCTCCCCACTCATTATGCGAAGGGGCATTTTTTCGCATACCCGTCGCCAGCTGCCAGAAACCTATGTCTGCTGGTTACCCAGTGTACACTGGGTAACTCAGCGTTTCAAGCATATATACCTCGAATTTGAGCAGCGATATCTGCACCGCGGCTTTACGCCACACCTACCCTACTGCGTGGTGTGCGCCCGCCATCCTCTCGCCCGCCTCCTGCTCACCCACCCTGCCCGCTGCTCACCCACCCTGCTGCTGGGGAGGGAGGAGGGGTGAGAGGAGGACGGGAGGGGGAAAGGAGGAGGAGAGGAGGTGAGGAGGTGAGTGGGAGCCTGGGTGCAGCGGAGTAGGGGGGGAAGAGCCAAGGGCGGTTGTGAGGTTTGGGGGTTCGTTTTATGCATGGCGTCCCCTTCTACACCCTGTGATGGTGTCATTGAGTTGCGTAGGTACAACGCAACTCATGTGCGCGTCATGACTGCTCCCAAAAGGCGCTGCTGCCAATGAGCCCGAGCGCAGTGTGACAGACCAACCAACCATACCCGTCAGGGCGAGGTAGGGATCTCACGGACGTTGGGCGATGGACACGCCATCATGGCAGCAGTGAGCAGAGAGCGCACTGCTACCCTGGCCTGAAGGCGCCGATATGAGCTGCGCACTCATTGCCACATGTGCGTAAAACACGCGCAAGTGCCGCCAGATCGCCACTCGTCTGGGTGGGGAGGAGAGGCGAGAGGGGGAGAGTGGGGGGAGGAGGATGGAAAGGGGGGATGGAAGGAGAGAAAGTTTGCTACACCCCTCACACGAGGGGCCAGGCCCGGACTGGACCTGGATGGCGAGGACCGTGGCACGGGAGCGGGACAGCAGTGAACGTTGGAGAGGGGCAGCCCACACGGAGGCGCGGAAAGGAGAGAAGAATACAGAGAGCCTATGGGACGTAGGGGACGCAAGGCTATGAGAGGATGCGGCGGAACGAAGAGGGAAGGGGAGAGAAGGGAAATGAGGTGAGGAGAGGGGAGGTGCGAAGGGAAGAATAGGGTGGCGACGGAAGGAGCTTTGATCTCGATGGCGCAAAAGGGACGCCACTTTGCTGCCCACGGACGGGCGGCGGGGAAGGGTGGGGAGGGGAAATGGGGACAGTGGGGAGAGAGTGAGCAGGAAGCGAAGGCGACGGGAAGGGGAAGTGGAGGGGGCGGGAGGGGGAAGTGGCGGCGATGGGAGGGGGAAGTGGAGGCGACGGGAGCGGGAGGGGGAAGTGGCGGCGATGGGAGGGGGAAGTGGAGGCGACGGGAGCGGGAGGGGGAAGTGGCGGCGATGGGAGGGGGAAGTGGAGGCGACGGGATGGGGAAGTGGAGGCGACGGGAGGGGGAAGTGGAGGCGACGGGAGGGGGAAGTGGAGGCGAAGGGAGGGAGAAGTGGAGGCGACGGGAGGGGGAAGTGGAGGCGACGGGAGGGGGAAGTTGAGGCGATGGGAGGGGGAAGTGGAGGCGACGGGAGGGGGAAGTGGAGGCGACGGGAGGGGGAAGTGGAGGCGACGGGAGGGAGAAGTGGAGGCGACGGGAGGGGGAAGTGGAGGCGACGGGAGGGGGAAGTTGAGGCGATGGGAGGGGGAAGTGGAGGCGACGGGAGGGGGAAGTTGAGGTGACGGGAGGGGGAAGATGAGGCGACGGGAGGGGGAAGTGGAGGCGACGGGAGGGGGAAGTTCAGGCGACGGGAAAGTACAGGGAACATCGCATACTTTGCATTGGGTACTTGTTTGCGCAGTGATCATTTCAAACACGGACCGTAAACCAAAGGGCTGCGCGGAATTCCGCAGAGTCGCTCACGCGAATCGAATGACGACACGGCTTTTTTCCGGTCCGAGGCGTAGAGAGCGACGTGGATGCGCGATGAAACCCCACGCGATCTCTGTCTACGCCATGAGACGCTGCGCGTCGAGGCGCACGGCGTCGAAACGCTGCGCGAGGTGACGCAGCGCGATGTACGAAGCTGCGAGCAGCTTCGTCGACATGGCAATTCGACGGAGTGCCGGCATGGTTGGGACTACTATCTAAACGACCTTCGGGCATACGACGAACGCGACCATCGCCGTCGCATCGTCTGGATGTGCGCTCTACTCGGAGGTGCCAGAAACAGGCAATAGCACCAGTACCAACAATGCCCCTATTTTCCGCTGCTAGCGCCCCATAGTTCATCGTATATGCTACCGATTGAGAGCAGGCGTGCCATGGCCGTTCCTACTGTGCGTTCGAGTCGTGCGTGGGCTTTTTTGTTAGTGCGGCGGGTACTTGTTTATGTCCAAGAGTCCCAAATTGCACACCCTCGTTTTCAAGTTTTTGGGTGTGTGCTGGTTCTGCCGAACCCTGGTTTGCAACTGAAGAGAATTGTGTTCAATCTCATTGGTTCACAACATGGGGGTGGTCAACTCGGCTCACAGCCTGAGTTGTGTCGCGCGGACCTCTGATCCCAGAACTTGGTAACCCGAAAGTCAGGGGAACAAGTTTTAAAAACTTGAACTGCGCGGCTTGCAATTTGGGCCGCGGGCTTTAAGCAGATCACCCCAGCGTGGGATCTGAGTGGAGTTAGGAAACTATGTACGCCAGGCGTCAGTCAGGTGGCCAAAACAGCGCTGCGTGGCGTGCGGCCCTCCGCACGTCTCCCCACTGCGGTCGCCGGTGCGGAGAACGTAAGCGCAGGGACCAGCACCCCCAGACCTCCTACGCCCAGCGTACCACTCACGAAGCTGCTGGGGCGACAGAGTCTCACGAGGGCACTGCTGCTGCTGGCGCTGACCACCGCCAAAGCCTCCCCGCTGCACAGTGCCACCCCGACCAGCACCACCGCCGCCGCCACCCCCACCGCCACCGCCGCCGCCACCCCCACTGCCACTGCCTCCGCCGCCTCCACCTCCACCACCCCCACCTCCACCCCCACCCCCTCTGCCGCCTCCACCACCACCACCGCTGCCCCCGCCAGCACCCTTGCCCCCCTTGCTCCTGCCGCTGCGGCGCCTCCCACTAGGAGCAGACGCAGCGCCGACCGACTCGGTGCCAACGAGGTTGACAGCAGCAGCAGAGGCAACAGAGGGCAAAAGAGGGACGGGGGAGCACCCCTCAAAGAAAGGGGCACGAGGGTCACCATGAGAGGCCCCTACAACGACTATACTCTTCTCTGCTGCAAGGAGGCGCTTCTCGAGGAGGTCAACGGTAAGCGTGGTGGGGCAAAGGGAGAGGAAGTGGTCCCTGACCGAGCGAAGGGAGTCAGGGAGCCGGGTGACGAGGTAGTAGAGAGTGATGTACATAGGGGGGGGGTTCGAGGTGCAGAACTCGGCAGGAAGCGCAGCGCGGTAGCGGGTGTCACTAGTGCGGAGGTGCGTAATGAGGTCAGCGACTGTGGCAAAAGCAGCTAGGTCAGGGAACAGGTACGGCAGTATGAGGCGACTAAGGGCAGTAGTGGCAGGGGAGGAGTAGCGCGCAACAACAGCGTCGTACAGAGTCCTAGCGGTCTTGTACTGGCTAAAGTGCGCGCGCTCAGCAGACGGCAGGTGGCTGCGAATAGCAAGACGGGCAGCAGCATCGCGCGTGGTCCACTGCGAGCGAACAGTACTGTCAGCATCGGCAGTAGGTGCACCAGAGGCGCCAGACGTGAGATAAAAAAGAGAGACCCCGTCCTTGCTATCGCACTGCAGAAAGAGCTGCAGATCATCGACCCAGACCTCAAAATTGACCGCTCGACCCTCAGCATCGAAGGTAAGGACATTAGGGCTACTCATGACAGCAGCAGCAGCAGCAGCAGTAGTAGCAGAGCGACTCGGCATGGCGGCGTGGGTGCGGCGGTGCGCTTACCAGTGGTGGGAGGGTAGGGTAGAGGCCGCGACTCGTGGGGCACGGTCGTGGCGCGCTGGCAGGGTAGGGGCCGCGACAAGGCGGCAGGGCAGGGCCGCGGCTCGGCGGCAGGTCAGGGCCGTGTCAGGGCAGCAGGGCAGGGCCGCGACAGCGGGGCCGCAGCAGCGATGATAGCGGCGATCGCACCGACGGCTGCAGGCTCGACGGCGGCAGCAGAGCCACTACAGCGGCAGAAGGGGTGACGGCTGCTGCAGGCCACGGGGCCTCGATGGCTGCTGCAGGGTAAGTGGGTACGACGACGAGGCGGGCGGGCCGTGGAGGGCTGCGACGACGGGCGGGCGGGCCGCGCAGGGCCGCGACAAAGGGGCGGGCGGGCCGCGCATAGCCGTGACGAAGGGGCGGGCGAGCCGCGCAGGGCCGCGACGAAGGGGCGGGCGGGCCGCGCAGGGCCGCGACGAAGGGGCGGGCGGGCCTTGCAGGGCTGCAACGAAGGGGCGGGCGGGCTGCGCAGGGCCGCGACGAAGGGGCGGGCAGGCCGCTAAGGGCCGCAAAGGGCGGCTGGGTGGGCCGCTAAGGGCCGCGACAGCAGGGCAGGCCGCTAAGGACCGCGACGGCAGGGCGGGCCGCTAAGGGCGGCCGTAGGGCAGAGCCCGATGCGCGCTTTGGGCAGGGGAAGATTTTTTTTTATTTTTTTTTTTTCCAAGTGGTGGGCCCTTCAAATAAAAACGGTCCCACTAGGGAACCCGCTCTATACCATGTGAGAAAATTACGAGGAATTAGATCAACTAGGAAGCAGGTGGGTACAAATATGAAAACCTAAAAGAGTTGTACCCCATATTGTCAACCCCACTACAGCCTACAATATGGTTCTGACAGCAGCGTCACGGGTAAGCCACTGTGAGCGAGTCGCACAGTCAGTTGTGTCGGGAGGGGCGAGAGAGGCTCCAGACCTGTGGTCAAACAACGAAACGCCGTCTCTAGAATCGCTCAGTAGGAACAGCTGTAAGCCATCGAGCCACGTATCGAACTGGATCGGACGGCCCTCACGATCGAATGTGAAAACGCTGAGAGTAGCCATAGCAGGCAGAGCAGGGTGGCGCGCGAGCAGCAGGGCAGCACGCAAGCAAGGATGGCGCGACAGGCAGGGCGGCGCACAAGCGCTAGGGAAGCGCGAAAGGTAGGGCGGAGCGGCGCACGGCTAGGGCAGGGAAGCACAATCGACACGGCAGGGCGGCGGCTAGCAGGGCGGCGCGCAGGCATGGCAAGGCAGGACGGCGGCCATCAGGGTGGCATGCGGGCAGGGCAGGGCAGGGCAGCGGCCAGCAGGGCGGCGCGCAGGTAGGGCAGGGCGGTGCGTGGGCAGGGCAGGGCAGGGCGGTGCGGCGGCTAGTAGGGCAGCGCCCGGGCAGGGCAGGGTAGTGCGGCGGCTAGTAGGGTAGCGCGCAGGCAGGGCAGGGCGGCGCGCGGGCAGGGCAGGGCGGCGCGGCGCTAGCAGGGCAGCGCAACGGGCAGGGGAGCGCGGCGCGCGACCAGCAGGGCGGCGCGACGGCCTGCATGGCGGCGCACGGGCAGGGCAGGGCCGCGAGGCGCTAGCAGGGCAGCACGACGGGCAAGGGAGGGCGGCGTGACGGGCAGGCAGGGCAACGCGACTGGTGGGGCAGTGCAACGGGCAGGGTAGGGCGCTACGGGTAGGGTAACGCGCTACGGGCAGCGAACTATTCGGTGGGCCCTAAAAACCAACCGGTCCTGGGACAGGACCTGCTCTAAAACCTTGTCAGAATACTGAACGGGAATGAATGCATTGAGATCAAAGTGAGAACAAGTACTAACCCTAATTGGGTTGTACCCCTTATGGGCTACCCCACTACAGCCTACACAACCTAAACATTATAACACTTTGACAACTCTTTCCTCTCCCCTTTGCTCTTGGCACAGGATCGCTCCCGTTCCCGAACTGCTCCCATTAGTGTATAGTGTGAATAGGTCCTCCTTACTGGGTAAGGTGAGCACTGTGGCTGTCTTCACCGCCTGCTTCAGAGTATCCAGTGCCTTTTGCTCCTCCTTCCCCCATTGCCACTGTTGCTCCTCCCTTAGCAGCCTGTTCAGCACGGATGTGGTCTTGCTGAAGTTTGGCCCGAACCACCGGTAGTACCCCAGGAAACCCAGTACTACCTGCGGGGAGGAACGGTTTGTGGTGTTGGCACTCGGTATAGTACCTCCACCTTCGCCTCCTGCACTCCCAAGTGCCCACCTCTGATCTCAAATCCCTGGTATTGCACCGTTCGGTTCCCGAATTTGCATTTCTTCGGGTGGCATATCACCCCCTCCCCCTTGATGGCTTTCAATGTTGCTTGCACATCTTTCATATGCTGCTCCGGCATTGCACTGAAGATAATCACGTCGTCTATGTAACACGCCACTGCGGGCACCCCTCGCATGGCACTGTCCATGGTGCGTTGGAACACGGCCGGAGCATTCCGCATGCCAAACGGCATCACTATCCACTCGTACTGGCCATCCGGTCTATGGGACGCCGTTTTCTTGCGATCCTCCTCCTTTATCTGAATTTGGTTAAACCCTTGCCTAAGGTCTAGTGTAGAGAAAACCGAGGCTTCTGCAATTTATCAAATATCTCTTCCGTGCCACTGCATAGGATAGCGATCCGGCATGGTCACTTTGTTCAACCCCCTGTAATCTCCACACATGTGTTTTGCCTGCACGTCCCCCATGATGTTCGTCCAAAAGGCTACCACCGTGGCCGGCGCATACTCCCTCTCGGACCTCTGGATAAGTTCGGCTTTTAGCAGCTCGGCGCACTTCGCGGCACACACATCGACGTCTCCTGGACTCATTCTCCACTTCCGGCGATATACGGGCACCTCGCTATTGAGCAAGATGCGCATCTCGTGCACCTTGCATCGGCCCAGCTCCTTCAAGGTAAACGCGAACGTTTCCGTGTGTTGCTTCAGCACCTCCCTCAATTCAACGGCTGCTTCTGTCCCCCGCTCCGGGCCTATCTCCCACTTTGCTTCTCCCTCCTCCTTCCTTGTCTCTTCGGCCGCTGGGTCCGCTCCCATTTCTAGCTCAATCTCCTCCACCTCCAGGGCCATGAAGGACCATCCCTCCATGATACACTCAGTTTGCCTTGCCTTGATTTGCTCCAGCTGCTGCCTCCTCTAGGCTGCTTCTCTCTCGTCTCAATAATGCTTGCTCCTTTCTAGCTCTCTCTGCACTTCCTTCGTCTTCAGGAGCATTCGGATAGTTTCAAGGATCCACGTCATCAAGTTCAGGTCCACCGCCCGCCCCAAGCTGCTCTCCTCTGCCCCTCCGTCACCTCTGGGTGTGCCGTAGCTTCCCGCTTGTGCCCATCGCGAGCTCCCCCTCATTGGCAAACGGCTCGTCCCACCTTCTTGTATGAGAGTTGTAAACCATCCCCGGGCCTGGCCTTCCCCCTTCCATTACGAATCCTCGTGCGCTAGCAAAGGAGACTAGTGTCTGCCACGCCGTCCTTGGTTCCCTCAGCATATTGCACTGATACTGGCCAGGGTGGTCTTCTACCGTCACTGGTGCAGGAACACGATTGGGCCCCATAATGTCCTTCACTAGCCTGGGGTGAGGCCGCTGCATCTGAGCTAGTGAGTGCCTCAGGTACGCTTTGGTCACACCGTTCTGCCAATATCTCCTTGGCCGGTGCAATCTAGACCCTAGCTGAGCCACGTCTGCCAGCACTCCCCTTCCCAACTCCTCTTGAATTTCTTCGAACGGTCGGCGCACTAGCTCCCTCCGGTCATCTGCCATGTCTACATTTTCCAAAATGAACACCATTTCCCTCTCGCGCCTCTGAATCATCTTCAAGACCCTCTCTAGGTTTCGGAACGAATCTCCCCTGTGGTCCTCCATCCCCCTCCCTTCCCTCGCTCAAGAATAACCCTGGCACCCCCAGCTTGCTACCACCAGATCGATCGGCCCCCACGCCTCCAACTACTGCTCTGTAACATCACGCAGATCGTGCACAGTGACCTCCTCTTTGAGCGAGATCACTGTGATCAGCATCTGTTGCGGGTATTGATCTAGCAGTTTCATGGCGTGATGGCGCGCCATTTTCCTCACGACCGGGTCCTTTTTCACATTAATCCACCTCCCTACAAAGCATCTGGCCTTCAGCGCTGCCGCCAGTCCTGTGCCTATGCCCCCATATAACTCTAGTATGCAGAGAGATCCCTCCAAGCACCAGGTGCGGCTCACTCATTCCTTCATGTCAGTCGTCCTCCATCCCACTTCGTGCATCTCAAGCCTTCTCTGCCCTTCTTTGGCATACTCCTGCCATGTCGATTCATCCAGTTTGTGCGTTAGGTGTATCTCATCTGCTCTGTATGCCGCCCTCTGTTCTTGCTTCACGAACCTTACTGGGAACGTGCCCACCGAACACTTCAAATCCCAGTACCTTCTCTTGCCAAGTACAGATAGTCGCGCCCACCTTGTACAACAACTCCATGCCTACCAGGATGTCATAATCCTTGGATTGCAAAATACTACACCATAGACGTAGGCAGCATTTCTTCTCGGTCCCAGGCAGGAGGGTGATTTTCACTGGAAGCTTCGTGATATGCATCGATTTCGGCGCTCCACCCTCCACCATCAATAGTAACATGCCCCTTTCCACCTGCTGCTCGGTTGGTCCAGCTTCATCTGCCTTGGTAGCCCTTTTCTGATAAGTACATTGTGCACCCCCATGCCTATGATCGCATGCGCCACCTGTTGATGCACATCAATGTGAGTGCATATCATCCTAATGTCCTGCCGAGTGCTCGTGCTATTCATGCGTGCATTGTTTGCATGAGCATATGTCATTGTGCATGGCTGTTATATTTATAATTTCTGTGTTTTTCTTCAAGTCTACTTGCTTGATCATGCATGATAAATCCAGAGCTTTCCAACGATACGAAGATCGCCTTATTCGGACCAAGATCGCCTCATCTTGAGATATTATCTACATGGGCGATTATTGGGTCATGACTATTAAGGGATCTTTGGTTGGGTGGTTAGAAAGGCAACTTTGAATATTGGATTGGGGTGGCTAGAAGTTTCTAGCATGGTTTGCAGCTGTTGCAACACCTAGGTAAAATCCAACTATATTAGATTTTGCATGTGACACCTCAAGGACCTCATGATGAGGGTTGCATCCTTGCTGCTAGTAAGGTTCCTACCATCATTCGCTAGCTCTTGAAGAACCCCTTCCCTCTCATGGTTCTCTTAGAGTCCCCAATTCCAACTTCCTATGTCTTAATGCTTGTACTTCCTCCACCATTCTAGTCATGCAGTAGCTAGACGTTTTCAGTTGTACTTCCTCCACCATTCTAGTCATGCAGCTGCTAGACGTTTTCAGTTGGTTTTCACTCACTATACCATCTTTTTAAGTGATTCAAATTGGAGATGGTGGCTAAGCCTAAGGCGCACAATCCATCCGAGCGGATTTGCGTTTAGTTGAATATTGAGTTTGTCGTAACTTCTCGAACTGACAGATCCTAGAAAACAAGTGGTATTAGAGCGGGTAGTAGACTTTGAGACAACAGATTATTATCAATTGTCAACCAACGTTCACAAGTGAGACCATTCTAGTCATGCAGTAGCTAGACGTTTTCAGTTGTACTTCCTCCACCATTCTAGTCATGCAGCTGCTAGACGTTTTCAGTTGGTTTTCACTCACTATACCATCTTTTTAAGTGATTCAAATTGGAGATGGTGGCTAAGCCTAAGGCGCACAATCCATCCGAGCGGATTTGCGTTTAGTTGAATATTGAGTTTGTCGTAACTTCTCGAACTGACAGATCCTAGAAAACAAGTGGTATTAGAGCGGGTAGTAGACTTTGAGACAACAGATTATTATCAATTGTCAACCAACGTTCACAAGTGAGACCATTTTCAAGTAGCTTTGCTCGTGAAATTTCGATTGGTGGTCAAATCGTGTTCAAATTTGAAGTATCCATTCCGAGAGGCCATTTTCGTAGAATTGAAAATTGTGGACGAATTCTCTCCAAATGATTTCTTAAGCTTTCACCGTTCATAAGGCCTCAATATGCCTGGTACAAACTCCGGAGGTGCTGGTGGCAAGATGGATAGAAGTAGAGAGGCTGGAGAGCAAGGTGGAGTTGCTGGTAGAGGAGTGAGGACTCCCTAATGAGCCAACCCAACGATGCCCTCAACTTCTACACCATCAACCGTGAATCCCGTGAAGGCGTTTTCAATTGAGAAATTCATGGGGGAGGACTATGAGCATTGAACCTTCCGCATGAGGCTGATGCACACCCAATACAAGCTATTGGATCTGGTGGAGGGGAAGGAGAAGATTCCGGACGCCGCGGAGCTGAAAGGAGCATGGATGAAGAGATCGTTCGATACGTGCATGCTCATGGTGCAAGCGGTTGGAGGATGACAGCTTGACCACATCAAGGACCTCTTGTGTGATCCAAAATATGGACCCAAGGCTGGGAAGAAGCTTCAGGATGTGCACTCACCGACACACTCTATCGGCATCGTGCTACTCGCATGACGGTTGCGCGACATCTAGTTCATTGATGAAGAGTCGATGCAACCGGTGTTGGACAAGATACGCAACATCTTCACGAAGCTCCAACGTGGCGGTGTGGTGTACCGGAAGCTCGTGCAATGTGTAGAGATCATGATACGGCTACCAGATTCATGGTCTGCCCTTGCGATCAACCTCAACTCTCAACAGCCCCAATGGAGCGTGGATCACATCCGGATGCGCATCTTCGAGGACGACTTGCGACGACGGAGTGTGGAGCGCTCAGAGGAGGGGGTTGGCTATGGAGTTGGAGGTGGAAAGAGTGCATTCAAGAAGAAATGGAAGGGCAAGAACAAGGACAAACCTAAGGAGGATAGCGGCGCGGGCCAAGGGGAGGTGTGCATCGTCTGCAAGAAGCGCGGACATCGTTGGAGGAAGTGCTACCAACGACCTAAGGATTGGACTCCTCCTTCATCAACCAACAAGCGTGGTTGCACGAGGAGTAAGGGATTCATGGGAGCTGGTGGGGAGGAGAAGGCTCAGGAGAAAGGCAGCAAATCTGAGGAGCGGAAGGCCGGGCTATTCTTCTTCGTGAACAAAGGCGCAACCGATCCCGCTATGGCTACCAAAGTTCTTCTTCATCCCCTCACCCATTGGGTGATTGACTTCGAGAGATCTTAGCACATGACTCCTCGTGCGGACCTACTCGATGAGATTCAGCCCGCACCCATCTCTATGGTGGCGCCAAAGCCATGCCATAGGCATGGGATGCGCCAAGTTCATGGGAGCGGATGGGGAGCTCGTGGGGCTAAAGAACGTGCTGTGGGTGTCGGACTTGTGCGCGAACCTGATTTCTACCGGACGTTTGGGAGATGCAGGTGTGAACACCAAGACGATTGGCTCGGATCGCTATCATGCCTACAACGCCGAGCGCCTCATTTGGGGCCTGTGGCAGAAGGGAGATGTCCACAAATGAATGTGGCAGATCCCGGTCCTCCCTTGGCGAAAATCGGGCAAGGCGGGAGCAGCGGCATCTATGGAGGAGAGAGTTACTGAGGAAGAGCAGGAAGGTGCGCAAGGAGAGGAGGTGATTGGAGGAAGTGCGGCGGAGAAGGCGCCAGCTACCTCAGGCCAAGCGAATTGGGAGACTTGGCATCGGCGGCTCGCACACATGGTTGTTTCTACAATGGAAGTGATGCATAAGGAGAAATGCGTGTATGGGCTGCAACTGCAAAGAGGTGGCGCTCACTATGGCAGCTGCGAGGTGTGCATGCAAAACAAGTTATTCTAGAATGGTCTAAGTTCTGCTTTGGATAATAAATACTACTAGAACAAGTTCCTTCATTGGACTTTATTTCAGGACTATCAATCCAAAGTCTTCATCATGCCATGCACCGATCGCAGGATTCTGGAGAAAACCATGTTCCTCATTTGACCAATGTCACCTCATGAGTGACATCTACCGATTGTGCTCTTGTCGAGGAGCTAATTTCCTGCATTCACTCCTCGGCGAGCCATCACCAGCCTATGAGCATGGCGGCTCCATCTTTGGCCAAAGACACCCAGATCCTCCTGGGCCCAACTCTGATTGATCATTCACCTTTGGCAATAGTAAATGCGAAGCATGTGCCCAAACACAACGAGACGCTGCCATAAGTTCAATACAAGTTTCTGACCACATCTAAGCTTAATACGAGCACAGTCTTTGGCATGAAGGATTTCTTGTTTGAGCTTATAGTGCAAAACGCGCAAATTTGGATGTACTACAAGGGTGCATTTCCTCAAGAGATCACACCGCACAACAACGAGTCGCTGCTCACCTATACCATATTGATCGGCAATCTCTCTCTTGCGGAACAACTCCGGATTTGCTCCTTCGAGTATCAATGGGCACTCGCGCAGTTGCCCCGGGAATACCTGCGAATAATGTACATGGCAGCCGACCCAGTAATAGTTATTTGCCTGTTAAGCTAACTCAACATCGTCGAAATGGCTCTTAAGGAAAATGTAGGAGCATACATCAATCGCTCCAGAAACATGAGATACCAATTCAAAAAAAGCGGCGATCACTTCCCTAATGACATGTTTGTCAGAATCCCAACCACTAGACCATTGGGATAAAAGGGCTTGTTTGAGTAGCGGGTCAGTGCGCCCATAACCCCCCAGGCGAACGCGCATGTAACCCTCTCCAGGATCAATCGGGCATCCACAGTGCAGATCTACTGACAATGTTCGTACGAGTAATAATTTTCGTACATCGTACCAGTAAAAAGCAAGGACTCGTCAAGGGGCTCCGCTGCGGAACTCCACCATCTTGTCACTCGCGATTTTCAGCTATACCCAAGTACCTACGCGCATCCCTGCCGACAAGAAGGAAAAATGCAATGTGTTTGTCTGCATGATACACCAAAACCCTCCTTTTTTTTTAAAGGGCATCCAATACTACCACAAATGGGAAGATGTCTTCATGGAACCTGAAGAAGAAACGGGCTCATGTCAAGATACGAACGTAGCTTAGAACCTAGGTTAAATGAGGGCCTATGCTTAGAAGCCTAGACGAATGATATCGAGAGAGTTGTGTCAAGGAGAATGTCGAAAATGGTTTACTTCATTATAGAACACGAGGTACATATAGCAAAGCAACAAAGAAAGAGGTGCACCACCTACAGGATAATCACACTAAAGTTACACTAGAGGCAGATATATGAACAACCATGTGCAGAGCTTCCCATCTCAAGAGAAACATTTGTAAAACCCCCCCACCGGGCGTGAGAGCACCAGCAAAGGGCCCCCCTCTCAAGCCAACGAGAAGCATGCACCAAATAGCAGCGGAAACACCGCGATTGAATGCCCCGCGATGGAGTAGGTTTCCGGGTGCAGTTGAACACCCTGCAGCAAGTGCTTTGGTGTGCGTGCCGAAGGGGAGAGGAGTCGAAAGCGACCGGGGTGCCAACGCGGTGACAGCAACATTAGGCACCCTCATTGGCCTATTGGTACCTATATTAATGGCTGCACAAGGCTGGCGTTCCCATAATAAAAGTGAACGATAATTTTCCGTGGATAGTGGTGTTGAAAGAGACATGACGGAACGGGCACAGAACGGACAGCAACTACTCTCGGCAAACCACAGTCAAGGCATGGGTGGCCACCACCATAGCCTTTCCTGTTGCTGCCCCTCTCTAGTCGCCACACCCACCACCGCCCAGCACGGAAAAGGTAAGCACGGTAGAGGGGGCGACGAGGCACGGATAAAATGGGGCAGGGAGAGGGCGGGGCGGGACAAGATGGTCGGAAGGTGCGAGTTCAGACGAGGTGCGAGGTGCGGGTCGTGGGGTACGGGTTTGGACGGAGTGCTCAATGGCGAGTCTATCGGCGGGTTCATCGGCGCGCTCGCTGACATGTCCATCAGCGGGTTTGTTAGCAGGACTCGCTGGCGCGCTCACTGGCAGGTCCGTTGGCGGGTCCGTCGGGAGGTCCGTCGGCGGGTCTATCGTCGGGTTTGTCGGCACGCTTGCTGGCGGGTTCGTCGGCCGGTTTGTAGGTGTACACACGCCATGGGCCGAACACGCCATGGTCACAAGGTGACGAGCTACCGGTGGACGGGACAAGATATGAGCGGAGGACGCGGGAGTTACATGTTGGTGGGCAGGAAATTACTAGCTCTATAGCATGTCGAGACAGGAATGTAGCTCAAGAACTAGGTTTAAGGATGGCCTGGGCTTAGTCAAAGTAGAGGAAGTCAGTAATCCCACCCTCAATGAACTCATTGTTGGACGAATCCCCTTCAGAAGAAGCCACCATAAATCCATGACTCACCCCCTACACTCATCACAGAACGAGACGATGCAAATTGGAACTATATTGCTAACATGGAACATCATCACACCTCAGACAGCCAACATTGCAAGACAAGAACGAAGTGACATCAAACACTTGGTACGTGGACAGTTGATGTCGTCAATGCATTGTGGGCTCCCCGCATTTCATCCTCAACAAAACAGAGGTCAAATTTGACGTTGAAGTCACTGGTGCCAACGACAACTATCTATGGGCAAAGATGAGCAGTGAGATTCAACTCAAATCCAATGGTTCAAATTCTTTTCAAGGTCAACTATGGTCTCTGATGCAGGATGTGTCATCGATGGTGACCAATGTCGTGTCAATTGGTTGGCGGTCAAGATGTACGGTCGATGGAGACTAGCGTGGAACGACATGTTGGTGTACCAGTCGGCTAATAACAGGAGGTGGTAGTGACGGGCGTAATCATATGGCTTTTCTGGAACGGGCCGCAGTGCTAGCGTTCTGCTCGACAGGCAGACGTAATTTCTGAGTGTTGAGCAGAATGTAGACTCCTGCCTAATATGTGACTGGACGGCGGTGGTGGTCGTCATTCCTTTTGGGCATAACATTCGTTTTTAATTGCCTCTCCTGCGCGTGTTCAGGCAGCGTTTTGAATTTTGGCAGACTGTTGCGCTCGTGGTGTCGGGTTGCCTGGATTCGATGTTAAGGGCATTATAGGGTTCTGCCCATGATATGTGTAAAGTGGCGACTCTTGCGTAGCTGCTAACATGGCGTTTTGTTAGGCGAACTCGATCAGCGGCAACTGTAGCTCCCAAGTTGCGGGATCCACACACGTGGCAAAAATCGCCTGCTCCATGGTCTGGTTAGTTCTGTCGATTTACTCGTCGGTCTCGGGTTGGTAGGACAAACCGAACTGTAGCGATCTCGAACTGCACCGAGAGGTTCTTCCAGAAGTTTCTAGTGAATTCGTGTCCCTATCGCTGATGATGGTGGCTAGTATCTCGTGCAGGCAAACGACGGTTGCGATGAACAGGCGCGTGGTTTCTTTAGCCGAGATTGATTTTTTGCACGCAGCAAAATGAGCCATTTTCGTTAGTCGATCAACGACGACCATTGCTGTTTCATTACTACGGGGGCTCGCAGATAACCTTGTGACTAAATCCATAGTCACGTGCTGCTAGGCGTGTTCGTATGGCGGAATCAGTTGAAGTTGATCCGCTTACGTTTTTTCGCTTAATCTTCATTACCTGGCACGTGGGGCACGTTTCCATCTGTAGGTGTACATCGGTCAACAGCTCCGATCAATAATAATACTGCTACAACTTCTGTCGTGTTATTCAACCCCGAAATGGCTCGAGGTAATCCCTACATATGCTTTCTGCAATAGCAGTTCTCTTAGCAGTAATTTTGCCGGTACTCAGATGCATTTGGTGCCTGATTTTACGTAGTAAACTCCCTTGGCCTTTGTCAGCTGCTGCGAATCGCAGGTGGTGAAAACGGTTCGGTGCAGTAGCCGTGCGTGAATATTCTGGTCAGTAGCAGGTTGGTTTGGGTGAGTATGGTGTATAGTTGGGCCGTGGGGCGGGTGACAGCGTCGACGAGATTTGAGGCACCTTATTCTTATGTAACGGTGAGGTGAAAGTTGGACTTCATAGAGTCCATCCATTGTATCTGTCATTGGTCGAGATTCGGTTGTGCGCGAAGGTATTGTAGCGAGCGAAGGTATCCATAGATCCGTAGTGCCATGTTTACTCCTATCAGGTAGCACCGCCACATTTTGAACGCGTGCACGATGGCGGTCATCTCACAGTCGTGTATTGGGTAGTTGCGTTCTGACGAGTGAAGCTTGCAGGACTTGTACGCGATTGGCTGAAGGCCATTATTTAAGTCGTGAAACTGTACAGCTCTCACGGCGATGTTGCTTGCTACGGTGATATGCAAATCAAGCGGCGAGCTCAACTTTATTTCGGCGCAGAGAAGGCAGCATGCTCTTTCTCCCCCCACGTCTACTCAACCCCCTTCTGCAGCAGGTCGGTCAGCAGGGCAGTCAACTTCGCCATGTCGGGGACGAACCAGCACACGTAGTCGACAAACCCCAAATAAACTGCAGCTCGGTTAGGTTGGTCGGATGGTTCCAGTCCTAAATCGTTGTGATTGTTTTCCAGTGTGTTTCCATGCCATGGCCAAAATAATATGGCATAGGAATTTCAGTGTTTGTCCTGTAAAAACTCGCATTGAGATGCTTTGGTAAGAAGTCAGTTCTCAAGGCTAAAATCTTGAAAATAAATTCGATGCTATGTAAGTGTTGTCCTCTGTCGGGGCTCTAGATCAGTATGTCGCCTAAGTAGACAATTACGCACTTATCTGAAAGCGAGCAAAATGCTTCATTCATCGTGAAGAAAGGGAATCTGACGTGTGTCAAAGAGAGTAGGAGCACGGCCTAGGCTTAGTAGCCTAGGCCACAGTAGGACTAGAAGGAGGAGGCGCCAAGTACGAGTTAGGATTGTGTGCAGGAATAGAATTGAGAAGGGATGATGGAACTAGCAAGCAGCAAGATACAAATAACAAACCCTAAGGGGCTGTACTCACTATTGAGTGCCCCACTGCAGGCTACAGAAACAACATATTCTGACACACCCCCATAGCCAAAGTGGGGTGTAATCAACACAGTAAGCAAAGCAGAACAAGCTCAGGGTGGATCACAATGTCACCACACATTCTGAGCACAATTACAAGAAGCAACAGTTTAAAGTTTACAATTATGAGCAAAGCTAGTGGTAGTCACAACGGGCAAGTGAGGAGGAGGAGGGTTTGTGAGAGGAGAGAAGATGGGAGACGCCGGCTGAAGCTGCAGACACACGGGCAACAGGAGCGGCTGGCACAGTGGCTACCGGGACAGCGCCCCGGACTACTGGAGTAACTGGCTCACGGGCTACGAGGAGCTACAGGAGCAACGGACCCACGGGCGACAGGCGCAGCAGGCTCTCTGGGCTACCAGGACAGTGCGCCCCGGACTACAGGTGCTGCGGACGACAAGACAGCAGCCTCCACTCAACCTCCCCAAACAGTCCCACACTCCCCTACACACACCCCCTGCTTCACCCCTATCTCCACTCCCACATCACCCCCCTAGCTCCACTCCTCACGGCTCCCACACCTCCACCCCCCCGCAGCGGCAGCTGCAGTAGTGGGAGACAAAAGAGGAGGAGGGGAAAGGGAAGGGGAAAGTCCACACCGCTCACCCCCATGCTCGCCACCCCACCCCCCAACCACCGCAGAACACACGGCAGAACGGGAGAATGGGCAGCACGGGAGGGGGGGGGGGGGGGGGGGGGGGGGGGAATGGGTTACAGGGACGACATCACGAGCAACTGCAAGGGTGGGCCGCGGGCTGCTGCAGAGGTACTGGGGCGGCTGCTGCAATGGTGGGCGGCTCCATGGGCTGCTGCTGCAGTGATGGGCGGCTCCAGGGGCGGTCGCTGCAGGTGAAAGGTAGGAGGGAGGGGCGCCCCGAGGGGCGACCACAAGGGAGCCGCGCCCCCCCCCCCCCCCGGGGCGCCGCGACGGGCACCAGGGAGGGCGCCGCGACGGGCCCCAAGAGCCGCCTCGATGGGCCCCCACAGCCGCCTCGATGGGCCCCCACAGCCGCCTCGACGGCGACGAGGAGGGCGCCGCGCGGGCCCCCCGAAGTCGCCTCGACGGGCGACGGGGAGGACGCCGCGCGGGCCCCCCGAAGTTGCCTCGACGGGCGACAGGAGGGCCGTGCACGGCCCCCGAAGTCGCCTCGATGGGCGACGGGAGGGGACCGCGTGGGGCCCCCGTGGTCGCCACGATGGGCGACTGGTGGGGAGGCCGCGCGGGCCCCCAAGGTCGCCTCGACGGGCGACGGGAGGGGAGGCCGCGCGGGTCCCCGAGGTCGCCTCGACGGGCGACGGGAGGGGAGGCCACGCGGGCCCCCAAGAGCGCCTCGATGGGCGCTTCGACGAAAGGGGACCGCGGAGGCCCTCCCAAGGGCACCACGACGGGCGCCACGGAAGGGAAAACCGCCAGGCGTCCCAAGCGCGCGGCGGGCAGAAATTAGGGTTTCGCCGCCGCGCACCACGGGGCGTGCGGCGGACAGTAGGGCAGCGGAAGCGGGTGGTGGGCCCATACACTGGAAGGCGGCAGACATGCCGCCCTCTGATACCATTTCAAAGAGAGTAGGAGCACGGCCTAGGCTTAGTAGCCTAGGCCACAGTAGGACTAGAACGAGGAGGCGCCAAGTACGAGCTAGGATTGTGTGCAGGAATAGAATTGAGAAGGGATGATGGAACTAGCAAGCAGCAGGATACAAATAACAAACCCTAAGGGGCTGTACTCACTATTGAGTGCCCCACTACAGGCTACACAAACAACATATTCTGACAACGTGTGCTCAAAGAGCGAGGCATCGCCCTTGGTAATGCTCTGCAGCTTCAAGTGAAGGTCTAAGCTAGGATCGTTCTCGATAGGATGGCCCTCTCCGTCAAAGGTCAGTACAGTAGACGTCTCCATTGGAGGCAGCGACACTCAGTATTTGTGGCGCAAGGGCGGCAGCGGCGGCAGTGCGGCTCACGAGTAGCAGCGGCGCAGGTGGCAGCTGCAGCATTGTAGCATACAAGCAGCTGCTATAGCGTCAGTAGTGGCAGTTGCAGCGCCAGTGGCTGTAGCTGCAGCGGTAGCGGCAGCGGCTGTAGCGGTAGCGGCGGAGGCAGCTGCAGCGGCAGCGGTGGCGACAGCTATAGCGGCAGGTGCAGTGACAGCGGCGGCGTTGGCTGTAGCGGCAGTGGCGGCGGCAGTCGCGGTGGCTTTAGTGGTAGGGGCGGCGGATGCGGCATCCTTGGCAGTGGCAGCTCTAGTAACGGTGGCGGGCGGCGTTAGCAGAGTGGCGGCGACAGCAGCAAGGCAGTGGTGGTTGTAGCAGTAGCGGCGGTGACAGCAGTAGCGGCAGCAGTGACTGCCGTAGCGGGATTAGGACCAGTAGCAGTTGCGGCTGCCGTAGCAGCAGCAGCGGCGCACGGGGTAGCGACGGCGCACGGGCAGCGGCGGCGTGCGAGCAGCGGCGTTGCTCGGCAGCAGCGGCGTACAAGGCTTTGGCGGCGTGCAGGGCAGTGGCTGCGCGTTAGCCGCGGCAGAGCCCGGCAACAACGGCACACGGGGCAGCGATGGCGTGCGAGCAGTGGCGGCGCAGTCAACACCAGCAGCTTCGTGTAGTCAACAGTAGCACACTGCCCTCCGCTGTACAGCACCGCTGCAACAACAACTAACCAAAAACTTTCTGACCAGCAATTTTCTGACCAGCAGATCCATCATACCAACAACTTTATGACCGCCCCAAAATGTGTGGGATCGTTTGAGTTCTCCCTTCTGTGCCTGCCCAAGGTCGAACCATACGTTTTCGCCAAATGCCCCACCGCTCTCAGAATTGCATACAGACAGCCCCGAAATTTGCATTCTTGCCAGGTGTTCCCATCTCTTTGCGCTAAATTGCGACGTGCGCTTTTGCGCTCTCGAATCAGATCGGTCACTTGATGTTTGAACTTCAAATTCTCACCCACCAAATGGCTCTGCGCCTCCGCGTTTTAGTTTCCTCGTGCGTCACACAACAACCCTCCACGATGTCCACCACTTCCCACTGATCGTCAAGAGGCATATCTCACCCTTCGCAAATTGCGGGCTAGTAATAGGAACAGCACAGCAAAGCACAGCCCACCAGCCATTTCCGCATTGCAAGGCAAATGTGACCAGACCCACAGCTGTGAACTTGAAAACCAACATTGATTTCGTTCTGTGAACCCTGACCAGTCTGGCTTTGCTTAACCCTGAGCAATCAATGAAGCATAATTCTGAAAAATGTGCACCCATAATAGAGGGGAAAACTTTCCCCCCAAATCAGGGAGGCCTAATATGAAACGTCTCTCAGAAATAGAATGCAACGGAATGGCTATGATTAGCAAAGCAAGGGGTACAAACAGAAAACCCTAAAACTGTTGTACTCACTAAAGAGCACCTCACTGTTGCCTATTCTTCCCCCCTCTTCCCCTCTTCTTCCCCCCCTCTTGTCAAACTCATATGCTGTAGTCTGTGTAGGCTGTAGTGGGGTAGACAATATGGGGTACAACACTTCTAGGCTTTCCTACTTGTACCCACCTGCTTGCTAGTTCATTCATTCCTCATTTCTTCACATGGTATAGAGCAGGTTCCCTAGTGGGAACGCTTCCTTGGGCCCACCACTGAAACCTTTTTTTTCTGACCGGAGCCACAGTCGCTCCTGCCCGAGGCGCGCCTTGTGGGCTGCCCTTCTATCGACATCTCTTAGAGGCCCCTCTCACGGCCCCTCGCGCCACCCTCAGCGGCCCCGTCGCCGCCCCTAGCGGCCTTGTAGCCGCCCTTCCAGGCCCCTTGCCGCCCCTAACGGCCCTGTCACCGCCCCTACGCGGCCCCGTTGCCGCCCCTAGCGGCCCTGTCGCCGCCCCTAGCGGCCCCGTTTTCGCCTCCCTCCCTACGCGGCCCCATTGCCGCCCCTACGCGGCCCCGTAGCCGCCCCTAGCGGCCCCGTCGCCGCCCCTACGTGGCCCCGTCGCCGCCCCTAGCGGCCCCGTAGCCACTCCCCTCCCTACTCGGCCCCGTAGCCGCCCCTACGCGGCCCCGTCGCCGCCCCTAGCGGTCCCGTCGCCGCTGACCTCCCAACGCGGCCCCGTTGCCGCCCCTACGCGGCCCCGTCGCCGCCCCTACGCGGCCCCGTCGCCGCCCCTAGCGGCCCCGTAGCCGCTCCCCTCCCTACGCGGCCCCGTCGCCGCCTCTACGCGGCCCCGTCGCCGCCCCTAGCGGCCCCGTCGCCGCCCCAAGCGGCCCCGTCGCCAGCCCTAGCGGCCCCGTCGCCGCTGACCTCCCTACGCGGCCCCGTCGCCGCTGACCTCCCTACGCGGCCCCGTTGCCGCCCCTACGCGGCCCCGTCGCCACCCCTAGCGGCCCCGTAGCCGCTCCCCTCCCTAAGCGGCCCCGTCTCCGCCCCTACGCGGCCCCGTCGCCGCCCCTACGCGGCCCCGACGCCGCCCCTACTCGGCCCCGTCGCCGCCCCTAGCGGCCCCATCGCCGCCCCTAGCGGCCCCGTCACCGCTGACCTCCCTACGCGGTCCCGTCGCCGCCCCTACGCGGCCCCGTCGCCGCCCCTAGCGGCCCAGTCGCCGCCCCTACGCGGCCCCGTCGCAGCTCCTAGCAGCCCCGTCGTCGCTCCCCTCCCTACGCGGCCCCATCGCCGCCCCTACGCGGCCTCGTAGCCGCCCCTACGCGGCCCCGTCGCCGCCCCTACGCACCCTCGTAGCCGCCCCTATGTGGCTCCGTCGCCGCCCCTAGCGGCCCCGACGCCGCCCCTACCCGGCCCCATCGCTGCCCCCAGCGGGCAGCCGAGCCGCCGAGCCGCCCAGCAGCAGCAGCCGCCCCTGGAGCAGCCGCCATTGCAGCAGCCGCTCCTGGAGCAGCCGCCACTTCAGCAGCCGCCCCTGGAAAAGCCGCCACTGCAGCAGCCGTTCCTCGAGAAGCCGACACTGCAGCAACCGCCCCTGGAGTAGCCGCCACTGCAGCAGCCGCCCCTGGAGCAGTCGCCACTGCGGCAGCCGCCCCTCGAGCAGCCGCCACTGCGGCAGCCGCCCCTGCAACAGCCGCCACTGCGGCAGCCGCCCCTTGAGCAGCCGCCACTGCAGCAGCCGCCCCTGGAGCAGCCGCCACTGCAGCAGCCGCCCCTGGAGCAGCCGCCACTGCAGCAGCCGCCCTTGGAGCAGCCGCCACTGCAGCAGCCGCCCCTGGAGCAGCCACCCCTGCAGCTGCCGCGGAGCTCTCGCTCTAGAGTGGGAGCGGCATCGCCGTTGCTGCCGTCGTGCGCCTGCCCTTCTCGCCACTTGAGAGCACTGCCCTGCCCGTACTGCCCGTACTGTTGTTACTATTGTCACGCGTCGCCCGCGTGAGTCCCGAACCCCCCAACAGCTTCGTGAGTGGTCCACTAATTGGGGTTGTCGGGGTGGCAGTAGTGGGAGTCGTCCTGGAGTGGGTAGTTCGGGAGTTTCTTGTAGTGGCCCGGTGCAGCAGCAGCGTTGTTCGCGCGAGACTCTTTCACCCTAGCAGCTTCGTGAACAGTACGCTCAAAGTGGAGGGTCGCTAAACACTGCTCGCTGCTTGTACGTTATTAGAACGGGTGTCCCGACTGGTCAGACTTGCAGGACGCGTGGTCACACAGAGTCCCGGAGCTTCGCGCGTATGAGCGACACTTGGTGTACAGAGTTTGGCGACGACGCTGAGCTCCCTGACTAGGTGGAGCTGCTTAAGCAGAGGGTAGATATCTTTGCTCTTGACAATGATGCTATTCTCATTGCAATTTATGCATTGTCTACTAGTGCCGAGGGAGTCTGTCACCTGTGTGTGCCGCCTGACCCCGGTATCGAGTCTGCTACTCTAGGTGCTGGTGAGGCTGCTGCTCTAGGTGCTGATGCATCTGCTGCCCCAGGTGCTGGTGAGTCTGCTCTCTCAGGTACCACGACGACTCACGCCTTACCCACCTTCACCCTTGACTCGGGTGCTTCCCGCTCCTTCTTTCGAGACCGCACCACGCTTACGCCGCTTAGTCGGCCGGTTGCGGTCTCCCTGGTGGACCCCTCTGGGGGTTCTGTCCTTGCTAGCTTCTCCACTGTCTTACCGTGCCCGGCAGCCCCCTCTGGCACCCTGTCAGGTCTCTACCTTCCCTTGTTCTCTACGAACTTGGTGACTGGACCTGATCTACAGGATAAGGGGGTTGACCAGTTCACTCCTACGAGTCAGCGGGTGACCCACTGCACGTGTGCTCGCACAGGCCGACACTTGGCCACGTTCACCCGTCGGCCGGGGTTGAGCTTGTACACAATTACTACTGAGTCTCCTCCGACTGCTGAATCTGGTCAGGTAGCTGTCTCGAGTCAGGTGTTTGCTGCAGCGTCCAGGTCTGGTCCTGAGTCTGCTCCCTGCTCGTGTTGTCTCCTGTCCCACCAGATTCTCCTTTGGCACCACCGCCTTGGTCACCCCTCCCTGCCTTGTCTCCGAGGCATGGCCTCGCGTGTCCTTGTCTCTGGTCTTCCCCGGTCTCTTCCTCCCCTACCTCCGGGGACTGCCCCTACCTGCGTCCCCTGTGTCGAGGGGCAAAATCGCGCCGCCCCTCACTCCTCCGAGTTTCCTCCGACACAGGCTCCGCTGTATACTCTTCACATGAACGTGTGGGGCCCCGCCCACGTCCGTGGACAGGGGCACGAGCGTTAATTCCTGTTGGTGGTTGACAACTACTCGCGTTACAGCACAGTCTTACCCTTGCGCAGCAAGGGTGACGTCACTGAGGTGTTGATCGACTGGATCCGCGCAGCTCGTCTCCAACTCAGAGAGAGTTTCAGCTCGGACTTTCCTGTTCTGCGTCTGCACTCGAACAGAGGCGGGGAGTTTTCCTCTGCCCCTCAGAGAGCCTTCTGTCGTGCACAGGGCATCCGTCAGACCTTCACGCTTCCGGCGTCTCCACGGCAAAAAAGGATTGCTGAGCGCCGCATTGGCATGGTCATGGACGTCGCTCGTACGTCCATGATCCATGCAGCTGCCCCCCATTTTCTGTGGCCGTTTGCGGTTCAGTACGCAGCGCATCAGCTCAACCTTCAGCCCCGGGTCTCTTTGCCTGAGACCTCCCCCACCTTGCGGTGGACGAGGAAGGTTGGAGATGCGTCTGCGTTTCGGGTCTGGGGATCTCGGGCGTTTGTCCGGGACTTGTCTGCGGACAAGCTGTCCCCCCGTGCTGTTCCCTGCGTTTTCCTTGGCTTCCCCCCTGACGCGCCTGGGTGGCAGTTTTACCACCCCACCTCGCGCCGCATTCTGTCCTCCCAGGACGTCACGTTTGACGAGTCGGTGCCTTACTACCGTCTCTTCCCCTACCGCACTGCGCCCCTCCCCCCGCCGCCGCTCTTCCTTACGCCAGGTCCTCCCCCGGTAGACCCCCTCCCCCCTCAGGGTCCTGCCCCGTCAGGTGTGTCCCAGGTAGATGTTGTCGAGCCTGTCGAGGTAGCTGTTTACTATGGTGCTGCTCGAGGTGCTGTGTGTGCAGGTGTCGGGTCTGGAAGTGCAGAGCCTGGGGGTGCTGAGTCCAGGGGTGCGGAGCCTGGGGGTGCTGAATCTGGGGGTGCTGAGCCTGGGGGTGCTGAGTCTGGGGGTGCGGAGCCTAGGGGTTCTGGGTCTGCTCGTGTGACCTCTCGCGGTACTTCGTAGAGGCGGGAGCCGCTCTCTCCGCAGGAGCTGCGCGAGTGGTTTGCCCGGCGCTGGAGCCGTGCTGCTAGAGCTGGAGGTACTACTGTTGCTGCTGGTCCCAAAGGTGCTCGTACTGGTGGTACTGGAGCTGCTGGGGCCGGGGGAGATTCTGGAGGTACTGCAGGAGCTGCTGGCGGTATTGGAGCTACCGGTCCTACTGGATTTGGTGCTGCTGGAGCTCTTGGAGTTACTGGAGCTGGAGCTGCTGGGGGTGTCGGCGCTGGTGGTTGTGTTGGCGCTGGTGGTTCTGCTGGCGGTAGTGCGTGTGAGGGTGCTGGAGTTGGCGCTGTTGGCGCTGGCGGTGCTGTTGACACTGGTGCTGCCACTGGGGGTACTTGTGATGTCCCTAGTGGTTCTGAAGGCGCAGCGCAGCCGCGGTCGTACTTCGTTCCGCTACATGAGCAGGTTCTTGGTCCCCCACCCTCTACTGGTCCTAATCCTCCCTTAGAGTGTCCAAAGCCTATCCAGTCGCAGTCACAGTTACACCCCGCCTCCCCCCTGCCTGCTCCTTCTCCCTACACTAGTCCTATTAGAGGTCTTGCTGAGCGTCGTGAGCCTGCGTCTAGTCGTGCATCGTCTGTTCGTGCTGCTCGCACTAGTCGTCGTGCTCCGCGTCCATGTACTCCTTCGGTCCCAAGCACACCAGATGGCACTGCGTCCGTCCACTACTCCTCTGCTTGTCCCGTTGCCGTCTCCTCCAGAGTCCTCTCTTCCTGTCTTTGCTAACCCGCAGTCTGACTCTCTCCGTGCTGCCAGTCCTACTATCACGCATTTCCTAGCTACTATTGTGAATGACCCTTCCTTTGAGTCCACTGCTGCGTCTGCATTAGTTGCTGATATTGTCGACTTTGCTGTTCGCTGTCGTCTAGACTACGCTGCTAGTCTCATTGCTGAGTCTGCGTCTGTCTGTCCTCCGTCCGTCGGGGGTGAGTGTGCTCTTAGCACAGACATCCTTGAGGATAGGCAGGAGGAGTTCCTGTGTTTTGTTGCTCCTTTGCCTCATCTCGTGTCCACGTTGATTGCCTCTGAGGGAGACCCGGATGCACCAGACATCCTCAATCGTACGCTGAGGCGATCAAGGGTCCCTACTCCTCTCAGTGGCAGTCGGCCATGGATGCGGAGATGGCTTCCTGGAAGTCCACAGGCACCTCTGTCGATGAGGTTCCCTCACCTGGGGCAAACATCGTCAGTGGCATGTGGATTTTCAGGGTGAAGCGGCCGCGAGGTTCTCCGCCTGTTTTCAAGGCGCGTTACGTGGCTCGAGGCTTCAGTCAGCGGCATGGAGTTGACTACTTTCATACCTTCTCTCCCACCTTGAATATGACCACTCTTCGGGTGTTGCTGCACATAGCCGCTCAGCACGACTACGAGCTTCACTCTCTTGACTTCAGCACAGCTTTCCTACAAGGCAGCCTGCACGAGGAGATCTGGTTACGCCGCCCTCCTGGCGTCACTGGGTCATTCCTCCTCGTACCGTGTGGAGCCTCCGGCGGCCAGTCTACGGTCTCCGCCAGGCGCCCCATGAGTGGCACGACACACAGAGGACTACACTTGCGGCTCTTGGGTTTGCTCCTTCTACAGCCGACCCGTCGCTGTTTCTACGCACGGACACCTCTTTGCCGCCGTTCTACATCCTCGTGTACGTCGACGACTTGGTCTTTGCAACTGCTGACACTGCTAGACTCGCCCACGTGAAGTCCAAGCTGCAGAAGAGACACACGTGCACAGACCTGGGTGAACTGCGCAGCTACCTTGGCTTGCAGATCACCCGGGACAAAGCAGAGCGCACCATTACCCTGACTCAGTCACACATGGTGCAGCAGGTCCTTCAGCGCTTCAACTTCACGTACTCCTCGCCTCATGCCACTCCTCTGCCTACTCGCCACTCGCTCTCAGCTCTGCCTTCGGATGAGTCCGTAGAGTCAAGTGGCCCGTACCCAGAGCTTGTTGGCTGCCTCATGTACCTGATGACCTGCACACGACCTGACCTTGCATACCCTCTTAGCATTCTTGCACGCTATGTTGCTCCTGGAAGACACAGACTAGAGCACATGGCTGCAGCGAAGAGGGTGTTGCGCTACTTGTGCAGTACGTCGGGCAGGGGGCTAGTGCTTGGAGGGCGACGTCAAGTGGTCTTCACCGGTCATGCTGACGCTTCTTGGGCTGACGACCAGGCTACGCAGCGTTCGTCACAGGGTTACACCTTTAGCCTTGGCTCCGGCTCTGTTTCGTGGCGGTCTACCCGCTCGTCTTCTGTTCTCGGCTCCAGCTGTGAGGCTGAGATCTACGCGGGGGCCATGGTTGCACAAGAGCTACGCTGGCTCACCTACCTGCTGATTGACCTAGGAGAGCCGCCTCGTTCTCCTCCAGTTCTGTATGTAGACAACAAGGCCATGCTGGCCTTGTGTCGGGAGCACGGACTAGAGCATAGAACGAAGCACATTGCTCTTCGCTACTTCCTTGCTCGTGAGCTGCAGCAGCGTGGTCAGCTGCGCCTTGCTTACGTGGCCTCTGAGGCCAACACTGCTGATATCTTTACCAAGGCACTTCCGCGTGGTGATCATCAGCGTTTCTGTACGATGCTAGGTCTTGTGCCTACTTGGCCTCACTTACTCACTTCTTAACCTTGATTGTACTGTGATCTTTCTATACTTGCACTTGCTTGTTTGCCTTTATATATGATCTTGCATGTGAACTGGCCTTTTTGGCCTTGCTCTTGTGCTCGGATTGTGTGGTGACGTTTTGATCCACCCTGAGCTTGCTTTGCTTTGCTTGACTGGTCTTGTGACCTCTTGTTCTCCCCCACTTTTCCTATGGAGGTGTGTCCAACTCATATGCTATGGTCTGTGTAGGCTGTAGTGGGGTAGACAATATGGGGTACAACACTTCTAGGTTTTCCTACTTGTACCCACATGCTTGCAAGTTCATTCATTCCTCATTTCTTCACACCTCTCCCCACCCCCTTTGCTTCCCCACCTTGAACCCCCTCTTCCCCTTTTTTCCCCTACCTTCCCCCTCTCTTGGAGGCTGCGCATCGGCCCATCCTTAGTGAAGCATCTGCTGGTGACGAGTGTGGCGGTGGTGGCACTGCATCCCAAAAATTCAACCGCTGAAATCGGTCCGAAGTTGCGGGATACCTTGGGGTATGCCTCCCTAAGTTACCCCATAGTTGCCTTGAAGATGTGTCGGAAACTTGGTCGTTCTGTCTCTCCTCTTGCCTTGTCCTTCCCAGCTCAGTACCTTCTTCCTTCTACCCCTGTCTTTGTCTCGTGTCCGCCCCTCCCTCTTGTCCCTCTCTTCTCTATGTCTCCTCTCCCCTTGTCTCACCCCATCAAGTTCCTCAACTCTCTCTTCATGCGTTGAGTGGCTACCCCTGCCTTTCCCTCTTTGTAAGCACTTGGCTCGCTGGCAACCCCCAGAGTCTCCCTAGCTCGGCTGACTGCAGGTGACTCTGAGTGGGCACTGGTACAAGGCTTGCTGGGATTGGCTCCTCCCTAGTAGGCTAACGCGAGTAGTAAGAAACTCTTAGCTGATAGAGGAAACATACAAGCAAGCAAATGAACCAGACCTGTGTTGCTTGCTTAAGTATGTGCACTGGGTTACCGTTGCCTGCAACGGTTGGTTTTGTTTCGTCAATTCTCTGATTTGGCGCTATTCGCCCCTGCCTACTTCGCTTCAAAGCTACTCACTACAATATCCTGTCATGCATTTATACTGCTAGGTCCTGCTTTCTCTTCTTCCGATTAAATGTATGACAGCTGTCGGAAACTTGGTCTTTCTGTCTCTCCTCTTGCCTTGTCCTTCCCTGCTCAGTACCTTCTTCCTTCTACCCCTGTCTTTGTCTCGTGTCCGCCCCTCCCTCTTGTCCCTCTCTTCTCTGTGTCTCCTCTCCCCTTGTCTCACCCCATCAAGTTCCTCAACTCTCTCTTCATGCGTTGAGTGGCTACCCCTGCCTTTCCCTCTTGCCCCCTCCTTGGCGCTAACCCTCGCTCTGGTAGGTATCGCCGATGGACCCCGTTTGTGAAAGGCTCTTCTCTGGTCTGCTCCGGCTGCGGAGGGCCTGGGGGTACTCGCTGGGGCCTTGCCTTAGCTACATTCGTCTGATGATCCCTCTTCTCTTGCCCCTTGTCTCCCACTAGTACTACCACTCCCGACTCTTTGACCTCTTTCACTTTCCACCTCTCAGTGCTGAGCCCTATATCCAGCATGTCTTGCCTGGCTTGTTTGACATATACTTCTTCTCCCACCCCCAACGGTGCCCCCTTTGCCCCTGCTTGCTCTTCTCTCCTTCTTTTGTAGCGCTGTGCGTCTCTGAGCTGGGCCACATGCAGGTTCTCTAAAGCTGCTGGCAGCATTTCCCGTAGGTACCTTGCCCTAACCTCGGCCAGCCCCACCCAAGCGTCTTCCGAGCTCACTGAGACCACATCGGTCAGTACTCGTGGCGCGTCTATGGGCAAGATAGGCTCCCTTCCCAGCAGCAGGTAGTACGGCGAGAAGTCCTTTAGCGCTGCCTGCTTACTGAAGCGGTAGCCGGCGACTACCCACGGGAGTCTCAGGTCCCAGTCCTTCTTGAATTGCTCCCCGTAAGCTCTCAGTCCTCTCTTCACCGTCTGCACAAACCGCTCTGTGAGCCCGTCACTCTGGGGGTGATACCTGGAGGTCCGCCGATGGGTAATACTGCTAGCCTTCAATAGCTTTTCGAATTCGCCCAAGAATTCTGAGCCCTGGTCTGTTAATACCTCCCCACATGCTCCGAACCGCGTCAACACCTATTCCTCAAATGCCTCTGCTATCCTGGCCGAGCTCTTACTCGGCAGCGCCTTCACCTCCACCCACTTACTGCCGTGTTCGATCATGATGAGTATGAACCGCTTCCCCTTTCGGCTGAGCGGCATTTCTCCGGCCATATCTAATGACCACCGAAATCCCAGGCCTCTGATGGGCAGCGAGTGCAGCTCTTCCCTCCCTCTCTCCATCTCGGCTTTGTTCCGGCTGCATAGTTCGCAAGAGCCCACCCACTCTTTAATGTCTCCTCTCATCCCAGCCCACCACCAGCCCGTCTCTATTAGCTGGCTTGTCCTCAGGCTGCCATAGTGCCCCAGCTGCCAGTGCACCCTCGCTATGATCTCTTCCCGTTCCTCTCGCCTCGGGACCAACTTCCATCCTTCCTTAGTGTTTTTCTGGAGCTGGTCCCGGAACCACCGGTAATGCAGGCCCCTGGCCCTGGCCCTTTCGCTTGCCGGTTCTGCCTCCGAGTTCTTTCCTTGGATCCACCCCAGCGTCTCTTCATCCTCCCAGACGTCTTCGGCTCCCTTTTGAGCCTTCCGTTTAGCTCCTTCCCCGTCGATTTCTCTCGCCAAAGCCACGAGGCACGCCTCTGGGCTCGCCGGTGGCGGGTTGCGGGATAGCCCGTCTACGTGTTGCAATGTTTTCCCTGCTCGGTGTCTAATGGTGAACTCATATTCCTGCAGCCGCATGGCCCATCGCGCGTTCCGGCCTGTCAAGGCCTGATTGGTCATCAGCCACGTCAGTGGCTGATGATCCGTGACTAACACGAATGGCCTCCCCTGTAAGTATACCCGGAAGTGGGTGATAGCCCAGACCGCCGCGAGCCCTTCCCCTTCGTATGAGCTATAGTTGGCTTCGGCAGGGTTACAGCTTCTGCTCGCAAAAGCCACCACCATCTCCTGTCCGTCCCTCTCCTGGCATAGGATTCCCCCCATGCCTGCGCTGCTCCAGTCAGTGTATAGTACGAACGGGTCTTCTTTACTGGGCAGTGTAAGGACGGTTCCCGTCTTCACTGCCTTAAGGAGGGCTTTGAATGCCCCCTGCTCCTCCTCTCCCCATTTCCACACCTGGTCCTCTCGCAGCAACCTGTTCAATACAGCGGCAGTACGGCTGAAGTTGGGCACGAATTTCCGGTAGTAGTTAAGGAAGCCCAGTACTGCCCTCAGCGTACTGCGGTCCTTAGGAGCGGGGACTCGGTCCAGGACCTCCACTTTCGCTTGCTGTATACTCAGCTGCCCCCCTTGTACTTCGAAGCCCAAATACTTCACTGTGCTGTTCCCGAAACTGCATTTCTTAGGGTGGCAGGTCAGCCCTGCTGCTTGAATGGCATCCAGCGTATCGCCCACGTCCTTCACGTGCTGCTCTGCGGATGCACTGAACACCACTACGTCGTCGATGTAGCAGGCTGCCGCCGGCACGTGCCTCAGCACTGAATCCATCACCCGCTGGAATAATGCTGGCGCGTTCTTCATGCCAAAGGGCATGAACTTCCACTCATACAGCCCCTCGGGTCCGTGGAAGGCTGTTTTCCTCCGGTCCTCTTCCTTGATCGGTATTTGGTTAAACCCCTGTCGGAGATCCAGCGTGCTAAACACTACTGCTCCTTGCAGCTGATCAAATATCTCTTCCGCCGATTGCATGGGGTACCGGTCCGCCACTGTCACTTTATTAAGTCCTCGGTAGTCCCCACACATTCTCCTGGCTGATACCTCTCCCGTGAGATCCTTCCTTGCTGCTACCACCGTCGCGGCTGCGTAATCACTGTCAGAAACCTGGATGAGCCCCGCTGCTAACAGCTCCGCGCACTTCTCCCGGCAGGTGTCCAAGTCGCCTGGACTCATCCTCCGCTTTCGTACGTATATGGGCATCTCGGTGTTCAGCTTCACCTGCATTTGATGCGATGTACATTGCCCCAGTTCGGATAAGGTGTAGGCAAACGTCTTGCGGTGCTGCTTCAGTACCTCCTGTAATGCCTGCGCTGGCTCTGCCCCCATTCCGGAGCCTATGGGCCAGGCATCCTCGGGTCCCCTCTCCTGGCTTGTCTTTTCTGTCTCAGTCTCCCCGTCTGGTGGCCGTACTCCTTGGTCTGTAGCCGTACTCCCGGCTTCCACGGCCATGCAGGCCCATCCTTCCAGGATACGCGCTTCCTGTTGCTCTTCTATGGCTCTCAGCTGGCGTTTCCGTTCCTCTATCTCCTCTTCCTCTCGGTACAGCTCACTGACTTCAATACCCCGTTGGAGCTCTTTCCTCTTTAGGTGCATGCGAATGGTTTCCACCAGCCACGCCATGACGTTCAGGTCCATGGCTCTGCCCAGTGCCGCCCTCCGTTGTGGCTCAGTCACCCGAGGGTGGGCAGTAGCTCCCAGCAGATGCCCCATGGCTAACTCTTGCTCTTCGGCCGTTGGTTGCTCCCATTGTTTCCCGATGACATCGTAGATCGTTCCGGGCCCGGGCAAGTCTCCCTCCATCACGAAGCCATAGGCGTCTACGTAGGACACGAGTGTCGGCAGCGCCTGTCTCGGCTTCTCCGGCACATTACACTGGTACTGGGACGGGTGGTCTGGCACCGTGACGGGCGCTGGCAGTCGGTTGGGGCCCAGGATGTCACTAACCAGTCTCGGTTCCGGCCGCTGCATCTGAGCCAGGGAGTGGCGCAACAGGGCTTCTGAGATCCCATTCTGCCAGTATCTCCTGGGCCGGTGCGCCCTGGACCCCAGCTGCGCCGCGTCTACCGCTTGCCCCCTACCGACAGCGGCTTCTACTTCGGCGAATGCCCGGTGTACGGGCTCTCTGCGATCGTAAGCGAAGTCCACGTTCTCCAGGATGTAGAGCACTTCCCCTTGCTTCTCCTAAACCATCTCCAACACCCGCTTTAGGTCCCTGAAAGAGGCCCCCCGTATGTCGGCCATTCCCATTCCTGGTCCGGCCCGAGAATAGCCCTGGCATTCCCATCCTGCCACAATAATGTCAATCTGCCCCCACTGCTCCAGAGTTTCCTCCGTGATATCCCGGACATCGTCCACCCCTTCCTCATACTCTGCGGGTAGGGCAGACTCGGCTAGCTGCTCGGGATATTCGGCCAGCAGCTGCCGGGCGTGATGCTGCGCCATTCGGCGCACCACCGGATCTCTTTCCACGTGAATCCACTTCCTCACTCTACATCCAGCACGCAACACCGCCGCCAGTCCTGTGCCGATGCCCCCGTACAGCTCCATGATGCACACTGCTCCTTCTAATGTCCAGAGCCTGGTTACTCTTTCTTTCAGCGAGGTCGGTTCTCGCCCCTGCCTCCTCCTCTCTATTCGCCGTTCGTACTCCTCCACGTATCTCTCCCAGCCCCAGTCGTCCAGCACCGGTCCCAGGTCAGCAGCCCGTGCTCCGTATGCCTCCCGAGGCTCTTGCTTCACGAATTTCACGGGCAAAGTACCCACGGAACTGGCAGCGTCCCAGTAGTGCACGCGGTACAGTACTTTCTCTTGCCAGGTACAGATGGTAGCGCCCACTCGGTAGAGCAAGTCCATGCCCACTAACGCGTCATAATCCTCCGACTCCGACACGCCACAGGTCACGCGGATACAGCATTCCTTGTCAGTGCCGGGACGTAGTACTATCTCGATGGGCCTTACTGTCCGTGGCATCCATTTCGGTTCTCCTCCCTCGGCGGTCATGAGCAGGATGCCCCTCGCCACGAGCCTCCCGGGCAAGTCGAGCTTCAGTTGTCTAGCTAGGCCTTTCCCGATCAGCACGTGATGAGCCCCGGTGTCGATGATCGCTTGCCCCACTGGCAACCCACCTACCGTCAGGCTCCCCTTTTCGGCTATCAGGACCGATGCCTGGCACACCAATCTCTCGTTAGGGTGGCGCCTCAGTTCGGAGGTACTGCTTCCCTCATGCACGTTGCCCCGTGGCTCACGTACTCGGCTCGTACGGCTTTCAGACGACTGAGTTCCCCGAATCCGAAGGTCAAGGTCCTCCCTCTCCCTTGGGAACGCCATAAAGCCGCTTGCTCGCAGATACTCGCCCTCACTTTCTTCCTCCCCTTCGATCTCCTCGTACGCCAGCATCGCTCTGGCTTTCTGCTCCACCTTCGGCTTTGCCTCCAGTCTCAGCTGTAACCGTTTGATCTCTGCCTGCAGCTCCTCTTTACTCGGGGTCTCTTCAGAGCGTTGCCGACTGTAGCAAGCTTCTTCCTTATGCCCCTTCCGCCCACAATTCCCACACACCGGCAGCTTCGGGCACTCTCGCTTCAAGTGGCCGGCTTCCCCACATTCGTGGCACCGTCGGGCGTCAGTCCGTGGTAGTCCCGTTAGAGGTGTCTCCGTCAGTGCCGCTGCTGCCCATGAGGACTTCGTTTTAGGACGTACCTCCCCATCCTCCAAATCTAGCATTCTCTGTGCGTGCTCCGTCCTTTTAGCCAAGCCGTAGACGTCCTTCAGGGTGACGTCTGCCCCTATGCCGTACACTGTGTTCCGCACCACATTCCGCAAATCGTCATCTAGGCCTCGGACGAACTTGCGCACCAGCAACCGTTCATCTCGGCTTTCCAGATCCTCTGCCAGCTCTCTCAGTCGACAGTAGTAGGCGAGCAGGGACTCATCCTTTCCTCGGCGAAACTCACGAAACTCTTCAACCCGCGCTTTGGTTTGCCCTAGAAATTCCTTTTTCAGCAGCTCGACAAACCGCTCGGTCGGGTTTCCGATCTCTCCACACGCTAGCTCCTCCAGCACTTCCTCCCGCGTCATGCGATAGAAGGTCTCGGCCTCTCCTGATAGCGTTACTACCATACGCCGGAAGAATTCAGCCGGGTCCAGCCCGTCCCGTTCCCAGCAGTACTGCACGGTCTCCAACTGCATCAGATAGTTCTTCAGGGTGGGCCCAACGCCGGGAATGCCCGTAAACCTCTCGGCTACCTCCAGCTTCGGTAGGGATCCTGCCTGCCACCGCTTGTCTGTAGACCGATCTGGTGGGGCGGCGGTTGACGGAGGCTCCGCCATTCGACTCGCAATAATCTCTCGCTGCGTCGGCGACTGGAACTCTCCCTCGGTCTGGCGTCGCAGCCAGGTCGCCTGTACCGGCATTTGGTTGGCTTCCATCCCCGGCATCAACCCCGGGGAGTTACTAACGGGGCGGCTCTCCCACCGTGCTCTCGCTTCCCGCGCCCAGCGCCTATCTTGGGGTGTCTCTCCTGGATCTGACGCGACGGCCCGAGCTGGTTCCATCGCCGCGCGTCGCCTTTGTTCACGTTGGTGCAGGGTCCGGTACGCACCGGTGATCGGCGCTGACGAACTCTTTGACTCCGCCGATGACTCTCGTTCCAACGCCGCTGTCGCGGCGGCGCGCCAGCTAGGTTCCGCTGAAATATCTTCTCTTCGATAGCTCAACCCTGAGCGTAATCTAAACCTATCGTTCATCCTAGCTTGGAAACAGCGATCTGTCGCATTTCCTTGCTTGTATGTTGTAAGCACTTGGCTCGCTGGCAACCCCCAGAGTCTCCCTAGCTCGGCTGACTGCAGGTGACTCTGAGTGGGCACTGGTACAAGGCTTGCTGGGATTGGCTCCTCCCTAGTAGGCTAACGCGAGTAGTAAGAAACTCTTAGCTGATAGAGGAAACATACAAGCAAGCAAATGAACCAGACCTGTGTTGCTTGCTTAAGTATGTGCACTGGGTTACCGTTGCCTGCAACGGTTGGTTTTGTTTCGTCAATTCTCTGATTTGGCGCTATTCGCCCCTGCCTACTTTGCTTCAAAGCTACTCACTACAATATCCTGTCATGCATTTATATTGCTAGGTCCTGCTTTCTCTTCTTCCGATTAAATGTATGACAGATGCCAACAAGAAACATTTGGGGAACAACGACGCGAGCGAAATTCGTCACAAAATCGTTTACAATCAAGAATTGGTTCTCGACAAATCAGGATGCAGCGAAATTTGACAGTCACATCAAGGAAACACCTCGTTGCTTCGGAACGAGGCTGGTCAGCTGGTTTGCTTGCACTGTTTCAACAACCGAAGCTGAAACCCAAGCAAGTTCAGGGTTAGTCTGTTATAACAATGGCAATGCTCATAATACAGCCACTTATAACGATCCTCCCCATATCAAGGTATAATGTGATGGGTTTCGCAGTGAGGCAGGCAGAATATTGCAGACCAATCACAGCTCTCCTTGTCACTACAGCAAGAGAGTTCATTCGTTAAGTACTTTACCGCCCTTCTTTGAGTGTGCTCACATTCTTCTCTGTCCATCACGCTATCTCTCCCACTCCATTTCTCCCGCGCTATGTCTCCTTAGCTCCGCGATCGTCGCCACATGCCGCATTACTTCCAAAAAGAGATTAGGTTCCTTATGTTTTTGCTGTTTCACCAGCTACGTTTGTGGAATTTTCCGTGTTTGCCGAGATTTAATGACGTGTTTTTTTTATTATTGCGTCTACATGGCAGATTACGAGTGGTTGGATCGATGCATGAATCCCGCCAACATCGCGACTGTTCTTCTCTAAATAGTTATCGTGAGGTGTTGGACTTAGTTTTCCAGGGAATACTGTCCGAGGTTTCAATGTTCAGCGCCGTTACTCCAGTGTGGCTTCTTTTCATCGTTCTGATTGTCATAGGCGCTGTACTATTTGTCAGCCACCCGGCTGGTACTGGCTTTCTCCTCGTCATGGTGTTTCTTTCATTGCATTTTTTTGCCATTGCACCATGCTTGTGCAGACTCAACCCTTTTTCCTCGTGGGAAGACAATCGTCGTTAAGGGACAGCTGTGGTGTGGCGACATGGTAATGTTTCCCTGTTCGTGTGGTTTCTTGATGTGGTCTTATCACTTGCTGACATTTCTCTGCTTGTTTAATTCGTGACCTTGTTGTGACAGGCAATATTTTTTCACCATATTTTGAAGTTGTATTATACCTTGGAGAAATGTAGGTTTGTCGCAGTGCTATTTGTAGTTGTGTGCCTTCAATGGCATTCGTTACCATCTTATGTTGCTCAGAGTATGCATTTTTTTATGATCCCTGTAATGCTGATTTTTTTGTGCAACGAACTGTACTATGAACAGCTTAAACATCAATGTGTTAAAATGCTTATACACACGCCTGTGGAATTTTGTCGAAATGGATGGTTCATTTATTGTGTAACGAATAAAAAATGTCACGATCAAAGTGTATTGTCAAATTATAATATTGTGTAGGCTATAGTGGGGTAGCCTATATGGGGTACACATTTCTAGGGTTGCATATTTGTATCACTTCCATTCCTTAGTCATTCATTCTCGTTCTACTTTCCTCATGGTATCGAGCAGGTTCCCCCGTGGGAAGTGTGCCTAGGGCCCACCACATCGAGTTTCTTTTTTTTCCTGCCCGAAGCACACTCAGCCCGAGTCGCGCTCCGGGCTCTCACCTCGTCGAGCCGCCCTAGCGGCCCCCAACGCCCTAGCGGCCCCGCCGCTCGTCGATTCGGCCCTGCCGCCCTTTGCTGCGACCCCGCCGCTCGTCTCAGCAGCCCCGCCGCCCTTCGCTGCGGCCCCGCCGCCTCTCTCGCTGCGGCCCCGCCGCCCTTCTCAGCGGCCCCGCCGCCCTTCGCTGCGGCCCCGCCGCCCCACATTGCGGCCCCGCCGCCCCTCTTCGCGGCCCTGCCGCCCTTCGCTGCGGCTCCGCCGCCTCACATTGCGGCCCCGCCGCCCTTCTTCGCGGCCCTGCTGCCCTTCACTGCGGCCCCGCCGCCCCACTCAGCGGCCCCGCCGCCCTTCTTTGCGGCCCCGCCGACTCACGCAGCGGCCCCGCCGCCCTTCGCTACGGCCCCGCCGCCCGTCTCAACGGCCCCGCCGCCCATCTCAGCGGCCCCGCCGCCCGTCTCAGCGGCACCGCCGCCCGTCTCAGCGGCCCCGCCGCCCGTCTCAGCGGCCCCGCCGCCCTTCGCTGCGGCCCTGCCGTCTCTCTCACAGCGGCCCCGCCGCCCTACTCAGCGGCCCCGCCGCCCTTCAACTACGGCCCCGTCGCCCTACTCAGCGGCCCCGCGGCCCTTCAACTACAGCCCCGCCGCCCTTCTCAGCGGCCCCGCCGCCCATCTCAGCGGCCCCGCCGCCCTTCACCAGCGGCCCTGCCGCCCCTTCACCGCCCGCGCCGCCCGAGCCGCCCGATCCGCCCGAGCCGCCCGAGCCGCCCGACCTGCCCGAGCCGCCCAAGCCGCCCAACCTGCCCGAGCCGCCCGAGCCGCCCGAGCCGCCCGACTCGCCCAAGCCGCCCGAGCCGCCCGACCAGCCCGAGCCGCCTAAGCCGCCCGAGCCACCCAAGCCGCCCAAGCCGCCCGAGCCGCCTGAGGAGCCGAGCCGCTGGTGCCCCAGAGCCGCAGTTGCTGCTGCGCTGTCCGAGCAGCCGTGTTGCCGTGTTGCTGTACTGCTGAGCTGCCCGACCCGCCCTGTCTGGTGAGAGCAGCGCTTCTGTCACTGCCCTGCCCCTGTTCTACAGTTGGTACCGCTAGTCTACTGCTGTCATGGCTATCCCCAGTATTCTCGCTTTTGACGCGGAGGGTCGAGCCATTGACTTTGAGGTTTGGGTAGATGACCTGCAGCTTTTCCTACAGTGCGATAGGGCAGACGGTCTCTCCCTCTTTGACCTCACCTCTGGCGCCTCTCCTGCCCCTGCTGCTGACGCTGACGCCACCGTTTGCTCCCAATGGGCCACGCCCGATGCTGCTGCACGTCTTGCTGTTCGTCGCCACCTACCTACCACTGAGCGCGCGCACTTTAGTCAGTACAAGAGTGCTCAGACCTTGTACGACGCTGTAGTTGCGCGCTACTCTTCCCCTGCCACTGCTGCACTGAGCCGCCTCATGCTACCGTACCTTTCCTGACCTTGCTGCCTTTCCCACAGTTGCTGACCTCATTACGCACCTCCGCACTAGTGACACTCGCTACCGCGCCAAGCTTCCTGCTGAGTTCTGCGCCAAGAACCCCCCCCCCCCCCCCCCCCCATGTACATCACTCTCTATTATATAGTCACCCGCCTCCCTGACGCCCTTCGCGTAGTCAGGGACCACTTCCTCTCAGTCTGTCCCACCACTCTCACTGTTGACCTCCTAGAGAAGGCCCTCCTAGCAGTGGAGAAGAGCATAGTCGCTGTAGGAGCCTCTCGTGGTAACCCTCGCACCCCCATCTTTGAGGGGTGTTCCCCTTCCCCCCTGTTGCCCTCTGTCGCCTCTGCTGCTGCGGCCGGCCTCGTTGGTCTTGAGTCGATCGGTGCGGCGTCTGCCCCTAGCGGGAGACGCCGCTCTGGCAAGGGCAAGGGGAGCAAGGGCGCGGGTGGAGCTAGCGGGGGTGGTGGAGGTGGCGGTGGAGGAGGCGGAGGGAGTGGGGGTGGCGGTGGGAGTGGTGGCGGGGGTGGAGGTGTCGGTGGCAGCAGTGGAGGCGGAGGCGGCGGAGGCGGTAGCGGTGGGAGCGGAGGCGGCGGTGGTGGCGGAGGTGGAGGCGGCGGTGGTGGAGGAGGTGGAGCTGGTCGGGGTGGGGCTTCGCAGCGGAGCGGCTCCGGTGGTGGTCAGCGCCAGCAGCTGCAGCAGCAGCAGCAACGTTCTCGGGACATCCCCCCTCCTCAGCAGCTCCGTGAGTGGTACACGCAGCGTCAGCGTGGTGGGGGTTTTGGTCCGTGCACCTACGTCCTTCGCTCCGGCGACCACGCGGGTGAGCAGTGTGGGGGTGCCCACCCCACCCAGCGCTGCTTTGGCCGCCTGACGGACGCTTGGCATCAGCAGTTCCCGGAGGCTAGTGAGATCCCCCGCTGGGGAGAGCTGTCTAGGGAAGGTGTCGCTATCTATGATCTTGACTTTGATGCTATCCTTGCTGCCATGTATGCTGTGACTATTAGTGATGAGGGTTACTGTTACTAGTGTTTCCCGCCCGACCCGAGCATTGGTACTGCTGCGCTAGGTGCTTGTGAGGCTGCTGCTCTAGGTGCCAGCGCGTTTGCGCCCTCAGGTACTGGTGAGGCTGCGCTCTCAGGTACCGCGTTGGCTTCGGCCTCCCTCACCTTCACACTGGACTCAGGGGCTTCTCGCTCCTTCTTTCGAGACCGCACCACACTCACGCCGCTTGGTCGGCCGGTTGCAGTCTCCCTGGCAGACCCCTCTCGGGGTCCTGTCCTCTCTCACTTCTCTATTGTCCTCCCGTGTCCGGCTGCCCCCTCTGGCACCTTGTTTGGCCTTTACCTCCCCTGGTTCTCGACGAACTTGGTGAGTGGTGCTGACCTGCAGGATGCGGGGGTTCACCAATTTACTCCTGCGAGTCAGCGGGTGACCCACTGCTCGGATGCACGCACGGGCCGGCACCTGGCCACGTTTTCTCGTCGGCCGGGGTCGAGCCTCTACACCCTGACCACTGGGTCCCCTCCTGTCCCTGCGTCTGGCCAGGTAGCTGCATCGGGTCAGGTGTTTGCTGCAGCGTCCAGGTCTGGTCCTGAGTCTGCCCTCTGCTCGTGTCGCCTCCTGTCTCACGAGACTCTCCTGTGGCACCACCGTCTTGGTCACCCCTCCTTTCCTCGTCTCCGAGGCATGGCTTCCCGTGTCCTTGTCTCTGGTCTTCCCCGGTCCCTCCCTCCCCTTCCTCCGGGGCCTGGTCCTTCCTGTGTCCCCTGTGTCGAGGGGCGGCTCCGGGCTGCCCCTCACTCCTCTCAGTTTCCCCCGACAGAGGCCCCTTCTCCCCTTTTTCCCGGCCCCCTCCCCCCTTTGAAGAGAGAAACACCTCCGGAGAAGCCTCACAGAGAACTTCCAACAGCCTGGCGAGGTTACAAGTAAGGTCAAACATGACGCTGCACTTTCGCTGCTGCAGCTCCCACGCCTGCTGGTGCTGCTGCCGCCGGTTCTGCCGCCACCGCTGCTCCTCCTCCTGCTGCTGCAAGTCCTGCACCTCTTTCAGTGCCACTAGGAATTCTATGAGAGTCCAGTTGAGTGTGTTGAAAAGGCGGTTGAGGAAAGGCGAGAAAAGGTTCGGCTGGTGCAGGTACAACTGGTGGAGGGGGTGCTGGAAGAGAGGCGCGAAGAGGGAGGGCGTGGAGGAGGAGGAGGAGGAGAGGAGAGGGAGGGGAAGCTGGAGGGGCCTCCGAAGGGGTTGCTCACACAGAGACGCAGGAGAATCTAGGTGGTGGGTGGGGGAGAGAGGTGCAAGCTGGTTGTGTATCAAAGGATCAGAAGGCGAATCTCCTGGAGGCGTGAAATGGGTTGAAAGAAATTGCTGAGCTGTGAAAAAGAGGAGGAGCATATGCGTAAAGGCAATGGGGAGTCACCTGGGAGACAGAACCCTCCTGAGAGGCAGAGACACCTGAGGAAATACCTGAGAGACGGGTATCCAGAAGCGCTGGTGAAATGCGTTGAGAAGGCTGGGCATGAAGCACGTGCGGGCAGCCTTGTTTGTCTCTAGTGCGACGGAGAAGGGCGGCAGCTGTAGCAACACAGAGAGCGTCTGTAGCAGCTGGTCCCTGGTGTCTGGATTGGCGATCCTTGCATCGCTGAACCGCATGAGCAAGAAAGATATCTGTGAAAGAGAGAAAGAGAAAGACACGAATTTGTTCCGTGGGGATCTCAAACGGGGTTTCAAGATGTGTCGAAGAAAGATGGAAGGACAGGTGTAAGTAAGAGAAAGTGGATAGAAACTTGGGACGGTGTAGTGAAGATGGGGATCTGGGTAAGAGCATGTGCAGGTGTTTCCATAGGGCGCGCGCATAGACCAAGGGCGCGAGGCGCGCGCGTGGACCAAGTTGAAGCTGTTGCTTTTGTATCACTCGTCAGAGAGAAAGCCATGCTAGAAAATATATCTCCCACGCCATTGCAAAGGGCACTTAACCAAGGTTTTTTCGGAGGAGAAAAAAAACGCAATGAAGTTCTGCAGATGGCTGTGCTAGACGAAAAAAACTAAAAACTAAGTATCCTACATGAGACTGAGACTGAGTATCCTTCGTTAAGTATCCTACATGAGAGTGAGAGGAGGACAAGGCGTGATGGATGGATGGTGTGGGAATTACAAAGGGCGCAAGGTGGTGCACGGAGTGGCGGAGGCGGAAGAGAGGCAGGTCGCAGCGCCTGAAGGCATGGAAGGCCTCGATCTAGAGAGACAACAGGGGGGAGAGATTGGAGGAGAGATGAGGGGAATGATGGGGGGAATGATGGGGGGAATGATGGGGGGAATGGATGCAGGAGAGGTGCGAGTGGGAGTGGTGCGAGTGGGAAAGGTGCGAGAGATGGAAGGGAAGGGGTGGGGGGAGAGGAAGTGGAGGGAGAGGTGAGGAAGGTGGAGGCAGAAGTTGCACTAAAGCGGGACGAGTGCAGTCAGGGAGACAGATGGGAGGAGATATGCATCCTTCCCAATCCATGGTTTTTAAGAAAACAACCCAGCATGGAAAATAAGCAAATACGTTGCACACTGAGCTCCCTCACAACACAACAACCCACCATGGCTTCCAAAGAGACCTCGGGCACGTACGCAAGATGTGGCCTTGCTTGCTGGTTTCTCTCGATCACATATTACACAAGGCAACAACCCACCATTTCTTCAAATAACAACGCACCATGGCTTCCAGGTAGATCTCGGGCACGTAGGCAAAGATGTGGCTCGGCTTGCTGGCAGCCAACAGCACCTAGTGCCCCTCTTCCGCACACCATGATCACATATGACAGCAACCCACCACGCCTTCAACATAGCAACAGCGCACCATGGCTTCCAGGTAGACCTCGGGCACGTAGGCAAAGATGTGGCCCGGCTTGCTGGCAGCCAATAGCACCTAGTGCCCCTCTTCCGCACACTATGATCACACAGGACAGCAACCCACCACGCCTTCAACATAGCAACAACGCACCATGGCGTCCAGGTAGACCTCGGGCACATAGGCAAAGATGTGGCCCCGCTTGCTCGCAGCCAGCAGCAGCAAGCTCACCCTCCTGCTCACCCCCACCAGCGCCCTCTGCTTCCACGCCGCACCGCCCAGCACCGCTCTCCACCACACTGCAAGCCTCACACTCTCATCCACGTCCTCTCGGAACACCTGCTTCGCCTCCCTCAACTGCTACGCCCGCACTGACCCTCCCAAGGCCCCTCTAGATGCACCTCCCCGGATGCACCTCCCCCAGATGCACCTCCCCCAGATGCACCTCCCCTAGATGCACCTCCCCCAGATGCACCTCCCTTGGCAGCTGTACCTCCCCCAGAGGCTCCCGCAGTTCCCCCTGTTGCTGCCACTGCAGGTACACCCGCCCCTGCTGCCGCTCCTGCAGCGCCCACATCAGCCCCCTCTTCCTCCCCTGCCGCTGCCCCTGCCGCTGCCCCTGCCCCTTGGCCTGCCCCTGTCGCCGCCCCTGTTGCCGCCCCTGTCGCCGCCCCTGTCGCCGCCCCTGTGCCTGCCTCTCCACCTGTCCCCAACCCCCCTGCAGCGCCCCCTGTTGCAACTCCCTCCGTGCGCCCCCCCATGGCAGCAGCGATCTTCCTGTCCGCATCTTCCAGCTGCGCCACTGCCTGCACCATGCCCTGCTACTGCAGTGTTGCCTGGGGAACGGGGGAGGGGGAGGGGGCGGGAGAGGGAGTGGTGGGAGAGAGGTGAAGGCGGGAGTAGGAGGGATGGAGGAAGGCTTCGATCTGTCTGTCCTGTCCGCGTCCAGCTGTGCCACCGCTTGCACCATGCCCTGCTGCTGTAGCGCCGCCTGGGGAGGGTTGGAGCGGGAGGCGGAAGGGAGGGGAGGGAGCGGAGAGAAGGGAGGATGGAAGGGAAGGACGAGAAGGTAAAAGCCTTTAGAAGAGAGGAAAGGAGGTGGGGAAGGAAGAGAAGGAGGGTGTTGTGGCAGCGGGCCGCAGAAGCAGCCAACAGCATGAGTATCATGGCCTGTGAGGCACTCAGCTCATGGCTCTTGACGCACACTGGCTGACTGACTGACTGACTGACTGAATGACGGACGGACGGACCTGTTTGAAGGCACCCACGCCCCTGAGGTGGAACAGCAGCACTGCCATGTCCAGCAGAAGCACCTCCCTCTCATCCTCCTCCCCCTTCCCCCTCTCCGCCTTCTCCTCACCCCTCTCCTCCCCCTCACGTTCAACATCCCCCTCACTCCTCCCTCCTCCTATTTCCCTCTCTTGCACTCCCTCTGCTCTCCTCCCCCCGCCTGCTCCCCCTCCTTCCCCTGTACCTCCTCCCCCCGTCCCCCGCTCCTCACTTCTCCTCTCCCCCGTTCCCCCACTCGCCTCCCCCTCCCCCTCCTCTCCTGCCGCCCAATGATCATCATCCACGTCATCATCACTCCATGCCACGCTGGCAAAGTCCTGGGGAGCGGAGAGGGGGAAGGCCTTGGCCACGTGGCTGAACAGCCCGCCTAGGTGTGGCAAGTCAAAGTAATGCAAATCCGGGTGCAAGAAGAAGGCCACAGGAAACTTCCACGGCCCGTGACGCTGCAGGTAACCCCCTTGCAGGGATGCCAGCAGTGCCGGTGGCACCTAAGCTGATGCCTGCAGTGGCAATGGCTGTAACAGCTGCTATGCTACTGCTGCTATCCAAGGCACTGCTTGCCTCTTGACGCTGCTCCTGATGGCCCCAGAGGGGGTTCTTGGCCACGGAAGCATTGATACTTCCTCGCTCTCTTCCTCCTCTTCCTCTTCCCCCTCCTCCTCCTCCTCCTCTTCCTCCTCCTCTTCCTCCACTTCCCATCCCTCCCTCTCTACCTTCCCCACCCGCCTACCCTCCCTCCCTGACGTTCCTCTTTCAAAATCAACCTCCATTCCCTCTGCTTCTCCCTCTCTTCCACTCCCTGATTCTACTAAGACATGTGACCCTCTTAAAACCCCAGCTCTCTTTGTCTTCTGCAGTTTCCCGCCTCCACGGCCCACTAGCCCCGCCCACAACAGCCGGAAGAGGACAAAAAACGCCGTCACCAGCACGCTACTATCCGAGAGCCCGGGCGGCCTAATATTCCTGTTTGCCGCCCGGTTCTTGCGGATCAGGCTCCTCAAAAACGGTGCAAGCACGCCACCAGTCGCAAGCGAATAAGTCGACGAAGCCCCGGTCATGCTCTTACAGGGTACAAAGAAGAGGAGAGAGCGGCAGAGCGACACTTGGCAGAGCTCCACCCTAGACGTTGCCTTCACAAGCGCCTTCTTGCTTTCTTCCAAGCCTGCTTCGCTACAGTCGTCCTCCTTGGAGCCACCCCACCACAGCGAGGGAAACAGCCTCTGCAGATCCACCTTCGTAGCTACTCTGCGTGTCAGAAATGCCTCTAGATTCGAGGAGAATCTGTCTGCAGCCCACCATGCGCTTAGTACCTCCTGTCGCTTAGCTAAGTGGCAGGCTAGGGATAGGTACGGGTACGGATCCCGCCCCTCTTGCCAAACCTCTTGGGGTTTTCCCGAGCTGGAAACTGCTTGTGCTCCTGCACCGGCTAGGTTCGGCACTGTGAACGCAGCCGAACCTACGAGGGAGGTTCGGGAGTAGAAGGCTAGGGCGTCCATGAGAGCCGGAATGATGCCGGACCACTCATGGTCCTCCAGACACAGGTGAAGCGAGTCCATTACTCGGTCCACCATCCTCCATCCTTGCTGCTTTTGCTGCTTCTGCTGCTTCTGCTGCTGCTACTGCTGCTGCTGATGGAGGAGGAGAGGCAGCAGGGAGGCCCATACAGCATACCCCCCTCGCACCGACCCCACACCCTCTCCCACTCCTCCCCCTCCTTTGCCCTCCCCTGCCCTCCTCCCCATCTGTCTCTGCACCTCCATTCGCGCCCCCCCCCCCCCCCCCCCCCCCCCCCGGCCAGCAGCAACGGCCCGAGCCTCTCACACAGGAGCTCCACCAGGAGAACCTCGTCATCCGGGCCTAGCGGACATGTTCGGAATGGCAGGCTCGATGGGGGGCTGTGGGGGAGCGAGGAGGAGGTATGTGGAACAGGGGAGGAGAACGAGGAGGGGAGGGAGGAGGGAAGGGAGGTGAGGTGCAGCAGGCCAGAAAGGCAGTGGAGGAGGTAGGAGGAGCACGCAGCTACATCCAAGTCTGCAACACGAGGGGCACCTGCTGTGCTGTCTGCTGTGCGTAGATGGGAGTGCGGGTGGGGCGAGGTGGGTTGCAGGGTAGGCAGGATAAAGTGGCCAACGTGGGTGGGGAGTGAGGCAGGGTCGATGGGAGACGGAGGCGAATGCACGGAAGCAGCAGCTGCAGCACTGTCGGTACGGGCAAAAGCCGCACCAGCAACATCTGTAGCAGCGGGGGCAGCAGTAGAAGCAGCCGTGGCAGCAGCACCAGCAGCAGCATCTGTTGTAATTTTATATTTCATACAACATACATAGGCTAGAAGTGTAGCACATTTATAAATTGGGGGGTTGCTTAGTGTACCCTCCAGCCACATTTTGTGGTTGGTTGGGATTGGTCCTTAACCAATCCCAGCCAACACACATTTGTGGTTGCTTGGGTCACAAGCAAGCTCACCCATTGGCCAACGTATTGGCCAATAGGGTAAGCTTTCCTCTCATCTCTCTCTTGCTCATTGTTTGTACTAAAGAGCCTCTTGGCTCATTATTCAATGTATCAATTCTCTCTCTTCTAACATGGTATCATGAGCTAATGGCTCACGCCTACCTCCCTCGGTCCTTAGGCCACCCTCTCCTCCCCGTTCCTCATATCTAGCCCTACCCACGAAGCTGCCCTCCCTTCACGCGCCCTTTAAACACTGTCCTCCCTCCCCGTGCGCCCCCTAAGGCGCTGCCCTCCAAGGCACGTCCAGATCTGCAACTCTAGCGCCCAGATCTGCACTCCCCGCGCTCAGATCTGCAACTCCACCGCCCAGATCTGCACTCCCTGCGACCAGATCTACTCCTCCCGCGCCTAGATCTGGTCATTCCGCGCCTAGATCTGGATTCCGCGCCACCAGATCTCCTCCTCCCGCGCCCAGATCTGAACATTTCGCACCCAGATCTGCACTCCGCACGCCCAGATCTGCACTCCGCCTGCCTAGATCCGCCCTTTGCGCGCTCAGATCTGCCCTCCGCGTGACCAGATCTGCACTCCGCGCGACCAGATGTGCACTCCGCGCGACCAGATCTGCACCCCGCGCGACCACATCTGCACTTCGCACGCCCAGATCTGCACTTCGCGCGCCCAGATCTGCCCTCCGCGCGCCCAGATCTGCACTCCGCGCGACCAGATCTGCACTCCGCGCGACCAGATCTGCACTCCGCGCGACCAGATCTGCACACCGCGCGACCACATCTGCACTTCGCGCACCCAGATCTGCCCTCCGCGCGCCCAGATCTGCACTCTGCGCGACCAGATCTGCACTCCGCGCGACCAGATCTGCACTCCGCGCGACCACATCTGCACTTCGCACGCACAGATCTGCCCTCCGCCCAAATCTGCACTCCGCGCAACCAGATCTGCACTCCGCGCGACCAGATCTGCCCTCCGCGCGACCAGATCTGCCCTCCGCGCGACCAGATCTGCCCTCCGCACGACCAGATCTGCATCTCCCGCGCTGAAATCTGACCATTTCGCACCCATCTCTGCACGTCCCGCTCGTTTGCCGCGGGCTGTCCCGCGTGCGTTCGCCACGAGCTTCCCAGACGCGCGGATCTGCCGCACGGCTGCCCTCTTCGTCCCCTCCCCCCCCCCTCTCTCCCTTCCTCCTCCCATCCTACCTGCAGCAGCACCTGCAGCGGCACCACGAGCAGCACCCTTCCCCCGTGCATCCCCCATAGCATCGCCCTCCTCCTCCTCCACCTTCCCCACCCTCCGCTCCTCCCTTCCTCCTCCCATCCTACCCGCAGCAGCATCCACAGCGGCACCAGCTGCAGAACCAGCAGCGGCACGGGCAGCAGGGCCAGCAGCAGCATTGGCAACAGTACCCTCGCATCATCCTCCTCCTGCCCTAGCCTCTACCCACCCTCATCTCTATGGCATCGTCGTCCGATTCTTCCGCCGACCTTGCCACTGTTGACGCACTCGAGTTGTTGCCTGACAACTCTGTGTCAGAACATTATAGCTTACTCTTTTATGTAGGCTATAGTGGGGTATCCCATAGGGGGTACAACCCAATTAGGGTTTCATATTTGTACTCACTTCATTTCATAGTGCACTCATTCTCGTTCAGTTTTCCACATGGTATAGAGCAGGTTCCTCTGTGGGAACTGTGCCTAGGGCCCACCACTCGAAATTGTTTTTTTCCTGCCCAAAGCGCACTCATCCCGAGTCGCGCCTCGGGCCACTCCTTCCCCGAGCCGCCCTAGCGGCCGGCCTTACCCTCGCGGCCCCGCCACCCAGTGAACGCGGCCCCGCCGCCTCTTCTCTCGCGGCCCCGCCGCCCAAGCGCTCGCGGCCCCCGCCGTCCCTGATCTCGCGGCCCCGCCGCCCCAGCGCTCCCGGCCCCGCCGTCCCTGATACACGGCCCCGCTGCCCAAGCACTCGCGGCCCCCGCCGTCCCTGATCTCGCGGCCCCGCCGCCCCAACGCTCCTGGCCCCGCCGCCCCTGATACGCGGCCCCGCCGCCCCAGCGCCCGCGGCCCCGCCGTCCCTGATCTCACGGCCCCGCCGCCCCAGCGCTCACGGCCCCGCCGCCCCTGATCTCGTGGCCCCGCCGCCCCAGCGCTCCCGGCCCCGCCGCCCCTGTTACGCGGCCCCGCCGCCCCAGCGCTCCTGGCCCCGCCGCCCCTGATACGCGGCCCCGCCGCCCCAGCGCCCGCGGCCTCGCCGTCCCTGATCTCACGGCCCCGCCGCCCCAGCGCTCACGGCCCCGCCGCCCCTGATCTCACGGCCCCGCCGCCCCAGCGCTCCCGGCCCCGCCGCCCCTGTTACGCGGCCCCGCCGCCCCAGCGCTCCCGGCCCCGCCGCCCCTGATACGCGGCCTCGCCGTCCCTGATCTCACGGCCCCGCCGCCCCAGCACTCACGGCCCCGCCGCCCCTTGCTCTCGAGCCGCCCAACTGCAGCAGCCGAGCCGCCGGACCACCGAGCAGCAGTGCAGCCGAGCCGCCCTTGCACCCGAGCCGCCTGGGAGCCGAGCCGCCCGGGAGCCGAGTTGCTGAGTAGCCGGGCCGCCTTTTCTACCGAGCCGCCCGACCTGCCCTGCCCAGTTAGCACTGTACCGCTGTCGCTGCGTGCCCTTCCCCTACTGCTTGCACTGCTTCACTGTCGTCGTCATGGCTACCCCTAGTGTCCTCGCTTTTGACGCTGAGGGTCGAGCCGTAGACTTCGAGGTCTGGCTAGACGACCTGCAGCTGTTTTTACAGTGCGATAGGGCGGACGGTCTGTCTTTCTTTGACCTCACCTCTGGCGCCGTCCCTTCCCCTGCTGCTGATGCTGACGCCACTGTTCGCTCGCAGTGGGCCACGCGCGATGCTGCTGCACGTCTTGCTGTGCGTCGCCACTTGCCTACCGCTGAGCGCGCGCACTTTAGCCAGTAGAAGAGTGCCCAGACCTTGTACGACGCTGTAGTTGCGCGCTACTCCTCCCCTGCCTCTGCTGCACTGAGCCGCCTCATGCTCCCCTTCCTCTTCCCTGACCTTGCCGCCTTTCCCACTGTCGCTGATCTCATCACGCACCTCCGCACTAGTGACACTCGCTACCGCGCTGCGCTTCCTGCTGACTTCTGCGCTAAGAACCCACTCCCCCATGTACATCACTCTCTACTTCTTAGTCACTCGCCTCCCTGACTCCCTTCGTGTAGTCCGGGACCACTTCCTCGCGGTCTGTCCCACCACCCTCACAGTCGACAGCCTAGAGAAGGCCCTCCTTGCAGCAGAGAAGAGCATAGTCGCTGTAGGAGCCTCTCGAGGTGACCCCCGCGCCCCCATCTTTGAGGGGTGTTCTCCTTCCCCTCTCCTGCCCTCTGTCGCCTCTGCCGCTGCGGCCGACCTCGTAGGTCTTGAGTCGGTCGGTGCGGCGTCTGCCCCTAGCGGGAGACGCCGCTCTGGCAAGGGCAAGGGGGGCAAGGGAGCGGGTGGGGCCAGTGGGGGCGGTGGAGGTGGAGGTGGAGGCGGCGGAGGGAGTGGGAGTGGCGGTGGAGGTGGTAGCGGGGGTGGGGGTACTAGTGGCGGCAGTGGAAGCGGGGGTGGCGGCGGCGGTGGCGGTGGTAGCGGAGGTGGCGGAGGTGGCGGCGGTGGAGGCGGAGGCGGGGGAGGTGGAGGTGGAGGCGGGGGTGGCGGAGGTGGAGGTGGTAGGAGTGGAGCTTCGCAGCGGAGCGGCACTGGGGGAGGTCAGCGCCAGCAGCAGCAGCAGCAGCAGCATCATCGTTCTCGCGACGTCCCCACACCTCAGCAGCTCCGTGAGTGGTACACGCAGCGTCAGCGCGGTGGGGGTTTTGGTCCCTGCACCTACGTTCTCCGCACTGGCGACCGCGCTGGAGAGCAGTGTGGGGGCACCCACACCGCCCAGCGCTGCTTTGGCCGCCTCACGGACGCTTGGCGCCAGCAGTTCCCGGAGGCCGCGGAGATCCCCCGCTGGGGAGAGCTATCTAGGGCTGGTGTAGCTATCTTTGATCTTGATTTTGATGCTATCCTTGCTGCCATGTATGCTGTGACCATTAGTGATGAGGGTGACTGTTACCGGTGTTTCCCGCCCGACCCGGGCATTGGTACTACTGCTCTAGGTGCCGGTGAGACTTCTGCTCTAGGTGCCAGTGCGTCTGTGCTCTCAGGTGCTGGTGAGGCTGCTCTCTCAGGTACTAGTGCGTCTGGGCTCTCAGGTACTGCGTCGGCTTCAGCCTCCCTCACCTTCACTCTTGACTCTGGAGCGTCTCGCTCTTTCTTTCGGGACCGCACCACACTCACGCCGCTTAGTCGGCCGGTTGCGGTTTCCCTGGCTGACCCCTCTGGGGGTCCTGTCCTGCCTCGCTTCTCCACAGTCCTCCCGTGTCCGGCGGCTCCCTCTGGCACCCTGTCTGGTCTCTACCTCCCCTCGTTCTCTACGAACTTGGTGAGTGGTGCTGACCTACAGGATGTGGGAGTCCACCAGTTCACCCCTGCTCGTCAGCGAGTGACGCACTGCACAGAGGCTAGCACGGGTCGTCACCTGGCTACGTTTACACATCAGCCAGGGTCGAGCCTGTACACACTGACCACTGCTTCTCCTCCAGGTGCTGAGTCTGGTAGAGTCCCTTCGTCTGGTCAGGTGTTTGCTGCAGCGTCCAGGTCTGGTCCTGAGTCTGCCCCCTGTTCGTGTCGCCGTCTGTCTCACGAGACCCTCCTCTGGCACCACCTCCTTGGCCACCCCTCTCTGCGTCGGCTCAGAGGCATGGCCTCCCGTCTTCTTGTGTCTGGTCTCCCCCGGTCCCTCCCTCCCCTTCCTCAGGGCCCTGGCCCTGCCTGTGTCCCCTGTGTCGAGGGGCGCCAGCGTGCTGCCCCTCACTCCTCCCAGTTTCCTCCGACAGAGGCTCCGTTGCAGACGCTTCACATGGACGTGTGGGGCCCTGCCCGCGTCCGTGGACTCGGTCACGAGCGCTACTTCCTGTTGGTGGTTGACGACTACTCGCGTTACACCACAGTCTTCCCCTTGCGCAGCAAGGGTGATGTCACTGAGGTGCTGATCGACTGGATCCGCGCTGCTCGTCTCCAACTCAGGCAGAGCTTTGGCTCGGACTTTCCGGTGTTGCGTCTGCACTCGGACAGAGGCGGAGAGTTCTCCTCTGGCCTTCTGCGTGCCTACTGTCGTGCGCGAGGCATCCGCCAGACCTTCACGCTTCCGGACTCACCGCAGCAAAATGGGATTGCAGAGCGCCGCATTGGCATGGTCATGGACGTCGCTCGTACGTCTATGATGCATGCGGCTGCCCCCCATTTTCTGTGGCCGTTTGCGGTCAGGTACGCGGCGCATCAGATCAACCTCCACCCCAGGGTCTCCAGGCCGGAGACCTCCCCAGCCCTGCTGTGGACGGGGAAGGTTGGCGATGCGTCGGCGTTCTGGGTCTGGGGATCTCGGGCGTTTGTCCGCGACTTGTCTGCGGACAAGCTGTCCCCTCCCGCTGCTCCCTGCGTCTTCCTGGGGTTCCCCCCCGACGCCCCTGGGTGGCAGTTCTACCACCCCACCTCTCGACGTGTTCTGTCCTCCCAGGACGTCACGTTCGACGAGTCGGTACCCTACTACCGCCTCTTCCCCTACCGCACTCCGTCCCTCCCCCCGCCCCCGCTCTTCTTGGTACCAGGTCCCCCCCCGGTAGACCCCCTCCCCCCTCAGGGTCCTGCCCCTTCAGGTGTGTCCCAGGTAGACGCGGTCGAGCCTGTCGAGGTCACTGGTGACTCTGGTGCTGCTGCGGGAGCTGAGCCTGGGGGTGCTGAGCCTGGAGGTGCTACACTTGGGGGTGCTGAGCCTGGGGGTGCTGAGCCTGGGGGTGCTGAGCCTGGGGGTACTGAGTCTGGGGGTGCTGAGCGTGGGGGTGCTGGGCCTGGGGGTGCTGAGACTGGGGGTGCTGAGCCTAGGGGTGCTGAGACTGGGGGTGCTGAGACTGGGGGTGCTCCGCCTGGAGGTACTTCGTCTCGCCGAGAGCCACTCTCCCCACAGGAGCTGCGTGAGTGGTTTGCCCGACGCTGGAGGCGTGCTGCTGGTGCTGGAGGTTCTTCGGCTGCAGAGGGTGCTGCTGCCGAGCGTCCCGGAGGTGCTCGTACTGTGGGTGCTGGAGCTGCTGGGTCTGAGGGTTCTCCTGGAGCTGGTGCTGCTGAGGGTGTTGGCGCTGAGAATACCGCTGGCGGTCCGACTGGCAGTGCTCCTGTTGGTGCTGCTGGAGGTTCTGGAGCTACTGGAGGTGCTGCTGGAGGTGCTGCTGGAGCGGGTACTCCTACTGGGGGTACTGGTGCTGTCCCTGCTGTTTCTGGCGTAGCCACGCGGCCCCGACCGTACTTCGTTCCGCTCCGGCAGCAGGTTCTTGGTCTTACGCCTTCTCCTGGTGGTCCTCCTCCTCCATTAGAGGGTCCACAGCCTGTCTCGTCACAGTCCCAGCTACAGCCTGCCTCCCCTTCGCCTGCTCCTTCTCCCTACGCTGGTCCGACTGGAGGTCTTACTAAGCGTCGTGAGCCTGCGTCTCGTCCTGCGTCGCCTGTTCGTCCTGCGCGCACTAGTGGTCGCGGTTCTCGTCAGCGTCCTCCTCCTGTCCCTGGCACGCACCGGATGTCTCTGCGTCCGTCCACTGCTCCTTTGCGTGCCCCTTTGCCTTCTCCTTCTGCTTCCTCTCTTCCTGCTCTTGCCGACCCGGAGTCGAACTCTCTTCGTGCTGCTAGTCCTACTGTCACGCGTCTCCTTGCTACTGCTGTCACTGACCCTTCTTTCGAGTCTTCTGCTGCGTCTGCCCTTGTCACTGAGCTCGTCGACTTTGCTGCGCGCTGTCGTCTAGACTACGCTGCTTGTCTTGTCGCTGAGTCTGAGTCTGCCTGTCCTCCGTCCGTCCAGGGTGAGTGTGCCCTTGGCACGGACGTCCTTGAGGACACGCAGGAGGAGTTCCAGTGTCTGGCCGCCGCTTCACCTCATCTCGCGTCTGTACTGCTAGCCCCTGAGGGAGACCCGGATGCACTTGACATCCCGACTCCGCGCTCTTACGCGGAGGCGATAGAGGGTCCCTACTCCTCTCAGTGGCAGGCAGCTATGGATGCAGAGATGGCTTCCTGGAAGTCCACAGGCACCTACGTTGACGCTGTTCCCCCTCCTGGGGCGAACATAGTCAGTGGCATGTGGATCTTCAGGGTGAAGCGGCCACCGGGTTCTCCGCCTGTCTTCAAGGCGCGTTACGTGGCTCGTGGCTTCAGTCAGCGTCAGGGGGTTGACTACTTTCAGACCTTCTCCCCCACCCCGAAGATGACCACTCTTCGGGTACTGCTGCACGTTGCTGCTCACCGTGACTACGAGCTGCACTCTCTTGACTTCAGCACTTCTTTCTTGCAGGGCAGTCTGCACGAGGAGATCTGGCTGCGTCGCCCGCCTGGCTTCACTGGGTCTTTCCCTCCTGGAACCCAGTGGAGTCTCCGGCGTCCAGTCTACGGTCTCCGCCAGGCGCCACGTGAGTGGCACGACACACTGAGGACTACGCTGGCGGCACTTGGGTTTGCTCCTTCTACTGCCGACCCGTCGCTGTTTCTTCGCACCGACACCTCTCTGCCGCCGTTCTACATCCTCGTGTACGTCGACGACTTGGTCTTTGCCACAGCTGACACTGCTGGACTCGCCTACGTGAAGTCCGAGCTGCAGAAGAGACACACGTGCACTGACCTGGGTGAACTGCGCAGCTACCTTGGCTTGCAGATCACCCGGGACAGAGCACGCCGCACCATTACCTTGACTCAGTCACACATGGTGCAGCAGGTCCTTCAGCGCTTCGGCTTCACGTACTCCTCGCCTCAGGCCACTCCTCTGCCTACTCGCCACTCGCTCTCAGCTCTGCCTTCGGATGAGTCCGTAGAGTCGAGTGGCCCGTACCCAGAGCTTGTTGGCTGCCTCATGTACCTGATGACCTGCACACGACCTGACCTTGCATACCCTCTTAGCATTCTTGCACGCTATGTTGCTCCTGGGAGACACAGACCAGAGCACATGGCTGCAGCGAAGAGGGTGTTGCGCAGTACGTCGGGCATGGGGCTAGTGCTTGGAGGGCGCAGTCCAGTGGTCCTCACTGGGCACGCGGACGCTTCTTGGGCTGACGACCAGGCTACGCAACGGTCGTCACAGGGTTACACCTTCAGCCTTGGTTCCGGCTCTGTTTCGTGGCGGGCTACCCGCTCGTCTTCTGTTCTCGGCTCCAGTTGTGAGGCTGAGATCTACGCCGGGGCTATGGCTGCACAGGAGTTACGCTGGCTCACCTACCTGCTGTCCGACCTTGGAGAGCCGCCTCGTTCTCCTCCAGTCCTGTACGTAGACAACAAGGCCATGCTGGCCTTGTGTCGAGAGCAGCGACTGGAGCACAGGACAAAGCACATTGCTCTCCGCTACTTTCTTGCTCGTGAGCTACAGCAGCGTGGACAGTTGCGACTTGCGTACGTGGCCTCTGAGGCCAACACTGCTGATGTCTTCACCAAGGCACTTGCGCCTTGTGATCATCAGCGTTGTTGCACGCAGCTGGGTCTTGTGCCTGTCTTGCCTCACTTGCTCACTTCTTGACTTTGCTTGTACCTTGACCTATATATACTCTTGCTCTTACTTGCTTGACTCTTGTATATCTTTATATATGATCTTGCATGTGAACTGGCCTTGTGGCCCTTGAACTTGTGCTCGGAATGTGTGGTGACTTTGTGATCCACCCTGAGCTTTGCTTTGCTTTGCTTGACTGGTCTTGTGACCCCTTGTTCTCCCCCACTTTGCCTATGGGGGTGTGTCAGAACATTTTAGCTTACTCTTTTATGTAGGCTATAGTGGGGTATCCCATAGGGGGTACAACCCATTTAGGGTTTCATATTTGTACTCACTTCATTTCATAGTGCACTCATTCTCATTCAGTTTTCCACACTCTGCTGCTAATTGGCACTCTTATGCTCATTTCGTTGAGGTGCTCCTCTCCTCTGTTGTGGTCAGCGGCTACAACCTTCGCTCGGTTGTCTTTCAGGAAGGCGGTGGACTTCAGCCCGTGGCCCCCACCGCTCCTACTGGACCTGCCCCCGCCCACCCTGGCACCGAGCCCTCTCCCCCCGGTGATCCTCCCACCTTCGCGCCGAATGTCAACGACCCGCAGAGCTCGGAAACCGCCATTCGCACCTACCGCACCAATCTCCAAGAGCACCTGCGCCTGCAATTGTGTTACGAGGACGACAGGCGCATCAATGACGAGGCCGCTGCCCGCTACAACATGTACCAGGAGGACCTGGACACCTACACTACAGAACTTGTAGACTACACCACGAAAATTAATGCCTGGCGGGTTGCTGATCGGCGTGCGCTTGCCATTCTTCTCGCCACCATCCCCTCCTCCCTCAAACCCGAGCTCTCACCTACCTCCTCCTCCCACCTGTGGCGACTGCTAGTCGACCTTTTTGATCGGCAGGACGTTGCCACTCTTTACGCCCTTATCAAGGAGTTTGGAGCTCTCTCCATGGATTCCACTTCTGGCGCAGCTGCTTTCACTCGCCGTGTCTTAGACCTTGCTCGGCGCCTTGCAACACTCGATGTGGTGTACCCAGACACCGTCATCTGCTGCCACCTCCTCGAGGGCCTCACACTTGCCTTCGAGGCTCACAAGCTTGCTTACATGCAGCTTATCTCCAAGCACCACACCCCTGCCGAAGTCGCTCAGTGGATTATCACCACCGAAGCTGAGATCCTTCGCCACTCTTCCTCCAGAGCCGCAGCAGCCCTGTCGCGCAGCAGCCGGGGTGGACGTGGCGGTGGGCGTGGGGGTGGGCGTGGTGGTGGGCGTAGGGGTGGACGAGGGGGATTAGCAGGTCGCGGTGGTGCTGGCAGCAGTGGTGCGGGTCGTGGTACGGCACCTGCCTTTCCTCCCTGTCAGTACCTGCCTCGCTACAGTCCCACTCAGGGACAGCGCTGCGGCCAAACCACCCATGCCACTGAGACGTGCTTCAAGGCACTCAGTGATGAGTGGTTTGCCCGTGGCAACATCGGCACCCCTCCTCGCTGGTCCGCCCTCAACCCTCGTCCCACTCCCCTTGAGGTCCGTTCCTCTCCCCTTTATGAACCTCCCTCCTCCACCCACGCCCACCAGGCCCTCGCCCCTCCCCAGCAACAGCACCAGCAGCAGCAACAGTGGCAGCAGCTTGGGAATCAGCAGCAGGGGTCACAGCAGTATGGGCAGCAGCTTCTCCTCTCTCAGCTCCAGCAGCAGCTCCAGCATCTCCAGCAGCAGCTCGACCTCCAGCCACAACTGCCCCTCCTCCCTCCTCCTCCGGTTTCCCAGCAGCAACCCTTTCCTACCTGGAATGCTGGAAGTGCTGCCTCTGCAGCCCATCTCTCGGGTGCGTCCCCGGCGCCGTCTGCAGGTGGCAGTGTGACCGCTTTCCCTTCCTCTAGTTTTGTTGGTTTATTAGGTCAACCTGAATCTGTTGCATCTCCCATGTACCCTTCTTCTCCTAATGAAACTTCGTTCCAGTACTCTGCCTCACCTTCCTCCACCATTGACTTCATTCTGGACAGTGGAGCCACTGACACTGTCCTTCGCGACGCTGGTACACTGCGCCCTCTCCCCACACCAACCTCCCTCCTCGGCGCTGATAGCAGTTTTTCCATCCCTTGTCACAACACCTCCACCCTTCCCTGTCCTCTCTTTCCCTCAGGTACTGTCACCGGTCTCCACATTCCCTCCCTTCATACTAACCTCCTCTCCCAAAGGTCCCTCCAACAAGCCATGATCACCACTCTCATCCTAGGTGGTGCTAACCATTGTGACCTATACCAAACCTCCACAGGTCGTTTTCTCGCCCGTATTCCCTATTGTCCCTGCTCCCGTCTGTACACCCTTCGGGTTCCCCGCCCCCTCACCTTCCAAGTTGCCTCCCCCCCCCCCCTCCTTCCCCCCCCCCCCCTCCCCTCCCTCCCACTAACCCACCCCCCCCCCCCCCCCCCGCCCTCCTGACTCTGACTGTTCCTGTCGCTCCCTCTCCCACCCCACCATCCTCCTCCATCACAGGCTAGGCCACCCCAACTTCGCTACTCTGCGCTCCTCTGTCTCCTCCGGTCTCTGTCGAACTTAAAGTAGATTAAGTTGAAAGGTGAGGGGCCTAGGCTTAGTAGCCTAGGCCCTTAACTAGGTATCGAGCGGGTTTTCACCTAGGGTGAGAGTCGAGTGAGTTGAGGAAAATTGGAGAATGTGGTTTCACTAGAGGATTCGAGATACATATAGCAAAGGAACACATGAAGGGGTGCACCACCTACAAATTTAATAACTACACTACAGCTAGAACTTCATGCAGTTATAATAAATATAATTTTGACATCCCCCCGTAACTGCATGCAGGAATAGCTAAGTGTCGAGCACAACCTGCAGAGGTACACCAACGAGCAATAAAACAAGCAACAGCAGGTACTGCAGGCGGGCTAACTTTGAAAGGTTACCCCCTCCATCTCCTCACCCTCCTCCTTCCCCTCCCCCACACTGCTGCAGAAGCAGCAGAGAAAGGGGGAAGAGAGGAGAGGTGGAGAGACGGCTGCTTGTTGCCTCACACCCGCCACCCCGGTACCACTCCCCCTGCTCACCCACATCCTCACACCCTCCCCCCCCAGCAGCAGCTGCAGTGGTGGGACTGAAAGAAGGAGGAGGGGAAGGGAGAGAGTTGACCCACCGCTCCAACACCCTCCACCCCCATACCCTCCTCCCCACGGCTGCAGGGAGACAAGAGAAAGGGGGGGGTGGGAAGGAAGAAAGCCGCAGAGCGGCGAAGAGGCGTCGGTGCAGATGGGTCGGGGGCGGCAGCAGGGAGTGCAGGGGCGGAGAGGCCCGTCGCGGGCCAGTGCCACGGGGCGCACGACGGATAGGATAAAAGGGCCCGATCGTGTGCCTCGGGGCACACGACGAGCAGGGCACCATCGTGTGCCACGGGGCGCACGATGGGCAGATAAAGGGCACCGTCGCGTGCCACGGGGCGCGCGACGGGCAGGGTAGGAGTCACACGCCCGTGGGCGGGACAAAGTAAAACTAAAATCGTCACGCGCCCTAGGCGCGCGACCGGAAAATCTCAGCAGCGGAAGAGTAACGCAGGCCCACAGGCCAGGACGAAAACAGCTCCGATAACATGTCGAACTTAAAGTAGATTAAGTTGAAAGGTGAGGGGCCTAGGCTTAGTAGCCTAGGCCCTTAACTAGGTATCGAGCGGGTTTTCACCTAGGGTGAGAGTCGAGTGAGTTGAGGAAAATTGGAGAATGTGGTTTCACTATAGGATTCGAGATACATATAGCAAAGGAACACATGAAGGGGTGCACCACCTACAAATTTAATAACTACACTACAGCTAGAACTTCATGCAGTTATAATAAATATAATTTTGACAGTCTCCTCCACGGTCTCCCCTCCTCCCTCCCTCCCCTCCCCGAATCCCCTGCCCCCCCCCCCGCAACGTCTGCGTTCAGAGCAAGCTCAAGCAGCAGCCGCACCGGAGCTCCCCCTCCGCTGCTACGCAGCCACTTGATCTTGTTCACATGGACCTATGGGGCCCTAATCCCTCTCCCACTCGCCAGGGCCATCGCTACCTTCTTGTGCTTGTTGATGATCACAGTCGGTACTCGTCCGTCTCTCTCCTTCGGACGAAGGCGGATGCCCCGGCTGCGATCATCGCCTGGCTCGAGCGGGCAAACACCCATTTTAGGCGCCCTGTTCACCGCCTTCACTTTGATGGAGGTGGTGAGTTCCTTAACAACCAAGTCTCCTCCTATTGTCAGTCTCATGGCATCCTTCAGACTTACACCCTCCCTCACTCCCCACAGCAGAACGGCGTGGCTTAGAGTCGTGTTCGAGAGATCACCAAAACAGCCCGGTGTCTGCTTGTCCACGCCTCCTGCCCCCCTTCTCTTTGGGGCTACGCCCTCCTTCATGCCGCCCTCCTTACTAACCTTTACCCTCACCCCCTTCTCCCCTCCATCACCCCCACTGAGCTGTGGACGAAGGACAAGCCTGATGCCTCAACACTTCGTGCCTGGGGCTCTAAGGCACATGTCCTCATTCACCCCTCTGACCGCTTTCCTCCACCCACCATCCGGTCGTCTAATCCGCAGCCGGGATGTGGTCTTTGACGAGTCCACTCCCTACTACTCTCCCACATCTACTGACCCACTCCCCCCTCTCACCCGTCCCCTTGTCTGGTCTGACACCACCCCTCCCCCACTACTCCCTCCTCCCCCCATCCTCCCACCCCCCCCTTCTCCACCGTCCCAGTCCCATGGTGCCCCTCCCTCTTCTGGTGACATCTTTGACCCGGAACCTCTGTCTTCTCCTGTCTCCCCCACTCACTCCTCTCCTAGTACCCCTCCCCCCCCCCCCTTCCTCTCCCTTGCCACCAACCCGTCCTCCCCCTTCCTGCACCATACTCACCCGGTATCCCCACACCAGGTCACGTGACGGTATCCTTGGTGCACCGCCTCCCGTTACCCTCTCTACCTCTACCCTCCCCCCTCTCTCCCCCCTCCTCCGTCACTTCTTCCAGGCTGTCTTGCATCAGGCCCCTCATGCAACAGCCCCCTCAACCACCTCCTCTCCAGCAGCGGCACCGGCAGTGGGACCAGCAGCGGCAGCAGCAGCAGCGCCAGCAACCGCAGTAGCAGCAGGACCAGCAGCGGTAGCAGCAGCGGGAGCGGCATCGGCAGTAGCAGCGGGACCAGCAGCGGCACCAGCAGCACCAGCAGCGGCACCAGCAGCGGCACCAGCAGCAGTACCAGCACCGGCACCGGCAACGCCTCCACCAGCAGCACCAGCAGCGGCACCAGCAGTCATCCGCGCCTTCCACACCTCCCTCTCTGAGGACTCCCATGAAGAGCTCCTTGACCTCCACCTTTATGACCCCTCGCTTCTACCCATCACGTTCGACCTCTCTGGCACACCTGTCTTCGCCTTCTCCTCTGCTCCCTCCATTTTCGTTCCTACCACGTACAAGGAGGCAATGGCGTGCCCTGACGCTCCGCTATGGCTCGCCGCCATCATCAAGAAGCTGGAGGCCTTTATCGGCAACTCCTCTTTTGTCGATGTGCCCCCCTACGAACCTGGTGAAAGGAAAGTGGGTGTTTCGCGTCAAGCAGCTGCCAGGGGAGCCACCCGTTTATAAGGCTCGTTACTGCGCCGTTTATGGTTTTGACTTCTTCGATACCTTCTCCCCTACTGCGAAGCCTGCTACTGTTCGCGCCGTGCTCGACCTCGCCGCTCGCCTCAATATGGAGATCCACTCGATGGACGTTTCTAACGCCTTCCTAAAAGGCGTCCTTCGCGAGCTTATCTACATGGAGCGTCCAACCGGCTTTCACCTCCCCTTCCCAGCAGACTCTGTCTAGCAGCTGCGTCGACTGGTGTATGGACTCCAACAGGCCCCGAGGGAGTGGCATGCTAAACTTGCCGCCACCCTTGCTGAACTTGGGTTCCGCACCTCCCGCTCTGACGCCAGCCTCTTCCTCCGCACCTCCCCTTCCCCATTTTACATCCTTGTGTATGTCGATGACATGATTCTGCTCACTGCCGACCTTGGAGAGTTGGAGCATGTTAAGGCTGATTTGGGCACCCGTCTCAAGTGCAAAGACTTGGGAGAGCTGCAGCATTATCTGGGCATGACCATCACGCGTGACCGCTCCGCCCGCACCATCTCACTCTCCTAGGGTCATTACTTGCAGCGGGTCTTGGAGCGGTTTGACATGGCCCGCGGCGGCGCCCAACATACACCTCTTTCTGTCGGGAACCACCTCTCTCCACCCACCTCCCCCTCAGCCTCCTCCCATCCTTATCCCGAGCTCATCGGCTCCCTCATGTACGACGTAGTCTCCACTCGCCCTGACCTTGCCTACCCCATCAGCGTCCTTGCTCGTTTTGTTGGCCCAGGCAAGCATACGGAAGAGCACTGGCAGGCCGCCAAGCGTGTCCTCCGGTACCTTCGTGGCACCAAGGACTATGTCCTTACCCTTGGCGGCCCCTCTCCACCTCTTCTCACTGGCTACAGTGACTCCTCCTGGGCTGATTCCCGGCCAGATCGTCGCTCCTCCCAGGGCTATGGCTTCTCTCTTGGCAGCGGCCTTATCAGCTGGCGCTCCACCCGCTCCTCGGCTGCAGCCCTCTCCTCCTGCGAGGCGGAATTGTATGCCGCCACCATGGCTGCACAAGAGGCCCGCTAGCTCACCTTCCTTCTTGAGGAACTTGGTGCCCCCCAGCGCTGTCCCACAATTTGGTGTGACAATGCTAGTACCATTGACCTCACCAAAGATGCTGTGTTTCACGGGCGCTCCAAGCACATTGAGCTCCATCATTTCTTCATTCGCGATCTAGTTCAGGTGGGGCACCTTCGCCTCGACAAGGTTGACTCGGCGGCCAACCTTGCCGACATCTTCACAAAAGCTCTTCCTCATGCCGCTCACTCTTTCCTACTTCGTCTTCTTGGCCTCACTCCTCCTAAGTCACCTCCCGCCTCTTGATTTTAGCCTTCTAGCCTTATGCATGTTAAGGGGTTGTGTTGTAATTTCATATTTCATACAACATACCTAGGCTAGAAGTGTAGCACATTTATAAATTGGGGGGTTGCTTAGTGTACCCTCCAACCACATTTTGTGGTTGGTTGGGATTGGTCCTTAGCTCAACCAATCCCAACCAACACACATTTGTGGTTGCTTGGGTCACAAGCAAGCTCACCCATTGGCCAACGTATTGGCCAATAGGGTAAGCTTTCCTCTCATCTCTCTCTTGCTCATTGTTTGTACTAAAGAGCCTCTTGGCTCATTATTCAATGTATCAATTCTCTCTCTTCTAAAAGCATCCACTGCATCTGTAGCAGCAGAGGGCATGGACCAGCACACGCGAGGTGGCGACTGTAGTGGGAGGAACCTGGTAACTGGGTAACGAAACGGGCGCGCACCGAAGTTAAGTTCGCAACGCTCCCCGTGGGAGATGGAGATGGCTGGGAAGTAGGCCAGGCCCCTCTGTAGTGCCTTCACTCCTGTGAACGCTACTCCCAAACACTCCTTGTTGCGGTAGAATGTCACTCTCCACACTGCCTTGCCGCCACTGGATGCCCTACCGGCAGCACCAGCACCAGCGGCACCAGCAGCACCGCCACTCCTTCTGCCACCACCAACACCAACACTACCAGCAGAACCAGCAGTAGCAGTAGCACCAGCACCAGTACTACCAGCAGCAACAGCAGCAGTACTACCAGCAACAGCAGCAGCAGCAGTAGTACTACCAGCAGCAGCAGTAGCCTCCGAACCTACACCCTCTCCTCCCACCCCCCCCTCCCATCATGCGCCCAATCACCCAATCACATCATGCGCCGCCCACGGCTGGCCATACTGAGCCGACCACCCACTCCACTTCCGCACCCTCTTCCCATCAAAAGCATATGAGTCGGGCGCGTCCCCCACGCCCTCCTCTGCCATGAACGGGCACGCCAATGTCGCCCAGCCAATCTGCTGAATGCCGGAGGAGCCTAGAGTTGCCTCGTACTGCCACCTGCCCGAGTAGACGCACACGTTGGCGCGCGCGCTGCTGAAACTGCTTAGGGATTCGAGAATCAGGCCACCTCCTAGGTCCTCTCGTGCTCTGCCTCTGCCTCTTGACTGGCCCCCTGCTCCTGTTGCTCCCCTCCCTGCTCCTCCTCCTCCTCCTCCTACCGTTGCTCCTGCCCTGCCCAGGGACTCTAGCAACAACCCTTCCCATCCTACCCCCCCGCCTCCCCCGCCACCCGCTTCCCCCCCTGCGCCCCCCCGTGCGCCCGCCCACTCTATCCCCTCAATCTCCACCCCCTCCATATCCTCCTCCGCCCATATGCTCCGCAGCACCGCAGCAGCATCTGCAATCCCTCGCCCGCGGCTGCTCCCCACAGCCCCACCCTCCGCCTCCCCTTCCGCCCCTCCCCCCGCCCTTTCCGCCGGCCCCCATGGCCCGCCCCCCTCCACTTTAATCTCCCCGGAGAAAGAGCTACGTAGCATGTAGACTATAGGCGGTCCTAATCTGCCTATTAGGCCTTCCGAGGCGGGATTGGTTGTGGTACTGTCAATGCTACTTCTGTTACTTGTGCCGCCCAAATCTTGTCGTCTAGGAGCTCTAGATTCGCTGATCTTTGCCATCTGCAGATCCAGAAAATCGCTGATATGATTAAGGTTGAGATACCCTCCACGTGTCCATCTCTCACTGGAGGGCGGCGTGAGAAGCTTATCCTGGGAATACGTCTCTTCAGTGTTTCGATCCGACATCACGACATTCCCGCTCGCATCCAACGCGTCTCTTCCTTGTCTTATAACGAGCCCCGCTTCCTCCTCCAACCGCCCTGCCGCTTCTTCCGCCGCCGAACGAGCTCCCTTCCCGTCAGTTCCCCCATCAACGTCCCCTCGCAATATAAAATCCACCGCGGCCTGGAAATCCGCCTGAATTTCCGCCGAGTGTTGCGCGGACACCGCCTCTGGCCCGTGCCGATCCTTTATTCCACAATCGAGTTCCTCCAACGTGATAATAGAAGCGGAGCGGATTGTATCGGGGACGGCGCCAGCAGCTCCACTAAGCCTCTCCACGAATTCTCCATGTCTAATTGGCGGATGGCAGGCATGTCTCACTCGCACGGGCTTTGACTCAAAAAATGGATTGGGCGGCTTTGCGTCTCACCCGCACGTGCACTGCTGTGAGCGCAACGAGGCTCGAGAAGAAGACGTACCGTGGATGGAAATGACGAAGGCTGCACGAAGGATGAAAAGCCAGGAAAGCCACGAGGAACGAGAGGCACCGCAAGGCAAGGCAATACAGATGCAGAAGGAAGGATAGCTTACGGTGGTGCTCCGTGCGGAAATCGAGGAAAACCCGCGTTCATTCTCCCCGTCAAATCTCTCATCAGCCAAAATCAGGGTCGCAGGAAGGGGGAAATGTGTGTTCGCGGAATGTGTCATGTGTAAGTGTCTCCTTTAGTATTCAGTGTTTATAGGTAACATGGATGGTTGTCTAGTTATCTTATTTCACAGCCAAAACAATCTCTTCACAACATCGAAATGTCAAAGGCATTCGTCGTAGCACAATAAAACCAGTAACATTTACGTCTGAACATTGTCTTATCTCTCCTGAACAGGTTCTCTATAACCATCATTATCGTTTCGCATTTATTCTGTCTGGTTGCACATTGCCTCTTAAGTTACAAGCAAGGTATTTATCCTCCCTGATTTGTGCAAACCTCCTGGGACTGAGAAGTTGTTTGTAAAGGGGTCACACGCACTAAGAAATAACGCCGCCTGCCTCGAGAAGCACCTGCAGAGTACTACCTGGTTCAGGTGAGAACTGTGCGCTGGTTAACCATCCTGGCAGGAAAGGCCCCTGCGCTTCGTAGCCCATAGAGGCAGGTGCGGAAAGTGACCTGATGCATCTTGAACCAGCTCAAATCTGGGGAAGCCGGAGCGCTTGTTCAATTCAGATTGAATGTACAGTCAGAAAAGTCTCTCCTGAGCCTAACCTGGTTTCAACCTCCCTGCGGCACGACTCGCAACAATCTTCCAACTTAGGAAACCTGGAGTTCAACAGCCGAGCCAACCGACCGCATCCGCGAGGCACAAATAGGAGTGCTCCCATTCTTCAAACCGATAACCTTGGTCAAGGAGAGAAGCAGCTCTGTAGTTTTTAAATTAACCGTTGTAATTAACCTGCGAAAGTCGCTCGCGAGATTGAATCTGAGAAAGTTATCATAATGGCGCGCCTACTGTTCGTCGTATCGTTCGCCGTCCTGCTGGCGGTGGCGTCCGCAGGACAATCCGTCGTGACGGGACCCAGCAACCCCGCGGTCAACCTGGACAAGGCCAAGGGCGACAATGGCGTGGCCACGGAAGTCCCTCCTGGCATCGAGAAGGCGGCCGCCGCCGGCGGGCTTGACAAGTATGAGGGCACGACCATCGTGAGCCCGAGCACGGACAGTATGCTGATGGTGGACGTGAAATCGGCCGGATGGAACAAAATGAAGTGCCACAAGGACCTGGGCAAGCCCGGGGAGGGCGCGTGCACGCCCGCCAACTGCAGCAAGGGCGGCATCGCCGCCAAGTGGAAGACGTCGAACCTGCTCAAGAACAAGCTGGGTGTGGAGGTGTACGTGAAGGGCAACCCTCTCACGCTCAAGAAGGCGTCCCCGCAGACGTGCTGCAACACGTGCGCGGGATACGCTGGTTGCACGTACTGGCAGTACATCCCCGACATCACGATCGACGGCAAGAAAACGGAGGGCGCGTGCTACCTGGTGCACGACAACATCGACTACTCGTGCGGCGAGCTGACGGCGCAGTACGCGACGGACTCGAAGCCGGTTCATCTGCAGGTGCGCACGGGCGGCGAGTGCAACCCCGCGGGACACATCAAGGACGACCCGCATCTGGTGGGCGCGTACGGCACGCACTTCGACTTCAACGGGCGCCCCGACAAGGCGTTCTGCCTGCTGACGGACAAGGACCTGCACGTGAACATGCTGCTGCGCGGGTACTACTCGGACGACACGGAGAACGCGGCGCTCGTTGTGGACGGCAAGGCCGTGCACACGTGGATCAAGGAGCTGGGCATCGTGTGGTTCGCCAACGGCGCCGACCACAAGGTGCGGCTGGCGGCGCGCTCTGGCAAGAAGCAGGAGCGCGGTGACGGGTTCATGAAGACGATCGAGATCGACGGCGAGGAGATCCCGAGGATGAGCGTGGGTGACGAGGTGACTACCGAGGGCGGTCTGACTTTGCGATTCGCGGCTCTGGAGAAGGAGGGCCCGTATGACGTGGACTACTACACGCTCGTCATCGACGGGCTTGTGACGCTCGACCTGCGTCTGCGTGTCGCCAACCCCAAGCTGCAGACGCCCACCGAGGCCGAGGCGCACATTAATGTCGGGATCGTTGAGATGGAGCACACCGACGACGTGCACGGCGTGCTCGGCCAGACGTACCGCCCCGACCACGCTGCGCGCGCCGCCGACTTCCAGAAGATGATCGCGACCCTGCACCGTCCGATCTCAGCTGAAAGCACGGAGGGCGCTGGGTTCCTGGACGGCACTCCCCGTATGTACGAGTCGAGCTCCGTGCTATCCGTGGACTGCGCGTACACCGAGTACCACCGCGCCAAGCAGCTGAGCCCCGTCGAGAATTTCCCCATGGAGCCTCTCAACTAAATTCGCGATCTTTCGCTTATTGGTATGTGATGGTAACGGACGTACTCCGTCGTTCCCTTGGTGGGCTGCGATTCGGTGGGCTGCGATTCGGTGGGCTGCCACTTAGTCAATGTATTGTATAGTAGGTTTATTTTCCTAATATGTACGATTCGTTCGATATATTTCATAACCTTCCGTTCCATCACCCTGGTCTGGAAGCCTCTTTTCTATGAGGCTACCTCTGCCAACGGACATCTTTTTCGTCCTTGCTGCTATTGCTGGCCTAACTGGCTTTTGGTTTCGCGCTGGGAACGCGAGGTTGCGACTGGGATAAATGAATTCAGCGTCGTTCCACCTGACCTGGTAAAGTAGTAAAATATTACGAATCAGAATCGTGCTGCTCTGTCGACCAGGCCTGTCGAAGTGTCTGGGGCTCGTACTTGTGCTCCCCAGCTCCTCCGCATCTGACCCTTGGTTGGGCGTACGTGTGCGTTTTGGCGCCCTCAACGGTCACGGGTGCACCCCAAAGTGAAAACTTGAAATCCGGGCATATTTGAAGTTTGCACTTAAACTGTATTTTACTGTGATACGTCCAGTTTTCAACTTATATTAGATGTCAGTCATACCTAATACTACACGTCTTCAATAGTCATAAAACCTACCTTGCCCGCAATGTTCTACTTTTCACTAACTACCCTACTCTACCCAAACATGCAATGCAAGCCTACCGTATTTGGCAGGCTTCCTCCCCTTCCTCCCCTTCTCCTCAAACAAGGCATAGGCCGCTGCCCAGTCCAGTGGGTAGTCTAGCATCTCACCATCATCAGCTCCCCCAGCCTAACATCAGTAAGAGCAGCACGATCCCACGACTTAATAATGTTTTGGCGGGAGAAGCCCCTCTCACCAGGGTTCTCGTTATCAGACCAATTTGGTCTGATGGTCTGAGTTTAAGACTTGATTTTTAGTATTCATCTTAATCCTAAGATTTTGTGTTTGTTCTCATCTGATCAGTAAGATTTGACTTTTAGGTTCGTATGATTTTTCCAGACGTGTAGAATTCTTCATCTGAGAACACAGATATCGAGTTCGGTTTCGTCTGAAACCGACATCTTGACCCACTAGGCCATATGCCCAGTGGACCAGAGGATAGGACCACAGGTACAGCCATTTGTTGCCCTGAATGCGCACGCGCATTCATCTCAGAATCCCAACCACTAGACCATTGGGATAAAAGGGCTTGTTTCAGTAGCGGGTCAGTGCGCCCATAACCCCCCAGGCAAACGTGCCTGTAACCCTTCCCTAGGATCGATCGGGGATCACCAGTGGACCTCTGACACCCCCCCGCATTGGGATGCCCGAAGTGCATACACCGGGATTCGAGCCCGAGACCTTCGCTCTGGATACCATCTCAGAATCCCAACCACTAGACCATTGGGATAAAAGGGCTTGTTTCAGTAGCGGGTCAGTGCGCCCATAACCCCCCAGGCAAACGTGCCTGTAACCCTTCCCTAGGATCGATCGGGGATCACCAGTGGACCTCTGACAATTCATTACGCGTGTCATGTAATGAATGCGCGTAATGAATGCGCGTAATGAATGCGCGCATTCATTATAGCAGCCTCGCTGCCAGGAGTTTGTCGTGTGGCTGGCTGTCGGCGCCGACGCCAGCCACAGCCACGGCAACGCGTTGTCCCGTTGTGCCACAGCCACAGTAGGTTGACTTTTAACAGGAATTTTTTTTTCGTCTTATTTATCAGACTAGAAATATTATTTCAGCTTATAAGGCAGACCACGGAAGTTTTGTCGTCCGACCATAAGACGGGGGAAAAAAATTTCAGGGTACTGTCAGACAGCCCCAAAACCTAGCGAGAGCCCTGCCTCTCACACTCAACAGTGCTGAGGGGCAACACAGAGACTGCACGCCAGAGGGAGACTATGGTGGGATAGTCATCCTTCCAGTCTGCCGTGCGCAGCATGTTGGTGAGAGCCTGATGGAAGCTCTGCTTCTTGAACTTCTTCTCCATGGTGTCTGTGAAGAGGCGCATCTGCGGCTCTATGTAAGCAAGAGTGATTCCTGCCAAGGACATATACAACAAGGTTAGAACATGCCAATGTTGGAGAAAACCATATTCAAGGTTAGAACCAGGGGTTTTTTTTCGTTTTAGAGTACACTGGTTTCCAGTGGCGTTTTTGGCTGTACTCTGAAATGTCAGTGTAACACAGGCTGTCCGTTTAAAAACCCTGGCACCTCAGAGTACTTTTTCTTGTTTACCCTGTTGTGTGTGTACGCGTTTGTTCTTGTGCTGTTGCATAGTTAGAAATGTTACAAATATAATTATTTGACACGATGTACACAATGTCCTATCCTATCCTACTAGTACAGCTCAAACAAACTCTGCCACGTCAGCGTCTTCCTCGTCGTCTGCACTGGCCTCAGGCTTGTTATTGTCAGCCGCTGGTTGGAAGGGTGCAGGGGATTTTGTCGGCCGCCTCTTCTTGTGCTTGCGCCAGATGTCCACGACATCTGGCCACTCCACGTTGTAGTCGAGCATGTGGATGCTCATCAGTTCAGTGAGCCGCGTGTCGTTGAGAGTCGTGCGCTGCCAGCTCTTGATGATGTTCTGGCGTGAAAATCCACGCTCGCATTCGACAGTGCTGAGTGGCAAGACGGCCAACGCCTGCCACAGGGTCATGATGTTGGGGTAACTTCGTGGCCAATCGCGTGACCTCAGCATGTTCGTCAGCGTCTGGTAAAAGTCATCGTCCTCGTGGTGCGTCCTCATGATGTGGCAGAAAGTTTTCAGTTCTAGTTCGGCTGCCCGCAGGTCGAATCCTGCCAACACAGTACGAACAGCAGAGGCATTTCTTTGAACGGGAACTTTCGGTAGACATTTACGTAAGGCATTTTTAGAAGAAAACAAACAAACACGATCGAAATTAGATTTCCAAATACCTGGCAGCTGGTGGCTGAAGAGTTGTGAGTTCTCACGGAGCCATGTGGCACATCGTCTCGCACGTGTGTCCGGATTCGATGGCCACTTGTCCACCCTGAACAGTTTCATGCCGCCCATTCGACGAAGATCTCGCATGCGGTGCTTCAGGTTGTACACTACCTCACGGGCGAACGCCTTGCCCATCTTCACGCAATCTGCCAGGGACCCGCCGAACTTGTGCTTTTTGTCCGGCATCTCGCTGAGCTCGAAGGTGTGCCTAACGGGTCTGCTGCTAGCGTCCACACCGTCCACCTTCACCTTCTTGTCCCCGTTCTTGAGACGTGCCATGAATGGAGACAAGTGGGTGCTCAGACCCGCCCCGAAAGCACCCTCGTAGTCGATGTAGCGGTGCTCGATGAGGGAGACCACACGGTCGACCTCCTCTGTGACTTGCGTCACCTCCACCTGCCGGATCGACACGGGGTAATTTTTTTTGTTAGTCTCTGCGTTAAAAATAACAATGAACACGGTTAAACGTGTGTATCAACAAGCCTTTTAGGCCCCATTTACCTTGCGTTGTTGGAAGAAACGATTCAGGGAGTTCAACTCCCCCAAAATGTCTGCCAGGAAGTACAGACAAAAATGAAATTTCAGGGTCTTCACAACCGCGGCGATCTTGTGATTGTACTCCAGGAAAAGCACGATTGCCGACCCCAAAATTTTGACAAGACGGTTGACAGCGTCAGCACGGGAGAGCCAGCGCACGTCGAACAGTCCCTGATGCTCGAGGTTGGTGCTGTGGATCACGAGTTGGAGCTCTTTGAACCTCTCGTACCACGGTGTGGATCTCCCCACGATCTCGCCAACTGCATGGATGGCCTTGTCTACCATCCCAAAGTCTTTGAACTGCTCGTCACCGGCAGTCTCCTTCACAGCAAGTGCTTCACTGCAAGCAAAACTTGGAAACAATGAATAAGATTGTTTCATGAATAAGTTGGAAACACAAAATAACATTAAATCAGACACTCTATTTCGCAGGCAAAACACACGTACCAATGCGCAACGCAGTGGCAGCCGACAAGGTGGGGAACGTGGACTCGCAGTCGTGTGACGAGGCCGGACGTGCCCCCGATCATCACTGCCGCGCCGTCCGTGGACATTCCTGAAATCTTCTGCAAGTCGATGCCCACCGTCTCGAGATGCTGGAGCAGTGCGTTCATGAGCGATGCCGCATCACACTGCTGGACGGTAAGTAACACGAGGAACTCGGTTACAACCACACTGTTCTTGAGGAACGTGACAAACACAATTTGTCAGAATGTTATCTTATCTAGCCTGCAGTGGGGTGCTCCATAGCGAGTACAACCCAATTAGGGTTTGCTATTTGTATCCAACTGCTTGCTAGTGAACACCCTCTTTCCCATTCCTATTTTCTACTTCTGACACAATCATGTGTTTGCCACGGGCTCGATCGGTACTCTCGTCGCACATGATGCCGATGAAGGGCGAGGCGTGGAGGTGGCGCAATTGTTCTCTGGTCAGATACACGGTGAGAGCCCTGGCCATCTCGGAGAAACCGTACCTGCGCAGACATATAGCACAATGCATTAGCATACATAAACATAAACGGCTGCTTCAAGAACAACAGAGACAACGACTCACTGTGTGATGTACACTCCATAGCTCTGTCGCGGTATGTTGGCGACCCCCTCCTCTGCGAGAAGCTGCACGATCTGTAGGTACATGTGGATGGGTGTATCGGTACGGCACACAAATCGCATGGCTCGCATTAGTACCGCGACACGACAGGCTTCTAGATCTCCCTTCGCGAAGTCTTCAATTTTCTTCTGGTCGGCTATCTTCTGCAGAAGGTTCGCCTGCTTGTTCATCGCGTCCTCGTGCTTCGCGCTGTTCTCGTGCCACCGCATCGACCCGATCTGCAGATCACGACCGCCAGCGCCATTGCGACCGTAACGCGCGTTGTCCTTCCCGTGCTCGGTGCAGACACTGCAGCGCAGACACGGGTCACCCTCAGGGGTCCTGTCCAGAATCAGCCAGTCAAACTTCGGCAGCCAATCAGACGTGTAGCTCTTCTGCGCCTTCAGGTAGGCCTTCTCCTTCTTCTCCTCGTTTGAAAGGGGACGAATGGGGGGTGGGGTAGGACGGGGAGGTGGAGCGATAGGCTTTGGCGGCGGTGTTCCCCACTGCAAAACCTGTTGCGTTAATCGTCGCTTCTTTGCAACGACTGAACCAGTCGACTCAGTAGTGGCCGCATCGACAAGCTGCGTTGCAACCGTTGCAGCTGGCTCTGCAGCAACCTCGTTTCACGGCGAGGCGATCCACTCCTCAACACCGTCTGACTCAGCAGCGTCATTCATCGGGCGCGGAGATGGACACCAATCATCGTTCGCATCTACCATGTCGCCAGATTCCTTGCGTGTACGTCGCATCCATTCGGTACCGCCATCGCCCAGCGCCTCTTCATCGCGAACGTAATTCTCACGCACAGAGCGGAGGAACTGAAGCCCAGTCGCAGGGGGTGTGCTACATGTCGGCCTGTCGTCGAGATCAGCCGCGTCTCCCTCAGCGTCGCTAGTATCCATGGTGTTGACGGCACAAAAAAGGTGCAGGAGGAGGGGCTGTGGCTGGAGAAGCCCACTACACACTCGCTATACTGAAACGTTGAAGAGTAGTGCAGTGGGAAGAAACATAATGGGAGGACAGGATGGGGTTTGCTGGTGACCCCGTCTGTCAGCCGAGCAACATGTGTGATCGTACGCGCCGCGCACGAAACCATCGCACCAAAGGAAGCTGCCGTGTCATGCCCGAAAGTAGGAGTTGTTCATTGCTGACGGGGTACGCAAAGCCAGCGATGTATCTGGTGGGTGGCCAGATGCGTGCGCTGGCACGAAATATGCCATACCGGCCAATCAGAACCTCAGGTAGTGCCAACACACGAGCGAACCAAGACTGATATCCCCTGCGCTCCGGTCAAAACCGGCAACGAGGGGATAAGGGGGAACGTGGGGGTTCGGGGGTACATGTATCCCCTGTACAGAGTAATCTCACTATCCGGGAAAGTAACACTGGCGCTCCAGAGTGAACTTAGACAAAAACCCTGACTGATCAGAGAACAAGTAACTCTCAAAAAATTTACCCAGGAGGTACAGAGTGACCCCCCCAAAACCACTCTGATTTTCAGAGAAACAGAGTAAATTACACTGATAAAAAAACCCCTGGTTAGAACATAAACAAGGTTAGAACCTTTACAATGTTCCTACTCTACCCCTCTCGTCTTACCAGGTAGCTTGTTCTTGAACATGTCAAGGAGCTCGGAGAGATGGAGCTCCACCCACGCGTCCTGCTCTCCTACACGGTCGGGATACTTATCAGGGGAGAAAAAACCAACACCATCGAAATGACGCAGATCCGCCATCCTCTTCCTCAGCGCCTTAATCAGGCGCTGAGCGAAACGCCTCGCCAGGTCCACGCAGGCCTCCAAGTCACATCCCCCCCCAGGGTTTTCAGGGTCGATGATGTCCTCGTGAAGCTCGATCTCAGCTTTTGCATGCTTGCGTTCTCGTCCACTCCCTTGAGCTCCATCTTGCGCTTGTCCTTGCTTCCGTGTGCAGCAACGAACTTGTTCAGGCGAGAGGTGTTTGGCCCGTTGGATGCGACGGGCTCGACGTAGTACTGCGACAGCTTGGTTTTCACCTTGTCGACATGGTTCTTCACCTCTGTCATGTCGACCTGAAAGCAAACAGAGCGCGAAAAAATTAGAGCAAAGCACACAAGTCAAGAAGCGACAACGCCATGCTCATCTGCACCTTACCGTCTGCTTCTGGAAAGACAGATTGATTCTGTTGAGCAGCGCCAGCACGTTGTTGGGAACAATAAGTCTTAAAGCGCCTCTGTCGTGTCGAAACTAAGGACACAAAAGCGAAGCAGTCCAAATCGAAGCATCGCGAGTCAACCCTCGGAGGTTGGGGTAACCGCCTGGAGGTTACGCGAAGGTCAAAGGTCAGCGACCTTTGACTTGACCAAAACAGCGCGACAGCAAGGACACACAACTGACTCGACATTGAGCAGTTGCCCGAGTCGCACTGTATCGAATCGCAACAGCAAGGTAGTTAAATGTATCTATTCGTATTCCTTGTACTCTTATATAAAGCCTTGTATCTGCCTGTTTTAATCAACTTACTTTGCCCTCACATACTAGCGCAAGGTGGTTCAAGACCTTTACTCAACGCTTCCGCTATTACAATCCTATTCAGAATTTAACTCTACAAAGATCCTAGGGCTTCTCAGCCCAACATGGTATGAGAGCAGTTAGAGTTAAATTTATTATTCAGCAAACCTTACATCAAAGAAGACATGTCAACCAGAAAGGAGAGGAGCTCCTCCAACGGCTCTCCCGGTACTACTCCTACCCCACCACCTGTCTCTGGCCTACAGACAGAGGAAGGGACTACCACGAGACCAGCAGCTGGGTCCACGGAAACGCCAGCAGGCTTCGATCCAAGCATGATGGAGAAGTTTTTCTCCTTCATGTCCTTCTACGAGCAACACCAGCAAGGAGTACCCGCGCAGTCAAACAACAGCAACAACAACAACGTGACTCCTATGAGTCTCGATGGATCATCCTACGCACGCGGGATTCAACAACAACAACAGCAGCCTACCTTTGCGCCGTACGAACCCCAGCGTGGTTCCGTCAGCTTCATGTCGCAACCGCAACCTGCACCGGGACAAGAAAAGGCATTGGACGCGTTACAAGTTCAATCGCAATTCGCGCACGTTCTCAAGCTGCAAACAACAAAGCCTTTCGACGGGAAAGACTTCTTCACCTGGTCGTTCGAGTTCGAACTGATGATGGAAGGAGCACAGATTCTCGGCTTCTTCGACGGGTCCCTGCCATATCCAACAAACGGGACACAATATGAGAAGCAGCAGTACACCTATCAATCAATGATGGCGTACACGATACTGCTAAGAAACATTACCCCGACCCAGCAGCAGAACATCAGGACTTACCGAGGCTACGGCAACTCCGCGGAGCTCGCGTACAACCACCTGAAGAACCTGTATCAAGCAACAGACAGTGTAAATCAAAGCAGGTTAATGGCGCAGCTGACAACGATTGAAATGAAACCAGGCGAGAAAGGCATGGCTTATACCAGCCGCTGCCGCGAACTGCGCGACAAGCTTCTTCGATGCGGAGGGTCAATCTCCGAAGACGCCTTTGTCACGGTGGTCATTGGCGGTCTCGGCCTCCACTGGCGCTCCACTCGCGCCATATTACGAGCACACGGGAGGATCTCCGAAGCGGCACTCTACGCCGAAATCCACGCCGAGCAGCAGGATATGGACCTGAAAGAAGAAAGGCACAAGAAGAAATCATTAGCACCGGAGTTTGCGTTTCACACTCAGCGACGATACAACAGCAACAACAATCGACAACAGCAACAAATGAAGACGGTACCTCCGTTCTGTCTCATCTGCAAGACCTCGGGTCATCCTCGCACACACTGCCCGTCTCGTCAGCAGTCGACAACACCACAGCGACAACTCCGGCCTTCAAGCTCCCAAGTTGCTTCAACGCAAGCAACTCCGACGACCGCACTCCAAACTTCAACGACTTCAACTGGACAACCTGCACAAGGAGCAAGAAATATTGTCAATTGCATGGTCAAGATAAATGACTCCTGCACAACAGAGTCACCACCGTACTACTCACCCGAAGAACAACTTGACAACAGTACGCCTCGCCGCGAATCTCTTCAACCGAACCCAACATACGCCGCCATCGCTCAAAGTGAACCGTCCGGTCAAGACACTTGGTTCTTGGACAGTTGCTGCGGACAACATATGTGCTCCTCCGGGCGCTTCGTCCAACGCGAGCATCGACTCCAGTGAGAAGTAGTCATCACGGTCGCCAACAATCAGAACCTGCGCACACGAAGACAAGGAGTGGTTCAGCTTCAGTCACGAGAAACAAACGTCATATTACACATGTCAAAGGTACTTATCGCGGAGGGACTCGGCTATAACTTACTGAGTGTTAGCCAATTGATGGCAAAAGGTATTCACTTGGAAGCCGACAGCACCACCCAGGAGTTTAAGTTGTACCACGGGAAGGGCGGCCTCTACATCGGAAAGGCGGTGTTGAAGAATAACGTCTTCGTCCTTGATTTCGTCCCCGACCTGGACACTGCCGACAGCGACGCCATCGTGAACTTCGCCGATTGGACGCATCCCCCGGATCTCGATCCCGACTTCAGTCCGGGAGGTTTTTGGTACTCACACACCATTCCTGAAGCAGAACGAACACGAGCGTTAGCAACAATTCGACAATCGGCAGCAGCAGAAACATCATCGGCAGCAGCAGAGACAACATCGGCAGCAGCAGAGAAAACATCGGCAGCAGCAGAGACAACATCGGCAGCAGCAGAGAAAACATCGGCAGCAGCAGAGAAAACATCGGCAGCAGCAGAAACATCATCGGCAGCAGCAGGACGAACTACACCAGGCATCATCGACGAAGCTCCACCAACACCCGCACAGCAGCTGAACCCGACTCAACGAGAAGTCCACAAAAGCGCCAACCTCGTCGCCAGCTTCTACTCCAACTCCGACACGTATCGACGCTCACCCGGACATCGCGCCTCCGAAGAAACCTGGCACGCACGATTGGGACATCCAAGCAACACAACTTTAAATAACACGATAAGAGCAGGAGTTCTCGACAAAGACTCCCTACTACTACCCGACGACAGAGAACTCCAAAAAGCACGAGGGACTTGCCTTACATGCCCTGAAGCTGACTTACCTCACCGACCATTCGCTCCTCATCACAACCCGAGCGCACCGGCGTACGCACCACTCGAGAAGGTGTACAGCGACATCCTCTACAATCGCGAACCAGGACAAGTCACCTACAATTACACCATTACCTTCATCGACGCCGCCACTCGATATGTCTGGCATCTAAACCTACCCAGTCGCGACATGGCTCTCGCAGCGTTCGCCGCCTGGCTACCGGTAGCAGAGAGGGAATCAGGAGCAAAGCTGAAAAGCTTCCAGTCAGACGGAGGAGGAGAATACACCTCTCAGCGCTTCAAGCAGTACCTGGCGGAAAGAGGAATCAAGCAACTCCTCTCTCTTCCCTACGCACATCAGCAGCAAGGCGTTGCAGAACGAATGAACAGGACTCTGCAGAACAGCATGCGCAAACTGTTACGTGGCATGCGGCTACCCAACCACCAGTGGCCTGCAGCAATGGACCATGCTGTCATGCTGCACAGCTTGCTGTCGTCGTCGTCACTCCCGAACAACGCATCACCGCATCTGCTGTGGACAGGAAAGCAGGGCAGCACAAAAATGTTACGAGTTTTCGGGTGCATGGTACAGTACCGACCCCCAGAAGCACGAGCGGGAAGATTTTCACAACGGGCACAGTGGGGACTACACCTCGGCATCAAGAAAAATTACAACGCATGGAAAATCTTCGACGTCCACTCAAAGGAAACAGTAGCAGCACGTGATGTGATCTTCTACGAACGACTCACCCTTCAGACGTACCTCGCCAACTTGCACGAGAATCAGGACCCCACAGGTGGCTTTCGTGGTGACCGAGCCTTCGCCTCAGCAGCGGACGAAGTAGACTGGGATGAACAAAACGTTGACAACGCATCGGAAGAAGCCGGACCTCTTCCGTTCTGCTTCGTCGACGTGCCCATGGACGAAGAAAATCCTCGCGAAAGTAACAACCCCGAAGTCTTCTATCACTTCGCCAACAATGGTTACGTAACACCTGCAACAGCCAACACCAACGGAGCAGAAAGGATAGGGCCAAATTTCACACCCGACCCAGAAACGGGAGACGAAGCAGCTTATCCCGAGGACACAACACTCCCCCGCTACTCACAGACCGGACTGCAAATCCTCGGCCTCGTCACCGCCGTCCATGGCTCCCCTCTTCCTAAAGAGCCTGCAACGGTTCAACAGGCTCTGGGGGGGGAACACAGAGAGAAATGGCGTGAAGCCATGGACAGAGAGCTAAAGGCATTGGAGGAACGCAACACCTGGAAGATCGTTCCAGCAAGCATAGCGAGAAACAAGACCATTCTCACCGGGAAGTGGGTCTTCCGCATCAAAACGAAAGCAGATGGTGCAATTGAGAAGTTCAAGGCACGATGGGTCGTGCGAGGATTTGATCAGGAACAGGGCCGGGACTTCACAGAAACATTCACCCCAGTCAGTCGACATACCTCTCTCCGAATCCTTCTCGCCGTCGCCGCCATGAAGAAGAAGAAGCTGCGACAAATTGATGTCGCCAACGCCTTCCTCTACGCACCTGTCGACGCCGACATCTTCGTCGAGCTCCCTCAGGGTACCCACGGGGAACCCAATCAGGTCTGCCTGCTGCTAAAGTCTCTCTACGGAATCAAACAGGCCCCACGGCTGTGGCAACAACACCTGCACACCCGCCTCATCCGCATCGGATTCCGCCAACTGCCTCATGACCAAGGCATGTACCGACTCACTAAGGGCGTCAACTACATCCTACTCATCGTCTACGTCGACGATCTTCTCTACATCGGCTCCACCGACAACGTCACCACCTGGTTTGAAGGGGAGCTGCAGAAGGACCTCACGCTCACGGTATCTTCTACTGTCACGTAGTACCTCGGGCTCAACATCCGCGAAGAAGAAAACGCAATCTATCTAAGCGCCGAGAAATACGCCGACACGATCGCCAAGCGCTTTTCGCTCACACCTACCGCTATCGCCACGCCATACCGCTACACGGCAGGAAGTGACAAAGAAAACTCCGCTCCACTCAAAGCTGCCGGAATACGCGACTACCAGCAAAAACTGGGCTGTCTACTCTTCGCAGCCGTCACCTGTCGCCCAGACCTGTCCTACTCCGCTAGCCAACTTGCTACCTATCTCAAGAGGCCTGAAGTAGATCACCTGGCAGAGCTCGATCGCGCACTGCACTATCTCGTGAGCACGCCGACGATCGGCCTAACTTACTACAAGAACGAAGCTGCGTCAACGAAACTAATCGGCTATGTCGATGCCGACCATGCCGGCGATCCAGATAACAGGCGCTCTTGCACCGGCTACGTCTATCGTCTTGAGCCTATCGGACCTATCTCCTGGCAGTCGAGTAAGCAGGAACTAATCGCTCTCTCTTCAGCTGAAGCAGAATATATCGCCCTCTGCTCAGCCACCAAGGAAGGACTCTACCTTCGCGAACTGCTGGAAGAAGCAAAGTTAGCTGAGTTACCCAACTTCACCCTGTTCTGCGACAACCAATCTGCAATTCGCATCGCCAACAAAAGCGGATTCGCGAACAGAACGAAGCATATCGCTCTGCGATACTTCTTCGTGAAAGACGAGATCGAGAAAGGAAAACTCGAGTTATCCTACTGTCCCACGTCCGAGATGGCAGCCGACTATTTGACCAAGAAGCTCGGAAAACAGAAGTTCGAGTACTGCATGCTGCTGACTGGACAAGGCCACGTCACCATCAGCGACACTCCAGAAGCGAAGGGGAGTGTTGGGAACAATAAGTCTTAAAGCGCCTCTGTCGTGTCGAAACTAAGGACACAAAAGCGAAGCAGTCCAAATCGAAGCATCGCGAGTCAACCCTCGGAGGTTGGGGTAACCGCCTGGAGGTTACGCGAAGGTCAAAGGTCAGCGACCTTTGACTTGACCAAAACAGCGCGACAGCAAGGACACACAACTGACTCGACATTGAGCAGTTGCCCGAGTCGCACTGTATCGAATCGCAACAGCAAGGTAGTCAAATGTATCTATTTGTATTCCTTGTACTCTTATATAAAGCCTTGTATCTGCCTGTTTTAATCAACTTACTTTGCCCTCACATACTAGCGCAAGGTGGTTCAAGACCTTTACTCAACGCTTACGCTATCACAATCCTATTCAGAATTTAACTCTACAAAGATCCTAGGGCTTCTCAGCCCAACACACGTCAGCCAGGAGATAGAGCATGTAGTGGAACTTGAAGCTAGTAGCGAGTTTCTCCGTCTCGCCCTTCTCCTTCGTCCACATCCACATCAGCACCGGCAGCACGTCACAGAAGCGACTCACAGCATCCCCGCGAGACAACCAACGGACGGTGCAGAAGCCTTGCACCTCTAGGTGCGTCTGCAAAATGACGTCGTAGAGATGCATGTAGGTCTTGTGATCGGTCGATGAACGCCCGAGACGCTCTGCAGTATGGCGTATCATATGATCTACGACGTTGAACTCCTTGAAGCTCTTCGCGGCATCCTTGGTGTTGGGAACAAATAGCCCTAAGCGCCTCTGTCGTGTCGAAACTTCAAGACACAAGCGAAGCAGCGCAAATCGAAGCACCAGCGAGTCAACCCTCGGAGGTTGATGTAACCGCTGGAGGATACGAGAAAGTCAAAGGTCAGCGACCTTTGACCTGACAAATGCAGCGCAACAGCAAGGACACACAACTGACTCGACATCGAGCAATTGCCCGAGTCGCACTGTATCGAACCGCAATAGTAAAGTAGTTACAATTATGTCTCTTCATATTCTCTGTACTCATATATATATAAATATATATATATATCATTGTATCTCTTTGCTTTAATTAACTTACTTTGCCCTCACATACTAGCGCAAGGTGGTTCAAGGACTTTATTCAAAACGCTTTCGCTACTACATCGTTTACTCAGACTTTAACTCTACCAAAAGATCCTAGGGCGTTCAGCCCAACATGGTATGAGAGCAGGATAGAGTTAAAAATTTCTCTTTTTCAATACCTAATACACCAAGAAGACATGTCTACTAGAAAGGAGAGGAGCTCCTCCAACGGCTCTCCCGGCACTACCCCTACTCCACCTCCTACCTCTGGTCTACAGACAGAGGAAGGGACAACAACGAGACCAGCAGCTGGGTCTACTGAAACACCCGCAAACCAAGGCGCGGGCTTTGATCCAAGCATGATGGAGAAACTCTTCTCCTTCATGTCCTTCTACGAGCAGCATCAGCAAGGAGTACCTGCGCAATCAAACAACAGCAACAACAACAACAACGTGAGGCCCATGAGTCTCGATGGCTCATCCGACGCACACGGGAATCAACAACAAAAACCTACCTTCGCTCCGTACGAGCCCCAGCTGTGAGAATAAGCGAACAGGAATGACTGAACTAGCAGTGAAATGAGTACAAGTAGGAAACCCTAGAATTGTGTACCCCCTATAGGCTAACCCACTGTAGCCTACACAAGCAGAACATATATAATGTTTGACACACCCCCATAGGCAAAGTGGGGGAGAACAAGGGGTCACAAGACCAGTCAAGCAAAGCAAAGCAAGCTCAGGGTGGATCACAAAGTCACCACACAGTCCGAGCACAAGAGCAGGGCCAGAGGCCAGTTCACATGCAGAAGTACAGACATATATATAAAACTAGACAAGCAAGAGCAGGTATATATATATGTCACAGTACAAGTGAAGTCAAGAGGAGAGCAAGTGAGGCAAGACAGGCACAAGACCCAGCTGGGTGCAAAAGCGCTGATGGTCACAAGGCGCGAGTGCCTTGGTGAACACATCAGCAGTGTTGGCCTCAGAGGCCACGTACGCAAGTCGCAACTGACCACGCTGCTGCAGCTCACGAGCAAGGAAGTAGCGGAGAGCAATGTGCTTCGTTCTGTGCTCCAAGCGCTGCTCTCGACACAAGGCCAGCATGGCCTTGTTGTCTACGTACAGCACTGGAGGAGAACGAGGTGGCTCTCCAAGGTCAGTCAGCAGGTAGGTGAGCCAGCAAAGCTCCTGTGCAGCCATGGCCCCGGCGTAGATCTCAGCCTCACAACTGGAGCCGAGAACCGAAGACGAGCGAGTAGACCGCCACGAGACAGAGCCGGAACCAAGGCTGAAGGTGTAACCCTGTGACGACCGCTGCGTAGCCTGGTCGTCAGCCCAAGAGGCGTCCGCGTGGCCGGTAAGGACCACTGGACTCCGCCCTCCAAGCACTAGCCCCATGCCCGACGTACTGCACAGGTAGCGCAATACCCTCTTCGCTGCAGCCATGTGCTCTGGTCTGTGTCTCCCAGGAGCAACATAGCGTGCAAGAATGCTCAGAGGGTATGCAAGGTCAGGTCGTGTGCAGGTCATCAGGTACATGAGGCAGCCAACAAGCTCTGCATACGGACCACTCGACTCTACGGACTCATCCGAAGGCAGAGCTGAGAGTGAGTGGCGAGTAGGCAGAGGAGTGGCCTGAGGCGAGGAGTACGTGAAGCCGAAGCGCTGAAGGACCTGCTGCACCATGTGTGACTGAGTCAAGGTAATGGTGCGGCGTGCTCTGTCCCGAGTGATCTGCAAGCCAAGGTAGCTGCGCAGTTCACCCAGGTCTGTGCACGTGTGTCTCTTCAGCAGTTCGGACTTCACGTAGGCGAGTCCAGCAGTGTCCGCTGTGGCAAAGACCAAGTCGTCGACGTACACGAGGATGTAGATCGGCGGCAGTGAAGTGTCGGTGCGCAGAAACAGCGACGGGTCAGCAGTAGAAGGAGCAAACCCAAGAGCCGCAAGCGTAGTCCTCAGTGTGTCGTGCCACTCACGCGGTGCCTGGCGGAGACCGTAGACTGGCCGTCGGAGGCTCCACTGGGTGCCAGGAGGGAAAGTCCCAGTGAAGCCAGGTGGACGGCGCAGCCAGATCTCCTCGTGCAGGCTACCCTGCAGGAACGCAGTGCTGAAGTCGAGAGAGTGAAGCTCGTAGTCGCGCTGAGCGGCTATGTGCAGCAGCACCCGAAGAGTGGTCATCTTCGGGGTGGGAGAGAAGGTCTGAAAGTAGTCAACTCCCTGCCGCTGACTGAAGCCACGAGCAACGTACCGTGCCTTGAAGACAGGTGGAGAGCCCGGCGGCCGCTTCACCCTGAAGATCCACATGCCACTGACGATGTTCGCCCCAGGAGGGGGAACCGCGTCAACGTAGGTGCCTGTGGACTTCCAGGAAGCCATCTCTGCATCCATAGCTGCCTGCCACTGAGAGGAGTAGGGACCCTCTACGGCCTCCGCGTAAGAACGCGGAGTCGGGATGTCTAGTGCATCCGGGTCTCCCTCAGGGGCAAGCAGTACAGACGCGAGAAGAGGTGAAGCAGCCGCTAGACACTGTAACTCCTCCTGCCTGTCCTCTAGGACGTCCGTGCCAAGAGCACACTCACCCCCGACGGACGGAGGACAGACAGACGCAGACTCAGCAACAAGACTAGCAGCGTAGTCGAGACGACAGCGAGCAGCAAAGTCAACGAGCTCAGCGACTAGAGCAGACGCAGCAGTGGACTCAAAAGAGGGGTCAGTGACGACAGTAGCAAGCAGACGCGTGACAGTAGGACTGGCAGCGCGAAGAGAGTCCGACTCAGGGTCGGCAAGCGCAAGAAGAGAGGACTCAGGAGGAGAAGGCAAGGGGGCACGCAGAGGAGCAGTGGACGGACGCAGAGATATCCGGTGCGTGCCAGGGACAGGAGGAGGACGCTGACGCGAACCGCGACCACTAGTGCGAGCAGCACGAACCGGCGACGCGGGACGAGACGCAGGCTCACGACGCTCAGCAAGACCTCCAGTAGGACCAGTGTAAGGAGAGGGAGCAAGCAGAGGAGAGGAAGGCTCCAACAGTGACTGCGACTGGACAGACTGTGGACACTCTACCGAAGGAGAAAGACCAAGAACCTGCTGTAGGAGCGGAACGAAGTACGGCCGAGGCCGCGCGGCAGCTCCAGACTCAGCAAGGACAGCACCAGCACCCTCAGCGACAGCACCAGCGCCACCAACACCTCCAGCGGCAGGACCTCCAGCAGCACCAGCAGCAGAACCACCGCCAGGACAGACAGCAGTAGTCTCAGCACCAACACCTTCAGCAGCTCCAGCTCCAGTAGGACCCGCAGGCCCAGCAGCTCCGGGACCGGCAGCACCAGCACCCTCGACGGTCGACGAAGCTCCAGCTCCAGCAGCACTCCTCCAGCGGCGAGCAAACCACTCGCGCAGCTCCTATGGAGAGAGGGGCTCCCGGCGAGACGTAGCAGCAGGAGAAACCCCAGGCTCAGCAGCTCCAGACTCAGCACCCCCAGGCACAGCAGCTCCAGACGTAGCACCCCCAGGCTCAGCAGCTCCAGACTCAGCACCTCCAGGCTCAGCAGCTCCAAACTCAGCACCCCCAGACTCAGTAGCTCCAGCTTCAGTAGGACTTGCAGGCCCAGCAGCTCCGGGACCGGCAGCACCCTCAGCAGGCGAAGAAGCTCCAGCTCCAGCAGCACGCCTCCAGCGGCGAGCAAACCACTCGCGCAGCTCCTGTGGAGAGAGCGGCTCCCGCCCAGCAGTCGCAGGCTCCGCACCTCCAGGCTCAGCACCCCCAGGCTCAGCAGCTCCTGACGTAGCACCCCCCGACTCAGCACCCCCAGCAGCAGCACCCCCAAGCTCAGCACCCCCCGGCCTCGCACCCCCAGGCTTAGCACCCCCAGCAGCAGCACCCCCAAGCTCAGCACCCGCAGGTGTAGCACCCCCTGACTCTGCACCCGCAGCAGGACCAGACTCAGCAGCAACCTCGACTGGCTCGACTGTGTCTACCTGGGACACACCTGAAGGGGCAGGAAACTGTGGGGGGAGGGGGTCTACCGGGGGGGGAACTGGCACCAGGAAGTCCGGTGGGGGGGGGAGGGAAGGAGTACGGTAGGGGAAGAGGCGGTAGAAGGGGACTGACTCGTCGAACGTGACGTCCTGGGAGGACAGAACACGACGAGAGGAGGGGTGGTAGAACTGCCACCCTGGAGCGTCAGGGGGGAAGCCAAGGAAGACACAGGGAGCAGCACGGGGGGACAGCTTGTCCGCAGACAAGTCGCGGACAAACGCCCGAGATCCCCAGACACGGAACGCAGACGCATCGCCGACCTTCCCCGTCCACAGTAACACTGGAGACATCGCGGGCCGAGAGAACCTGGGGTGAAGGTTGAGCTGATGCGCCGCGTACCGAACCGCAAACGGCCACAGAAAATGGGGGGCAGCCGCATGCATCATGGACGTACGAGCGACATCCATGACCATGCCAATGCGGCGCTCAGCAATCCCATTTTGCTGTGGAGAGTCCGGAAGCGTAAAGGTCTGGCGGATCCCCTGTGCACGACAGTAGTCTCGCAGAAGGCGAGAGGAGAACTCCCCACCTCGGTCAGAGTGCAGACGCAGAACAGGAAAGTCCGAGCCGAAGCTCCTCCTGAGCTGGAGACGAGCCTCGCGGATCCAGTCGATCAGCACCTCAGTGACAGCACCCTTGCTGCGCAAGGGGAAGACTGAGGTGTAACGCGAGTAGTCGTCAACCACCAACAGGAAGTAGCGCTCGTGACCCTGCCCACGGACGGGGGCCGGGCCCCACACGTCCATGTGAAGCGTCTGCAGAGGAGCCTCTGTCGGGGGAAACTGGGAGGAGTGAGGAGCAGCCCTGAGACGCCCCTCGACACAGGGGACACAGGAAGGTCCTGGTCCCGAAGGAAGGGGAGGGAGAGACTGGGGAAGACCAGAGACAAGGACACGGGAAGCCATGCCCCGAAGACGGGGCAAGGAGGGGTGGCCTAGACGGTGGTGCCACAGAAGAGTCTCGTGAGACAGGAGGCGACACGAACAGGGGGCAGACTCAGGACCAGACCTGGACGCAGCACCAAACACCTGTCCCGACGCTGCTACCTGACCGGACGCGGGGACAGGAGGAGACTCAGTGGTCAGGGTGTAGAGGCTCGACCCCGGCCGACGCGAGAACGTGGCCAGGTGCCGGCCTGTGCGTGCGTCCGTGCAGTGGGTCACCCGCTGACTCGCAGGAGTGAACTGGTGAACCCCCGCATCCTGTAGGTCTGCACCACTCACCAAGTTCGTCGAGAACGAGGGGAGGTACAGGCCAGACAGGGTGCCCGAGGGGGCAGCCGGACACGGGAGGACAGTGGAGAAGTGAGCGAGGACAGGACCCCCAGAGGGGTCAGCCAGGGAGACAGCAACCGGCCGACCAAGCGGCGTGAGTGTGGTGCGGTCCCGAAAGAAGGAGCGAGAAGCCCCAGAGTCAAGTGTAAAGGTGAGGGAGGCCGAAGCCAACGCGGTACCTGAGAGCGCAGCCTCACCCGCACCTGAGGAAGCAGACTCACTAGCACCTAGAGCAGCAGCCGCACCTGTACCTGGAGCAGGAGACTCACTAGCACCCAGAGCAGCAGCCTCACCAGTAGCTAGAGCAGCAGGTCCTATACCTGGGTCAGGCGGGACGCACAGGTGACCGGCACGGTCAGCACTAGTAGGCAATGCATACATGGCAGTGAGAATAGCATCATAGTCAAGAGCATATATATCTACCCTCTGCCTAAGCAACTCCACCCAGTCGGGAAGCTCAGCCTCGTCGCCAAACACGGTACGCCAGGCGTCGCTCAGACGGGCGAAGCAGCGGGACGGTGTATGACTACGTGTCCCACAAGGCTGACCAGTCCGAGTACCAGTGCGAATCACGTAAGAGCAGCGAACAGCACTGAGAGACCCTCCACTCTGAGCGTACCACTCAAGAAGCTGACGAGGCGTGAGAGACACGCGAGAGGGTCGCGGGAGCTGCATCTGGCCGCCACCACGAGTAGAAGCAGTAGGAGTGGAAGTAGGAGTAGCGTCGCCACCCCTACAGCCCCAACCAGCGTACCACTCACGCAGCTGCTGGGGCGTGAGGGACTCACGCACGCGTCGCTGGGGCTGCATCTGGCTCCGTAAGGAGAAGCAGGAGCAGGACTAGCAGCAGGAAGGCAGGCAGCTAGGCAAGCCAAAAGGCAGGCAGGCAGGCAAGCAGGCGACGCGCAGCGTGCTAGCAGGGCAAGAGCTCACCAGTGGTGGGAAGAGTAGGCTCGGCGACTCAGTGGCTCGGCAGCTCGGCGGCTCGGCGGCTCGGGCGACTCGGGCGGCTCGGCGGCAAGGCGGCTCGGCAGCAACTGCAGCTCAGCAGCTCGGTGACTCGGCGGCTCGGCGGCAGGGCGGCTCGGCAGCAACTGCAGCTCAGCAACTCAGCGACCCGGCGGCTCGGCGGCAGGGCGGCTCGGCTGCTGGGCGGCTCGGGTGCAGGGCGGCTCGGCGGTGGGGCGGCTCGGCTGCTGCAGGTGAGCGATGAAGGAGGAGGAGAAGCAGGGGAGGCCACGCACCTGCCACCGCAAGCGGCCCCCTCAGGTCGCCTCGACAGGCGACGGGAAAAGGGGGGGTGGGTAGTGGGGGCCGGTAGGTGCAGCGGCGGGGCCAGCAGGTGCAGTTGCGGGGCCGGTAGAAGGGGACGGCAGGAGCCGTCAGGAGGGGACGGCGGGGCCGTCAGGAAGGGACGGCGGGGCCGTCACGAAGGGACGGCGGGGCCGTCAGGAGGCGACCGGGCCGCAACGGGGGCAGGCGGCGGGGCTGCGTAAGGGCCTGGGCGGGGCCGCGACAGCGCCGTCGGCGGGGCCGCGTGAAAGCCGGGGCGGGGCCGCGTAGAAGCCGGGGCGGGGCCGCGCGAGAGCAGGCGGCGGGGCCGCGAAGGAGCCGGGGCGGGGCCGCGTGAGAGCAGGCGGCGGGGCCGCGTAAGGGCCTGGGCGGGGCCGCGACAAAGCCGTCGGCGGGGCCGCGTGAAAGCCGGGGCGGGGCCGCGTAGAAGCCGGGGCGGGGCCGCGCGAGAGCAGGCGGCGGGGCCGCGAAGGAGCCAGGGCGGGGCCGCGTGAGAGCAGGCGGCGGGGCCGCGTAAAGGCCGGGGCGGGGCCGCGACAGAGCCTGCTGCGGGGCCGCGTGAGAGCCGGCGACGGGGCCGCGTAAGGGCCGGCGGCGGGGCCCCGTCAGAGAGGGCGGCGGGGCCGCGTCAGTGAAAGCGGCGGGGCCGCAGGGAAAATGACGACCCGAGGGGTCGCTAAAAAAAAAATCGCGCCTCGGGGGGCGCTTCGGTGGGCCCAAAAAAAAAAACGGTCCGTAGAAGGACCCGCTCTATACCATGTGAGAATAAGCGAACAGGAATGACTGAACTAGCAGTGAAATGAGTACAAGTAGGAAACCCTAGAATTGTGTACCCCCTATAGGCTAACCCACTGTAGCCTACACAAGCAGAACATATATAATGTTTGACACCAGCGCCGCTCCGTCAGCTTCATGCCACAACCACAACCTGCACCGGGACAAGAAAGAGCGCTGGACGCACTACAAGTTCAGTCGCAGTTCGCGCATGTTCTAAAACTACAAACGACAAAACCCTTCGACGGGAAGGACTTCTTTACCTGGTCGTTCGAATTCGAGCTGATGATGGAAGGAGCGCAGATACTTGGCTTCTTCGACGGGTCACTGCCATACCCGACAAACGGCACACAGTATGAGAAGCAGCAGTACACCTATCAATCGATGATGGCGTACACAATACTACTGAGGAACATCACTTCGACTCAACAGCAGAACATAAGGACTTACCGAGGATATGGTAACTCCGCGGAGCTCGCGTATAACCACTTGAAGAACCTGTATCAAGCAACAGACAACGTAAACCAAAGTCGGTTAATGGCGCAGCTGACAACAATCGAAATGAAACCAGGCGAGAAGGGAATGGCGTATATCAGTCGCTGCTGCGAGCTGCGCGACAAGCTTCTTCGATGTGGAGGATCGATTTCAGAAGACGCCTTCGTCACGGTTGTCATCGGCGGTCTTGGTCCTCACTGGCGCTCCACTCGCGCCATACTACGAGCACACGGGAGAATCTCCAAAGCAGCACTCTGCGCCAAAATCCATGCTGAGCAGCAAGACATGGACCTGCAAGAAGAACGACACAAGAGAAAGGTATCAGCACCAGAGTTCGCGTTTCACACCCAGCGACGGTACAACAACAACAACAATCGGCAGCAACAACTGAAGCTAGTACCTCCGTTTTGTCACATCTGCAAAACTTCAGGACATCCTCGTTCGCACTGCCCGTATCGTCAGCAAACGACAACACCACAGCGACAACTTCGGCCTTCAAGTACCCAAGTCACTTCAGCGCAAGCAAATCCCACGACAAAGATTCAAGCCTCAACGACTCCAACAGGACAACCTGCACAAGGAGCAAGAAACATCGTCAACTGCATGGCAAAGATAACACATTCCTGCATCACCGAGTCACCACCGCACTACTCACCAGAAGAACGACTTGACGAAACCACACCTCGCCGCGAGTCACTTCAGCCGAACCCGACATACGCCGCCATCGCCTAAAGCGAGCCGTCCGGAAGAGACACTTGGTTCTTGGACAGTTGCTGCGGACAACACATGTGCTCCTCAGGACGTTTCGTTCAACGCGAGCACCAACTCCAACGAGAAGTCGTCATCACCGTCGCCAATAATCAGAACCTGCGCACAAGACGACAAGGCACAATGCAACTTCAGTCACGGGAGACAAACGTCGTCCTACAAATGTCGAAAGTCCTAATAGCAGAGGGACTCGGCTACAACTTACTGAGCGTCAGTCAGTTGATGGCGAAAGGTATTCACCTGGAAGCCGACAGTACCACCCAGGAGTTCAAACTGTACCACGGGAAGGGCGGCCTCTACATCGGAAAGGCGGTCCTGAAGAACAACGTCTTCGTCCTTGACTTCGTCCCAGACCTGGGCACCGCAGACAGCGACACCATCGTGAACTTTTGTGACTGGACACACCCTCCAGATCTTGATCCAGACTTCAGTCCGGAAGGCTTCTAGTACTCGCACACCATCCCTGAAGCAGAACGAACACGTGCGTTAGTAACGATACAAACATCGGCAGCAGCAGAGACAACATCGGCAGCAGCAGAGACAACATCGGCAGTAGAAGAGACAACATCGGCAGCAGCAGAGACAACATCGGCAGCAGCAGAGACAACATCGACAGCAGCAGAAACAACATTGGCAGCGGCAGAAACATCATCGGCAGCAGCAGAACCATCGTCAGTAGTAGCGACACCAGTTCTCGTTTACGAAGGACCACCAACACCCGCACAGCAGCTGAACCCAACTCAACGAGAAGTCCACAGAAGCGCAAACTTCGTCGCCAGCTTCTACTCCAACTCCGACGCATATCGACGCTCACCCGGACATCGCGCCTCCGAAGACATCTGGCACGCACGCATGGGACATCCAAGCAACACTGTGCTAAATAACACAATAAGAGCAAGAGTCCTGGACAAGGACTCATTACTACTACCCGACGACAGAGAACTTCAACGGGCACGAGGAACTTGCCTTACCTGCCCAGAAGCCGACTTACCACATCGACCGTTCACTCCTCACCACAACCCGAGCGCACCCGCGTACGCACCACTCAAGAAGGTGTACAGCGATATTCTCTACAATCGAGAACCAAGACAAGTTACTTACAACTAGACGATCACCTTCATCGACGCCGCCACTCGATACGTCTGGCACCTTAACCTACCCAGCCGTGACATGGCACTCGCAGCGTTTGCCGCCTGGCTACCAGTAGTAGAGAGAGAGTCGGGAGCACAGCTGAAAAGCTTCCAGTCAGACGGAGGAGGAGAATACACCTCTCAGCGATTCAAGCAGTATCTGGCGGAAAGAGGAATCAAGCAGCTTCTCTCCCTTCCCTACGCCCATTAGCAGCAAGGTGTCGCAGAAAGAATGAACAGGACTCTGCAGAACAGCATGCGCAAACTGTTACGTGGCATGCGGCTACCCAACCACCAGTGGCCTGCAGCAATGGACCACGCTGTCATGCTGCACAACTTGATGTCGTCGTCCTCCCTTCCGAACAACGCATCACCGCATCTGCTGTGGACAGGGAAACAGGGCAGCACAAAAATGTTACGAGTTTTCGGGTGCATGGTACAGTACCGACCCTCAGAGGCACGAGCGGGAAGATTTTCACAACGCGCACAGTAGGGACTACACCTCGGCATCGAAAAGAATTACAACGCGTGGAAAATCTTCGACGTCCACTCCAAGGAGACAGTAGCAGCACGTTGTCAGAATCAGAAACGAGAATGAATGACTAGAATGAGTGTTGGGTACAAATAGGTCAAACCTAACCCTAGAAATGTGTACCCACTATAGGCTAACCCACTGTAGCCTAAACAAGCACATCATACAATGTTTGACACACGTGACGTAATCTTCTACGGACGACTCACACTTCAGACGTACCTTGCCAACTTGCACGAAAATCAAGATCCCACAGGTGGCTTTCGTGGTGACCGAGCCTTCGCCTCAGCAGCGGACGAAGTAGACTGGGACGAGCAGAATGTAGACAACGCATCAGAAGAAGCCGGGCCTCTCCCGTTCTGCTCCGTCAACGTCCCCATGGACGAAGAAAACCCTCGCGAAAGCGCCAACGCCGAATTCTTCTACCACTTCGCCGACAGTGGTTACGTAACACCTGCGATAGTCAACACCAACGAAGCAGATTGGATACGGCCGAATTTCATACCCGACCCAGAAGCGGGAGATGAAGCAGCTTATCCCAAGGACACAACACTCCCCCGCTACTCACAGACTGGACTGCAGATTCTCGGCCTCGTCACCGCAGTCCACGGCAACGCTCTTCTTAAAGAGCCTGCGACAGTTCAGCAGGCTCTGGGGGGGGAACACAGGGAGAAATGGCGTGAAGCCATGGACAGAGAATTAAAGGCGCTGGAGGAACGTAACACCTGGAAAGTCGTTCCTGTTAGCGTGGCAAGGAACAAGACCATTCTCACCGGGAAATGGGTCTTCTGCATCAAAACGAAGGCAGACGGCACAATCCAGAAATTCAAAGCACGCTGGGTCGTGCGTGGATTCGATCAGGAACACGGACGAGAATTCACCGAGACATTCGCCCCGGTTTGCCGACATACTTCACTCCGAATCCTCCTCGCGATCGCCGCCATGAAGGAAAGGAAACTGCGGTAAATCGACGTCGTTAACGCCTTCCTCTACGCACCCGTCGACGCAGAAATCTTCGTTGAACTACCGCACGGTACTAACGGAGAACCCAACCAGGTTTGCCAGCTACTGAAATCGCTCTACGGAATCAAACAAGCCCCGCGGCTGTGGCAACAGCACCTACACACTCGCCTCACTCGCATCGGATTTCGCCAACTACCTCACGACCAAGGAATGTACCGACTCACCAAAAACGCCGACTACATCCTGCTGATCGTCTACGTCGACGATCTACTCTACATCGGTTCTACCGACGACATAACCATCTGGTTTGAAGGGGAGCTGCAGAGGGACCTCACACTCACGGTCTCCTCTACCGTCACTCAGTACCTCGGCCTCAACATCCGCGAAGAAGAGAACGCGACCTATCTCATCGCCGAAAAATATGCCGACACTATCGCCAAACGCTTTATGATCACAGCAACAGCCATCTCCACGCCATACCGCTACACGGCAGGGAACGACAAAGGAGGTTCTGCCCTACTCAAACCCGCCGGCATACGAAACTACCAGAAGAAGCTGGGATGCCTTCTCTTCGCAGCCGTCACCTGCCGCCCAGATCTGTCTTACTCCGCAAGTCAACTCGCTACCTATCTCAAAAGGCCTGAAGCAGAACATCTAGCGGAGCTCGATCGCGCACTGCACTATCTCGTGAGCACGCCGACGATCGGCCTAACTTACTACAAGAACGAAGCTGCGTCAACGAAACTAATCGGCTATGTCGATGCCGACCATGCCGACGATCCAGATAACAGGCGCTCTCGCACTGGCTACGTCTATCGTCTTGAGCCTATCGGACCTATCTCCTGGCAGTCGAGTAAGCAGGAACTAATCGCTCTCTCTTCAGCTGAAGCAGAATATATCGCCCTCTGCTCAGCCACCAAGGAAGGACTCTACCTTCGCGAACTGCTGGAAGAAGCAAAGTTAGCTGAGTTACCCAACTTCACCCTGTTCTGCGACAACCAATCTGCAATTCGCATCGCCAACAAAAGCGGATTCGCGAACAGAACGAAGCATATCGCTCTGCGATACTTCTTCGTGAAAGACGAGATCGAGAAAGGAAAACTCGAGTTATCCTACTGTCCCACGTCCGAGATGGCAGCCGACTATTTGACCAAGAAGCTCAGAAAACAGAAGTTCGAGTACTGCATGCTGCTGACTGGACAAGGCCACGTCACCATCAGCGACACTCCAGAAGCGAAGGGGAGTGTTGGGAACAATAAGTCTTAAAGCGCCTCTGTCGTGTCGAAACTAAGGACACAAAAGCGAAGCAGCGCAAATCGAAGCACCAGCAAGTCAACCCTCGGAGGTTGATGTAACCGCTGGAGGATACGAGAAAGTCAAAGGTCAGCGAACTTTGACCTGACAAATGCAGCGCGACAGCAAGGACACACAACTGACTCGACATCGAGCAGTTGCCCGAGTCGCACTGTATCGAACCGCAACAGTAAAGTAGTTACAATTATGTCTCTTCATATTCTCTGTACTCATATATATATCCTTGTATCTCTTTGCTTTAATTAACTAAATTTGCACTCACGTACTAGCGCAAGGTGGTTCAAGGACTTTATTCAAAACGCTTCCGCTACTACATCGTTTACTCAGACTTTAACTCTACCAAAAGATCCTAGGGCGTTCAGCCCAACACTTGGCAGCCAATGCCTCGCTGCACAAGCACGAGACGTGGGTGAGTATGGTTGGGGAGGGGACAGGTGTACAATACGATCGGAAGCAGTGCAGTGCAACCTTACCGATGCGCCACGCAGTGAATCGCCACCAACCACGGGCAACGTTTCTGAAGCATGGCGACAACGCCGTTCTTCGCGCCAGTCATCACGGATGCACCATCCGTTGACACCATAACTCCGTCCGTCTCTTTCGCCGCTTCACCTGCCGCGTTTTCCGGTAGCGAATCTCGCCGTCGATTCCTCACCTGCTCTGCGCGCGCACGGAAATTCGGTGCTGAGGAAGTTTCCGCCGAACGCTCTTCTCCTTCTGCTGACGCAAAAACAGCTGCAGATGGGGAGAATGTAGCTGAGAATACGGCGGCGGGGGATACGGAGAAGAAGCCGGAGGATGCAGGGAAGAAAGCGGAGGATGCAGGGAAGAAAGCGGAGGATGTGGGGAAGAAGGCGAAGAAGTGGGGGAAGGAGCTGGAGAAACGCTTGCACCGGTTACGGGAAGAAATGGCGGAAGTGGATGGGGGGAAGGGCGTCGACGCCTTTATCATCCCGTCGGAAGCCCCGCACCAGGTTACTTTCCTGTAACTTGCACATTCTAGGCTCCGAACAGAATTCACCTCGTTGCTCGATATAAGCATGCTACTCTCGGCCCTTTTGTTATGGCCTTGTGCCATCTACACCAGCGCCATCGCCACGCGCGGCGGTGGTAACCAGAGAGCGGTACTGTCACATTCTTTCTTACCCCCCCCCTCCTCCCCCCCCCTGCTTATCAGAGCGAGTACATGGCGCCGTGCTTCGAGCGCCGCACGTTCATCTCGGGCTTCACGGGCTCCGCGGGCACGGCGATGGTCACGCGCGAGCACGCGCTGCTGTGGACGGACGGGCGCTACTTCCTGCAGGCGGAGCAGCAGCTTCCGCCGGGCTGGGACCTCATGCGCGTGGGCATGCGCGGCGTGCCCTCCGTCGCGGACTGGCTGGCGGAAGCTCTCCCCGCGGGCAGCCGAGTGGGGGTGGACCCGGTAAGTGGAATGGAGGATGGGAAAAAGGGGCGAGTGGGGGTGGACCCGGTAAACAACATGGAGGATGGGAAATAGGGGGCGGTGGCTTGGGGTAGGAGGCTGGCGGAAGTGCTCCCCGCGGACAGCAGAGTGGGCGTTGATCCGGTATTCACAGCAGGAAGGGCTTGGGGAAAGGGGGGTGGCAATGGCAATGACGGGGGTTAGAGTCGGTACTGATAAAGGGGGGGTGGCTTGCGTGCCCTATGCCGCGGGCTGGCTGGCAGAAGCTGTGCGCCCGGGCAGCAGAGTGTGGAGCGAGGGGAGGCTGGATAAGGGGGGCGGGGGAAGAGATGTGGCACAGATGGAGATAGATTCGGTAGCCATGGGGCGATGGGGCGATGCCTGGAACACGTCCTGTGGCTTTTGAGAATTCTCAGAAGTCACTTGAATATAGGGCGGGGGAAGAGAGGTGGCACAGACGGAGATAGAGTCGGTAGCCATGGGGCGATGCCTGGAACGCGTCCTGTGGCGGACTGGCTGGCGCAAGCCGAGAATGTGAGGGGTTTAGCAGACACTTTAACAACATTTGAGTCTAGTATCCCTCCCCCACTTTCTCTCACTTCACCCTCCACCATCCCGCCGCCCCCAGTTTGTGCACTCGGCGGACAAAGTGAGGGGCCTGGCGGTCACGCTTGCAGTGTGCGTATGTGTTCATCCTTCCCCCTCTTCTCTCCCTCCCCCCTCCCTCTTTCGCCTTCAGTTTGTGCATTCGGCTGACAACGTGAGGGGGCTGGCGGACACGGGGTGGTGCCGCTGCTGCGCGAGAGCAACCCCGTTGACGTGGTTTGGGGCGCGGAGGTCAGTGGGGAGAGGGGGAGGGCCAGTGGGGGCCGCAGAGGTGGGTGTGCTGCGGGGGGGGGGGAGTGTGAGGGGTCGATCATCCCGCTGCTGCGCTAGAGCAACCCTGTTGACGTCGTGTGGGGGGCGGAGGTGCGTGTGTGCTGGGTGGGAAAGCCAGGGGAAGGTGGTGTGGGGGGGGGGTACGGGTCAATTGATATCACTGCTGCGCTCAGCAGAAGCAACCCTGCTTTTTCAGACGTCTGTACTCCCTTTCGCCCCCCCTGTGCTTCCCATCAGCGCCCCCCACCCCCATCAGCGCCCATGTGGGTGCACCCGATCGAGTTCGCGGGGCAGACGGTGAGGGCAAAGCTGCAGCAGCTGAGCTGACAAGTCTCAGACTAATCTGCCTCCCGCCTGTGCGTTCCCATTGCCTCCACTCCCCGTCCCAACCTTGTCTTCCCACCAGGGACCTCCACCCCCATTAGCGCCCATGAGGGTGCACCCGATCGAGTTCGCGGGGCAGACGGTGAGGGCGAAGCTCTTTCCAATTCAGGTACTTCTCTCTCCTATCTCAGAGCAGAGGCTCTTCCCTTCTCATTTCAACCATCTCCATATGGCGCATTTGGGCGCGGTGCATTTGACTTCGGTGCAGTCGAGTGCGGTGCATTTGAGTGGTGATGAGGTTTAGAGGATCTTAGTCACCTCACAAGATGTGAGAAGTCTCAAAACTCAAAGATGATACGCTCTGAACAGTCTTAGCAGCCAGGTTACACTTCACATACTCCCTTCATTCCTCCAATCTCATTCCTCCCCCTTCCCCTGGCCTCAGACAAAGCCAGTGAGTGTGATTTTTTAAACGTCTCAAATGTCATGCTCCCTTCATTTCTCCCCCTTCCCACGCCCGTAGACGAAGCTAGTGAGTGTGGAGCTATTGAGCGATGCAGAGGTGAAGTGGATCAACGACTATCACCACCGCGTCTGGGACACTGTGAGTGTGGGGTGCTGGGAATGTGGGATGCTGGGAGTGTGGGGTGCTGGGAGTGTGGGGTATTGTGCATGTGGGTGGGACACCGAGTGTGGAACACTGCGTAGTGTGACACACTGTGAGTGTGGAACACTGAGTGTGGGTGGGGCACTGAGTGGGAGGGAGGTGAGCGCACATGAGCTTGAATCACCTCGCCCAACCAAGTAGTATGCATCTACCTCTGCCGTCAGAAACTCCCGTGCACTGCTGTGGTGGACAGGCGGCTCACCTCACCTCACCTCATCACCTGCACCTCTTCCCTTGGCCCCATCGACTCCAGGTCTCCCCTCTGCTGTCCGGAGCACCCCTGCAGTGGTTACAGCGTAACACTCAGCCCATCTCTCGAAACCAGGCCCCACAGAAACCTGCAACGGCTAGAGGGGCAAAAGCAAGAGCCAGAGGAGGAGCTAAGGCAGCAGCCAAGGCTGCTGCAGCCAGCTAACTGTAGCCCTTAGGTGTAGGTTATTCTTGCACACAAGGGTGTACAAGAAATGCCCGTGTTGTTCCAGCTACCAGAACTTTAAGAAGTCTCAGTACCACTTCAAGCTCAAATACAGTTGCTCTTGTGAATTCAAGCTGTAAACCAGTTTTTTTTCGCTGATTTCCGGGGTGGGGCCCCGACCACAGCATCCCATCCATCGAGCCTCACCTTGTGGTTGGCGCCCCTGGCTCCTTGACCAGCAACAAGGCTCGCAGGTGCTGCAGCAATTGGAGTACAAACGTTCCGACATGTCTGATACCGGTAAGCTGGGAAGTGAATTCACAGCAAAGGAGCTTCAGCATATGAGGGCACGGTATGAATGGACTGTGGTGCCCAGCAGTAGCATCTGTAGGAGAAATGGGAGAGATTCTATTCCAGCGCCTTCCTTCCAGACACAAGTCACCAATACTATCTTTGCTGGACAAGAGATTGGTAAAAGTAGAAGGGTAACAGAGGTGCCAACGAAATATAATTAAGCACCTAAGAATTTCATATTATATTAATGGACAAGAGTATCGATTTTGATACCTAACATTCAAGGGATGCTCTATAAAATCAGCCCACCAAGTCACAGCCCACCAAGGTAACTAAGGAGGTAACTGGGATCCAATCTAGTTGAGGGGCTCCTTGGGGAACTCCTCGACGAGGCTCAGCCTACCAAATCAAAGCCCACCGATTTTCCGAGAGGGTGCGTGCGTCTAGTTGAGGGGCTCCATGGGGAAGTCCTCGACAGGGCTGAGCTGCTTGGCGCAGTGGTACTCGGTTTGCGCACAGTCCACGGACAGCAAGGAGCTCAACTCGTACAGCCGGGGAGTGCCGTCCAGGAACCCAGCGCCCTCCTGGCTGTCGGCCGAGATGGGACGGTTCAGGTTTGCGATCAGGCGCTGGAAGTCGGCGGCGCGAGCAGCGTGGTCGGGGCGGTACGTCTGGCCTAGCACGCCATGCACGTCGTCGGTGTGCTCAAGCTCCACAATCCCCACGTTGATGTGCGCCTCGGCCTCGCTGGGCGTCAGCAGCTTGGGGTTGGCCATGCGCAGGCGCAGGTCGAGCGCCACGAGACCGTCGATGGTGAGTGAGTAGTAGTCCATGTCATACAGGCCCTCCTTCTCCAGCGCCAGGAACCGCAAAGTCAGACCGCCCTCCGTCGTCACCTCGTCGCCAACGCTCATCCTCGGGATCTCCTCGCCGTCGATCTCAATCGTCTTCATGATGCCATCGCCGCGCTCCTGCTGCTTGCCAGAGCGCATCGCCAGCCGCACCTTGTGGTCGGCGCCGTTGGCGAACCACACGATGCCCAGCTCCTTGATCCACGTGTGCACGGCCTTGCCGTCCACAACGAGCGCCACGTTCTCCGCGTCGTCCAAGTAGTACCCGCGCAGCAGCATGTTCACGTGCAGGTCCTTGTCCGTCAGCATGCAAAACGCCTTGTTGGGGCGCCCGTTGAAGTTGAAGTGCGTGCCGTACACGCCCACCAGATGCGGGTTGTTCACCATGTTCACCGCAGGGTTGCACTCGCCGCCCGTGGGCACCTGCAGATGAACCGGCTACGAGTCCGTCGCGTACTGCACCGTCAGCTCGCCGCACGAGTAGTCGATGTTGTCGTGCCCCAGGTAGCACGCACCCTCGGTCTTCTTGCCGTCGATCGTGATGTCGGGGATGTACTGCCAGTACGTGCAACTGCTGTACCTCGTGCACGTGTTGCAGCACGTCTGCGGGGACGCCTTCTTCAGCATCAGCGGGTTGCCCTTCACGTACACCTCCACGCCCAGCTTGTTCTTGAGCAGGTTTTTGTGAAAGTAGGAACGTGAATGAGTGAACTATGAAATGTGTGAGTACAAGTACCAACCCTAATTGGGTTGTACCCCCTATGGGATACCCCACTATAGCCTACACAAAAGCATAAGCTATATGTTCTGACGCACCCCCATAGGCAAAGTGGGGGAGAACAAGGGGTCACAAGACCAGTCAAGCAAAGCAAAGCAAAGCTCAGGGTGGATCACAAAGTCACCACACAGTCCGAGCACAAGGTCAAGGCCACAAGGCCAGTTCACATGCAAGACTAGACATATATATATATAAGGCTAAACAAGCAAGAGCAGGTATATATATATGCAAGAGTACAAGCAAGGTCAAGAGGTGAGCAAGTGAGGTAGGAAAGGTACAAGTCCCAGCTGAGTGCAGAAGCGCTGATGATCACAAGGCGGAAGTGCCTTGGTGAAAACATCAGCAGTGTTGGCCTCAGAGGCCACGTACGCAAGTCGCAACTGACCACGCTGCTGCAGCTCACGAGCAAGGAAGTAACGGAGAGCAATGTGCTTCGTTCTGTGCTCCAAGCGCTGCTCTCGACACAAGGCCAGCATGGCCTTGTTGTCTACGTACAGCACTAGAGGAGAACGAGGCACCTCTCCAAGGTCAGTCAGCAGGTAGGTGAGCCACCGAAGCTCCTGTGCAGCCATGGCCCCGGTGAAGATCTCAGCCTCACAACTGGAGCCGAGAACAGAAGACGAGCGAGTAGCCCGCCAAGAGACAGAGCCAGAACCAAGACTGAAGGTGTACCCCTGCGACGACCGCTGCGTAGCCTGGTCGTCAGCCCAAGAAGCGTCCGCGTGGCCAGTGAGGACCACTGGACTCCGCCCTCCAAGCACAAGCCCCATGCCCGACGTACTGCACAAGTAGCGCAACACCCTCTTCGCTGCAGCCATGTGCTCTGGTCGGTGTCTCCCAGGAGCAACATAGCGTGCAAGAATGCTAAGAGGGTATGCAAGGTCAGGTCGAGTGCAGGTCATCAAGTACATGAGGCAGCCAACAAGCTCTGGGTACGGGCCACTCGGCTCTACGGACTCATCCGAAGGCAGAGCTGAGAGCGAGTGGCGAGTAGCCAGAGGAGTGGCCTGAGGCGAGGAGTACGTGAAGCCGAAGCGCTGAAGGACCTGCTGCACCATGTGTGACTGAGTCAAGGTAATGGTGCGGCGTGCTCTGTCCCGAGTGATCTGCAAGCCAAGGTAGCTGCGCAGTTCACCCAGGTCTGTGCACGTGTGTCTCTTCTGCAGCTCGGACTTCACGTAGGCGAGTCCAGCAGTGTCAGCAGTGGCAAAGACCAAGTCGTCGACGTACACGAGGATGTAGAACGGCGGCAGAGAAGTGTCGGTGCGCAGAAACAACGACGGGTCAGTAGTAGAGGGAGCAAACCCAAGAGCCGCAAGCGTAGTCCTCAGTGTGTCGTGCCACTCACGCGGTGCTTGGCGGAGACCGTAGACTGGCCGTCGGAGGCTCCACTGGGTGCCAGGAGGGAAAGTCCCAGTGAAGCCAGGCGGACGGCGCAGCCAGATCTCCTCGTGCAGGCTGCCCTGCAAGAAAGCAGTGATGAATTCAAGAGAGTGAAGCTCGTAGTCGCGCTGAGCGGCTATGTGCAGCAGCACCCGAAGAGTGGTCATCTTCGGGGTGGTAGAGAAGGTCTGAAAGTAGTCAACTCCCTGCCGCTGACTGAAGCCACGAGCAACGTACCGCGCCTTGAAGACAGGTGGGGAACGAGGCGGTCGCTTCACCCTGAAGATCCACATGCCACTGACGATGTTCGCCCCAGGAGGGGGAACCTCGTCAACGTAGGTGCCTGTGGACTTCCAGGAAGCCATCTCTGCATCCATAGCTGCTTGCCACTGAGAGGAGTAGGGACCCTCTACGGCCTCCGCGTAAGAACGCGGAGTCGGGATGTCTAGTGCATCCGGGTCTCCCTCAGGGGCAAGTAGTACAGACGCGAGATGAGGTGAAGCAGCAGCCAGACACTGGAACTCCTCCTGCCTGTCCTCAAGGACGTCCGTGCCAAGAGCACACTCACCCCCGACGGACGGAGGACAGGCAGACGCAGACTCAGCAACAAGACTAGCAGCGTAGTCTAGACGACAGCGAGCAGCAAAGTCGACGAGCTCAGCGAGAAGAGCAGACGCAGCAGTGGATTCAAAAGAGGGGTCAGTGACAACAGTAGCAAGAAGACGCGTGACAGCAGGACTGGCAGCACGAAGAGAGTCCGACTCCGGGTCGGAAAGCGCAGGAAGAGAGGACTCAGGAGGAGAAGGCAAAGGGGCACGCAGAGGAGCAGTGGACGGACGCAGAGACATCCGGTGCGTGCTAGGGACAGGAGGAGGACGCAGACGCGAACCGCGACCACTAGCGCGAGCAGCACGAACAGGCGACGCGGGGCGAGACGCAGGCTCACGACGCTCAGCAAGACCTCCAGTAGGACCAGTGTAAGGAGAGGGAGCAGGCAGTGGGGAGGCCGGCTCTAACAGTGACGGCAATTGGACAGACGGCGGACACTCTAGAGAAGGAGGAAGACCAAGAACCTGCTGCAGGAGCGGAACGAAGTACGGCCGAGGCCGCGCGGGGACTCCAGGCACACCAGGGACAGCACCAGACCCCTCAGCAGCAGCACCAGCGCCAAGAGCACCTCCAGCGGCAGGACCTCCAGCCGCACCAGCAGCAGGACCACCGCCTGGACAGACAGCAGTCTCAGCACCAACACCCTCAGCAGCTCCAGCTCCAGTAGGACCCGAAGGTCCAGCAGCTCCAGGACCGGCGGCACCCGCACCCTCAGTGGCCGAAGAAGCTCCAGCTCCAGCAGTACGCCTCCAGCGGCGAGCAAACCACTCGCGCAGCTCCTGTGGAGAGAGGGGCTCCCGCCGAGACGGAGCACCCGGAGAACCTCCAGGTCCAGCACCGCCAGACGTCACAAGGGGAGGTCCAGCGGCCGCAGGCTCCGCACAGCCAGACTCAGCAGCCCCAGACGCAGCACCCCGAGGCTCAGCAGCTCCATACGCAGCACCTCCAGGCTCAACACCCTCCGGCGCAGCACCCCCAGACTCAGCAACCGCAGGCTCGTAACCCCCACGCTCAGCACCCACGCGCACAGCACCCCCAGGCTCAGCACCCCCAGGCTCGTCACCCCCAGGCTCAGCACCCACGCGCACAGCACCCCCAGAGTCAGCACCCCCAGGCTCAGCACCCTCAGCAGGACCAGAGTCACCATCAACCTCAACCGGCTCGACGGCGTCTACCTGGGACACACCTGAAGGGGCAGGAACCTGAGGGGGGAGGGGATCTACCGGGGGGGGGCCTGGCACAAGGAAGTCCGGTGGCGGGGGGAGGGAAGGAGTGCCGTAGGGGAAGAGGCGGTAGAAGGGGACCGACTCGTCGAACGTGACGTCCTGGGAGGACAGAGCACGACGAGAGGAGGGGTGGTAGAACTGCCACCCTGGAGCGTCAGGGGGGAAGCCAAGGAAGACACAGGGAGAAGCACGGGGGGACAGCTTGTCCGCAGACAAGTCGCGGACAAACGCCCGAGATCCCCAGACACGGAACGCAGACGCATCGCCGACCTTCCCAGTCCACAGGAGGGCCGGGGAGGTACGGACCTTCCCCGGCCGGGAAACCCCGGGGTGAAGGTTGATCTGATGCGCCGCGTACCGCACCGCAAACGGCCACAGAAAATGGGGGGCAGCCGCATGCATCATGGACGTACGAGCGACGTCCATGACCATGCCAATGCGGCGCTCAGCAATCCCATTTTGCTGTGGAGAGTCTGGAAGCGTAAAGGTCTGGCGAATGCCCTGTGCACGACAGTAGGCTCGCAGAAGGCCAGAGGAAAACTCTCCGCCTCGGTCAGAGTGCAGACGCAGAACAGGAAAGTCCGAGCCGAAGCTCCTCCTGAGCTGGAGACGAGCTGCGCGGATCCAGTCGATCAACACCTCAGTGACATCACCCTTGCTGCGCAAGGGGAAGACGGTGGTGAAACGCGAGTAGTCGTCAACCACCAGCAGAAAGTAGCGCTCGTGACCCTGTCCACGGACGCTGGCCGGGCCCCACACGTCCATGTGAAGCGTCTGCAGAGGAGCCTCTGTCGGAGGAAACTATGAGGAGTGGGGGGCAGCCCGGAGGCGCCCCTCGACACAAGGGACACAGGAAGGTCCTGGCCCCGAAGGAAGGGGAGGGAGAGACCGGGGGAGACCAGAGACAAGAACACGGGAAGCCATGTCCCTGAGACGTGGCAAGGAGGGGTGGCCAAGACGGTGGTGCCACAGGAGAGTCTCGTGAGACAGGAGGCGACACGAGCAGGGGGCAGACTCAGGACCAGACCTGGACGCAGCAGCAAACACCTGACCCGACGCAGCTACCTGGCCAGACACAGGGACAGGAGGAGACTCAGTGGTCAGGGTGTAGAGGCTCGACCCCGGCCGACGGGAGAACGTGGCCAGGTGCCGACCTGTGCGCGCGTCCGTGCAGTGGGTCACCCGCTGACTCGCAGGAGTAAACTGGTGAACCCCCGCATCCTGTAGGGCAGCACCACTCACCAAGTTCGTAGAGAACGAGGGGAGGTACAGGCCTGACAGGGCGCCCGAGGGGGCAGCTGGACACGGTAGAACAGTGGAGAAGTGAGAGAGGACAGGACCCCCAGAGGGGTCAGCCAGGGAGACCGCAACCGGCCGGCCAAGCGGCGTGAGTGTGGTGCGGTCCCGAAAGAAGGAGCGAGAAGCCCCAGAGTCAAGTGTAAAGGTGAGGGAGGCCGAAGCCGACGCGGTACCTGAGAGCGCAGCCTCACCAGTACCTAAGAGCGCAGCCTCACCAGTACCTGAGAGCGCAGCCTCACCAGCACATGAGAGCGCAGCAGTGTCACAGGCACCTAGCGCAGCCGTACCAATGCCCGGGTCGGGCGAGAAACACCGGTAACAGTCACCCTCATCACTAATAGACACAGCATACATGGCAGCAAGGATAGCATCAAAGTCTAGCTTAAAGATCGCTACACCGGCTCTAGAAAGGTCTCCCCAGCAGGGGATCTCAGAGGCGTCAGGGAACTGCTGACGCCAAGCGTCCGTCAGGCAGCCAAAGCAGCGCCGGGTGGCGTGGGCACCCCCACACTGCTCACCCGCGCGGTCGCCACTGCGAAGAACGTAGGTGCACGGGCCAAAACCTCCACCACGCTGACTCTGCGCGTACCACTCACGGAGCTGCTGAGGCAGGGGGATGTCCTGAGAACGCTGCTGCTGCTGCTGCTGCTGCTGCTGCTGCTGCTGCCGCGGACCACCACCAGAGCCGCTCCGCTGCAGGGCACTACCCCGATCAGCTCCACCTCCTCCGCCACCACCTCCTCCACCGCCGCCACCACCACCTCCTCCGCTCCCACCGCCTCCGCTGCCACCGCCTCCGCCGCCGCTGCCGCCACCACCGCCACCACTCCCGCCACCACTCCCACCGCCACCCCCGCTCCCTCCGCCGCCTCCACCGCCACCTCCACCGCCCCCGCCAGCTCCACCCGCGCCCTTGCCCCCCTTGCCCTTGCCAGTGCGGCGTCTCCCGCTAGGGGCAGACGCCGCGCCGACCGACTCAAGACCAAGCAGGTCGGCAGCAGCAGCAGAGGCAACAGAGGGCAGCAGGGGGGAAGGAGAACACCCCTCAAAGATGGGGGTGCGCGGGTCTCCACGAGAGGCTCCTACAGCGACTATACTCCTCTCCGCTGCTAGGAGGGGCTTCTCGAGGAGGTCGACAGTGAGGGTGGTGGGACAGACTGAGAGGAAGTGGTCCCTGACTACGCGAAGGGAGTCAGGGAGACGAGTGACTATGTAATAGAGAGCGATGTACATGGGGGGGGGGGTTCTTGGCGCAGAACTCAGCAGGAAGGGCGGCGCGGTAGCGAGTGTCACTAGTGCGGAGGTGCGTAATGAGGTCAGCGATAGTGGGAAAGGCAGTGAGATCAGGAAAGAGGTACGGTAGCATGAGACGGCTCAGTGCAGCAGTGGCAGGGGAAGAGTAGCGCGCAACGACAGCGTCGTACAAGGTCTGAGCACTCTTGTACTGACTAAAGTGCGCGCGCTCAGTGGTGGGCAAGTGGCGACGCACAGCAAGACGTGCAGCAGCATCGCGGGTGGCCCACTGAGAGCGAATAGTGGGGTCAGCATCAGCAGCAGGGGCAGGAGAGGCGCCAGAGGTGAGGTCAAAGAGAGAAAGGCCGTCAGCTCTGTCGCACTGTAAGAACAGCTGCAGGTCGTCGACCCAGACCTCAAAGTCAATGGCTCGACCCTTAGCGTCAAAAGCGAGGACACTGGGGGTAGCCATGACGACGACATTGGAGCAGTGCAAGCAGTAGGGGAAGGGCACGCAGTGACAGCGGTATGGTGCTCATCGTGCAGGGCAGGTCGAGCGGCTCGGCAGGAAGGTTGCCCGGCGACGCGGCTGCGAGGCTGCTGGGCGGCTCGGCTCCCGGGCGGCTCGGCTGCGGCTGGGCGGCTCGACTGCTGCTGGGCGGCTCGGCGGCTCCTGGGCGGCTCGGCTCCCGGGCGGCTCGGCTGCGGCTGGGCGGCTCGGCTGCTGCTGGGCGGCTCGGCGGCTGCTGGGCGGCTCGGGTGCTGCTGGGCGGCTCGGCTGCTGCTGGGCCGCGTAGGTAGGGCGGCCGGGCCGCGAAGGTAAGGGCGGCGGGTGGGCCGCAGGTAGGGCGACGGGTGGCCGCGAAGGTAGGGCGGCGGTTTGGGCCGCGAAGGTAGGGCGGCGGGTGGCCGCAAGGTAGGGCAGCGGGTGGGCCGCAAAGGTAGGGCGGCGGGTTGGGCCGCGAAGGTAGGGCGGCGGGTGGCCGCGAAGGTAGGGCGGCGGGTGGGCCGCAGGTAGGGCGGCGGGTGGCCGCGAAGGTAGGGCGGCGGGTGGGCCGCGAAGGTAGGGCGGCGGGTGGCCGCGAAGGTAGGGCGGCGGGTGGGCTGCGAAGGTAGGGCGGCGGGTGGCCGTGAAGGTGGGGCGGCGGGTGGCCGCGAAGGTAGGGCGGCGGGTGGCCGCGACGGTTGGGCAGCGGGTGGCCGCGAAGGTAGGGCGGCGGGTGGCCGCGAAGGTAGGGCGGCGGGTGGCCGCGAAGGTAGGGCGGCGGACGGCCGCAGGTGGGGCGGCGGGTGGGCCGCAGGTAGGGCGGCGGGACGGCCGCAGGTAGGGCGGCGGGACGGCCGCAGGTAGGGCGGCGTGTGGCCGCGACTCGGGGGCGGCGGAGCCGCAACTAAAGGGCGGCGGAGCCGAGAGAGGGCGGCGGGGCCGCAAGGGGAAGGGCGACACGGAGGGTCGCTAAAAAAAAATGCGCGCCTCGGGGCGCGCTTCGGTGGGCCCTAGAGAACAGTCCCTAGGATGGGACCTGCTCTGATCCATGTGAAAATAGGAACGTGAATGAGTGAACTATGAAATGTGTGAGTACAAGTACCAACCCTAATTGGGTTGTACCCCCTATGGGATACCCCACTATAGCCTACACAAAAGCATAAGCTATAAGTTCTGACAGTTTTACGACTTCCACTTGGCGGCGATGCCGCCCTTGCTACAGTTGGCAAGCGTGCACGCGCCCTCCCCGGGCTTGCCCAGGTCCTTGTGGCACTTCATTTTGTTCCATCTGGCAACCTTCACGCCCACCATCAGCATGCTGACCGTGCTCGGGCTCATGATCGTCGTGCCCTCGAACTTGTCCAAGTTTCCCACAGCCGCTGCCTTCTCGATGCCAGAAGGGACCTCCGTCGCCACGCCATTGGCGCCCTTGGCCTTGTCAAGGTTGACCGCCGGGTTGTTGGGTCCAGTCATGACGGTTTGTTCTGCGGAGGCCACCACAAGCAGGACGACAAAAGTTGCGACGAAAAGAAAGAACGTTGTGCGTCTTATCGGTGAATCTGTTCTAAAGGGTTTTAACTGTACAGAAATAAACTCCAGAAGATGCGCCTCACACTACAATTTTTGATGCCTTGTAACTGAATGATTTCACCATCCGTGTTGTACCCCCACCGATTTGCCTTCTCGTTATGGATTTGGCAGGATAGCTCGTGTGTCGAAAGCTACGTGTACAGTGCAGCACTATATTGGAATTGTTGCATGTCGCAGCAAGGTCTTGGTTCTACTCCAAACCTCGAGTCACGAGTCCCAGGTTCGATTCAGGAGAAACAAATCCGACCTGCAAAAGTATCGACCAGTGCTCGAATCTCGTTGCTTTTGCAGTTCAGGTCACTTCGCGTTCATCTCAAGGTACGTTTGGAAGCGCAGGTTTCTGCTTTTTGCAGACAGGGAACTCTTCGGTTTGTTGCCCTGAAATCTGCCTTGACCTGTCAGGTAGACAAGAAAGTTCGAAGTTCTTCAAGGCGAACGGAAGAAGCCTGATCCCGTCAGGTTATAACTGTTGCGGTGCGATACAGCGTGGACAGCTCAGTGAGGCTAGTTTATCGGTATTTATTTCCATATTAGATGAAGGCTACAAAAAATACAATTGCAAGAAAATGATAAGTGTGTTAAGCACCTAAAAGGCAGGTTGGGTTGCAAGGGAAAGGGCAGTCGACTATCTAGTTACTTTCTAGTCGAAATACTAATCTCCAATAGCTTATGCCATTTTCTGAACACATCAGGTGCAAAGCGCAAATTGGGACATAAAGCACATTTATTCTCTTCCACATAACCATGTCAGATTTGTATGACATAGCTGTTGTAGGCTATAGTGGGGTAGCACATATGGGGTACAACTTTCTAGGGTTGTATTTGTACCCAACTTTCACTTAGTCATTTCATTCTCGTTCTAACTTTCTCATGGTATTGAGCAGGTTCCCTCGTGGGAACTGTGCCTAGGGCCCACCACATCGACATTTTTTTTCCTGCCCGGAGCGCGCTCCCCGAGTCGCGCTCCCCTCTCTGCCTTCGTCGAGCCGCCCTAGCGGCCACTTCGCGTCGCCCCTAGCGGCCTCCCTTGCGCCGCCCTTACGGCCCGTCGCGGCCCTTCCTCGGCCCGTCGCCGCCCTCACTTGCGGCCCCGCCGCCCTCACTTGTGCGGAGATAACTACTACAACGGGAGCTTAGAGTACTGGCTAGGCACTTGTGCTCGTGTGATGTCTGCGTTCGTTGGTCCTTAGACGTTTTCCTAGTGCTCACACTGCTTGCTAGTTCATGGGGCAATTTGGCAAGAGTTTCACTAGAGAACGTTGTCAATAATGGTACAATGAAGTTGGCAATGCAAGACTACATCAGAGCTAGCATTCAGGTTGGTCGACTGCCAGCACAGCATGGTCAACCGCGTTCCAGCACGACTTGGTCGACCACGCTACAGCAGTGCAAAGTCGACGGCTTGCCAACGCTGCAGGTTGACGGTGTGCCAGCATTGCTCACGCAGGACAGCAGTGCACCCGCTTTGTAGGTGCGCGCAGATGATTGGCGTGCAAAGTCTCGTCACCTGCACAGCGCACACACCACGTCAACCTCGGGCTAGCGACTGCCTCTGATCCGCCACGACGACCTCGGGATACCACCATGGAGGTCGGTCTCGCCAACTTCGCCTGGGTGACCGTCGCACTCCTTCGCAGAACCTCGTCACCCAGGTATCCTGGTCGACCGGGCAACTTTGTCGACCAGCTGCTCCTGTATGTGCTCGTCGACCTCCCAAGTCGACAACCACACCAAGTCGACCTCACCAGGTCGACCACTCCTCCGCTCGACCAGATCTAGGTCGACGTCACTCCTGGTCGACCAGTGCAGTTGTCAGCCGACCACCCAAGTCTGCTACCCAAAGTCGGCGTCACCAGGTCGACGCCCCTTCTACGTCGGCGCCGACTTCCAGACTGACCTCTTGAAGTTGGCGACCTCCCAAGTCGGCGACCTCCCAAGTCGGCGCCGACGTGTAAAGTCGGTGACCTTGCAAGTCGGTGACCTTGCAAGTCGGTGACCTTGCAAGTCGGTGACCTTGCAAGTCGGTGACCTTGCAAGTCGGTGACCTGGCAAGTCGGCGCCGACTTCCAGGTCGACGTGCCACATCGCCGACCACCAGTTGAAGTCGGCCGCCGGCTTCCCAAGTCGGCGGCATTGCAGTGGCGCCGTGCAAGTCGACCAACCCCGTCGACCAGCTCGTCCAAGTCGGCGTCCCCACTGCTGCAAGTCGGCTGTACCTTCCGTACACCCCACCACGAAGTCGGCTCCGCCCAAGCGTGGACGGGGCCAACCCACAACTCCCGTAGACAACTTGCGGCCCCGCCGCCCTCAGTTGCGGCCCCGTCGCCGCCCTCAGTTGCGGCCTTGTCGCCGCCCTCAGTTGCGGCCCGTCGCCGCCCTCACCTGCGGCCCCGTCGCCCTCCCTTGCGGCCCCGCCGCCCTTAGTTGCGGCCCCGTCGCCCTCACCTGCGGCCCCGCCGCCCTCAGTTGCGATCCCGCCGCCCTCAGTTGCGGCCCTGTTGCCGCCCTCAGTTGCGGCCCCGTCGCCGCCCTCAGTTGCGGCCCGTCGCCGCCCTCCCCTGCGGCCCCGCCGCCCTCACTTGCGACCCCGCCACCCTCAGTTGCGGCCCCGTCGCCCTCACTTGCGGCCCCGCGCACCTCAGTTGCGGCCCCACCGCCCTCACTTGCAGCCCCGCCGCCCTCAGTTGCGGCCCCGTCGCCCTCCCCTGCGGCCCCGCCACCCTCACATGCGGCCCCGCCGCCCTCCACTGAGGCCCCTTCGCCCTCACCTGCGGCTCCGCCGCCCTTACTTGCGGCCTTGTCCACTGCTGCAGCGCCGCCCGCCACCCGAGCCGCCCGAGCCGCCTCACCCGGCCGAGCCGCCGACCGCCCGCCGCCCTGCAGCAGCACAACTGAGCCGCCCACAGTAGAGCAGCCGAGCCGCCGAGCCGCCGAGCCGCCTTGCAATCGAGCCGCACTGCAGCAGAGCCGCCCTGCCGCCCACCAGCCGAGCCGCCGTGCAGTCGAGCCGCCCGGCAGTCGAGCCGCCGAGCCGCCCAGCAGTCGATCCGCCGAGCCGCCCAGCAGCCGAGCCGCCGAGCCGCCCTGACGCCGAGCCGCCCGAGCAGCCCTGTCCGGTGAGCACAGCACCTCTGTCGCTGCACTGCCCTTTCCCTCCTGCTTGCACTGCTGGTCTACTGTTGTCATGGGAACCCCTAGTGTTCTTGCTTTTGACGTTGAGGGTCGAGCCATTGACTTTGACGTCTGGGTCGACGACCTACAACTGTTCTTACAGTGCGATAGGGCAGACGGTCTCTCTCTCTTTGACCTCACCTCTGGCGCCTCTCCTGCCCCTGCTGCTGATGCTGAAGGCATTGTTCGCTCCCATGTACATCACTCTCTATTACATAGTCACCCGCCTTCCTGACTCCCTTCGTGTAGTCAGGGACCACTTCCTCTCAGTCTGTCCCACCACTCTCACTGTTGACCTCCTAAAGAAGGCCCTCCTAGCAGCGGAGAAGAGCATAGTCGCTGTAGGAGCCTCTCGTGGTGACCCTCGCACCCCCATCTTTGAGGGGTGTTCCCCTTCCCCCCTTTTGCCCTCTGTCGCCTCTGCTGCTGCGGCCGACCTCGTTGGTCTTGAGTCGGCCGGTGCGGCGTCTGCCAATAGCGGGAGACGCCGCTCTGGCAAGGGCAAGGGGGGCAAGGGCGCGGGTGGAGCTAGCGGGGGTGGTGGAGGTGGCGGTGGAGGCGGCGGAGGGAGTGGGTGGCGGTGGGAGTGGTGGCGGGGGTGGAGGGGTCGGTGGCAGCAGTGGAGGCGGAGGCGGCGAAGGCGGTAGCGGTGGGAGCGGAGGCGGCGGTGGTGGCGGAGGTGGAGGAGGCGGTGGTGGAGGAGGTGGAGCTGGTCGGGGTGGCGCTTCGCAGCGGCGCGTCTCTGGTGGTGGTCAGCGCCAGCAGGTGAGTGGTGCTGACCTACAGGATGCGGGGGTTCACTAATTTACTCCTGCGAGTCAGCGGGTGACCCACTGCTCGGACGCTCGCACAGGCCGGCACCTGGCCACGTTTACGCGTCGGCCGAGGTCGAGCCTCTACACCCTGACCACTGAGTCTCCTCCTGTCCCTGCGTCTGGCCAGGTAGCTGCGTCGGGTCAGGTGTTTGCTGTGGCGTCCAGGTCTGGTCCTGATTCTGCCCCCTGCTCGTGTCGCCTCCTGTCTCACGAGACTCTCCTGTGGCACCAACGTCTTGGTCACCCTTCCCTGCCTCGTCTCCGAGGCATGGCTTCCCGTGTCCTTGTCTCTGGTCTTCCCCTGTCCCTACCTCCCCTTCCTCTGGGGCCTGATCCTTCCTGCGTCCCCTGTGTTGAGGGCCGGCTACGGGCTGCCCCTCATTCCTCTCAGTTTCCCCCGACAGAGGCCCCGCTGAAGACGCTTCACATGGACGTGTGGGGCCCGGCCCGCGTCCGCGGACAGGGTCACGAGCGCTACTTTGTGTTGGTGGTTGACGACTACTCGCGTTACACCACAGTCTTCCCCTTGCGTAGCAAGGGCGATGTCACTGAGGTGTTGATCGACTGGATCCGCGCAGCTCGTCTCCAGCTCAGGAGGAGCTTCGGCTCGGACTTTCCTGTTCTGCGTCTGCACTCTGACCGAGGCGGAGAGTTCTCCTCTGGCCTTCTGCGAGCCTTCTGCCGTGCGCGAGGCATCCGCCAGACCTTTACGCTTTCGGAATCTCCACAAGAAAATGGGATTGCTGAGCGTCGCATTGGCATGGTCATGGACGTCGCCCGTACGTCCATGATGCATGCGGCTGCCCCCCATTTACTGTGGCCGCTTGCGGTTCGGTACGCGGCGCATCAGATCAACCTTCACCCCAGGGTCTCCATGCCGGAGACCTCCCCAGCTTTACTGTGGCGGGGAAGGTAGGCGATGCGTCTGCATTCCGTGTCTGGGGATCTCGGGCGTTTGTCCGCGACTTGTCTGCGGACAAGCTGTCCCCCCGAGCTGCTCCTTGTGTCTTCCTTGGCTTCCCCCTTGACGCGCCAGGGTGGCAGTTCTCCCACCCCACCTCTCGTCCTGTTCTTTCCTCCCATGACGTCACGTTTGACGAGTCGGTCCCCTACTATCGTCTCTTCCCCTACCGCACTCCTTCCCTCCCCCCGCCTCCGCTCTTCCTTGTGCCAGGTCCCCCCCCAAAAGACCCCCTCCCCCCTCAGGGTCCTGCCCCTTCAGGTGTGTCCCAGGTAGACGTAGTCGAGCCGGTCGAGGTTACTCGTGACTCTGGTACTGCTGCGGGTACTGAGCCTGGGGGTGCTGACTTTGGGGGTGCTGGGCGTGAGGGGTGCTGAGACTGGGGGTGCTGAGCCTGGGGGTGCTACGCCTGGGGGTGGTGAGCCTGGGGGTGCTACGTCAGGAGCTGCTGACCCTAGGGGTGCCACGTCTGGAGCTGCTGAGCCTAGGGGTGCGGAGCCAGCGGCCGCTGGACCTGCTCGTGTGACGTCTGGCGGTGCTGCGCCTGGAGGTTCTCCGAGTGCTTCGTCTCGGCGGGAGCCACTCTCTCCACAGGAGCTGCGCGAGTGGTTTGCCCAGCGCCGGAGGCGTGCTGCTGGACGTGGAGCTTCTTCGACTGCTGAGGGTGCTGGTGCCGCCGGTCCCGGAGGTGCTCGTCCTGGGAGTGCTGGAGCTGCTGGGCCTGCCGGAACGACTGGAGCTGGAGCTGCTGAGGGTGTTGGCGCTGCGGCTACTGCTGTCAGTCTTGGCGGCGGTCCTGCTGCGGGTGCTGCTGGTGCCACTGGAGGTACTGCAGCTGGAGGTGCCGTTGGCGCTGGTGCTGCCGCTGAGGGTGCTCGTGCTGTCCCTGCTGTGTCTGGAGTCGCCGCGCGGCCTCTGCCATATTTCGTTCCGCTCCTTCAGCAGGTTCTTGGTCTTCCTCCTCCATTAGAGTGTCCACCGCCTGCCCAGTCACAGTCACAGTTACCGCCGGCCTCTCCACTGCCTGCTCCTTCTCCGTACACTGGTCCTACTAGAGGTCTTTCTGAGCGTCGTGAGCCTGCGTCTCGTCCTGCGTCGCCAGTTCGTGCTGCTCGCGCTAGTGGTCGCGGTTCGCGTCAGCGTCCTCCTCCTGTCCCTGGCACGCACCGGATGTCTCTGCGTCCGTCCACTGCTCCTCTGTATGCCCCTTTGCCTTCTCCTCGTGAGTCCTCTCTTCCTGCACTTGCCGACCGGAAGTCGGACTCTCTTCGTGCTGCCAGTCCTACTGTCACGCGTCTCCTTGCTACTGTCGTCACTGACCCCTCCTTTGAGTCCACTGCTGCGTCTGCTCTTGTTGCTGAGCTTGTCGACTTTGCTGCTCGCTGTCGTGTAGACTACGCTGCTAGTCTTGTTGCTGAGTCTAAGTCTGTCTGTCCTCCGTCCGTCGGGGGTGAGTGTGCTCTTGGCACGGACGTCCTTGAGGACAGGCAGGAGGAGTTCCAGTGTCTGGCTGCTGCTTCACCTCATCTCGTGTCCGTACTACTTACCCCTGAGGGAGACCCGGATGCACTTGACATCTCGACTCCGCGCTCTTATGCGGAGGCCGTAAAGGGTCCCTACTCCTCTCAGTGGCAGGCAGCTATGGATGCAGAGATGGCTTCCTGGAAGTCCACAGGCACCTACGTTGACGAGGTTCCCCCACCTGGGGCGAACATCGTCAGTGGCATGTGGATCTTCAGGGTGAAGCGGCTGCCAGGTTCTCCACCTGTCTTCAAGGCGCGGTACGTGGCTCGTGGCTTCAGTCAGCGGCAGGGAGTTGACTACTTTCAGACCTTCTCTCCCACCCCGAAGATGACCACAATTCGGGTGCTGCTGCACGTAGCCGCTCAGCGTGACTAGGAGCTTCACTCCCTTGACTTCAGCACTGCTTTCTTGCAGGGTAGCCTGCACGAGGAGATCTGGGTGCGCCGTCCACCTGGCTTCACTGGGACTTTTCCTCCTGGCACCTAGTGGAGCCTCCAACGGCCAGTCTACGGTCTTTGCCAGGCATCGCGTGAGTGGCACGACACACTGAGGACTACGCTTGCGGCTCTTGGGTTTGCTCCCTCTACTACCGACCCGTCGCTGTTTCTACGCACCGACACCTCTTTGCCGCCGTTCGACATCCTCGTGTACGTCGACGACTTGGTCTTTGCCACTGCTGACACTGCTGGACTCGCCGAAGTCCGAGCTGCAGAAGACATACATGTGCACAGACCTGGGTGAACTGCGCAGCTACCTTGGCTTGCAGATCACCCGGGACAGAGCACGCGTCACCATTATCCTGACTCAGTCACACATGGTGCAGCAGGTCCTTCAGCGCTTCGGCTTCACGTACTCCTCGCCTCAGGCCACTCCTCTGTCTACTCGCCACTCGCTCTCAGCTCTGCCTTCAGATGAGTCCGTAGAGTCGAGTGGCCCGTACCCAGAGCTTGTTGACTGCCTCATGTACCTGATGACGTGCACATGACCTGACCTTGCATACCCTCTTAGCATTCTTGCACGCTATGTTGCTCCTGGGAGACACAGACCAGAGCACATGGCTGCAGCGAAGAGGGTGTTGCGCTACTTGTGCAGTACGTCGGGCATGGGGCTAGTGCTTGGAGGGCAGAGTCCAGTGGTCCTCACTGGGCACGCAGACGCTTCTTGGGCTGACGACCAGGCTACACAAAGGTCGTCACAGGGTTACACCTTCAGCCTTGGTTCTGGCTCTGTTTCGTGGCGGGCTACTCGCTCGTCTTTTGTTCTCGGCTCCAGTTGTGAGGCTGAGATCTACGCCGGAGCCATGGCTGCTCAGAAGCTTCGCTGGCTCACCTACATGCTGACCGACCTTGGAGAGCCGCCTCGTTCTCCTCTAGTGCTGTACGTAGACAACAAGGCCATGCTGGCCTTGTGTCGAGAGCAGCGCCTGGAGCACAGAACGAAGCACATTGCTCTCTGCTACTTTCTTGCTCGTGAGCTGCAGCAGCGTGGTCAGTTGCGACTTGCGTACGTGGCCTCTGAGGCCAACACTGCTGATATCTTCACTAAGGCTCTTGCGCCTTGTGATCATCAGCGCTTCTGTACTCAGCTTGGTCTTGTGCCTGTCTTGCCGCACTTCTTGACCTTGCTTGTACTGTCACATATATATACTCCTGCTCTTGCTTGTTTAGCCTTTTATATATATATATGTGTGCTTCTGCATGTGAACTGGCCGTGTGGCCTTGAACTTGTGCTCGGAATGTGTGGTGACTTTGTGATCCACCCTGAGCTTTGCTTTGTTTTGTTTGACTAGTCTTGTGACCCCTTGTTCTCCCCCACTTTGCCTATGGGGGTGTGTCAGATTTGTATGACATAGCTGTTGTAGGCTATAGGTACAGCTTTCTAGGGTTGTATTTGTACCCAAATTTCACTTAGTCATTTCATTCTCGTTCTAACTTTCTTAAACCAGACATGCACCAATTAAATGCGCAATCAAGAACAAAGGTTTATGCATGCAGCACAACAGTACACAATAATTTGACTCACCTTGCCTGCAACACGAGGAGCCACAGCCCCATGCCATGCTGGCGATGCTAGTGCCTGGTGCGAAGGAAGAAAGGGGAAAGTGCAAGCAAGGTAGTGAGAGAAAGGGAGAGATAGAGAGGGAGCACGAAGTGGTTTACGAGCCGTGTCTGTCAGAACATTATAGCTTATACATTTGTGTAGGCTGTAGTGGGGTAGCCCACAAGGGGTACAACTCAATTAGGGTTAGTACTTGTACCCAACTGTTTCGTAGTTCATTCATCCATTCTCACTTCTCGTCACGGTATCGAGCAGGTTCCCGAGTGGGAATACTACCTAGGGCCCACCACGAACTTTTTTTTCCTTCCCTGCCCGCAGCGCGCTTCGCTCCTAACCCGAGTCGCCTCGAGCCGCCCTTAGTGGCCCCCGTTGGCCGCCTTTACGGCCCCTCGTGCCGCCTTCAACGGCCCCTTATGGCCCCGTCTGGCCCCTTACGACCTCGTCGCGGCCCCGCTTAGGCCCCTTACGGCCCCGTCGCGGCCCCGCTTAGGCCCCTCACGGCCCCGTCGCGGCCCCGCTTAGGCCCCTTACGGCCCCATAGCGGCCCCGCTTAGGCCCCTTACGGCCTCATCGTGGCCCCGCTTAGGCCCCTCCGCGGCCCCCTCGTGCCCCTTACTCCCTCGCCTAAGCCCCTTCTGGCCCCTTCGCGGCCTCGCCTAGGCCCCTTCGCGGCCCCGTCTGGCCCCTTACGGCCCCTTTGCGGCCCCACCTAGAACCCTCCGCGGACCTGTCTGGCCCCTTACGGCCCCTCCGCTGCCCTGCCTAGGCCCCTCAACAGCACCGCCTAGCCCCCTTTACGGCCCCGCTACGGTCCCTTTGCGGCCCCTTTGCAGTCCCGTCGCCACCTGCGGCCCCATCGCCCACTACGGCCCCGTCGCCACCTGCGGCCCCGCCGACACCTGCGGCCCCGCCGCCACCTGCGACCCAGCCGCCACCTGCGGCCCCGCCGCCACCTGCGACCCAGCCGCCACCTGCGGCCCCGCCGCCACCTGCGGCCCCGCCGCCACCTGCGGCCCCGCCGCCACCTGCTGCCTCGCCATCACCTGCGGCCCCGCCGCCCAGCGCCCGCAGCACCGAGCAGCCGAACCGCCGGCTAGCTGAGCCACCCGACCGCCCGACCGCCGAGCCGCCCAGCAACCGAGCCGCCAGACCGCCGAGCCGCCCAGCAACCGAGCCGCCTGACCGCTGAGCCGCCCAGCAACCGAGCCACCCAGCAGCCGAGCCGCCCAGCAGCGGAGCCGCCCGACAGCCGAGCCGCTCAGCACCGTGCAGCCGAGCCGCCCAACAGCCGAGCCGCCCGACAGCCGAGTCGCCCTGCACCGTGCAGCCGAGCCGTCCGACCGCCGAGCAGCCCGATCGCCCCACCTGCCTTGTAACAGCATAGTCTATACCACTGCACAGCCCTGCCCCACTGTACTTACTACCTGCCTACTGCTGTTATGGCCTCCCCTAGCGTTCTCACCTTTGACGCTCAGGGTCGAGCAGTGGACTTTGAGGTCTGGGTAGATGATCTGCAGCTTTTCCTGCAGTGCAATAGGGCAGAAGGCCTCTCCCTGTTTGACCTCACTTCTGGTGTCTCCCCTGCCCCTGCTGCTCATGCTGACGCCACTGTTCGCTCAGAGTGGGCCACACGTGATGCTGCTGCTCGCCTTGCTGTTTGCCGCCACTTTCCGACCACTTAGCGTGCGCACTTTAGCCAGTACAAGAGTGCTCAGACCTTGTACGATGCTGTAGTTGCACGCTACTCTTCCCCTGCCACTGCTGCACTGAGCCGCCTCATGCTACCGTACCTCTTCCCTGACCTTGCTGCCTTTCCCACTGTCGCTGACCTCATTACGCACCTCCGCACTAGTGACACTCGCTACCGCGCTGCGCTTCCTGCAGAGTTCTGCGCCAAGAACCCCACCCCCATGTACATCACCCTCTACTACATAGTCACCCTGCTCCCTGACTCTCTTCGGGTAGTCAGGGACCACTTCCTCTCAATTTGCCCCACCACTCTCATCGTTGACCTCCTCGAGAAGGCCCTCCTGGCGATAAAGAAGAGCATAGTCACTGTAGGAGCCTGTCGTGGTGACCCTCGCACCCCTGTCTTTGAGGGGTGTTCTCCCTCCCCCCTCTTGCCCTCTGTTGCCTCTGCTGCTGCGGCCGACCTCGTTGGTTTCGAGTTGGTCGGCGCTGCATCTGCCCTGAGCGAGAGACGTCGCACCGGCAAGGGCAAGGGGGGCAAGGGCGCTGGAGGGGCTGGAGGGGGCGGTTGAGGTGGTGGTGGAGGCCGTGGAGGGAGTGGGGGTGGTGGTGAAAGTGGTGCCGGGGGTGGCGGCGGAGGCGGCAGCAGTGGAGGCGGCGGAGGCGGTGGAGGTGGTGGAGGGAGCGGAGGCGGCGGAGGTAGTGGAGGAGGCGGAGGTGGAGGAGGCGGCGGAGGCGGTGGCGGCGGCGGCGGCGGAGGCGACGGTGGAGCGAGTCGCGACTCTGCGCAGAGGAGTGGCGCCGGTGGTGGTCAGCGCCAGCAACAGCAGCGAAGTGGTGTGACCCTGTCCCCTCAGCAGCTTCGTGAGTGGTACACTTCGCGCAAGCGCGGTGAGGGTTTCGGTCCCTCCTCTTACGTCCTCCGTACCGGCGACCACGCTGGTGAGCAGTGCGGAGGCCCGCACTCCACCCAGCGCTGCTTTGGTCGCCTGACGGACGCGTGGCGTCGCCAGTTCCCTAAGGCGTCAAAGATCCCTCGCTGGAGAGATCTAGCTAAGGGCGAGGTTGCTATCTTTGATCTTGACTTTGATGCTATCCTTGCTGCCATGTATGCTGTTGATAGTGTTGCTGGTGCCTGTTACCTGTGTGTACCGCCTGACCCGGGCATTGAGGCTCCTGCTCTAGGTGCTGGTGAGGCTGCTGCTCTCGGTACTAGTGTGTCTGCTGCCCCAGGTGCCTGTGCGTCTGCTGCCCCAGGTACTGGTGAGTCTGCTCTCTCAGGTACTACGTCGGCCCAGGCCCTCTACACTTTCACCTTGGACTCGGGTGCGTCCCGCTCTTTCTTTCGAGACCGCACCACTCTTACGCCGCTTAGTCGGCCAGTTGCAGTCTCCCTGGTAGACCCCTCTGGGGGTCCTGTCCTTGCTAGCTTCTCCACTGTCCTTCCATGCCCTGCAGCCCCCTCTGGCACCCTGTTTGGTCTCTACCTCCCCTCGTTCTCTACGAACTTGGTGAGTGGAGCGGACCTACAGGATCGAGGGGTTGACGAGTTCGCTCGTGCGAGTCAGCGAGTGACCCACTGCACGTGTGCTCGGACAGGCCGAAACTTGGCCACGTTCACCCGTCGGCCAGGGTCGAGCGTGTCCACCCTTACAGCTGAGTCTCCTTCTACTGCTGAGTCGGCCCAGGTAGCTGCGTCGAGTCAGGTGTTTGCTGTGGCGTCCAGGTCTTATCCTGAGTGTGCCCCCTACTCGTTTTGTCTGCTGTCCCACCAGACTCTCCTTTGGCACCACCGCCTTGGTCACCCCTCCTTGCCTCGTCTCCGAGGCATGGCCTCCCGTGTCCTTGTCTCTGGTCTTCCTCGGTCTCTCCCTCCCCTTCCTCCAGGGCTTGGCCCTACCTGCGTCCCCTGCGTCGAGGGGCGACAGCGCGCCACCCCTCACTCCTCCGAGTTTCCTCCGACAGAGGCTCCGCTGCGGACTCTACACATGGACGTGTGGGGCCCAGCCCGCGCTAGTGGGCAGGGGCGAGAGCGGTACTTTCTGCTGGTCGTTGACGACTACTCGCGTTACACCACAGTCTTCACCTTGCGTAGCAAGGGTGACGTCACTGAGGTGTTGATCGACTGGCTCCGCGCAGCTCAATCGAGCTCAGAGAGAGTTTCGGCTCGGACTTTCCTGTTCTGCGTCTGCACTCGGACAGAGGCGGGGAGTTTTCCTATGCCCGTCTGGGAGCCTTCTGTCATGCACAGGGCATCCGCAAGACCTTCACACTTCCGGCCTCTACACAGCAAAATGGGATTGCTGAGCGCTGCATTGGCATGGTCATGGACGTCGCTCGTACGTCCATGATGCATGCGGCTGCCCCCCATTTTCTGTGGCCGTTTGCGGTTCAGTACGCCGCACATCAGCTCAACCTTCAGCCCTGGGTCTCCTTGCCAGAGACCTCCCCAGCCTTGTGGTGGACAGGGAAGGTTGGCGATGCGTCTCCGTTTCGGGTCTGGGGATCTCGGGCGTTTGTCCGCAACTTCTCTGCGCACAAGCTGTCCCCCCGTGCTGTTCCTTGCGTCTTCCTTGGCTTCCCCCCTGACGCACTTGGGTGGGAGTTTTACCACCCCACCTCGCGGCGTGTTCTGTCCTTCTAGGACGTCACCTTTGACGAGTCGGTGCCTTACTACCGTCTCTTCCCCTACCGCACTGCGCCCCCCCCCCCCCCCCCTGCCGCCGCTCTTCCTTGCGCCAGATCCTCCCCAGGTAGACCCCCTCCCTCGTCAAGGTCCTGCCCCGTCAAGTGTGTCCCAGGTAGACGTAGTCGAGCCTGTCGAGGTAGCTGTTGACTCTGGTGCTGCTAGAGGTGCTGAGCCTGCGGGTGCCTTGTCTGGGGGTGCTGAGTCTGGGGGTGCTGAGACTGGGGGTGCTGAGCCTGGGGGTGCTCAGACTGGGGGTGCTGAGTCTGCTCGTGTAGCCGCCGGCGGTGCTTCGTCGAGGCGGGAGCCACTCTCTCCACTAGAGCTACGCGAGTGGTTCGCCCGCCGCTCGAGACGTGCTGCTGAGTCTGTGGGTGCTGCTGGAGCTACTGGAGTTGGTCCTACTGGAGCTGCTGTCGGTGCTGGTGCTGCTGGAGGTGGAGCTGCTGGGGGTGTTGGCGCTGGTGTTTCTAGTGGTGTTGGTGCGTCAGGGGGTGCTGCTGAGGCTGCTGGTGCTGACGGTCCTACTAGAGTTGGTGCTGCTGGAGCTGGAGCTGCTAGGGGTGTTCACGTTGGCAGTGCTGCTGGCGTTGGTGCTTCTGAGGGTGCTGGAGTTGGCGCGGTTGGAGCTGGAGGTGCTGCTGGCGCTAGTGCTGCCGCTGGGGGTACTGGTGCCGTCATTGCTGGTTCTGGAGGCGCTGAGCGGCCGAGGCCGTACTTCGTTCCGCTCCTTCAGCAGGTTCTTGGTGTCCCGCCCTCCCTGGTCCTGCTCCTCCCTTAGAGTGTCCATAGCCAGTCCAGTCGCAGTCACAGTTACAGCCTGCCTCCCCGCTACCTGCTCCTTCTCCATACACTGGTCCTACTGGAGGTCTTGCTGAGCGTGGTGAGCCTGCGTCTCGTCCTGCGTCGCCTGTTCGTGCTGCTCGCACTAGTCCTTGTGCTACGCGTCCGCGTCCTCCTGCGGTCCCCGGCACACACCGGATGGCACTGTGTCCTTCCACTGCTCCTCTGCGTGTCCCGTTGCCGTCTCCTCCAGAGTCCTCTCTTCCTACTCTTGCTGACCCGGAGTGTGACTCCCTTCGTGGTCCTCATCCTTTGGTCACGCGCCTTCTTCCTACTATTGTCAGTGACCCTTCCTTTGAGTCCACTGCTGCGTCTGCCCTAGTTGCTAAGCTTGTCGACTTCGCTGCTCACTGTCTTCAAGGCGCGTTACGTGGCTGGAGGCATCAGTCAGCAGCAAGGAGTTGATTACTTTCAGACCTTCTCTCCCACCCCGAAGATGACCACTCTTCGGGTGCTGCTGCACATAGCCGCTCAGCGCGACTACGAGCTTCACTCTCTTGACTTCAGCACAGCTTTCCTGCAGGGTAGCTTGCACGAGGAGATCTGGCTGCGCCGCCCTCCTGGCTTCACTCGGTCGTTTCCTCTTGGTACGTAGTGGAGCCTCCGGCGGCCAGTCTACGGTCTCCGCCAGGCGCCCCATGAGTGGCACGACACACTGAGGACTACACTTGCGGCTCTTGGGTTTTCTCCTTCTACAGCCGACCCACACTGTTTCTGCGCACGGACACCTCTTTGCCGCTGTTCTACATACTTGTGTATGTCGACGACTTGGTCTTTGCCACTACTGACACTGCTGGACTCGCCCACGTGAAGTCCGAGCTGCAGAAGAGACACACGTGCACAGACCTGGGTGAACTGCGCAGCTAACTTGGTTTGCAGATCACCCGGGACAGAGCACAGCGCACCATCACCTTGACTCAGTCACACATGGTGCAGCAGGTCCTTCAGCGCTTCGACTTCACGTACTCCTCGCCTCAGGTCACTCCTTTGTCTACTCGCCACTCCCTCTCAGCTCTGCCTTCGGATGAGTCCGTAGAGTCGAGTGGCCCGTACCCAGAGCTTGTTGGCTGCCTCATGTACCTGATGACCTGCACACGACCTGACCTTGCATACCGTCCTAGCATCTTGGCACGCTATGTTGCTCCTGGGAGACACAGACCAGAGCACATGGCTGCTGCGAAGAGGGTGTTGCGCTACGTGTGCTGTACGTCGGGCATGAGGCTAGTGCTTGGAGGGCGACGTCGAGTAGTCCTCACAGGTCACGCTGACGTTTCTTGGGCTGACGACCAGGCTCTGCAGCAGTTGTCACAGGGTTACACCTTCAGCCTTGGCTCCGGCTCTGTTTCGTGGCGGTCTACCCGCTCGTCCTCTGTTCTCGGCTCCAGCTGTGAGGCTGAGATCTACGCAGGGGCTATGGCTGCATAGGAGCAACGCTGGCTCACCTACCTGCTCACTGACCTAGGAGAGCCGCCTCGTTCTCCTCCAGTTCTGTACGTAGACAACAAGGCCATGCTGGCCTTGTGCCGGGAGCACAGACTAGAGCACAGAACGAAGCACATTGCTCTCCGCTACTTCCTGGCTCGTGAGCTGCAGCAGCGTGGTGAGCTCCGCCTCACCTATGTGGCCTCTGAGGCCAACACTGCTGATATCTTCACCAAGGCCCTTCCGCCTTGTGATCATCAGCGCTTCTGTACTTTGCTAGGTCTTGTGCCTACCTGGCCTCACTTGCTCACTTCTTGATCTTGTTTGTACTGTACTCTTTCTAAACCTGCACTTCCTTGTTTACCTTTATATTTATGATCTTGCATGTGAACTGGCCTTGTGGCCTTACTCTTGTGCTTGGATTGTGTGGTGACGTTGTGATCCACCCTGAGCTTGCTTTGCTTTGCTTGACTGGTCTTGTGACCACTTGTTCTCCCCCACTTTGCCTGTGGGGGTGTGTCAGAACATTATAGTTTATACATTTGTGTAGGCTGTAGTTGGTTAGCCCACAAGGGGTACAACCCAATTAGGGTTAGTACTTGTACCCAACTGTTTCATAGTTCATTCATCCATTCTCACTTCTTGTCGGTGTCAGTACCACTCACCATGTAGTACCACTCACCATGCAGTACCATCTCAACAAATAACAACATTTGACACACCCCCATAGGCTAAGTGAGGGGCATCAAAGCAAGCATGCCAACAACGGTCACAAGATCTGTCAAAACAAGCAACAAGACAAAGCTCAGGGTGGATCACAACGTCACCACGCAGTCTAAGCACAAGCAACGGCCACAAGGCCAGTTCAAGAGGTTACATAAAATATATAGGTGCAAGTACAAGCAGAGCAAGGCTACGACAGACGAGCAACAGAATCAACAAGCCCTAACTGCACACAGAACCGGTGGTGATCACTTGACGCCAAGGCCTTGGTGAAGAGGTCTGCAGTGCTGGCCTCCGAGGCCAGAAAGTTCAGGCGCACATGGCCATGACGCTGCAGCTCACGCAGGAGGAAGTACCGAACGTCAACCAGCGAAGCTCCTGAGCAGCCATAGCACCGGCGTAGATCTCTGCCTCTGCGCTGGACAGAGTCACAAACGACGACTGAGTGGACCTCCACGACACAGGCCCAGCTCCTAGGCTGAAACAGTAACCCTAGGTCGAGCACTGAGTCCACGTCGTCAGCGTAAGAAGAGTTATAGAGGCCAGTGAACTCAACTGGCTGAGTCCCTCCATGCACAAACCCCATGCCTGATGTAGCCGCCAGGTACTTCGCCACCCTTACGGTAGCCGTCGAGTGAACAAGACCGTGCCTCCCAAGTCCAACAAAGCGAGAGAGGACACTAAGAGGATAGGCGAGGTCTGGGCGAGTACAGGTCATAAGGTACATGAGGCAGCCAACAAGCTCTGGGTAGGGACCACTGGGCTCAAAGGGCTCATCCGAGAAGGGGCCGGTGAGTCTGTGGTTTACCGCAAGAGGAGTGGGCTATGTGGTGGAGTGCTGAAGCCCGAACAGCTTAAGGACCTGCTGCACCATGTGTGACTGCGTCAACATGATGGTGCGAGCGACTCTGTCTCTGGTGATGTGCAGACCAAGGTAGCGCTGCAGTTCACCAAGGTCAGTGCACGTGTGCCTCTTTTGCAGTTCTGACTTCACCTCAGCCAGAGCTGCCTTGTCTGGTGTAGCAAAGACAAAGTCATTGACGTAGACAAGCATAAAGAAAAGAGTGGAGCTAGCACGAACAAATAGTGACGGGTCAGCAGAGGAAGGGCAAAACCTTAGGTCACGAGTCGTGGAGCGAAGAGTGTCGTGCCACTCACGGGGCGACTGGTCGCCTCATGCTCCACCGAGTCCCAGGAGGGAAAGTACCAGTGAAACCGGGAGGACGGAGCAGCCAGATCTCCTCGTGTAGTCGTCCCTAAAGAAAGGCAGTGGAGAAGTCGAGGGAGTGGAGCTCGTAGTCATGCTGTGCTGCTACGTGAAGTAACACCCGAAGTGTAGTCATCTTCGGGGTCGGAGCGAAGGTCTGAAAGAAGTCAACTCCCTTGCGCTGACTAAAGACTTTTGCCACATAGCGCGCCTTGAATACCGGGGGTGATCCAGGCGGTCGCTTCACCTTGAAGAGCCACATGCCATCGACTACGCTCGCCCGGGGAGGGGGAACTGCGTCGACGTACATGCTTGTGGATCTCCAAGATGCCAACTCTGAGTCCATGGCCGCCTTCCACTGAGAGGCCTACAGCCCTGACACTGCCTAACGGCACGTGCGAGAAGTTGGTATGTCAAGGGTGTTGGGGTCTCCCTCAGGGGAAAGCAGCATGGCATAGAGAGTGGGAGAAGCGGCTGCCAGGTACTCCAGATCAGAGTGCTTGTCCTCTAGGTCGTCACATCCAAGGGCAAACTCACCCCCAACGGACAGAGGATGGGTAGGCGGAGCAGGCACCACACGAGTGTTGTAGTTAAGGCGGCTGGCGGCGGCAAAGTGTGAAGATCTAGGATCGAGCTCAAAAAAGAGAATGAGATTTGAGTCGAATTGAATTGAATGCTCACCAGGGTACAACACGAGGCTATATATAGGCTCGACACAAGGCCCCGTAACCAGGTGTTACGCGAAGGTTCCGCGGGTCGCGTAGCATCCCGAACAGATCCTTACCAAATTCGGTAGAAGGCAATTCGGTGGCAACCTATAAGGCTAGAATTCGGTGCACGTAACCTAGCTCGGTGCTATAACTATAATAAAATATAGGAAAGCACCTAGCCTAGGAAATCAAGCAATTCATACATGCATATGATTACCCTATGCTAGAAATAGCATGATAAAGTAAAGGCAAGCAAGCATAGCTGGCATAAGCCATCGTACTCTCACACGTCCCCCCTCAAAGCTGGGTGGCGTGAGATACACCCTGCTTGACAAGATAGTCCTTGAGAGCACGGCGTGCATTGCCCATATCAGCTTCTGCAACCCAACTGTCCTCAGTGGGGTCGTCTCCCTTCCAGCGTATCAGGAACTCGAGGGTCTTGCCGCCGCCGCGCCGATGAGAGAGAACGCGCTCGATCTCGTACTCGGGTTCATCCTGCACAAGAACAGGTGGAGGTGGCGGTAGCTGCCATCCCTGGAACTGTTGGTTGGGGTCCTTGTAGGGTTTCAGTAGCTGCACATGGAAAGCATTGTGAAGCTTCCAAGTAGTAGGTAAGCGCAAGCGGAATGTAACTGGTGTCACCTGTGCCTCAACGAGAAAAGGACCACAGAAGCGAGGCCAGGTTCAAGTTGCTCGTGTCAAGAAGCACCTAATCTCCGACTGCTACTGAGTGATCACGTCTCTGACGATCGGCATACTGCTTCATGGAGGTCTGTATCGTGATGAGTCGTCACTGAGTCTTCTCCCATAGCTGCTGCATTGGGGTGATGAAGTCATGTGCGGCTTGGACGTGTGCCGGTGTGGTTGGCTGCTGTCGTGTGAGTGGTTCCCGTCCGTAATACAGGAAGAAAGGAGTTTTCCCTGTGGCCGCATGTGATGCGTTGTTGTAAGCGAACTCTAGGGTCGGTAACTGTGTGTCCCAGTGGCTGACGTCGTCCTTGCAAGCTGTGCGCAGTAACTGTTCAACCACCTGATTGAGTCGCTCTATCTGTCCGTCAGTCTGGGGGGTGGTATGCTGAAGACATTGCAAGCTTTGTCCGCAACAGTCCCATGAGCTCCTTCCAGAACTTACTCGTGAATTTTGGGTCTCTGTCTGAGATGAGTGTAGTGGGGATGCCGTGGATGGTGATGATGCGGTCGAAGAAGAGGCGAGCAGATGCTTCAGCTGTAGCTGTGGCGTTGGTCGGTATGAAGTGACCCATTTTGGAGAACTTATCGATGACTACGATGATGGAATCGTGCCCCCGTGAGGTCGAAGGAAGTCCTGTGATAAAGTCGAGGCTAACGACCTGCCATGGCTGCTCCGGTACGGGTAGAGGCTGAAGTAACCCTGCTTTTTTCTGCTTGCTACTCTTCATCCGCTGGCACGTGTCGCAAGAGGTGACAAACTGCTGCACGTCTGCTGCCATCCCAGGCCAGTAGTAATACTTCGCTATCCCTGCTAGCGTCTTGTTGCTCCCGAAATGTCCCGCGTAAGGTACGTCGTGAAACTCCCCCAAGAGATCTGCCGTAGCGGGGCGTAATTCGGTACCCAAATCTTTCCTGAACCCTTCCTTACGGCTAAGTCTCTCTCCCACTCTAACAGCTTTTTTGTCTGTGCTGTAGCGATCTCTGCGTCCACGGAGTACCCATGTTGGAATAGACCCTTGAGCAGAGGGTTCATCCCGTCGAGCTGGATGCCTGCTACATGTCCAGGGCGGCTCAATGCGTCTGCTTTGTTGTGTAGCCCGGGCTTGTAGACGATGTCGTAGTGGAAGTGAGTTTCCAGGAAGTCCACCCACCGCACCTGTTGTCGTGAGAGCGTCGGCTGCGACTTCATGTATTTGAGACTAAAGTGGTCAGTACAGACTGTAGTCTTGGCTCCCTCTAGGTAACACCTCCACGCCTTGAAGGCTATGACTATCGCTAAGGCTTCCTTGTCGTGAATGGGGTAGTTTAGTTCTGCTCCGTGTAGTTTCTTACTGAGGTAGGCGATGGGCTGCAAACCGTGTCCGTGATCCTGCATCAGTACTGCTCCGACTGCCTGGTCACTCGCATCTGCTTCCACCACGTAGTCCTTTTTTGGATCAGATAAGATGAGTACTGACGCTGTAGTTAGTGCTATCTGTAGCTGCTCCATGGCTTGCTGATGAGGGGTATCCCATTTGTAGGGCGTATCCTTTTTCAGTAGGTCGGTTAGTGGCGCTGCTATCTTAGGGTACTGCGGCACGAACCTGTTGTAGTAGTTGGCGAAGCCTAGGAAGTGCTGCAACTCTTTCATGTTCTCCGGTACTTTCCACTTCTTGACGACTTCGATTTTCCGCAGGTCCACGTGTACGCCCTCGGCACTCACCATGTGCCTGAGAAACTGCACCTTCTTCAGGGTGAAGTCGCTCTTCGACAGCTTCACGTAGAACTTGTTTTTCCGCTGGATCTCGAACACCTTCCGTAGATGCTCCACGTGCTCCTTCATGTTCTTGGAGTAGATGAGAATGTCGTCCAGGTACACCACCACGCACTCGTCCAGCAGGGGTCGTAAGATGTGATTCATCTCCGCCTGAAACGTTGCTGGTGCGTTGCAGAGTCCGAACGGCATCACCAAGTATTCGTAGGAGCCGTATCTGGTACGGAACGCCGTCTTGTGGATCGATTTGTCCGCCATCTTGATCTGCCAGTAACCCGACCGTAGGTCCAGCTTTGAGAAGACTGTTGCTCCACGCAGTTGATCGAGTAGGTTGTCTATGCGCGGTATGGGATATCTGTTTTTTACTGTCTGTTTGTTCAGTGCGCAGTAGTCGATGCACATCCGTAGACTGCTGTCTGGTTTTGGAGTGAAGAGAACTGGTGCACCGTAGGGAGAGGTGGATGGGCGTATCAGTTGTCTGTCCAGTAGATACTCTATCTGTTTCTTCATGTCTGTCAGTTCAGTCGGGCTCAGTCGGTATGGTGCACGTGAGACGGGTTTCGCACCTGGTTCCTCAGCGATCTCATGCTCGTGGGTGCGTGCTCGAGGTACGCCTGCAGGTAGTTCGTCGAGCATTATATCCTTGTATTGCTCCAAGACCTCCTTTACTACTGCAGGGAGCTCGGAACTCGGCTTCTCCTCCTCTGCTGCTGTCATGACCAGTGCTAGGTAACCCGTGTTACTCTTGTTCACCGTCTGTTCGAATCGTGTCAGTTTCGTTTCAGGTACGTCCCCTGTATCCGTCCAGCTTCGCAGTGCTATCTGCTTCCCGTTGTTGTAGATGCACACCTTGCTGTTGACCCAATCGATTTCGAGGATGAACCGCTTTAGGAAATCTCGCCCCAAGATAAAATCTAATCCTTTGATGTTGGTGACTGGTAGCTTCGGCTTCCACCTTAACGCACCTATATGCAGTGATGCTTCGCCGTGGATAGGAAGTTTCGTACCGTCCACCATGGTTGCTGAAAACTGGGTCTCTTCCGCCTTCTCTCCAATTTTCTCCAATGCTCTGCGGTCACACACCGAGTGAGATGCACCGCTATCCACCAGTGCCTGGAGGCGTCGCCCATTGCATAACACCTCGAGGAGTAGTGGTTTTTGCTGTGTTGAGTAGCCAAAGAGGGTCTCGTTAATAGGGTCATAGGGTACATCAAACTTAATACCTTCCCTTTTTTCTATACCTGACTCAGCGCTTTCCAACTTCACCTGGGGGGTAGGAGGATTTTTCCGAGACTTGTATAATTTCTCCTGAGCCTGGATGTCTCCTCTAAGCCTTGGCAGCTGTGTAGGCTTCACCTGTGGGCAACGGGGAGCCTTAACATTGTGCTGCGGGGAGAGAATATTATCTCCACGGAACGCACGACCCTTTTATACGCTCCGTATTACTTTGCCCAACTTCTCAGGTACCTGAATAATTTCTAAAGGCTTTTTCTTGGCCTCTAAACCTCCCCTCAATTTTTTACTGGCTTGACAACCACGAGAAGCAATATTCTTTGTTAGAGCATCTTTATAGGATACTTTTAACGAATTCTTACTTTCGTGGGTGTTCGGCTGGAGTTTCCCGGTCAGTGCAGGGTCTTTTTTCGCGGATCCTCCATTCGCCTCGGCGATTTCCCCTGATGCCGGCCGGTCGTGACGTTTTAGATTCGCGCCATCATTTTCTCCTTTTTTCACCCGCTCCGAAGTCGCCACGTCGTCGCCTTTTCCTGCTTTTCGGATCTTTACGCGATCGCCAGGTCGATCCGCGGCTACTGGCGGTTCCCATTTTTTGACTTCGAGGGTGCTCCACTGTCTCCGTCCCGGAGTGCCGCATGTGCTTTTTTCATTTTGTAGCACGACAAAAACTGATGTCCTGTTGCGCCGCAAAATTCACATTTTGTCGGCTGTTGCTTCGCGTCGTATTTGTCGATATCCATCGGTTCGGCGAACGTGGGGGGTGCCAATCCCTCCGTGCCGAATGTACGGTTCGGTGTGAAGCATCGTGTTTTGGGTTGACCTCGAGTCAGCACGTCGTATCGCTTGGCAGCACGCATGATGTCTCTGTTGTCAGAACATATCTATAGCTTATACTGCTGTGTAGGCTGTAGTGGGGTATCCCATAGGGGGTACAACCCAGTTAGGGTTTCATATTTGTACTGCTTTCATTCATAGTTCATTCATTCCTGTTTTCCTATTCTCACATGGTATAGAGCGGGTCCTACCTTAGGACCGTTGTCTGGGCCCACCGACGCGCGCCCCGAGGCGCGCCCTTTTTTTTTTTAGCGACCCCTCGGGTCGCCTTTTCAACGCGGCCCCGCCGCCTCCCTTGACGCGGCCCCGCCGCCTCCCTTGACGCGGCCTCGCCGCCTCCCCTGACGCGGCCCCGCCGCCTCCCCTGACGCGGCCCTGCCGCCTCCCTTGACGCGGCCCCGCCGCCTCCCTTGACGCGGCCCCGCCGCCTCCCCTGACGCGGCCCCGCCGCCTCCCCTGACGAGGCCCCGCCGCCTCCCCTGACGCGACTCCGCCGCCTCCCCTGACGCGGCCCCGCCGCCTCCATTGACGCGGCCCCGCCGCCTCCCCTGACGCGGCCACGCCGCCTCCTCTGACGCGGCCCCGCCTCTGCTGCCGACGGCCCCGCCGCTGCACTCTACGGCCCGCCGCTGCACCCTGCCGGCCCGTCGCTGCTCCTGCCGGCCCGCCGCTGCACCCTGCCGGCCCGCCGCTGCTCCTGCCGGCCCGCCGCTGCACCTACCGGCCCGCCGCTGCACCCATCGGCCCGCCGCCTCTTACGGCCCGCCACTTGCACCTGCCGGCCCGACGCTGCACCTGCCGGCCCGACGCTGCATCTCCCGGCCGAGCCGCCCCAGCAGCCGAGCCGCCCGGGACCCGAGCCGCCCTGCCGCCGAGCCGCCCGGGAGCCGAGCCGCCCTGCACCCGAGCCGCCCAGCCGCCGAGCCGCCCGGGAGCCGAGCCGCCCTGCACCCTAGCTGCCCAGCCGCCGAGCCGCCCGGGAGCCGAGCCGCCCTGCGCCCGAGCCGCCCAACCGCCGAGCCGCCCGGGAGCCGAGCAGCTGTGCACCCGAGCCGCCCGGTCGCTGAGCCGCCTTTCTGCTGACTGCACGACCTGCCCTGCCTTGTGAGCACTGTCCCACTGACACTGCGAGCTCTTTCCCTACTGCTTGCACTGCGTCGCTGTCGTCACCATGGCTACCCCTAGTGTCCTAGCTTTTGACGCTGAGGGTCGCGCCATTGATTTTGAGGTCTGGTTAGACGACCTGCAGCTGTTCTTACAGTGCGACAGGGCTGACGACCTTTCTCTCTTTGACCTCACCTCTAGCGCCTCTCCTGCCCCTGCTGCTGATGCTGATCCCGCTGTCCGCTCTAAGTGGGCCACCCGCGATGCTGCTGCACGTCTTGCTGTGCGTCGCCACCTCCCTACCTCTGAGCGTGCGCACTTTAGTCAGTACAAGAGTGCTCAGACCTTGTACGACGCTGTAGTTGCGCGCTACTCCTCCCCTGCCACTGCTGCACTGAGCCGTCTCATGCTTCCCTACCTCTTTCCTGACCTCTCTGCCTTTCCCACTGTCGCTGACCTCATTACGCACCTCCGCACTAGTGACACTCGCTACCGCGCCGCCCTTCCTGCTGAGTTCTGCGCTAAGAACCCCCCCCCCATGTACATCGCTCTCTACTACGTAGTCGCACGCCTCCCTGACTCCCTTCGCGTCGTCAGGGACCACTTTCTCGCAGTCTGTCCCACCACTCTCACCGTCGACCTCCTCGAGAAGGCCCTCCTTGCAGCGGAGAAGAGCATAGTCGCTGTAGGTGCTTCTCGTGGTGACCCTCGCACCCCCATCTTTGAGGGGTGCTCTCCTTCCCCCTTGCTGCCCTCTGTTGCCTCTGCTGCTGCTGCCGACCTGCTTGGTCTTGAGTCGGTCGGCGCGGCGTCTGCCCCTAGTGGGAGACGTCGCTCCAGCAAGGGCAAGGGGGGCAAGGGCGCGGGTGGAGCTGGAGGGGGCGGTGGCGGTGGCGGCGGTGGCGGCGGAGGGAGTGGGGGTGGCGGCGGGGCTAGTGGCGGGGGTGGTGGTGGTGGTGGCGGCAGCAGCGGCGGAGACGGTGGTGGTGGTGCCAGCGGTGGTGGTGGAGGCAGCGGCGGAGGTGGAGGCGGCGGAGGTGGAGGCAGTGGAGGCGGCAGCGGAGGAGGCAGTAGTGGTGGAGGAGGTGGAGCTGGTCGGGGTGGTACCCAGCAGCGTAGCGGCAGTGGTGGTGGCCAGCGCTCGCACCGGCAGCAGCAGCAGCGCTCGCGGGACATCCCTTCGCCTCAGCAGCTTCGTGAGTGGTACGCTGGGCGTCAGAGGGGTGGGGGTACTGGTCCCTGCACCTACGTTCTTCGTTCCGGCGACCGCGCGGGTGAGCAGTGTGGGGGTGCCCACGCCACCCAGCGCTGCTTTGGCCGCCTGACGGACGCTTGGCGTCAGCAGTTCCCTGGGGCTAGTGAGATCCCTCGCTGGGATGAGCTTCTCAGGGCTGGTGTAGCGATCTTTGATCTTGATTTTGATGCTATCCTTACTGCTATGTATGTTGTGGATTATAGTGAGGAGAATGAGGGTTACCGGTGTTTTCAGCCCGACCCGGGCATTGGTACTGCTGCGCTAGGTGCTTGTGAGGCTGCTGCTCTAGGTGCCAGTGCGTCTGCGCTCTCAGGTACTGGTGAGACTGCGCTCTCAGGTACTGCGTCGTCCTCGTCCTCCCTCACTTTCACACTTGACTCCGGAGCTTCTCGCTCCTTCTTTCGAGACCGCACTACCCTTTCGCCGCTCGCCAGGCCGGTTGCGGTCTCCCTTGCTGACCCCTCTGGGGGTCCTGTCCTGTCTCACTTCTCCACTGTCCTCCCGTGTCCGGCTGCCCCTTCGGGCACCCTGTCGGGTCTGTACCTTCCCTCGTTCTCTACGAACTTGGTGAGTGGAGCGGACCTGCAGGAAGGGGGTGTTCACCAGTTCACTCCTGCGCGTCAGAGGGTGACCCACTGCACGGAGGCTCGCACAGGCCGACACCTGGCCACGTTCTCACGTCGGCCGGGGTCGAGTCTCTACACCCTGACCGTTGAGTCTCCTCCTGTCCCTGCGTCTGGTCAGGTGGCTGCGTCGGGTCAGGTACTTGCTGCTGCGTCCCGGTCAGGTCCTGAGTCTGCCCCCTGTTCTTGTCGCCTCCTGTCTCACGAGACTCTCCTGTGGCACCACCGTCTTGGCCACCCCTCCTTGCCCCGTCTTCGGAGCATGGCTTCCCGTGTCCTTGTCTCTGGTCTTCCCCAGTCTCTCCCTCCTCTCCCCTCCGGGCCAGGACCTTCCTGTGTCCCCTGTGTCGAGGGTCGCCTCCGGGCTACTCCTCACTCCTCCCACTTCCCCCCGACAGAGGCTCCCCTGCAGACGCTTCACATGGATGTGTGGGGCCCAGCCCCCGTCCGTGGGCAGGGTTACGAGCGCTACTTCCTGTTGGTGGTTGACGACTACTCGCGTTACACCACAGTCCTCCCCTTGCGCAGCAAGGGTGCGGTCACTGAGGTGCTGATCGACTGGATCCGCGAGGCTCGTCTCCAGATCAGGAAGAGCTTCGGCTCGGACTTTCCTGTTCTGCGTCTGCACTCTGACAGAGGCGGAGAGTTCTCTTCTCGCCTTCTGCGAGACTACTGTCGTGCACGGGGGATCCGCCAGACCTTCACGCTTCCGGACTCACCACAGCAAAATGGGATTGCTGAGCGCCGCATTGGCATGGTCATGGATGTCGCTCGTACGTCCATGATGCATGCGGCTGCCCCCCATTTTCTGTGGCCGTTTGCGGTGAGGTACGCGGCGCATCAGCTCAACCTTCACCCCCGGGTCTCTCGGCCAGCGATGTCCCCAGCCTTGCTGTGGACGGGGAAGGTTGGCGATGCGTCTGTGTTCCGTGTCTGGGGATCTCGGGCGTTCGTCCGCGACTTGTCTGCGGACAAGCTGTCCCCTCGTGCTGCTCCCTGTGTCTTCCTTGGCTTCCCCACTGACGCCCCAGGGTGGCAGTTTTACCACCCCTCCTCTCGTCGTGTTCTGTCCTCCCAGGACGTCACGTTCGACGAGTCAGTCCCCTTCTACCGTCTCTTCCCCTACCGCACTCCTTCCCTCCCCCCTCCCCCGGACTTCCTTGTGCCGGTTCCCCCCCCGGTAGACCCCCTCCCCCCTCAGGTTCCTGCCCCCTCAGGTGTGTCCCAGGTAGACGCCGTTGACCCGGTCGAGGTTACTGGTGACTCTGGTGCTGCTGCGGGTGCTGAGCCTGGGGGTGCTGACTCTGGGGGTGCTGTGCGCGGGGGTGCTGAGCCTGGGGGTGCTACTGCTGGGGGTGCTGGGCCTGAGGGTGCTACTGCGGAGGGTGCGGAGCCGGGGGGTGCTGTGCCTGGAGGTGCTGGGTCTGGGGGTGCTGGGTCGGGAGCTGCTGAGCCTGGGGGTGCTGAGCTGGGAGCTGCTGAGCCTGGGGGTGCTGCGTCTGGAGCTGCTGAGCCTGGGGTTTCTCCTGCTGCTGCGTCTCGCCGGGAGCCCCTCTCTCCACAGGAGCTGCGCGAGTGGTTCGCTCGCCGCTGGAGGCGTGCTGCTGAGTCTGGAGGTGCTGCTGGAGCTGGAGCTGGAGCTTTTTCGACCGTCGAGGGTGCGGGTGCAGCCGGTCCCGGAGCTGCTGGCCCTGCAGGTCCTCCTGGAGCTGGAGCTGCTGAGGGCGTTCGTGCTGAGCCTGCTGCTGTTGGTCCTGCCGCTGGAGGTGTGGGTGGCGCTGGTGCTGTCGCTGAGGGTGCTGGTGCTGTCCCTGCTGAGTCTGGAGCTGCCGCGCGGCCTCGGCCGTACTTCGTTCCGCTCCTTCAGCTGTTGTAATTCGCCGCAATCACCTGCCGCCGAATCTCCATTTTTAACCCTTCGGTGTACGCCTGGATTTTTTCGCCTTCGGTCAGGTCGGTGAGGCGGTTGAACAGTAACTCCATCTGCTGCGTGTACTGTATTACACTACTGTATTGCTTGTGTCGGTGTATCTGCTGCCGCGCCATGTAGGTTGTATTAATTGGTTTGAAACGTTCGATCAAATCTGCCTAAAAGTGCTGCCACGTTTTCTCCCTACGAGCTACGTCGGTTTAGTAAATCCATTCGAGAGCCGGTCCACGTAACAGTGTTGCTGCGAGCTGAATTCTTGCTGCGTCATGTTGCGGGGTCGAACAGCCAATGTCCTCGAAGTAAATTTCGAGGGTGGCCACGAATCGCCGGACGTCGGATCCCTTCGCGCTTGGATCGAACGCCTCCGGGAGCCTCGGTCGTGCTGCTTCAAGGTTAGGCGACAGTGGTGCCATTGGTCCGTGAAATGTCGGTGTCGCCACTGCTGCTGGAGTTGTCGGTGCTGCAGTCGGTGCGGTCGCTACTGCTGCGGTGGCGAACCCTGGTTGGCTTGTCACAAAAGCCTCGAGTCGAAGAAGCGTCGCCTGCGTCTGCTCCATGTCGGTGCGGAGGCTCGCGATGTCGCTCGTAATCGCATAGTTGTGTTGAATAACGGAACAGGAATGAATGGACTAGCAGTGAGAACAGTACAAGTACCTTACCCTAGAATTGTGTACCCCCTATTGGCTAACCCACTGTAGCCTAAACAAACACAACAACATATATAATGTTTGACACACCCCCATAGGCAAAGTGGGGAGAACTAGGGGTCACAAGACCAGTCAAGGCAAAGCAAGGCAAAACAAGCTCAGGGTGAAACTTAAGGATACCACACAAATTCCGAGCACAAGCAAGTGGTCACAAGACCAGTTCACATGCAGGTTTATAATGATCACAATGATCACAACCTAGCAAGAGTAGACATTCAGGTATATATATATATATATAGATCATAGTACAAACAGACTCAAGAAGTAAGCAAGTGAGGTATAGTAGGCACAAGGCCTAGAAGAGAGCAAAAGCGCTGATGGTCACAAGGCTGAAGCGCCTTGGTGAACACATCAGCAGTGTTGGCCTCAGAGGCCACGTAACGCAGGCGAAGCTGACCACGCTGCTGCAGCTCTCGAGCAAGGAAGAAGCACAGAGCAATGTGCTTCATTTTGTGCTCCAGTCTCTGCTCCTGACACAAGGCAATGGCTGCCTTGTTGTCGACGTACAGCACTAGAGGAGAACGAGGCTGCTCTCCAAGGTTGGTCAGCAAGTAGGTGAGCCAGCGTAGCTCCTGAGCCGCCATGGCTGTGGCGTAGATCTCAGCCTCACAACTGGAGCTGAGAACAGAAGAAGAGCGAGTAGAACGCCAAGAAACTGAACCACAGCCAAGAGTGAAGGACTAACCCTGAGACGACCGCTGAGTAGCCTGGTTGTCTGCCCAAGAAGCGTCTGAGTGTCCAGTGAGCACAACTGAGACACGCCCTCCAAGCACTAGCCCCATGCCTGATGTACTGCACAAGTAGCGCAACACCCTCTTAGCTGCATCCATGTGCTCCTTCCGGTGACGGCCGGGAGCGACATAGCGTGCAAGAATGCTAAGAGGGTATGCAAGGTCAGGTCGAGTGCAGGTCATCAGGTACATGAGGCAACCCACAAACTTTGGATACGGGCCACTTGGCTCTACGGACTCATCCAAAGGCAGAGCTGAGAGCGAGTGGCGAGTAGCCAGAGGAGTGGCCTGAGGCGAGGAGTACGTGAAGCCGAAGCGCTAAAGGACCTGCTGCACCATGTGTGACTGAGTCAAGGTAATGGTGCCGCGTGCTCTGTCCCGAGTGATCTGCAAGCCAAGGTAGCTGCGCAGTTCACCCAGGTCTGTGCACGTGTGTCTCTTCTGCAGCTCGGACTTCACGTAGGCGAGTCCAGCAGTGTCAGCAGTGGCAAAGACCAAGTCGTCGACGTACACGAGGATGTAGAACGGCGGCAGAGAAGTGTCGGTGCGCAGAAACAACGACGGGTCAGCAGTAGAGGGAGCAAACCCAAGAGCCGCAAGTGTAGTCCTCAGTGTGTCGTGCCACTCACGTGGCGCCTGGCGGAGACCGTAGACTGGCCGCCGGAGGCTCCACTGGGTACCAGGAGGGAACGACCCAGTGAAGCCAGGTGGACGGCGCAGCCAGATCTCCTCGTGCAGGCTGCCCTGTAGGAAAGCTGTGCTGAAGTCAAGAGAGTGGAGCTCGTAGTCACGCTGAGCGGCGACTTGCAGCAGAACCCGAAGAGTGGTCATCTTCGGGGTCGGGGAGAAGGTCTGGAAGAAGTCAACTCCCTCTCAGTGACTGAAGCCTCGTGCAACGTAACGCGCCTTGAAGACAGGCGGAGAGCCCGGCGGCCGCTTCACCCTGAAAATCCACATGCCACTGACGATGTTCGCCCTAGGCGGGGGAACCTCGTCGACGTAGGTGCCTGTGGACTTCCATGAAGCCATCTCTATGTCCATGGCCGACTGCCACTGAGAGGAGTAGGGACCAGCCATCGCCTCTGCTTAAGAGCGTGGGGTCGGGATGTCTGGTGCATCCGGGTCTCCCTCAGGGGCAACAAGCATGGACACGAGATGGGGCAAAGCGGCAGCAAAGCACCCAAACTCCTCCTGCCTGTCCTCAAGGACGTCAGTGCTAAGAGCACACTCACCCCCGACGGATGGAGGACAGACAGACTCAGATTCAGCAACCAGGCTAGCAGCGTATTCTAGACGATAGTTGGCAGCAAAGTCGACAAGCTCAGCAACTAAGGCAGACGCAGCAGCGGACTCAAAGGAAGGGTCAGTGACAACAGTAGCCAGGAGACGCGTGACAGTAGGACTGGCAGCACGAAGGGAGTCTGACCCAGGGTCAGCAAGAGCAGGAAGAGAGGAAGCAGGAGGAGACGGCAGTGGGACACGATGTGGAGCAGTGGACGGACGAAGCGCCATCCGGTGAGTGCCTGGGACAGCAGGAAGACGCTGATGCTGGACACGACTACCAGTGAGAGTAGCACGGACAGGCGACGCAAGACGAGACTCAGGCTCACGACGCTGAGTAAGACCTCCAGTCGGACCAGTGTAAGGAGCACGACCATGAAGAGAGGAGGCAGACGGTAGCTGCGACGGCAGCTGGGCAGACGGAGGACACCCTAAGGAGGGAGGAGGACACGGAGGAGGGAGCGAACCAAGAACCTGTTGAAGGAGCGGAACGAAGTACGGCCGCGGCTGTGTAGTGACACCAGAACCAGCAGAGACACCCGCACCAGGGTCCTCAGCACCAGCAGCAGCTCCAACGTCCGGGTCCCCAGCAAGAGGAGCAGCTCCAACGCCCGGGTCCGCAGCACCAGCAGCAGCACCAACAACAGCGGGGTCCGCGACACAAGGCGCGCCACTCCGAAGAGTGCAGCGCCGCTCGTACCACTCACAGATTTGCTCACGGGAGGGGAGCTCCCGACTAGGAGGAGAAGTACTAGCACCAGTCCTAGTAGCACGCCCGGCTCCAGAGGTGCCTCTCCTGAGGCTGCAGTACTGTAAGTACCACTCACGCAGCTGCTCCGAGGAGAGGGCTCCCCCAGGTGTAGGACTCCTAGGCTCAGTACCTCCAGACGCAGAACCCCCATACGCCGGACTCTGCCGCTCAACACCCCGAAGCCTAGCACCCCCAGGCTCAGCACCCCCAGGCTCCGCACCCCCAGGCTCCGCACCCCAAGGCTCCGCACCCCCAGGCTCCGCACCCCCAGGCTCAGCACCCCCAGTCCCGACACCCCCAGGCTCAGCACCCGCATGCTCAGCACCCCCAGTGTCAGCACCCCCAGCAGGAAGAGAGTCGAGAGCTACCTCAACAGGCTCAACCGGGTCTACCTGAGACACACCTGAGGGAGCGGCACCTTGAGGGGGGAGGGGGTCTACAACAGCAGCACCTGGCACGAGGAAGAGAGGCGGGGGGGGGGAGCAGGGCAGTGGGGTAGGGGAAGAGGCGGTAGTAGGGGACGGACTCGTCAAAGGTGACGTCGTGAGAGGGCAAGACTCGGCGCGAGGTGGCGTGGTAAAACTGCCAACCAGGCGCGTCCGGGACAAAGCCGAGGAAGACACAGGGTACAGCACGGGAGGAGAGCTTGTCCGCAGACGTATCGCGGACAAAAGCTCGAGATCCCCCGACCTGGAAACGCGACGCATCGCCAACCTCCCCCGTCCATAGCAGTGTGGGCGAGGTCTCTGGCAAGGAGACACGGGGCCAGAGGTTGAGCTGATGCGCAGCGTACCGGACTGCAAACGGCCACAGAAAGTGGGGGGCAGCCGCATGGATCAAGGAGGTACGGGCGACCTCCATGACCAGGCCAATGCGGTGCTCCGCAACCCCATTCTGCTGTGGAGAGGCTGGAAGCGTGAACGACTGCTCAATGCCGTGCTCAGCACAGTAGGCCGCCAAGAGGTCGGTGGAGAACTCACCACCTTTGTCAGAGTGCAAGCGCAGGACAAGAAAGTCCGAGTGAAAACGCTCGTTGAGCTGGAGACGGACTCTGCGGATCCAAGGGATCGAGACAGCAGGGACCTCACCCTTGGTGCACAAGGGGAAGACCGAGGTGTAGGGCGAGTAGTCGTCAACAACTATCAGGAAGTACCTCTCCTGACCCTGACCACGGACGCGAGCTGGGCCCCACACGTCATGTGGAGCGTCTGCAAGGGAGCAGTCGTCGGGGGAAACGAGGAGGAGTGAGCAGCGGCGCGCTGCCGTCCCTCTACACAGGGGAGACAGGTAGGAGCAGGTGAGGGTGGGAGGGGAGGAAGGACCCTTGGAAGGCCAGAGACAAGGTACCGGGAGTGCATGGCACGAAGCCGCTGCACAGATGGGTGGCTAAGGCAGTGGTGCCAGAGGACAGTCTCGTGTGCCAGAGAGCGACACAAGCAGGGGGCCGACAGCTGACCTGACGGACGCAGACGCAGACGCAGCAACCTGAGGGGACTCAGTAGTCAGTGTGTACAGGTCCGACCCCGGCTGCCGAGTGAAGGTAGCCAAGTGACGGCCCGTACGAGCACACGTACAGTGTGTCACTCGCTCGTAGGCAGGGGTGAACTGGTGAACACCCCCGTCCTGGAGCGCACATCCTGCCACCAAGTTCGTAGAGAACGAGGGGAGGTGGAGACCTGATAGTGTGCCCGAAGGGACCGCAGGACAGGGAAGGACAGTGGAAGAGGTCGCAATGACCGGACCCCTAGAGGGGTCAGCAAGGGAGACAGCAACTGGCCGAGCAAGCGGCTCAAGGGCAGTGCGGTCACAAAAGAAACAGCGAGAAGCACCTCAGTCCAGTGTGAAGGTGTGCAGTGCTGCAGTCGACTCAGTACCAAGGGGGGCAGATGCACAAGCACCCAGAGCAGCTGCCTCACCAGCACCTGGGGTAGCCGACACGCGAGTACCTGGAGCGGCAGACGCACTAGTCCTAATGCCGGGGTCGGGCGGCACACACAGGTACTCAGCACCCTCTCCACTAGTAGACATCACATACATAGCAGATAGAATAGCATCAAAGTCTAGAGCATAGATATCAATCCCCTTCTTCAGGAGATCAATCTAGCGGGGCAGCTTAGTGGCCTGAGGGAACTGAACACGCCAAGCGTCGTCGAGACGAGCAAAGCAGCGCTGTGTGGCGTGCGGTCGTCCACACTGCTGACCAGTGAGGTCACCAGTGCGAATGACGTACGTGCAGCTAAGGCCACCCCCCCCCCCCCCCCCCCGTGCACAGAGTACCACTCACGGACCTCCTGGGGCGAAGGAGTGTGCTGCTGGCACTGGCCAACGCTAGCGCCTCCACGACCACCGCCGCCGCCACCACCTCCTTGACCACCCCAACCCCTGCCGCCGCCTCGTCCACCGCCACCCCAACCACCGCCTCCGCCCCTGCCACCTCCCCCGCCGCTGCCGCCACCACCCCCACCGCTGCCACTAGCCCCTCCAGTCGCGCCACCACCCCCACCGCCTCCACCGCCCCCACCACCACCTCCCCCGCTGTCACCGCCACCACCCTTGCCCCCTTTGCCCTTGCCGGTGCGGCGCCCACTCGAAGCAGACGCAGTACCGACCTTCTCAGCACCAAGGAGGTCGACAGCAGCAGTAGAGGCAACAGAGGGAAAAAGGGGGGAAGGAGAACACCCCTCAAAGAACGGGGTACGGGGGTCGCCACGAGAGGCACCTACAGCGACTATGCTAGTCTCAGCTGCAAGTAGTTCCTTCTCGAGGAGGGCAATGGTGAGCTCAGTGGGGCAGCGAGCTAGGAAGTGGTCCCTGACAGCATGCAGTGTGTCAGGGAGGCGGGTGACTAGGTGGTAGAGAGTGAGCTAGAGTGGGGGGGGGTGCGTGGCAAGGAACTCAGCGGGCATGGCGGCACGGAAGCGGGCCTCACTAGTACGGAGGTGCGTGATGAGGTCAGCGACTGTGTGGAACGAGGCCAGGTCGGGAAACAGGTAGGGGAGGGAGAGACGGCCTAGCGCGGCAGAGGCAGGTGAGGAGTAGCGAGCAACAACAGCTGTGTACAGTGCCTGTGTAGTCTTGTGCTGGCCAAAGTGCTCGCGTTCATCTATCGGTAGGGAGTTGCGAATAGCGAAGCGAGCGTGGGCATCACGAGTCTACCACTGTGAGCGAGCAGTGTTGTCAGCAGTAGCAGCAGGGGCAGGGGTATGGCCTAGGGCGTGATCATACAGTGAGATGGCCTCCTTGGCAGTGAGCTGTAGTAAGAGGTGCAGGTCATCTAGCCAGGTGTCGAACTTCACTGGGCGGCCCTCAGCATCGAAAACTAGCACCGGAGGACTAGCCATAGGAGCAGCAGTAGGAGGAGGCAGGCAGGTAGGACGGTCGGTTTGGTTCAGCCGAGAGACGATGTTATAGTCCCTACACGATGGTTCAGCTGAGATACGATGGTACAGTCCAGACACAATGGTACAGTCGAGACACGATGTTACAGCCCAGGCACGTTGTTTTAGCCCTGTACGATGGTACAGCCCAGACACGATGTTTGAGCCCTTAACGATGGTACAGCCCCGACACGATGTTTGAGCCCTTAACGATGGTATAGCCCCGACACGATGTTTGAGCCCTTAACGATGGTACAGCCCTGACACGATGGTAAGCCCAGACACGATGGTACTCGCCGTGAAGGGCGAGCGTGGGGCCGTGAGGGGCCGAGAAGGGCGAGCGCGGGGCGGTAAGGGGCCGTTAAGGGGAAGTGCGAGGCCGTTCGGGGTTCTTAGGGGCGAGCACGGAGTCGTTCGGGGCCTCTAGGGGCGAGCGCGGGGCCGATCGGGGCCGTTAAGGGAGAGCATGGGGCCGGTCGGGGCCGTTAAGGGCGAGTGCGGGGCCTTTCTGGGCCTCTAGGGGCGAGCGCGGGGCCGTAGAGGGCCTATAGGGAGGCAAGCGCGGGGCCGACGGGGCCTCTAGGGGAGAGGTCGGGGCCGTAAGGGGCCGTTAGGGAGGTAAGCGCGGGGCCGACGGGGCCTCTAGGGGCGATCGCGGGGCCGTAAGGAGGGCCTCTAGGGAGGCAGGCGCGGGGCCTACGGGGCCTCTAGAGGCGATCGCGGGGCCGTACGGGGCCTCTAGGGAGGTAAGCGTGGGGCCGACGGGGCCTCTAGGGGCGATCGCGGGGCCGTACGGCGCCTCTAGGGAGGTAAGCGTGGGGCCAACGGGGCCGTAGGGGACCTCTAGGGAGGTGAGCGCAGGGCCGACGGGGCCGTTCTGGGCCTCTAGTGAGGTAAGCGCGGGGCCGACGGGGCCTCTAGGGGCGGGCCGTCGGGGCCTTAGGTGGCCGTGAAAAAACCGAGGCGCCCTAGGGCGCAGGTAGGTAGGTAGGTAGGTAGGTAGGTAGTGGTGGGCCCTTAAAAAAATTTCGGTCCTAGGAAGGACCTGCTCTGATACCATGTTGAATAACGGAACAGGAATGAATGGACTAGCAGTGAGAACGGTACAAGTACCTAACCCTAGAATTGTGTACCCCCTATAGGCTAACCCACTGTAGCCTAAACAAACACAATAACATATATAATGTTTGACAAGTTGTTGCCTTGGCCCTCCATGCCTGACATCAACGCGTACGAAAAAACCGAATCGAGGGGGAGCGAAAAATACGGAACCGGTTTTACGTACCCGAAATTGATGTTTGACTACGTCGCCCCCACGGTTTTTGAAGACTGGTTTTTAGCGGCCGAAAGAACTTCGCGTGTAAACGTGCTCTGATTACCAAGTGTGAGGATCTAGGATCGAGATCAGAAAAGAGAATGAGATTTGAGTCGAGTTGAATTGAATGCTCACCTGGGTACAACACGAGGCTATATATAGGCTCGACACAAGGTCCTGTAACCAGGTGTTACGCGAAGGTTCCGCGGGTCGCGTAGCGTCCCGAACAGATCCTTACCGAATTCGGTAGAAGGCAATTCGGTGGCAACCGAAAAGGCCAGAATTCGGTGCACGTAACCTAGCTCGGTGCTATAAATATAATAAAATATATGAAAGCACCTAGCCTAGGAAATCAAGCAATTCATGCATGCATATGATTACCCTATGCTAGAAATAGCATGATAAAGTAAAGGCAAGCAAGCATAGCTGTCATAAGCCGTCGTACTCTCACACAAAGTCAGTGACAGCGGTAAAGTCAGTGACAGCGGCAAAGTCAGCAAGACAAGCGACAGAGAGAAACGAGGGTCGGTGACAACAGTGGCTAGAACGCGGGAGACAACAGGGAGAATAGCACGGTAGTAGTCGGAGATAGGAGTAGGGGAGACAGGAATAAAAGACGGAGGAGGAGACTGGAGAATGGACACCGAAGGAGTAGAATGACGAAGAGAAGTACAAAGGAGGGCAGTGTGGAGGTCGGTAACGGGGGACGAGGGACGAGCACTCGGAGGATAAGGACGGGAATGGTAGTGATGGACAACAGGAGGAGGAGACTGAGGTGGAGAGGACCAGACCGCCAGACGGTCGTTAGGAGGAGGAAACGCAGGGGGAGACTGAGAGCGGACAGGAGGAGAGGAGGGAAGACCAAGGGCCCAGAGGCCACTCCCGAGGGAGCTGCCACGACTACGGTGACGGCGGTGGCTGCTGCTGCTGCCGCTGCTGCTGCGGCTGCGGCTGCTGTTGCTGCTCCAGCAGGTCCAACTGCCGCAACTCCTACCGCTCCCGCTCCAACCGCTCCGTCTCCTCGCGCACACGCGTGCAGGCTGCCTGGTAACGTGGCGGTGGGGAGGTGGAGTGCTCTCCGCAGACGTAGTGCCCCCAGCTCCGGCCTCCTCAGAACTAGCACCCCCAGTACCAGTATCCCCAGAGGGGGTACCACCAAGGTCAGGATCCCCAACCTCAGTGCCCCCTATCCCAGCACCCCCAGAGCCAGGACCTCCAACTCCAGCACCCCTAGAACTAGCTCTCAAAGAGAGTAGGAGCACGGCCTAGGCTTAGTAGCCTAGGCCACAGTAGGACTAGAGCGAGGAGTCGCCAATTACGAGCTAGGAATGTGTGCAGGAATAGATTTGAGAAGGGAAAAGTGATTGAACTAGCAAGCAGCAGGATACAAATAGCAAACCCTAAGGGGTTGTACTCACTATTGAGTGCCCCACTGCAGGTTACACAAACAACATATTCTGACACACCCCCATAGCCAAAGTGGGGTGTAATCAGCACAGTAAGTAAAGCAGAACAAGCTCAGGGTGGATCACAATGTCACCACACATTCTGAGCACAATTACAAGAAGCAACAGTTTAAAGTTCACAATTATGAGCAAAGCTAGTGGTAGTCACAGCGGGCAAGTGAGGAGGAGGAGGGACTGTGAGAGGAGAGAAGATGGGAGACGACGGCTGAAGCTCCAGACACACGGGCAACAGGAACGGCTGGCACAGTGGCTACCGGGACAGCGCCCCGGACTACTGGAGTAACTAGCTCACGGGCTACGAGGAGCTACAGGAGCAACGGACCCACAGGCAACAGGCGCAGCAGGCTCTCTGGGCTACCAGGACAGTGCGTCCCGGACTACAGGTGCTGCGGACGACAACACAGCAGCCTCCACTCAACCTCCCCAAATAGTCCCATACCCCCCTACACACACCCCCAGTTTCACCCCTAGCTCCACTCCCACATCACCCCCATAGCTCCACTCCCCACAACTCCCACACCTCCACCCGCCTCAGCGGCAGGTGCAGCAGTGGGAGATGAAAAAGGAGGAGGGGAGAACCCACACCTCTCACCCCCATGCTCGCCACCCCACCCCTCAACCACCGCGAAATACACGGCAGAACGGGAGAATGGGCAGCACGGGGGGGGGGGGGGATGGGGTGCAGGGACGACATCACGAGCAACTGCAGGGGCGGGCCGCGGGCTGCTCCAGGGGTCGTGGGACGGCTGCTGCAAGCTGTGGGCGGCTCCAGGGGCTGCTGCTGCAGTGGTGGGCGGCTCCATGGGTTGCTGCTGCGGAGGTGGGCGGCTCCATGGGCTGCTGCTGCACGGATGGGCGGCTCCAAGGGCGGCCGCTGCAGGTGAAAGTGAGGAGGAGGGAGGGGCGCCCCGAGGGGCGGCGAGAAGGGAGCCGCGCGCCCCCCCCCCCCCCCCCCCCCCCCGGGCGCCACGACGGGCACCAGAGAGGGCGCCGCGACGGGCCTCCAGAGTCGCCTCGACGGGCCTCCAGAGTCGCCTCGACGGGCGACGGGGAGGGCGCCGCGCAGGCCCCCCGAAGTCGCCACGACGGGCGACGGGGAGGGCCGCGCAAGGCCCCCGAACTCGCCTCGACGGGCGACGGGGAGGGCGCCGCGTACGGCCCCCGTGGTCGCCACGACGGGTGACGGGGAGGGCGCCGCGCACGGCCCCCGTGGTCGCCACAACGGGCGACGGGAGGGGAGGCCGCGCGGGTCCCCGAGGTCGCCTCAACGTGCGACGGGAGGGGAGGCTGCGCGGGTCCCCGAGAGCGCCTCGACGGGCGCTTCGACGAGAGGGGACCGCGGAGGCCCCCCCAAGGGCACCACGACGGGCGCCACGGAAGGGAAGCCCGCCAGGCGCCCCGAGCGCGCGGCGGGCAGAAATTAGGGTTTCGCCGCCGCGCACCACGGGGCGCGCGGCGGACAGTACGGCAGCGGAAGCGGGTGGTGGGCCCATACACAGGAAGGCGGCAGACATGCCGCCCTCTGATACCATGTCAAAGAGAGTAGGAGCACGGCCTAGGCTTAGTAGCCTAGGCCACAGTAGGACTAGAGCGAGGAGTCGCCAAGTACGAGCTAGGACTGTGTGCAGGAATAGAATTGAGAAGGGAAAAGTGATTGAACTAGCAAGCAGCACGATACAAATAGCAAACCCTAAGGGGCTGTACTCACTATTGAGTGCCCCACTGCAGGTTACACAAACAACATATTCTGACACTAGCACCTCCCGTGCCAGCACCTCCAACTCCAGCACCCCCAGATTTAGCACCTCCCGTGCCAGCACCTCCAGCTCCAGCATCCCTCAAACGAGCACCCCCAGACCGAGCACCGCTAGTGGCTCCACCTCCAGCTCCAACACCACCAGAGTCCATAGTAACCTGTCGCGGAAGTACCAAAGACCGCTGAGGGGACTATGAGGAGGACTGCGGGGAGGGAGACACTACCTGACGCGCGACCGGGGGTAGTGGGGTAGCGTTAGACTCACCTGACGGGGCAGGACCAGGGGGGGTGGGGGTACCGGAGGAGCGTGAGTAGGGGGAAGAGAGGGTGCGAGGAAAAGGCGAGGAGGGGGAGCCGGGAGACCTATATAGGGGTAGTGAGTGTAGTAGGACACGGACTCGTTGAAATGGACGTCACGGGAGTCTAGGAACTGGTGAAAGGGCCGGTGGTAAAAGGACCAGTCAGCCGAGGCCATCGGAAAACCAAGGAAGACACAGGGGATGGCGCCTGCTGAGAGCTTGTCCGCAGAGGTGTCGCGGCCTTGCGCAAGGCAGCCCCAGACTCGAAAGGCCGACCAAACACCAGGGGACCCGGTCCAAAGATTGGTCAGTGAAGCCTCCGACAGCGAGACGCGTGGCTGGAGGTTCAGCTAGTGAGCAGCGTAGCGAACCGCGTAGGGCCACAGAAAAATGGGGCGTACGGGCATGAATCATGGACGTGCGGGCGATGTCCATGACCAAGCCAATGCGGTGCTCAGCAACCCCATTCTGCAGTGGGGACTCCGGCAGCGTACAGGACTGTACGATGCCCTGCTCGCCGCAGAATCCGGCAATAATGCTTGAGCAAAACTCATCCCCACGGTCAGAGTGGAGACAGGAGACACGACGGCCACAAGTGCCCTCAGTGGCTCAGCGTAGAAGTCACCTCGGACTTCTTCGCGAGAGGAAACACCGTGGTGTACCTGGAGAATTCGTTGACGACCACAAGAAAGTAGCGCTCCCTCTCAGGTCCCTGCGTAGGAGCAGTGGTCGGAAAAAGGGAGGAGTGCGGAGTGGCACGAAGACGGTGGTGCCACAAGCCGGTCTGGTGGGTGAAAGAAGACGTGAGCAAGACGCAGCAACTAGACCGGACACAACAACCTGACCAGACACAGCAACCTGACCGGACACAGCAACCGGTGGGGACGTAGTAACCTGACTGGACTCTGCTACCGGGGGGGGCGAAGCAACCTGACCAGACACACCTACCTACGGGGATGGAATGTGCAGGACGAAGAGACCTGAGTGGGGCTCTCTGGTGAACGTGGAAAGAACTGACCCGGTGGAAGAGTCCGTACAGATTGCAGTCCTCCCGTGCGCAGGAAAAGTGACCGTGATCCCCCTGGTCCTGAAGGTATCCAACACCCACCAAGTTTTGAGAGAACAAGGGGATGTAGAGACCAGTGAGGATGAGAAGAATTGAACGAGAATGAAATGACTATGAACGAAGTGAGTACAAATAGGAAACCCTAATTGGGTTGTACCCCCTATGGGATACCCCACTATAGCCTACAGAAACAAGTAAGCTATATGTTCTGACACACCCCCATAGGCAAAGTGGGGGAGAACAAGGGGTCACAAGACCAGTCAAGCAAAGCAAAGCAAAGCTCAGGGTGGATCACAAAGTCACCACGCATTCCGAGCACAAGTTCAAAGGCCACACGGCCAGTTCACATGCAAGATCATATATAGAGGTATACAAGAGTCAAGCAAGCAAGAGCAAGAGTATATATATGCGAAGGTACAAGCAAGGTCAAGAGGAGAGCAAGTGAGGCAAGACAGGCACAAGACCCAACTGCGTGCAGCAACGCTGATGATCACAAGGCGCAAGTGCCTTGGTGAAGACATCAGCAGTGTTGGCCTCAGAGGCCACGTACGCAAGTCGCAGCTGTCCACGCTGCTGTAGCTCACGAGCAAGAAAGTAGCGGAGAGCAATGTGCTTCGTTCTGTGCTCCAGTCGCTGCTCTCGACACAAGGCCAGCATGGCCTTGTTGTCTACGTACAGGACTGGAGGAGAACGAGGCTGCTCTCCAAGGTCGGTCAGCAGGTAGGTGAGCCAGCGTAACTCCTGTGCAGCCATAGCCCCAGCGTAGATCTCAGCCTCACAACTGGAGCCGAGAACAGAAGACGAGCGGGTAGCCCGCCACGAGACAGAGCCGGAACCAAGGCTGAAGGTGTAACCCTGTGACGACCGCTGCGTAGCCTGGTCGTCAGCCCAAGAAGCGTCTGCGTGCCCAGTGAGGACCACTGGACTGCGCCCTCCAAGCACTAGCCCCATGCCCGACGTACTGCACAAGTAGCGCAACACCCTCTTCGCTGCAGCCATGTGCTCTGGTCTGTGTCTCCCAGGAGCAACAAAGCGTGCGAGAATGCTAAGAGGGTATGCGAGGTCAGGTCGTGTGCAGGTCATCAAGTACATGAGGCAGCCAACAAGCTCTGCAAACGGGCCACTCGACTCTACGGACTCATCCGAAGGCAGAGCTGAGAGCAAGTGGCGAGTAGGCAGAGGAGTGGCCTGAGGCGAGGAGTACGTGAAGCCGAAGCGCTGAAGGACCTGCTGCACCATGTGTGACTGAGTCAGGGTAATGGTGCGGCGTGCTCTGTCCCGGGTGATCTGCAAGCCAAGGTAGCTGCGCAGTTCACCCAGGTCTGTGCACGTGTGTCTCTTCTGCAGCTCGGACTTCACGTAGGCGAGTCCAGCAGTGTCAGCAGTGGCAAAGACCAAGTCGTCGACGTACACGAGGATGTAGAACGGCGGCAGAGAGGTGTCGGTGCGCAGAAACAGCGACGGGTCGGCAGTAGAAGGAGCAAACCCAAGTGCCGCGAGCGTAGTCCTCAGTGTGTCGTGCCACTCACGTGGCGCCTGGCGGAGACCGTAGACTGGACGCCGAAGACTCCACTGGGTGCCAGGAGGGAAAGACCCAGTGAAGCCAGGTGGGCGACGCAGCCAGATCTCCTCGTGCAGGCTGCCCTGCAAGAAAGCTGTGCTGAAGTCGAGAGAGTGCAGCTCGTAGTCACGGTGAGCAGCAACGTGCAGCAGAACCCGAAGAGTGGTCATCTTCGGGGTGGGGGAGAAGGTCTGAAAGTAGTCAACCCCCTGCCGCTGACTGAAGCCACGAGCCACGTAACGCGCCTTGAAGACAGGCGGAGAACCCGGCGGCCGCTTCACCCTGAAAATCCACATACCACTGACGATGTTCGCCCCAGGAGGGGGAACAGCGTCAACGTAGGTGCCTGTGGACTTCTAGGAAGCCATCTCTGCATCCATAGCTGCCTGCCACTGAGAGGAGTAGGGACCCTCTATCGCCTCCGCGTAAGAGCGCGGAGTCGGGATGTCTGGTGCATCTGGGTCTCCCTCAGGGGCTAGCAGTACAGACGCGAGACGAGGTGAAGCGGCGGCCAGACACTGGAACTCCTCCTGCCTGTCCTCAAGGACGTCCGTGCCAAGGGCACACTCACCCCCGACGGACGGAGGACAGGCGGACTCAGACTCAGTGACAAGACGAGCAGCGTAGTCTAGACGACAGCGCGCAGCAAAGTCGACAAGCTCAGTGACAAGGGCAGACGCAGCAGACGACTCGAAGGAAGGGTCAGTGATAGCAGTAGCAAGGAGACGCGTGACAGTAGGACTGGCAGCACGAAGAGAGTCCGACTCCGGGTCGGCAAGAGTAGGAAGAGAGGAAGCAGGAGGAGAAGGCAAAGGGGCACGCAGAGGAGCAGTGGACGGACGCAGAGACATCCGGTGCGTGCCAGGGACAGGAGGAGGACGCTGACGCGACCCGCGACCACTAGCGCGCTCAGTACGAACAGGCGACACAGGACGAGACGCAGGCTCACGACGCTCAGTAAAACCTCCAGTCGGACCAGCGTAGGGAGAAGGAGCAGGCAAAGGGGAGGCAGGCTGTAGCTGTGGCTGCGACCGGACAGGCTGCGGACCCTCTAAGGGAGGAGGAGGAGGTGTAAGACCAAGAACCTGCTGAAGGAGCGGAACGAAGTACGGTCGGGGCCGCGCGGCGACGCTAGAAACAGCAGGAACAGCACCAGCAGCCCCGGCAGGAGCACCCACTCCAGCAGCACCTCCAGCAGCACCACCAGAAGCTCCAGAACCTCCAGCAGCAGCACCAGGAGCACTGTCAGTCGGACCGCCAACGGCAGGCTCAGCGCCAACACCCTCAGCAGTACCAGCTCCAGGAGAACTCTCAGACCCAGCAGCTCCAGCACCCACAGTACGAGCACCGGCGGGACGCGCGGCAGCAGTACCCTCTGCAGCCGAAGAACCACCAGCACCAGCAGCACGCCTCCAGCGCCGGGCAAACCACTCACGCAGCTCCTGTGGGGAGAGTGGCTCCCGGCGAGACGAAGCACCCCCAGGCACAGCACCTCCAGGCTCAGCACCCCCAGGCTCAGCACCCCTAGACACAGCACCTCCAGGCTCAGCACCCCAAGGCACAGCACCCCCAGACTCGGCACCTCCAGGCTCAGCACCCCCAGGCACAGCACCCCCAGGCTCAGCACCCCTAAGCACAGCACCCCAAGACTCGGCACCTCCAGGCTCAGCACCCCCAGGCACAGCACCCCGAGGCTCAGCACCCCTAGACTCCGCACCCCCAGGCTCAGCTCCCGCAGCAGCACCAGAGTCACCAGTGACCTCGACAGGCTCGACCGCGTCTACCTGGGACACACCTGAAGGGGCAGGACCCTGAGGGGGGAGGGGGACTACCGGGGGGGGACCTGGCACCAAGAAGAGCGGGGGTGGGGGGAGGGACGGAGTGCGGTAGGGGAAGAGGCGGTAGTAGGGTACCGACTCGTCGAACGTGACGTCCTGGGAGGACAGAACACGTCGAGAGGTGGGGTGGTAAAACTGCCACCCAGGAGCGTCGGGGGGGAACCCCAGGAAGACGCAGGGAGAAGCACGAGGGGACAGCTTGTCCGCAGACAGGTCGCGAACAAACGCCCGAGATCCCCAGACCCGGAACGCCGACGCATCGCCAACCTTCCCCGTCCACAGCAGGGTTGGGGAGGTCTCCGGTCGAGAGACCCTGGGGTGGAGGTTGATCTGGTGCGCAGCGTACCTGACCGCAAACGGCCACAGAAAATGGGGAGCAGCCGCATGCATCATGGACGTACGAGCGACGTCCATGACCATGCCAATGCGGCGCTCAGCAATCCCATTCTGCTGTGGTGAGTCCGGAAGCGTGAAGGTCTGACGGATGCCTCGCGCACGACAGTAGGCACTCAGGAGTCCAGAGGAGAACTCTCCGCCTCTGTCCGAGTGCAGACGCAAAACAGGGAAGTCAGAGCCAAAGCTCCTCCGAAGCTGGAGACGAGCTGCGCGGATCCAGTCGATCAACACCTCAGTGACCTCACCCTTGCTGCGTAAGGGGAAGACTGTGGTGTAACGCGAGTAGTCGTCAACCCCCAGCAGGAAGTAGCGCTCCTGACCCTGTCCACGGACGCGGGCTGGGCCCCACACGTCCATGTGAAGCGTCTGCAACGGGGCCTCTGTCGGAGGAAACTGGGAGGAGTGAGGGGCAGCACGCTGGCGCCCCTCGACACAGGGGACACAGGTAGGGCCAGGGCCCGGAGGAAGGGGAGGGAGAGACCGGGGAAGACCAGACACAAGGACTCGCGAGGCCATGCCTCTGAGCCAAAGCAGAGAGGGGTGGCCAAGGCGGTGGTGCCAGAGGAGGGTCTCGTGAGACAGACGACGACACGAGCAGTGGTCAGAGTGTACAGGCTCGACCCGGGCCGACGTGTAAACGTAGCCAGGTGGCGACCTGTATCCGCCTCCGTGCAGTGGGTCACCCGCTGACGAGCAGGGGTGAACTGGTGGACACCCGCATCCTGGAGGTCAGCACCACTCACCAAGTTCGTCGAGAACGAGGGGAGGTAGAGACCAGTCAGGGTGCCAGAGGGGGCCGCCGGACACGGGAGGACAGTGGAGAAGCGAGACAGGACAGGCCCCCCAGAGGGGTCAGCCAGGGACACCGCAACCGGCCGACTCACCGGCGTGAGAGTGGTGCGGTCCCGAAAGAAGGAGCGAGACGCTCCAGAGTCAAGGGTGAAGGTGTGAGAGGCCGAAGCCGACACAGTACCTGAGAGGGCAGACTCACCAGCACCTGAGAGCACAGACGCACTGGCACCTAGAGCAGCAGCCTCACCAGTACCTGACGCGGCAGTACCAATGCCCGGGTCGGGCGGGAAACACCGGTAACAGTCATCCTCATCACTACCAGTCACAGCATACATAGCAGAGAGAATAGCATCAAAATCAAGATCATAAATAGCTACACCAGCCCTAGACAGCTCTCCCCAGCGGGGGATCTCAGCGGCCTCCGGAAACTGCTGACGCCAGGCGTCGGTCAGGCGGCCAAAGCAGCGGCGGGCTGTGTGGGCGCCTCCACACCTCTCCCCTGCACGGTCACCGGTGCGAAGAACGTAGGGGCAGGGACCAAGCGCACCACCACGCTGATGCTGCAAGTACCACTCACGGAGCTGCTGAGGGCCGGGGACGGTGCGAGAGCGCTGCTGCTGCTGTGGCTGCTGCTACGGCTGCTGCTGCTGCTGCTGCTGGCGCTGACCACCCCCAGAGCTGCTCCGCTGGGATGAGCCACCCCGACCCCCGTCTCCACCGCCACCCCCGCCTCCACCGCCACCCCCGTCTCCACCGCCACCTCCCCCACCAGGACCGTCGCTCCCACCGCTCCCACCGCCTCCTCCGCTACCACCTCCGCCGCCACCTCCGCCTCCACCGCCACCACCAGTACCTCCACTCCCGCCACCACTCCCACCGCCACCCCCACTCCCCCCGCCACCCCCACCGCCTCCTCCACCGCCCCCTCTAGCTCCACCCGCTCCCTTGCCCCCTTTGCCCTTGCCAGAGCGGCGTTTGCCGCTGGGGGCAGACGCCGCGCCGACCGACTCAAAACCAGTGAGGTCGGCCGCAGCGGCAGAGGCGACAGAGGGCAGCAGGGGGGAAGGACCACACCCCTCAAAGATGGGGGTGCGAGGGTCACCTCGAGAGGCCCCTACAGCAACAATACTCTTCTCAGCCGCTAGCAGGGACTCCTCAAGGAGGTCGACAGTGAGAGTGGTGGGACAGACAGAGAGAAACTGGTCCCTAACGACACGAAGGGACTCAGGGAGACGGGTGACGAGAAAGTAGAGAGTGATGTACATGGGAGGAGGGTTCGCAGCGCGGAACTCAGCAGGAAGGGCAGCGCGGTAGCGGGTGTCACTAGCACGGAGGTGGGTAACGAGGTCAGCGACAGTGGGAAAGGAAGCGAGGTCAGGGAAGAGAAACGGTAGCATGAGGCGGCTAAGGGTAGCGGAGGAAGGGGAGGAGTAGCGTGCAACTACAGCGTCGTACAAGGCCTGAGCGGTCTTGCACTGACTAAAGTGGGCACGCTCAGAGGAAGGGAGGTGGCGACGCACAGCAAGACGTGCAGCAGCATCGCGGGTCGCCCACTTGGAGCGAACGGCAGAGTCAGCATCAGCAGGTGGGGCAGGGAGAGCGCCAGAGACAAAGTCAAAGAGAGAGACCTCATCTATCGCATCACACAGTAAGTACAGCTGCAGGTCTTCAATCCAGACGGCAAAGTCAATGGCCCTCCCCTCAGCGTCAAAAGTAAGAACATTGGGGGTGGCCATGGCAGCAGCTGAAAGTCTCACCGGGCTGGGAGAGTCGGGTAGGTCAGCAGCAGAGGAACACAGCTCAGGAACAGCGGCACGGCTCGGGCGGCTCGGGTTGCTGGGGCGGCGCGGGCGGCTCGGGCGGCTCGGGTGGCTCGGGCGGCTCGGGCGGCTCGGGTTGCTGGGGCGGCGCGGGCGGCTCGGGCGGCTCGGGCGGCTCGGGCGGCTCGGGAGGCTCGGGCGGCTCGGGCGGCTCGGGCGGCTCGTGCGGCGCTGGTGTCGCGACGGGCGGCTCGCTGGCGGCTCGCGGGCGGCTGCACAGGCGGCTCAGGGACGGCGGCGCGGGCGGCTCAGAGAGCTCACGGGCGGCTGCGACGGGCGGCTCGCGGGCGTCGGGCGCTAGGGCGTTGGGGCGACGACGGGCGGCGCTCAGGCGTGCGGGCGGGCGGCTGTAAGGGCGAAAGGGCGGTCGGCGCTCGGGCGCTAGGGCGGGCGGCCGGCCGTCAGGGCGCTAGGGCGGGCGGCCGTCAGGGCGCTAGGGCGGGCCGCGTGCAGGCGCTAGGGCGGGCGGCCGTCAGGGCGCTAGGGCGAGTGGCGCGCGGGCGCTAGGGCGGGCGGCCGTCGGGGCGCTAGGGCGAGCGGCCGTCAGGGCTCTAGGGCGGGCGGCGCTCGGGCGCTAGGGCGGGCGGCGCTCGGGCGCTAGGGCGGGCGGCGCTCGGGCGCTAGGGCGGGCGGCTCTCGGGCGCTAGGGCGGGCGGCGCTCGGGCGCTAGGGCGGGCGGCTCTCGGGCGCTGGGGCGGGCGGCCGTCAGGGCGCTAGGGCGGGCGGCCGTCAGGGCGCTAGGGCGGTTGGCGCTCGGGCGCTAGGGCGGGCGGCCGTCAGAGGAGGGAGCGGCGGGAGCGCGACGGTAGGGGCGACACGCAGGGTCGCTAAAAAAAAAGAACGCGCGCCTCGGGGCGCGCTTCGGTGGGCCCTAGGAACAGTCCCTAGGAGGGGACCTGCTCTGATTCCATGAGAAGAATTGAACGAGAATGAAATGACTATGAACGAAGTGAGTACAAATAGGAAACCCTAATTGGGTTGTACCCCCTATGGGATACCCCACTATAGCCTACAGAAACAAGTAAGCTATATGTTCTGACAGAGGAAACTAGAGGGGACAGCTGGGCACGGGAGAGTGGTCGAGCTGCGAGCAACTGCTGGTCCTGAAGTAGGATCAGCAATGGCAACTAGGACTGGAGCCGAAAGAGGTGTGACAGTGGTGTGGTCACGAAAGAAGCACTGAGACACGCCAGAGTCCAGCGTGAAGGAGAGTGACGCAACAGCAGTCGTCACGGCTGGGCTAGTGACTACACAAGCACCAACACTAAAAGCACAAGTACCAACACTAGCAACAAGCAAAGGTCCTAAGCTAGATACACGTAAGCCAAGAGATCCGTACGTGGGTTACCATAGACATATCAAACACAAGGTTACCACTACGAAACAGACCGGGCCAGATCGGGGAACGGACCCAGGCCCGAAACGCTCATGGTAGAGGTTGTCGAGGCGACTGTAGTAGCGCGATGAAGAGTGGTCAGGACGCCAGCAGGTAGTGACAGCACCAAAGCCGGTCAGGATCCGGTACTGGCACAGGCCGACGTCGCAGCCACCAAAACGAGCCCCCTAAGCTGGCTGGGCCACTGCTGCAGCCAACGCTACCCGAACCAACAGGCCCCCATGGCTAAGGGCGCCACAGCTGCTGAGAGCGCCACTGCTGCTGTGGGTGCCACTGCTGAAAGTGCCACTGTTGCTGTCCCTGATGCTGGAGAACCCTAGTGGATGCCATGATGAAGGCTAGGAGCGTCAAGAGCTAGGGACGGCTGCAGTGAAACAACGAGAACAACTAGGAGCGCTAGGTGAAACTAGGCGAGGAACGGCTGGAGCACGGAGCAATCTGAGCTAGGAGCGAGGAGCGAAAAGGACTGGAGCTAGAACGGCTAGAGCTCAAAATGGCTAGAGCTAGAACGGCTGGAGCGAGAACGGTCGGAGCTAGACACGGCTGGAGCTAGGAGTGGCTAGGAGTGGCTAGTCTTGTTGCTCAGTCCAAGTTTGTCTGTCCTCCGTCCGTCAAGGGTGAGTGTGCTCTTGGCACGGACATCCTTGAGGACAGCCAGGAGGACTTCCAGTGTTTTACTGCTGCTGTACCTCATGTCGTGTCTATGCTGATTGCACCTGATGGAGACCCGGATGCACCAAACATCTCGACCCCGCGATCTTATGCAGAGGCGATTTAGGGCCCCTACTCCTCTCAACGGCATTCACTCATGGGCGCAGAGATGGCATCCTGGAAGTCCACATGCATTTACGTCGACGAGGTTCCCCCTCTTGGGGTGAACATCGTCAGTGGCATGTGGATTTTCAAGGTGAAGCGCTGTCAGAATGTCATCATCTAGCCTCTGGTGCAGTGCTCTGTAGAGAGTACAACCGTGATAGGGTTTGCTATATGTATCCCAAGTGCTGCTAGTGAAACTCTCTCCTTTGTTCATTTCTCTCTTGCCTATCTAGCTAACCCTAGCTATGGCTCCTCACAATGCCTACTATCGTAACAGCGGCTCACGGGTTCTCCGCCTGTCTTCAAGGCGCGTTACGTTGCACGAGGCTTCATTCAGCAACAGGGAGTTGACTTCTTCCAGACTTTCTCCCCTAACCCGAAGATGACCACTCTTCGGGTTGTGCGGCACGTCGCCGCTCAGCATGAATACGAGCTTTATTCTCTTGCCTTCAGCACTGCTTTCCTACAGGGCAGCCTGCACGAGGAGATTTGGCTGCGCCGCCCACCTGGTCGTTTCCTGCAGGTACCTAGTGGAGCCTCCGGCGGCAAGTCTACAGTCTCCGCCAGGCGCCTCGCAAGAGGCACGACACACAAAGGACGACTCTTGCGGCTCTTGGGTTTGCTCCTACTTCTGACCCGTCGCCGTTTCTACGCACCGACACTTTGCTACCACCGTTCTACATCCTCGTGTACGTCAACGACTTGGTCTTTGCCACTGCTGACACTGCTGGGCTGGCCCACGTGAAGTCGGAGCTGTAGAAGAGACACACGTGCACAGACCTGGGTGAGCTGCGTAGCTATCTTGGCTTGCAGATCACCCGGGACAGAGCACGGCGCACCATTACCTTGTCTCAGTCACACATGGTGCAGCAGGTCCTGCAGCGCTTCGACTTCCAGTACTCCTCGCCACAGGCCACGCCTCTGCCTACCAGTCACTCGCTCTCAGCTCTGCCTTCGGATGAGTCCGTAGAGCCGAGTGGCCCATATCCAAAGCTTGTCGGCTGCCTCATGTACCTGATGACCTGCACTCGACCTGACCTTTCTTACCCTCTTAGCATTGTGGCACGCTACGTTGCGCCCGGGAGACACCGACCAGAGCACTAGAAGGCTGCTAAGAGGGTGATGCGCTACTTGTGCAGTACGTTGGGCATGGGGCTTGTGCTTGGAGGACGGGCTAGAGTTGTCCTCACTAGTCACGCAGACGCTTCTTGGGTTGACAACCTGGCTACGCAGCGGTCGTCACATGGTTACACCTTCAGCCTTGGCTCCGGTTCTGTTTTGTGGTAGTCTATTTGTTTGTGTTCTGTTCTCAGCTCTAGTTGTGAGGCTGAGATCTACGCAGGGGCTATGGCTGCACACGAGTTACGTTGGCTCACCTACCTGCTGACTGACTTGGGAGAGGTGCCTCGTTCTCCTCCAGTTCTATACGTCGACAACAAGGCCATGATTGCCTTGTGTTAGGAGCACAGAACGAAGCACATCGCTCTGCGCTACTTCCTTGCTCGAGAGTTGCAGCAGCGTGGTCAGCTTTGTCTTGTTTACGTGGCCTCTCAGGCCAACACTGCTGATATCTTCACCAAGGCACTTCAGCCTTGTGATCATCAGCGTTTCTGTACTGTTATAGGCCTTGTGCCTACTTGGCCTCACTTGCTCACTTCTTGACTTTTCCTAATCTTTATACTTATACCTGCATGCTTACCCTTGCTAGGTTGTGATCACTGTACTGCTTGTTCTCCTTTACATATAACTCTGCATGTGAACTGGCCTTGTGGCCATTTTCTTGTGCTCAGAATGCGTGGTGACGTTGTGATCCACCCTGAGCTTGACCTTGCCTCATTCTCTTGCTTGTCCCCCACTTTGCCTGTTACTCACAAATCACCTAGTTCCTACTGCTGATAGTACCATGACAGCTGAAACAACTCTTCTTGGGGTCAACTCTGAGGGTCCTTGGGTGCCTGACCGAAGTCAGCCCCTATCCAAGGGTCCGAGATTGTCGAAAGAGAGTCTTAGTAGCGTAGAACTGTAGCAGCAGAAATCCTATGTTGCGGCGTAGTCAGAGAATCCTTGATAAACTTGAGAGTCGCGTGGGAGAATTCTTGATAGATAGAGAGAGTATTTTTTAATATCCAAGACATACATTTTTTATATTCTCTAGGCTGATCCTACTACTAGATATCTAACATCTTTAAGCAATTCCTATCATTAGCGAGGCGCAAGCAATTTTCGCGTTTCCCTCGTTTTATTTTGTGACTCGGCTAGGTTGCGATTCGCCGGCGAATATTTTTTAACCGTTCGCGAGAATTTTATTAACGGCATTGATCCGTTCATATTTTCGCGCTCTTCTGATAACGGCTTAGATCGATCCGTTCTGTTTATTTGAGTCAGCTTTGCTGTTTTGAACATGCATGCTGATTTGGGCCAATCTGATCGCTTGAAATACTGGTGGCGTTAGCAGTTTCGCCACGTACTTTGATCGCTCGAGTCGTGAGCCCTTTCTCAAGCTGACAAGTTCTAGATGGCAAGAGTGCAGCCCTCAGAATGTCGGTGCGCGAGTAGCTGCCCTCTGCTTCAGTCGTGTCAGCTTGTTCGAAGCCTGTTACGAACTTGCGTGAACACTATTCAGAACATGTTCGAAACCTGTTCTGAACATGTTCCGAACCTGTTCAGAACATGTTCAAAAACCAGTTTTGAACATGTTCGGAACCTGTTCAGAACGACGAAATCGCTGCGCGAAGATTGACCAATGAGCGCAGTCGAAATTCGTCGCTTTGAGCACCAACGAGCTCGCATCGCGAACGGGAATTCCGTGCTGCCTTTTCGATCGTTCGATCGGTCGAGTCAAGCCGAGTTTATGAACCGACACCTCCCTTTGGTCAAAGCTAAATCCTACTTTGATAATAAACGATCCGCCTTAGCGCTTCTCGCCTCAAATGACTTGTGCACTCCCAGGAGATAAACCGGCTGATTGATATACGGAAAATTGATTCTGTATTAACAACTTTGCCTATGGATGTGTGTCAGAACTATGCATTTATTTGCTCTAGGCTGTAGTGGGGCACTCCTTATGGGGTACAGCCCATTAGGTTTTGCTATACAAACCCTCTACTCCTTTCGTTCTAGTCATCCTTCATTCCTACTTTCTGACACAATACTGACGATTGCAGTATGTGTCAAATTATAATATTGTGTAGGCTATAGTGGGGTAGTCCATATGGGGTACACATTGCTAGGGTTGCATATTTGTATCACTTCCATTCATAGTTGATTCATCCTCGTTCTACTTTCCTCATGGTATCGAGCAGGTTCCCCCGTGGGACCTGTGCCTAGGGCCCACAACAACGATATTTTTTTTCCTGCCCGAAGCGCGCACCGCCCGAGTCGCGCTCCGGGCTCTCACCTCGTCGGCGAGGTGCGGCCCCACCGCCCGTTAGTGCGGCCCCGCCGCCCGTTAGTGCGGCCCTGCCGCCCGTTAGCGCGGCCCCGCCGACCGCATTGCGTCCCCGCCGCCCGTCTTCGCGGACCCGCCGCCCGTCACTGCGGCCCCGCCCTCCTCACCGGCCCCGCCGCCAGTTCGTGCGGCCCCGCCACTCGTTATTGCGGCCCCGCCGCCCGCATTGCGGCCCTGCCGCCTGCCTTTGCGGCCCCGCCGCCCGTCACTGCGGCCCCGCCGCCCGTCACTGCGGCCCCGCCCTCTTACGCGGCCCCGCCGCCCTACACAGCGGCCCCGCCGCCCTTCTCCTACGGCCCCGCCGCCCTACTCAGCGGCCCCGCCGCCCTTCTCCTGCGGCCCCGCCACCCTATTCAGCGGCCCCGCCCCCCTGCTCCTGCGGCCCCGCCGCCCTATTCAGCGGCCCCGCCGCCCTGCTCCTGCGGCCCCGCCGCCCTACTCAGCGGCCCCGCCGCCCTACTCCTGCGGCCCCGCCGCCCTACTCCGCGGCCCCGCTGCCCTGCTCCTGCCGCCCCGCCCCTCTACTCAGCGGCCCCGCCGCCCTAATCGGCAACCCTGCCGCCCTTCTCCTGCAGCCCCGCCGCTCTACTCAGCGGCCCCGCCGCCCGTCTGCTGCGGCCCCGCCGCCCTTCTCAGCGGCCCCGCCGCTCTCAACTCCTGCAGCGCCGCCCGAGCCGCCTCGCCTAGCCGAGCCGCCGAGAGCCGCGCCGCCCTGCAGCAGCACAACCGAGCCGCCCAGCAGCAGAGCAGCCAAGCCGCCCCGCCGCCGAGCCGCCCTGCCGCCGAGCCGCACTGCAGCCGAGCCGCCGTGCAGCCGAGCCGCCCAGCAGCCGAGCCGCCGAGCCGCCCTACACCCGAGCCGCCCGAGCAGCCCTGTCCGGTGAGCACAGCCCCTCTGTCACTGCACTGCCCTTCCCCTACTGCTTGCACTGCTGGTCTACTGTTGTCATGGCTACCCCTAGTGTCCTCGCTTTTGACGCCGAGGGTCGAGCCATTGACTTTGAGGTCTGGGTCAACTACCTGTAGCTGTTCTTACAGTGCGATAGGGCGGACGGTCACTCTCTCTTTGACCTCACCTCTGGCGCCTCTCCTGCCCCTGCTGCTGATGCTGACCCCACTGTTCGCTCCCAGTGGGCCACATGCGATGCTGCTGCACGTCTTGCTGTGCGTCGCCACCTGCCTACCACTGAGCGCGCGCACTTTAGTCAGTACAAGAGTGCTCAGACCTTGTATGACGCTGTAGTTGCGCGCTACTCTTGCCCTGCCACTGCTGCACTGAGCCGCCTCATGCTACCGTACCTCTTCCCTGACCTTGCTGCCTTTCCCACGGTCGCTGACCTCATTACGCACCTCCGCACTAGTGACACTCGCTACCGCGCCGCGCTTCCTCCTGAGTTCTGCGCCAAGAACCCCCCCCCCATGTACATCACTCTCTATTACATAGTCACCCGCCTCCCTGACTCCCTTCGCGTAGTCAGGGACCACTTCCTCTCAGTCTGTCCCACCATTCTCACTGTTGACCTCCTAGAGAAGGCCCTCCTAGCAGCGGAGAAGAGCATAGTCGCTTTAGGAGCCTCTCGTGGTGACCCTCGCACCCCCATCTTTGAGGGGTGTTTCCCTTCCCCACTGTTGCCCTCTATCGCCTTTGCTGCTGCGGCCAACCTACTTGGTCTTGAGTCGGTCGGTGCGGCATCTGCCCCTAGCGGGAGACGCCGCTCTAGCAAGGGGAAGGGGGGCAAGGGCGCGGGTGGAGCTAGCGGGGGTGGTGGAGGTTGCGGTGGAGGCGGCGGAGGGAGTGGGGGTGGCGGTGGGAGTGGTGGTGGGGGTGCAGGTGGTGGTGGCGGCAGCGGAGGCGGAGGCGGCGGCGGCGGTAGCGGTGGGAGCGGAGGCGGTGGTGGTGGCGGAGGTGGAGGCGGCAGTGGCGGAGGAGGTGGAGCTGGTCGGGGTGGTACCTCGCAGCGGAGCGGTTCTGGTGGTGGTCAGCGCCAGCAGCAGCAGCAGCAGCAGCGTTCTCGGGACATCCCCCCTCCTCAGCAGCTCCGTAAGTGGTACACGCAGCGTCAGCGTGGTGGGGATTTTAGTCCGTGCACCTACATCCTTTGCTCCGGCGACCGCACGGGTGAGCAGTGTGGGGGTGCCCACCCCACCCAGCGCTGCTTTGGCCGCCTGACGGACGCTTGGCGTTAGCAGTTCCCCGAGGCTAGTGAGATCCCCTGCTGGGGAGAGCTGTCTAGGGCAGGTGTAGCTATCTATGTAGCTATCTATGATGCTATCCTTGCTGCCATGTATGCTGTGTCTATAAGTGATGAGGGTGACTGTTACCGGTGTTTCCCGCCCGACCCGGGCATTGGTACTGTTGCGCTAGGTGCTAATGAGGCTGCTGCTCTAGGTGCCAGCGCGTCTGCGCCCTCAGGTGCTGGTGAGGCTGCGCTCTCAGGTACCGCGTCGGCTTCGGCCTCTCTCACCTTCACACTTGACTCAGGGGCTTCTCGCTCCTTCCTTCGAGACCGCACCACACTCACGCCGCTTGGTCTGCCGGTTGCAGTCTCCCTGGCTGACCCCTCGAGGGGTCATGTCCTCTCTCACTTCTCCACTGTCCTCCCGTGTCCGGCTGCCCCCTCGGGCACCTTGTCTGGTCTTTACCTCCCCTCGTTCTCGACGAACTTGGTGAGTGGTGCTGACTTGCAGGATGTGGGGGTTCACCAGTTTACTCCTGCGAGTCAGCGGGTGACCCACTGCTCGGACGCCCGCACGGGCCGTCACCTGGCCACGTTTTCGCGTCGGCCGGGGTCGAGCCTCTACACCCTGACCACTGAGTCTACTCCTGTCCCAGCGTCAGGCCAGGTAGCTGCGTCGGGTCAGGTGTTTGCTGCAGCGTCCAGGTCTGGTCCTGAGTCTGCCCCCTGCTCGTGTCGCCTCCTGTCTCACGAGACTCTCCTGTGGCACCACCGTCTTGGCCACCCCTCCCTGCCTCGTCTTCGGGGCATGGCTTCCCGTGTCCTTGTCTCTGGTCTTCCCCAGTCCCTCCCTCCCCTTCCTTCGGGGCCTGGTCCTTCCTCTGTCCCTTGTGTCGAGGGGCGGCTCCGGGCTGCCCCTCACTCCTCTCAGTTTCCCCCGACAGAGGCTCCGCTGCAGACGCTTCACATGGACGTGTGGGGCCCGGCCCGCGTCCGTGGACAGGGTCACGAGCGCTACTTCCTGCTGGTGGTTGACGACTATTCGCGTTACACCACAGTCTTCCCCTTGCGCAGCAAGGGTGATGTCACTGAGGTGTTGATCAACTGGATCCACGCAGCTCATCTCCAGCTCAGGAGGAGCTTCGGCTCGGACTTTCCTGTTCTGCGTCTGCACTCTGACCGAGGCGGAGAGTTCTCCTCTGGCCTTCTGCGAGCCTACTGTCGTGCGCGAGGCATCCGCCAGACCTTTACGCTTCCGGACTCTCCGCAGCAAAATGGGATTGCTGAGCGCCGCATTGGCATGGTCATGGACGTCGCTCGTACGTCCATGATGCATGCGGCTGCCCCCCATTTTCTGTGGCCGTTTGCGGTTCGGTACGCGGCGCATCAGATCAACCTTCACCCCAGGGTCTCCCGGCCGGAGACCTCCCCAGCTCTGCTGTGTACGGGGAAGGTCGGCGATGCGTCTGCGTTCCGTGTCTGGGGATCTCGGGCGTTTGTCAGCGACTTGTCTGCGGACAAGCTGTCCCCTCGTGCTGCTCCTTGTGTCTTCCTTGGCTTCCCCCCTGACGCTCCAGGGTGGCAGTTCTACCACCCCTCCTCTCGTCGTGTTCTGTCCTCCCAAGACGTCACGTTCGACAAGTCAGTCCCCTACTACCGCCTCTTCCACTACGGCACTCCTTCCCTCCCCCCGCCACCGCTCTTCCCTGTGCCAAGTCCCCCCCCGGTAGACCCCCTCCCCCCTCAGGGTCCTGCCCCTTCAGGTGTGTCCCAGGTAGACGCAGTCGAGCCGGTCGAGGTTACTGGTGACTCTGGTGCTGTTGTGGGTGCTGAGCCTGGGGGTGCTGACTCTGGGGGTGCTGCACGGGTGGGTACTACGCCTGGGGGTGTTGGGCCTTCGAGTGGTACTGCTGGGGGTGCTCAGCTTGGGGGTGCTGCGACTGGGGGTGCGGAGCGTGGGGGTGCTACGCCTGGGGGTGCTGAGCCTGGAGGTGCTACGCGTGGGGGTACTGAGCCTGGGGGTGCAACGCGTGGGGGTGCTAAGCCTGGAGGTCCTACGTCTGGAGGTGCTGAGCCTGGGGGTGCCACGTCTGGAGCTGATGAGCCTGGGGGTGCGGAGCTGGCGGCCGCTGGGCCTGCTCGTGTGGCGTCTGGCGGTACTGGGCCTGGAGGTTCTCCGGGTGCTTCGTCTCGGCGAGAGCCACTCTCTCCACAGGAGCTGCGTGAGTGGTTTGCCCGGCGCTGGAGGCGTACTGCTGGAGCTTCTTCGACTGCTGAGGGTGCTAGTGCCGCCGGTCCCGGAGGTGCTCGTGCCGCGAGTACTGGAGCTGCTGGGCCTGCCGATTCGCCTGGAGCTGGAGCTGCTGAGGGTGTTGGCGCTGAGGCTAGTGCTGAGTAGTGGGTCAATGTCGTGGCTTCTTGTATTGTAGTATGGCTAGTTGTGATTGGTCAATGTCAATCTTTGCATCCGAGTCGCATTTTTTCATGTTTTGGCGAGGCGGTCCGCTGAAATTCAAGTTCGTCCGTCAATCGCATGCGCGGACAGGCGGACAGTCCGTTTGTGATTCGGACAGTCCGATGTCAGAGTTTCGTGTCGTTGGAAAGCGGAAAAAGTGTCATGACAGTTCGAATTCTTAGCGACGTCTCAAACGTCCTCGCGAAGAACTGAACGACATTAAACGAAAATGGTAACCCTTCGCCACGACGGACGGTCCACGGTTCGTTCCGTCAGGTGCAAAATGGTTACGCGCCATTACCGTTTCCTGCTTCTCCCAGCAGCATTCTTCCTCCCCCGCAGCAACTCAGCGACTCTGCTCTTCCGCCTTGGCACGGGCGCCCGCTGGAAGTTGCGCCGTAGGTTCATCGCGCAGCCCCACGATGAGCGCGCGTCGCGCTGTGTCGCGCTCGCTCCACCAGTTGGTGCGACGCTCACCTTCTCTGCCACGTGCCCTCCCCGGGTTCGCTGCCCTTCCCACCCTGACCCACCCCCGCGCCTCTCCTCTTCTCTTCTCTACCCAATTTCTGTTTTCCCCGCCTCGTCTCTTCCTCTTCCTCTCCCTCGACTCCACCATGCAATTCCGTAGATCATCATGGAGGGATGTGTGTCGTGCTCCCGGCACATGATGTACTGCGTGAATGAAAGTACGCGGCCATTCAACAACCACACGCGCGCACTCCTGTGTGTGCTGCTACCGTGCAGGCGGGCTCTCTGTCGTCGACCATCCGCGCTGCACCGCTGCGACCCTCACCATCGCTGCCGCCACAGCCCCTGCCGCGTTCGCTACCGCGCCAGCCACCATCACAGCTACAATCCTCCCAATCGCTTTTCGCTCCCCTGCACCGTCTCACCGGCATTCCCAAGGCTTGTAACATCGCCGTTGCTCCCAACATTCCCACGTTGAAAGCGGCGCACGGCGGTTTGGCAGCTGGCATAAGGCAGCAGATTAGGACGCTCACCCTAACATGCCTTCGGGGCCGTGCGGTAACGAATCCCAGACTGCCTGCCGGTCCTCTTCTGCCACGTGGCAGCGGCTCATTGGCTGCCCCTGCCTTGTGGAAGGGGCTTTCTCTTGGCGGTATGTTCTCCACCAATCACGCTGCATGCAAACAGCGTGATGCTGGCATGCCTTTGGCCATCCTCTCATGTCCCTCAGCATTCTGCTCGTATCTCCCCACCTCCCATTCCTCCTCAATCTCCACCCTTGCTTGTTTCGCGCACTAGTTTCCACATCATGTCAAAATCCATAGCACATGGGTGTTTGTTGCACCCACCGCCCATTCTGCTGTCCCCTGCAGTGCAATGTGCAGCAGTGGCTTCCCTGCTGCCCTCCAAGGCTTCTTCTTGCACTGACGGTGAGAGTGGGGTGTTGGTGGTGAGAGGAGGAGGGGGTTGGTGGTGAGAGGAGGAGGGGGTTGGTGGTGAGAGGAAGGAGGAGGGTGGTGGTGGTGAGAGGAATGGGGTTGGTGGTGAGAGGAATGGGGTTGGTGGTGAGAGGAATGGGGGTGGTGGTGAGAGGAATGGGGTTGGTGGTGAGAGGAATGGGGGTGGTGGTGGTGAGAGGAATGGGGTTGGTAGTGAGAGGAATGGGGTTGGTAGTGAGAGGAATGGGGGTGGTGGTGGTGAGAGGAATGGGGGTGGTGGTGAGAGGAATGGGGTTGGTGGGGGGTTGGTGGTGAGAGGCGACCGGTAGTGGTCTTGGTTGTGGTCAAGGCAAGGCCGTGGCAAGGCAGGGGGCTGGAAGGCGGATTTGGAATGCAGGGGTGCCACGGTGCCAGGTGGTGGTGATTGTGCGACTGCCTACATCAGTGATGGCCAGAGAATGATGCTCCTCACACCCCTCTCCTTCACCCCACCTCCCCATTCCCTCCATCCAAGGCCACCCTCCTCTCCCTTCTGAGCACCCTGAACCTCGCCCTCATACCCCCACCCTTAGTACCCCACCTCCATCCATTTTACCCTCATCAGCCCCACCCCCATTTCCCCCTCCCCTCGTCAACCTGCCCTCACCCCAGCCGCCGCCCCCACCTTCATCCTCTGCACCCTAATCCCCCCACCTTTATCCCTCCCTCCTGCCTTCATCCCCTTCCCCTAGCAATGTATGGCATCGCCGCGCCCCCCTCTGCTCTGCCCTGCCTCGTGGCTGTTCCCTCCCCCTCTCTTCATTCCTCCCTGTCCATTTTCTTTCTCCTGGCATTTCGCCTCACATCGCCAGCAGCAGCGGTCATGTTGCTATCACCATGCTCGTCTCGCTTGCTGACCTCTCCCCGTCCGCTGCTCTTGACTTCGTCTTATGCCCCTCCCTCCCCTTTCCTCCTCACACCCCCCACCCCCCCCCCCCCCCCCCCCCCTTTCCTCTCACACATCCCACGCAGCTCCTCAAACCCCACCACCTCTCAGAGACAGCAACGACGGCGACGATGACACCTCACTGCTCGCCCTGCTGCGCGTGCTCGTGGCGCAGGTGTGGCCGCTGCTGGTGCTGCTGGCGTCGCTCTTTGCGCTGCACGACGAGCCCTCCATGGCGGCGGCCAACCTCGCTGTGCTGTGCTGGGGGCTACGGCCTGACGAGGACAGCCTGCACCACTGGCTGGAACAGGTGGGGTGTGGGGCAGGTGGGGTGTGGGGCAGGTGGGATGGGGGGCAGGTGAGGGAGGGTGCGCTGGCGAGTGCAGTGGTAAGGTCAGTCATGTGTCAAAGGGCTCGTTACCTTCCATCGTGTCACATCTGCTGGGAGCTGTGCTTCACGTGGTCGGCTTTCCGCCGCTGCTTCGTTGTTGTGTGCTGCATATTGCTGCGTGGGATGAAGACTGTGCTGTATGCATGGCTGTATGCACGGTTTTATATGCATGTGCATAATGAATTCGCTTCGCTGTCAAACCGCAAGCCTGATCAAAATGCATGGATTGTATGGAAAGTACTCTGCATGGTTGCTTGATCTGCCAATGGCAATGTGTGTGTGCATGAATGGATGCACGCATGAATGGATGCACGCATGAATGGATGCACGCATGAATGGATGCACGCATGAATGGATGCGCGCATGAATGGATGCACGCATGTTTCACAGAAGAGAAGCGAGGACCTCAAGGATAAGAACGGCCTCGACTGGGCCACATCGCATGTACGTACTTTTCATTATCTCCATCATTTTCTCATCAAGTGCACATTACTTGGTTATGTCCCATCCCAACTCATCCGCTTTGATGTGAAGTTTCTCATATGCCCACAACTCGATGTTATGTTTCAGAATCATGCGTAAAGTGCCTTTTGTAATAGATTCGCGTTGCACATTTGAATCTTCAGCATATTTGTATGTGATTCACCATGCCATGCCCCGTCTCTCAAATGTCCATTCACATGCTACAGTCCAAAATCTTTAAAATGTAGAGCTGTGATCGACTCTTAATTCCAGCGCTCATCCATGGTGCATGGTTGGCAGTGATCACCAATCGTCCATCTCTCATCATTCGTGTCCACAGCATCCAAGCTGGCTCAATCACGGAGTGCCCCACTCGCAGGCATAAGCCTTCAGCCCGAAAGGTTTCAGGCACATGAGCAATGATGTTCATGAGGCGTGCTCTGTGGTGGCAGGTGATGGGGGCTGTGGTAAAGGTGGAGTACACCGACTGCTGGTTCTTCTCCCTCGCTAAAGTGTCATCCATTACAAGCAGCTATACTGTACTCGGCATCTTCAACAACTGGTTCACTGTATCCACCACCAAGCAATCCCTGCAGTTCCCAGGCATTCGAGACCGAGACTCTGATTAGGATGCGTTCCCAGGAAGCATGTCACAATCAAATCGCATTACAACCGCAAATTGCTGGAGCCGTTTGTCAATTACCGTGTAAGTTCCAAGCGGCGCATTACAAATCAAGCTGAATATGCAACATTCATCCAGCGACACAGTGTATCACTCGTTGACGCATCGTGGAAATATGTGTTGATGTAATATCTGGATATGCCGAAATTCATCAACATTTCAGGGTCATGTCCCTTGATATCAGATGAAATTGCAATCAAGTGAATTTAGGACAATTAGATACGTAAGCGTTTATCCAATGGCCCAAATAGATGCACTGAAAGGTCCCAGCCCTTATTAGCCTGGAAGAGGCTGAAGTAAGCTGGGTGCACGGACAACAGCAGCGCCCATTCCACCCACCCTTATTCCAACACCAGTTTATCACTCAGCACACAAAACAACTGACAAACCTTCCACAAAAAGCAGCCAATCTTTTACTCACTCAAATATACCTCATCTTTCTTCACGATGTCTACATGAAGCCACTCTTCTTGGGTGGGGTGGCTTTACGAAGAGCCGTAGCCGTAGCTGGCGTATTTGCAGTCGGGCGCGACGACGGACGACGAGATGTAGTCCTCCACATCGCCGTCCAGGAACCCCTTGCCCTCCGCCTTATCCACGTCCACGGGGTGCTGCAGCAGCGCCGCCAAGTGCGAGTACTTCACCGCACGCTGCAGCTGCTCCGGCGAGGTCCTAAAAGTCTTCCCCAGCACGCCGTGCACGGCTGACGTCATCGCCACATCAGAGAGCTCCACGTTGAAGTGCGTCTCCGCCTCGGTCGGCGTCTGCAGCAGCGAATGCGCCACGCGCACGTCCAGTTCCGCCAGCCCCGCCACACGCACCCGAAACTGATCCATGTCGAATGGCCCCTCTTTCGCCTCCGCGACTTTGGTAACCACCAGCCCGCTCTCTGTCGCAATCGATTCGCCGACGCTCGGAGGCGCCGTGATCGCACTGTCGATCTCGATCAACGAGATGAAGCTGTCTTCCCCGCGCTCTTGCTTCTTCCCCTTGCGCGCCACCGTGCGCAGCATGTGGTTCGCGCCGTCAGGCGTCATCCACACCACGCCGACCTCCTTAATCCACGTGTGCAGCTCCGTGCTCGACTCGCTCGACTCCGCCGACGCGGGAAGCGCGGGCGGTGCGCCTTGGTATCCGTTCAGATGCATGTTGACGTGGAATCGACAGTCGGAGAAGAGGCAGAACGAATTGTTGAGCCGCCCGGTGAAATCGTAGTGTGTGCCGTGCGCGCCCGTGAGATGCGGGTTGTTTTTTACGAGCGCTGTGCCGTTGCACAACCCGCCGACGAAAGTCAGCGAGAACGACGCCGCGTTCGCAGCCTGCGTAGTCGTGTCGCCCACGTACGGTGTATGGAAAGGGCCCGACGTGCCCGAGCCGCCGTTCTTCTCCAGCACATCTCAAATTTACTGAATCGTTTCACATAAGCTAGATATACCTGCAACATACCGTGGAGTATACAAAAAGTATGGGTCATTAGGGGTACCATAAAGTAGCATGCGTCGTAGGTATTTAGTATGGTTAGTTTAGTATGTAAACGGTAGAGCACCTATGCATACCAAAAACATACCATCTGCACTAACAAGAATATGATATTTAGTGTGGAACCTCGATGGATGCAGTGTTGACCTCGAGACCGCCATGGCCTGGTCCAGGGACTTTGAAGCTCCCAATGTCCATCGCTTTCGTATCAGTTAGCAGTTTAAAGCCTGGATCTGTACTCGGACCAACGATAGGAATCCAACGATATAACTTTTGTGTTCATACAGCGAACATCTTTATCAATGGTTCTTTGTCAGGCAGTATCAAGGCTCATGCTAATGCTGAAAACCCAAGGACAATGGAAGCTACCAAGGTTGCAGATATCGTCAATGAGCCAGTCTGGCGAGTCGACATTATCCTGGCGCTACTGCACTGTGTTTATACAGCGAGCATTTTCATCAACGGATTATTGTCAGGCAGTATCAAGGCACAAGCTAGCTCGGAATGCTCAAGGACAAGGGAAACTACCGATGGCTCCTCCTGAAGGGAATGGGTCCGCTGGGGCTGCTGCTGCTGCTGGTGGGGCTCTGAATAAGCACGGTTCGGAGCCTGTTACGCCAAGGACACTTTTCAACGGGGTCCAGGGCCCTTTCGGTGTGGAGGACATTGCTGCGTTGTCGGCGAAGACGTCTGCGCTTTGAATCGATGTTCTGCAAAAGGATGGGAAGGACAAGCTTAAGGCATCAGTGGAGGCTTCAGGGAAGCACCAGCCTTCAACATCCGGGGTTGAGTAGAACGGGAAGGAAGTGGCTAAAGAGGCAGAGAAGGAAGACGGTTACCTCAGCGATGACCCTGACGAGTGCCAGGACCCGGAGGTGATTAATGACATCGCGACGCAGGCGGGCTTCGCTATTGCGCTCCTTATCCCGTTCAAATGGGTGGAGGAAGTCCCACGTACGATCGTCACGGTCCAAGAGCTGCTCAGGCTGTGGGAGGGTCACATGACGGCGGTTGCCAAGACGACGACTAAGTTTCACAAGCTGTTGCCGACGTGGCTCTCCAAGCAGCATTTCGGCTGCCTTCAAGTTGTCTTCGCGCATGCTGCGGATGCGAATTTCATGTGGAGCAGGAAAGTGGAACATGAGACGGTGACCAAGTCCCGGTTGACGATGGGCTGGCAGCATCCAGAGAATCAAGAGTACCTGAGGGAGCGTTCGGCGAGGCAGGAGGCGATCAAGGTGGTGCTGAAAGGTGTCCAAGCGGTCATCTCGCCGGAGATGGTCCGAAAGAGCCCCCTGACAGCAACTCTGTTGAAGCGCAAGCGTACGGCGTTCCTGGAGGGGGTGGCTTTTCACAGGGTGGTGGATACAGTGACAGGGTTAGATACGGACAAGCTCAAGGGGCTGGTCTTTTGCCACCCCGGGGATAAGTATAAGTGGTGGCACAAGGTGTCGGACAAGATCCATGGCACAAATCCACTGGTCTCTTTCTCCGCTCTCACCTGCTCGTTTTGCAACGGCATGCACATGTCCTGTTTTCACGATGACTATGTTGTTGTACCTGGGAGACACCGACCTTCCCACTGGTACGCGGCTAAGAGGGTGGCGAAGTATGTGGCGAGTACATCAGGCATGGGACTTGTCCTTGGAGGGAAGCAGCCAATTACACTCACAGGTTACTCAGACTCGTCATGGGCCGACGACGCATAGATGTGCCAGTCTACACAGGGGTACTCCTTTAGCCTCGGAGCAGGTGCTGTTTCGTGGCTGTCGACTCGTGCGTCGTCTGTCGCCGGTTCCAGCTATGAGGCAGAGGTGTACGCTGCGGCCATGGCCGCTCAGGAGCTTTGCTGGCTGTCTTTCCTTCTCACCGACCTTGGTGAGTGGCCTCGCTCTCCCCCAGTCTTGTTCGCCAACAATAGGTGTGCTGTCCTGTTGTGTGAGGAGCCTCGACTAGTTGGGAAGGCGAAGCACATCCAGCTTCGTTACTTCCTTCTGCGTGAGTTGCAGCAGCGTGGCCAGGCACACGTGGTACGTATGGTCTCTGAGGCCAACACTGCAGATATCTTCACCAAGGCGCTGCCGCCTTGTGACCACCAGCGTTTCTGCACCCAGCTAGGCCTAGTGTCTACAGGCCCTCACTTGGTTGTGTAGAGATGTTTTGCTTTGTACTCTGGCATCTCTTTATATTTGCTATATATATATGCATCTAGACTGGCCTTGTGGCCCTGTGCTTCTGTAGAGATGCTTATCGTGTACTCTTGCATCTTCTATATTTGCTATATCCTTGCATGTGGACTGGCCTTGTGGCCCCTCGCTTGTTCTCGGACTTTGTGGTGATCTTGAGATCCACCCCGAGATTTGTTGTGTTTTTTTTTTTTGCAAACTCGTACTGTGACCCTTGCTGTGTGTTGCTTTCCACTGGACTACCGTCACCTAGACTATGGGGGTGTGTCAAGCTATATTTGTCATAGCTTATTTGTGTTAGTCTAGGTGTACTTTATGTTTTCTTTGGAAAGGTTATGCTTGCTATATCTTGCTTGTTTTCACTTTCCTTAGTCAACACTTATACTTTTGTAACTTGACATCGTGCTCTATACGGACCGGAGCAGTGCGGGGATGGGGACAATCCTGTGTCAGAAGCGAGACGGCGAAGAGAAGGTGGTAGCATTCGCAAGTAGGAGCTGCAACCCCGCGGAGGCTAATTACAACTACGAAGGGGAAGGGTTGGCAGCCGTATGGGCGATTACGCACTTCCGAGTGTATCCACAAGGGAGACCTTTCGAGCTAGTGACAGATCACCAGCTGTTAACCTAGCTGATGACCAATCACGCGCTGACAAGGAGGAATACCCGTTGGGTAATGCGGCTCCAAGAGTATGGTTTTTTTATTAGGCACCGGGCAGGCAGGACCATGCAGCACGTTGATGGGCTCTCACGGAATCCTCCAGAGGACCAGCCTACCGCGTGTCTAGTAGTATTGGCGAGAGAAATAGACGAGGAGGGAGCCAGTTGGGCGAAGAGGAAGGGGCCAGAAGACGTTTGGGATGATCAAGAGGTCATGGACTGGTTGCAAAGAAAGACCATAGAGGCAACGCCCGTGAGTGAGAGAGCCCGAGCACGAGGGGCCCATTACCGATGGCACCAAGAACAGCTACAGAAAAATATGCGCAATGGATGGAAGCTGGTACCACGGAAGAATGAGCGGGAGCAGATTACACGGAACGTCTATCGGCAACAGGGGCATTATGGGAGCCTGAGAACTGCTCAGCTGGTGGAGACCGGATGGTGGTGGGACGGGATGAGGAAGGATATCAAAGAGTGGGTGGAAGGGTGCGAGCTCTGCAATCGGAACAAAGCCGAGCTGGAACGGGGTTGGAAGGAGCTGCAGTCGTTGCCCATCCATGGGATAGGGTTTAGGTGGTCCTTAGACTTGGCGGGAGAGATGCCATTGAGCCGGAGGGGAAAGAGATACATATTGATCATGATCGAGCATGGCAGCAAGTGGGTAGAGGTAAGGGCTTTACCTAGCTAAAACTCAGCCAGGATAGCTGAAGCATTCGAAAAATAAGTGCTCACCAGGTTCGAGGCGTGCGGGGAGGTACTGACGGATCAGGGGACTGAGTTCATGGGAGAGTTTGATAAGCTACTGTAGGCCACAGGCATCACCCATCGGTGGACTTCTAGATACCATCCGCAGAGCGACGGGCAAACCGAGAGGTTGTTGTAGACTGTAAAGCGGGGGCTGAGGGCATACGGGGAACGGTTCAAACGAGACAGGGACGCACGACTACCGTGGGTAGTAGCAGGATATCGGTTCAGCAAGTAGGCTGCGCTGAAGGACTTGTCGCCTTACTACCTGCTCCTGGGAAGAGCGCCAGTGCTATCCGTGGACGCACCGAAGATACTGACAGGGTTCGTGAGGGTGGAGAAGGAGGAAGACTGGGTGGGGCTCGTGGAGGCAAGTGCCAGGTACCTGCGGGAGTTGCTACCCGCGGGACTAGAGAACCTGCACGTGGCGCAGCTGCGAGATGCGCAAAGGTACAAGAAGCGAGGGGAGATGCAAGCCGGGAAGAAGGAAAGGGGCTTTGGGGGCTGGAGAAGAGGTGTATCTGAAGCAGGCCAAGCACGATATGATGGATATAGGGCTGAGCAACGAGCGCTGGAAAGTAAAGGAAGTGAAAGAATCGGGAGTAGTGGTGCTGGTCGGTGATAAGGGGCAGCGAAGGACAGACCATTACACCAACATGGCTCGGGCTAGGGCCAGAACCGAGGGACGAGGGCAACCACAGCCACACAAGCAAGAGATCTAGCGACAGCAAGCAGGGGCCCACGAGCAGCCACGGAGGGGGCAAGTGGAGAGAGTGGCTGGACAAAAAGGGAAGATGAACAGGGGGCTGAGGAGCTTGCAGGAGCCGGGGTAAAACCAGGAAGAAGAAGATGAGGGATAGGACAGGCCACGGCCCTGAAGCTGAAAATTTTGACACTAGCTAGGACCTTTTGTATTCCACTTGTCGCAATAACATTTCTATCTTAACTCCTTGTTGTGTGGTGTAGTGTAGTTATCTTGCGGTTAATGTTGGTGGTGTACTGTTTCTGTTGCTTGCATTTCTTATTTGTACCTTCTGGCCTATAATGAGGACCCCTTTTTCGGTAGATACTCTCGCTCGTGCCATGCTACCCTTGCTACTCTAGCTATGGTTCCTAAACCTAGGTTTTCCTAAGCTACTGAGTTAGCATCTTGACATGTTATCAGAGGAGGTCCCGAGTTAGGACCTATATTTCAATGGGCCCACCCTTAGCAACCGTCGTGACTCGCTCTGCCCGTCGCGCGCCCGTTGATGCGACCGTCGTGAGTGTTGCAACAGTCGCGACGGCCGCAATGGTCAGCCTCGACGGTTAGCGGCGATGTCGCGCCGCCCGTCATCACCTTCCTGTCGCACATCGTCAGCTGCCCACCGCCGATCGCCACATCCCCACCGTTCGTCGCGACATCCCCCGTGCATGTCGTCACCCCCTCGATGCCCGTCGTCATCTCAATGTTGCCCGTCGTCAGCTCACCACTGCCCGTCGTCAGCTCCACGCTGCCTGTTGTCAGAATATTATGTTTCTCTAGTCTGCAGTGGGGTACTCTATAATGAGTACAACCCTTTTAGGGTTGGCTATATGTATCCCAATGTTTGCTAGTGAACCTCTCCTCTTCTTCATTCCTCATTCTTCACATGCTATCAGAGCATCTACGCTCCTGGCCTGTGGGCCCACCTAAGTGCTTCCGCTGCTACTCTGTCTTCTGCACGCCTCGTGGCGTGCCCCTCGCGCGACCCTTAGCGGCCCTGTTGCCACCTCTACCGGCCCCGTCGCCGCCCTTCTCGGCCCCTCGCGGCCCCTTCGCGGCCCCGTCACCGCCCCTTCGCGGCCCCGTCGCCGCCCCTAGCGGCCCGTCGCCGCCCTTTCAGACCCCTCGCAACCCCTTCGCGGCCCCGTCGCCGCCCCTATTGGCCCCGTCGCCGCCTCCAGCGGCCTCATCGCCGCCCTTCGCGGCCCCATCCCCGCCCCTAGCGGCCCGTCGCCGCCCTTCCAGGCCCCTCGCGGCCCCTTCGCGGCCGCGTCGCCGCCCCAATCGGCCCCGTCGCCGCCTCCAGCGGCCCCGTCGCTGCCCCTAGCGGTCCCGTCGCCGCCCCTAGTGGCCCCGTCGCCACCCCTTCGCGGCCACGTCGCCGCCCTTCGCGGCCCCGTCGCCGCCCCTATCGGCCCCGTCGTCGCTCTTCGCGGCCCCGTCCCCGCCTCTAGCGGCCCCGTCGCCGCCTCTACCGGCCCCGCCCCGGCCATGCTAGGTCGCCTAGCGCGGCACACCGGGGACCCGTGCACCGCCCCCCCCCCCCCCCCCCCCCCCCCCCCCTCTTTTCCCGTCGCCTGTCGAGGCGACCTGAGGGGGCCGCGCAGGGGGGGGGGGGGGGGGGCGAGCGACGCCCCCTCTGCCGCCTGCTTTGGCGCCCTGGGAGGCCGCGCGCCGGCCCCACCCCCTCCCCCCCCCCCGGTAACCTCCCTACCCGCCATCCCGCCCTGCCCTGTGTTAGGGTTTGGGGGTGGCGAGTAGGGGGTGGCGAGTAGGGGGTGGCGGGTGTTTGGTTTCCCCTGCTCCTCCTCCTCCTCTGTCTCCCGCTGCTGCAGCTGCCGCTGAGCGGGGTGGGTGTGTGGGAGTCGACGGAGTGGTGCTAGGGGGTGGGGTGTGAGTGAACCTAGGGTGCAGCAGGGGGTGTGTAAAAGGGGGGTGGGATAGTTCGGGGAGGTTAAAAGGGGGTGGCCGCCTTGAAGCCCACAGCTCCAGTCGCCCGTGAGACCGTTGCGACAGTCGCCCGTGAGCCCGTTGCGCCAGTCGCCCGTGAGCTAGTTGCTCCAGTCGCCCGTGAGTCCGTTGCTCCTGCCGCTCAGAGTTAGCCGCGGAGCCAGTTACTGCGGTAGCCCGTGTGCCAGTTGCTCCAGTTGCCCGTGTGCCAGTTGCTCCAGTTGCTAGTGTGCCAGTTGCTCCAGTTGCCCGTGTGCCAGTTGCTCCAGCTGCGCTGTGTGTCAGCAGCTTCAGCTGCCGCCCACTACCTCCTCTCCTCTCATAGTCCCTCCTCCTCCACACTTGCCCTCTGCGATAGCCTCTAGCTTTGCTTACATTTGTGAACTTTAAACTGTTGCTTCTTGTACTTGTGCTCAGAATGTGTGGTGACATTGTGATCCACCCTGAGCTTGTTCTGCTTTGCTTGTTGTGCTGATTACACCCCACTTTGACTATGGGGGTGTGTCAGAATATTATGTTTCTCTAGTCTGCAGTGGGGTACTCTATAGTGAGAACAACCCTTTTAGGGTTGGCTCTATGTATCCCAATGTTTGCTAATGAACCTCTCCTCTTCTTCATTCCTCATTCTTCACACCTGTTGCACACCAGCAGCTTTCCCCTCCCGCCCTCCCGTCGGCCCCTATGCTGCTGCAGGGGCTGCACATTCCGCGACTGCAGCTGATGTGCCGCCTCGTGCGGCCTCCCTGCGCTTCCTCGTCGCCTTCCCTTCAGCGACTCCGGCTGTAAGGGGGAGGTGGTGTGGAAGGGATGGCCGCGGTGAGGCACTCCAGCACGACCCTTTACTCAGCGGGGAGTATATATATAGAGGTTGCGGAGATAACTACTACAACGGGAGCTTAGAGTACTGGCTAGGCACGTGTGCTCGTGTGATGTCTGCGTTCGTTGGTCCTTAGACGTTTTCCTAGTGCTCACACTGCTTGCTAGTTCATGGGGTAATTTGGCGAGAGTTTCACTAGAGAACGTTGTCAATAATGGTACAATCAAGTTGGCATGGCCAGACTACATCAGAGCTAGCATTCAGGTTGGTCGACTGCCAGCACAGCATGGTCGACCGCGTTCCAGCACGACTTGGTCGACCGCGCTCCAGCAGTGCAAAGTCGACAGCTTGCCAACGCTGCAGGTTGACGGTGTGCCAGCATTGCTCACGCAGGACAGTAGTGCACCCGCTTTGCAGGTGCGCGCAGATGATTGGCATGCAAAGTCTCGTCATCTGCACAGCGCACACACCAGGTCAACCTCGGGCTAGCGACTGCCTCTGATCCGCCACGACGACCTCGGGATACCACCATGGAGGTCGGTCTCGCCAACTTCGCCTGGGTGACCGTCGCACTCCTTCGCAGAACCTCGTCACCCAGGTATCCTGGTCGACCGGGCAACTATGTCGACCAGCTGCTCCTGTATGTGCTCGTCGACCTCCCAAGTCGACAACCACACCAAGTCGACCTCACCAGGTCGACCACTCCTCTGGTCGACCAGCTCCAGGTCAACGTCACTCCTGGTCGACCAGTGCAGTTGTCAGCCGACCACCCAAGTCGGCTACCCAAAGTCGGCGTCACCAGGTCGACGCCCCTTCTACGTCGGCGCCGACTTCCAGGCTGACCTCTCGAAGTCGGCGTCCTCCCAAGTCGGCGCCGACTTGCAAGTCGGTGACCTTGCAAGTCGGTGACCTTGCAAGTCGGTGACCTTGCAAGTCGGTGACCTTGCAAGTCGGTGACCTTGCAAGTCGGTGACCTTGCAAGTCGGTGACCTGGCAAGTCGGTGACCTTGTAAGTCGGTGACCTTGCAAGTCGGTGACCTTGCAAGTCGGTGACCTTGCAAGTCGGTGACCTGGCAAGTCGGTGACCTGGCAAGTCGGTGCCGACTTCCAGGTCGACGTGCCACATCGCCGACCACCAGTTGAAGTCGGCTGCCGGCTTCCCAAGTCGGCGGCATTGCAGTGGCGCCGTGCAAGTCGACCAACCCCATCGACCAGCTCGTCCAAGTCGGCGTCCCCACTGCTGCAAGTCGGCTGTACCTTCCGTACACCCCACCACAAAGTCGGCTCTGCCCAAGCGTGGACGGGGCCAACACACAACTCCCGTTGACAGATATCACAGTACAGGCAAAGCCTACAACAAGTGAGACAAAGTGGGCACTAGCCCCAACAAAGTACAGAAGCGCTGATGATCACCAGGCTGAAGTGCCTTGGTGAAAACATCAACGGTGTTGGCCTGAGAGGCCATGTAGCGAAGGCGAAGCTGACCACGCTGCTGAAGCTCACGAGCAAGGAAGTAACGGAGAGCGATGTGCTTCGTTCTGTGCTCCAGTCTGTGCTCCTGACACAAGGCAATGGTAGCCTTTTTGTCGACGTACAGCACTAGAGGAGAACTAGGCCGCTCTCCAAGGTTGATCACCAGGTAGGTGAGCCAGCGTAACTCCTGTGTAGGCATGGCTGTGGCGTGGATCTCAGCCTCACAACTGGAGCTGAGAACCAAAGACGAACGAGTAGAGCGCCAAGAAACTGAACCTGAGCCAAGGCTGAAGGTGTAACCCTGTGACGACCGCTGAGTAGCCTGGTCGTCAGCCCAAGAAGCGTCTGAGTGCCCAGTGAAAACAACTGAGCTCCCTCCTCCAAGCACGAGCCCCATGCCTGATGTACTGCACAAGTAGCGCAACACCCTCATTGCAGCATCCCATTGCACCTTTCGATGACGGCCAAGAGCCGCGTAGCGAGTCAAAAGGCCAAGAGGGTATGCTAGGTCAGGACGAGTGCAAGTCATCAGGTACATGAGGCAACCAACTAGCTCTGGGTAAGGACCACTCGACTCTACGGACTCATCCAAAGGCAGAGCTGAGAGCGAGTGACCTATAGCTAGAAGAGTGGCCTGTGATGAGGACCAGGTGAAGCCAAAGCGCTGAAGGACCTACTGCACCATGTGTGACTGAGTCACGGTAATGGTGCAGCGTGCTCTGTCCCGGGTGATCTGCAAGCCAAGGTAGATGCGCAGTTCACCCAGGTCTGCGCACGTGTGTCTCTTCTGCAGCTCAGACTTGACGTGGGCGAGAGACTCAGTGTCAGCTGTGGAAAAGACCAAGTCGTTGACGTACACGAGGATGTAGAACGGCGGCAGCGAAGTGTCGGTGCGTAGAAACAGCGACGGGTCAGCAGTAGAAGGAGAGAACCCAAGTGCCGCTAGAATAGTCCTCAGTGTGTAGTGCCACTCACGTGGCGCCTGGCGGAGACCGTAGACCGACCGGCGGAGGCTCCACTGGGTACCAGGAGGGAAACGACCTAGTGAAGCCAGGAGGGCGGCGCAGCCAGATCTCCTTGTGCAAACTGCTCAGCAAGAAAGCGGTGCTGAAGTCAAGAGAGTGAAGCTCGTAGTCACGCTGAGCAGCGACGTGCAGCAGAACCCGAAGAGTGGTCATCTTCAGGGTCGGGGAGAAGGTCTGGAAGAAGTCAAATCCCTCTCGCTGACTGAAGCCTCGAGCAACGTAGCGCGCCTTGAAGACAGGCGGAGAACCCGACGGCCGCTTCACCCTGAAAATCCACATGCCACTCACGATGTTCGCCCCAGGTGGGGGAACCTTGTTGACGTAGGTGCCTGTGGACTTCCAGGAAGCCATCTCTGTGTCCATGGCTGACTGCCACTGAGAGGATACGGGACTCTCGATCGCCTTAGCGTACGGTGCATCCGGGTCTCCCTCAGGGGCAACTAGCATGGAAACGAGATGGGGCGCAGCGGCTGCAAGACACTCAAGATCCTCCTGTCTGTCCTCAAGGACGTCCGTGTTAAGAGCACACTCACCCCCGTCAGACGGAGGACAGACAGAGGACAGACAGACTCAGACTCAGCGACAAGACTGGCAGCGTAGTCTAGACGACAGCGAGCAGCAAAGTCGACAAGCTCAGCAACTAGGGCAAACGCAGCAGCAGACTCAAACGAAGGGTCAGTAACAGTAGTGGCCAAGAGACGCGTGACAGTAGGACTGGCAGCACGAAGAGAGTCAGACTCAGGGTCAGCAAGAGCAGGAAGAGAGGACTCAGGAGGAGACGGCAGAGGGACATGCTGTGGAGCAGTGAAGGGACGCAGTGACATCCGGTGTGTGCCAGGGACTGGTGGCGGACGCTCACGCTGAGTAGTCGATTGGTGGAAGTAGTACGAACAAGGGACTGGGGACGGGACACAGGCAACACAAGGCGAGACTCAGGCTCACAATGCTCTGTGAGACCGCCTATAGGACCAGTGTAGGGAGAAGGACGAGGAAGAGGCGAGGCAGGCGGTAGTTGTGACTGCGACTGGACCGGCGGCGGACACTCTACAGAGGGAGGGGGACAAGGCGGAGGTGACTAACCAAGAACCTGCAGAAGGAGTGGAACAAAGTACGGCCGCGGCCGTGAGGTGCCCCCTGCAGCAGCAGAGACAGCACTAGAACCTCCAGCATCTCCAGCAGCACCCCCAGCACCTCCAACGCCCGGGTCTGCAGCACCAGCAGCAGCTCCAACGCCCGGGTCCGCAACACCGGCAGCTCCTCCAACGCTTGGGTCCGCAGCACCAGCAGCAGCTCCAACGCCCGAGTCTGCACCACCAATAGCAGCTCCAACGCCCGGGTCCGCAGCACCAGCAGCAGCTCCAACGCCTGGGTCTGCAGTACCAGCCGCAGCTCCAACGCCCAGGTCCGCAGCACCAGCAGCAGCTCCAACTCCAGGGTCCGCAGCACTAGGAGCGCCACTCCTGAGACTGCAGCACCGTGCATACCATTCACGAAGACGCTGGGGAGAGGGCAGTTCCCGCCTGGGCGAGGAAGCACGAGCACCATCTCCCGTAGCACCTCGCCTGAGGCTGCAGTACTATATGTACCACTCACGCAGCTGCTAGGAGGAGAGAGCTCCTCCACTCGTAGCACTCCCAGGCTCAGCACCACCAGACTCAGCACCAGCAGGCTCCGTACTCCCAGGCTCAGCACCCCCAGACTCCGCACCCCCAGGCTCAGCACCCCCAGGCTCAGCACCCCCAGACTCTACACCCCCAGGCTAAGCACCCCTAGTCTCCGCAACCCCAGGCTCCGAAGACTGAGGCTCAGCACCCCGAGGAGGACGAGAGTCGACAGCTACCTTGACAGGCTCAACCGGGTCTACCTGGGACACACCTGAGGGAGCGACACCCTGAGGGGGGAGGGGGTCTAGTACAGCAGCACCTGGCGCGAGGAAGAGAGACGGGGGAGGGAGCGCGGCAGTGTGGTAGGGGAAGAGGCGATAGGAGGGTACCGACTCGTCAAAGGTGACGTCCTGAGAGGCGAGGACACGGCGCGAGGCGGCGTGGTAAAACTGCCAACCAGACGCGTCCCGGACAAAGCCGAGGAAGACACACGGAACAGCACGGGAGGAGAGCTTGTCCGCTGACGTATCACGAACAAAAGCCCGAGATACCCAGACCCGGAAACACGACGCATCACCAACCTCTCCCGTCCAACGCAGTGTTGGGGAAGTCTCCGGAAAGGAGACACGGGGCCAGAGGTTGAGCTGATGCGCAGTGTATCGGACGGCAAACGGCCACAGAAAGTGGGGGGCAGCCGCATGGATCAAGGAGGTACGAGCGACCTCCATGATCAAGCCAATGCGGCACTCAGCAACCCCATTCTGCTGTGGAGAGGCCGGAAGCGTGAACAACTGGCGGATGCCGTGCTCCGCACAGTAGGCTGCCAAGAGGTCGGAGGAGAACTATCCACCTCTGTCAGAGTGCAAGCACAGGACAGGAAAGTCCGAGTGGAAACGCTCGCTGAGCTGGAGAGGAGAAGCGCGGATCCAAGGGATCAAAACATCAGGGACCTCACCCTTGGTGCGCAAGGGGAAGACTATGGTGTAGCGCGAGTAGTCGTCAACAACTATCAGGAAGTACCTCTCCTGACCCTGACCTCGGACGCGGGCTGGGCCCCACACGTCGATGTGGAGCGTCTGTAAGGGAGCAGTCATCGAGGGAAACGAGGAGTGAGGAGCGGCACGCTGCCGCCCCTCGACACAGGGAAGACAAGGAGGAGCAGGTGCGGGTGGGAGGGGAGGGAGAATCCTGGGAAGACCAGAGAGAAGGTACCGTTTGTGCATTGCTCGAAGGCGCTGCACGGACTGGTGACCAAGGCGGTGGTGCCAGAGGACTGTCTCGTGCGCCAGAGAGCGGCACGAGTAGGGGGCCGACAGCTGACCTGACGCAGACGCAGACGTAGCTGCCTAAGGGGACTCAGTAGTCAGTGTGTACAGGTCCGACCCCGGCTGTCGTGTGAAGGTCGCAAGGTGACGGCCCGTCCGAGCATACATGCAGTGTGTCACGCGCTCGTAGGCAGGGGTGAACTGGTGAACACCCCTGTCCTGGAGTGCACTACCCACCACCAAGTTTGTAGAGAATGAGGGGAGGTAGAGACCGGACAGTGTGCCCGACGGGACAGCCGGACAGGGGAGGACAGTGGAGGACGTCGCAAGGACTCGACCCCCAGAGGGGTCAAGGAGAGAGACTGCAACGGGCCGAGCATGCTGCTCAAGAGCCGTGCGGTCATGAAAGAAACAGAGGGAGGCACCTGAGTCGAGTGTAAAGGTGTGCAGTGCCTCAGTCGACTCAGTAACAGGGGGTGCAGACGCACTAGCACCTAGAGCAGCAGCCTCACCAGCACCTGGGGTAGCAGACACTCTAGCACCTAGAGCGGTAGCCTCACCGGGTCGAATGCCCGTGTCGGGCGGAACACTCAGGTACCGGGCACCCTCTCCACTAATAGATATCACATACATAGCAGAGAGAATATAATCAAAGTCTAGAGCAAAGATATCAATGTTTTGCTTCATCAGATCAGCCCAGTGGGGTAGCTCAGTGGCGTCAGGGAAATGAGTACGCCAAGCGTCATCAAGGCGTGAGAAGCAGCGCTGCGTGGGGTGCGCCCTCCCACACGTCTGACCAGTGCGGTCACTAGTGCGAATGACGTACGTGCAGCTAAGGCCACCACCCCCCCCCCCCCCCCCCCCCCCCCCCGTGCCGAGTGTACCACTCACGGAGGTCCTGGGGCGACGGAGAGTGCTGTAGGCTCTGGCCACCACCAGTGCCTCCACGACCACCAGTGCCGCCACCACCTCCTCGACCACCTCCTCCCCTGCCGCCGCCTTGTCCACCGCCGCCCCCACCACCGCCCCCGCCCCTGCCACCGCCCCCGCCGTTGCCGCCACCACCCCCACCGCTGCCACTAGTCCCACCAGTCCCACCACCACCCCCACCGCTGCCACCACCCCCACCACCGCCTCCCCCGCTGTCACCTCCGCCTCCCTTGCCCCCTTTGCCCTTGCCGCTGCGGCGCCAGCTCGAAGCAGACGCAGTCCCGACCTTCTCAGCACCAAGGAGTTCGACAGTAGAAGCAGAGGCTACAGAGGGAAGAAGGGGGGAAGGGGAACGCCCCTCGAAGAAAGGGGTGCGGGGGTCGCCACAAGAGGCACCTATAGCGACTATGCTAGCCTCAACTGCAAGCAGTTCCTTCTCGAGGATGGCAATGGTAAGCTGAGTGGGGCAGCGAGCTAGGAAGTGATCCCTGACAGTACGCAGAGTGTCAGGGAGGCGGGTGACTAGGTGGTAGAGAGTGAGCCAGAGCGGGGGGGGGGGTTCGTGGCAAGAAACTCATCGGGCATGGCTGCACGGAAGCGGGCCTGACTAGTGCGGAGGTGCGTGATGAGATCAGCGACTGTGTGGAACGAGGCCAGGTCGGGAAACAGGTAGGGGAGGGAGAGACGGCCTAGCGCGGCAGAGGCAGGTGAGGAGTAGCGGGCAACGACAGCGGTGTACAGTGCCTGTGCAGTCTTGTGCTGGCCAAAGTGCTCGCGCTTGTCTATCAGCAGGGAGTTGCGAATAGCGAAGCGAGCGTGGGCGTCACGAGTCTGCCACTGTGAGCGGGTAAGGAGCAGTAGCATGGCCTAGGGCATGATCGTATAGTGAGATGTCCTCCTTAGCAGTGAGCTGTAGGAAGAGGTGTAGGTCATCTAGCCAGGTATCGAACTTCACTGGGCGGCCCTCAGCATCGAAAGCTAGCACAGGAGGGCTAGCCATAGCAGCAGTAGAGTAGTAGTAGAGTAGCAGCAGTTGCACCCTTAAAAACAGTATGCAGGGCGGCTTGGTCCAGTTTGGGCGGCACGGCTCGGTTCAGGTAGGGCGGCTCGACTCGGGTAGGGCGGCTCGGCTGGGTTCGGGCGGCGCGGCTCGGTTCGGGCTGGGCGGCTCGTGGGTGCTATGGAGCAGCGCGCGGGTCGAGTGGGGGCCGACGGGGCCACTAAGGGGCGGCTCGTGGAGGTGACTGGGCCGGCTGGGGCCTCTAAGGGGATCGCGCGTGGGGTCGACGGGGCCAGCGGGGCCGCTAAGGGGCGGCTCGTGGGGTCGACGGGGCCGGCTGGGGCCTCTAAGGGTGGGATGCGCGGGGTCGACGGGGCCAGCGGGGCCGCTAAGGGGCGGCTCGTGGGGTCGACGGGGCCGGTTGGGGCCTCTAAGAGTGGGACGCGCGAGGTCGACGGGGCCAGCGGGGCCGCTAAGGGGCGGTACGTGGGGTTGACGGGGCCACTTAGGGGCGACGCGCGGGGCAACCGGGGCCGACGGGGCCGCTAAGGGGCGGCGCGTGGGGTCGACGGGGCCTCTAAGGGGCGTCGTGCGGGTCGCTAGGAGGGAGGCAGGTCGTGGGGCCTTAGGGGGCCGTGAAAAACAGGGCGCACGAGGGCGCTAAGGGGGGAGGCGCTCGAGGGCGCTCCGACAGTAAGGCGCACGAGGGCGCTAGTAGGTAGCAGTAGTGGTGGGCCCTAGGAATCGGTCCTAGCGGAGGACCTGCTCTGATTCCATGTTACGAACAAGAAGTGATTGAACTATGAAAGTTTGAGTACATGTAGGAAACCCTTACTTTGTGTACCCCCTAAAGGCTAACCCACTTTAGCCTACACAATGATAACACATATAGTGTTTGACACTAAGGAGCGGCTGAACGGGGGAGTGAGATTAAGGGGGGGTGATTCAAAGGAGGTGGGGACTTGGGGGTTACTAAGAGAAGTTTCGCCACGATTGGCTCCCCCCCACCTCCTCTCCTCATCCCGCTCTCACCTCTCCCTTAGTAAAAGGGGGTTACTAAGAGGGGTTTTGCCACGATTGGCTCCCCCCCACCTCCTCTCCTCATCCCACTCTCACCTCTCCCTTTGTAAAAAGGAGGTTACTAAGAGGGGTTTCGCCACAATTGGCTCCCCCCCACCTCCTCTCCTCATCCCGCTCTCACCTCTCCCTTTGTAAAAGGGGGGTACTACGAGGGGTTTCGCCACGACTGGCTCCCCCCCCCACCTCCTCTCCTCATCCGTCTCTCTCACCTCCTCCTTGGTGCTTCTCTCCTCTCCTCTCTCCCTCTCGCCTCCTCCTCCTCTGTTACCACCTCTCTGACATCTTCCACTGTGCCAGGTTTACCCCTTCAGGGGGGTGTGGACTGCACGGGCTGGCTACTGTAGCAAGCAGTTTGGGGGGTCTGTCGCAATAACATTTCTATCTAAAGTGCTTGTTGTGTGGTTTGGTGTAGTTATATTGCTGTAAATGCTGGTGGTATAGCGTTTCTATTGCTTGTATTTCCTATTTGTATCTTCCGACCTATACTGAAGACCCATTTTTCGGTCGATACTCTCGCTCGTGCCATGCTACCCTTGCTACTCTAGCGATTGTTCCTAAACCTAGGTTTCCTAAGCTACTGAGTTAGGATCTTGACACCACTGTATTCCTATATAAACCATTGTACCGCATTGTATTGGTCACTTCTGACGATATTCAAATCTCCTTCTAACAATGTCCGTATCCGACACTTGACAAGAAGTGAGAATGGATGAATGAACTATGAAACAGTTGGGTACAAGTACTAACCCTAATTGGGTTGTACCCCATATGGGCTACCCCACTACAGCCTACACAAATGTATAAGCTATAATGTTCTGACACACCCCCATAGGCAAAGTGGGGGAGAACAAGTGGTCACAAGACTTGTCAAGCAAAGCAAAGCAAAGCAAGCTCAGGGTGGATCACAAAGTCACAACACAGTCCAAGCACAAGAGTAGGGCCACAAGGCCTGTTCACATGCATGATCATATATATAGAGGTAAAACAAGCAAGGGCAGGTATAGAAAGAAGACCGTACAAGCAAGATCAAGAAGTGAGCAGGTGAGGCCAGGTAGGTACAAGACCTAGCACAGTACAAAAACGCTGATGATCACAAGGCGGAAGGGCCTTGGTAAAGACATCAGCAGTGTTGGCCTCAGAGGCCACGTAAGCAAGGCGCAGCTGACCACGCTGCTGCAGCTCACGAGTAAGGAAGTAGCGAAGAGCAATGTGCTTCGTTCTGTGCTCAAGTCTCTGCTCCTGACAAAAGGCCAGCATGGCCTTGTTGTCTACGTACAGAACTGGAGGAGAACGAGGCGCCTCTCCTAGGTCAATGAGAAGGTAGGTGAGCCAGCGTAGCTCCTGTGCAGCCATGGCCCCTGCGTAGATCTCAGCCTCACAGCAGGAGCCGAGAGAGGAGGACGAGCGCGTAGACCGCCAGGAAACAGAGCCGGAGCCAAGGCTGAAGGTGTAACCCTGTGACGACCGCTTCGTAGCGTGGTCGTCAGCCCAAGAAGCGTCAGCGTGACCTGTGAGGACTACTGGACGTCGCCCTCGAAGCACTAGCCCCATGCCCGACGTACTGCACATGTAGCGCAACACCCTCTTCGCTGCAGCCATGTGCTCTGGTCTGTGTCTCCCAGGAGCAACATAGCGTGCCAAGATGCTAAGAGGGTATGCAAGGTCAGGTCGTGTGCAGGTCATCAGGTACATGAGGCAGCCAGCAAGCTCTGAGTACGGGCCACTCGACTCTACGGACTCATCCGAAGGCAGAGCTAAGAGCGAGTGGCGAGTAGACAGAGGAGTGGCCTGAGGCGAGGAGTACGTGAAGCCGAAGCGCTGAAGGACCTGCTGCACCATGTGTGACTGAGTCGGGGTAATGGTGCGCTGTGCTCTGTCTTGGGTGATCTGCAAGCCAAGGTAGCTGCGCAGTTCACCCAGGTCTGTGCACGTGTGTCTCTTCTGCAGCTCGGACTTCACGTGGGCGAGTCCAGCAGTGTCAGCAGTGGCAAAGACCAAGTCGTCGACGTACACGAGGATGTAGAACGGCGGCAAAGAGGTGTCGGTGCGTAGAAACAGCGACGGGTCGGCTGTAGAAGGAGCAAACCCAAGAGCCGCAAGTGTAGTCCTCAGTGTGTCATGCCACTCACGGGGCGCTTGGCGAAGACCGTAGAATGGCCGCCGGAGGCTCCATTGGGTACCACGAGGAAACGACCCAGTGAAGCCAGGAGGGCGGCGCAGCCAGATCTCCTCGTGCAGGCTGCCCTGCAGGAAAGGTGTGCTGAAGTCAAGCGAGTGAAGCTCGTAGTTGCGCTGAGCGGCTATGTGCAGCAGCACCTGAAGAGTGGTCATCTTCGGGGTGGGAGAGAAGGTCTGAAAGTAGTCAACTCCCTGCCGCTGACTGAAGCCTCGAGCCACGTAACGCGCCTTCAAGACAGGCGGAGAGCCAGGCGGCCGCTTCACCCTGAAGATCCACATCCCACTGACGATGTTCGCCCCAGGTGGGGGAACCTCGTCGACGTAGGTGCCTGTGGACTTCCAGGAAGCCATCTCTGCGTCCATGGCCGACTGCCACTGAGAGGAGTAGGGACCCTCGATCGCCTCAGCGTACGATCGAGGAGTCGGGATGTCTGGTGCATCCGGGTCTCCCTCAGGGGCAATCATCGTGGACACGAGATGGGGCAAAGCAGCCGCAAAACACTAGAAGTCCTCCTGCCTGTCCTCAAGGACGTCCGTGCTAAGAGCACACTCACCCCCGACGGACCGAGGACAGACAGACTCAGACGCAGCAACAAGACTGGCAGCGTAGTCTAGACGGCAGCGAGCAGCGAAGTCGACAAGCTCAGCAACTAGAGCAGACGCATCAGTGGACTCAAAGGAAGGGTCAGTGACAGCAGTAGCAAGAAGGCGCGTGACCGAAGGACTAGCAGCACGAAGGGGGTCGGACTCCGGGTCAGCAAGCGAAGGAAGAGAGGACTCTGGAGGAGACGGCAAAGGGACACGCAGAGGAGCAGTGGACGGACACAGTGCCATCAGGTGTGTGCCGGGGATCGGAGGAGGACGCGGACGCGCAGTACGACCACTAGTGCGAGCAGCACGAACACGCGGCGCAGGACGAGACGCAGGCTCACGACGCTCAGCAAGACCTCCAGTAGGACCAATGTAGGGAGAAAGAGCAGGACGCGGTGAGGCAGGCTGTAACTGTGACTACAACTGGACGGGCTGCGGACACTCTAAGGGAGGAGCAAGACCAGTAGAGGGAGGGAGACCAAGAACCTGCTCCAGGAGGGGAACAAAGTACGTCCTCGGCCACGCAGTGCCTCCAGAACCAGCAAGGACGGCACCAGAACCCCCACTGGCAGCACCAGCGCCAGCAGAACCTCCAGCTCCAACAGCGCCAACTGCAGGACCCTTAGAACCACCAGCGCCAACAGCAACGCCAGCGCAAACACCCCCAGCAGCTCCAACTCCCGTAGAACCGTCAGCACCAGCTGCCTCAGCAGCACCACCAGACGCACCAGCACAAGTAGAAACACCAGCGCCGACACCCTTAGCAGCTCCACCTCCAGCGACAGCTCCAGCAGTACCAACTCCTGTAGTGTCAGTCGCACCCCCAGACTCAGCAGCACGTCTCCAGCGGCGAGCGAACCACTCGCGCAGCTTGTGTGGAGAGAGCGGCTCCCGCCTCGACGAAGCACCGCCGGCGGTCCCACGAGCAGACCCAGCACCCCCAGGTTCAGCACCCCCAGTCGAAGCACCCCCAGGCTCAGCACCCCCAGGGTCAACACCCCCAGTCTCAGCACCCAAAGTCTCAGCACCCCCAGACCCGGCACCCGCAGACCCGGCACCCGCAGGCTCAGCACCTCTAGCAGCACCAGAGTCAACAGCTACCTCGACAGGCTCGACTGCGTCTACCTGGGACACACCTGAAGGAGCAGGACCCTGAGGAGGGAGGGGGTCTACCTGGGTAGCAGCTGGCGCAAGGAAGAGCGGCGGCGGGGGGAGGGGCGTAGTGCGATAGGGGAAGAGACGTTAGTAGGGCACCGACTCGTCAAAGGTGACGTCCTGGGAGGACAGAACACAGCGCGAGGTGGGGTGGTAAAACTGCCAGCCAGGCGCGTCGGGGGGGAAGCCAAGGAAGACGCAGGGAACAGCACGGGGGGACAGCTTGTCCGCAGACAAGTCGCGGACAAACGCCCTAAATCCCCAAACCCGAAACGCAGACGCATCGCCAACCTTCCCGGTCCACTGCAACGCGGGGGAGGTCTCCGGCAAGGAGACCCGGGGCTGAAGGTTGAGCTGATGCGCCGCGTACTGAACTGCAAACGGCCAGAGAAAATGGGGGGCAGCCGCATGCATCATGGACGTACGAGCGACGTCCATGACCATGCCAATGTAGCGCTCAGCAATCCCATTTTGCTGTGGAGAGGCCGGAAGCATGAAGGTCTGGCGGATGCCTTGTGCACGACAGAAGGCTCCCAGATGGGCAGAGGAAAACTCTCCGCCTTTGTCCGAGTGCAGACGCAGAACAGGAAAGTCAGAGCCGAAACTCTCTCTGAGCTGGAGACGAGCTGCGCGGATCCAGTCGATCAGCACCTCAGTGACGTCACCCTTGCTGCGCAAGGGGAAGACTGTGGTGTAACGCGAGTAGTCGTCAACAACCAGCAGAAAGAACCGCTCTTTCCCTGCCCACTGACGCGGGCTGGGCCCTACACGTCCATGTGGAGAGTATGCAGTGGAGCCTCTGTCGGAGGAAACTCTGAGGAGTGAGGGGCAGCGCGCTGATGCCCCTCGACGAAGGGGACGCAGGTAGGGCCAGGCCCCGGAGGAAGAGGAGGGAGAGACCGAGGAAGACCAGAGACAAGGACACGGGAGGCCATGCCTCTGAGAAGAGGCAAGGAAGGGTGACCAAGGCGGTGGTGCCAAAGGAGAGTCTGGTGGGAGAGCAGATGACAGGAGCAGGGGGCAGACTCAGGACCAGACCTGGACGCCGCAGCAAACACCTGACTGGACGCAGCTACTTGGGTAGACGTAGGTGCAAGAGAAGACGCAGTAGTAAGGGTGTACAGGCTCGACCTTGGCCAACGACTGAACGTTGCTTGGTGTCGACCTGTCCGAGCACACGTGCAGTGGGTCACTCGCTGACTCGCAGGAGTGAACTGGTCAACCCCTCGATCCTGAAGGTCCGCTCCACTCACCAGGTTCGTAGAGAACGAGGGGAGGTACAGACCAGATAGGGTGCCAGAGGGGGCTGCAGGGCACGGAAGAACAGTGGAGAAGCTAGCAAGGACAGGACCCCCAGAGGGGTCTGCCAAGGAGACCGCAACCGGCCGACTAAGCGGCGTAAGGGTGGTGCGGTCTCGAAAGAAGGAGCGGGACGCACCCGAGTCCAAGGTGAAGGTGTGGAGGGCCTGAGCCGAAGTGGTACTGAGAGAGCAGACTCACCAGCACCTCGGGCAGCAGACGCACTGGCACCTAGAGCAGTAGTCTCACCAGCACCTAGTGCAGAAGCCTCAATGACCGGATCATGCGGTACACACAGGTAACAGGCACCCTCAACACTATCAGCAACAGCATACATGGCAGCTAGAATAGCATCAAAGTCAAGATCAAAGATAGCAACCCCAGCCTTGGCCAGATCTCCCCAGCGAGGGATCTCCGACGCCTCAGGGAATTGGCGACGCCATGCGTCCGTCAGGCGACCAAAGCAGTGCTGGGTGGAGTGCGGAGGCAGTGCTCACCAGTGCGGTCGCCGGTACGGAGAACGTAGGAGCAGGGACCAAAACCCCCACCTTGTGGCGCGCAGTGTATCACTCACGAAGCTGCTGAGGGGACATGGTCGCTCCGCTCCGCTGCTGCTGCTGGCGCTGACCACCATTGGAGCCACTCCTCGGTGCAGAGTCGCGACCCGCACCACCACCGCCGCCGCCACCGCCACCGCCGCCTCCGCCGCCGCCGCGGCCTCCTCCACCTCCGCCTCCTCCACTACCTCCGCCGCCTCCGCTCCCTCCGCCACCTCCACCGCCTCCGCCGCCTCCACTGCTGCCGCCGCCACCACCACCCCCGGCACCACTACCACCACCACCCCCACTCCCTCCACCGCCTCCACCACCACCTCCACCGCCCCCTCCACCCCCTCCAGAGCCCTTGCCCCCCTTGCCCTTGCCTGTGCGGCGTCGCCCACTCGAGGCTGATGCAGCGCCGAACGACTCGAAACCAACGAGGTCGGCCGCAGCAGCAGAGGCGACAGAGGGCAAGAGGGGGGAGGGAGAACACCCCTCAAAGACGGGGGTGCGAGGGTCACCACGAGAGGCTCCTACAGCGACTATGTTCTTTTCTATCGCTAGGAGGGCCTTCTCGAGGAGGTCGACGGTGAGAGTGGTGGGGCAAACAGAGAGGAAGTGGTCCCTGACTACGCAAAGTGAGTCAGGGAGCCGGGTGACTATGTAGTAGAGAGTGATGTACATGGGGGGGGGGTTTCTTGGCGCAGAACTCAGTAGGAAGCACAGCGCAGTAGCAAGTGTCAAGAGTGCGGAGGTGCGTAATGAGGTCAGCGACAGTGGGAAAGGCAGCAAGGTCAGGGAAGAGGAAGGGAAGCATGAGGCGGCTCAGTGCAGCAGTGGCAGGGGAAGAGTAGCGTGCAACTACAGCGTCGTACAAGGTCTGAGCACTCTTGTACTGGCTAAAGTGCGCACGCTCAGTGGTCGGTAAGTGACAGCGAACAGCAAGGCGAGCAGAAGCATCACGTGTGGCCCACTGTGAGCGAATAGGGGCGTGAGCATCAGCAGTAGGGGCAGGGGAGGCACCAGAAGTGAGGTCAAACGGGGAGAGGCCGTCTGCCCTATCGCACTGCAGAAAGAGCAGCATATCATCTACCCAGACCTCAAAGTCCACTGCCCGACCCTCAGTGTCAAAAGTGAGAACGCTAGGGGAAGCCATAACAACAGTAGGCAGGCAGTGGGCGTAGTGAGGCGGAGACTGAGCTCTTACCAGGCAGGTGGGGCGATCGGGCTGCTCGGCGGCTCTGCTGCAGGGCGGCTCGGCTGCACGGGCGGCTCGGGTGCAGGGCGGCTCGGCTGATGGGCGGCTCGGCTGCTGGGCGCTTCGGCTGCGGGGCGGCTCGGCGGCTGGGCGGCTTGGCTGCGGGGCGGCTCGGTTGTCGGGCGGCTCGGCAGTTGGGCGACTCGGTTGCCTGGCGGCTCGGCTGCGTGGAGGTCCGGCGGCTGGGACGGGGCCGTAGCAGGGGCCGCAGTGTGGGGCCGACGCGGCCCGAGCCGGGCCTTAGCGGGGCCGAAGTGGGGGGCCGACGGGGCCTGTAGCGGGGCCGAAGTGGGGCCAACGGGGCCTGTAGTGGGGCCTTTAGCGGGGCCGAAGTGGGGCCGACGAGGCCGGCTGGGCCTAAGTGGGGCCGACGGGGCCAGTAGCGGGGCCTGTAGCGGGGCCGAAGTGGGGCCGACGAGGCCGGCGGGGCCTAAGTGGGGCCGATGGGGCTGGTGGGGCCGAAGTGGGGCCGACGGGGCCTGTAGCGGGGCCTGTAGCGGGGCCGAATTGGGGCCGACGGGGCCTGTAGCGGGGCCGAAATGGGGCCGAAGAGGCCTAAGCGGGGCCGCAACGGGGCTGAGGTAGGGGCCGACGGGGCCTAAAAGGGGGGCCGACGGGGCCTAAGTGGGGCCGACGGGGCCTGTAGCGGGGCCTGTAGCGGGGCCGAATTGGGGCCGACGGGGCCTGTAGTGGGGCCAAAATGGGGCCGACGAGGCCTAAGTGGGGCCGCAACGGGGCCGAGGTAGGGGCCGACGGGGCCTAAAAGGGGCTATAGCGGGGCCGATGGGGCCTAAGTGGGGCCGACCGCGGGCTAAGCGGGGCCGTAGCGGGGCCGCAACGGGGCCGACGGGGCCTAAGCGGGGCCGCAACGAGGCCTAAGCGAGGCCGACGGGGCCTAAGCAGGGCGGCTCGAGGGGCAGTAAGGGCGGCCAAAAAGGCCTCTCGGGGCGCGACTCGGGTTAGGAGGTAAACGCGGTCTGGGCAGAGAAAAAAAATACGTGGTGGTGGGCCCTAGGTAGTATTCCCACTCGGGAACCTGCTCGATACCATGACGAGAAGTGAGAATGGATGAATGAACTATGAAACAGTTGGGTACAAGTACTAACCCTAATTGGGTTGTACCCCATATGGGCTACCCCACTACAGCCTACACAAATGTATAAGCTATAATGTTCTGACATGTCTCCCAGGAGCAACATAGCGTGCCAAGATGCTAAGAGGGTATGCAAGGTCATCTCACTGACATGGCTCCCCCCCACCTCCTCTCCTCATCCCACTCTCACCTCTCCCTTTGTAAAAAGGAGGTTACTAAGAGGGGTTTCGCCACAATTGGCTCCCCCCCACCTCCTCTCCTCATCCCGCTCTCACCTCTCCCTTTGTAAAAGGGGGGTACTAAGAGGGGTTTCGCCACGACTGGCTCCCCCCCCCACCTCCTCTCCTCATCCGTCTCTCTCACCTCCTCCTTGGTGCTTCTCTCCTCTCCTCTCTCCCTCTCGCCTCCTCCTCCTCTGTTACCACCTCTCTGACATCTTCCACTGTGCCAGGCTTACCCCTTTAGGGGGGTGTGGACTGCACGTGCTGGCTACTGTAGCAAGCAGTTTGGGGGGTCTGTCGCAATAACATTTCTATCTAAAGTGCTTGTTGTGTGGTTTGGTGTAGTTATATTGCTGTTAATGCTGGTGGTATAGCGTTTCTATTGCTTGTATTTCCTATTTGTATCTTCCGACCTATAGTGAAGACCCATTTTTCGGTCGATACTCTCGCTCGTGCCATGCTACCCTTGCTACTCTAGCGATTGTTCCTAAACCTAGGTTTCCTAAGCTACTGAGTTAGGATCTTGACACCACTGTATTCCTATATAAACCCTTGTACCGCATTGTGTTGGTCACTTCTGACGATATTCAAATCTCCTTCTAACAATGTCCGTACTTGACACTCACTAGCAATTTTCTGTTGCTACACTTCTTGCGATCAACTGAGATGATCCTAGAAACGTCATTTCAGATTGTAACAACTTCTATGGATAAATTGCAATGAGGAAGTAGTGTAGTGTCTAAGGGATCAGCTTGCCACACTAGAGATCACTTGCGGTGCAGTGTCTAGGCCAGAAGCTTGAGGTGCTAGTCTATGTAAGCTTTACTGTAGGCCCCGAAAATTTATTTCAATGACAAATCAGTTCTGTGTCATTTTCAACACAATCCTGAATTATTGGTGGTTGTTATACACCTCTATACTGAAGCGTCAGTATTTTTAAAGTAGACAATGCAGAATATGTCAAAACATAGTTATATGTTCTTAGTTCTGCTAGCTACAGTGAGGTGCTTAGTATAGAGTACAACCCCAATTAGGGTTTACTACTCGTATCTCCCTACTGCGAGTCATTTATCATTCCCGCACAGATACTTCTCACATGGTTTCAGAGCAGGTCCCTCCGTAGGCCCACCAACTATACGTACTGCCCCAGGAGCTGCTGTCGTCGTGCGCTGCCCTGCTTGCCACGCGCTGCCCTGCTTGCTGCGCGCTGCCCTGCTTGCTGCGCGCTGCCCTGCCCTACGCTCTGCCCGCTTGCTGCCCTGCCCTCCAGCACGTGCGCCGCCCTGCCCTGCAGCCCGCGCGTCGCCTTGCCGTGCAGCTCGCGCGTCGCCCTGCCCTGCAGCCCGCGCGTTGCCCTGCCCTGCAGCCCACGCATCGCCCTGCTCTGCACCCCGCACGTCACCCTGCCCTGCAGCCCGTGTATCGCCCTGCCCTGCTGGCCGCGTGTCGCCCTGCCCTGCAACCCACACGTCGCCCTGCCCTGCAGCCCGCGTGACGCCCTGCCATGCAGCCCGCGCATCGCCCTGCCATGCAGCCCGCGCGTCGTTCTGCCCTGCTGCTCGAGCGTCGCCCTACCCTGCAGCCTGCGCGCCGCCCTGCCTTGCAGCCCACGCGCTGCGCTGCCCTGCTTTTAGGCCCGCGCGCCGCCCTGCCCTGCAGCCCGCGCGCTGCGCTGCCCTGCCCTGCAGCCCGCGCGTCGCCATGGCCGCAGGCCTGCGCGCCGCCCTGCCCTTCTATCTGCGCTGCCCTGCCCTGCAGCCCGCGAGCCGCGCTGCCCTGCCCTGCAGCGCGCGAGCCGCGCTGCCCTGCCCTTAGCCCCGCGTGTCGCCCTGCCCTGCAGCCTGCGCGCTGCGCTGCCCTACCCTTAGGCCCACGCGCGGCCCTGTTCAGCAGCCCGCACGCCGCTCTGCCCTGCAGCACGCGTACTGCGATGCCCTGCCCTTTGGCACGCATGCCCTGCCCTGCAGCCCGCGTGCTGCCCTGCCTTGCAGCAAGTCAGCGCCTTGCTGCTTGTGTGCCGTGCTGCTATCCCATGCCCTGCTGTTCACGCAACCTACTGGCCTCCACAACCACTCCAACAGTCGCTCCTGCTAATGCAGCCACAGCAACTACCGCTACTGCTACAACTGCATCTACATCACCTGCTACTGACGCCCTTGCGCCGCTGCTCCTAACTGCCTCTTCCTGTCATGGCCACTATCACGGTCGTAGCAGCATCTGGGGGAAGACAGCAGCACCTGTGTCAGTCGAAGACTCGCAGCAGCTTCGCGAGTGGGTTATTTGGCGAGGCCGTTCTGGTCCTGGAGCTTGGGATTACATGCGTGCTAGAGGTACTGGACAGCAGCGGCAGCAGTGTGAGCGACGCGTCTCTGGTAGTGTCGATGCTGCAGCTCTAGGTGCTATTGAGTCCGCTGCCGCTCTAGGTGCCATTGAGACTGCTGCCACAGGTGCTAGTGAGTTTGCCACTAGTGAAATTGTTGCCTCAGCTAAGGCCCTGCACACTTTCACACTTGACTCTGACGCATCTCGTTGCTTCTTTCGTGATTGCTCCACAGTCACACCACTTGCTGCGCCGGTCCCAGTCTCCCTGGCTGACCCCTTTGGGGGCCCCGTCGTGGCACGAGCCTCCACTGTCCTCCCGTGTTCTGCAGTCCCCTCTTGCTCTCTTTCAGGACTCCACCTCCCCTCGTTCTCGACGAACTTGGTGAGCAACGCGGTCCTTCAGGATGTTTAGGTTGATACCTTTATCCTTGGAGGGCAGCGTGTGGTGATCTGTACGTGCTCATGGACTGGATGTCACCTTGCTATGTTCACTCGGCAGCCTCGGTCCAGTCTGTACACTCTGGCCACTAGGTCTGCCTGTTTGACCTCACTTCTGGTGCCTCCCCTGCCCCTGCTGCTGATGCTGACGCCCCTGTTCGCTCACAATGGGCCACACGTGACGCTGCTGCTTGCCTTGCTGTGCGCCACCACTTACCGACCACTGAGCGTGCACACTTTAGCCAGTACAAGAGTGCCCAGACCTTGTACGACGATGTAGTTGCACGCTACTCTTCCCCTGCCACTGCTGCACTGAGCCGCCTCATGCTACCGTACCTCTTCCCTCACCTTGCTGCCTTTCCCACTGTCGCTGACCTCATTACGCTCCTCCGCACTAGTGACACTCGCTACCGCGCTGCGCTTCCTGCTGAGTTCTACGCCAAGAACCCCCCCCCCATGTACATCACCCTCTACTACATAGTCACCCGGCTCCCTGACTCTCTTCGCGTAGTCAGGGACCACTTCCTCTCTGTTTGCCCCACCACTCTCACCGTTGACCTCCTCGAGAAGGCCCTCCTAGCGATAGAGAAGAGCATAGTCGCTGTAGGAGCCTCTCGTGGTGACCCTCGCACCCCCGTCTTTGAGGGGTGTTCTCCCTCCCCCCTCTTGCCCTCTGTTGCCTCTATTGCTGCAGCCGACCTCGTTGGTTTCGAGTCCGTCGGTGCTGCGTCTACCCCGAGCGGGAGACGCCGCACCGGCTCTGGCAAGGGGGGCAAGGGCACTGGAGGGGATGGAGGGGGTGGTGGAGGTGGTGGTGGAGGCGGTGGAGGGAGTGGGGGTGGTGGTGGGAGTGGCGCCGGGGGTGGTGGCGGCGGCAGCAGCAGTGGAGGCTGCGGAGGCGGTGGAGGTGGCGGAGGGAGTGGAGGCGGCCGAGGTAGTGGAGGAGGTGGAGGTGGAGGAGGCGGCGGAGGTAGCGGAGGCGGCGGCGGCGGCAGAGGCGGCGGTGGTGGAGCGAGTCGCGACTCTGCGTCGAGGAGTGGCGCTAGTGGTGGTCAGCGCCTGCAGCAGCAACGGAGAGGTGTGACCATGTCCCCTCAGCAGCTTCGTGAGTGGTACACTGCACGCCAGCGCGGTGGGGGGTTTGGTCCTTGCACTTACGTTCTCCGTACCGGCGACCGCACTGGCGAGCAGTGCGGAGGTCCGCACTCCACCCAGCGCTGCTTCAGCCGCCTGACGGACGCGTGGCGTCGCCAGTTCCGTGAGGCGTCTGAGATCCCTCGCTGGGGAGATCTGGCTAAGGCCGAGTTGCTATCTTTGATCTTGACTTTGATGCTATTCTTGCTGCCATGTATGCTGTTGGTGATAGTGTTAAGGGTACCTGTTACCTTTGTGTACCACATGACCCGGGCATTGAGGCTGCTGCGCTAGGTGCTGGTGAGGCGGCTCCTCTAGGTGCTAGTGCGTCTACTGCCCCAGGTGCCAGTGCGTCTGCCGTCCCAGATGCTGGTGAGTCTACCCTCTCAGGTACTACGTCGGCTCAAGCCTTCTACACCTTCACCCTGGACTCGAATGCGTCCCGCTCCTTCTTTCGAGACCGCACCACTCTTACGCCGCTTAGTCGGCCGGTTGCAGTCTCCTTGGCAGACCCCTCTGGGGGTCCTGTCCTTGCTAGCTTCTCCACTGTCCTTCCGTGCTATGCAGCCCCCTCCGCCACCCTGTCTGGTCTCTACCTCCCCTCGTTCTCTATGAACTTGGTGAGTGGAGCGGACCTACAGGATTGAGGGGTTGACCAATTCACTCGTGCGAGTCAGCGAGTGACCCACTGCACGTGTGCTCGGACAGGCCGACACTTGGCCACGTTCACCCGTTAGCCAGGGTCGAGCCTGTACACGCTTACTACTGAGTCTCCTCCTACTGCTGAGTCTGCCCAGGTAGCAACGTCGAGTCAGGTGTTTGCTGCAGCGTCCAGGTCTGGTTCTAAGTCTGCCCCCTGCTCGTGTCGTCTGCTGTCCCACCAGACTCTCCTTTGGCACCACCGCCTTGGTCACCCCTCCTTGCCTCATCTCCGAGGCATGGCCTCCTGTGACCTTGTCTCTGGTCTTCTTCGGTCTCTCCCTCCCCTTCCTCCGGGGCCTGGCCCCACCTGCGTCCCCAGCGTCGAGGGGCGACAGCGCGCCACCCCTGAGTCCTTTGAGTTTCCTCCGACATAGGCTCCGCTGCAGACTCTACACATGTACGTGTGGGGCCCAGCCCGCGTCAGTGGGCAGGGACGAGAGCAGTACTTTGTGCTGGTCGTTAACGACTACTCGCGTTACATCACAGTTTTCCCCTTGCGCAGCAAGGGTGACATCACTGAGGTGTTGATCGACCGGATCCGCGCAGCTCGTCTCCAGCTCAGAGAGAGTTTCGGCTCTGACTTTCCTGTTCTGCGTCTGCACTCGGACAGAGGCGACGAGTTTTCCTCTGCCCGTCTGGGAGCCTTCAAACGTGCACAGGGCATCCGCCAGACCTTCACGCTTCCGGCCTCTCCACAGCAAAATGGGATTGCTGAGCGCTGCATTGGCATGGTCATGGACGTCGCGCGTACGTCCATGATGCATGCGGCTGCCCCCCATTTTCTGTGGTCGTTTGTGGTTCAGTACGCCGCGCATCAGCTCAACCTTCAGCCCCGGGTCTCCTTGCCAGAGACCTCCCCCGCCTTGCGGTGGACAGGGAAGGTTGGCGATGCGTCTACGTTTCGGGTCTGGGGATCTCGAGCGTTTGTCCGCGACTTGTCTGCGGACGAGCTGTCCCCCCGTGCTGTTCCTTGCGTCTTCCTTGGCTTCCCCCCTGACACGCCTGGCTGGCGGTTTTACCACCCCACCACGCGCCGTGTTTTGTCCTCCCAGGACGTCACCTTTGACGAGTTGGTGCCTTACTACCGTCTCTTCCCCTACCGCACTGCGCCCCTCCCCCCGCCGCCGCTCTTCCTTTCGCCAGGTGCTACCCAGGTAGACCCCCTCCCTCCTCAGGGTCCTGCCCCTTCAGGTGTGTCCCTGGTAGATGCAGTCGAGCCTATCGAGGTAGCTGTTGATTCTGGTACTGCTAGAGGTGCTGAGCCTGCGGGTGCCGGGTCTGCGGGTGCCGGGTTTGGGGGTGCTGAGTCTAGGGGTGCTGAGACTGGGGGTGCTGAGCCTGGGGGTGCTGAGCCTGGGGGTGCTGCGACTGGGGGTGCTGAACCTGGGGGTGCTGGGTCTGCTCGTGTGGCCGCCGGTGGTGCTTCGTCGAGGCGGGGGCCGCTCTCTCCACAGGAGCTGCGTGAGTGGTTTGCCCGCAGCTGGAGACTTGCTGCTGAGTCTCGGGGTGCTGCTGGAGCTGCTGTCGGTGCTGGTGCTGCTAGAGGTGGAGCTGGTGGGGGTGTTGGTGCTGGTGCTTCTACTGGTGCTGGTGCGTCTAGGGGTGCTGCTGAGGCAGCTGGTGCTGACGGTCCTGCTGGAGTTGGTGCTGCCGAAGCTGGAGCCGCGAGGGGTGTTGGCGTTGGCGGTGCTGCTAGCGCTGGTGCTTCTCAGGGTAGTGGAGTTGGCACTATTGGAGCTTGAGGTTCTGCTGGCGCTGGTGCTGCCGCTGGGGGTACTCGTGCCGTCCTTGCTGGTTCTGGAGGCGCTGAGCGGCCGAGGCCGTACTTCGTTCCACTCCAGGAGCAGGTTCTTGGTCTACCGCCCTCTACTGGTCCTGCTCCTCCCTTAGAGTGTCCACAGCCTGTCCAGTCGCAGTCACAGTTACAGCCCGCCTCCCCGCTATCTGCTCCTTCTCCCTACACTGGTCCTACTGAAGGTCTTGTTGAGCGTCGTGAGCTTGCGTCTCGTCCTGCATCGCCTATTCGTGCTGCTCGTACTGGTCGTCGTGCTGCGCGTCCGCGTCCTCCTTCGGTCCCCGGCACACACCAGATGGCACTGCGTCCGTTCACTACTCCTCTGCGTGTCCCTTTGCCGTCTCCTCCAGAGTCCTCTCTTACTTTTCTTGCTGACCTGGAGTCTGACTCTCTTTGTGCTGCTAGTCCTTCGGTCACGCGCCTTCTTGCTACTGTTGTCAGTGACCCTACCTTTGAGTCCACTGCTGCGTCTGCTCAAACTGCTGAGCTTCTGTGCTGCGTCGCCTATTTGTGCTGCTCGCACTAGTCGTCGTGCTCCGCGTCGGCGTCCTCCTCCAGAGTCCTCTCTTCTTGTCCTTGCTGACCCGTAGTCTGACTCTCGTTGTGCTGCCAGTCCTACTGTCACGCGTCTCCTGGCTACTGTTGTCACTGACCCTTCCTTTGAGTCCACTGTTGCGTCTGCCTTGGTTGCTGAGCTTGTTGAATTTGCTGCTCGCTGTCCTCTAGACTACGCTGCTAGTCTTGTTGCTGAGTCTGAGTCTGTCTGTCCTCCGTCTGTCGGGGGTGAGTTTGCTCTTAGCACGGACGTCTTTGAGGACGGGCAGGAGGAGTTCCAGTGCTTTGCGGCTACTTTGCTCCATCAGGTGTCCACGCTGATTGCCCCTCAGGGAGACCCGGATGCACCAGACATCCCGACTCCTCAATCGTACGCTGAGCCGATCGAGGGTCCCTGCTCCTCTCAGTGGCAGTCGGCCATGGACGCAGAGATGGCTTCTTGGAAGTCCACAGGCACCTACGTTGACGAGGTTCCCCCACCTGGGGCGAACATCGTCAGGTTGGTTTGGATCTTCAGGGTGAAGCGGCCGCCGGGCTCTCGGCCTGTCTTCAAGGCGCGTTACGTGGCTCGAGGATTCAGTCAGCGGCAGGGAGTTGACTACTTTCAGACCTTCTCTCCCACCCCGAACATGACCACTCTTCGGGTGCTGCTGCACATAGCTGCTCAGCGCGACTACGAGCTTCACTCTCTTGACTTCAGCACAGCTTTCCTGCAGGGCAGCCTGCACGAGGAGATCTGGCTGCGCCGCCCTCCTGGCTTCACTGGGTCGTTTCCTCCTGGTACCCACTGAAGTCTCCGGCGCCCAGTCTACGGTCTCCGCCAGGCGCCCCGTGAGTGGCACGACACACTGAGTACTACACTTGCGGCTCTTGGGTTTGCTCCTTCTACAGCCGACCCGTCGCTGTTTCTACGCACCGACACGTCTCTGCCGCCGTTCTACATCTTCGTGTACGTCGACGACTTGGTCTTTGCCACTAAGGACACTGCTGGATTCGCCCACGTGAAGTCCGAGCTGCAGAAGAGACACACGTGTACAGACCTGGGTGAACTGCATAGCTACCTTGGCTTGCACATCACCCGGGACAGAGCACAGCGCACCATTACCCTGACTTAGTCACACATGGTGCAGCAGGTCCTTCAGCCCTTCGGCTTCACGTACTCCTCGCCTCAGGCCACTCCTCTATCTACCCGCCACTCGCTCTCAGCTCTGCCTTTGGATGAGTCCGTAGAGTCGAGTGGCCCGTACCCAGAGCTTGTTGGCTGCCTCATGTACCTGATGACCTGCACACGACCTGACCTTGCATACCCTCTTAGCATCTTGGCACGCTATGTTGCTCATGGGAGACACAGACCAGAGCACATGGCTGCAGCGAAGAGGGTGTTGCGATATGTGTGCAGTACGTCGGGTATGGGGCTAGTGCTTGGAGGGCGACGTCGAGTAGTCCTCACAGGTCATGTTGACGCTTCTTGGGCTGACGACCAGGCTACGCAGCGGTCGTCACAGGGTTACACCTTCAGCCTTGGCTCCGGCTCTGTTTCTTGGCAGTCTACCTCCTCGTCCTTTGTTCTCGGCTCCAGTTGTGAGGCTGAGATCTACGCAGGGGCCATGGCTGCACAGGAGCTACGCTGGCTCACCTACCTTCTGACTCACCTAGGAGAGCCGCCTTGTTCTCCTCCAGTTATGTACGTAGACAACAAGGCCATGCTGGCCTTGTGTTAGGAGCACAGAATTGAGCACAGAACGAAGCACATTGCTCTCCGCTACTTCCTGTCTCGTGAGCTGCAGCAGCGTGGTCAGCTCCGCCTCACCTACGCGGCCTCTGAGGCCAACACTGCTGATATCTTCACCAAGGCCCTTCCGCCTTGTGATCATCAGCGCTTCTGTACTGTGCTAGGTCTTGTGCCTACCTGGCCTCACTTGCTCACTTCTTGATCTTGTTTGTAATGTCTTCTTTCTATACCTGCCCTTGCTTGTTTTACCTTTATATATATGACCTTGCATGTGAACTGGCCTTGTGGCCTTACTCTTGTGCTCGGATTGTGTGGTGACTTTGTGATCCACCGTGAGCTTGCTTTGCTTTGCTTGACTGGTCTTGTGACCTCTTGTTCTCCCCCACTTTGCCTATGGGGGTGTGTCTGTACATTATAGCTTATACATTTGTGTAGGTTGTAGTGGGGTAGCCCATAAGGGGTACAACCCAATTAGGGTTAGTACTTGTACCCAACTGTTTCATAGTTCATTCATCCATTCTCACTTCTCGTCACCTGAGCTGTGGACACAGGAGCTACTAGGGGTGGTGACATCGAGGGTGAGGGTTCTGGGGGTGCTGAGACGGGGGGTGCTGGTCCTGGGGGTGCTGAGACTAGGGGTGAGGGTTCTGGGCATGCTAACTCTAGGTGTGCTGACTCTTGGGTGGTGCGAGTCCTAGTGGTGGTGGTGGGGCCGTGGGTGCTCCCACTGCAGGTCCTCGCGTTGGACAAGAATTGCTGCCTGGTCGACTTGAGACGCCCTCACCGCAGCAGCTTCGTGAGTGGGTCGTTCGGCGAGGCCGCTGTAGTGCTGGAGCTTGGAGTCTCCTAGATGTTGGAGTTGTTGGTGCTAGGGGTACTGCTGGTGCTGGAGCTGCTGGTGCTGGAGGTACTACTGGAGGTGCTGGAGGTGTTGGTACAGCTGGTGCTAGAGGTACTGGAGCTGCTGGTGCTGGAGGTTGTGCTGGAGGTGCTGCAGGTGGTGGAGCTGCTAGTGCTGGAGGTGCTGGAGGTGCTGCTGGTGCTAGAGGTACTATTGGAGCTGCTGGTGCTGGAGGTGCTGGAGGTACTACTGGTGCTGGAGGCACTGGAGCTAGAGGTACTGGAGGTCCTGGAGGTGCTGGAGCTGCTGGTCCTGGAGGTGCTCGTACTAGAGGTGCTGGAGGTGCCGAAGGTCGTGGTGCTGCTCGTGCTGGATGTGCTGGAGGTGCTGCTGGTAATGGAGGTACTAGAGGTGTTGGGGCTGCAACACCCGGAGGTGCTCGTACTGGAGCTGTCGGAGCTGGTAGTGCAGCTGGTGCTGGAGGTGCTACTAGTGCTGAAGGCGCTGGAGCTGTAGGTACTGGAGTTACTGGAGGTGCTTGTACTAGAGGTGCTGGAGCTGTCGGAGCTGGTGGTGCTGCTGGTGTTGGAGGTGCTGGAGGTGCTGCTGATGCTGGAGGTGCTGGAGGTGCTACAGGAGGTGCTAGAGCTGGAGGTACTGGAGGTGCTAGAGCTGCTAAGGGTACGGGTACTGCGCTGCGCCGACAATTTTTCTACCCGCAATAGCAGTCGTCCCTGTCACCGCCTGACTCGGCCCTTCGCCAGGTTCTTGGTCTCCCGTCTTCAACTGGCCTCACTCCACCTCTCCTGTGTCCACCGTCTGGCCCGTCTCAGTCACAGTCACATGGCTCCCCAATGCCTGCTCCTTCTCCCTACACTGAGCTTCCAGACTCCCTGACTCAGCGTCATGAGCCTGCGTCTCGTGCCTCCACACATGTTCGTGCTCGTCGGGTCGCCCGTCTTCGTCCTCTTGCTGTCCGAGGCACCCACGTTATAGCACTACGTCCTTCCTCTGTTCCACAGCGTGTTGCCTCGCCATCTCCTCTAGCGCCCTATCTTCCTGACGTGCCTGACCCTGAGTCTGACCTTGCTCGTGCTACCAGTCCTACTATCACTCGTCTCCTCGCTACTGCCGTCATTGACCTTGACTTTGACTCTACTGCTGCGGTTTCCCTAGTCACTGAGCTAGTCGACCTTGCTGCTAGGAGTCGTCTTGACTACGTCACGAGTCTTGTTACTGAATCTGAGCCTATCTGTCCTCCGTCCGTCGGGGGTGAGCCAGCCCTTAGCAGTGACGTCCTTGAGGACAAACAGTTTCATCTTGAGTGTCTTGTGGCCATTTTACCTCGTTTCGCTTCCATGTTGCTTTGCCCTGAGGAAGACCCGGATGCACTTGACATCCCTGCCCCGGGCTCTTACGCTTACGCTATCGCGGATAAGTACTCCTCTCAGTGGCAGACAGTCATGGATGCGGAGATGGATTCCTATAAGTCCACAGGCGCCTACGTCGACGAGGTTCCTCCTCCTGGGGCGAACATAGTCGATGGCATGTGGATTTTCAAGATGAAGCGGCCGCCTGATTCCCCGCCTGCCTTCAAGGCGCGTTACGTTGCTGAAGGCTTCACTCAGCGACAAGGGGTCGAAATCTTCCAGACCTTCTCCCCCACCCCAAAGATGACTACTCTTCGGCTGTTGCTACACGTTACAGCATAGCGTGACTACGAGATGCGCTCCCTTGACTTCTCCACAGCTTTCTTTCAGGGCAGCCTTCACGAGGAGATCTGGCTACGCCGCCCACCTGGATTCACTGTGTCGCTCCTGCGAATACCCAGTGGAGTCTCCGGCAGCCAGTCTACGGTCTCTGCCAGGCGCCCCGCGAGTGGCACAACACATTGAGGACGACGCTTGCGGCTCTTGGGTTTGCTCCTTCCTTTGCTGACTCGTCGCTGTTTCTACGCACCGATCCTACTCTGCCGCCGCTCTACGTTCTTGTCTACGTCGACGACTTGGTTTTTGCTTCTGCTGACACTGAGGCGCTAGCCCTAGTGAAGGCGGAGCTGCAGGAGAGACACAACTGCACTGACATGGATGAGCTACGGAGCTATCTTGGCTTGCAGATCACCTGGGACAGAGCACGACGCACCATCACCCTGACTTAGTCACACATGATGCACTAGGTCCTTTAGCGCTTCGGCTTCTAGTACTCCTTGCCAAAGCCAACTCCTCTACCTACTAGCCATTCGCTCTCAGCTCCACCTTCGGACGAGTCCTTAGAGCCAAGTGGTCCGTATCTAGAGCGTGTGGGTTGGCTTATGTACCAAATGACGTGCACACGACCTGACCTCGCGTACCCTCACAGCATGCGACACAAGAGGGAGCAATGGACAGCTGCGTAGAGGGTACTGCGTTACTTGTGCAGTACATCAAGCATGGGGCTCGTGCTTGGAGGGTAGGGTTCAGTGGTACTCAGAGGACGCTCCGACGCTTCTTGGGCCGACGACCAGGCGACTCAACGTTCGTCACAAAGTTACACCTTTAGTCTTGGCTCTGGTTCTGTCTCGTGGACGTCTACTCGTTCATCTTCTATGCTTGGTTCTAGCTTTGAGGCCGAGATCTACGATGGGGCTATGGCTGCACAAGAGCTTCGCTGGCCGACCTACCGGCTGACTGACTTGGGGGAGCGGCCTTGTTCTCCTCCAATTCTGTACGTCGACAATAAGGCCATGCTTGTCTTGTGTCACGAGCAGAGACTGGAGCACAGAACGAAGCACATTGCTCTTCGCTACTTTCTTGCTCAAGAGCTGCAGCAGCATCTTCAGCTTCGCCTTTCCTACGTGGCCTCTCGGGCCAACAATGTTGATGTTTTCACCAATGCCATCGGGTCTTGTGATCATTTGCGCTTTTTCACTGCTCTTGGGCTTCTGCACATTCTGCCGCACCTGCTTCTCTCTTGATCTTGCACTTGTTGTACAATGATATATATCTTTATACCTGCATTTTTTACTCTTGCTAGGTTGTGATCAGTGTACTACCTTGCTCTTATAACTGTGCATGTGGACTGGCCTTGTGGCCGCTTGCTTGTGCTCAGAATGGGTGGTGATATTAAGATCCACCCTGGGCTTTGAATTGCTTTGTTCTCTTGCGTGACTGGTCTTGTGACCATTTGTCGTGTTGATTATCCCTCACTTTGCCTAGGGGGGTGTGTAAAAACATAGTTATATGTTCTTAGTTCTGCTAGGCTACAGTGAGGTGCTTAGTATAGAGTACAACCCCAATTAGGGTTTACTGATTTTATCTCCGTGTCGCTAGTCATTCATCATTTCTGCATAGATACTTCTCACCAAATATTCAGTCTAATTAATTCTTCTATCCTATTTTTTTAGGCCTGTTCTGGTACCCAAACCCTACCATGAAATCAGTCTAATAAGTACAAATTATACTGATAAAATAAGGCTTGCTATTGAGCGACATACCAATAGGGAAACAAGGCAGGAAAAAATGGTGCACCACCAACAATAAGTGCAGCAATAAACCACAGCAACTATTTCTATAGGCAGCCATGAACAATATATATAAATGTATATATCGGCAGGACGTTGACTGATCAGCGTGCCCATAATGAATCTGAGGCCTAAAATATGAATCAAAATGCCATTAGAGATTTTTGTATCCTATGCATGGAATAAGAGGAATTCACCATCACCAGGGTATGTGCATAAGGAATTACAACCCTGTCATTTATCCTGATTCCATGTTAGCCTACTGTAAGGAAAATCACTTTTCCTTACTTCGCATCCTTGCTCAACGCGTACATCACTGTAGCACCTCAGTCAGCACCGTTACCACTCGCGATCATCGCATCATTCATCATCCCGCCATTTTCGCACATCGCATCCCGACCTCACGGCTCGGCTGGTAACCCGCGCTCCGGGCCTACGCTTCGACACTTTCCCAACCTCAGTCCCAGGCTCGTCGCGCGACTACCATTACCGTTACCACTGTTTTCGCTATATATTCTTCGCTCATGCCTTCGCTCATTTGTACTCTTGCTTCGATAGTGCAATTCTCGTTCGTTCACTCAATTGCACTCGTAACACTTGGTATTCAGAGCCTACGATCCCATCTCGGACCGCATCCATACCTTCGCTTCCCCCACTATCTCAATTTTTGGGGGGGGTAGACGTCTCTCAGCGATACAGCACCGCCACTCGTAGTGCTCTATCGCAAGCACGCACGGCCACGACCGAGGCTCTCGCTGAGCTTGCCCGACACCCCCGCCATGGCCGACTTCACGCTCGCCACATTGACGCAGGAGCAACTTGATCGCCTCGTGCGTCAACTGGAGGATTCGGCGCTTGAAATCGCTACTCTCACGGCGGAACGTGACTCCGCCCGTCAACAGTCTAAGGTGAACATAGCGACGACATCACACGCACCAACAAACGCATCTGCACATTCGGATGAGCCGATCATCATCTCGTCCAACACACCAACACAACACGACAGCACGGGACAACGCTCAGGCGCAGCCAGTGAGGGCGCCGCCCAGCCGATGCCTTGCATGGGAGGAAACAGGATCGCGCCAAGCCCACGGGAGCCCCGAGAAGTCCGTCGGCACGTGGAATTTGCGGCGACAAGTGGCGAACACTCCAACATGGCACCAATGCCGCTCAAGCCGCAACGCCCGCCCTGCTTCGACCCAAGCCAACGCGGCGGTCCGACAGTTCAATCGTGGGTCTGTGAAAACAAAGAACGAGAATGGAATGACTATGAACGAAGAGAGTACAAATAGGAAACCCTAATTGGGTTGTACCCCCTATGGGATACCCCACTATAGCCTACAGAAACAAGTAAGCTATAAGTTCTGACACACCCCCATAGGCAAAGTGGGGGAGAACAAGGGGTCACAAGACCAGTCAAGCAAAGCAAAGCAAAGCTCAGGGTGGATCACAAAGTCACCACGCATTCCGAGCACAAGTTCAAAGGCCACAAGGCCAGTTCACATGCAAGATCATATATAGAGATATACAAGAGCAAGAGTATATATATGCGAAAGTACAAGCAAGGTCAAGAGGAGAGCAAGTGAGGCAAGACAGGCACAAGACCCAACTGCGTGCAGCAACGCTGATGATCACAAGGCGGAAGTGCCTTGGTGAAGACATCAGCAGTGTTGGCCTCAGAGGCCACGTACGCAAGTCGCAGCTGTCCACGCTGCTGTAGCTCACGAGCAAGAAAGTAGCGAAGAGCAATGTGCTTCGTTCTGTGCTCCAGTCGCTGCTCTCGACACAAGGCCAGCATGGCCTTGTTGTCTACGTACAGGACTGGAGGAGAACGAGGCTGCTCTCCAAGGTCGGTCAGCAGGTAGGTGAGCCAGCGTAACTCCTGTGCAGCCATAGCCCCAGCGTAGATCTCAGCCTCACAACTGGAGCCGAGAACAGAAGACGAGCGGGTAGCCCGCCACGAAACAGAGCCGGAACCAAGGCTGAAGGTGTAACCCTGTGACGACCGCTGCGTAGCCTGGTCGTCAGCCCAAGAAGCGTCTGCGTGCCCAGTGAGGACCACTGGACTGCGCCCTCCAAGCACTAGCCCCATGCCCGACGTACTGCACAAGTAGCGCAACACCCTCTTCGCTGCAGCCATGTGCTCTGGTCGGTGTCTCCCAGGAGCAACAAAGCGTGCGAGAATGCTAAGAGGGTATGCGAGGTCAGGTCGTGTGCAGGTCATCAGGTACATGAGGCAGCCAACAAGCTCTGCAAACGGGCCACTCGACTCTACGGACTCATCCGAAGGCAGAGCTGAGAGCGAGTGGCGAGTAGGCAGAGGAGTGGCCTGAGGCGAGGAGTACGTGAAGCCGAAGCGCTGAAGGACCTGCTGCACCATGTGTGACTGAGTCAGGGTAATGGTGCGGCGTGCTCTGTCCCGGGTGATCTGCAAGCCAAGGTAGCTGCGCAGTTCACCCAGGTCAGTGCACGTGTGTCTCTTCTGCAGCTCGGACTTCACGTAGGCGAGTCCAGCAGTGTCAGCTGTGGCAAAGACCAAGTCGTCGACGTACACGAGGATGTAGAACGGCGGCAGAGAGGTGTCGGTGCGCAGAAACAGCGACGGGTCGGCAGTGGAAGGAGCAAACCCAAGTGCCGCGAGCGTAGTCCTCAGTGTGTCGTGCCATTCACGTGGCGCCTGGCGGAGACCGTAGACTGGACGCCAGAGACTCCACTGGGTACCAGGAGGGAAGGACCCAGTGAAGCCAGGTGGGCGACGCAGCCAGATCTCCTCGTGCAGGCTGCCCTGCAAGAAAGCTGTGCTGAAGTCCAGAGAGTGCAGCTCGTAGTCAGGGTGAGCAGCAACGTGTAGCAGAACCCGAAGAGTGGTCATCTTCAGGGTGGGGGAGAAGGTCTGAAAGTAGTCAACCCCCTGCCGCTGACTGAAGCCACGAGCCACGTAACGCGCCTTGAAGACAGGCGGAGAACCCGGCGGCCGCTTCACCCTGAAAATCCACATGCCACTGACGATGTTCGCCCCAGGAGGGGGAACAGCGTCAACGTAGGTGCTTGTGGACTTCCAGGAAGCCATCTCTGCATCCATAGCTGCCTGCCACTGAGAGGAGTAGGGACCCTCTATCGCCTCCGCGTAAGAGCGCGGAGTCGGGATGTCTGGTGCATCCGGGTCTCCCTCAGGGGCTAGCAGTACAGACGCGAGACGAGGTGAAGCGGCGGCCAGACACTGGAACTCCTCCTGCCTGTCCTCAAGGACGTCCGTGCCAAGGGCACACTCACCCCCGACGGACGGAGGACAGGCGGACGCAGACTCAGTGACAAGACAAGCAGCGTAGTCTAGACGACAGCGCGCAGCAAAGTCGACAAGCTCAGTGACAAGGGCAGACGCAGCAGACGACTCGAAGGAGGGGTCAGTGACAGCAGTAGCCAGGAGACGCGTGACAGTAGGACTGGCAGCACGAAGAGCGTCCGACTCCGGGTCGGCAAGAGCAGGAAGAGAGGAAGCAGGAGGAGAAGGCAAAGGGGCACGCAGAGGAGTAGTGGACGGACGCAGTGACATCCGGTGCGTGCCAGGGACAGGAGGAGGACGCTGACGCGAGCCGCGACCACTAGCGCGCTCAGTACGAACAGGCGACGCAGGACGAGACGCAGGCTCACGACGCTCAGTAAGACCTCCAGTCGGACCAGCGTAGGGAGAAGGAGCAGGCAAAGGGGAGGGAGGCTGTAGCTGTGGCTGTGACCGGACAGGCTGCGGACCCTCTAAGGGAGGAGGAGGAGGTGTAAGACCAAGAACCTGCAGCAGGGGGGAAGGACCACACCCCTCAAAGATGGGGGTGCGAGGGTCACCCCGAGAGGCCCCTACAGCGACAATACTCTTCTCAGCCGCTAGCAGGGACTCCTCAAGGAGGTCGACAGTGAGAGTGGTGGGACAGACAGAGAGAAACTGGTCCCTAACGACACGAAGGGACTCAGGGAGACGGGTGACGAGAAAGTAGAGAGTGATGTACATGGGAGGAGGGTTCGCAGCGCGGAACTCAGCAGGAAGGGCAGCGCGGTAGCGGGTGTCACTAGCACGGAGGTGGGTAACGAGGTCAGTGACAGTGGGAAAGGAAGCGAGGTCAGGGAAGAGAAACGGTAGCATGAGGCGGCTAAGGGTAGCGGAGGAAGGGGAGGAGTAGCGTGCAACTACAGCGTCGTACAAGGCCTGAGCGGTCTTGCACTGACTAAAGTGGGCACGCTCAGAGGAAGGGAGGTGGCGACGCACAGCAAGACGTGCAGCAGCATCGCGGGTCGCCCACTTGGAGCGAACGGCAGAGTCAGCATCAGCAGGTGGGGCAGGGACAGCGCCAGAGACAAAGTCAAAGAGAGAGACCTCATCTATCGCATCACACAGTAAGTACAGCTGCAGGTCTTCAATCCAGACGGCAAAGTCAATGGCCCTCCCCTCAGCGTCAAAGGTAAGAACATTGGGGGTGGCCATGACAGCAGCTGAAAATCTCACCGGGCGGGGAGAGGCAGGTAGGTCAGCAGCAAAGGAACAGCAGCACGGCTCCGCAGGCGGCTCGGGCGGCGCGGGCGGCTCGAGCGGCACGGGCGGCTCGGCGGCGGCTCGGGCGGCGGCTCGGCGGCGGCTCGGCGGCGGCTCGGCGGCGGCTCGGCGGCGGCTCAGGCGGCGGCGGCTCGGCTGCTGCTGGGCGGCGCGGGCGGCTCGGGCGTCACGGGCGGCTCGGCGGCGGCTCGGGCGGCACGGGCGGCTCGGCGGCGGCTCGGGCGGCGGCTCGGCGGCGGCTCGGCGGCGGCTCAGCGGCGGCTCGGCGGCGGCTCGGCGGCGGCTCGGCGGCGGCTCGGCGGCGGCTCAGGCGGCGGCGGCTGCTGCTGGGCGGATCGGCGGGGCCGCGTAGCAGAGTGGCGGCGGGGCCGCGACCGAAGAGAGCGGCGGGGCCGCGTAGCAGAGGGCGGCGGGGCCGCGTAGCAGAGGGCGGCGGGGCCGCTACCGAAGAGAGAGCGGCGGGGCCGCGTAGCAGGGGGCGGCGGGGCCGCGATCGAAGGGCGGCGGGGCCGCGTGGCAGAGGGCGGCGGGGCCGCGTAGCAGAGGGCGGCGGGGCCGCGTGGCAAAGGGCGGCGGGGCCGCGATCGAAGGGCGGCGGGGCCGCGTAGCAGAGGGCGGCGGGGCCGCGTAGCAGAGGGCGGCGGGGCCGCTAGGGAAGGGCGGCGGAGCCGCGAGGGGAAGGGCGGCGCAACGGTCCGCTAGGGGCGACACGACGGGTCGCTAAAAAAAAAAACGCGCCTCAGGGCGCGGTTCGGTGGGCCCTAGAAGCAGTCCCTAGGAGGGAACCTGCTCTGATTCCATGTGAAAACAAAGAACGAGAATGGAATGACTATGAACGAAGAGAGTACAAATAGGAAACCCTAATTGGGTTGTACCCCCTATGGGATACCCCACTATAGCCTACAGAAACAAGTAAGCTATAAGTTCTGACAGGGTCTTCACGATGAACGTTTTCTTCGACGCAAATTACGTCAAGTTGGACGCCGCAAAGATCCGGTATGCGGTTTCACTTCTAAGGGGCCCCGCCATGGACTGGTGGCGAGTCATCGTGACGTCGCCGCGCGCCTACAAGCCACCGTCGCACGAGGAAGGGCCCACGGGTCCAGCTGTCACCTGGAGTTCGTTTTGCGAGACCGCCCAATACAGCACGTGGGATGCGTGGTGCGCAGGGCTTCGGGCGCGCTTTGAGCCGATCGCGGCCTCAATTTCGGCGCGTCAGAGATTGCGCACTTGGCGCCAGCTCGGGTCAGTTCAAGGTTATACAAGCGGTTTTCTCGCACTTTGCGAGCAGGTCGGCTACATGCACGAAGCGAAGCGGGTGGACCGTTACGTCGGCGGGCTGAAGCCGAATATCTCGCACGAAATAATGTTGCGCGGACTCTCTAATTTCAACGCGATTCTCGCGCTCGCCGAGAAGATCGACATTCTACGCCGACCGAGACCGGGGTCCTATTACGGACATCGCCCTCGGGGACCGACCGAGCACGCCACTGTACATGCCGTTGCAACGAATGCAGCTGCCGCACCGTTTAAGGGGCGCTGTTTTGCTTGCAATAGGCCGGGCCATCGCAAGAGCGAATGTCCAGAGGAGCTGAGGCGCCGAGGAGCAGAGCAGGGGAGGGAGTCTTAGAGGCAGGGAAACGCCAGCAGTCAGTAGAAGTTGGGCCAACTACTGATGAGACTGCCTGCTCGCCCAACCACACCAACCCTCACCGAGTCACAGTACCGATTCACGCCATTGCCCGGTACTGATCTACGGGAAAATACAGGGAGCAGAGGTGAAGATTTTTATTGACGGAGGAGCAAGTCACAGCTTAGTTAATACCGCAACCGCACGGAAATTACAGTTAACACTTAACCGATGCTTACCTGAGATAGATGCACGCTTAGTCGACGGCACGCTACTGGCTATACGGGAAAAGGTGGAGCGAGTAAAAGTCCGCTGCGGAGGGAACTTCGGGTTTACACAGGAAATGCTCGCAACAACACTGGATGGGCACGACATTTTATTGGGACGTGATTGGCTGCGACGGTATAACCCACGAATTGACTGGACGACGGGTAGCTGCACAGTGCGAAGTAGTGGTAACTGGGTCGTCCTACCTCGCTGGCAGCCACCCGAGTCTTCGACGGTCCAGGTCAACGCCATCACGATGAAACGGGCTGTCGCTGCTGGAGCTGACGTGTACGCAGTGGATATAGCGTTATTGGAAAAAGTGGAGCAGCCGAGTGATTTGCAGAAACTGTTGGCAGCCGTACCACCCGAACTACAGGCACTACTGAAACGGTTCCCAAGTATCTTTCCGGATGACTTACCGCAAGGGCTGCCACCTCAGCGGGCGCATGACCATAGGATCGAGTTAGAACCAGGGACAAAGCCAACTGTACAGCGCCAATTTCGACTGACAAAGCCCGAGCTCGACGAGCTAAGGAAGCAGTTAGATTACCTGTTAGAGAAGCAGTTTATCCGACCGAGTTCGTCACCGTTCGCCGCACCGATACTGTTCACACCGAAAAAAGACGGGGGGTTTCGCATGTGCATCGACTACCGAGCGCTTAACAGGGTAACAGTCAAATCACGGTACCCCATCCCTCGCGCCGACGAACTGATCGACCAGCTGCGAACAGCACGGGTATTTTCGAAAATAGACTTACGCGGAGGTTACCATCAGATTCGGGTCGAACCATCAGACTGCGCCAAAACAGCATTTAGGACTAGGTACGGGTCATTCGAGTACACAGTGATGCCTTTCGGGCTGACCAACGCGCCTGCAACATTTCAGATGACCATGAACGAGGCGTTCAGGCCACTTTTAGATAAATGTGTGATAGTTTACCTCGACGATATCCTCGTTTACACTTGGGACAAGCAGCAGCACTTAGTAGATCTCGAAGCAGTTTTTAAAATTTTAGAGGAACATCGGTTACTCACCAAGGGCTCCAAGTGCGAGTTTTTTCGGGACAGGCTAGAGTTTTTAGGACACGTTATTTCGAAGGCTGGGGTAGAAATCGACCCTAAGAAGCTGGATACCGTAAAAGCGTGGCATCCACCGACGAACATCACGGAACTGCAGAGTTTTTTAGGGTTTGTTAATTACGTTCGACGGTTCGTCCCCGCCATGGCACGCTTAACTGCCCCGCTCACCGATTTACTGCGCAAGGGGGTCGTGTTTACGTGGGGGGAGAAAGAGCATGCTGCCTTCTCTACCCTGAAAGATGTTCTCTGTTCACTGTCAGAATTATATTTATTATAACTGCATGAAGTTCTAGCTGTAGTGTAGTTATTAAGTTTGTAGGTGGTGCACCTCTTCACTTGTTTCCTTGCTATATGTACTTTGAAACTATAGTGAAGAACGCATTCTTCCCAATTTCTCTGTTCCAACTCACTCGATACCTCGCCTAGGAGAAACCCGCTCGATACTCTAGTTGGGCCTAGGCTACTAAGCCTAGGCCCTAGCTTAATCTACTCGTTCGTTCACCTTAAACTCTCGACATGGTATTAGAGCGACGTTCGTTCTGGCCTCACGTTTCCGCTGCTACGATTTTCCTGTCGCGCGCCTAGGGCGCGTGACGATTTTTACCTTGTCCCGCCCACGGGCGTGTGACTCCTTCTCTGCCCGTCGCGCGCCCCATGGCACGCGACGGTGCCCTTCATCTGCCCGTCGTGCGCCCCGTGGCACGCGATGGTGCCCTGCTCGTCGTGTGCCCCGTGGCACTCGATCGGGCCCTTTAAACTTAAACTTACCCGTCGTGCGCCCCGTGGCCCGCGACGGGCCTTTCCGCACCTGCCCTCCCTGCAGCCGCCCCTGACCTATCAGCGCCGACACAGTGTAGCCGCTCTGCGGCTTTCTTCCCGCCCACCCCCTCCTCCTTTGTTTCTCTGCAGCCGCGGGGAGGAGGGTATGGGGGTGGCGGGTGTTGGGGCGTTGGGTCGTTCACTTCCCTTCCCCTCCTCCTCCTTTCATTCCCACTGCTGCAGTTGCCGCTGGGGGGGAGGGTGTGAGGGTGTGGGGGAGCAGGGGGAGTGGTACCGGGGTGGCGGGTGTGAGGCAACAAGCAGCCGTCCCTCCACCTCTCCTCTCTTTCCCCCTTCTCTGCTGCTTCTGCAGTAGTGTGGGGGAGGGGAAGGAGGAGGGTGAGGAGATGGAGGGGGTGACCAGCTAGTGTCAGCCCGCCTGCATTACCTGCTGTTGCTTGCTTTTTATTGTTCGTTGGTGTACCTCTGCACGGTGTGCTCTGCACTTAGCTATTCCTGCATGCAGTTACGGGGGGATGTCCGAATTATATTTATTATAACTGCATGAAGTTCTAGCTGTAGTGTAGTTATTAAGTTTGTAGGTGGTGCACCTCTTCACTTGTTTCCTTGCTATATGTACTTTGAAACTATAGTGAAGAACACATTCTTCCCAATTTCTCTCTTCCAACTCACTCGATACCTCGCCTAGGAGAAACCCGCTCGATACTCTAGTTGGGCCTAGGCTACTAAGCCTAGGCCCTAGCTTAATCTACTCGTTCGTTCACCTTAAACTCTCGACATTCACCACCCGTCCTACGCATCGCTGACCCACACCGCCCCTTCGAAGTTGTTACCGACGCGAGTGACATTGCCATCGGAGCCGTACTATTACAGGACTTCGGCAACGGCCTCCAACCCATCGCCTACGAATCACGCAAGCTACATCCACCTGAGCGAAATTACCCGATACACGACCGCGAAATGCTCGCGATCGTGCATGCCTTCAAAGTATGGCGCTGCTACTTGACCGGGGCAGACGTGACAGTACGGACAGACCATCAATCCCTACAGTACCTTCGTGCACAGCCCCACCTCAACCCACGACAGATTCGGTGGCTCGATTTTCTCGAGTCGAATTTTCACTATACGGTCACCTATAAAAAAGGAGCCTCGAATATCGCTGACGCACTGACCCGCCCCACTGCCCAGATCCATGCGATACTACTCGCCCAGACCAGCCCGCTACTGGCAGGACTATTTACCCACGGATATCAAACAGACCCATTCTTCACAGGAGGAAATTCGCAGCAGTTCGCAGCAGCCAAGGGAGTCTATTACGTAAAAGTTGGAACCGACCGCATCTGGGTACCAGGGTACACACTAGTACGGGAACTACTGTTACAGGAGGCACACGACGGAGTTACCTCGGGACATTTCGGAGTAGAAAAAACACGGCAGCAGCTGCAGCGGTACTACTACTGGCCAGAAATGTTGACCGACGTGCAACGACACGTGGCATCGTGTCCCACTTGCCAGCTCATGAAGTCAAGCAGGAAGCGGCCGGCGGGACAATTGCAACCAATCCCACCTCCAGGGCGTGCTTGGCAGCAAGTGACGATGGACTTCGTCACGGGGTTACCGGCTGGGGTGAGTGGGAATGACGCGATCCTGGTCGTCGTCGATCGACTGACGAAAATGGCACATTTCGCAGCCTGCAAGAAAACAATCACAGCCGAAGAAACAGCCCGACTCTTCATCACCACCGTCGTTCGACTGCACGGGATACCAGCATCGATCATCAGTGATAGGGATACGAAGTTTACCAGTAATTTTTGGCGGAACCTGTGGCAGCAGTTCGGCACGCGACTACAATTCAGTTCATCGTACCACCCCGAAACTGACGGACAGACAGAACGGACAAACCAGACCATGGAGCAGCTCATCCGAGCCACGTGCGACGATCCAAACACGTGGGAGCAGCAGCTGCCACTCATCGAATTCGCCTACAACAATGCTCCATCCGCCACGACCCAACAGTCACCATTTTACTTGAATTACGGACAGGACCCAACAGTACCCATGACTCCAAGCCCCGACAATCCCGTTCCACGCGCACAACAGTTCGCCGAGATCTTGCAAGCAGCACGGACCAGGGCAGCAGAAGCAATCAAAAAATCAAATATCATCGCTAAACGCAACGCCGATCGCCACCGCAGACCCGTCACTTATCAGCCCGATGACCTCGTTTTACTCGACACTCAGAACCTCCGCCTGCCCATCACTCCCAAACTCCGCCCTCGATACTGTGTGCCGTTTCGAATTAGCCACATGATCACACCCGTCACCGCGCACCTCCTCCTCCCTGCTGACTGGTACGTCAGCCTCTCGTTCCACGTCAGCCTGCTTTGCCCTTACGTACCATCCACCAGCCAGCTCCCACGACATCGACCATCCAGCATGGCACGACCGCCAACCGAACCAATCATCACCCCCGACAAAATCTTGAGCCACAGAGTTCGCGACCCTCGAGGAGCCCGAAAAGTCGAGTTCCTGATCCGCTGGAAAGACCGTACACCCACCGAGGACAACTGGGTTCCCCTGGACAGAATTGAAAACCACCCTGTCCTCACCGAGTATCTGCGCAGCCGAAACTTCAAAGACGTCCACGCGCTTTCGTAAGGAGGACCTCCTTAAGAGGGGGGGTAGTGTAAGGAAAATCACTTTTCCTTACTTCGCATCCCTGCTCAACGCGTACATCACTGTAGCACCTCAGTCAGCACCGTTACCACTCGCGATCATCGCATCATTCATCATCCCGCCATTTTCGCACATCGCATCCCGACCTCACGGCTCGGCTGGTAACCCGCGCTCCGGGCCTACGCTTCGACACTTTCCCAACCTCAGTCCCAGGCTCGTCGCGCGACTACCATTACCGTTACCACTGTTTTCGCTATATATTCTTCGCTCATGCCTTCGCTCATTTGTACTCTTGCTTCGATAGTGCAATTCTCGTTCGTTCACTCAATTGCACTCGTAACACCTACTAAGCTGTATCAACAAAGGAACCACATGTATTTTTTACTGGAAAGCGGCTTCTCACAATCGCGGTAATTCTCTCTACTCAGATCCAACACGCACCAGCAGAGAGAACCCAATCATTCCTCGTCGTCACCCTCTTCCCTCGTCTCCTCCCGCTTGCAGGAACATCATCCTCTTGCCGACCAGACCAAAATTCCTGTTTCAAGGCTTCAAAATTTTCCGGATCTGCGATCTCCTCCACGCGTAGCGTATCCTCCGTTCCGTCTCGCGCAATTCTGGTTCCCTGGTCCGTCTCGATTGCTTCAGGAGTATCTATCCTCGATATAGACTCGAAGAGGCGCGAAGATGGCGGTGCGAATGCTGAACGCGAACGCGGAGGTGGTGAGCAAATCGGCGGCGCTCTTCATGAACATCAACGCCGCCAAGGGCCTGCAGGACGTGCTCAAAACCAACCTCGGGCCGCGCGGCACCATCAAGATGTGAGAGAGCCGAGTCGCAGCGGCACCGTCGAGGTGTGAAAAAGCCGCGTCGCGACACCATCGCGATCTGAGAAGCTTGAGTCGCGGTTAAGGAAGGACGGCACGATTTCGATGTGAGACGGCCGAGTAACGGTACACGAGAGACGGCGCGATCAAGGGCGTAAGGATCTTCAATAGTTTACGAGGATTTAGGAAGGCGCGTGAACACCACTCCGGTGCATCGATTTACAAGCAGGAGATTGCGATACAGTATGGCGATCTAGGTGTGAGGAAGAGCCACGTTAGGGGTACAAGCAGGAAGGTGCGATCGCTGTGAGCGGAAGCGCGGAGGTCTGTGGGGATAGTAGGGCAGCTAGTTGCGCGATCCGAGTCTCGGAGCGGCGTGTGACGTGGAGCTCTGATCACGGAGATTGCGGATTCGATACGGAAGTTCTGGCGGGCCTGCAAACTTGTATCTGTGATTGGTTTGTCGTTCTCCCTTAGGCGATTTCGCACCCGGCCAAGTGATCTTCGCGCGTCGTGCCTGACTGAAACGAGCTACTCCTGAATTCGATTACGCGCCATCACAATATCCGAAGGCGGGTGATGGGTTGTCAAGCCACCGCGATTTCGAACGCGACGCTCCTGGTGGTCCCAGTGAGAGGTGAATCCCGCTAGTAACGGCTCGACAGACCTAGTGCAGCGCAAAGATTCCGATTCCCTGACACGCCCCTGGTAAAGCACGAATGGATCTGAGGTTCCGACGAGCCGGCCTGAGTGAGAGTGCTGAAAAGAATCCAGTGCACGCTTGTTGCTTGCGTCAGTGACAGGTTGTTTTTGAAAGCCACAAAAACGACTTGCAACTCCGAGAATGTTGATTAGGATTCAATGCACACTCATCCCTTTGCGTCAACTACTCATACGTTTCGCATTTGCGCGGCATTCCACTGTCCAAATTGAGTGCCCTTGTCATTTGATTCTAACCTTCACCTCGCATCTCCCTCGTCCCCTACGATTTCGCATGCTGGTTTGCTGCTCCTATCTATTGGTTTCTATTGCCCCGTGATTGCTTCACGTCAAAGTTAAGTTCTCCCATTTCCCTTTCATTCCCTGCTCCCCCTCGCTCCCTCTCGGTGATCGTCTCGTCGCGCCAGGCTGGTGGGCGGGGCTGGCGACATCCGCCTCACGAAAGACGGCAACACTCTTCTTCGCGAAATGGTAACCCGCCCCACACATGCTAGCGACGCACTCTCGCCAATTAGCTTTCGTCTTGTGTTTCGCCGCCTCCATTCAGAGCGCGATTCAAGCCATTTGGCCTTTGCGAATGCGTTCTTGCGGCTTTCAAACGCCTGCTTGTGTGCCCCTCCTTCCTACCCTGCTCTCTTTCCTTGACCTTCCACATCAGCACTTTGTACCAAGTGTAACGCCCCGGCACTGCTGTCTTGGCACCACGAAACTCTTAAGGTCCTGAGGGCTTCAGAACTCAAAAGCCTTGAAGCGCCTCAATACCACGTCCGCACCAGTTGCAACGCCCATCACTGCTGTGGTGGTGGCGCGCACTGCCCCGTGGCCCTGTCCATCCCTGCAGACAACCCAAAACCTTACAACCTTAAACCCCTGGAACGTCAAAACCCCAGAATTTTGAAGTTAAACCCTGAATCCCTAAATTCTGGAACTTAGAACCGTGCCACCGTGCCACAGCAACGCCCTCCTCCCCGCCCCCTTGTGCGCCCCTTGCCAAACTCTCCTCAACCCCTCTGTCACTTTTGCACGACAAAATAGCTCTCTCTCCCTCTCCGCCCTGCATCCACCCCCCGTGCCCCGCATCCACCCCCCGTGCCCCGCATCCACCCCCCGTGCCCCGCATCCACCCCCCGTGCCCCGCATCCACCCCCCGTGCCCCGCATCCACCCCCCGTGCCCCGCATCCACCCCCCGTGCCCCGCATCCACCCCCCGTGCCCCGCATCCACCCCCCGTGCCCCGCAACTCCCTGTCCCGGGTCGTGTCCCTTGCCCCAACCCCAGCAAACCCCCCTGGCAGCAAATTTGGAGCCCCACAGCAGTGATGATAGTGCGCACAGCGGTGGCGCAGGACGACATAGCTCCTTCTCCCTCCCCTTAACCCCCTCCCCCCATTCCCCCATTTCCCCCCCTGTCCGCGCCGCCGTTCTCTTCGCTCTCTTCCCTTGCTTCTCTGTACAGCAAATCCAGAACCCAACAGCGGTGATGATAGCGCGCACGGCGGTGGCGCAGGACGACATAGCGGGCGACGGCACCACGTCCACCGTGCTGCTCATCGGCGAGTTGCTCAAACAGTCTGAGCGCTACATCGCTGAAGGTGGGTTAAAGGGTTTAGTGGAGTGTGCTTGTAACGGTAGTGCTTGTAACGGGGATAGATAGAGTGCAGTACAGCAGCAGTGGCACCACGTCCACCATGCTGTTCATCGGCGAGCTGCTCAAGCAGTCCGAGCGCTACATCGCTGAAGGTGGGGCTCAGGGGTTTAAGGGAGAGTGCTTATAACTCGGATAGATAGATGGAGTGCAGTGCAGCAGCAGCGAAGGTGGGATGAAGTTGACGTGGAGGATATTGTAGCAGCCTACTCGTTACAGTCTCTCATTGTTTGGTTGGATTCACTATTATAGCCTGCTCAATTCGTTCACCCGATTGGACTTGCAGCAGTAATTTGAGCAGTGTCGGTCGCAGCATCAACCACCCTCTCCCCTCTCCCCTCTCGCTTACTCCCATCAAGCCTTGAGTCGTGAACCTTCATCTTCCACCCCATCTACCCCGCCCCTTCCCCACTTCCCCCTCTCCCCCACCCCGTCATCCCCCCCATATATCCCTCCCCCTCCCTCCTTGTCCCCCACCCTCTCCCCCCTGCAGGCATGCACCCACGCCTGCTGTGTGACGGGTTTGAGCGAGGCAAGAAGGCGGCGCTGGCGTTCCTGGAGGACTTCAAGACGACCGTCAGCATGGAGGGGGACGCGCCTGATAAGGACACTCTCAAGCTCGTTGCCAGGACCACCCTGCGCACCAAGGTATGGCGCAGTGGTGGTGGAGTGGTGCTTCTTTGTGCGTGCAGCAAGCAAGGTATGCGGGTCAGCATTCCTGGAGGAGCTGAAGTCGACTGTGAGCATGGAGAGGGATGCTCCTGACAAGGAGACTCTCAAGCTCGTTGCCAGAACTACGCTGCGCACCACCAAGGTGTGCTGAGGTGGAGTAAGGTGTCCTACGATGCAGTGAGGTGTTGCGATTGCGTATGCCGTGAAAGTATTTATAGGAACTCTCAAGTTAGCCTCTCACATCATTGTGCAGAGATCAGGTTTGCTTTGCTTCACGGGCACAATTGCTTCACGGGCACAATTGCTTCACGGGCACAATTGCTTCACGGGCACAATTGCTTCACGGGCACAATTGCTTCACGGGCACAATTGCTTCACGGGCACAATTGCTTCACGGGCACAATTGCTTCACGGGCACAATTGCTTCACGGGCACAATTGCTTCACGGGCACAATTGCTTCACGGGCACAATTGCTTCACGGGCACAATTGCTTCACGGGCACAATTGCTTCTCGTGTGTGGCCGCATTGTGCGTTCCCATGCACTTGGTGCGTTCGCCATGTGGTCACTCCATCCATGTGTGCCATCGTTGCCCTACCTTACCTTACCTTACCTTACCTTACCTTACCTTACCTTACCTTACCTTACCTTACCTTAGCCCACATGCCATGTGCTCATGTGCCCATCCTCACTAATTGTGTTCTGTCTTTATGCGTCCTCGTTATTGGCAGGTGCATGAGAAGCTAGCGGATCAGCTCACCGACATTGTCGTCAACGCTGTGAGTGCTGCTGCCACCCTGCCCTGCCCAAACTAGTCGCCCCACCCCTGACATTCCAATGAATCTTCCCACGCTATTGTCCTCAAATTATCCACAGCCCATGTTTGAAATGTGATGTCCGCATTTTATAACCTCATGCCCTGTAACGCAAGTCAGCCTGCAAAAGTATCAAAGTCTAGGCGCCCAAAACTTATTGGCTGCCCGCTCAACAGCCTTCTCTGCAGTCACAACGCCCCCTTCCCCTCCTCTCCCTCCTCTCCCCTCTCCCTCCCCTCCCCTCTCCCTCCCATCCCCCCCCCCCTCTCCCTTCCTCCCGCTCCGCCACACCCCCGTCCTTGCGCCTTGCCCTCCCTCCACTGCCACCAGGTGCTGTGCATCCGCAAGCCAGCAGAGCCCATCGACCTGTTCATGGTGGAGATCATGCACATGCGGCACAAGCTGGACTGTGACTCACGGCTGGTATGTTATGTGCCACCATGCACACATAGTGCCACCATGCACACATAGTGCCACCATGCACACATAGTGCCACCATGCACACATAGTGCCACCATGCACACATAGTGCCACCATGCACACATAGTGCCACCATGCACACATAGTGCCACCATGCACACATAGTGCCACCATGCACACATAGTGCCACCATGCACACATAGTGCCACCATGCACACATAGTGCCACCATGCACACATAGTGCAAGACTGTGTGATGCACATGCAGTGTGCCCATCGACCTGTTCATGCACGCATCATGCACATGCGGCACAAGCTGGACTGTGACTCCCGGCTGGTATGTGGCATCAGACAGCACCATACAGCAGCATGCAGCACCATACAGCAGCATGCAGCACCATGCAGCACCATGCAGCACCATGCAGCACCATACAGCATCATGCAGCACCATACAGCAGCATGCAGCACCATACAGCAGCATGCAGCACCATGCAGCACCATGCAGCACCATGCAGCACCATACAGCATCATGCAGCACCATACAGCAGCATGCAGCACCATACAGCAGCATGCAGCAGCATGCAGCACCATGCAGCATCATGCAGCACCATGCAGCACCATACAGCATCATGCAGCACCATGCAGCACCATGCAGCACCATGCAGCATCATGCAGCACCATGCAGCACCATGCAGCATCATGCAGCACCATGCACATGTGCTACAAGCTCGACGGCGCGCGCCTGGTATGTGGCATGAGGATGCGTGGGTTGTGCGCACACTTGACTGATCGACCATGGACCTGCGTGCCATGGTGGAGATCATGCACATGTGCCACAAGCTCGACTGCGACTCCAGGCTGGTATGTGGTATCATACAGCACCATACATGCACCATGAATGCATCATGCACATGTGCCACAAGCTCGACTGCGACTCATGCCTGGTATGCTAATATGCATTGGTTGTGCACACATGATACCAAGAGCGTGTGATAGTGGAGATCATGCACATGAGGCACAAGCTTGATCGTGACTCATGACTGGTATGTATGTGCCATCATGCACACATGACGCAAGGGCGTATGATTCATCATGCACATGAGGCACAACCTTAACTGCTACTCACTCCTGGCATGAGCATTGTGCGGACATGATGCTATGAGCGTGTGATGCACATGCAGTGTGGCAAGTGCATGTGACTTGATGCACATGAGGCACAATCTGGACTGTGACTCACGCCTTGTGACTCACGCCTTGTGACTCACGCCTTGTGACTCACGCCTTGTGACTCACGCCTTGTGACTCACGCCTTGTGACTCACACCTTGTGACTCACACCTTGTGACTCACGCCTTGTGACTCACGCCTTGTGACTCACGCCTTGTGACTCACACCTTGTGACTCACGCCTTGTGACTCACGCCTTGTGACTCACACCTTGTGACTCACACCTTGTGACTCACGCCTTGTGACTCACACCTTGTGACTCACACCTTGTGACTCACGCCTTGTGACTCACGCCTTGTGACTCACGCCTTGTGACTCACACCTTGTGACTCACGCCTTGTGACTCACGCCTTGTGACTCACACCTTGTGACTCACGCCTTGTGACTCACGCCTTGTGACTCACACCTTGTGACTCACACCTGGTATGTGGCGCCATGCATGCAGTGTGTGTGGCCGACATGAAGAGACGATTTTTCATTCATTCATACAAGCTCCCTGTCTTGCTGACTCACATGACATGTGTGCGTGCGGCACGGCAGGTGGAGGGGCTGGTGCTGGACCATGGGGCGAGGCACCCCGACATGAAGAAGCGAGTGGAGAACTGCTACATCCTCACGTGCAACGTGTCGCTGGAGTACGAGAAGAGGTATGCCATTGCCTCCCACCCCAGTGCTCTCGGGCTCTTGTACCATGGCGTGCACCACAGGGGCTGGGTGCACAGGGGCTGGGTGCACAGGGGCTGGGTGCACAGGGGCTGGGTGCACATGGGCTGGGTGCACAGGGGCTGGGTGCACAGGGGCTGGGTGCACAGGGGCTGGGTGCACATGGGCTGGGTGCACATGGGCTGGGTGCACATGGGCTGGGTGCACCATGCACATCTGTCTCCACACGCGCTCCGCCCGCTCCCACATGTGCTCCCTCCCAGCGAGGTAATTGGGGGTTCTCGTGCCACGGCAGGGCGCAGAGGGGCTGCTGTTGTAATCGTGTGTGCGTGTCCCATGTGCCCCCCCAGCGAGGTGAAGTCGGGGTTCTTCCATCATGATGCGGAGCAGCGCCACAGGATGGTGGTGCCGGGGAGGGTAGCTCACATTGGGCACATGTGTTGCGTCATGCGCAATATGCCTATCCTATCCTGTGTGCCCCTCTCCCCCATGTGGCCCCCTCCCCCCAGCGAGGTGAACTCGGGGTTCTTCCACCACGATGCGGAGCAGCGTGAGAAGATGGTGGTGCCATGTCACCAGCACATGCGTTGCCCCATCCCCAGTACTCCTATCCTGTGTGCCCCTCTTGGACATTGCCTCCCCCCAGCGAGGTGAACTCGGGGTTCTTCTACCATGATGCGGAGCAGCGCGAGAAGATGGTGGTGGCGGAGAGGAAGTTCGTGGACGAGCGCGTGAGGAAGATCATCGCGCTCAAACGCAAGGTGGGTGTGTGGGTGCATGGGAAGGGGCGGAGGTCCGGAGGAGAGTGAAGGATGGGAGGGGGAAGGTGCGTGCATGGGCTGAGTTGAGCAGTATGAGGAGATGGTGGTGGGGGAGAGGAGGTTTATGGAGCGCGTGCGGAAGATCATCGAGCTCAAGCGCAAGGTGGGTGGCTCATGGGGTGAATGCGTGATTCTTTTTCTGAAGAGGAAGGTGGGTGGGGAAGAGGAGGAGAGTGAAGGAGCACCACATGCAGGCTGCCTTGCCTCGATCTTGTGTCACCCCAGGAGAGGCTCCGATGCCCTGTCTCCTGTGCGGGACACTCTGGAAGGTACTATATGGATGGAGGCCCTGCCGCATTGTCTCTCTCTCTCTTCGTGCACACGCCCCATTTGAATGCTATTTTGAGGCGCCCCTTAAGCGTGCCCCATGTGCGCGCACCCACATATGGATGTTACTGTGCTGTGTGGGTTGTCACCGGCAGGTGTGCGGCGAGGGCGAGGGCGAGAAGGGCTTCGTGGTGGTGAACCAAAAGGGCATCGACCCCATCTCCCTCGACATGCTCGCCCGAGAAGGGGTGCGTGCCATGCCATCCCATGCCGTGCCATGCCATGCCATGCCGTGCCATGCCATCCCACGCCGTGCCATGCCATACCATCCCATGCCATTCCATCCTATGCCATACCATGCCGTGCCATGCCATGCCATGCCGTGCCATGCCATGCCATGCCATGCCATACCATGCTGTGCCATGCCATGCCATGCCATGCCATGCCATGCCATGCCATACCATGCCATGCCATACCATGCCGTGCCATGCCATACCATGCTCTGCCATGCCACATCACACAGCACCATACCACATTCTACCATGCCATGCCACACCAGAAGGGCATCGACCCCATCTCGCTGGACATGCTCGCCCGAGAAGGGGTGCGTCCCTGCATGCCATTCCATGCCATACCATGCTGTGTTGCTCCAAGCCATGCCATCCCATACCACACCATGCCTGGGTGTGCCGTCCTGTCACGTGCTGTACCATCTCATGCCACGTCATCTCCCCCATGTGGTGCGGGGGCATGTCATCTCCCCAGTGCGGTACTCACCCACCCGCTTGCATGCGTCCTTGGTGCCTCCATCCCCGTGTCAGATTGTAGCCCTGCGCCGAGCCAAGAAGCGCAACATGGAGCGCCTGGTGCTGGCATGTGGGGGCGAGGCGGTGAACAGTGTGGAGGAGCTGCAGGAGAGCGACCTGGGGTGGGCGGGGGTGGTGTATGAGCACGTGCTGGGCGAGGAGAAGTACACCTTCGTTGAGCAAGTCAAGCACCCGCACTCGTGCACCATTCTCATCAAAGGTGGGTAGTTGGGAAGGGGGGAGGGGATGCAAAGGGCGCGGCATGGGTGGGGTGGGCGGGAGGGTGACGCTGGGTGGGCAGGGGGGTGTAGGAGCATGTGCGGGGCGGCGAGAAGTACACGTTTGGGGAGCACGTGAAGCACCCGCACTCGTGCACCGTCCTCCTCAAAGGTGGGTAGAGGGGTGGGGGACAGGGGGGCGGGCGATGGGGGGCGGGGCAAAGGGTTCTCTTCCAAAGGGGTGCTCTTGAGCATGAGCAGGGTGGTGTATGAGCATGAGCAGGGTGGTGTATGAGCATGAGCAGGGTGGTGTATGAGCATGAGCAGGGTGGTGTATGAGCATGAGCAGGGTGGTGTATGAGCATGAGCAGGGTGGTGTATGAGCATGAGCAGGGTGGTGTATGAGCATGAGCAGGGTGGTGTATGAGCATGAGCAGGGTGGTGTATGAGCATGAGCAGGGTGGTGTATGAGCATGTGCAGGGTGGTGTATGAGCATGAGCAGGGTGGTGTATGAGCATGAGCAGGGTGGTGTATGAGCATGAGCAGGGTGGTGTATGAGCATGAGCAGGGTGGTGTATGAGCATGTGCAGGGTGGTGTATGAGCATGTGCAGGGTGGTGTATGAGCATGTGCTGGGTGAAGAAAAGGACACTTTCGTTGAGCAAGTCAAGCACCCGCACTCCTGCATGAGGCGATGCGTGTTATGAGAGCCTTAGCTCTCTGACCCAATCGTCTCAATTCTCACACCTGCACCACCCACCCGTTTCCCCACTCTCCCCTTCCTCCCATCTCCCTTATCCCCACGCTCCCCTTTTCTCCCTCTCCCTTTCCGCCACTCTCCCCCTCCCCCGCTCTGCCCTTGGCACCATGCTCTCCCCCTGTGGAGGGCAGGGCCCAACGACCACACGATAGCGCAGATCAAGGATGCGGTCAGGGACGGGCTCAGGTCCGTCAAGAACACCATTGAGGATGGCGCCGTCGTGCTGGTGGGTGTTGGGGGGTGCCGCTGGGTGCTGGTGTTTGCTGGTGGTCGCTGGGGGTGCTGGTACGTGCTGGGGGGTGCTGGAGGCTTCTGGGTGCCGCTGGGCCCTGGAAGGTGCTGGAGGGTGCTGGAGGGTGCTGGAGGGTGCTGGAGGGTGCTGGAGGGTGCTGGAGGGTGCTGGAGGGTGCTGGAGGGTGCTGGAGGGTGCTGGAGGGTGCTGCCATGGGCCGCGCTTCTTCATGCGTCGTGCCTCGTGCTGCTCGTGGTGGGATCGTGGTGGGATCGTGGTGGGATCGTGGTGGGATCGTGCCTCGTGCTGCTCGTGGTGGGATCGTGGCTCCACTCTCTCCTCCCAGCTGTCTCCTTCCACACACTCCCCGCCGCACTTCCCCCTCACTCACGCCTTTCTCACTCACGTGAAGAGCAAAGTCGCGTCATGTGAGGAAGGTGCCAGAAGCTCATCTGAACTGGCACTGGCTGGCGTAAGGTGCCAGCATTGCTTTCCCTTTCCAAGCCTAACTGCATCCCCTCGCTCCCTCCCGCTGCTCATCCTCCCCCCCCCCCTACTCGACCCACCGTGTGGCACGGGCAGGGCGGAGGGGCGTTTGAGCTGGCAGCGCGGAGGCACTTGTTGGAGACCGTCAAGCCCGCCGTGCAGGGGGTGAGTGGGGGGGGGGGGGAGAGGGGTGGGGAAGGGGCAACTGAGTTGGGGGGGAGGGTGAGAGGCAGGGAGACTGTTTGAGCTGGCAGCGCGGAGGCACCTGTTGGAGACTGTGAACCTGCCGTGCAGGGGGTGAGTGGCACAGGAGGGGGGAGGGTTAGTGTTACAGCGGGGAGGGGGGAGTGGGTAGAGCGGGTGAGCAGCGTGGTGGGGAGGGGGGAGGGATTGAGTGGCACAGTGGAGGGTGCAGGGCACGGTAAGGAAGGGTGAAGGGCACGTGTTGCAGGATTAAGTGGCTCTTTGGCCAGGAACAAGGGCAGGTAGAGTGGCAGCGTGTGAGAAATCCTCTGCTATTTTTTGACAGAGCGCTGCACATTGGTGAGTGTTGAGTCAACACATAGGTCACGTGGTCCTCTTCCCCCTCCCCCGCTGTGAATCACAGAGGGCACACCTGGGCGTGGAGGCGCATGCGGAGGCGCTGCTGGTGGCGCCCAAGACATGGCCTAACTGGTTATCCCTCCTCCCACCTCCCCCCTCCTCATCCCCCTCCCTATGAGCCACACAGAGGGCGCAGCTGGGAGTGGAGGCATTCGCAGAGGCGCTGATGGTGGTGCCCAAGGTGCTGGCGGAGAACTCCGGGCTGGACACACAGGACGTCATCATTCAGCTGCAGGTGAGGCGCACATGCATGCGGGTGCAGGTGGGGCATGCAGGCATGCAGGTGCAGGTGACATGAGATGAGATGAGCATGATGCGCTGATGCTGGCTGAGAACTCAGGGCTGGACGCACAGGACGTCATCATCCAGCTGTAGGTCAGCTGCGCACATGCATGCTGATGTCACCTGCCACATGACGTGACATGACATGTGCATGGAAGCATGCTGGCATGGCGTCAGCGTGCAGCTGTGTTGCGAGCAACTCGCCCCACGGTGCACCTCATGTGACCAGTCGTTCTCCCGGTGACTGTGATGATCTGTACGCGTTGGGGCTTTTGTGCCCTCGTCTCGCTGGCCCCCCTCCACTTCCCTGCTCGCACTCCTCGCCTCAATCGGCCAAGCCTCTGCATTGCCTGCCCATGGGTGACATTCGCTGTTTCGACATGGCATGGGATGGTTTCGTATGCTATGGTGTGCGATGATGTTTCTTGGCATGGCATGGCACATGATTTTATGGCATGGCATGGCATGGCGTGGAGCAGTCGGAGCATGCCAAGGGCAACGTGGTGGGGCTGAATGTCACCACGGGGGAGCCCATGGACCCGCATGTCGAAGGCGTGTTCGACAACTACAGCGTCAAGCAGCAACTCATCAACTCTGCGTATGGCTTCCCGCCTCACATCCGTCATAATAATATCACATATCACGCCTTCGCATTGTGGCATGTTCTGCATTGTTCTGTGATGTGATTTCCACTCGGGTACCTCTAGTATTTTTTTGCCTACCCATGCCCTCCCACCCAGTCATGTCTGTTTATGTCTTGGCCACTTTATTGCACAACTTCCCTGTCAGTTAATGCATGTACCGGCCAACATACGTGAGCCATTGTTGATGATTGAGCCATTCTACCATGCGCTCACTTGGTCACCTTGCTCTCCTGCAAAATGTTGATCTTCTCTACAGGCCCATCATCGCGTCTCAGCTACTATTGGTGGACGAAGTGCTTCGGGCAGGCAGAAACATGCGCAAGGGCTAGTGCTTCATGCAAATTCACATCACTCTTTGTTGCATAGCTTTCCTTTTTTCCTTAACACCATTGGACACTAAAAAATTTAGCACATTTTGTATGGATTAGCCATGTGAAAATAATCGCAAGACTAGATTGAAACACAGGAAGAGTTGCGAACAGGGTTTCGTTACGCAGGAATTTTCTTGTAACGTCTATCACTATGACAAGCATTTTAGTAGCACACTGGAACAAAATATATTCTGTGGTTGAATTGCACTACATTGCATCTGTCTGTTGTTGCCGTATCTCATCTTTGCGCATCATAACCCCCCCTGCATCCCCGCTTTACAACGAGTCACCCTTGGGCTTGTCCTTCTTTTCCTTCTTGGCTGTGCGCTTCCACTCGCTGGGTTGGTCAAGGACCTCGCCTGTCTTGAGCAGGTAGCGCACCTTGCTGCCGTCCTCCAGCACCTTGTGGCCCACTCGGCTCGTCACCTTCTGCTGCTTCGAGTACAGCATCACGTTGGAGCTGTGAATCGGCGCCTCCATCTGCACCACACCGTGCATTCCGGCAAGCATGCATTTATGTGACCATGGGAGCAGGTACTGGGAGTTGAGCAACAGAGCAGGACCAGAGGAAGGTCACAACTCACAGGGTGAGCGGCACTAAGGCCACTAATTCTAACTCTGAACCTCTTCAACAGAAGTGAAGAAATCTCAACACCTATGGTGATGCGCACCGTCACTGTGCTGCACCCACCCACCAATGTCCCATCACTGGCTTGCTGCCACTGCATGCAATGCAGCACGCACCTGGATGATTTGGCCGGCCTCGCCCTCTGCCTTGCCCTTGACGTGCTTGGTCTTGATGTTGATGTCCCGGCACAGCACGCTCGAGTTGTGGTTGATCACGCGCACCACCTCTGTCACCTTGCCCTTGTCCCTGCCCGCTATCACCTGCCACCCCCCACGCCGGGGGGAGCAGGAAGGGGAGGAAGGGCAAGATGAGGTGGGTAAATGTGGTGGAGAGGATGATGGACTGTACAGCGGAATGCTAGGCTTGAAAAAGCGAGTCAGGTGAGAAAAGGGGGCGTTCGGGGGAAGGAAGGGGAGGGTGGGGGGGGGGGCGAGGGGGAGTGTGGGAGTGGGGAGGGTTGTGGGGAATAGGGCTATGGGGGGGGTCCGGAAGCACAAGCTTAGACAGGTTGCATGGGATGGTCAATGAGCATGATGGTGGGTGCACACGCGTGGATTATGGATGAAAAAACCACACACACACACACACACACACACACGCACGCACGCACGTACGCACGCACACACACACACACACACACACACGCACGCACGCACGCACACACGCACGCACACACACACACACACACACACACACACACACACACACACACACACACACACACACACACACATGCGTACCACTCACCATTCTACCCTCCCACCCACCCTTCTCCTTCCCTCAACACACACATAGATGCCAGGCTATTATCCATCGGACATGGAGGATGCTGCTCAAGGAGCAAGCAGCATAGTGTACGGTCGCACCTGCACGGTGTCGCCCACTCGCACGCACCTGCACGGTGTCGCCCACTCGCACGCACCTGCACGGTGTCTCCCACGTGCACGTGCAGCTTGTGGCGCACGGGCAGGCTGTTGTCCTTCACCTCCTTGCGCTCCCACCGCTTGATCTGCGCGCATTCCGCGCGCCGGAGAGAGCGGAACGAGCACGGGGGGTGAGAGGGAGACGACAGGAAGGTGAACGGGAGGGATAACATGCGAACGGGAGGGATAGCATGCGAACGGGAGGGATAGCATGCGAACGGGAGGGATAGCATGCGAACGGGAGGGAGAGCATGCGAACGGGAGGGATAGCATGCGAAGCGAACGCAAACAAGGAAAATTGCACCAAGGGAGGGACCAGTGGGAGAAAGGAGTTCGTAACGTCGTCGGGACGGGAAAGAATGAAAGGGGGGACCGGGGAGGCAGTCGACAGCAGGACGAAGCCAGAAAGGCCCCGAGGGATGTGCCGTTTGGACCGAGGAGTACGCAGGGGTGAGATATGGAGGGAAGTAGGATAAAAGGAGGAGATAAACTTACAGCCATGCGAATGACTGATGGCGCCGCATGAGGCTGGGCAGTCATCTGCAACGACCACGAGAACGCGGACGACATGCACGGAGGGGATATGCCAGCACGAGGAAGAGGGGGTGGGGGGGTCCGACGTATGGTAACGTGAGTGGTTTAGGTTGCAAGACGCGACGACGAAACATAAAGGCGGAGATGGATCTCCTGCAAATCGGCGCTTCGAGGATCAATGCGTGACCTAAAACCCTGCGTCTGAAATGCAGGCACATAGGAGAAGAGCAAAGATGCGCGCCCTAGGCTCGATTCTAGGTAAGCGATACGAAACTACGCAGCGTAGGCAGGGGGAGCGAGCCGCCAGGAGAACGCAGAACTGGAACAGGGTGAGCGAGACGGCAGCACGTACGGGCTTGGCTGCTAGCGAAGCGCCGAAGAGGCTGCTTTTGGCTGAAGATGTAGTCTGCACGGCCGCCATGCTGCTGCTCAGACCAGCGAGAGCCGCCATGGTTTGCGAGGTTACTTAGTGGGCTAGGGCTACAGGATGATAAGGATGGCTGTCAACCCGTGGTGAGGGTGGGAAAGCAGGAGGGAGTGGAGTAGCGGGATGATGGAAGCTTTTTTTCCGAAAAGGGGCCTTGTCTTTCCGAAAACGCCCCATTGCCTTCATCGACTTTGTCCAGGCAAAAATGCAGAGGCCAACCTCGAAATGCAACACCAACTTTTGCGAGAGGTGCTGTCGACGAAACGCTCGCGATAAGCTAGGTTACCCGCCGGACGACCGACGACGCCCTCTTGTCGCACAACCGGTTACGACGGGACGATCGTCATGTAGTCGCCAAGCCAGTCGCAAGCAAACTCTCTACAGAGTGCTTCGCGGTCAAACAACGGTGGCTATTGGGTTGGGTACGCATGTTTCTAGACAAGGATAATAATGGATGAGATAGCAAACACAAATGACACAGTTGCACATACATGTTTCAAATGATTTTGGGTCACGCAATGTATTACTTAAATTTCCACGCATATATGCAAATGAAGTAATACCGTCACCCCCCGGATATACCTCCATCGGGGGCTATAATATAACATGTTTTTTTGAGGGGATGGGCTTATAATATAGTAAATTTATAAGCGGCGGCGTTTATAATTTGTCAAAATTGAATTTTGTTTTTAAATATACCAAATCGAAGCATTCTCAAAGGCGGATTCACCTGGGTCGAGAACGTTCGAAACTGTGCATGCATTGCGCGTGAAACGGCCAACAAGGCGTGGCTTCACGCCTTCCACGCCTTGTTGGCCAGGCCAGGTTCATCGAACGTGAACCTGGCCCATGCCAGTGCACACGTACCTCGCATCACAGCGGCCCAATCAGGGTTGCATGCGATCGTGGGCACGTCGTGGTTCAGCCACGGTGTGCCCATCAACAGCAAAATTCCCCGCCACCGAGGCAAGGAGCTGCCCAGCTCAGCTCCTCTGCGGGGAATCTTGACTGGGGCCACCGTTTTCCCGCAGAGGAGGCCGGGCCGCGAAAATGAAGGGGTCTCGGGCGAGGGCTTCATACAACCCTCATTCTCGACTTTTGCCTTCAGTTTCTTTGTTCGTTTGGCCTGCCGTGGCCATGGCGGGCCTTCCAAGCACGCATTTCTTGTTCCGCCGCCATCCTGCTGCCAGAGAAAACACCCGCCGAGACACCTGTGACTACTCTCAATGGCAGTCGCGCCCTGCGCCCGTCCCTCCGTGTCAACCAGTAGCTCCTCCCGTTCCTCCCACTCCTCCAACTCCTCCTGCACCTCCCGCTCCCCCGGCGCCTCCGGTTCCTCCAGCTCCTCCGTCCCCTCCTGACCCGCCTGTGTTTGGTGCTCCACGTCAGGGGGTCCTGCAGCTTCTCCTCCCTCCTGGCTACTCGGCGTTTGACGCGTACCTGTCCGAGCCCGACCGCGCCGGTGGCGCATCGTCTTCCTTCGCACCGTCGCCACGCTGGGGAGCCCCGACTGATTGCCCGTTGGACGAATCCGTGACTGGTGCGGAGGATGACGTGGAGTTTTGGGCTGCCGACGGTCTTCCAGAGCACCTGCCTATTCCCACCTTCCCCCCCCCCAATAAGAAACGGCCCCACCCTTCTCGCGAGAATCGCGATGCCCGTCCTCCCTCCCCCAGGCACAAGCCTTCAAGTCACAAGCGGCACTCTTACACATCGCAGGAGAAACTGCAGTGGATTCTCAAGCTTGAGTCCGGGCACATGAGCGTGCGGCAGATGTCTCGCCAAACCGGCATCTCCCGAAGGTCACTCGCAGAATGGAAGACCCGGAAGGCTGACCTGGAGGGCGCGCATGCTGCTCGCAAGCGTCTTCATGGGCGCGGAAGGAGCTCGTGGTATCGCGACATGGAAGCTGAAGTCTACAGGAGGTTTCTTGTCCACCGTAAAAAATGTCTCGCGGTCTCGATCGCTCGCCTACAGAAGTGGTCGCATGAGGTGATGAAAGAATTGCACCCACAGGTAAAGTGGTCCGGCTCGCAGCGGTGGACTGAGCGGTTTCGCCGCCGTTGGAATCTGACAACCCGAGCGAAGACCAGGGTCGGCCAGAAGCTTGCTGCCAGTGAGTTTGTGGGAAATGGTTGCAGTTTAATGTGTACTGCTTTGTGTTGTTTGTCTCTTTATGTTTCACGGTTGAATTTTAACGCGTCATTAATACTGTCTTCTCTCTTTCCCTCCCACCCGTACTCCCAGACTGCGAGACTGACGTCAGGAATTTCTGGAAGTTCGTGCGTCACACCCGCCGCCAATACAAGATTGACCCGTAGTGGATAATAAACGCGGACCAGACACCACTGTGGCTCGAGATGCCTGCCGAACGCACAGTCGAGGAGGTGGGTCTGCGCTCTGTGCCTATCCGCAGCGGCGGCTATCAGAAGGAGCGAGTTACGGTGATGCTCGCCTTCACTGCCAGCGGTGAGAAGCTGAAGCCGTGGGTCTTCTTCAAACGGAAGACCCTGCCTAAAGGGGATTTCCCTTCAGGTGAGCATTAACACCCACTGCTGCATGTTTTTTTTTTTCAATGTCTACTGATGTTGTATGTGCGTTTGTGGCTGTGCAGATGTTACGGTGTCCGTCCATCCCAACGGTTGGATGGACGCGGACGGAGTCATCGAGTGGCTCGACGGGGCAGTGAAGCCGTTCGTCCACACCAAGTTTGGAGTGAGGCCCCGCAAAGCGATGCTCGTCTTGGATTCGTACCGCGGGCACCTGACTGCGGAGGTGAAGAAGAAGTTCGGGGAGCTGAACATCGTCCCTGCCGTTATCCCAGCTGGCTGCACCTCGGAGATTCAACCTCTGGACGTCGCGGTGAATCGCTCCTTCAAGGCATCCGTTCGACAGCTCTACCAGGAGTGGTTCGAGAGCGAGGGGGTCGACACCTTGACAAAGAAAGGTGAGAGAGGCAGGCCATGCGTGTGCTGCTTTATCAGTTTGTAGCGGTGGCTGACTTTTGATTGTTTAAATTTTATGGCAGGCAACATCAAGAAGCCACCACCCGAGCTAACGCTCAAGTGGATATCAGCGGCTTGGATGTCAAACATTTATACGTTTGTGTGGTTCTAGGCTGTAGTGGGTCACACCATAAGGGGTACACCAGATTAGGGTTTGACATATTTGTACTGTTGTTCCTGCTAGTCACTCCTCATTCTCGTTTCTCATTCTGACATGGTATTACGAGCCTAGGTTCCACCTAGGACCGAAACGATAGGGCCCACCGTTTCCACTAGCCGCGCCCTCGTGCGCCGCCGTTCTTTTTCCTGCGCCTCGAGCGCCTCTTTCTCAAGGCCCCGTATGGCCCCGCGCTAGCCTCTCACGGCCCCCGATCGGCCCCGCGCTAACCTCCTAAGGCCCCCGTCGGCCCCACGCTAGCCCCGCGCTAGCCTCCTAAGGCCCCCGATCGGCCCCGCGCTAGCCTCCTAAGCCCCCGTCGGCCCCACGCTAGCCCCGCGCTAGCCTCCTAAGGCCCCCGATCGGCCCCGCGCTAGCCTCCTAAGGCCCCCGTCGGCCCCGCGCTAGCCTCCTAAGCCCCTGTCGGCCCCGCGCTAGCCTCTCACGGCCCCTTAAGGCCCCACGCTAGCCTCCCACGTCCCCTGCAGGCCCCGCGCTAGCCTCTCACGGCCCCCCCCTTTGGCCCCGCGCTAGCCCCGACCGGCCCTCCCGCGCTCGCCCCTCTACGACCGAGCCGCACGGCGCGACCCGAACCGAACCGCGCGACCCAGCCGAGCCGCGCCGCCCCAGCCGAGCCGCGCCGCCCTAGCCGAGTCGCGCCGCCCTAGCCGAGTCGCGCCGCCCTAGCCGAGCCGCGCCGCCCTAGCCGAGCCGCGCCCTACTTACCTGTGCACAGCACTGCTACTGCTACTGCTACTGCTACTGCTACTACTACCACTGCTGCTACTGCTACTTCAGCTATGGCTAGCCCTACAGTTCTCTCGTTCGATTCTGAGGGCCGCCCGATTAAGTTTGATACCTGGCTCGATGATCTGCACCTGTTCCTCCAGCTCACTGCCAGAGAGGATATCTCGCTGTACGATCACGCACTAGGCACAGTCCCTGCTCCTGCTACTACTGCTATCGCTACTGCTCGCTCGCAGTGGCAGACTCGCGATGCCCACGCCCGCTTTGCCATTCGCAACTCCCTGCCAGTCGATGAGCGTGAGCACTTCGGCCAGCATCAGACTGCGCAGGCCCTGTACACTGCTGTAGTTGCGCGCTACTCCTCCTCGGCCTCAGCTGCACTAGGCCGTCTCTCCCTTCCCTACCTGTTCCCCGACCTGTCCGCTTTCCAGACAGTCGCTGACCTCATCACTCACCTCCGTACTAGTGATGCCCGCTTCCGTGCAGCCATGCCCGCTGAGTTTCTTGCCTCCAACCCTCCCCCGCTCTGGCTCACTCTCTACCACCTAGTCACCCGCCTCCCTGACACTCTGCGTACAGTCAGGGACCACTTCCTAGCTCGCTGTCCCACTGAGCTCACCATTGCCGCCCTAGAGAAGGAACTACTTGCAGCTGAGAAGAGTATTGTAGCTGTAGGTGCCTCTCGTGGCGACCCCCGCACCCCTTTCTTCGAGGGGTGTTCCCCCTCCCCCCTCCTCCCCTCTGTCGCCTCTGCTGCTGCTGTCGACCTTCTTGGTGCTGAGCAGGTCGGCTCTGCGTCCGCTCCCAGCGGGCGCCGCAGCGGCAAGGGCAGGGGAGGCAAGGGCGGTGGGGGTGACGGCGGGGGAGGTGGTGGTGGGGGTGGTGGCAGCGGCGGGGGCGGTGGCGGGGCTGGAGGGGCTAGTGGCAGCGGTGGGGGTGGTGGAGGCAGCGGCGGCGGCGGTGGCCGCGGTGGGGGCGGTGGTGGTGGCGGCAGTGGACGTGGCGGCGGCAGGGGCGGTGGTGGTCGTGGTGGAGGCGGCGGTGGTGGTCGTGGAGGCTCTGGCACTGGCCAGAGCGCGCAGCACCCTCAGTCCTCCCAGGAGCTTCGTGAGTGGTACTTACAGCACGGGGGTGGGGGGGGTAGCCTTAGCTGCACGTACGTCATCCGCACTGGTCGCCGCAAGGGACAGACGTGCGGGAGGGCGCACACTTCGCAGCGCTGCTTCTCTCGCCTAGATGACGCTTGGCGTGCTCAGTTTCCTGACGCTCCTGAGCTCCCTCAGTGGGCTGATCTCCTCAAGAAGGATATCGATATCTATGCTCTTGATTTTGATGTTATTCTCAAAGCAATGTATGCATTGACTATTAGTGGAGAGGAGGACCAGTACCTGAGTGTTCCGCCTGACCCAGGCATCCGCACGAGTGAGGCTACCGCCCTAGGTGCTTGCGTGTCTGCTGCCCCAGGTACTGGTGAGGCTACTGCTCTAGGTGCGTGTGTGTCCGCCACCCCAGGTGCTACTGAGTCCACTGAGGCACTGCACACCTTCACTCTAGACTCAGGCGCTTCGCGCTGTTTCTTTCGTGACCGCACTGCTCTTGAGCCCCTTGCTCGACCAGTCGCTGTCTCGCTCGCTGACCCCTCTGGGGGTCCGGTTATTGCGACCTCCTCCACCCTCCTTCCTTGTCCTGCTGTCCCGTCGGGCACACTGTCAGGTCTCCACCTCCCCTCGTTCTCTACGAACTTGGTGGCGGGTTGTGCGCTTCAGGATGGGGGTGTTCACCAGTTCACCCCTGCCTACGAGCGTGTGACACACTGCACGTGTGCTCGGACGGGCCGTCACCTGGCTACCTTCACTCGGCAGCCGGGGTCGGACCTGTACACACTGGCCACTGAGTCCCCTCAGGTAGCGGCGTCTGCGTCTGCGTCTGCGTCAGGTCAGCTCTCTGCCCCCTGCTCGTGTCGCTCTCTAGCGCACAAGACTGTCCTCTGGCACCACCGACTTGGTCACCCATCAGTGCAGCGCCTTCGGGGCATGCACGCCCGGTACCTTGTCTCTGGTCTTCCTCGGGTACTCCCTCCCCTCCCACCCTCCCTTGCTCCTCCTTGTCTTCCCTGTGTCGAGGGGCGGCAGCGCGCTGCCCCTCACTCCTCCTCGTTCCCCCCGACGACTGCTCCTTTGCAGACGCTCCACATGGACGTGTGGGGCCCAGCCCGCGTCCGTGGTCAGGGCCAGGAGAGGTACTTCTTGATCGTCGTTGACGACTACTCGCGCTACACCACGGTCTTCCCCTTGCGCACCAAGGGTGAAGTCCCTGATGTTCTGATCCCCTGGATCAGCAGAGCACGTCTTCAGCTGCGAGAGCGTTTTCGCTCGGGGTTTCCTGTTCTGCGCTTGCACTCTGACAGAGGTGGCGAGTTCTCCTCCGACCTCTTGGCAGCCTACTGTGCCGAGCATGGCATTCGCCAGTCGTTCACGCTCCCGGCCTCTCCACAGCAGAATGGGGTTGCTGAGCGCCGCATTGGCTTGGTCATGGAGGTCGCTCGTACCTCCTTAGTCCACGCGGCTGCCCCCCACTTTCTGTGGCCGTTTGCGGTCCGGTACGCTGCGCATCAGCTCAACCTCTGGCCCCGTGTCTCCGCTCCGGAGACCTCGCCCACACTGCTGTGGACGGGGGAGGTTGGCGATGCGTCACGCTTCCGTGTCTGGGGATCCCGAGCTTTTGTTCGCGACACGTCTGCGGACAAGCTCTCCTCCCGCACTGCTCCCTGTGTCTTTCTTGGCTTTGTCCCGGATGCGTCTGGCTGGCAGTTTTACCATCCCGCCTCGCACCGAGTCTTCCCCTCTCAGGACGTCACTTTTGACGAGTCCGTGCCCTTCTACCGCCTCTTCCCCTACCGCACTGCCCCGCTCCCTCCCCCGCCTCTCTTCCTCGCGCCAGGTGCTGCAGTGGTAGACCCCCTTCCCCCTCAGGGTGCCGCTCCCTCAGGTGTCTCTCAGGTAGACCCGGTTGAGCCTGCCGAGGTAGCTGTCGACTCGTGTCCTGCTGGAGGTGCTGAGCCTGAGCGTGCGGAGCCTGAGCGTGCGGAGCCTGAGCGGGCGGAGCCTGGGGGTGCTGAGTCTGGGGGTGCTGATCCTGGGGGTGCTGAGCCTGGGGGTGCTGGGTTTGGGGGTACTGAGCCTGGCGTTGCTGAGTCTAGGGGTACTGCGCCTGGAGTTGCTGAGCCTGGGGGTGCTGAGCCTGGTGGTGTTACAGTTGACTGTGAGGCGCCTGGAGGACCTCCCTCTTCGCAGCAGCTGCGTGAGTGGTACTCACGGTACTGCAGCCTCCGGCGGGGTGAGTCTCGGGCTCGTGGTACTGCTGGAGTTGGTACTCGTGCTTTCCCACCACGGCGGGAGCCGCCCTCTTCCCCTCAGCTTCGAGAGTGGTACGCTCGGCACATCAGTCTCCGTAGTGGAGCTGCTGGTGCTGGGGTCCCCGGAGTTGACGCTGCTGCGAGTACTACGGCCCCTGGTGCTGGAGGTGCTGCTGCTGCTGGCGGTGCTGCTGGAAGTGCTGCTAGTACTGAGGACCCGGGCGTTGGAGCTGCTGTGGGTGCTACGGACCCTGGTGCTGGAGGTGCAGCTGCTACTGGCGGGGCTGCTGGAGGTACTGCTGCTGCTGGCGGTGCTGCTGGAGGTGCTGCTGGAGGTGCTGCGGACCCTGGTGCTGGAGGTGCTGCTGCTTCTGGAGGTGCTGCTGCTGCCGCTGGTGTCTCTGCTGGTTCGAGAGCTGCTGCACGGCCACGACCGTACTTTGTTCCGCTCCTTCAGCAGGTTCTTGGTCAGCCTCCTCCTCCTTGTTCTCCTCTCGCCTTAGAGTGTCCGCCGTCTGTCCGGTCACAGCCACAGTTACCGCCTGCCTCACCACTCCCTGTGCCTGCTCCTTACACTTGTCCAACTGACGGTCTTGCTGAGAGACGTGAGCCTGCGTCACGTCCTGTGTCACCTGCGTCTCGTCGAGCGTCACCTGTTCGAGCTGCTACCACTGGTAGTCGTGTCCCGCGTGAGCGTCCTCCTGCTGTCCCAGGCACGCACCGGATGGCGCTTCGTCAGTCCACTGCTCCGCAGCGTGTTGCTCTCCCGTCGCCTCCTGCGTCCTCTCTTCCTGCTCTTGCTGACCCGGAGTCAGACTCCCTTCGCGCTGCCAGTCCTACTGTCACACGTCTCCTGGCTACGGTTGTCACTGACCCTTCCTTTGAGTCCGCTGCTGCGTCTGCCCTAGTCACTGAGCTTGTCGACTTTGCAGCTGCGTGTCGTCTAGACTACGCAGCGAGTCTTGTTGCTGAGTCTGAGTCTGCCTGTCCTCCGTCCGTTGGGGGTGAGTGTGCTCTTGGCACGGACGTCCTTGAGGACAGGCAGGAGGAGTTTGGTTGCCTTGCCGCTGCTTTGCCCCATCTCGTGTCCATGCTTGTTGCCCCTGAGGGAGACCCGGATGCACCAGACATCCCGACCCCACGCTCTTACGCAGAGGCGATGGCCGGTCCCTACTCCTCTCAGTGGCAGTCAGCCATGGACACAGAGATGGCTTCCTGGAAGTCCACAGGCACCTACGTCGACGAGGTTCCCCCACCTGGGGCGAACATCGTCAGTGGCATGTGGATTTTCAGGGTGAAGCGGCCGCCGGGCTCTCCGCCTGTCTTCAAGGCGCGTTACGTTGCACGAGGCTTCAGTCAGCGAGAGGGAGTTGACTTCTTCCAGACCTTCTCCCCGACCCCGAAGATGACCACTCTTCGGGTTCTGCTACACGTCGCCGCTCAGCGTGACTACGAGCTCCACTCTCTTGACTTCAGCACAGCTTTCTTGCAGGGCAGCCTGCACGAGGAGATCTGGCTGCGCCGCCCACCTGGCTTCACTGGGTCGTTCCCTCGTGGCACCCAGTGGAGCCTCCGGCGGCCAGTCTACGGTCTCCGCCAGGCGCCGCGTGAGTGGCACGACACACTGAGGACTACACTTGCGGCTCTTGGGTTTGCTCCTTCTACTGCTGACCCGTCGCTGTTTCTGCGCACCGACACCTCGCTGCCGCCGTTCTACATCCTCGTGTACGTCGACGACTTGGTCTTTGCCACTGCGGACACTGCCGCACTCGCCCACGTGAAGAGACACACGTGCACAGACCTGGGTGAACTGACAAGCTATCTTGGCTTGCGGATCACCCGGGACAGAGCACGCCGCACCATTACCCTGACTCAGTCACACATGGTGCAGCAGGTCCTTCAGCGCTTCGGCTTCACGTACTCCTCGCCTCAGTCCACTCCTCTGCCTACGGGTCACTCGCTCTCAGCTCTGCCTTCGGATGAGTCCGTAGAGTCGAGTGGTCCGTATCCAGAGCTTGTGGGCTGCCTCATGTACCTGATGACCTGCACTCGACCTGACCTTGCATACCCTCTCAGCATCTTAGCACGCTATGTTGCTCCCGGCCGTCACCGGAAGGAGCACATGGATGCATCTAAGAGGGTGTTGCGCTACTTGTGCAGTACGTCGGGCATGGGGCTAGTGCTTGGAGGGCGAGACCGGCCTGTTCTCACTGGGCACTCAGACGCTTCTTGGGCAGACGACCAGGCTACTCAGCGGTCGTCTCAGGGTTACACCTTCAGTCTTGGCTCTGGCTCTGTCTCTTGGCGTTCTACTCGTTCTTCTTCTGTTCTCAGCTCCAGCTGTGAGGCTGAGATCTACGCCACGGCCATGGCTGCCCAGGAGCTTCGCTGGCTCACCTACCTGCTGACTGACCTTGGAGAGCAGCCTCGTTCTCCTCCAGTGCTGTACGTCGACAACAAGGCAACCATTGCCTTGTGCCAGGAGCACAGACTGGAGCACAGGACGAAGCACATTGCTCTGCGTTACTTTCTAGCTCGAGAGCTACAGCAGCGTGGTCAGCTTCTTCTGCGTTACGTGGCCACTGAGGCCAACACTGCTGATGTGTTCACCAAGGCGCTTCCGCCTGTTGACCATCAGCGTTTTTGCACTCTTCTAGGCCTTGTGCCGACTGTTTCTCACTTACTTACTTCTTGACTTTACCTGTACTGTGATCATTATATATATACCTGCATGTTTGCCTTGTTAGGTTGTGATCATTGTACCTCTTGCTCTATTATAAAACTGCATGTGAACTGGTCTTGTGACCGCTTGCTTGTGCTCGGAATTTGTGTGGAATCCTCGAGATCCACCCTGAGCTTGTTTGCCTTGTTTTGCCTTGACTGGTCTTGTGACCCCTAGGTCTCCCCCACTTTGCCTATGGGGGTGTGTCAAACATTTATATGTTTGTGTGGTTCTAGGCTGTAGTGGGTCACACCATAAGGGGTACACCAGATTAGGGTTTGACATATTTGTACTGTTGTTCCTGCTAGTCACTCCTCATTCTCGTTTCTCATTCTGACATTGGAAGGCCGTGCCCAGGGACTTGATTCAACGGGCTTTCCTCACCTGTGGCATTAGTAACGCCCTGGATGGGTCCCAGGACAAGATCTGCCTGCAACACAGGCGCGACAAGCTTGAGGGCGACGAAATAGACATCGACGACGACATTGCAGCAGATGGCTTTTTCTGCAACAACGTAGAAGAACCAGAGTCGGACTCTGAGGCCGACCCGGATGATCCTACCGCAGCTGATGACTAGATTACGTAGATCTAGAAATTGCTGTAGCCTGTGAGACTCGTAGGTAGATTTAGAATTGTAATTAGAAAAAACTGTAGATAAACTGACTTTGTAGTTAATTAGATGAAAATATAAGTTGTTAATGTGGTTAGTGAAGTTTGTAGAAAAAAAAATATTTAAAAAAGTGGCGGTTATAATGTGTAAGGTACAGGTATGCGGCTATAATCCGTACGACTCTAGGGTATGCGCTTATAATCGAGGAGGGGATATAAGCGCCATATGCCAATTAGAAGCGCCAGGCGCTTATCCTAGGGTGGCGCTTATATCCGGGGGGTGACGGTAGTTGTTGGGTGCAATTTTTTTTTCTACCGTCAACCAGCCGCATGCATCGCATTTTGCATTTTGTGTGTGTGTGTGTGTGTGTGTGTGTGTGTGTGTGTGTGTGTGTGTGGGTGTTTATATTTCCATTTTGTGATGTTCTCTGCGCATTTGTTTTTGCATTTTGTGAGTTTCGTTTCCATTCGTACTTGCATTTTGTGCTTGTGTATTTTCAGCTTTGTTTTCACTGTTTCCATGAAGCGTTCAAGTGAGGCTCACATGATGCGCTTAAATTAGGCTCTGACGAAGTTTCAAATGCGGCTCTTATGAAACTCAAAAGAGTGTCAAACATACATGACATAGTCTGTGTAGGCTGTAGTGGGGTAGACCATATGGGGTACAACACTGCTAGGTTTCCCTACTTGTACCCATCTCCTTGCTAGTTCAGTCATTCCTCTTTCTTCTCATGGTATGGAGCAGGTTCCCTAGTGGGACCGTTTCTTCCTAAGGGCCCACCATCTATTTTTTTTTCCTACCCTGCCCGAAGTGCGCTTCGCGCTCTGACTTGCGGCCCCTTCGCGGCCCCTTAGCGGCCCCTTCGCGGCCCCTTAGCGGCCCCCTTCGTGACCCCTTAGCGGCCCCTTTGCGGCCCCTTTGCTGCCCCTTCGCGGCCCCTTCGCAGCCCCTTAGCGGCCCCCCCTTCGCGGCCCCGTAGCGGCCCCCCCTTCGCGGCCCCGTAGCGGCCCCTTCGCGGTCCCTTAGCGGCCCCTTCCCGGCCCCTTCCCGGCCCCTTCGCGGCCCCTTCGCGGCCCCGTAGCGGCCCCTTTGCGGTCCCTTAGCGGCCCCTTCTAGGCCCCTTCGTGGCCCCTTCACAGCCCCTTAGCGGCCCCTTCGCGGCCCCTTCGCGGCCCCGCCCCGTTGCAAGTAGCAGCCCCGCCCCGTCGCCAGTCGCGGCCCCGCCCCGTCGCCGCCCGGGTGTCGCCCCTGCCTCGTCGCGACGACTCAGCGGGACCCGCGCGTCGCCCCTGCCTCGTCGCGACGCCCCTTCAGGACCCGCGAGGCGCGGCTCCTGCGCGTCCCGACGCCCCAACGGGACCCGGGCGTCGCTCCCGCTCGTCGCGACGCCCCTGCGGGACCCGCGCGGCATCGCCCCTGCCCGCCGCAGCGCCCTGCCCTAACCCGCACCCGACCTTCGGACGGCCGCCCCTGCCCCCGCCCCTTGCAGCAGCTGCCCCTGCAGCAAGCCGCCCCTGGCCCCTGGAGCAACCGCCCCTGCAGCAGCCGCCCCTGGCCCCTGGAGCAGCCGCACCTGCAGCAGCCGCCCCTGGCCACTAGAGCAGCCGCCCCTGCAGCAGCCGCCCCTGGCCCCTGGAGCAGCCGCCCCTTCAGCAGCCGCCCCTGGCCCCTGGAGCAGCCGCCCCTGTAGCAGCCGCCCCTGGCCCCTGGAGCAGCCGCCCCTGTAGGTGCCGCGGAGCCCTTGCCTTGCAGTGGTAGTGGCCTCACCGTTGCCGACGTCGTACGCCTGCCCTTCTCGCCACTGGTGAGCACTGCCATGCCCGTACTGTTGTTAGTGCTGCTCCTGCTGCTACTACTCTTTCTACTGCTACTGCTGCTCCGGGCGTGGCCAGATGCAGCTCCAGCGCCATCCGCGCGAGTCCCTCACGCCCCAACAGCTTCGTGAGTGGTACGCTAGTTGGGGTTGTAGGGGTGGCCGCGCTGCTACTACTGCTACTACTGCTACCGCTGCTACTGCGGCTACTACTGCTACTGCTACTCCTGGCAGTGGCCAGCTGCAGCTCCAGCGACGTTCGCGTGAGTCCCTCCCGCCCCAGTAGCTTCGTGAGTGGTACGCTAGTTGGGGTTGTCAGGGTGGCCGTAGTGGGAGTCGTCCTGGAGTGAGTAGTTCGGGAGCTTCTTGTAGCGGCCAGGTGCAGCTGCAGCGTCGTCCGCGCGAGAGCCTTTCGCCCCAGCAGATTCGCGAGTGGTACGCTCAGAGTAGAGGGTCAGTGAGTAGTGCTCGCTGCTCGTACGTCATTCGCACGGGTGTCCGGACTGGTCAGCCTTGCGGGACTCCTGGTCACACAGAGTCCCGCTGCTTCGCCCGTCTGAGCGACGCTTGGCATACAGAGTTTGGCGACGACGCTGAGCTCCCTTCCTGGCTGGATCTACTTAGGCAGAGGGTAGATATCTTTGCTCTTGACTATGATGCTCTTCTCACTGCAATGTATGCATTGTCTACTAGTGCCGAGGGTGCCTGTCACCTGTGTGTGCCGCCTGGCCCCGGTATCCAGTCTACTGCTCTAGAAGCTGGTGAGGCTGCTGCTCTAGGCGCTCGTGCGTCTCCTGCTCTAGGTGTCGGTGAGGCTGCTGCTCTAGGTGCTAGTGAGTCTCCTGCTCCAGGTGCTGGTGAGTCTGCTCTCTCTAGTGCTGCGCCTGCTGCGGTCTTGCACCCTTGACTCGGGTGCTTCCCGCTCCTTCTTTCGAGACCGCACCACCCTCACGCCGCTTAGTCGGCCGGTTGCAGTCTCCCTGGCAGACCCCTCTGGGGGTCCTGTCCTTGCTCACTATTCCACTGTCCTACCGTGTCCGGCGACCCCGTCTGGCTCCCTGTCAGGTCTATACCTCCCCTCGTTCTCAACAAACTTGGTGAGTGGTGCTGACCTGTAGGATGGAGGGGTTGACCAGTTCACTCCTGCGAGTCAGCGAGTGACCCACTGTACGTGTGCTCGGACGGGCCGACACTTGGCCACGTTTACCCGTCAGCCGGGGCCGATCCTGTACACACTGAGGACCGAGTCTCCTTTGGTTACTGCGTCTGGTGAGGTTGCTGCATCGGGTCAGGTGTCTGCTGCAGCGTCTCGATCTGGTCCTGAGTCTGCCCCCTGCTCGTGTCGTCTCCAATCTCATCAGACTCTCCTCTGGCACCACCGCCTTGGTCACCCCTCCCTGCCTCGTCTCCGAGGCATGGCCTCCCGTGTCCTTGTCTCTGGTCTCCCCAGGTCCCTCCCTCCCCTTCCTCCGGGGCCTGCCCCTACCTGCGTTCCCTGCGTCGAGGGACGGCAGCGCGCCGCTCCTCACTCCTCCGAGTTTCCTCCGACAGAGGCTCCGCTGCAGACTCTCCACATGGACGTGTGGGGCCCCGCCCGCGTCCGTGGACAGGGTCATGAGCGTTACTTCCTGCTAGTGGTTGACGACTACTCGCGTTACACTACAGTCTTCCCCTTGCGCAGCAAGGGTGAGGTCACCGAGGTGTTGATCGATTGGATCCGCGCTGCTCGTCTCCAGCTCAGAGAGAGTTCCGGCTCGGACTTTCCTGTTCTGCGTCTGCACTCCAACAGAGGTGGAGAGTTTTCCTCCGACCTTCTGCGAGCCTTCTGTCGTGCAGAGGGCATCCGCCAGACGTTCACGCTTCTGGCCTCTCCACAGCAAAATGGGATTGCTGAGCGCCGCATTGGCATGGTCATGGACGTCGCTCGTACGTCCATGATCCATGCGGCTGCTCCCCATTTTCTGTGGCCGTTCGTGGTTCAGTACGTGGCGCATCGGATCAAACTTCAGGCCCGGGTCTCCATGCCGGAGACCTCCCTTGCTCTGCAGTGGGCGGGGAAGGTTGGCGATGCGTCTGCGTTCCGTGTCTGGGGATCTTGAGCTTTCGTCCGCGACTTGTCTGCGGACAAGCTGTCCTCCCGTGCTGTTCCTTGCGTCTTCCTTGGCTTCCCCCCTGACGCGCCTGGTTGGCAGTTTTACCACCCCACCTCGCGCCGTGTTCTGTCCTCCCAGGACGTCACGTTTGACGAGTCGGTTCCCTACTACCGTCTCTTCCCCTACCGCACTGCTCTCCTTCCCCCCCCGCCGCTCTTCCTCGCGCCAGGTCCCCCCCCGGTAGACCACCTCCCCCCCCCAAGGTCCTGCTCCCTCAGGTGTGTCCCAGGTAGACTCGGTAGAGCCTGTCGAGGTAGCTGTTGACTGTGGTGCTGCTTGTGGTGCTGAGCCTGCGGGTGCCGGGTCTGGGGGTGCTGAGCCTGAGCCTGCGGAGCCGGGGGGTGCTAAGTCGGGGGTGCTGAGCCTGGGGGTGCTGAGTCTGGGGGTACTGAGCCTGGGGTTGCTGAGTCTGGGGGTGCGGAGCCTGAGGGTGCTGGGCCTATTCGTGGGGAGTCTGGTGGTGCTGGGCCTGGAGGACCGTCCGGTGCTTCGTCCCGACGGGATCCACTCTCTCTACAGGAGCTGCGCGAGTGGTTTGCTAGGCGCTGGCGCCTTGCTGCTGGAGCTGGTGGTGCTTCTGGCGCTGGAGGTTCTGCTGCGGGTGGAGGTCCTTCTGCTGCTGGGGCTGCTGGGGGTTCTGGAGCCACGGGTCGCGGAGGTGCTCGTACTGGAGGTACTAGAGCTGCCGGGCCTGGTGGTGCTACTGAAGCTGGAGCTGCTGGCGGTGCTTCTGGAGTAGGTGTTGCTGGAGGTACTGGAGCTGGAGCTGCTTCGTCTTCTGGTGGTCCTGCTGGAGCTGGAGCTGCTGGCGGTGCTGGAGCTGGGGTGCTGCTGGAGGTGCTGCTGGAGGTGCTGGAGCTGGAGGTGCTGATGGAGCCGGTGCTCTTGTGGGTGCTGGAGTTGGCGCTACTGGAGCAGCTGGTGGAGCTGGTGGAGCTGTTGGAGCTAATGCTGGGGGTGCTGGTGCTATCCCTGCTGGTTCTAGAGGTGCTGCGCGGCCACGACCGTACTTCGTTCCGCTCGTTGAGCAGGTTCTTGGTCTTCTGCCCTTTACTGGTCCTGCTCCTCCCTTAGAGTGTCCACCGCTTGTCCAGTCCGAGTCACAGTTACAGCCCGCCTCCCCACTGCTTGCTCCTTCTCCCTATACTGGTCCTACTGGAGGCCTTGCTGAGCGTCGTAAGCCTGCGTCTCGTCCTGCGTTGCCTGTTCGTCCTGCTCGCACTGGTCGTCGTGTTCCGCGTCAGCGTCCTTCTGCGGTCCCAGGCACGCACCTGATGGCACTGCGTCCTTCCACTGCTCCACTGCGTGTCCCTTTGCTTCTCCTCCAGAGTCCTCTCTTCCTGCTCTTGCTAACCCGAAGTCGGACTCCCTTCGTGCTGCCAGCCCTACTATCACGCGTCTCCTCGCTACTGTTGTCACTGACCCTTCCTTTGAGTCCAGTGGTGGGTCTGCCTTAGTTGCTGAGCTTTGAGTCCACTGCCGCGTCACCATGCTCTGCTCGCTATGGCTACTCACAGCGTCCTCACATTCGATCCAGAGGGCCATCCGATCAAGTTCGATACGTGGCTCGATGTCTTACAGCTGTTCCTACTGAGCGTTTCTTGAGACGTTGTTTCGTTGTTTGACCACACGTCGAGAGCCTCTCTCGCCCCTCCCGACACAGCTGACAATGCGACTCGCTCACAGTGGCTTACCCGTGACGCTGCTGCTTGCCTAGCCATTCGTAACCACCTATCGTTACCGTTAGCGCTCACTTTAGCCAGCACAAGACTGCCAAAGCCCTGTACGACGATGTAGTCGCTCTTTACTCCTCCCCTGCCACTGATGCTCTTGGCCGCCTTATACTGCCCTACCTATTTCCCGAGCTGTCTGCCTTTGCCACTGTGGACGACCTAGTCACCCACCTTCGTACTAGTAGCACTCGCTACCGAGTGAGAGGCAGCAGCAGCAGCGTCCGCGGGAGACCCTTACGCTCCAGGAGCTTCGTGAGTGGTTTGCTCATCGTGGGGCGTCTGGGGGTAGTGTTCGTTGCCAGTACGTCATTCGCACAGGTGACTGTGCTGGTCAGACATGCGGGAAGGTTGGTCACACACAGTCTCGCTGCTTCTCCTGTCTTGACAACGCCTGGCGCACAGAGTGACTGTTACCTGTATATGCCGCCCGACCAAGGTATAGAGGCTGCTGCTCTAGGTGCTAGTGAGTCTGCTCTTCCTAGTACTGCGCCTGCTGAGGCCTTGCACACCTTTATACTTGACTCAGGTGCTTCCCGCTGTTTCTTTCACGATAGTACGACAGTCACACCACTCCCTGCACCTGTTGCAGTCTGTCTGGCTGACCCCTCAGGGGGCCCAGTTCTTGCACGTTCCTCCATTATTCTCCCATGTCTGGCGGTTTTGTCCGGCTCACTTTCAGTTCTTCACCTCCCCTCGCTCTCTACGAACTTGGTGAGCAACGCCGTCCTTCAGGATGCATGGGTTGATACCTGAATTCCTGGAGGACAGCGTCTAGCGATCTGTACGTGCTCCCGGACTGGCCCTCACCTGGCCACGTTCACCCGTCCGCTTGGGTTGATCTTGCAAACATTGACTACTGAGCCTCCTAGGGTAGCTGCATCTGCGTCCGCGTCGGGTCAGCTAGCAACCCCCTATTTGTGTCGCCTCCTGTCGCACCAGACTCTCCTTTGGCACCACTGCACAGGTCACCCCTACCTGCCACGCCTCCGGGGCATGCACTCCCGCCTCCGTCTCTGGTCTTCCCAGGTCTCTGCCTCCCTTCCCGCCCTTGCCCGCCCTGCCCTGACTTCCTTGCTTCGAGGGGCGGCAGCGCGCCGCTCCTCACTCCTCGTTTCCCTCAACGACTGCTCCCCTGCAGACTCTCCACATGGACATATGGGGCCCAGCCCGCGGCCGTGGATAGGGCCGCGAGGGATACTTTCTGCTGGTTGTCGACGACTACACGCGTTACACCACGGTCTTCCTCTTGCGCAGCAAGGGTGAGGTCTCTGATGACTTGACCCCTTGGATCCGCGCAGTCTGTCTTCAGCTCCGCGAGCGGTTCCTTGAGGACCTTCCTGTCCTATGTCTGCACTCTAGTAGAGTTGGCGAGTTATCCCCTCACCTCTTGCGGGACTTCTGTCATGGGGAGGGCATCCTCCACTCGTTCACGCTTCCGCCCTCTCCGCAACAGAATGGGTTTGCTGAGCGCCGCAGTGGCTTAGTCATGGAGGTTGCTCGTACCTCCATGATCCATGCAGCTGCTCCCCATTTTCTGTGGCCATTTGCGGTCCAGTACGCCGCGCATCAGCTCAACCTCTGGCCCCGTGTCTCCTTGCCGGAGACCTCGCCTACACCGTGTTGGACGGGAAAGGTTGGTGATGCGTCGATGTTCCGGGTCTGGGGCTGTCGTGCCTTTGTCCGCGATACCTCCGCGTACAAGCTCTCCTCCTGTGCCATTCCCTGCGTCTTCCTTGGCTTTCCCCCTGACGCGCCTGGCTGGTAGTTTTACCACCCCATCTCGCGCCGTATCCTGCCCTCTTAGGATGTCACATTTGACGAGTCGGTTCCCTTTTACCATCTTTTCCCCTACTGCACTTGCCATCTCCCCCACCCCCCGCTCTTCCTCGCTCTCGGTCCCCCTCCGGTAGACCCCCTCCCCCCTCAGGGTCCTCCTCCCTCAGGTGTTTCTCCGGTAGACCCACTCCCCTTGGCTGAGCCTGTCAAAGTAGCTGCCGACTCTGGTGATGCTGGGGAAGGTACTGCTAGGGGTGCTGCATCTAGGGGTGCTGGGGCTGAGCGTGCGGAGCCTGGGGGTGCTGAGCCTGGGGTTGCTCAGTCTGAGGGTGCGGAGCCTGGGGGTGCTGAGCGTGAGGGTGCGGAGCCTAGGGGTACTGAGTCTGGCGGTGCTGAGCCTGGAGGTATTGTGTCTGCTGGAGGTCCAGCGGGTGCCTCGTCACGGCAAGAGCCTCTCTCTCCACTGGAGCTGCACGAGTGGTTTGCTAGGCGCATCCGTCGGGGGTGATTGTGCTCATAGCATGGACGTCCTTGAGGACAGGTAGGAGGACTTTGAGTGTCTTGCAACTAATGTTCATCATCTCGTGTCCATGCTGCTTGTACCTGAGGGAGACCCGGATGCACCAGACATCCCGAGCCCACGCACTTCTGCAGAAGCGATTACTGGTCCCTACTCCTCTCGGTGGCAGACAGCCATGGACGTAGAGATGGCATCCTGGAAGTCCACAGGCACATACGTCGACGTAGTTCCCCCTCCTGGGGCGAACATAGTTGATGGCATGTGGATTTTCAGGGTGAAGCGGCCACCGGGTTCTCCGCCTGTCTTCAAGACTCGTTATGTTGTACGAGGCTTTAGTCAGCGACATGCAGTTGACTTCTTCTAGACCTTCTCCCCTACCCCGAAGATGACCACTCTTCGGGTGCTGCTGCACGTCGCCGCTTAGCGTGATTACGAGCTTCACTATCTTGACTTCAGCACAACCTTCGTACAGGGCAGCCTGCACGAGGAGATCTGGCTGCGCCGCCTACCTGGCTTCATTGGGTCGTTTCCTATAGGTACCTAGTGGAGCCTCCGGCGGCCAGTCTACGGTCTCCCCTAGGCGCCTCGCGAGTGGCACGACACAATGAGGATGACGCTTGCGGCTCTTGGGTTTGCTCCTTCCACTGCTGGCCCGTCGATGATTCTGCTCACCGACACTTCGTTGCCGCTGTTCTACATCCTCGTGTACGTCGATGGCTTGGTTTTTGCCACTGGTGACACTGAGGCACTGGCCCTAGTGAAGTCCGAGCTGCAGAAGAGACACACGTGCACAGACCTGGGTGAGCTGCGCAGCTATCTTGGCTTGTAGATCATCCGGGACAGAGCACTGCGCACCATCGCCTTAACTCAGGCACACATGGTGCACCAGGTCCTTTAGCGCTTCCGCTTCGAGTACTCCTCGCCACAGTCCAGTCCTCTGCCTACCGGTCACTCGCTCTCAGCTCCACCTTTGAACGAGTCCGTAGAGCCGAGTGGCCCATATCCAGAGCTTGCTGGCTGCCTCATGTACGTGATAACTTGCACTCGACCTGATCTTGCCTACCCTCTTAGCATCCTGGCACGCTACATTGCGCCCGGGAGACACTGACCAGAGCACTCGGAGGCCGCTAAGAGGGTGTTGCGCTACTTGTGCAATACGTCAGGCATGGGGCTCGTGCTTGGAGGAAGGGGTCGAGTTGTTCTCACTAACCACGCAGACACGTCTTGGGTTGACGACTTGGCTACGCCGCGGTCGTCACAGGGTTACACCTTCAGCCTTGGCTCCGGTTCTGTTTCTTGGCAGTCTACCCGCTCGTCTTCTGTTCTCAGTTCCAGTTGTGAGGCTGAGATCTATGCAGGGACCATGGCTACACAGGAGTTACGGTAGCTCATTTACCTGCTGACCGACTTGGGAGAGCGGCCTAGTTCTCCTCCAGTTCTGTACGTAGACAACAAGGCCATGATTGCCTTGTGTAAGGAGCACAGAATGGAGCACAGGACAAAGCACATCGCTCTGCGTTACTTCCTTGCTTGAGATTTGCAGTAGCGTGGTCAGCTTCGTCTTGCTTACGTGGCCACTTGGGCCAACACCGCTCATATATTCACCAAGGCACTTCAGTCTGGTGATCATCAGCATTTTTGTACTGTTTTAGGCCTTGTGCCTACTTTGCTTCACTTGCTCACTTCGTGACTTTGCTTGTACTGTGATGTATATACTTATACCTGCATGCTTACACTTGCTAGGTTGTGATCACTGTACTTCTTGTTCCGACTTATAAAAGTGAATGTGAACTGGCCTTGTGGCCATTTGCTTGTGCTCAAAGTGTGTGGTGACTTCTTGATCCACCCTGAGCTTGCTTTGCTTTTCTCAACTTCCTCTTGTGACCCCTTGTTCTCCCCCACTTTGCCTATGGGGGTGTGTCAAACTATTATGTTGTGTGTGTTATGTAGGCTTAGCCCATATGGGGTACAACCCAATTAGGGTTAGTACTTGTACCACCTTTCAGTTCAATGCATTCATTCTCGCGTAGTCTTCTGACATGACTCACGGTAATGGCAATTTCTTGCCAAAGTCATTTCGCTTTGCGTAATCATTTTGACATAGGTACAAATCAGAACCTCCATTTTTTGAACGGGAAAAAACGTTATATAACTATGAGCTCGCATGAAGACATTGGTGTCAGAAAGAAGAAGTGTTTTCACTAGGAAAGTGGTGGGTACAAATAGGAAAACCCTAAACTTACTGTACCCCATATTAACTACCCCACTACAGCCTAAACAAACTGTAGAGTATAAGTTTGACACACCCCCATAGGCAAAGTGGGGAGAGCAAAGAAGGGGGTCACAAGACCAGTCAAAAGAAGCAAAGCAAGCTCAGGGTGGATCACAACGTCACCACACATTCTGAGCACAAGCAGACGGCCATAAGGCCAGCTCACATGCACAGTTATATAGCACAGAACAAACAGGACAGTGATCAAAACCTAGCAAGTGAAAGCATGCAGGTATAGATATATAGATCACAGTACAAGCAAATTCAAGAAGTGAGCAAGTGAGGCAAGGTAGGCACAAGGCCTAGAACAGTACAGAAACGCTGATGATCACAAGGCGCAAGTGCCTTGGTGAAGATATCAGCAGTGTTGGCCCAAGAGGCCTTGTAAGCAAGACGAAGCTGACCGCACTGCTGCAGCTCTTGAGCAAGAAAGTAGCAAAAGGGCAATGTGCTTCGTTCTGCGCTCCAATCTGTGGTCTTCACACAAGGCCAGCATGGCCTTGTTGCTGACGTACAGAACTGGAGGAGAACGAGGCACCTCTCCCAAGTCGGTCAGCAGGTAGGTGAGCCAGCGTAACTCCTGTGCAGCCATGGCCCCTGCGTAGATCTCAGCCTCACAGCTGGAGCTGAGAACAGAAGACGAGCGGGTAGACCGCCACGAAACAGAACCGGAGCCAAGGTTGAAGGTGTAACACTGTGATGACCGCTGCGTAGCCAAGTCGTCAACCCAAAAGGCGTTTGCGTGACCAGTGAGAACAACTCGAGCCCGTCCTCCAAGCACTAGCCCCATGCCTGATGTACTGCACAGGTAGCGCAACACCGTCTTCGCTGTAGCCATGTGCTTTGGTCGGTGTCTCCCAGGAGCAACATAGCGTGCCAAGATGCTAAGAGGGTATGCCAAGTCAGGTCGAGTGCAGGTTATCAGGTACACGAGGCAGCCAACAAGCTCTGGGTACGGGCCACTCGTCTCTACGGACTCATCCGAAGGCAGAGTTGAGAGCGAGTGGCTAGTAGACAGAGGAGTGGCATGAGGCGAGGAGTACGTGAAGTTGAAGCGCTGAAGGACCTGCTGCACCATGTGTGACTAAGTAAAGGTAATGGTGCGCTGTGCTCTGTCCCGGGTGATCTGCAAGCCAAGATAGTTGCGCAGTTCACCCAGGTCTGTGCACGTGTGTCTCTTCTGCAGCTCGGACTTCACGTGGGCGAGTCCCTCAAAGTCAGCAGTGGCAAAGACCAAGTCGTCGACGTACACGAGGATGTAGAACGGCGGCAGCGAAGTGTCGGTGCGGAGAAACAGCGACGGGTCAGCAGTAGAAGGACCAAACCCAAGAGCCGCAAGCGTAGTCCTCAGTGTGTCGTGCCACTCACGGGGCGCCTGGCGGAGACCGTAGACTGGCCGCCGGAAGCTCGACTGGGTACCAGGAGGAAACGACCGAGTGAAGCCAGGAGGGCGGCGCAGCCAGATCTCCTCGTGCAGGCTGTCCTGTAGGAAAGCAGTGCTGAATTCAAGAGAGTGAAGCTCGTAGTCACGGTGTGCAGCGACGTGTAGCTGAACCCGAAGAGTGGTCATCTTCGGGGTCGGGGAGAAGGTCTGGAAGAAGCCAACTCCCTGTCACTGACTGAAACCTCGAGCAACGTAACACGCCTTGAAGACAGGCGGAGAACCAGGCGGCTGCTTCACCCTGAAAATCCACATGCCACTGACCATGTTCGCCCCAGGAGGGGGAACCTCGTCAACGTAGGTGCCTGTGGACTTCCATGATGCCATCTCTGCGTCCATGGCTAACTGCCACTGAGAGGAGTAGGGACCCTCTATCGCCTCTGCGTAAGAGCGCAGGGTCGGGATGTTTGGTGCATCCGGGTCTCCTTCAGGTGCAATCAGCATGGACACGAGATGAGTTACAGCGGCTGCAAAGCACTCAAAGTCCTCCTGCCTGTCCTCAAGGACGTTCGTGCCAAGAGCACACTCACCCCCGACGGACGGAGGACAGACAGACTTAGATTCAGCAACAAGACTCGCGGCGTAGTCTAGACGACAGTGAGCAGCAAAGTCGACAAGCTCAGCAACTAAGGCAGATGCAGCAATGGACTCAAAGGAAGGGTTAGTAACAACAGTGGCCAGGAGACGCTTGACAATACGACTGGCAGCACGAAGGGAGTCAGAGTCTGTGTCAGCAAGAGCAGGAAGAGAGGACGCAGGAGGAGACAGCAGAGGGACACGTTTTGGAGCAGTAGAAGGATGAAGCGCCATCTGGTGCGTGCCTGGGACAACAGGAGGACGCTGACGCGGAACACGACGACTAGTGCGAGCAGCACGAACAGGCGACGCAGGACGTGACTCAGGCTCACGACGCTCAGTATGACCTGCGGTCGGACCAGTGTAAGGAGAAGGAGCAGGCAGTGAGGACGCAAGCTGTAACAGTGACTTTGACTGGACAGGCGGTGGACACTCTAAGGAAGGGGCAGGACCAGTAGAAGGCGGGAGACCAAGAACCTCCAGTACCTCCTGAAGGAGCAGAACAAAGTACGGCTGCGGCTGCACAGCGCCCCCAGAACCAGCAGAGACATCACCAGCACCCCCAGCGGTGGCTCCAACTCCCGCAGCACCTCCAGCAGCTCCAGTAGCGCCAACTCCTGTACCCCTAGGAGCACCCGCACCAGCAGCACCGTCAGCTCCAGCACCTCCAGTAGGACGAGCGGCAGCGCCTCTAGCTCCATCCCCTGCAGTACCACCAGCCCCAGCACCTCCAGCGGCTCCAGCAGCACCTCTAGCGCCAACCCCAAGGTCGGCAACTACACCAGCACCAGTAGCTCCAGCACCCTCAGCTCCAGCTCGAGGAGCACCCCCAGCTCCCACAGCACCACGGCTGCGGCGACAGTGCTGAGACTACCACTCACGCAGCTGCTGGGACGAGAGAGCGCCCCCAGGCGTAGGACCCCCAGGCTCAGGACCTCCAGGCTCAGCACCCCCAGGCTCCGCACCCCCAGGCTCAGCACCCCCAGGCTCAGCACCCCCAGGCTTCGCACCCCCAGGCTCCGCACCCCCAGTCTCAGCACCCCTAGTCTCAGCACCTCTAGGCTCAGAACCTCGCGCAGGACCAGAGTCGACAGCTACCTCGACAGGCTCGATTGGGTCTACCTGGGACACACCTGAGGGAGCACGATCCTGGGGAGGTAGGGGGTCTACCGAAGCAGCACCTGGCATGAGGAAGAGCGGCGGAGGGGGGAGTGGGGTAGTGCGGTAGGGGAAGAGACGGTAAAAGGGGACCTTACTCGTCAAACGTGAGGCCCTGAGAGGACAGATAACGGCGCGAGGTGGGGTGGTAAAACTGCCAACCAGGCGCGTCAGGGGGGAAGCCAAGGAAGACGCAGGGAATGGCGCGGGAGGAGAGCTTGTCCGCGGACGTATCGCGGACAGAGGCACGAGAACCCCAGACCCGGAAGACGGACGCATCGCCAACCTCTCCCGTCCAACGCTGTGTCGGCGAGGTCTCCGGAACGGAGACACGGGGCCAGAGGTTGAGCTGATGCGCGGCGTACCGTACCGCAAACGGCCACAGAAAAGAGCGACCTCCACGACTAAGCCAATGCGGCGCTCAGCAACCCCATTTTGCTGCAGAGAGGTCGGAAGCGTGAACGTCTGCTCAATGCCCTCCCCCTGACAGAAGGCCCTCAAGAGGCCGGAGGAAAACTCACCACCTCTGTCAGAGTGCAGTCGCACGACGAGAAGGTCCGTGTGAAAGCGCCTCTCTCGCTGGAGACGGGTAGCGCGGATCCATGGGATCAAGACATCAGAGACCTAACCCTTGGTGCGCTTCAGTAGCGCCCGCACCTTTGTCATGAGGGTGCAGTTTGTGTATTCGGCGATGCCCTGCTGCGGATGCGCGTATAGGAGGGAAATGTGGTGCGCAATTCTTTTCTGCGCCAGGTAGTCCTTTAGCTCCTTGCTGCGGAATTCTGCTGCGCCGTCCGATCGCCAAATCTTCAAATTTTCCCCCGATTCTTGCTGCGCGTGCGCCGGCCAAAGGGGGAAGACCTCGTAAGCTCTGCTTCAAAATTGCACGTTTTTTATCCACACATGGAGGGTTCCCGCATCACCGAAGGTGAGTGTGTATTGCTCTTCGTGTTGAAATGAATGAACAGGAATGGATGAACTAACAATGAAAACAGTACAAGTACCTAACCCTAGAATTGTGTACCCCCTATAGGCTAACCCACTGTAGCCTAAACAAGCAGAACATATATAATGTTTGACACACCCCCATAGGCGAATTGGGGAGAACTGGGGCTCACAAGACCAGTCAAGGCAAAGCAAGGCAAAACAAGCTCAGGGTGGATCTCAAGGATACCACACAAATTCCGAGCACAAGCAAGTGGTTACAAGACCAGTTCACATGCAGGTTTATAATAGAACAAGAGGTACAATGATTACAGCCTAGCAAGAGTAAACATGCAGGCATATATATATAGAGATCACAGTACAAGCAAACTCAAGAAGTAAGCAAGTGAGGTCCAGTAGGCACAAGGCCTAGAAGAGTGCAAAAGCGCTGATGGTCACAAGGCTGAAGCGCCTTGGTGAACACATCAGTAGTGTTGGCCTCAGAGGCCACGTAACGCAGACGAAGCTGACCACGCTGCTGCAGCTCTCGAGCAAGGAAGTAGCGCAGAGCAATGTGCTTCGTTCTGTGCTCCAGTCTGTGCTCCTGACACAAGGCAATGGCTGCCTTGTTGTCGACGTACAGCACTGGAGGAGAACGAGGCCGCTCTCCAAGGTCGATCAGCAAGTAGGTGCCTCTCGACACAGGGAAGGCAAGGAGTGGCAGGGGACTGTGGCAGGGGAGGCAGTGACCTGGGGAAACCAGAGCCAATGTATCGCGAGTGCATGCCACGAAGGCGCTGCATCGAAGGGTGACCAAGGCGATGATGCCAGAGGACCGTCCGGTGCGACAAGGTGCGACACGAGCAGGGGGCGAACAATTGACCCGACGCTGTGTCAGAACATTATAGCTTATGCTTTTGTGTAGGCTATAGTGGGGTATCCCATAGGGGGTACAACACAATTAGGGTTAGTACTTGTACCCACTTCATTCATAGTTCATTCATTCTCGTTCTCATTCTCACATGGTATTAGAGCAGGTCCCCTCCAAGGGACTGTTTCTTGGGCCCATCGAAGCGCGCCCCGAGGCGCGCGTTTTTTTTTTTTTTAGCGACCCGTCGTGTCGCCCCCTCCCCCCCAACGGCCCGTCGCGCCGCCTTTCGGTCGCGGCCCCGCCGCCCTACGTCGCGGCCCCGCCGCCCTACCCTTCGACGGCGCCGCCGCCCTAAGTCGCGGCCCCGCCGCCCTACTTCGACGGCCCCGCCGCCCTACGTCGCGGCCCTACCGCCCTACCCTACGTCGCGGCGCCGCCGCCCTACGTCGCGGCCCCGCCGCCCTACTTCGACGGCCCCGCCGCCCTACGTCGCGGCCCTGCCGCCCTACCCTACGTCGCGGCCCCGCCGCCCTACCCTTCGACGACGCCGCCGCCCTACGTCGCGGCCTCGCCGCCCTACTTCGACGGCCCCGCCGCCCTACGTTGCGGCCCCGCTGCCCTACTTTGACGGCCCCGCCGCCCTACGTCGAGGCCCTGCCGCCCTACCCTACTTTGCGGCCCCGCCGCCCTACGTTGCGGCCCCGCCGCCCTACCCTACATCGACGGCCCCGCCGCCCTACTTTGCGGCCCCCCGCCGCCCTGCTCGACGGCCCCGCCGTACTACGTCACGGCCCCGCCGCCCTACTCAGCGGCCCGCCAGACGCCCAACCGCTGGGCCGCCGAGCCGCCCAGCAGCCGACCGCCGAGCCGCCCAGCAGCCGAGCCGTCCAACACCCGAGCTGCCGAGCCGCCGAGCCGCCCAGCAGCCGAGCAGCCGAGCCGCCGAGCCGCCCAGCAGCCGAGCCGCCGCGCAGCCGAGCCGCTGGCCGCTGAGCTGCCCTACTTCCATACCGCCCGTTCTGCCCAGTATGGTGAGCACAAAGCCTTCTTTTTCACTGCGCTGCCCTCACCCTACTGCTTGCACTGTTAGGCGTCTGTCGTCATGGCTACCCCCAGTGTCCTCGCTTTTGACGCTGAGGGTCGGGCCATTGACTTTGAGGTCTGGGTAGATGACCTCCAGCTGTTCTTACAGTGCGATAGGGCAGACGGCCTCTCTCTCTTTGACCTTACCTCTGGCGCTTCCCTTGCCCCTGCTGCTGATGCTGACCCTACTGTTCGCTCCCAGTGGGCTACGCGCGATGCTGCTGCACGTCTTGCTGTGCGTCGCCACCTCCCTACCTCTGAGCGTGCGCACTTTAGTCAGTACAAGAGTGCTCAGACCTTGTACGACGCTGTAGTTGCGCGCTACTCCTCCCCTGCCACTGCTGCACTGAGCCGCCTCATGCTACCGTACCTCTTCCCTGACCTTGCTGGCTTTCCCACAGTTGCTGATCTCATTACGCATCTCCGCACTAGTGACACCCGCTACCGCGCTGCGCTTCCTGCTGACTTTTGCGCCAAGAACCCCCCCCCCATGTACATCACTCTCTACTTTCTAGTCACCCGCCTCCCCGACTCCCTTCGTGTAGTCCGGGACCACTTCCTAGCGGTCTGTCCCACCACTCTCACAGTCGACAGCCTAGAGAAGGCCCTCCTAGCGGCGGAGAAGAGCATCGTCGCTGTAGGAGCCTCTTGAGGTGACCCCCGCGCCCCCATCTTTGAGGGGTGTTCTCCTTCCCCTCTCTTGCCCTCTGTTGCCTCTGCCGATGCGGCCGACCTCGTTGGTCTTGAGTCGGTCGGTGCGGCGTCTGCCCCTAGCGGGAGACGTCGCCCTGGCAAGGGCAAGGGGGGCAAGGGAGCGGGTGGGGCTAGCGGGGGCGGTGGCGGTGGAGGTGGAGGCGGCGGAGGGAGTGGGGGTGGCGGTGGAGGAGGTGGCGGGGGTGGGGGTGCTAGTGGCAGCAGTGGTGGCGGAGGCGGCGTCGGCGGCGGCGGTACTGGCGGCGGTGGCGGAGGTGGAGGAGGTGGAGGAGGAGGTGGTGGAGGTGGTCGGAGTGGCACTTCACAGCGGAGCGGCACTGGGGGTGGTCAGCGCCAGCAGCAGCAGCAGCAGCAGCATCATCGTTCTCGCGACGTCCCCACCCCTCAGCAGCTCCGTGAGTGGTACACGCAGCGTCAGCGTGGTGGGGGACTTGGTCCCTGCACCTACGTCCTTCGCACCGGCGACCGCGCGGGTGAGCAGTGTGGGGGTGCCCACCCCACCCAGCGCTGTTTTGGCCGCCTGACGGACGCTTGGCGTCAGCAGTTTCCGGAGGCCACGGAGATCCCCCGCTGGGGACAGCTGTCTAGGGCTGGCGTGGCTATCTTTGATCTTGACTTCGATGCTATCCTTGCTGCTATGTATGCTGTGACTATTAGTGATGAGGGTGTCTGTTACCGGTGTTTCCCGCTCGACCCGGGCATTGGTACTACTGCGCTAGGTGCTTGTGAGGCTATTGCTCTAGGTGCCAGTGCGTCTGCACTCTCAGGTACTAGTGAGGCTGCGCTCTCAGGTACTACGTCGGCTTCGGCCTCCCTCACCTTCACACTTGACTCAGGGGCTTCTCGCTCCTTCTTTCGAGACCGCACCACACTCACGCCGCTTGGTCGGCCGGTTGCAGTCTCCCTGGCTGACCCCTCTGGGGGTCCTGTCCTCGCTCACTTCTCCACTGTCCTCCCGTGTCCGGCTGCCCCCTCGGGCACCCTGTCGGGTCTGTACCTCCCCTCGTTCTCGACGAACCTGGTGAGTGGTGCTGACCTGCAGGATGCGGGGGTTCACCAGTTTACTCCTGCGAGTCAGCGGGGGACCCACTTCTCGGACGCCCGCACAGGCCGACACCTAGCCACGTTTTCGCGTCGGCCCGCGTTGAGTCTCTACACCCTGACCATTGAGTCTCCTCCAGTCCCTGCGTCTGGCCAGGTAGCTGCGTCGGGTCAGGTGTTTGCTGCTGCGTCCAGGTGTGGTCCTGAGTCTGCCCCCTGCTCGTGTCGCCTCCTGTCTCACGAGACTCTCTTGTGGCACCACCGTCTTAGCCACCCCTCCTTGCCTCGTCTTCGGGGCATGGCTTCCCGTGTCCTTGTCTCTGGTCTCCCCCGGTCTCTCCCTCCCCTTCCTTCGAGGCCAGGACCTTCGTGTGTCCCCTGTGTCGAGGGGCGGCTCCGGGCTGCCCCTCACTCCTCCCAGTTTCCCCCGACAAAGGCTCCTCTGCAGACGCTTCACATGGACGTGTGGGGCCCGGCCCGCGTCCGTGGACAGGGTCACGAGCGCTACTTCCTGCTGGTGGTTGACGACTACTCGCGTTACACCACAGTCTTCCCCTTGCGCAGCAAGGGTGATGTCACTGAGGTGTTGATCGTCTGGATCCGCGCGGCTCGTCTCCAGCTCAGGAGGAGGTTCGGCTCGGACTTTCCTGTTCTGCGTCTGCACTCTGACCGAGGCGGAGAGTTCTCCTCTCGCCTTCTGCGAGCCTACTGTCGTGCACGAGGCATCCGCCAGACCTTCATGCTTCCGGACTCTCTACAGCAAAATGGGATTGCTGAGCGCCGCATTGGCATGGTCATGGACGCTCGTACGTCCATGATGCATGCGGCTGCCCCCCATTTTCTGTGGCCGTTTGCAGTTCGGTACGCGGCGCATCAACTCAACCTTCACCCCAGGGTCTCCCGGCCGGAGACCTCCCCAGCTCTGCTGTGGACGGGGAAGGTGGGCGATGCGTCTGCGTTCCGGGTCTGGGGATCTCGGGCGTTTGTCCGTGACCTGTCTGCGGACAAGCTGTCCCCTCGTGCTGCTCCCTGTGTCTTCCTAGGCTTCCCCCCTGACGCCCCAGGGTGGCAGTTCTACCACCCCTCCTCTCGTCGTGTTTTGTCCTCCCAAGACGTCACGTTCGACGAGTCTGTCCCCTTCTACTGCCTCTTCCCCTACCGCACTCCTTCCCTCCCGCCGCCGCCGCACTTCCTTGTGCCAGGTCCCCCCCCGGTAGACCCCCTTCCCCCTAAGGGTCCTGCCCCTTCAGGTGTGTCCCAGGTCGATGCAGTCGAGCCGGTCGAGGTTGCTGGTGACTCAGGTACTGCTGGGGGTGCTGAGCCTGGGGGTGCTGACTCTGGGGGTGCTGAGTATGGGGGTGCTGAGCCTGGGGGTGCTGAGCCTGGGGGTGCTGAGCCTGGGGGTGCTGCCTCTGGGGGTGCTGAGCCTGGGGGTGCTGACTCTGAGGGTGCTGCGCGCGTGGGTGCTGAGCCTGGGGGTGCTGAGCCTGGGGGTGCTGCGTCTGGAGCTGCTGAGCCTGGAGGTGTGGAGCCGGCGGCCACTCGACCTCCCCTTGTGGCGTCTGGCGGTATTGGGCCTGGAGGTTCTCCGGGTGTTTCGTCTCGGCGGGAGCCACTGTCTCCACAGGAGCTGCGTGAGTGGTTTGCTCGCCGCTAGAGGCGTACTGCTGGAGCTGGCGCTTCTTCGGCTGCTGAGGGTGCTGGTGCCGCCGGTCCCGGAGCTGCTTGGCGTGCGGGTCCGCCTGGAGCTGGAGCTGCTGAGGGTGTTGGTTCTGAGACTACTACTGTACGTCCTGGAGGTGGTCGTGCTGCGGGTGCTGCTGGCGCTGCTGGAGGTCCTACCGCTGGAGGTGCTGTTGGCGCTGGTGCTGCCGGAGGTGCTGAGGGTGCTGGTGCTGTCCCTGCTGTGTCTGGTGCCGCCGCGCGGCCTCGGTCGTACTTCGTTCCGCTCCTTCAGCAGGTTCTTGGTCTTCCTCCTCTCTTAGAGGGTCCACCGCCTGTCCAGTCGCAGTCACAGTTACCGCCGGCCTCCCCACTGCCTTCTCCCTCTCCCTATACTGGTCCTACTGGAGCTCTTGCTGAGCGTCGTGAGCCTGCGTCTCGTCCTGCGTCGCCTGTTCGAGCTGCTCGCACTAGTGATCGCAGTTCGCGTCAGCGTCCTCCTCCTGTCCTTGGCACGCACCGGGTGTCTCTGCGTCCGTCCACTGCTCCTCTGCGTGCCCCTTTGCCCTCTACTCCTGAGTCCTCTCTTCCTGCGCTTGCCGACCCTGAGTCGGACTCTCTTCGTGCTGCCAGTCCTACTGTCACGCGTCTCCTTGCTACTGTCGTCACTGACCCCTCCTTTGAGTCCACTGCTGCGTCTGCTCTTGTTGGTGAGCTCTTCGACTTTGCTGCTCGCTGTCGTCTAGACTACGCTGCTAGTCTTGTTGCTGAGTCTGCGTCTGTCTGTCCTCCATCCTTCGGGGGTGAGTGTGCTCTTGGCACGGACGTCCTTGAGGACAGGCAGGAGGAGTTTCAGTGTCTGGCTGCTGCTTCACCTCATCTCGCGTCTGTACTGCTTGCCCCTGAGGGAGACCCGGATGCACTAGACATCCCCACTCCGCGCTCTTACGCGAAGGCCGTAGAGGGTCCCTACTCCTCTCAGTGGCAGGCAGCTATGGATGCAGAGATGGCTTCCTGGAAGTCCACAGGCACCTACGTTGACGCGGTTCCCCCTCCTGGGGCGAACATCGTCAGTGGGATGTGGATCTTCAGGGTGAAGCGGCCGCCGGGCTCTCCACCTGTCGTCAAGGCGCGGTACGTGGCTCGTGGCTTCAGTCAGCGGCAGGGAGTTGACTACTTTCAGACCTTCTCTCCCACCCCGAAGATGACCACTCTTTGGGTGCTGCTGCACATAGCCGCTCAGCGCGACTACGAGCTCCACTCTCTTGACTTCAGCACTGCTTTCTTGCAGGGTAGCCTGCACGAGGAGATCTGGCTGCGCCGTCCACCTAGCTTCACTGGGACTTTCCCTCCTGGCACCCAGTGGAGCCTCCGACGGCCAGTCTACGGTCTCCGCCAGGCACCGCGTGAGTGGCACGACACACTGAGGACTACGCTTGCGGCTCTTGGGTTTGCTCCTTCTACTGCTGACCCGTCGCTGTTTCTGCGCACCGACACTTCTCTGCCGCCGTTCTACATCCTCGTGTACGTCGACGACTTGGTCTTTGCCACAGCGGACACTGCTGGACTCGCCTACGTGAAGTCCGAGCTGCTGAAGAGACACACGTGCACAGACCTGGGTGAACTGCGCAGCTACCTTGGCTTGCAGATCACTCGGGACAGAGCACGCCGCACCATTACCTTGACTCAGTCACACATGGTGCAGCAGGTCCTTCAGCGCTTCGGCTTCACGTACTCCTCGCCTCAGGCCACTCCTCTGTCTACTCGCCACTCGCTCTCAGCTCTGCCTTCGGATGAGTCCGTAGAGTCGAGTGGCCCGTACCCAGAGCTTGTTGGCTGCCTCATGTACCTAATGACCTGCACACGACCTGACCTTGCATACCCTCTTAGCATTCTCGCACGCTATGTTGCTCCTGGAAGACACCGACCAGAGCACATGGCTACAGCGAAGAGGGTGTTGCGCTACTTGTGCAGTACGTCGGGCATGGGGCTAGTGCTTGGAGGGCGGAGTCCAGTGGTCCTCACTGGGCACGCGGACGCTTCTTGGGCTGACGACCAGGCTACGGAGCGGTCGTCGCAGGGTTACACCTTCAGTCTTGGTTCCGGCTCTGTTTCGTGGCGGGCTACTCGCTCGTCTTCTGTTCTCGGCTCCAGTTGTGAGGCTGAGATCTACGCTGGGGCCATGGCTGCTCAGGAGCTTCGCTGGCTCACCTACCTGCTGACTGACCTTGGAGAGCCGCCTCGTTCTCCTCCAGTGCTGTACTTAGACAACAAGGCCATGCTGGCCTTGTGTCAAGAGCAGCGCCTGGAGCACAGAACGAAGCACATTGCTCTCCGCTACTTTCTTGCTCGTGAGCTGCAGCAGCGTGGTCAGTTGCGACTTGCGTACGTGGCCTCTGAGGCCAACACTGCTGATGTTTTCACCAAGGCACTTCCGCCTTGTGATCATCAGCGTTTCTGCACTCAGCTGGGACTTGTCCCAGTCTTGCCTCACTTGCTCACTTCTTCACCTTACTTGTACTCTTGCATATATATATACTTGCTCTTGCTTGTTTAGACTTATATATATATGTCTCCTCCTACATGTGAATTGGCCTTGTGGCCTTGACCTTGTGCTCAGACTGTGTGGTGACGTTGTGATCCACCCTGAGCTTGCTTTGCTTTGCTTTGCTTGACTGGTCTTGTGACCCCTTGTTCTCCCCCACTTTGCCTATGGGGGTGTGTCAGAACATTATAGCTTATGCTTTTGTGTAGGCTATAGTGGGGTATCCCATAGGGGGTACAACACAATTAGGGTTAGTACTTGTACCCACTTCATTCATAGTTCATTCATTCTCGTTCTCATTCTCACACGCTGACGCAGACGCAGCTACCTGAGGGGACTCAGTGGTCAGTGTGTACACATTCGACCCCGGCTGCCGAGTGAAGGTAGCCAGGTGACGACCCCTCTGAGCACACGTGCAGTGTGTCACACGCTCGTAGGCAGGGGTGAGCGGGTGAACACCCGCGTCCTGGAGCGCGGACCCCGCCACCAAGTTCGTAGAGAACGAGGGGAGGTAAAGACCCGACAGTGTGCCGGATGGGACAGCAGGACAAGGGAGGGCAGTAGTAGAGGTCGCAAGGACCGGACCCCCAGAGGGGTCAGCCAGGGAGACAGCAACAGGCCTGGGGAGCTGCGCTAGAGCAGTGCGGTCCCGAAAGAAACAACGAGAAGCACCTGAGTCCAGCGTGAAGGTGTGCAGTGCCGCAATAGACGCAGTACCTGAAGGCGCAACGCACGAGCACCTGAAGCAGCAAACTCTCCAGCACCTAGAGCAAAAGCCTCACCAGGACCTGGGGCAGCAGACGCACTAGCGCCTAGAGCGGCAGCCTCACTGGACGCAATGCCCGGGTCGGGCGGGACACGCAGGTAAGAGTCACCCTCAACACTAGTAGACAATGCATACATAGCACCAAGGATAACATCAAAGTCAAGAGCAAAGATATCAATGTTATTTTTAAGCAGATCAGCCCTGCGGGGCAGCTCAGAGGCGTCAGGGAATTGTGCACGCCAGGCGTCGTCGAGACGGTAGAAGCAGCGCTGCTGCGTGTGGGGCCGCCCACACGTTTGACCAGCGCGGTCACCTGTGCGGATGACATACGGGCAGGTACCTCCACCCCCAGACCCCCCATGCTGAGAGTACCACTCACGAAGCTGCTGGGGCGTCGGGGTCTCTCCTAGACGCTGCTGTTGGCGCTGGACACCACCCGAACCTCCACGCTGCACTGGTCCACCCCGACCACCACCCCAGCCGCCGCCACCACGCCCACTGCCACCACCGCCACCGCCTCCACCCCTGCCTCCTCCACCACCACAGCCGCCACCACCCCCGCCGCTGCCACTGACCCCCCCAACCCCGCCACCACCTCCACCACCGCCACCACCCCCACCGCCCCCACCGCCTCTACCTCCACCTCCCCCACTGTCACCGCCACCACCCTTGCCCCTCTTGCCCCTGCCGCCCTTGCGCCTCCCACTAGGAGCAGACGCAGCCCCGACTTCCTCAGCACCAAGGTAGTCGACATCGGCAACAGAGGCGACCGAGGGGAGAAGGGGGGGAGGGGAACACCCGTCAAAGAAGGGCGTGCGGGGGTCGCCACGAGAGGCACCTACATCGACTATGCTAGCCTCAGCTGCAAGCAGGTGCTTCTCGAGCAGGTCAACGGTGAGCTCCGTGGGGCAGAGGGCGAGAAAGTGGTCCCTGACTGCGCGAAGAGAGTCAGGGAGACGGGTGACTAGGTGGTAGAGAACGAGGTACATCGGGGGAGGATTCTTGGCGAGAAACTCAGCAGAAAGGGCGGCTCGGTAGCGACTGTCACTAGTGCGGAGGTGAGTAATGAGGTCAGTGACTATGGGAAAGGCGGCCAGATCGGGGAAAAGATAGGGCAGCGAGAGACAGCCGATCGTAGCAGAGGCACGCGAGGAGTAGCACGCTACTACAGCATCATACACTGCCTTAGCAGTCTTGTGCTGGCCAAAATGCCCGCGCTCATCTTGCGGTAGGTGGCTGCAAATGGCTAGGCGAGCGTGAGCGTCACGAGTCTGCCACTGGGAGCGAGTAGTACTGTCAGCAGTCTTAGCAGGAGCGGGAGCGGCGCCGGACGCGTGATCGTACAGTGAGATATCGTCCTTAGCAGTGATTTGTAGGAACAGGTGCAGGCCGTCGAGCCAAGCGTGAAACTCAACCGGGCGGCCCTCAGCATCGAAAGAGAGAATGGTGGGAGTAGCCATGGTGGTTGAAGTAGCAGTAGCAGCAGTAGCAGTAGCAGCAGTAGCAGTAACACCAGTAGCAGTAGCACCTGTATTAGTAAGAACAGCTGTAACCGCAGGAACAGAAGCAGTAGTCGCTGCAGGTGGGGCGGCGCGGCTCGGTAAGGGCGGCGCGACTCAAGCAGGACGGCGCGGCGCGGCTCGGGTAGGCAGGGCGGCGCGACGGCGGGCCTATGCACGGTCCGCGGCGGCACCTAGGGTGCGGCTGCGCGCGGGCCGCGGCTGCGTTCGTGCGGCGGCTAAGCGCGAGCTGCAGCAGCCGACGCGCGATCGCCGCTGCGCGCGGGCTGCGACCTGTGGGCGGGCGGCGGTGGGTCGAGCGTCGGCCTATGGGCGAGCGGGGCCTACGCGCGACGGCCTACAGGTGCGCGCTAGAAAAAACGGGCCGCGCTCTGGAGGCTAGCGGGCTGCTCGCGCTAAAAACGGGGGGCCGCCCTCGAGCGGCTAGCGGGCTGCAAACGAGCAGCGTGAGAGAGAGGGCGTGCGAGGGCGCACTAGCAGAGAGGCGCACGAGGGCGCTAAGACGGTGGGGCGCACGAGGACGCTTCTAGCGGAACGGTGGTGTCAGAATCAGAAACGAGAATGAATGACTAGAATGAGTGTTGGGTACAAATAGGTCAAACCTAACCCTAGAAATGTGTACCCACTATAGGCTAACCCACTGTAGCCTAAACAAGCACATCATACAATGTTTGACACACCCCCATAGGCAAAGTGGGGGAGAACAAGGGGTCACAAGACCAGTCAAAGCAAAACAAAGCTCAGGGTGGATCTCAAGGATACCACACAAGTTCCGAGCACAAGCAAGCGGTCACAAGACCAGTTCACATGCAGATTTATAAAAGAACAAGAGATACAGTAATCACAACCTAGCAAGAGTAAGCATGCAGGTATATATATATAGAGATCACTGTACAAGCAAAGTCAAGAAGTGAGCAAATGAGGGACAGTAGGCACGAGGCCTAGAACAGTACAGAAGCGCTGATGGTCACAAGGCTGAAGCGCCTTGGTGAACACGTCAGCAGTGTTGGCCCGAGTGGCCACGTAACGCAGACAAAGCTGACCTCGCTGCTGCAGCTCTCGAGCAAGAAAGTAGCGCAGAACAATGTGCTTCGTCCTGTGCTCCAGTATGTGCTCCCCACACAAGGCAATGGTGGCCTTGTTGTCGACGTACAGCACTGGAGGAGAACAAGGCTGCTCTCCAAGGTCAGTCAGCAGGTAGGTGAGCCAGCGAAGCTCCTGGGCAGCCATGGCCGTGGCGTAGATCTCAGCCTCACAGCTGGAGCTGAGAACAGAAGAAGAGCGAGTAGAACGCCAAGAGACAGAGCCAGAGCCAAGACTGAAGGTGTAACCCTGGGACGACCGCTGAGTAGCCTGGTCGTCTGCCCAGGAAGCGTCTGAGTGCCCAGTGAGAACAGGCCGGTCTCGCCCTCCAAGCACTAGCCCCATGCCCGACGTACTGCACAAGTAGCGCAACACCCTCTTAGCTGCATCCATGTGCTCCTTCCGGTGACGGCCGGGAGCGACATAGCGTGCTAAGATGCTGAGAGGGTATGCAAGGTCAGGTCGAGTGCAGGTCATCAGGTACATGAGGCAGCCCACAAGCTCTGGATACGGACCACTCGGCTCTACGGACTCATCCGAAGGCAGAGCTGAGAGCGAGTGTCCCGTAGGCAGAGGAGTGGACTGAGGCGAGGAGTACGTGAACCCGAAGCGCTGAAGGACCTGCTGCACCATGTGTGACTGAGTCAAGGTGATGGTGCGCCGTGCTCTGTCCCGGGTGATCCGCAAGCCAAGATAGCTTGTCAGTTCACCCAGGTCTGTGCACGTGTGTCTCTTCTGCAGCTCGGACTTCACGTGAGCGAGACCAACTGTGTCAGAAGTGGCAAAGACCAAGTCGTCGACGTACACAAGGATGTAGAACGCCGGCAGCGAGGGGTCGGTGCGTAGAAACAGCGACGGGTCAGCAGTAGAAGGAGCGAACCCAAGAGCCGCAAGTGTAGTCCTCAGTGTGTCGTGCCACTCACGTGGCGCCTGGCGGAGACCGTAGACTGGCCGCCGGAGGCTCCACTGGGTACCAGGAGGGAACGACCCAGTGAAGCCAGGTGGGCGGCGCAGCCAGATCTCCTCGTGCAGGCTGCCCTGCAAGAAAGCTGTGCTGAAGTCTAGAGAGTGGAGCTCGTAGTCACGCTGAGCGGCGACGTGTAGCAGAACCCGAAGAGTGGTCATCTTCGGGGTCGGGGAGAAGGTCTGGAAGAAGTCAACTCCCTCTCGCTGACTGAAGCCTCGTGCAACGTAACGCGCCTTGAAGACAGGCGGAGAGCCCGGCGGCCGCTTCACCCTGAAAATCCACATGCCACTGACGATGTTCGCCCCAGGTGGGGGAACCTCGTCAACGTAGGTGCCAGTGGACTTCCAGGAAGCCATCTCTGTGTCCATGGCTGACTGCCACTGAGAGGAGTAGGGACCGGCCATCGCCTCTGCGTAAGAGCGTGGGGTCGGGATGTCTGGTGCATCCGGGTCTCCCTCAGGGGCAACGAGCATGGACACGAGATGGGGCAAAGCAGCGGCAAGGCAACCAACCTCCTCCTGCCTGTCCTCAAGAACGTCCGTGCCAAGAGCACACTCACCCCCGACGGACGGAGGACAAACAGACTCAGACTCAGCAACAAGACTCGCAGCATAGTCTAGACGACACGCAGCTGCAAAGTCGACAAGCTCAGTGACTAAGGCAGACGCAGCAGCGGACTCAAAGGAAGGGTCAGTGACAACCGTAGCGAGGAGACGTGTGACAGTAGGACTGGCAGCGCGAAGGGTGTCTGACTCCGGGTCAGCAAGCGCAGGAAGAGAGGACGCAGGAGGCGACGGGAGAGTGACACGCTGCGGAGCAGTGGACTGACGAAGCGCCATCTGGTGAGTGCCTGGGACAGCAGGAGGACGCTGACGCTGGACACGACTAGCAGTGGTAGCAACACGAACAGGCGACGCTCGACGAGACGCAGGGGACACAGGACGTGAAGCAGGCTCACGTCTCTCAGCTAGACCTCCAGTCGGACCAGTGTACGGAGTAGGCACAGGGAGTGAGGAGGCAGTCGGTAACTGTGGCTGTGACTGGACAGACGGAGGACACTCTAAGGCGAGAGGAGGACACTGACTAAGAACCTGCTGAAGGAGCGGAACGAAGTACGGCTGTGGCCGTGCAGCAACTCTCGAACCAGCAGAAGCTCCAGCGGCAGGGTCCTCAGCACCAGCAAAAGCTCCACCCTCCGGGTCCTCCACTCCAGCAGCAGCAGCAGCAGCAGCACCTCCAGTAGCAGCACCACCAGCAGCAGCAGTACCTCCAGCACCAGGGTCCTCAGTACGAGCAGCACCTCCAACAGCACCTCCAGCAGCAGCAACACCTCCAGCACCAGGGTCCGCAGCACCCGCAGCAGCGTCAACTCCGGGGACCCCAGCACCAGCAGCTCCACTCCGGAGACTGATGTGCCGAGCGTACCACTCTCGAAGCTGTGGGGAAGAGGGCGGCTCCCGCCGTGGTGGGGAAACACGAGTACCAACTCCAGTAGCACCACGAGCCCGAGACGCACCCCGCCGGAGGCTGCAGTACCGTGAGTACCACTCACGGAGCTGCTGCGAAGAGGGAGGTCCTCCAGGCGCCTCACAGTCAACTGCAACACAACCAGGCTCAGTACCCCCAGACTCAGCAACGCCAGGCTGAGTACCCTCAGACACAGCACCCCCAGGCTCAGCACCCCCAGTCTCAGTACCTCCAGACTCAGCACCCCCAGGCTCAGCACCCCCAGTCTCAACACCCCCAGGCTCAGCACCCCCAGGCTCCGCCCGCTCAGGCTCCGCACGCTCAGGCTCAGCACCTCTAGCAGGACGCGAGTCGAGAGCTACCTCGGCAGGCTCAACCGGGTCTACCTGAGAGACACCTGAGGGAGCGGCACCCTGAGGGGGGAGGGGGTCTACCACTGCAGCACCTGGCGCGAGGAAGAGAGGCGGGGGAGGGATCGGGGCAGTGCGGTAGGGGAAGAGGCGGTAGAAGGGCACGGACTCGTCAAAAGTGACGTCCTGAGAGGGGAAGACGCGATGCGAGGCGGGTTGGTAAAACTGCCAGCCAGACGCATCCGGGGCAAAGCCAAGAAAGACACAGGGAGCAGTGCGGGAGGAGAGCTTGTCCGCAGACGTGTCGCGAACAAAAGCTCGGGATCCCCAGACACGGAAGCGTGACGCATCGCCAACCTCCCCCGTCCACAGCAGTGTGGGCGAGGTCTCCGGAGCGGAGACACGGGGCCAGAGGTTGAGCTGATGCGCAGCGTACCGGACCGCAAACGGCCACAGAAAGTGGGGGGCAGCCGCGTGGACTAAGGAGGTACGAGCGACCTCCATGACCAAGCCAATGCGGCGCTCAGCAACCCCATTCTGCTGTGGAGAGGCCGGAAGCGTGAACGACTGGCGAATGCCGTGCTCAGCACAGTAGGCTGCCAAGAGGTCGGAGGAGAACTCGCCACCTCTGTCAGAGTGCAAGCGCAGGACAGGAAACTCCGAGCGAAAACGCTCTCGCAGCTCAAGACGTGCTCTGCTGATCCAAGGGATCAGGACATCAGGGACTTCACCCTTGCTGCGCAAGGGGAAGACAGTGGTGTAGCGCGAGTAGTCGTCAACGACGATCAAGAAGTACCTCTCCTGGCCCTGACCACGGACGCGGGCTGGGCCCCACACGTCCATGTGGAGCGTCTGCAAAGGAGCAGTCGTCGGGGGGAACGAGGAGGAGTGAGGGGCAGCGCGCTGCCGCCCCTCGACACAGGGAAGACAAGGAGGAGCAAGGGAGGGTGGGAGGGGAGGGAGTACCCGAGGAAGACCAGAGACAAGGTACCGGGCGTGCATGCCCCGAAGGCGTTGCACTGACGGGTGACCAAGTCGGTGGTGCCAGAGGACAGTCTTGTGCGCTAGAGAGCGACACGAGCAGGGGGCAGACAGCTGACCTGACGCAGACGCAGACGCAGACGCCGCTACCTGAGGGGACTCAGTGGTCAGTGTGTACAGGTCCGACCCCGGCTGCCGAGTGAAGGTAGCCAGGTGACGGCCCGTCCGAGCACACGTGCAGTGTGTCACGCGCTCGTAGGCAGGGGTGAACTGGTGAACACCCCCATCCTGAAGCGCACAACCCGCCACCAAGTTCGTAGAGAACGAGGGGAGATGAAGACCTGACAGTGTGCCCGAAGGGACAGCAGGACAAGGAAGGAGGGTGGAGGAGGTCGCAATAACCGGACCCCCAGAGGGGTCAGCGAGCGAGACAGCGACTGGTCGAGCAAGGGGCTCAAGAGCAGTGCGGTCACGAAAGAAACAGCGCGAAGCGCCTGAGTCTAGAGTGAATGTGTGCAGTGCCTCAGTGGACTCAGTAGTACCTGGGGTGGCGGACACACAAGCACCTAGAGCAGTAGCCTCACCAGTACCTGGGGTAGCAGACACGCAAGCACCTAGGGCGGCAGCCTCACTCGTGCGGATGCCTGGGTCAGGCGGAACACTCATGTACTGGTCCTCCTCTCCACTAATAGTCAATGCATACATTGCTTTGAGAATAACATCAAAATCAAGAGCATAGATATCGATATCCTTCTTGAGGAGATCAGCCCACTGAGGGAGCTCAGGAGCGTCAGGAAACTGAGCACGCCAAGCATCATCTAGGCGAGAGAAGCAGCGCTGCGCAGTGTGCGCCCTCCCGCACGTCTGTCCCTTGCGGCGACCAGTGCGGATGACGTACGTGCAGCTAAGGCTACCCCCCCCCACCCCCGTGCTGTAAGTACCACTCACGAAGCTCCTGGGAGGACTGAGGGTGCTGCGCACTCTGGCCAGTGCCAGAGCCTCCACGACCACCACCGCCGCCTCCACCACGACCACCACCGCCCCTGCCGCCGCCACGTCCACTGCCGCCACCACCACCGCCCCCACCCCGGCCACCGCCGCCGCCGCTGCCTCCACCACCCCCACCGCTGCCACTAGCCCCTCCAGCCCCGCCACCGCCCCCGCCGCTGCCACCACCCCCACCACCGCCTCCCCCGCCGTCACCCCCACCGCCCTTGCCTCCCCTGCCCTTGCCGCTGCGGCGCCCGCTGGGAGCGGACGCAGAGCCGACCTGCTCAGCACCAAGAAGGTCGACAGCAGCAGCAGAGGCGACAGAGGGGAGGAGGGGGGAGGGGGAACACCCCTCGAAGAAAGGGGTGCGGGGGTCGCCACGAGAGGCACCTACAGCTACAATACTCTTCTCAGCTGCAAGTAGTTCCTTCTCTAGGGCGGCAATGGTGAGCTCAGTGGGGCAGCGAGCTAGAAAGTGGTCCCTGACTGTACGCAGAGTGTCAGGGAGGCGGGTGACTAGGTGGTAGAGAGTGAGCCAGAGCGGGGGAGGGTTGGAGGCAAGAAACTCAGCGGGCATGGCTGCACGGAAGCGGGCATCACTAGTACGGAGGTGAGTGATGAGGTCAGCGACTGTCTGGAAAGCGGACAGGTCGGGGAACAGGTAGGGAAGGGAGAGACGGCCTAGTGCAGCTGAGGCCGGGGAGGAGTAGCGCGCAACTACAGCAGTGTACAGGGCCTGCGCAGTCTGATGCTGGCCGAAGTGCTCACGCTCATCGACTGGCAGGGAGTTGCGAATGGCAAAGCGGGCGTGGGCATCGCGAGTCTGCCACTGCGAGCGAGCAGTAGCGGTAGCAGTAGTAGCAGGAGCAGGGACTGTGCCTAGTGCGTGATCGTACAGCGAGATATCCTCTCTGGCAGTGAGCTGGAGGAACAGGTGCAGATCATCGAGCCAGGTATCAAACTTAATCGGGCGGCCCTCAGTATCGAACGAGAGAACTGTAGGGCTAGCCATAGCTGAAGCAGTAGCAGTGGCAGCAGTAGTAGTAGCAGGAGTAGCAGTAGCAGCAGTGGTAGTAGCAGTAGAGCGGCGCGGCTCGGCTAGGGCGGCGCGGCTCGGCTTGGGCGGCGCGGCTCGGCCGGGTCGCGCGGCTCGGTCGGGTCGCGCGGTTCGGCTCGGTCCTAGAGGGGCGAGCGCGGGGCCGGGTGGGGCTGCTAAGTGAGAGCGCGGGGCCGTCCAGGGCGAGGGCGAGGCCGTGAGAGGCTAGCGCGGGGCCGACGGGGGCCTTAGGGGGCTAGCGCGGGGCCGACGGGGGCCTTAGGAGGCTAGCGAGGGGCTAGCGCGGGGCCGACGGGGCGCGGCTAGCGGAAACGGTGGGCCCTATCGTTTCGGTCCTAGGTGGAACCTAGGCTCTGATACCATGTCAGAATCAGAAACGAGAATGAATGACTAGAATGAGTGTTGGGTACAAATAGGTCAAACCTAACCCTAGAAATGTGTACCCACTATAGGCTAACCCACTGTAGCCTAAACAAGCACATCATACAATGTTTGACAGGTGGGCCCTTAGGTAAGCGGTCCTAGGTTCCTAACCTAGGCTCGTAATACCATGTCAGAAAGAAGAAGTGTTTTCACTAGGAAAGTGGTGGGTACAAATAGGAAAACCCTAAACTTACAGTACCCCATATTAACTACCCCACTACAGCCTAAACAAAGTGTAGAGTATAAGTTTGACAATTGGAGCTACATTGGAGCCACACGCGAGTCTGATGAGTGCACACATTTGAGTTAGCAGGGGCAACTGTTACAAATAGAAATTGAAGACAGTTTTTAACAACAGGAGGACATAGCCAAATGTTCAAGGAATTGAACAACCGTTTTCGAATATAGCTTGGCTCCTGCCTATGCGTAGAATTTATATAAATGTGTTCCTTGTACCTGTCAAAATTAACCCAATTCATTCACTTTTTTTTTTAAGCTTGAATTGTACTACTTCATATTGACGAGATGAGAAATATTACCCTGGTGCTGCCGAAATTCTTTTCGACCAGTTTGCTCGTCCTACAAGCTAAGCAAGGCATAACTACTCACTTGCTATTTTTTACGCCCTTGACTAGGAGGTGACAAGCTGTCACGCCGGAAGGGTTGCAAGAGATGTTAAGTGTTGCCAAGTTAAGTTTGTAGTTCAAGTTTAATCGATTTCGCTTAATGTTATAGCAGTTAACAATAGTCCTCTTAAAACCATCTCCGGCCTTCTTTGCGACCACCTGCAATTTGACATAAGAAATAAAAAAAAAGCAAAACATAAAAATAAAAAATAAAACTCATCGATGGCATCATACACCCTCTTGCTATTTGTGAGCTGAGAGAGAGGTACAGGGTAGAAAAGGGGGAGGAAAGAGTTCGGGAGGAAGGTTGGTGTGATGGCGTCATACACCCTATTTCTGCCTGTCTTGCTGCCCCTTGAGTTGAAAGAGGGGTACTGGGGAGGAAAGAGGAGGAAAGTGCATGAGAGGAAGACTTGCGTGATAATGCCATACGTCCTCTTGCTGCCCTTTAGCTGAAATACGGGTACAGAGGGGGAAAGCGGGGTGGAAAGAGTATAGGAGGAAGGTTGCCGTGATGGTGTCATATCCCTTTTTGCTGCCTGTAAGGGTACAGAGGGGGAAAAGGGGAGAGGGAAGAGCACGGAAGGAATGTTGGCGTGATGGCGTCATACGCCCTCTTGGTGACCGGTGACCGGCTGCGTTAAGGTGACCAGTGTTTGGGCGCGTTGTGGTGACCGATGACCGGGCGCGTTGTGGTGACCGGTGACCGGGCATGTTATGGTGACCAGGCACACTATGGTGACCAGGCACGCTATGGTGACCGGGTGCGTTATGGTGACCGGACGTTTTATGGTCACCGGGCTCGTTATGGTGACCGGGCTCGTTATGGTGACCAGGCGAGTTATGGATTGGATGCGTTATTGGACCAGGCGCGCTATGGTGACTGGGCTCGTTATGGTGACTGGCGTTATGATGACCAGCATTATGGTGACTGACCAGTGATCGGGCGCGTTATGGTGGCCGGTGAACAGGCTCGTAATGTTGATCATTCACGCTAGGTGATTATGGTCACGTTTTGGTGATGAGGCCATTATGGTCACCAGGCGCTTTATGGTTACCAGAGTTGTTATGGTGATTTGATGTTTATGGTGATTGGGCACGTTAAGGTGACCAGGCGCGTTATGATGACCGGGCACATTTTGGTGACCGGGTGCATTATGGTCACTGGGTGCTTTATGGTCACAAGGCGCTTTGTGGTCACCACGTTCGTTATGCTGACCCGGTGTGTTATGATGACTGGGCGCGTTATGGTGACCGGTCGTGTTATGGTGAGCGGACGTGTTATGGTGAACAAGCGTGTTATGGTGACCGGACGCGTTATGGTGACCGGACGCGTTATGGTGACCGGACGCGTTATGGTGACCGGTCGTGTTATGGTGACCATAACCAAGCGAGTTATGGTGCTCAGGCGCGTTATGGTGACCGGGCCTCTATGGTCATCCGGCGCTTTATGGTTGCCAGAATCTCAGCCACTAACCACTGGGATAAAAGGGCTTGTTTGTGTAGCGGGTGAGTGCGCCCATAACCCCCCTGGCCAACGTGCCTGTAACCCTTCCCTAGGATCAATCAGGGATCACCAGTGGACCTCTAACGCCCCCCCACACTAGGATGCCCGAAGTGCACACGCTGGGATTCGAACCCGAGACCTTCGCTCTGATACCATGTCAGAATCCCAGCCACTAACCACTGGGATAAAAGGGCTTGTTTGTGTAGCGGGTTAGTGCGCCCATAACCCCCCAGGCCAACGTGCCTGTAACCCTTGTTGAGATAAGCTAAGAGTAGGTGGGCTTAGGAGCCATAGCTTAGAAGCCTTGGTAGTTAAGTTCGAGGGTAAGGAAAAGTATCGAGAGAGTTCTGAAGGAGAATGATGGTTTCACTATAGGTTCAAGGGTACAAATATGAAAGAAGTGAAACAAGGTGCACCACCTAGCAAGAAAGATAACTACACTAAGTCTACATTGCAGGCAGTTATAAAGTGATGTATACAATAACATTTTGACACACCCCCTAACTGCCTGCAGTGAAGAACCATGTGCAGAAACACCCCCGGAAGGGGTACACCAAGCAGAGCGCAGCAGACGGAGAGGGCAAATGAGGAGGAGGAGGGACTATGAGAGGAGAGGAAGTGGTGGGCGGCAGCTGAAGCTGCTGGCATACTACACAACTGGAGCAACTAGCACACTGGCAACTGGAGCAACTGGCACACGGGCAACTAGAGTAACTGACTCCGCGGCTAGACGAGCGGCAGGAGTAACTGACTCACGGGCGACTGGAGCAACGGGCTCACGGGCGACTGGAGCGACGGGCTCACGAGCGACTGGCGCAACGGTCTCACGGGCGACTGGAGCTGCTGACTTCACGACGGCCACCTCCACTCAACCTCCCTCACCTGTCCCACACCCCTTCCACACCCCTTGCCGCACCCCTTCCCACACTCATCACCCTCACACCCGCCACCCCCATACCTCCCACACTCATCACCCCCACACCCGCCACCCCCATACCCACCCCCCCACGGCTGCATCGGGTCCAGGAGCGGCAGCAGCAGTGGCGGCTGCTCCAGTGGCCAGGGGCGGCTGCTGCAGGGGTAGTGGCTTTAGGGGCGGCTGCTGCAGTGGCGGCTGCTCCAGGGGCGGCTGCTTCAGGGGCGGCGGCTCCAGGGGAGGCTGCTGCAGCGGCGGCTGCACCAGGGGCGGCTGCTCCAGGGGCTGCTGCTGCAGTGGTAGCGGCTCCAGGGGCGGCTGCTTCAGTGGCGGCTGCTCTAGGGGCGGCTGCTGCTGGGGCGGCTGCTCCAGGGGCTGCTGCCGCTGGGGTGGCTGCTCCAGGGGCGGCTTCTGTTGCAAGGCAGGCCGCTCTAGGGGTGGCTGCTTCAGGGGTGGCGGCTCCAGGGGCGGCTGCGCAGCGGCGACTGCTCCAGGGGCGGCTCCTGCTGGGGCGGCTGCTCCAGGGGCTGCTGCTGCAGCGGCGGCTGCTGCTGGGGTGGCTGCTTCAGGGGCGGCTGCTGTTGCAAGGCAGGCCCGCGCGCTGCTGCAAAGGAGGCACGGGCGCAAGGGAGGCAGAGGCGGTGGCCAGGCGGGGGTGCGCCGCGACGAGCAGGTGACAGGGCCACAAGGGGCGGCAACGGAGCCGCTCGGGGCGGCAACGGGGCCGCGAAGAGTGGCGACGGGGCCGCTAGGGGCGGCAACGGGGCCGCTAAAGGCGGCAACGGGGCTGAGAAGGGGCGGCGACAGGGCCGCGAAGGGGTCGCGAGGGGCCGAGAAGGGCGGCGACGGGGCCGCTAGGGGCGGCGACGGGGCCGCTAGGAGTGGCGACAGGGCCGATAGGGTCGGCGTCAGGGCCGCGAAGTGTGGCGACGGGTCCACTGAAGGTAGCGCGAGGGGCCGTGAGAGGAGCAGCGACGGGGCCGCGAAGAGGCCGTGAGGGGCCGAGAAGGGCGGCGACGGGGTAGGAAGACGCCGCGCGTCCGGGGCGCACGGCGAGCGGAAAACCGCCACGCGCCCCGAGCGCGTGGCGGGAAGAAAAAAGTGTCGCGCTCCACGGGGGGCGCGACAGACAAGAAAGCAGCGGAAGCACGTGGGGCCCACAGGCCAAGAGCGTAGTCGCTCTGAATCCATGTTGAGATAAGCTAAGAGTAGGTGGGCTTAGGAGCCATAGCTTAGGAGCCTTGGTAGTTAAGTTCGAGGGTAAGGAAAAGTTTCGAGAGAGTTGTGAAGGAGAATGATGGTTTCACTATAGGTTCAAGGGTACAAATATGAAAGAAGTGAAACAAGGTGCACCACCTAACAAGCAAGATAACTACACTAAGTCTACATTGCAGGCAGTTATAAAGTGATGTATACAATAACATTCTGACAACCCTTCCCTAGGATCAATCGGGGATCACCAGTGGACCTCTAACAATGGTCACCGGACGCGTTATGGTGTCCGGTGACCGGGCGCGTTGTTGTGATCAGTGACAGGGTGCATTATGGTGACTGGTGACGAGGCGCGCTATGGTGACCGGGCGAGTTATGGCCACTGGACGCTTTATGGTCATCGGGCTCGTTATGGTGGCCAGGCTCGTTATGCAGACCGGGCGAGTAATGGTGACTGAGAGCGTTAGTGTGACTGGGCGTGTTATGGTGACAGGGCCACTATGGTCAGACGGTGCTTTATGGTCACCGGGCTTGTTATGATAATTGGACGTGTTATGGTGACCAGGCGCGTTATGGTGACAGGTGACCGGGCGCGTTATGGTGACCGGGCTCGTTATGGTGACCGGGCACGTTATAGTGACCGTGCGCGTTATGGTGACTGGGCGCAGCATGGTGACCGGTGACCGGTTGCGTTATGGTGACCGAGAAAAGGGGGAGGAAAGAGCATAGGAGGAAGGTTGATGTAATGGCATCATACGCCTCTTGCTGCCCCTGAGTTAAGAGAGGGGTACAGGAGGAAAAAGGGAAGAGGAAAGAGCACGAGAGGAAGGTTGGCGTGATCGCAACTTGTCAGAGGTCCACTGGAGATCCCCGATTGATCCTAGGGAAGGGTTACAGGCTCGTTGTCCTGGGGGGTTATGGGCGCACTAATCCGCTACTTAACAAGCCCTTTTATCCCAGTGGTTAGTGGCTGGGATTCGGACATGGTATCAGAGCGAAGGTCTCCGGTTCGAATCCCAATGTGTGCACTTCGGACATCCCAGTGTGGGGGCGTGTCAGAGGTCCACAGGAGATCCCCGAATGATCCTAGGGAAGGGTTACAGGCTCGTTGTCCTGGGGGGTTATGGGCGCACTGACCCGCTACACAAACAAGCCCTTATATCCCATTGGTTACTGGCTGGGATTCTTACACAACTATGTGACCACCTGAAATTTGACATAAGAAAGGAATGAACGATAGTAATCAGAATAAATACCTATTCATTGATTCTTAAAAATAAGTTCTCCTATTTTGATTGCAAACTTGTACTGGAAAAGCCACAACAAGTACTTCATTACAAACAAAAATGGCCTAACTAGAAAGAAAAGAAAGAAGAAAAAAAAGTGAGAAATTAAAAAGTTCACTCGTCACAAACTCAAACTCGCAACAACAAACATAAATAAATGTCAAACTTAAATGCTATGGTCTATCTAGGCTGTAGTGGGGTAGACACTATAGGGTACAACCCTTTTAGGTTTTCCTACTTGTACCCAACTGCTTGCTAGTTCATTCATTCCTCATTTCTTCACATGGTATAGAGCAGGTTCCCTAGTGGGAACGCTTCTTAGGGCCCACCACTGAAATCGATTTTTTTTTCCTGACCGGAGCGCGAGTCGCCACTGCCCGAGGCGCGCCCCGTGGGCCGCCCTCTCGTCGCGTCCCCTGCCCTTAGCGGCCTGTCGCGCCCTCCTAGAGGCCCCTCTCACGGCCCATCGCGCCACCCTTAGCGGCCCCGTCACCACCCCTAGCGGCCCCGTCGCCACCCTCTACGGCCCCGTCGCCGCCCTTCTAGGCCCCTCGCGGCCCCTTCGCGGCCTTGTCGCCGCCCCTACCGGCCCCGTCGCCGCCCTTCGAGGCCCCTCGCGGCCCCCTTTGCGGCCCCGTCGCCGCCCCTAGCGGCCCCGTCACCGCCCTTCGAGGCCCCTAGCGGCCCCTTTGCGGCCCCGTCGCCGCCCTTCGCGGCCCCGTCGCCGACCCTAAAGGCCCCGACGCCACCTCTAGCGGCCCCGTCGCCGCCCTCTTGCTGCCTCGTCGCCGCCCTTAGCGGCCCTGTCGCCGCCCCTTGCGGCCCCGTTGCCGACCCTTTCGGCCCCTCCCCGGCCCCTTCACCGCTGAACCGCCGAACCGCCGAGCCGCCGAGCCGCCGAGCCGCCGAGCCGCCAAGCAGCCGAGCCGCCGAGCCGCCGAGGCCGCCGTGGAGCCGCCACTACCGAGCCGCTGACGCCGAGCCGCCGTCGAGACGCTACTGCCACTGCCGAGCCGCTACCACCGCGGTTGCAGCCCTGTTCCTACCGGCGCCCCCCGGCCCTACCCACCCGGACTGGTGAGAGCACTCCCTGCTAGACCATTGCTGTCATGGCTACCCCCTGTGTCCTTAGCTTTGATGCTGAGGGTCGTGCTGTTCACTTCGAGGTCTGGGTCGATGACCTCCTGCTCTTCCTCCAGTGCGATAGGGCAGACGGACTCTCCCTGTTCGATCTCACCTCTGGTGCCTCTCCTGCCCCGCCTTGTGATGCTGACAGCACTGTTCGCTCACAGTGGGCCACACGCGATGCTGCTGCCCGTCTTGCTATGCGTCGCCACTTACCGACCGCTGAGCGTGCGCACTTTAGTGAGTACAAGAGTGCTAAGACCTTGTACGACGCTGTAGCTGCACGCTACTCTTCCCCTTCCACTGCTGCTCTTAGTCGCCTCATGCTGCCGTACCTGTTCCCTGACCTTGCTGCCTTTCCCACAGTCGCTGACCTCATTACGCACCTTCGCACAAGTGACACTCGCTACCGCGCTGCGCTTCCTGCTGAGTTCTGTGCGAAGAACCCTCCCCCCATGTACATCACCCTCTACTACATAGTCAACCGGCTCCCTGACTCCCTTCGCTTAGTCAAGGACCACTTCCTCTCAGTTTGCCCCACCACACTCACCGTTGACCTCCTCGAGGAGCGCCTCCTGGCAGCAGAGAAGAGCATAGTCGCTGTAGGAGCCTCTCGTGGTGACCCTCGTACCCCCGTCTTTGAGGGGTGTTCCCCCTCCCCCCTCTTGCCCTCTGTTGCTTCTGCTGCTGCGGCCGACCTTGTTGGTTTCGAGTCGGTCGGAGCTGCGTCTGCCCCTAGCGGGAGACGCCGCACCGGCAAAGGCAAGGGAGGCAAGGGCGCTGGAGGGGCTGGCGGGGGCGGTGGAGGTGGTGGTGGAGGCAGTGGAGGGGGTGAGGTTGGTGGTGGGAGTGGTGGCGGGGGTGGAGGTGTCGGTGGCAGAAGTGGAGGCGGAGGAGGCGGCGGCAATGGCGGTGGGAGCAGAGGCGGCGGAGGTGGCGGAGGCGGCGGCGGCAGCGGTGGAGCTGGTCGCGGCTCTGCACAGAGGAGTGGCTCTGGTAGTGGTCCGCGCAAGCTGCAGCAGCGCACTAGTGAGACCCCGTCCCCCCAGCAGCTTCGTGAGTGGTACGCTGGGCGTCACCGAGGTGGGGGTACTGGTTCCTACACCTACGTCCTCCGCACCGGCGACCGCACTGGTGAGCAGTGCGGGGGCTCGCACTCCACCCAGCGCTGCTTCGGCCGCCTGACGAACGCTTGGCGTCACCAGTTCCCTGACGCCACTGAGATCCCTCGCTGGGGAGAGCTGTCTAGGGCGGGGGTTGCTATCTTTGATCTTGATTATAATGCTATTCTTGCTGCCATGTATGCTGTGTCTACTAGTGATGAGGGTGACTGTTACCTGTGTTCCGCCTGACCCGGGCATTGAGACTGCTGCTCTAGGTGCTGGTGAGGCTGCTGCTCTAGGTGCTAGTGCGTTTGCTGCCCCAGGTGCTGGTGAGTCTGCTCTCTCAGGTACCACGTCGGCTTAGGCCTTACACACCTTCACCCTTGACTCGGGTGCTTCCCGCACCACGCTTACGCCGCTAAGTCGGCCGGTTGCGGTCTCCCTGGCGGACCCCTCTGGGGGTCCTGTCCTTGCTCACTTCTCCACTGTCTTACCGTGTCCCGCAGCCCCCTCTGGCACCCTGTCAGGTCTCTACCTCCCCTCGTTCTCTACGAACTTGGTGAGTGGTGCTGATCTACAGAATGAGGGGGTCGACCAGTTCACTCCTTCGAGTCAGCGGGTGACCCACTGTACGTGTGCTCGGACGGGCCGACACTTAGCCACGTTTACCCATCGGCCGGGGTCGAGCCTGTACACACTGACTACTGAGTCTCCTCCGGTTGCTGAGTCTGGTCAGGTAGCTGCGTCGAGTCAGGTGTTTGCTGCAGCGTCCAGGTCTGGTCCTGAGTCTGCTCCCTGCTCGTGTCATCTCCTGTCCCACCAAACTCTCCTCTGGCACCACCGCCTTGGTCACCCATCCCTGCCTCGTCTCCGAGGCATGGCCTCCCGTGTCCTTGTCTCTGGTCTCCCCCGATCCCTCCCTCCCCTCCCTCCGGGGCCTGCCCCTACCTGCGTTCCTTGCGTCGAGGGGCGGCAGCGCGCCGCCCCTCACTCCTCCAAGTTTCCTCCGACAGAGGCTCCGCTGCAGACTCTTCACATGGACGTGTGGGGCCCCACCTGCGTCCGTGGCCAGGGTCACGAGCGTTACTTCCTGTTGGTGGTTGACGACTACTCGCGTTACACCACGGTGTTCCCCTTGCGCAGCAAGGGTGACGTCACTGAGGTGTTGATCGTCTGGATCCGCGCGGCTCGTCTCCAGCTCAGAGAGAGTTTCGGCTCGGACTTTCCTGTTCTGCGTCTGCACTCTGACAAAGGCGGGGAGTTTTCCTCTGCCCTTCTTGGGGCCTTCTTTCATGCAAAGGGCATCCGCCAGACCTTCACGCTTCCGGCCTCTCCACAGCAAAATGGGATTGCTGAGCGCCGCATTGGCATGGTCATGGACGTCGCTCGTACGTCCATGATCCATGCGGCTGCTCCCCATTTTCTGTGGCCGTTTGCGGTTCGGTACGCAGCGCATCAGATCAACCTTCAGCCCCGGGTCTCCTTGCCGGAGACCTCCCCCACCTTGCGGTGGACGGGGAAGGTTGGCGATGCGTCTGCAGTTCGTGTCCGGGGATCTCGGGCGTTTGTCCGCGACTTGTCTGCAGACAAGCTGTCCCCTCGTGCGGTTCCCTGCGTCTTCCTTGGCTTCCCCTCTGACGCGCCTGGTTGGCAGTTTTACCACCCCACCTCGCGCCGTATTCTGTCCTCCCAGGACGTCACGTTTGACGAGTCGGTTCCTTACTACCGTCTCTTCCCCTACCGCACTGCACCCCTCCCCCCGCCACCGCTCTTCCTTGCACCAGGTCCCCCCCCGGTAGACCCCCTCCCCCCTGAGGGTCCTGCCCCGTCAGGTGTGTCCCAGGTAGACGCAATCGAGCCTCTCAAGGTAGCTGTTGACTCTCGTACTGATAGGTGTGCTTAGCCTGGGGGTGCTGAGTCTGGGGGTGCTGAGCCTGAGGGCTTTGAGTCTGGGGGTGCTGGGCTTGGGGGTGCTGAGCCTGGGGGTACGGAGCCTGGGGGTGCTGGGTGTGCTCGTGTGGCCTCTGGTAGTGCTGGGTTTGGGGCCCCTTCGGGTGCTTCGTCGAGGCAGGAGCTACCCTCTCCACAGGAGCTGCACATGTGGTTTGCCCGGCACTGGAGCCATGCTGCTGGAGCTGGAGGTGCTGCTGTTACTGCTGACCCTGGGGTCGGCACTGGAGTTACTGGAGCCACTGGTCTTGGAGGTGCTCGTACTTGCTGTACTGGAGCTGCTGGGACTGGGGGTGCTGCTGGGGCTACTGGAGTTAGTCCAGCTGGAGGTACTGCTGGAGCTGCTGGCGGTACTGGAGCTGACGATCCTGCTCGAGTTGTTGCTGCTGGAGCTGCTGGAGTTGGTGCTGCTGGAGTTGCTGGCGCTGCTGGAGCTGGAGCCGCTGGGGGTGCTGCTGGCGCTGGTGCTTCTGAGGGTGCTGGAGTTGGCACTGTTGGAGCTGGAGGTGCTGCTGGCGCTGGTGCTGCCGCTGGGGGTACTGGTGCTGTCCCTGCTGGTTCTGGAGGCGCTGCGCGGCCACGGCCGTACTTCGTTCCGCTCCTTGAGCAGGTTCTTGGTCTCCCATCCTCTACTGGTCCTGCTTCTCCCTTAGAGTGTCCACAGCCTGTCCATTCGCGGTCACAGTTACAGCCCGCCTCCCCCCTACCTGCTCCTTCTCCCTACATTGGTCCTACTGGAGGTCTTGCTGAGCGTCGTGAGCCTGCTTCTCGTCCTGCGTCGCCCGTTCGTGCTGCTCGCACTAGTAGTCGTGCTCCACGTCCGCGTCCTCCTTCGGTCCCAGGCACACACCAGATGGCACTCCGTCCTTCCACTGCTCCTCCGCGGGTCCCGTTGCCGTCTCCTCCAGAGTCCTCTCTTCGTGTTCTTGCTGACCCGGAGTCTGACTCTCTTCGTGCTGCCAGTCCTACTGTCACGCGTCTCCTGACTACTATTGTCACTGACCCTTCCTTTGAGTTCACTGCTGCGTCTGCCTTAGTTGCTGAGCTTGTCGACTTTGCTGCTCGCTGTCGTCTAGACTACGCTGCTAGTCTCATTGTTGAGTCTGAGTCTGTCTGTCCTCTGTCCGTCGGGGGTGAGTGTGCTCTTAGCACGGACCTCCTTGAGGACAGGCAGGAGGAGTTCCAGTGTTTTGCTGCTGCTTTACTTTGTCTCGTGTCCATGCTGCTTGCCTCTGAGGGAGACCCGGATGCACCAGACATCCCGACCCCGCGCTCTTACGCAGAGGCGATAGAGGGTCCTTACTCCTCTCAGTGGCAGACACCCATGGACGCAGAGATGGCTTCTTGTAAGTCCACTGGCACCTACATCGAGGAGGTTCCCCCACCTGGGGCGAGCATTGTTGATGGCATGTGGATTTTCAGGGTGAAGCGGCCGCCGGGTTCTCCGCCTGTGTTCAAGGCGCGTTACGTTGCTCAAGGCTTCAGTCAGCGGCAGGGAGTTGACTACTTTCAGACCTTCTCTCCCACCCCGAAGATGACCACTATTCGGGTGCTGCTGCACATAGCCGCTCAGCGCGACTACGAGCTTCAGTCTCTTGACTTCAGCACAGCTTTCCTGCAAGGCAGCCTGCACGAGGAGATCTGGCTGCGCCGCCCACCTGGCTTCACTGGGTCGTTTCCCCCTGGTACCCAGTGGAGCCTCCGGCGGCCAGTCTATGGTCTCCGCCAGGCGCGTCGTGAGTGGCACGACATACTGAGGACTACACTTGCGGCGCTTGGGTTTGCTCCTTCTACCTCCGGGTTCTCCGCCTGTCTTCAAGGCGTGTTACGTGGCTCGAGGCTTCAGTCAGCGGCAGGGAGTTGACTACTTTCAGACCTTCTCTCCCACCCCGAAGATGACCACTCTTTGGGTACTGTTGCTCATAGCCGCTCAGCGCGACTACGAGCTTCACCCTCTTGACTTCAGCACAACTTTCTCGCAGGGCAGCCTGCACGAGGAGATCTGGCTGCGCCGCCCACCTGGCTTCACTGGGTCGTTTCCTCCTGGTACCCAGTGGAGCCTTCGGCGGCCAATCTACGGTCTCCGCCAGGTGCCCCGCGAGTGGCACGACACACTGAGGACTAAACTTGCGGCTCTTGGGTTCGCTCCTTCTACTGCCGACCCGCCGCTGTTTCTTCGCACCGACACCTCTTTGCCGCCGTTCTACATCCTCGTGTACGTTGACGACTTGGTCTTTGCCTCTGCTGACACTGCTGGACTCGCCCACGTGAAGTCGGAGCTGCAGAAGAGACACACGTGCACAGACCTGGGTGAACTGCGCAGCTACCTTGGCTTGTAGATCACCCGGGACAGAGCACAGCCCACCATTACCCTGACTCAGTCACACATGGTGGAGCAGGTCCTTCAGCGCTTCGACTTCACGTACTCCTCGCCTCAGGCCACTCCTCTGTCTACTCGCCACTCGCTCTCAGCTCTGCCTTCGGATGAGTTTGTAGAGCCGAGTGGCCCGTACCCAGAGCTTGTTGGCTGCCTCATGTACCTGATGACCTCCACACGACCTGACCTTGCATACCCTCTTAGCATCTTGGCACGCTATGTTGCTCCTGGGAGACACCGACCAGAGCACATGGCTGCAGCGAAGAGGGTGTTGCGCTACTTGTGCAGTACGTCGCGCATGGGGCTAGTGCTTGGAGGGTGGCTGTCAGTGGTCCTCACAGGTCACGCAGACGCTTCTTGGGCTGACGACCAGGCTACGCAGCGGTCGTCACAGGGTTACACCTTCAGCCTTGGTTCCGGCTCTGTTTCGTGGCGGTCTACCCGCTCGTCTTCGGTTCTCGGCTCCAGCTGTAAGGCTGAGATCTACGCGGGGGCCATGGCTGCACAGGAGCTACGCTGGCTCACCTACCTGCTGACTGGCCTAGGAGAGCCGCCTCGTTACCCTCCAGTTCTGTACGTAGACAACAAGGCCATGCTGGCCTTGTGTCGGGAGCACAGACTGGAGCACAGAACGAAGCACATTGCTCTTCGCTACTTCCTTGCTCGTGAGCTGCAGCAGCGTGGTCAGCTACGCCTTGCTTACGTGGCCTCTGAGGCCAACACTGCTGATATCTTTACCAAGGCACTTCTGCCTTGTGATCATCAGCGCTTCTATACGATGCTAGGTCTTGTGCCTACTTGGCCTCACTTGCTCACTTCTTGACCTTGCTTGTACTGTGATCTTTCTATACCTGCACTTGCTTGTTTACCTTTATATATGATCTTGCATGTGAACTGGCCTTGTGGCCTTGAACTTGTGCTCGGAATGTGCGGTGACGTTGTGATCCAACCTGAGCCTGCTTTGCTTTGCTTGACTGGTCTTGTGACCTCTTGTTCTCCCCCACTTTGCCTATGGGGGTGTGTCAAGCTTATATGCTATGGTCTATCTATGCTGTAGTGGGGTAGACACTATAGGGTACAACACTTTTAGGTTTCCTACTTGTACCCACCTGCTTGCTAGTTCATTCATTCCTCAGTTCTTCACAATAAACGAATCCATGGTTTCTCTTACCTCAATAAGCCACAGATCTTCAATCAAACACATCAGCATCTCCTTCTTCTCTTCGCGCCCAATAGCGGTCTATGCTGCATTGCTGAAGCCGTCCAACCCCTCCGTCAAAGCATTCATGCTCACCGTAGCATGCACACCGGTACGTACGAACCTTCCGCCTAAAAATTGGAATGGAAAAAAAGAAAAAATATAAAGTAATAAGAATGTTAACCAAACAAAATATTGAATGGAGGGCAATACGTGTACAGGATAAGATATTTAAATGGCATGTTAAACAAGAAGAACGTATGCGCATTTACGGAATACGCACCTCCTGTTGTGCTGAACACCACCGTGATGTTATCGCTCTTGGCGACATTTGTTGTGTGATGATTCATTCCACATACGTATTCACCACTTGTGAAATCCAAACGAACTGGGAAACCACACGACCCTATCTGCTCTGTATTCTTCTCATCTGTTCTTCTATGTGTTCTCAAATAAGCAAGTCCAGTCCTTTTTTAGCTCAATTTTCCGATTATCCACAACAATCTTGCATGAGACATTTGTGTTCAGTCCGACGGCTCGGTCTTCCGCTGCTCCCAAACTGATGAATAATGGAAGACATATGAAAAAATGAAGCAGGGGGGGGGGGGGGGGGGGGGGGGGTAGCAGTCAATTGATGGAAAAAATGGTTTTATGGTAGTCCAAGGAAAAGGGGAGGACCTATGAAAAAAGGGAGAACACACAAACTTAAAGCACAAAAATCGCGTCAAACAACAAGGTTGTTTCATCACACATGCAAGTTCCTTCGTCAACACATTCAAATTTTACACTGTCTACCCATTCTCGCTCTACATCCACGGTCATTTGTCACACGCATTCTCCCATCTACCCTCGCACTCATCCAAACACCCACTAGTGCACTTAGCCACGCACCCAGCCTCGCGCCTGACCATACACAAACACACAGGACCACGCACTCAGCCACGCATCCCTCCTCGCACTCGCATCTGCACTCATTCACTCACGAACTCCTCTATGCACTCAGCCACACAGTCCGTCACATAGTCAGCAACACATCCATACTTTCACTCACCCTCTCATACACCCTTGCATTCACCAACGTTCTCAGCCACGTGTTGACCCTCACACTCAACTTCACACATCCCACTTGCTCTCACCCTTGCAAACAGTTACGCACTCACTTTCACAATCGGTCATACATTTACTCACCCTCGCAATCAAGCTCGCACTCACTAACGCACTCACTAACGCAATCAGAAACACACTCAGCCACCCACTAATGCTGGCACTCTGTCACGCACTCATCCTCGCACCGAGACAATAAATTCCTTCACAGAGTCACCAATATTCTCACCCTCACCCACATCCACACAATCACCCATGCACTCACGCACACACTCACTCTCACACTCACCTTAGCATTCACCCATGCACTCACTCACTTAAGCACGCACTCAACGACATGCTCATTCACGCACTGAGCCACGCAATCACCCTTGTACTCACTCTCGCGCTCATGTATGCACTCACATTTGCGCTCACCGTCTCACTTAGCGATGCAATCACTCTTGCACTCAATAAAACATTCACCATGGCAATCATCCACGCACTCACCCACGCACTTAGGCATGCACTCATGCACACATTCATACTCGCACTCGTTGACAAATTCATGAAAGCACTCACCTTCGCACTCAGCCACTCACTCATTTACTCAGCTAGGCACTCACTCAGCTAGACACTCACTCAAACTGACTTACGACTTGGCGAGACCGCTATCGACAACGTCAAGAGTTTTTAGCTCCATATACTACGAGGCGTGGGCAACAATCGCTTCATCGTTGATCTTGATGATTCTTGACCTAAATTGAGGTTTTGAAATGTGTACGACCAATATGAAAACAAAAAAAAAAAACTGATCACACATGTGTGAAAGAAGTACGAGAAAAAGTTTAGAAGTAGAAAGAGAGGTTTGCACTAGCAGCAGTTGAGATACATATAGGAAACCCTAATTGGGTTGTACTCGCTATAGAGTACCCCACTGCAAGCTAGACAATTACATCATTCTGACACACCCCCATAGCCAAAGTGGGGTGTAATCAACACAACAAGCAGTCATAAAATAGTTCACAAGCCCAAGTAAAGCTAGAGGTAGTCACAGAGGGCATGTGAGGAGGAGGGACTGTGAGAGGAGAGGAGATGGGAGGCGACGGCGGAAGCTGCAGACACACAAGAGCTTCTAGCTCAGTGGCTACCGAAGCAATGGCCCGGACTACAGGAGTAACTGGCTCCGCGGAGATTATAGCCTCCTGACTGGAGCAACTGACCCACAGGCGACTGGCGACTACCGGAGATTGTAGCCTCCGGACTACTGGTGCTGCTGGCGACAAGATTGCGACCTCCGCTCAACCTCCGCCAACTGCCCCACGCCCCTAGCACACACCCCCTGCTGCACTCCTAGCTCCACTCCCACGACACCCCCCTAGCACCACTCCTTCGGCTCCCACACACCCACCCCCCTGAGCGGCAGCTGCAGCAGCGGGAGATGGAGGAGGAGGAGTAGGGGACAGCGCACACAACCGGCACCCACACAACCGCCACCCCCACACTCCCCACCCCCAAACCCTAAAACGGGTGGCAGGGGGTAGGAGCGCGGGGGACGGCGAAAGGGACGGCGCGCGGCCCCCAGGGCGCCACCACGAGGCAGCGAGGGGCCGCGCGCGGCTCCCTAGGGTGCCGCGACGAGGTAGCGGGGGGTCGCGCGCGGCTCTCAAGGCTCCGCAACAGGACGGCAGGGGCCGCGCGCGACACCAGAGCGCCGCGACGCGATGGCAAGGGCCGCGCGCGCCTTGCCTGGGCGCCGCGACAGGACGGCAGGGGCCGCGCGCGACACCCTAGGGCGTCGCAACGGACGGGCGGGGGGGCGCGCGTGGCTCCCTAGGGCGCCGCGACGAAACAGCGGGGGCAGCGCGCCAGGAAGGAAAGGGGTTGTGCGCCCCGGGGCGCGCGCAAGAGAGTAAACCGCCGCGCGCCAGGTCGCACACCATGTGGCGTGCGACAGATCAAGTAGCAGCGGAAGCAGGTTGGTGGGCCCACAGGCCAAGGAAGGACACGCTCTGATAGCATGTGAAAGAAGTACGAGGAAAAGCTTAGAAGCAGAAAGAGAGGTTTGCACTAGCAGCAGTTGAGATACATATAGGACACCCTAATTGGGTTGTACTCGCTATAGAGTACCCCACTGCAGGCTAGACGATTACATCATTCTGACAACATGTGTACACTGTTGACAGCTATATGGGACCTAGAAGCTCTAAGCACACCTTTAATCAACGCTATGTAGTCCCCACGGGGTCACCTCCAAGGGTCCTTGGGTGCCTAGTAGAACCAGCCCCTATCCAAGGGTCCGTGTTTGTAGAGGAACTTTTCAAGTGTGAAAGCAGTCGTGTGCACTAGAGCACTCCTAAGCTCATATGCAGAAGCATTAACAATCGATTGGCTCGTATGCAGAAAATTCTCCTCGCGTCAATACATCGATAGAGAAAATATTCACTCCAAAAAGTTGATTACAATGAAACACAAGCACACATTTATAGAAGGCACTAAGCATGAACTAAAGCAAACACAAGACGAATATTAAACTGTCAAACTCATATGCTATAGTCTGTGTAGGCTGTAGTGGGGTAGACAATATGGGGTACAACACTTTTAGGTTTTCCTACTTGTACCCACCTGCTTGCTAGTTCATTCATTCCTCATTTCTTCACATGGTATAGAGCAGCTTCCCTAGTGGGAACGCTTCCTTGGGCCCACCACTGAATTTTTTTTTCTGACCGGAGCGCCAGTCGCTCCTGCCCAAGGCGCGCCCCGTGGGCCGCCCTTCTGTCGAGCCCTCCTAGAGGCCCCTCTCACGGCCCCTCGCGCCACCCTTAGCGGCCCCGTCGCCGCCCCTAGCGGCCCCGTCGCCGCCCTCCCAGGCCCCTCGCAGCCCCTACGCGGCCCTGTCACCGCCCCTCGCGGCACCGTCGCCGCCCCTCGCCGCCCCGTCGTTTCGAACCAATCAACTCCAGCTACATGGCGCGGCAGCAGATTCATCGGCATAAACAGTTTGTCAAACTTATATGCTATAGTCTGTGTAGGCTGTAGTGGGGTAGACTATATGGGGTACAACACTTCTGGTTTTCCTACTTGTACCCACCTCTTTCCTAGTTCATTCATTCCTCATTTCTTCACATGGTATAGAGCAGGTTCCCTAGTGGGAACGCTTCCTTGGGCCCACCACTGAAACTTTTTTTCTGACCGGAGCGCCAGTCGCTCCTGCCCAAGGCGCGCCTTGTGGGCCGCCCTTTTGTCGAGCTCTCTTACAGGCCCCTCTCACGGCCCCTCGTGCAGCCCCTAGCAGCCCCGTCGCCGCCCCTACGCGGCCCCGTCGCCGTCCCTAGCGGCCCCGTCGCCGCCCCTCGCGGCCCCGTCGCCGCCCCTCACGGCCCCGTCGCCGCCCCTACCAGCCCCGTCGCCGCCCCTCGCGGCCCCGTCGCCGCCCCTACCGGCCCCGTCGCTGCCCCTAGCGGCCCCGTCGCCGCCCCTACGCGGCCCCGTCGCCGCCCCTACCGGCCCCGTCGCCGCCCCTACCGAGCAGCCGAGCCGCCCAGCAGCCGAGCCGCCGAGCCGCCCAGCAGCCGAGCCGCCGAACCGCCGAGCCGCCGAGCCGCCCAGCAGCCGAGCCACCGAGCCGCCCAGCAGCCGAGCCGCCGAGCCGCCCAGCAGCCGAGCCGCCGAGCCGCCGAGCCGCCCAGCAGCCAAGCCGCTGAGGCCGCCGTCGAGCCGCCGCTACCGAGCCACTGCCGAACCGCTGCTACCGCAGTTGCCGCCCTGTTCCTTCCGGCGCGCCCCGGCCCTGCCCACCCGGACTGGTGAGAGCACCCTCTACTAGACCACTGCTGTCATGGCTACCCCCAGTGTCCTTACCTTTGATGCTGAGGGTCGTGCTGTTGACTTCGAGGTCTGGGTAGATGACCTACAGCTTTTCCTATAGTGCGATAGGGCAGACGGACTCTCCCTGTTCGATCTCACCTCTAGTGCCTCTCCTGCCCCGCCAGCTGATGCTGACAGCATTGTTCGCTCACAGTGGGCCACCCGCGTTGCTGCTGCCCGTCTTGCTGTGCGTCGCCACTTACCGACCACTGAGCGTGCGCACTTTAGTCATTACAAGAGTGCTAAGACCTTGTACGACGCTGTAGTTGCACGCTACTCTTCCCCTGCCACTGCTGCTCTTAGTCGCCTCATACTGCCGTACCTGTTTCCTGACCTCGCCGCCTTTCCCACTATCGCTGACCTCGTTAAGCACCTTCGCACTAGTGACAACCGCTACCGCGCTGCGCTTCCTGCTGAGTTCTGCGCCAAGAACCCCCCCCCCATGTACATCACCCTCTACTACATAGTCACCCGGCTCCCTGACTCCCTTCGCTCGGTAAGGGACCACTTCCTCTCTGTTTGCCCCACCACACTCACCGTTGACCTACTCGAGGAGCGCCTCCTGGCAGCTGAGTAGAGTGTAGTCGCTGTAGGAGCCTCTAGCGTGCCCCTGTCTTTGAGGGGTGCTCCCCCTCCCCCCTTTTGCCCTCTGTTGCCTCTGCTGCTGCCGTCGACTTCGTTGGCACCGAGTCAGTCAGCGCTGCGTCTAGCCCTAGTGGGCGACGCCGCACCGGCAAGGGCAAGGGGGGCAAGGGCGCTGGAGGGGCTGGCGGGGGCGGTGGAGGTGGAGGTGGAGGAGGCGGAGGGAGTGGGGGTGGTGGTGGGAGTGGTGGCGGGGGTGGGGGCTTTGGTGGCGGCGGTGGCGGTGGGAGCGGAGGAGGAGGCGGTGGCGGCGGTGGCGGAGGTGGTGGCGGAGGAGGTGGAGCTAGTCGGGGTGGCTTTGCACTGTGGGGCGGCTTAGGTGGTGGTCAGCGCCAGCAGCAGCAGCGCACTCGTGAAACCCCGTCCCCCCAGCAGCTTCGTGAATGGTACGCTGGGCGTAAGCGAGGTGGGGGTACTAGTCCCTGTACCTACGTCCTCCGTATCGGCGACCGCGCTGGTGAGCAGTGCGGGAGCCTGCACTCCACCCAGCGCTACTTCGGCCGCCTGAAGGACGCGTGGCGTCACCAGTTCCCTGACGCCACTGAGATCCCTCGCTGGGGAGAGCTGTCTAGGGCGGGTGTTGCTATCTTTGATCTTGACTATGATGCCATTCTTGCTGCCATGTTTGCTGTGTCTACTAGTGATGAGGGTGACTGTTACCTGTGTGTTCCGCCTGACCCGGGCATTGAGACTGCTGCTCTAGGTGCTGGTGAGGCTGCTGCTCTAGGTGCTAGTGCGTCTGCTGCCCCAGGTGCTGGTGAGTCTGCTCTCTCAGGTACCACTTCGGCTCAGGCCTTACACACCTTCACCCTTGACTCGGGTGCTTCCCGCTCCTTCTTACGAGACCGTTCCACGCTTACGCCGCTTAGTAGGCTGGTTGCGGTCTCCCTGGCGGACCCCTCTGGGGGTCCTGTCCTTGCTAGCCTCTCCACTGTCTTACCGTGTCCGGCAGCCCCCTCTGGCACCCTGTCAGGTCTCTACCTCCCCTCGCTCTCTACGAACTTGGTGAGTGGTGCTGATCTACAGGATCGGGGGGTTGACCAGTTCACTCCTGCGAGTTAGCGGGTGACCCACTGTAAGTGTGCTTGGACGGGCCGACACTTGGCCACGTTTACCCGGCGGCCGGGGTGGAGCCTGTACACACTGACTACTGAGTCTCCTCCGGTTGCTGAGTCTGGTCAAGTAGCTGCGTCGAGTCAGGTTTTTGCTGCAGCGTCCAGGTCTGGTCCTGAGTCTGCTCCCTGCTCGTGTCGTCTCCTGTCCCACCAGATTCTCCTTTGGCACCACCGCCTTGGTCACCCCTCCCTGCCTCGTCTCCGAGGTATGGCCTACCGTGTCCTTGTCTCTGGTCTCCCCAGGTCCCTCCCTCCACTCCCTCTGGGGCCTGCCCCTACCTGCGTTCCCTGCGTCGAGGGGTGGCAGCGCGCCGCCCCTCACTCCTCCGAGTTTCCTCCGACAGAGGCTCCCCTGCAAACTCTTCACATGGACGTTTGGGGCCCCACCCGCGTCCGTGGCCAGGGTCACAAGCGTTACTTCGTGTTGGTGGTTGACGAGTACTCGCGTTACACCACGGTCTTCCCCTTGCGCAGCAAGGGTGACGTCACTAAGGTGTTGATCGACTCGATCCGCGCAGCTCGTCTCCAGCTCAGAGAGAGTTTCGGCTCGGACTTTCCTCTTCTGTGTTTGCACTCTGACAGAGGCGGAGAGTTTTCCTCTGCCCGTTTGGGAGCCTTCTGTCGTGCATAGGGCATCCGCCAGACCTTCACGCTTCCGGCCTCTCCACAGCAAAATGGGATTGCTGAGCGCCGCATTGGCATGGTCATGGACGTCGCTCGTACGTCCATGATCCATGCGGCTGCTCCCCATTTTCTGTGGCCGTTTGCGGTTCAGTACGCAGCGCATCAGCTCAACCTTCAGCCCCGGGTCTCCTTGCCAGAGACCTCCCCCACCTTGCGGTGGACGGGGAAGGTTGGCGATGCGTCTGCGTTTCGGGTCTGGGGATCTCAGTCGTTTGTGCGCGACTTGTCTGCGGACAAGCTGTCCCCCCGTGCGGTTCCCTGCGTCTTCCTTGGCTTCCCCCCTGACGCGCCTGGTTGGCAGTTTTACCACCCCACCTCGCGCCGTGTTCTGTCGTCCCAGGACGTCACCTTTGACGAGTCGGTACCTTACTACTGTCTCTTCCCCTACCGCACTGCGCCCCTCCCCCCGCCGCCGCTCTCCCTTGCGCCAGGTCCTCCCCGGGTAGACCCTCTCCCCCCTCAGGGTCTTGCCCCGTGAGGTGTGTCCCAGGTAGACGCAGTCGAGCCTGTCAAGGTAGCGGTTGACTCTGGTGCTGCTAGGGGTGCTGAGCCTGCGGGTGCCGGGTATGGGGGTGCTGAGCCTGGGGGTGCTGGGACTGGGGGTGCTGAGTCTGGGGGTGCTGAGTCTGGGGGTGCTGAGCCTGGGGGTGCGGAGCCTGGGGGTGCTGAGCTTGGGGGTACGGAGCGTGGGGGTGCAGAGCCTGGGGGTGCTGGGTCTGCTCGTGTGGCCTCTGGCGATGCTTCGATGAGGCGGGAGCTACTCTCTCCGCAGGAGCTGCGCGAGTGGTTTGCCCGGCGCTGGAGCCGTGCTCCTGGAGCTCGAGCTGCTACTGTTGCTGCTGGTCCTGGAGGTGCTCGTACTGGCGGTACTGGAGCTGCTGGGACTGGGGGTGCTACAGGGGCTGCAGGAGCTGGTCCTGCTGGAGGTACTGCTGGAGCTGGTGGCGGTACTGGAGGTACTGGAGCTACTGGGCCTGGAGTTGCTCCTGGTGCTGGAGCTGCTGGCGGTACTGGAGCTGGCGGTCCTCTTGGAGTTGGAGCTGCTGGAGCTAGAGCTGCTGGGGGTGCTGGCGCTGGAGTTGCTGCTGGCGCTGGTGCTTCTGAGGGTGCTGGAGTTGGCGCTGTTGGAGCTGGAGGTGCCGCTGGGGGTACTGGTGCTGTCCCTGCTGGTTCTAGAGGCGCTGCACGGCCGCGGCCGTACTTCGTTCCACTCCTTGAGCAGGTTCTTGGTCTCCCGCCCTGTACTGGTCCTGCTCCTCCCTTAGCGTGTCCACAGCCTGTCTAGTCACAGTCACAGTTATAGCCCGCCTACCCCCTACCTGCTCCTTCTCCCTACACTGGTCCCACTGGAGGTCTTGCTGAGCGTCGTGGGCCTGCGTCTCGTCCTGCGTCGCCTGTTCATGCTGCTCGCGCTAGTGGTCGTGCTCCGCGTCCGCGTCCTCCTGCGGTCCCAGGCACACACCAGATGGCACTGCGTCCTTCCACTGCTCCTCTGCGTGTCCCGTTGCCGTCTCCTCCAGAGTCCTCTCTTCCTGTTCTTGCTGACCCGGAGTCTCTATCTCTTCGTGCTGCCAGTCCTACTGTCACGCGTCTCCTGGCTACTGTTGTCACTGACCCTTCCTTTGAGTCCACTGCTACATCTGCCTTAGTTGTTGAGCTTGTCGACTTTGCTGCTCGCTGTCGTCTAGACTACGCCACTAGTCTCGTTGCTGAGTCTAAGTCTGTCTGTCCTCCGTCCGTCGGGGGTGAGTGTGCTCTTGGCACGGACGTCCTTGAGGACAGGCAGGAGGAGTTCCAGTGCTTTGCTGCTGCTTTGCCTCATCTCGCGTCCACGCTGATTGCCCCTTAGAGAGACCCGGATGCACCTGACATCCCGACTCCTCGATCATACGCTGAGGCGATCGAGGGTCCCTACTCCTCTCAGTGGCAGTCAGCCATGGACGCAGAGATGGCTTCCTGGAAGTCCACAAGCACCTACGTCGACGAGATTCCCCCACCTGGGGCAAACATCGTCAGTGGCATGTGGATTTTCAGGGTGAAGCGGCCGCCGGGTTCTCCGCCTGTCTTCAAGGCGCGTTACGTGGCTCGAGGCTTCAGTCAGCGGCAGGGAGTTGACTACTTTCAGACCTTCTCTCCCACCCTGAAGATGACCACTCTTCGGGTGCTGCTGCACATAGCCGCTCAGCGCGACTACGAGCTTCACTCTCTTGACCTCAGCACAGATTTCCTGTAGGGCAGCCTACACGAGGAGATCTGGCTGTGCCGCCCACCTGGCTTCACTGGGTCATTTCCTCCTGGTACCCAGTGGAGCCTCCGGCGGCCAGTCTAAGGACTCCGCCAGGCGCCCCGTGAGTGGCACGACACACTGAGGACTACACTTGCGGCTCTTGGGTTTGCTCCTTCTACAGCCGACCCATCGCTGTTTCTGCGCACCGACACCTCTTTGCCGCCGTTCTACATCCTCGTGTACGTCGACGACTTGGTCTTTGCCACTGCTGACACTGCTGGACTCGCCCAAGAGCTGCAGAAGAGACACACGTGCACAGACCTGGGTGAACTGCGCAGCTACCTTGGCTTGCAGATCACCCGGGACAGATCACAGCGCACCATTACCCTGACTCAGTCACACATGGTGCAGCAGGTCCTTCAGCGCTTAGACTTCTCGTACTCCTCGCCTCAAGCCACTCCTCTGTCTACTCGCCACTTGCTCTCAGCTCTGCCTTCGGATGAGTCCGTAGAGCCGAGTGGCCCGTACCCAGAGCTTGTTGGCTGCCTCATGTACCTGATGACCTGCACACGACCTGACCTAACATACCCTCTTAGCATCTTGGCACGCTATGTTGCTCGTGGGAGACACCGACCAGAGCACATCGCTGCAGCAAAGAGGGTGTTGCGCTACTTGTGCAGTATGTCGGGCATGGGGCTAGTGCTTGGAGGGCGACGTCGAGTGGTCCTCACAGGTCACGCAGACGCTTCTTGGGCTGACGACCAGGCTACGCAGCGGTCGTCACAGGGTTACACCTTCAGCCTTGGTTCTGGCTCTGTTTCGTGGCGGTCTACCCGCTCGTCTTCTGTTCTCGGCTCCAGCTGTGACGCTGAGATCTACGCGGGGGCCATGGCTGCACAGGAGCTACGCTGGCTCACCTACCTGCTGACTGACCTAGGAGAGCCGCCTCGTTCTCCTCCAATTCTGTACGTAGACAACAAGGCCATGCTGGCCTTGTGTCGGGAGGACAGAACGAAGCACATTGCTCTTTGCTACTTCCTTGCTCGTGAGCTGCAGCAGCGTGGTCAGCTGCGCCTTGCTTACGTGGCCTCTGAGGCCAACACTGCTGATATCTTTACCAAGGCACTTCCGCCTTGTGATCATCAGCGCTTCTGTACGATGCTAGGTCTTGTGCCTACTTGGCCTCACTTGCTCACTTCTTGACCTTGCTTGTACTGTGATCTTTCCATACCTGCACTTGCTTGTTTACCTTTATATATGATCTTGCATGTGAACTGGCCTTGTGGCCTTGAACTTGTGCTCGGAATGTGCGGTGACGTTGTGATCCACCCTGAGCTTGCTTTGCTTTGCTTGACTGGTCTTGTGACCTCTTGTTCTCCCCCACTTTGCCTATGGGGGTGTGTCAAACTCATATGCTATAGTCTGTGTAGGCCGTAGTGGGGTAGACAATATGGGGTACAACACTTTTAGGTTTTCCTACTTGTACCCACCTGCTTGCTAGTTAATTCATTCCTCATTTCTTCACATAAACACTTATAAAACTGTAATATAAGACTTCGCCATGTTGTCTTGGTAAAACGACTGTCAAACTTCAGCTGCATTTGGCTTGATCCGCTTCATTAACTGATTTCAAATGGCACTTCATCCAAACGCCCCTGCTGACTCCCCTGTGAAAGGAATGAACATGAATGAATTGACTAAGTCAGAGTTGGGTACAAATACAACCCTAGCAAACTGTACCCCATATGTGCTACCCCACTATAGCCTACAAACATGCATCAGCTATAATAATCTGACACACCCCCATAGGCAAAGTGGGGGAGAACAAGGGGTCACAAGACCAGTCAAGTAAAGCAAAGCAAGCTCAGGGTGGATCACAAAGTCACCACACAGTCCGAGCACAAGAGCAAGGCCAGAGGCCAGTTCACATGCAAGAGTACAGACATATATATAAAACTAGACAAGCAAGAGCAGGTATATATATGTCAAAGTACAAGTAAAGTCAAGAAGAGAGCAAGTGAGGCAAGACAGGTACAAGACCCAGCTGGGTACAAAAGCGCTGATGGTCGCAAGGCGCAAGTGCCTTGGTGAACACATCAGCAGTGTTGGCCTCAGAGGCCACGTAAGCAAGTCGCAACTGACCACGCTGCTGCAGCTCACGAGCAAGGAAGTAGCGGAGAGCAATGTGCTTCGTTCTGTGCTCCAAGCGCTGCTCTCGACACAAGGCCAACATGGCCTTGTTGTCTACGTACAGCACTGGAGGAGAACGAGGCAGCTCTCCAAGGTCAGTCAGCAGGTAGGTGAGCCAGCGAAGCTCCTGTGCAGCCATGGCCCCGGCGTAGATCTCAGCCTCACAACTGGAGCCGAGAACCGAAGACGAGCGAGTAGACCGCCACGAGACAGAGCCGGAACCAAGGCTGAAGGTGTAACCCTGTGACGACCGCTGCGTAGCCTGGTCGTCAGCCCAAGAAGCGTCTGCGTGCCCAGTAAGGACCACTGGACTCCGCCCTCCAAGAACTAGCCCCATGCCCGACGTACTGCACAGGTAGCGCAATACCCTCTTCGCTGCAGCCATGTGCTCTGGTCGGTGTCTCCCAGGAGCAACATAGCGTGCAAGGATGCTCAGAGGGTATGCAAGGTCAGGTCGTGTGCAGGTCATCAGGTACATGAGGCAGCCAACAAGCTCTGCATACGGACCACTCGACTCTACGGACTCATCCGAAGGCAGAGCTGAGAGTGAGTGGCGAGTAGGCAGAGGAGTGGCCTGAGGCGAGGAGTACGTGAAGCCGAAGCGCTGAAGGACCTGCTGCACCATGTGTGACTGAGTCAGGGTAATGGTGCGGCGTGCTCTGTCCCGAGTGATCTGCAAGCCAAGGTAGCTGCGCAGTTCACCCAGGTCTGTGCACGTGTGTCTCTTCAGCAGCTCGGACTTCACGTAGGCGAGTCCAGCAGTGTCCGCTGTGGCAAAGACCAAGTCGTCGACGTACACGAGGATGTAGAACGGCGGCAGGGAAGTGTCGGTGCGAAGAAACAGCGACGGGTCAGCAGTAGAAGGAGCAAACCCAAGAGCCGCAAGCGTAGTCCTCAGTGTGTCGTGCCACTCACGCGGTGCCTGGCGGAGACCGTAGACTGGCCGTCGGAGGCTCCACTGGGTGCCAGGAGGGAAAGTCCCAGTGAAGCCAGGCGGACGGCGCAGCCAGATCTCCTCGTGCAGGCTACCCTGCAGGAACGCAGTGCTGAAGTCGAGAGAGTGAAGCTCGTAGTCGCGCTGAGCGGCAATGTGCAGCAGCACCCGAAGAGTGGTCATCTTCGGGGTGGGAGAGAAGGTCTGAAAGTAGTCAACTCCCTGCCGCTGACTGAAGCCACGAGCCACGTAACGCGCCTTGAAGACAGGCGGCGAGCCCGGCGGCCGCTTCACCCTGAAGATCCACATGCCACTGACGATGTTCGCCCCGGGAGGGGGAACCGCGTCAACGTAGGTGCCTGTGGACTTCCAGGAAGCCATCTCTGCATCCATAGCTGCCTGCCACTGAGAGGAGTAGGGACCCTCTACGGCCTCCGCGTAAGAACGCGGAGTCGGGATGTCTAGTGCATCCGGGTCTCCCTCAGGGGCTAGCAGTACAGACGCGAGACGAGGTGAAGCAGCGGCTAGACACTGGAACTCCTCCTGCCTGTCCTCTAGGACGTCCGTGCCAAGGGCACACTCACCCCCGACGGACGGAGGACAGGCGGACTCAGACTCAGCGACAAGACGAGCAGCGTAGTCTAGACGACAGCGCGCAGCAAAGTCGACAAGCTCAGTGACAAGGGGAGACGCTGCAGACGACTCGAAGGAAGGGTCAGTGACAGCAGTAGCAAGGAGACGCGTGACAGTAGGACTGGCAGCACGAAGAGAGTCCGACTCCGGGTCGGCAAGAGCAGGAAGAGAGGAAGCAGGAGGAGAAGGCAAAGGGGCACGCAGAGGAGCAGTGGACGGACGCAGTGACATCCGGTGCGTGCCAGGGACAGGAGGAGGACGCTGACGCGACCCGCGACCACTAGCGCGCTCAGTACGAACAGGCGACGCAGGACGAGACGCAGGCTCACGACGCTCAGTAAGGCCTCCAGTCGGACCAGCGTAGGGAGAAGGAGCAGGCAAAGGGGAGGCAGGCTCTAGCTGTGGCTGTGACCGGACAGGCTGCGGACCCTCTAAGGGAGGAGGAGGAGCAAGACCAAGAACCTGCTCCAGGAGCGGAACGAAGTACGGTCGAGACCGCGCGGCGACGCCAGAAACAGCAGGAACAGAACCAGCAGCTCCGGCCGGAGCACCCACTCCAGCAGCACCTCCAGCAGAACCACCAGAAGCTCCAGAACCTCCAGCCGCAGCAACAGGAGCACCGTCAGTCGGACCACCAACCGCAGGCTCAGCGCCAACGTCCTCAGCAGGACCAGCTCCAGGAGAACCCTCAGACCCAGCAGCTCCAGCACCCACAGGACGAGCACCGCCAGGTCGCGTGGCAGCAGCGCCCTCCGCAGCCGAAGAACCACCAGAACCAGCGGCACGCCTCCAGCGCCGGGCAAACCACTCACGCAGCTCCTGTGGAGAGAGCGGCTCCCGGCGAGACAAAGCACCCCCAGGCACAGCACCTCCAGGCTCGGCACCTCCAGGCTAAGCACCCCCAGGCTCAGCACCCCCAGGCTCAGTAGCCCCAGACACAGCACCCCCAGGCACAGCACCCCCAGGCTCAGCACCCCCAGGCCCAGCACCCCCAGGCTCAGCACCCCCAGGCTCAGCACCCCCAGACTCCGCACCCCTAGGCTCAGCACCCCCAGGCTCACTACCCCTAGACTCCGCACCCCCAGGCTCAGCTCCCGCAGCAGCACCAGAGTCACCAGTGACCTCGACAGGCTCGACCGCGTCTACCTGAGACACACCTGAAGGGGCAGGACCCTGAGGGGGGAGGGGGACTACTGGGGGGGGACCTGGTACCAAGAAGAGCGGGGGTGGGGGGAGGGACGGAGTGCGGTAGGGGAAGAGGCGGTAGTAGGGTACCGACTCGTCGAACGTGACGTCCTGGGAGGACAGAACACGTCGAGAGGTGGGGTGGTAAAACTGCCACCCAGGGGCGTCGGGGGGGAACCCGAGGAAGACGCAGGGAGAAGCACGAGGGGACAGCTTGTCCGCAGACAGGTCGCGAACAAACGCCCGAGATCCCCAGACCCGGAACGCCGACGCATCGCCAACCTTCCCCGTCCACAACAGAGCTGGGGAGGTCTCCGGTCGAGAGACCCTGGGGTGGAGGTTGATCTGGTGCGCAGCGTACCTGACCGCAAACGGCCACAGAAAATGGGGAGCAGCCGCATGCATCATGGACGTACGAGCGACGTCCATGACCATGCCAATGCGGCGCTCAGCGATCCCATTCTGCTGTGGTGAGTCCGGAAGCGTGAAGGTCTGACGGATGCCTCGCACACGACAGTAGGCACTCAGGAGGGCAGAGGAGAACTCTCCGCCTCTGTCCGAGTGCAGACGCAAGACAGGGAAGTCAGAGCCAAAGCTTCTCCGAAGCTGAAGACGAGCTGCGCGGATCCAGTCGATCAACACCTGAGTGACCTCACCCTTGCTGCGCAAGGGGAAGACTGTGGTGTAACGCGAGTAGTCGTCAACCACCAGCAGGAAGTAGCGCTCCTGACCCTGTCCACGGACGCGGGCTGGGCCCCACACGTCCATGTGAAGCGTCTGCAACGGGGCCTCTGTCGGAGGAAACTGGGAGGAGTGAGGGGCAGCACGCTGGCGCCCCTCGACACAGGGGACACAGGCAGGGCCAGGGCCCGGAGGAAGGGGAGGGAGGGACCGGGGAAGACCAGACACAAGGACCCGCGAGGCCATGCCTCTGAGCCGAAGCAGAGAGGGGTGGCCAAGGCGGTGGTGCCAGAGGAGGGTCTCGTGAGACAGACGACGACACGAACAAGGGGCAGACTCAGGACCAGACCTGGACGCTGCAGCAAACACCTGACCAGACGAAGGGGCCCTACCAGACGCAGTACCTGGAGGAGAAGCAGTGGTCAGTGTGTACAGGCTCGACCCCGGCCGACGTGTAAACGTAGCCAGGTGGCGACCTGTATCCGCCTCCGTACAGTGGGTCACCCGCTGACGAGCAGGGGTGAACTGGTGGACACCTGCATCCTGGAGGTCAGCACCACTCACCAAGTTCGTCGAGAACGAGGGGAGGTAGAGACCAGTCAGGGTGCCAGAGGGGGCCGCCGGACACGGGAGGACAGTGGAGAAGCGAGACAGGACAGGCCCCCCAGAGGGGTCCGCCAGGGACACCGCAACAGGCCGACTCAGCGGCGTGAGAGTGGTGCGGTCCCTAAAGAAGGAGCGAGACGCTCCAGAGTCAAGGGTGAAGGTGTGAGAGGCCGAAGCCGACACAGTACCTGAGAGGGCGGACTCACCAGTACCTGAAGGCACAGACGCACTGGCACCTAGAGCAGCAGCCTCACTAGTACCTGACGCGGCAGTACCAATGCCCGGGTCGGGCGGGAAACACCGGTAACAGTCATCCTCATCACTACCAGTCACAGCATACATAGCAGAGAGAATAGCATCAAAATCAAGATCATAAATAGCTACACCAGCCCTAGACAGCTCTCCCCAGCGGGGGATCTCAGCGGCCTCCGGAAACTGCTGACGCCAGGCGTCGGTCAGGCGGCCAAAGCAGCGACGGGCTGTGTGGGCGCCTCCACACCTCTCCCCTGCACGGTCACCAGTGCGAAGAACGTAGGGGCAGGGACCAAGCGCACCACCGCGCTGACGCTGCAAGTACCACTCACGGAGCTGCTGAGGGCCGGGGACGGTGCGAGAGCGCTGCTGCTGCTGCGGCTGCTGCTGCGGCTGCTGCTGCTGCTGCTGCTGCTGGCGCTGACCACCCCCAGAGCTGCTGCGCTGGGACGAGCCACTCCGACCCCCTCCTCCACCGCCACCCCCGCCTCCACCGCCACCCCCGTCGCCACCGCCACCTCCCCCACCAGGACCGTCGCTCCCACCGCTCCCACCGCCTCCTCCGCTACCACCTCCGCCGCCACCTCTGCCTCCACCGCCGCCACTACTACCTCCACTCCCGCCACCACCCCCCCCGCCACCCCCACTCCCCCCTCCACCCCCACCGCCTCCTCCACCGCCCCCTCTGGCTCCACCCGCTCCCTTGCCCCCCTTGCCCTTGCCAGTGCGGCGTCTGCCACTGGGGGCAGACGCCGCGCCGACCGACTCAAAACCAACGAGGTCGGCCGCAGCGGCAGAGGCGACAGAGGGCAGCAGGGGGGAGGGACCACACCCCTCAAAGATGGGGGTGCGAGGGTCACCCCGAGAGGCCCCTACAGCGACAATACTCTTCTCAGCCGCTAGCAGGGACTCCTTAAGGAGGTCGACAGTGAGAGTGGTGGGACAGACAGAGAGAAACTGGTCCCTAACGACACGAAGGGACTCAGGGAGACGGGTGACGAGAAAGTAGAGAGTGATGTACATGGGAGGAGGGTTCGCAGCGCGGAACTCAGCAGGAAGGGCAGCGCGGTAGCGGGTGTCACTAGCGCGGAGGTGGGTAACGAGGTCAGCGACAGTGGGAAAGGAAGCGAGGTCAGGGAAGAGAAACGGTAGCATGAGGCGGCTAAGGGTAGCGGAGGAAGGGGAGGAGTAGCGCGCAACTACAGCGTCGTACAAGGCCTGAGCGGTCTTGCACTGATTAAAGTGGGCACGCTCAGAGGAAGGGAGGTGGCGACGCACAGCAAGACGTGCAGCAGCATCGCGGGTCGCCCACTTGGAGCGAACGGCAGAGTCAGCATCAGCAGGCGGGGCAGGGACAGCGCCAGAGACAAAGTCAAAGAGAGAGACCTCATCTACCGCATCACACAGTAAGTACAGCTGCAGGTCCTCGATCCAGACGGCAAAGTCAATGGCCCTCCCCTCAGCGTCAAAAGTGAGAACATTGGGGGTGGCCATGGCAGCAGCTGAAAGTCTCACCGGGATGGGAGAGTCGGGTAGGTCAGCAGCAGGCGGCTCGGGCTGCTCGGGCGGCTAGGGCGGCTCGGGCGGCTCGGGCGACTCGGGCGACTCGGGCGGCTCGGGCGGCTCGGGCGGCTCAGGTACCGGGCGGCTCGGCTGCTGCTGGGCGGCTCGGCTGCTGCTGGGCGGTTCGGCTGCTGCTGGGCGGCTCGGCTGCTGCTGGGCGGCTCGGCTGCTGCTGGGCGGCTCGGCTGCTGCTGGGCGGCTCGGCTGCTGCTGGGCGGCTCGGCTGCTGTTGGGCCGCTCGGCTGCAGTGTAGTGGCGGGGCCGGGACAAGGGACAGCGGGGCCGTCAGGGTGCAGCGGTGGGGCCGAGACAGGGGACGGCGGGGCCGTCAGGGTGCAGTGGCGGAGTCGGGACAGGCGCAGTGGCGGGGCCGCAGGGTGCAGCGGCGGGCCGTCAGGATGCAGCGGAGGGCCGCTGGAAGCACCCGCGGCTGAGCAGGCTGCGGGGCCGCGTCGTAGGAGGCGGCAGGGCCGCGGCTGAGCAGGCGGCAGAGGCCGCGTCGTAGAGGGCGGCGGGGGCCGCGGCTGAGCTGGCGGCGGAGGCCGCGTCGTAGCGGGCGGCGGGGTCGCGGCTGAGCAGGCGGCGGAGGCCGCGGCGTCTGCAGGCGGCGGAGGCCGCGTCGTAGAGGGCGGCGGGGCCGCGACTGAGCAGGCGGCGGGGCCGCGTCTTAGCAGGCGGCGGGGCCGCGTCTTAGCAGGCGGCGGGGCCGCGTCTTAGCAGGCGGCGGGGCCGCGTCCGAGTAGGCGGCGGGGCCGCGACTGGGTGGCGGGGCCGCGTCTTAGTGGCGGGGCCGCAACTTAGTGGCGGGGCCGCGACGTAAGGGCGGGGCCGCGACGTAAGGGCGGGGCCGCGACTGGACGGCGGGGCCGCGAACGAAGGGCGGCGGGGCCGCAGGGGAAGGGCGACTCGGGGGGGTCGCTAAAAAAAAAAGGATCGCGCGCCTCGGGGCGCGCTTCGGTGGGCCCTAGGCGAAGTTCCCACAGGGAACCCGCTCTATACCATGTGAAAGGAATGAACAGGAATGAATTGACTAAGTCAGAGTTGGGTACAAATACAACCCTAGCAAACTGTACCCCATATGTGCTACCCCACTATAGCCTACAAACATGCATCAGCTATAATAATCTGACATCCCCTCGCGAGCACTCATGAATTCCCGTTAACACTCATGAAGCCTCGTGTGGGAAAGTCGTTTTCCGATTGCAAAACGGAATTTACCGTTTTGTACCTGAAACAAATTTGTCCCGCTAGGCGCGCGACTTTCAAGCGAAGTATCATGTTCGCCACGTCACAAAAGTCAAAGCTCGAGATTCAGTTTTTCAACTGAAATCTCGAGTCAATCCCGAGCACCCTTTGGGATTCCTCGGCACCCCCCAAAATTCACGCGCACCTGCAGTCATGCACGATCAAAATTTCAGTCGTGCTGTACAGTACACTGACGTGCGCTGTCCTGCACGAGGACGGGGCCGTGATGTGCCCTGTCTTGTTGTGATCGTGGGCCCTGCCACGCTCGCAACAGTGCCACAGCACACGCGCAAACCCTGAGGGGCCACACCCGTGCGTCAGGACCCTACGCGCGGGTTCTGACCTTCGCGCACGGTTGACCTTGACCAGCGCAAAAAGTCAAAGTGGCAAAACCACTCGCCACTCTCTAAAACTGACGAAAAAAATTAACTCTCATGAACTCTAACGAAAACTCACAAAAACACATGAGAAACAATGAGCGCACACGCAGACTCATGAACAATCGCTAACTCATGCGAACTTACCGAAACTCACGAACTTTCATGCGCTTTCACGGAAACTCATGACCATTCATGAACATTCATGAAATGCACTCATACACAAAAAATGCATGTAAATTATGAACTGCTAAGGCGATTCACAAACCGTAAACGCACAAATGTAAAGCACACAAATGCGCTCCTCAAAAAAGAAAAACAAAAACAAAAACCTTCAAATTACCTTAAAACAAAAACTCGTCGGCGAATAGGTGGTAGGTTGACGTGCAAACCACATTTTGCACTCAACATACACAATATGAAAAAGCAATGTAAAGCATGGCATTTTCAAGACCAAACTCTTTGAAAATCGATTCGGAGCCCATTACTTTCAAAACAAACCACTACAGATGACACAACGCATATGTGTTTTGCGTTCACGGTTTGACATACATCTTAGTTGTCATAAACTGTCGGTCATCCTGATAGATCTCAGTGATCCACAGGACAACCTTCGTCTTCATGAAAAAAAAGTTATTGGTTGTCTGCTCCTCTGCCACGATCATCCTGACACGGTCCGCAAGCGAGCTCAGCGCGATCATGCTGAATGTGCCACTCTCATCACGCACTGTGCGCACAGTGCATCGAAAGTAGTTGGACTCCATCTTGCCGAGATAACTGCAGCAACGGGAGCTAGGCTACGGGCTAGGCACGTGTGCTCGTGTGATCTCTGCGTTCGTTCACTTAGTCGTTTCCTTGTGTTCACGCTCCTTGCTAGTTCACGGGGAGAATTTGCAAGAGTTTCACTAGGAAAACATGACAACAATGGTACAATGAAGTTGGCACAGCAAGACTACATCAGAGCAAGCATTCAGGTCGGCCAATTGCCAACGCAGCTTGGTCGACCGCGTTCCAGCACGACTTCGTCGACCGCGCTCCAGCAAGGCAAGGTCGACGGCGTGCCAACGTCGCAGGTTGACGGCGTGACAGCGTTGCTCACGCAGGACAGCAATGCATCCGCTTCGCAGGTGCGCGCAGATGATTGGCGTGCAGTATCTCGTCACTTGCACAGCGCACAACACCACGTCAACCTCGAGCTGACGACTGCCTCTGATCGGCCACGTCGACCTCGGGATACCACCACCGAGGTCGGGCTTGCCAACTTCGCCTGGGCGACCGTCGCACTCCTCCGCAGCACTTCGTCACTCAGGTAACCTGGTCGACCAGGCAACCACGTCGACCAGCAGCTCCCGTTCGTGCCCGTCGACCTCCCAAGTCGACGACCACCTCCACGTCAACCTCCTCCAGGTCGACGTCCCCTCTGGTCGACCAGCTCCACGTCGACCAGTACTCCTGGTCGACCTGCTCCTCGTCGACCAGCACAGTCGTCGGCCGACCACCCACGTCGGCCACCCGAAGCTGGCGTCACGAAGTTGACGCCCCGCTACTCGACGCCCGACTGCTCGGCGTCCTGCGTCAAGGTCGACGTCGGTCCCTCCTTCGTCGACCACCAGGTCCAGTCGACCACCCGCAGGTCGACCAGCGGTCCGTTAGCCGACCGCCGAAGTCGGCTTCGACGTCCCCCGCAGGTCGACTCCCAAGTCGACCTCCCCGAAGTCGGCGCCACCCTGAAGTTGGCGCCCGTGCAGTGGTCCCCCGTGCAGGTCGACCTCCTCGTCGACCAGCTCACCCAGTGCTGCAGGTCGGCTGCTCCCCTCACACCCGACCACGAAGTCGGCTCCGCCCAAGCGAGGACAGGGCCAATACCCGACTCCCGTTGACACTCCCCTGCCGCGTTCACGCTTGGGCACCCAGCCCACACGGCAGTACAGCTCGGAGACTAGCTCGTCGACGTGCACCCAACACATAGCACGTCGTCCACCGCACCAGCCATGCAAAAGGGCATGGCACCTACTGCTGCACTTCGTTGTCGCCGTCGCCCACGTCGGCCAGGCGCACTTGACCGATTGCGACGGAGCACCGGTTGAAGGCAGGATAGTGCAGCGCCTTCGTCAGGAAGTCGGCCGGCTGCTCAGCGGTCGGGATGTACTGCAGCGAGAACTTCCCGCGCCTCACCATGTGCTGCAGCCAGGCCTGTCGCCGCTCCATGTGCTTGAGGTTGCCCGTCAACCCCATGCCCTCGGCGACCGTGATGGCCGACTTGTTGTCCACGCGTAGGACAGTCGGCTTCCCGGCATCCAGCTGCCGGAACTCTGCGAGGAGGAAGCGAAGGCGGCGTCCCTCCTTGCCAGCTTCAGTGGCTGCCACGTACTCTGACTCGGTCGACGACAACGTCGCGCACTTGATGCGCTGGCTCGACCTGGAGACTGCAGCCCCTCCGTAGACGAACACGTAGCCACCCGTGCTCGTCCTGTTCTGCTTGTCACCGGCGTCGTCGGCGTCCACGTAGCCGACCAGCTCCAGCGACTCAGATCCACCGCCGAACTCCAGGGCGGTGTCACGTGTGTTGGCGAGGTAGGCGTGGCAGCGGTCGACCTCGCGCCAGTGCTGGTCGCTCCTCACCGTGAGGCCGCTCCCCAGCTTGCTGCAGGCGAAGGCGACGTCCGGCCTCGTTGTCGTCGCCGCGAACTGCAGCGAGCCGACCTTCTGCCGGTACTCCTCCTCCTGCCGTTCCTGCGCCTCCTCGTCATCGAAGGTGAGCTCGGCGTAGGCACCGACCGAGACCGGCGTCTTCGGGGTGCGCCCGGTCTGCTCCTCGTCGAGGAAGCGCCTACGCAGCTTATCGGCGTAGCCCTGCTGGTGCAGCCACAGCTTCCCCGCCGACCTTTCGCGCACGATCTCCAGCCCGAGGTACTTCTGCACCGGCGAGATCTCGCGCAGCTCGAAGGCGGCTTCCAGCAGCTCCTTCAGCTCCTTCAGCATCGTGGCGCTGCTACTGGCGGCAAGCAGGTCGTCAACGTAGACCAGCACCCAGCAGGCCACTCCACCCTCGCCGATCTTGAAGTAAAGAGCCTCGTTGACCTGGCTCTTCTTCCACCCGGCGCCGACCAGCACATCGTTGAGCGCCAAGTACCACAACAGCGGCGACTGCTTCAGCCCGTACAGGCTCTTCAGCAGCTTGCACACCCGGCCGGATCCGTCGTTGAAGTAGTCCGGCTGGGACATGTACAGCACCCGATCGAGCTTGCTCTGCAGGAAGGCGTTCTTCATGTCGAGCTGCATCAGGTTGAGGTTGAGGACGGCGACGATGCTGAGGAAGATCCTCAGCGTGACGTAGCTGCTCACCGGCGCGAACGTCTCGTCGTAGTCGGCGCCGTACACCTGTGTGAAGCCCTTCACGACCAGCCTCGCCTTCTCTCGCTCGACGGTGTCGTCGATGTGGTACTTCGTCGTCAACACCCACCGGTTCTTCATGACATTCACTCCCGGCGTGCATTCGACCAGCTCCCAAGTGCCCATGTTGAGGAGGCTGCGAATCTCCTCCTCCATGGCGGCCTTCACCGCCGGGCCCTTCCAGCTCGCCAACGCCTCCCTCACCGTCATCGTCGAGATGTCCCAACGGTGCTCGGGGTCGGCTAGCATGTCGGGGTCGAGCTCCGGAAACTCCTCATCCTCCTCGGCGTCGTCGTACAGTAGGTCGTCGTCATCGTCCACGTCATACACCGTGGTGAAGGCAGCGGGGACGAAGAAGTCAGGCGGCCTCCGCAGTCGGCCCGAACGCCGTGGTCCCTGCTGGACCTCCTCGGCGTCCCCTCCATCATCGCTGCCCTCGGCGTCCAGCTGCTCTTCAGCCGGCGTCCCAGCCGACTGCTCCCCTGTGGTCGGCGTCCCAGCCGACTTCTCCCCTGGGGTCGGCTCTCCTGCCGACGGCCCGGTCGCCGACTGCTCCGTGGTCGGCTTCACGGCAGCCTGCTCCCTTGTCGGCTGCTGCTCCTCGACCTGCTCCTCCCCTGTCGACTGCAATCCCACGTCGATTCGCCGCTCGTCACGTCGGCCACCGGCGATGCACTTGGCCGGCGCCAAAGGCGGCGTCCCACTACTCCCCTCATCGCCGGAGGCCGACACCGAGGCCAGCCCACGCACGTCGGCCAAAAGGGGAGGGGCAGGGGGACGGACGTCCTCGACGTCCTCAGTAGCAAGCTCACCGACCTCGGCAAGCAGCGGCAGCGTCGCCGACGAGGTGTCAGAGGGCGGGGTGGACGACAAGCGGCCGGACACCGGCCCATGGTCCATCTTCCACTCGGCCAGCGACATCTCCTCGTAAAACACCACGTCCGACGTGGTGACCACCCGGTCAGTGGCGACGTCAAGGAGCTCCCAGCCCTTGCTCGCCGCCGACACGCCAAGATGCAGGCCCCACTTGGCCTTCGGCTTCAACTTCCCACCACGCTGCTGCTCAGGAACAAGGAACTGCGCCATGCAGCCCCACACCCGCGCCAGCGACAAGTCGGGCTTCTTCCCAGTCAGCAGCTGGTGCGGTGTCGTCCCCGGTGGCAGCGTCGACCGCTCAAGGCAGTTGTGGACCCAGACGGCCTGCCGGAGAGCGAGGTGCCACCAGTGGTGCTGCACGCCCATGTGCAGCAGCATTGTCTGCACCGACTCCACCACCGTCCTCATCTCCCGCTCCGCCATGCCGTTCTGCTGCGGGGTGTATGGGCAGGTCAGGTCGTGGACGATCCCCTTGCCATTCACGAAGTCGGTGAACTGCTTCCCGAGGAACTCCGCTCCCCGGTCTGAGCGCAGCATCAACACCGACTTCTTCGTCTGCCGCTCAGCCACCGCCAGCCACTGTACGAACGGCGACAAAGCGTCTGACTTCTTGGCGACCGGCTTCACCCACACGTAACGGGTCTTGCGGTCCTTCAGCAGCAAGAAGTACAGGCTGCCATCCTTGGCAGCCACGCGAAACGGCCCGCACAGGTCGATGTGCACGACGGCCAGCACGTCGTCGGCGTCGGAGCCGTGGTCGGGGAAGGTGTGTCGCGCCAGCTTCCCGCCGACGCACGAGACACACGGGGAGTCGGCGTCCGTCGCCGACTTGAGGTCCAGCCCAATGGCGACCTCGTTCTTCGCCGAGCTCCGTATGGTGTCCATGCCGACATGTGCAAGCCTCGCATGCATCCGGTCCGGCGTCGACTTCGTCTTCGAGACGATCGCCCGCAGAGCCACCACCTCCGTCGTGGGCGGCGTCGACCTCGTTGCGCAGGGACGCAGGTCGGTGCAGAGGACTCGCCCGGAGTACGTCGCCCGCCCGAGCACCTCCCCTGCTGCCGAGACGAGCAGCATGCCGTCGTCGTCCTCCTGCAGCTTCACGCCGTGCTCCTTCAGCTGGCCGGCCGACAGCAGGTTGGCCCGCACACCCGGGACGTACAGCACGTCGGGAATGAGCACCTCCTTCCCGGCCTCTCCTTGCAGGGAGACGGTGCCACGGCCCTGAACGTCCTGCAGCGCCCCATTAAAACCGCGCACGTGCTTGATGGAACCACTCGGCTGCAGGTCGACGAAGGCTTCCTTCGTTCCCATCAGGTGGTGGGAGCAACCGCTGTCGAGCAGGACCACCGCCGGGTTCGCCTGCACAGCTGCCGCCACCGCCTGGAAGTCCTCTCCGGCCTCCGGTGCCAGAGAGATGGTCGGCTCCACGACGCCGACCAGCGAGCACGACGCCACCTTGTCGTCTCGCCCCTTGCCGCGTACAACGGAGTCGGCGTCCTTCGCCGAGGTCGATGTCGTCGACTGGTTCTCCTTGCGCGGCTTGTTTCCTCCTCGACGAGGACGACGGCTGCCAGACCTCCCGCGGCCTCCCTTGGCGTCGTCGTCGTCGGATCCACTGCGGTCAGGACACTCGAAGGAGAGGTGATCAGGGCTGTGGCAGATCCAGCAGTCCCGACGTCGACCTCCTTGGTCGACTTCCAGCCACCGCTCCCGCCGCCACCAGGCTGTCCGCGCTGTCCTGGTCGGCCTCCTTGCTTCGCCGGGGCGACAAAGTTGGCCTGCGCCAAGAGCTCCTGCGATCGCTCAGCCTCCTGCATCGCCTCGTCCTGTAGGATGTACGAGGTCAGGTTGTCCTCGTTGAGCGTCGCCCTTGTGCTCGGCGCCATAGACAGCCGCTTCAGCAAGTTATAGCTGCTAGACAGTCCCTGCATGACATGGGTGATGTACGACGCCGTGGAGTACTGCGCGCCGGCCATCCTGATGGTGGCGAGAATTCGCCTGGCTCGGTTGCAGTAGTCGGTCGCACTCTCCTCGTCGCCCATACGCAGCTGCGTCAGCTGTCCCTCCAGCTGGGCGATGAACAGGTCGTCGGTGACCTGGTACGTCGACTCAATGAAGTGCCACGCCCGGTGGCCAGCGTCGATGTACTCCCGGCACCACTTCAAGGCGATCTGCACGCCCGGCGAGCAGCATCGCGAGATGACCGTGAAGGTCAACAGCTGCACGGCGCGAAACTCCGCACGCAGGTCGGGGTGGTGCTCCCCCGGCGTCGCCACGGTCCCTCGGGCGAAGCCGATCAGCCCGGCCATCTCCAGCTGGGGCTCGATGGCTTCCTTCAAGGTGAGAATGTCGGGTCGACCGACCAGCGGAGGGGTGACCGAGATCCTGTCCGGCGTAAACTTGAAGTAGCCGTAGCTCGGCGCAATCCCACCTGCCGTCACCTCGGACGCCGACATCGGCGACACCCCACTCCGTCGACCTCCGACGTCACCCCGCGAAGAGCCTGCAGTCGCCGGCGACTGCATCCCTCACGCCTGAACGCCGCCGACTTCACCGGCGTGTATCACACCTCTCTGCCTCGACGTGCCTCCAGCACTGCTGCCGACTTGTCCACCACCAGCGTTGACGCCCACGTCGACGCCGCCTTCGTTGTTCACCGGACGAGGAGAGGCAGGTCGAGACGGGTGCTCCGTCGCCCACATGGAGCGGAGTCCAGCCTCGACGACCGGCCAGGGCAAGTCGCCGTACTCGTTGGCCTCGTGCTTCCTCCTCGCGTTCTCCAACCGTGCCTCTAGGGTGTCCACCACCCCCGCGTCACCTACGGCTCCTACCATAGTGACTACCGCACAGTTGCCGGCCTGCAACTACGAAATAGGTAAGTGGTGTCTACGTCGACCTGACTGAAAGGTAAGTCGTGTGCCGTCCACGCTCACCGCACCATGCGGAGATAACTGCAGCAACGGGAGCTAGGCTACGGGCTAGGCACGTGTGCTCGTGTGATCTCTGCGTTCGTTCACTTAGTCGTTTCCATGTGTTCACGCTCCTTGCGAGTTCACGGGGAGAATTTGCAAGAGTTTCACTAGGAAAACATGACAACAATGGTACAATGAAGTTGGCACAGCAAGACTACATCAGAGCAAGCATTCAGGTCGGCCAATTGCCAACGCAGCTTGGTCGACCGCGTTCCAGCACGACTTCGTCGACCGCGCTCCAGCAAGGCAAGGTCGACGGCGTGCCAACGTCGCAGGTTGACGGCGTGACAGCGTTGCTCACGCAGGACAGCAATGCATCCGATTCGCAGGTGCGCGCAGATGATTGGCGTGCAGTATCTCGTCACCTGCACAGCGCACAACACCACGTCAACCTCGAGCTGACGACTGCCTCTGATCGGCCACGTCGACCTCGGGATACCACCACCGAGGTCGGGCTTGCCAACTTCGCCTGGGCGACCGTCGCACTCCTCCGCAGCACTTCGTCACTCAGGTAACCTGGTCGACCAGGCAACCACGTCGACCAGCAGCTCCCGTTCGTGCCCGTCGACCTCCCAAGTCGACGACCACCTCCACGTCAACCTCCTCCAGGTCGACGTCCCCTCTGGTCGACCAGCTCCACGTCGACCAGTACTCCTGGTCGACCTGCTCCTCGTCGACCAGCACAGTCGTTGGCCGACCACCCACGTCGGCCACCCGAAGCTGGCGTCACGAAGTTGACGCCCCGCTACTCGACGCCCGACTGCTCGGCGTCCTGCGTCAAGGTCGACGTCGGTCCCTCCTTCGTCGACCACCAGGTCCAGTCGACCACCCGCAGGTCGACCAGCGGTCCGTTAGCCGACCGCCGAAGTCGGCTTCGACGTCCCCCGCAGGTCGACTCCCAAGTCGACCTCCCCGAAGTCGGCGCCACCCTGAAGTTGGCGCCCGTGTAGTGGTCCCCCGTGCAGGTCGACCTCCTCGTCGACCAGCTCACCCACTGCTGCAGGTCGGCTGCTCCCCTCACACCCGACCACGAAGTCGGCTCCGCCCAAGCGAGGACGGGGCCAATACCCGACTCCCGTTGACACATCTTTGCAACAGAAAGCTCTACAATGAACGACTGGACCTATAAAATTTTGGGGGGAGAATAATAATGTAAAATGTTTGACTGAGTAATGAGAAATGGAATGTGAGATTTTGGAGGGGAGAGGGAATGTAAAGCTGGTGTGTGGAATCGTTGATAAATACCACAGAATGGGAAAGTTGACGTGATCATATGACACACTCTTTTGCTGCTCGTGAGCTAAAACACGGGTACAGAAGGGGGGAACGGGGAAGAACGAGCATGAAGAAAGGTGGCGTGATGGCGTGATACTCCTTTTTGCTGCCGTAAGCTGAGAGACGGATAAAAGGGGGGGGGGGGGGGAACGAGCATGGGAGGAAGGTTATCGTGATAGCGTGCCATGCCCTCTTGCTGCCCTTGAGCTGAGAGAGGGGTGGAGAGGAGGGACAAGGGAGGAAAGAGCACGGGAGAAAGGTTGGCATGATGACGTCATACGCCTTGCTGCCTGTGAGCAGAGAGATGGGTGCATGGGAGAAACGAGGAGGAATGAGCACGGGAGAAAGGTTGACGTGATAGCGTCATAACCTTTTGCTGCTCATGAGCTGAAAGAGGGGTACAAGGGGGGGGGGGGGGGGGGGGGGGGGGGAGGAGAGAGCATGGGCGGAAGGTTGGCATCATGGCGTCATACGCTCTCTTGCTACACGTAAGTTGAGAGACGGGTTCAGGAGGGGAAAGGGGCAGAAATGACACTACAGGATGGTTTACGTGATTGCCTCATACGTTTTTTTCCGCCTGTGAGTTGAGAGAGGGTTACAGGGTGGGAAAGGGGAAGAAAGAGCTCGGGAGGAAGGGTGGCGTGATGGCGTCATACTCCCTATTGCTGCCCGTGAGCTGAGACAAGGGTGCAGGCCGGAAAAACAAAGAAATAAGCATGGGAGGATGGTTGGAGTGATGACGTGACAGGCCCTCTTGTTGCCCGTAAGCTGAGAGACGGGTATAGAGGGAGGAAAGGGAGGAGAGACCATGTTGGCATGATGACGCCATACGCCATCTTGCTACCCATAAGCTAAGAGACGTGTACACAGGGGGGAAATGAGGAAAGGGCACAGGAGGAAGGTTGAGGTGATGGCATCATACGCCTACCCTCTGCCTTTGAGCTGAGAGAGGTACATGATGGAAAAGGGGAGGAAAAGACGTGTACATGTCAAGGACAAGACATCGTGTAATGCTACATTTAACAACAGACGAAGCGATGCATGATTGTGGTAGAACAAAAATGTGGGTTCAGTAAAGACAGATTTTTTGTTGTGGCATACTATGATAAAAACTGAGGTGGTAAAAGGTGGTAAAACATACTTATTTTAACAAACCTGAAGCGATGCGACCGGATTGGATGAAAATAGAAATTGAGGAGTCGTAGGTGTGAATGCACTGAGAGGAATGCTATTTTCCTTCGCCGTCAAGCGGGCATGTGATTTACGATGCTCCCAAGTTAACACCCCTTCCAGCCCACCAACGGAAAACCTAGATAACGCATGTGGGGCGATAACTGTTTAAGAAATGAAAAAGGTTACAACAATTGATGAAGTTGTTGGTGATTTCTAAGAAACATGACAACAACGACAATAATGTTGTGAAGAATAGGGAGAGGAACATCGACAACAATGTTGTTTAGATATGATAGAAAAACAAGTCAAGATGACAAATACGAATAAAAAAACATTGAGATGAAAAACATAGACAAATTGAATGACACAATTGTTGCATTAATGAAGATGCATAAAGAAATGATAAAGAATGCTATGCAAATTTGCAGTAGAAAAACCAATGCAAACAGACAATGATATGAACATACATAGACAATCAAATTTCTGGTTATAAACTCACTTGTGATCTTTGGCGCTATTGATTTTCACAGAGCATATATCATACGTGGCTCCAAGAAAAAACTCCCCCACTATTGTACGGCACTTCCCTAGAGTCCACGAAAAAAGCACATTTCATGTCAGCCTAAAATATCAGCTCCTTAACAACACCCTCAGAGTCTGGCAGAAACAGCTTCGCAAGATAATTGGCCGGTCAACGTAAGGAGGTCGAACGCCCACCATCATTCCACACACCATGACATTTGTTAGCTCAGGACCTTTCAAATGCCCCAGTAGCATCGTGAAGGTGGCAAACCTTTGGACGCTAGAGTTAAATACATAAAAAATGGGATATGAAGGGGGAGGAAAGAGTCCACAAAAAAACACCTTTCATCTCAGCCCAAAATATCAGCTCCATAACAACACCCTCAAAACCTAGCAGAAACAGCTTCACAGGATAATTGGCCGGTCAACATCAGGAGGTCGAACGTCCACCACCATTCTACATACCATGACATTTGTTAGCTCAGGACCTTTCAGATGCTTCAACAGCAACGTGAAGGTGGCAACCTTTGGAGGCTGTAGTTAAATATATAAAAAATGGGATAGGAGGGGAAAGGGGAGGAAAGAGCATGTGAGGAAGGATTGCGTGATGGCGTCATACGCCCACTTGCTACCTGTGAAATGAGAGAATGGTAACTGGGGGGCAAGGGGAGGAAAGGGCACGGGAGGAGGGTTACGTGATGGTGTTGTATGCCCTCTTGCTGCTCGTGAGCTGAGAGAGGGGTACAAGGAGGGAAGAAAGACCACAGGAGGAAGGCTGACATGATGGCGTCATACGCTGTCTTGTTGCCTATATGCTAAGAGGCGGCTGCAGGCAGGGAAAGAGGAACACAAAGCACGGGGAGAAGGTTTGTGTGATGGCGTCATATGCCCTCGTGAGTTGAGACACGGGTACAAGGGCGAAAAGAGGAAGAGAGAGCACGGGAGGATGGTTGGCATTAGGGATGAGCACATATCCGAACACCCGTTTGTTTCGCCTCGAACATGTATTTTTTTTGCCCAAAAATGTTCGACACCAACGCGTTCGTTGTTCGTGCGAACATGTTCGGTGTTCGTCCATGTTGATATGCCGAGGTGCGTCGAACACGAACACATCGATGAACACCTCGGTGTCCGTCGACGAATTGGCCGCGACCAAATTTAGGGTCGCGGCCAATTCATTTCAACTGATTCATTTCAACATGTGACCATGTTGCAATCGCTGCCACCAGCCCGCCCTCTACCACCTGCCACACCATCACCTACTACTAGCCTAGTAGGGAAGATGCTTCAACTCTTAGGCTAGGAGAGTTGATTACAACACTTACTAATAGAAAGTAGCCAGCAACTACTCCGAGCACATAAGTTAAAGTAGCGGAATATCGATTAGGGTTTCCACCGTTGAAGGGCACTCCATCGTTAGGGTTTCCATCAAAGTGACACTCCCCACAACTCGCCGCCGCATTACCATTCTATCAAGGGTGTAGGTTTCTTTGGCCGTCGCGGGAAATGGCTTCCCACCAACAACCTAGTGCAGGGCGGGGTGGTCGCAGTAGTCAGGGCGGTGCACCATCGCCTGCACCACGACCTATGCAGGGTCGAGTAGGTGACGGCCCTGGAGGAGTTGGTGCTTACTTCGTCGGTAGGCTTCTGTCCATGCCCGCGCCGACATCCTGTCAGTCGTTCTGTTACTGGAGTCCTCGACCCCCTCCTTCTGGGCAGACGCGCACCACAACTCAGAGCGACAGTGAGGCGGATGAGGAGGAGGAGGAGGGCGATGAGGGGGATGATGAGGAGGAGGAGAGGAAGAGGAGGGGAGCAGAAATGATAGTGAGCCGGGGTGGACACCGGATACGCATGGCAGTTGTGGGGACGGGGGGGGGGGGGGGGGGGGAGATGAAGATGGGGAGATGGAAGGGTTGGAGCCAGACGGGGTGGATGAGGGGGTTGGTCAGGGAGGAGGGGTTGCCGCGGCCGCCGCAGAGGAGGCCTCTCAGCACGTGGGTAGAGGATGGGTGCGCGGCGGTGTTAAGGTTGGGCGAAGGAGGTTGTTAATTGGGAACCAGAAGAGGAAAGCAGAGAAGTTGCGGACACGAACCTTCAGAGGGGTGGATTCGGGCGAGGGTGTGGTTGCTCCAGAGTTCCTTGACGAGGAGGGAGAGTCCAAGAGTAGCAGGGAGAGGGGCAAGGGGACCGACGACAAGCGGCAATGCAAGATTTGCACTGACCATATTTCTTGGAAGGGATCTACAACTACACCAGGCGAGCGCCACTTTGAAAACGACCACATTGCTCATATAGATGTGTGGTATCACCATTACCACCATCTACATTTGCAACTGCCGGACGAGACGTTTTCGACGGGGGCCTACGTTGGAGTGCCGAATGGCTACGTATATTACTGGCCGCATGCAGAAAGCTGCCTAACATCCCAAAGAAGGGAGGAAAGGCAGAGGGGTGAGGGGCGGAGGGGTCAGGCGGTGCTGGGATCAAGAGCTACATATCAAAGAAGCTATCAGAAGTGGAGCTTCGTCAGACAATCGCCAAGTTGGTGATGACCTGCGCCCTTCCCTTCAAAAGTGTGGAGGCTGAGGCGGTAAGGGCTTAATGCTACTGGGTGTGGCTGATGTGGTGTGGTTGGCTCGTCCAGGGCGGTTTGCATGGATTATATGTATGGCGAGCGCATGATGTTAGGGAGGGGAGTTGGGTTGGGACACTTACGCCTCTCCTTTCCATTCCATTCTTGAGCAGTGCTGCGAAACCCAACGCATGCTCGTTGTGTACTATCCCACCCACCCCACCAGTTTTGGGAGCTATTGACCCTGTGCAACCACCACTGCGGGCAGAAGAACTTCATACCCTCGCGCTGGACGGTTGCACGCGACACTGTGGCTTTTGCTGCGGCTGGGGAAGAGGGGGGAGTTGGGATGCAAGGTGTCATACACCATCGACATCTGGACTACACCCAACGGGAAGGCTTGGCTAGTTGTGACAGGTCACTGAATAGACGAGTCGTTTCAGCTACGCGAGGCAGTGCTGGAGTTTTGCAAGCTGCCGGATCGTCATGGAGCGGTGCAAATCGCGCAGGTCATGGAGGACACGGTGGTGATGTGGGGGTTGGAGGGGCGTTGTCTGGGCCTGACTTCAGACAATGCCTCGGCCAACATTGCCGCATTCATGTGGCTGTCGGAGGAGGGTGGTGGTCGGGCTTTCTTCAACTCCCGCCTGCACTTCAGGTATGAGGTGGTGTATGGGTGTTATCGCGGTGGCTTGTCAGAGTCAGCATTGTAGGTGTGTGGGTGTATTTGGGGTTTTTGGAATCCCCCACGGCTGGCAATGACCATGTGTCAGTACCTCCCAAATCCCATGCCTATGGTGCTGTGCTCCGCAGGTGCTTGTCACATGTGGTTAACCTGGCAGTGCAAAAGGGACTGAAAGTGGATGCCATTCGTGACCTGTTGAAGGTGCTCAGAGATATGGCGTCCTGGGTTGGGTTCTCGCCGCAGCGCTCCGTGGCGTTTTTGGGACTTCAACGCAGCTTGAACCTGCAGGCCCATGTCAACAAACCAGCTTTGAAGCTGGTGCATGACAGTCCTACCCGATGGGGTTCGACTCACGCCATGATTGACCACTACCTTGAGCTGGAGAATCCGATCACTGTGTTCTTGGCCTCGACCTAGGTATAGGGTGCGAACAGGACATTGGATTTGTGGCACGGAGTGGCATGTGTGACATGGCATGGTGTGGAATGTGTCTGGCATGTGTGTGGCATGTGTCTTGCATGTGTATTGTGGCATGGAGTGGCATGTGTGTTGCATGTGGGACATGGTGCGATATATAGTAGCATGTGTGTTGTGGTGTTGGTCGCATGAAGTGCATTACATCATGATAACAACCCTCTCCCTCATATGCCATACCACACCCTAACCCCGACAGGGCCCTGCGAAGGCGGACAAGGAGAGGGTGGAGAAGATGCGCCTTTCAGACGAGCAGTGGGAGGTGTTGAAGGAGCTGAGAACATCTCTCAGCCCTTTCAACAAGGTCTCCAAGGCAGTTGAGGGGACGGCGTAGCCGACTGTGTCGATGGTGGTGCCATACTACAACGGCCTCATCAACACCATGGAGGCCCGACTGGCAAAGGGGCCCTCAGCGACGCTAAAGCCTCTAGTTGAAAAGGCGCTTAGATTTCTGAAGAAGTATGCCTACATCAGCAGTAACGAGCACTGGATCACCACCTTCTTGGATCCTTCCATGAAGGCGGCGTGGTTCGACGACGCCCACTAGGAGAAGTAGCATCCACAGACAGAGCAGAGGGAGAGGCCGCGCCCCGCGTCGAGCATGGTGATCGCGTTGGTACGTGAGCGCGTGGCCGAGCACCAGCGACGGCTAGGGAGCTGGCTCCTAGGCCCACTACACTTCCCACGGTGGTAGAGGAGGAGGATGGAGAAGGGGGGGGGGGGGGGGGGGGGTGGTCTTCTGTAGGATGATGAGGTCAGCAGGTACTTGTTCGAGAGGGTGCGTTACGACATGTCAGCGCTAGAGTACGGGTGCACCTCCACCAACACGGAGACGTTGAAGCGGATGGCGAGGGATTATCTCGCTATCCCTGGCACATCTACTGCGAGCGAGCACGTCTTCTCGCTGGGCCGCAACCGCGCTCCTGGGACCGCCTAACTCTGAGACTCGCGAGCCTGCATGTTTCTTAGATCATGGTATGGCTCGCACCCTGGCTAGAGGATCGGTGAGGGCCGCTGCCCGAGAGGGGTCGCAGCACTGGAGATCGCTATTGAGGGCGAGGGTGCGGAGGACGGGGACGAGGACGAGGAGGAGGAGGAGGAGGAGGAGGAGGAGGAGGAGGAGGAGGAGGGGAGAGGGGCGGACGCAACAGCGGAGGACGGGAGAGGGACGGACGCAGCAGCGGGTGGTGAGGATGGTGGTGTTGGTAGCGGGGGTGGGAGAGGGATGTAGTTGTGATTTTGTTGGTGGGCAATCAAGGGGACCTTTGGTGACGTTTCCATGTTAAATGAGGAGTAGACCTTGGACCATGTGCATGTTTTAGGCCACACGTTATTTATTTGTGAGGTTCGTAAGGACAACGACGCTTCCCCTTACGAACGTCACGCCAAATTTATACATTTGATGGTGCTAAAAATTGCATTAATTTGGCAAAGAAACATATGTTTCGTCTCAAAGTTTTAGCAGTCTCACCTTTGAAACAGTATTCTCATCGTATGGGCGTCGACCTGATCGGAGAAATAAAAGGGAATCATCGATATCTTACTTGAAAAGGATGTATATGGGGTAATGATCACTGAAAATGTTTCACCAACAAATACTTCATCATTAAACGTAGCAAGGTCAAGCCATACATGATCAATAAGATTGGCTCAAATATAGTTAGTGTTCAAACACGTTGCGTAAAAAAATATTATTTCATGATTTTGATCAATTGGTTTGGAATGGATGCGTCGAAATCAAAGTTGAAACCACGAATGATAATAATACATCCAAATGGAGTTGTGTCAATATTTGGATGCAAATATGTGTAGAAAGAAGATTGAGATGAACGAGGATTGCGATAAACACAAATGACGAATGTCGTTGGCAATGCCTTGTACTTCAAAACAACGAACTGCATTTTATCATAAACCTTTTCAAACAACACCACCACATGCTCGTGTCAAACATTATATATGTTATTGCTGTGTAGGCTACAATGGGTTAGCCTTTAGGGGGTACAATACTCTAGGGTTTCATACTTGTACCACCAATGTTCCTAGTGCAATCACTTTTTGTTTCTGACAGCTCGTTGTGGTATGCGACTAGAACTCCTCCAAAATCACAATCTTGTCGAAACACGTATAGATGTTAGATAACGTTGCCATGCGTTTGGTCTGAAGAACGTCTCAAATAAACCTATGAAATCAAATGATAAAGGCACAGCCGTGGAAGCTATACATTCAACTATGAACTTCCATACATTATGATTATATATAAAAAAAAATCATGAAGGAATCGCCATAATCATGTTTGTTGGGACTGGAACAACAGGTACTTGAAACGTGCGTAAACGTTTCATCTCTTTAATCACTTCTTTGTGCACGCTAATGGACTCACCAGAAATGTTTTCCAAAAACATATATTTTGCTGACGGAAACCTGCTAAAAGCAACGTATGTTGTATGCACAAACAAACGTCGATGAAAATGGACAACCCCTGAGTCAAAAGTAGAACCTTGACTGCGATGAACACTAATAGCATCACTTGGACGAAGAGGGAACTGCAATCTTGATATTGTGTTGTCTTGACTAATAGTATGAATATTGTCAGAATGTTATAATTGTCTAGCCTGCAGTGGGGTACTCTATAGCGAGTACAACCCAATTAGGGTTTCCTATATGTATGCCAGCTGCTGCTAGTGCAACCACTCTCTTCTTCATTCCTCATTCTTCACAAATATATCTCCTATCAACAATGTTCCACATTATGAACAATTGATGATTTTCGTGCCTATTTCTTTTGTGTACATTAGCATAATCAAACAACACCCAAACAACAACTATCTCACATTTTTTATCGATTGAAAAGGTTTCAATGGTTCCAGGTGTCAAAATAGGTTCATAAATTAGCACAAAGAACCTAGGGTTCAGGCTAGGCAAGAGAGTGTCGAGACAGATGCCAAAGCAAAAGAGGGCTTCACTATAGAATTGCAAGTACAAATAGATGAGAAACATACAAGGAGTGGTGCACCACCAAACAGGACAGCTATGCAACTACACTACAGCTAGTACATGCATTTATACAAATATATATGATATATTCTGACACACCCCCTAAGTGCATGCAAGAATAGCCATGTGGAGGACACCCCCTGAAGTGGTACACCTTGCAGAGCGCAGCAGAAGGAGAGGGCAAGTGAGGAGGAGGGACTATGAGAGGAGAGGAGGTAGGAGGCGGCAGCTGAAGCTGCTGGCACACGGGCAACTAGAGCAGCTGGCACACAGGCTACCGGAGCAATGGCATCCGGACTACGGGAGTAACTGGCTCCGCGGCTAGACGAGCGGCTGCAGCAACTGACCCATGGGCAACTGGAGCAACGGGCTCACGGGCTATCGGAGCAACGGCATCCGGACTACTGGAGCTGCTGGCTTCATGGCGGCTACCTCTTTTCAACCTCATTGTCCCACACCCCCTTTCCACACCCCCTTCTGCATCCCTAGCGCCACTCCCTCGGCTCCCCCACACCCTCCCCCCCTCAGCGGTAGCTGCAGCAGTGGGAGAGAGGAGGAGGAGGAGGAGGAGGAGGAGGAGGAGGAGGAGGAGGAGGAGGAGGAGGAGGAGGAGCAGCAGTTTACTCACACCCGCCACCCCCATACCCGCCACCCCCATACCCTCCCCCCCACGGCTGCACGCGCAGCAGGGAGAGCCAGGGAAGAAACTGCCCCGCGGCTACAGAGGGGCGGCGCGCAGGTGCACTGGGTGGCGCACAGGTGCACGGGGCGGCACGCGGGTGCATGGGGCGGCGCGCGGGTGCAGCGGGGCGGCGCGCGGGTGAACGGGGCGGCGCACGGGTGCCAGCAAACCGTCGCGCGCCCGGGGCGCGCGACGGGCAGAAAACCGCCGCATGCGTGGGGCGCGCAGAGGGCAGAAAACCGCTACGCATCCAGGGCGCGTGGCGGGCAAAAAACGTCGCGCGCCCGGGGCGCACGACAGGCAGGTAAATAGTCACGCGCCCGGGGCGCGCGACTGAAAGAACAGCAGCGGAAGCGAACGGTGGGCCCATTGAGGAAATTAATAAGTATCAGGCCATGATCTTACGTGCTCTGATAGCATGTCAAAATAGGTTCATAACTGAGGACAAGGAACCTAGGGTTTATGCTAGGCAAGAGAGTGTCGAGAGAGATGCCAGTGCAAAAGAGGGCTTCTTTATAGAATTGCAAGTACAAATAGATAAGAAACATACAATGAGTGGTGCACCACCAAAAAGGACAGCTAGGTAACTACACTATAGCTAGAACAACATGCACTTATTCAGAAATATATATAAAATATGTTCTGACACCAAGTGTACCATTTGCGATACCATTAGTAGTATCCAAATTCACAACGATATGGACTCTACAGCCAATATAGGCACAATCATGCATGCAAACCAGCGATCTTTTTGGGATCTAAGGATGCGTACCTTGAAGGTTGCTCTACACGGGTTGCTAATCTTGCAAACAAATGTAAATCATGTGCAAGAATCTTATACTTTTCATTTGTTAAAAGTGCAAATACCTTATCGTTGTGTCCAACGATGTCAACATTTCTGCAAAAGTAAAACCTTGACTGCGATGAACACCAATGGCATCACTAGGACGAAGAGGTAGCTGCAATCTTGATATTGCGCTGTTCTTATTGTTGATTGACAATTGTTTGTTTTGACAATTATTATGAGTATATCTCAAAGCAACAATGTTCCACATTAAGAACAATTGATGATTTTTGTTCCTATTTTTTCTGCGTACACGAGCGTCATCAAACAAATCCCAAACAACAATTATCTCACATTTTTAATCGATTGAAATGGTTTCAACAGTTCTAGGTGTAAACAAATGTAAATCATGTGCAAGAATCTTATACTTTTCATTTGTTAAAAGTGCAAATACCTTATCGTTGTGTCCAACGATGTCAACATTTCTGCAAAAGTAAAACCTTGACTGCGATGAACACCAATGGCATCACTTGGACGAAGAGGTAGCTGCAATCTTGATATTGCGCTGTTCTTATTGTTGATTGACAATTGTTTGTTTTGACAATTATTATGAGTATATCTCAAAGCAACAATGTTCCACATTAAGAACAATTGATGATTTTTGTTCCTATTTTTTCTGCATACACGAGCGTTATCAAACAAATCCCAAACAACAATTATCTCACATTTTTAATCGATTGAAATGGTTTCAACAGTTCTAGGTGTACCATTTGTGATACAGTCTGCAGAATCCACATTCACAACGATATGGACTTTACAACCAATATAGAGCCGTAACAATGCATGTGAATCAGCGATATTTTTGGGATCTAAGGATGTGTGCCTCGAAGGCTGTTTTACACGGGTTGCTGATTTTGCAAACAAATGTAAATCATGCGCAAGGATCTCATACTTTTAATTTGTTGAAAGTGCAAATACCTTATCACTGTGTCCAACAATGTCGACATGTCTGCAGAAAACATGTTAGCCCATCACATGGTCTATTCAAAGAGGTAAAAACGAGTTGTCGTCATTGTCAAACTTATATGCTATAGTCTGTGTAGGCTGTAGTGGGGTAGACTATATGGGGTACAACATTTCTCGGTTTTCCCACTTGTACCCACCTCTTTCCTAGTTCATTCATTCCTCATTCTTCACAGTCACTTATCTAATTACATTCTCGCAAACGATTGAGATGCACCGCAAATGCGCGCTCCTCGTTTTGTCGCATAATAATCGCAAGCTCAACCATTTATAACGTTTTCCATACATTACATTCGACGGTTGTATTGTATAATGTCTCCGCAAAATAATATTGGTCTGTAAATGGTGGTAATTGAAACAAGTCAATAGCCAAAATCATATGTAGTCGTGTATGTTGCGCACCTTGTAGTTCTCTTAGTCGCCAATCTAGCCATTGAAACATGTGCTTACCAAGCATTGAGACCTCATCGACAACAACAACATATACATTGCTTAAATGAGAGCGTAGAGTGTTCAATCGATTCGATGATAAATTACATAGGTTTCTTTTCTGGGTAACATGTACCATCAAGGCGTATGAAGCGTATATCTGCTGATGTTAAATGCAGCAATACCAAATAGAGCCAATCTCAATACTTTGATTGAACATGGCTTGGTATGTACTGAGCATTCGTGATAACCTTTCAGTAACGACATTGATTAATACTGATTTGCCAACTCATGCGCCACCAGTTACAAATAATCGTAACGATTCCTCTTTAAATCGAATATCATGTACTAGATGGTCGCACACGGCACGTTGCTGGACGTTTAATGAACTCTCTAACCGCATGCATTCGGTATCGTCAATATTGACGTGGACAAAAACATCCCCCGCTTTCTCTTCGCGTCTCTCCATGTTCAACTCAATCCCTATATCCATGTTAGAGCCAGCTTGATCGAACTCTATTGCGGGCAAGGATGGAGGTTTCACTCGAGTCTGAGGATGCTGCTGCTCTTTCTCCCCTTGTGCTCGACTGTCCTTCTTGATTGGCTCCTCACAACCTTCCTCCACTTCGACCTCGTTTGCCTTGGTTTCCTCATGTTCTGCCTGAGATGCCTCCTCCTGAATCAGATCAAGTGGCAAAGAGATCTCCCGCAGTTGCTGTGCAGTTTTCTCCTCTGGCTGTTGTTTCCAGCTTCCGTACATAACGTTCTCGAGGAACTTCACGTCTCGGCTGTCAAAAAATCGCCCTTTCTTCAATTCCCCCAACAACCACCCTTTGCTCTCTTGTGCCAGGCCAAGGTGCACACACCAAATCGCGATAGCACCTAACTTGCTCATGTGGGCTTTGGGAACGTGGGCTACCGCCATACACCCGAAGACACCCCGCATGTCAACTGGCGGTTTCCACTCGAGCCACCGTCGCATTGTAACCCAGCTCTCATCTCCGACATTCGTGAGGACTCTATTTCGTGCCACCATTGCATGCTTTACTGCATGCGGCCACTTTGAGTTTCCAAGACCGGACTCGATCAGAAGTGCTTGGGCTTTTTCGAGAATTGTCATGTTTGCTCGCTCTACTACCCCGTTGGACTATGGAGAGTAGGTTGTGGTGTTCTCCTTTATGATTTCCCTCTTCTTCAGCCATGTCTCCAGCTTGTCTCTTGTGAACTCTCCACCACGGTCAGTGCGAATCCGCTTCACCCGACATTCAGACTGTGTTTCTGCCGTAGGAAGCATTCGTTTGGAATCACGGCTGCTGCATCACTCTTTTGCCTCAGAGGGTAGGCCCACATAACTCTGCTCCAGTCGTCGATGATTTTGAGAAAGTATCGCTCTCCCCCGTCCCCTTGCACTAGCAATGGCCCGACGAGGTCCATGTGTACTAGTTCCAGCTGCTTTTTATTGCGCTTGGAGACTGAGGAGAAAGAGAATCTAGTGAATTTGCTCACCAAGCAGGTTTCGCACATGTGTTGCGGGGCGGGTACCGTTCATCTTCAAACCATGTACTCTTTCTTCTATAATCAGCTGTTGCAGTGCCGTCAGGTTGACGTGTCCCAGGCGCCTGTGGGCAGTCACCCAATCTGTTTCTCCGCTCCTTGTCAACACCCGTTCCTCCGACACACTTAGAGCGCTGTTCTCCCCCTAGCCTCCGGTCCCAGCCTGTTCCCATAGTGACGCCGGTAGCTGCCACATGGACCTGAAGACATCATTGTCTTCACGCAGATCACATACCACTCAGTTTCCTAATTCCCCCCTAAAGCATTTTTATCCATCCGTGTTGGTTCTGTCTCCGGCCTTGGCAAGCCTCTTGAGAGAGATAAGATTCGCCTTCAAGTCTGGGACCAGCAGCACATTTTCTAGTATGAATGGGTTGTCGTCTGCTCCTTTAAACAATGCTCTGCCTGCTCCCTGCACATGTAACGCGTGTCCCAATGCTGACCTGACTTCAGAAATTGGTGCTGCTCCCACTTTGTCCGGCAGGTCAGATCTCGGAGTCATTGTCCAAGACAGTCTCGAGCCCAGAATCCAAGCGCTAAATGGGTGAAGCTCGGCTCCCACTTTCGCTGAAGCCTCGCTTTCATTTTCTTCCCCCTCCACATGAAAAAATTGTCCTGTCGATCGCTCATTGTACTCCTCTTCGTCCGCGTAGTCTTCAGGGTCATTATTCATGGCTCCTGCTCCCCTTCCTTCATTCGGCTGATTTGTGGGGATCCACCACTACGGCTTAGTGTTGCATGTGAACCACGGATGCCCGACCTTCTTGTAGTATCAACAACGTCCTTGCGTTCTAGTGTTGCCCCCGTCGGCCCCATGACCTCCTCGATTTGCTCCCCCGCCACGAGCATGCGAGTTTCTCGGTTGCTCCTGTCGATAGTCATCATTACGGTTCCATTTTTCAAGCTAGGGCCTGTCAAAATCACGAACGAGAATGAATGAACTAGCAGCATGCAAGAGTACAAGTAACAAACCCTAATTGGGTTGTAACCCATATGGGCTACCCCACAAGAGCCTACACAACATGCAACATATAAGTTTAACACAACCCCATAGGCAAAGTGGGGGAGAACAAGAGGACACAAGACCAGTCAAGAAAAGCAAAGCAAGCTCAGGGTGGATCACGAATTCACCACACTCTGAGCACAAGCAAAAGGCCACAAGGCTAGTTCACATGCAGAGTTATATAAGTGGGAACAAGCAGTACAGTGATCAAAACCTAGAAAGTGTAAGCATGCATGTATAAGCATATAGATCACAGTACAAGCAAAGTCAAGAAGTGAGCAAGTGAGGCCATGTAGGCATAAGGCCTAGAACAGTACAGAAATGCTGATGATCACAAGGCTGAAGTGTCTTGGTGAAGATATCAGCAGTGTGGGCCCGAGAGGCCACGTAAGCAAGACGAAGCTGTCCACGCTGCTGCAACTCTCGAGCAAGGAAGTAACGCAGAGCAATATGCTTCGTTCTGTGCTCTAGTCTGTGCTCCTGACACAAGGAAATCATGGCCTTGTTGTCGACATACAGAACTGGAGGAGAACTAGGCCGCTCTCCCTAGTCGGTCAGCAGCTAAGTGAGCTACCGTAACTCCTGTGTAGCCATGGCCCCTGCGTAGATCTCAGCCTCACAACTGGAACTGAGAACAGAAGACGAGCGGGTAGACCGCCAAGAAACAGAACCGGAGCCAAGGTTGAAGGTGTAACCCTGTGACGACCGCGGCGTAGCCAAGTTGTCAACCCAAGACATGTCTGCGTGCTTAGTGAGAGCAACTCGACCCCGTCCTCCAAGCACGAGCCCCATGAATGACGTATTGCACAAGTAGCGCAACACCCTCTTAGCGGCCTCTGAGTGCTCTGGTCGGTGTCTCCCGGGCGCAACGTAGCGTGCCAGGATGCTAAGAGGGTAGGCAAGGTCAGGTCAAGTGCAAGTTATCGCGTACATGAAACAGCCCGCAAACTCTGGATATGGGCCACTCGGCTCTATGGACTCGTTCAAAGGTGGAGGTGAGAGCGAGTGACCGATAGGCAGAGGAGTGGACTGTGGCGAGGAGTACTCGAAGCAGAAGTGCTGAAGGACCTGGTGCACCATGTGTGACTTAGTCAAGGTGATGGTGCGCAGTGCTCTGTCCCGGATGATCTACAAGTCAAGATAGCTGCGCAGCTTACCCAGGTCTGTGCACGTGTGTCTCTTCTGCAGCTCGGACTTCACTAGGGTCAGTGCCTCAGTGTCAGCAGTGGCAAAAACCAAGTCATCGACATACACGAGGATGTAGATCGGCGACAGCGAAGTGCCGGTGCGCAGAATCAGCGACGGGTCAGCAGTCATGGAGCAAACCCAAGAGCCGCAAGCGTCATCCTTAGTGTGTCGTGCCACTCCCGAGGCGCCTGGCGGAGACCGTAGACTGGCCGCCGGAGGCTCCACTGGGTACCTGCAGGAAACAACCCAATGAAGCCAGGTAGGTGGTGCAGCCAGTTTTACTCGTGCAGGCTGCCCTGCACAAAAGTTGTGTTGAAGTCAAGAGAGTGAAGCTCGTAATCACGCTGAGCGGCGACGTGTAGCAGCACCCGAAGAGTGGTCATCTTTGGGGTTGGGGAGAAGGTCTAGAAGAAGTCAACTCCCTGTCGCTGACTAAAGCCTCATGCAATGTAACGAGCCTTGAAGACAGGCGGAAAACCCGGTGGCCGCTTCACCTTGAAAATACACATGCCATCGACTATGTTTGCCCAAAGAGGGGGAACTGCGTCGACATAAGTGCCTGTGGACTTCCAAGATGCCATCTCTGCGTCCATGGCTGTCTGCCACTGAGAGGAGTACGGACCCTCTATCGCCTCTGTGTAAGTGCGTGGGGTTGGGATGTCTTGTGCATCCGGGTCTCCCTCTGGTGCAAGTAGCATGGATACGAGATGAGGTACAGCAGCTGCAAGACACTTAAAGTCCTCCTGCCTGTCCTCAAGGACGTCCGTGCTAAGAGCACAATCACCCCCGGCGGATGTGTCAAGCAAACCACTCGTGCAGCTCCAGTGGAGAGAGAGGCTCCTGCTGTGACGAGGCACCCGCTGGACCTCCAGCAGACACAGTACCTCCAGGCTCAGCACCCTCAGACTCAGTACCCCTAGGCTCCGTACCCTCAGGCTCAGCACCTGTGCAACGTAACGTGCCTTGAAGACAAGCGGAGAACCCGGCGGCCGCTTCACCCTGAAAATCCACATTCCACTAACGATGTTCGCTCCATGTGGGGGAACATCGTCGACGTAAATGCCTGTGGACTTCCAGGATGCCATCTCTGCGTCCATGGCTAATTGCCACTATGAGGAGTAGGGACCCTCAATCGCCTCTGCGTAAGAGCGCGGGGTCGGGATGTCTGGTGCATCCGGCTCTCCCTCAGGTGCAATCAGCATGGACACGAGGTGAGGTACAGCAGCTGCATAACACTCGAAGTCCTCCTACCAGTCCTCAAGGACGTTCGTGCCAAGAGCACACTCACCCCTGACGGACGGAGGACAGACAGACTCAGACTCAGCAACAAGACTAGCGGCGTAGTCTAGACGACTACGAGCACCTCTAGGACCAGCGGCTTCAGCACCTCCAGCAGCTCGAGCTCCAGTGCCTGCAGTACCACCGACTCCAGCAGCTCCAGTACCTCCTGTACGAGCACCTCCGGGACCAGCAGCTCTAGCACCTCCAGGACCAGCAGCTCCAATGCCTCCAGCTCCACGCCCCCCTGCTCCAGCAGCGCCACTCAAGGACTCAACCACCGAGCAAACCACTCGCGCAGCTGTGGTGGAGAGAGAGGCTCATGCCGTTACAAGGCACCCGGAGAGCCTCCAGCACCTCCAACACCTCGAGGACCAACTGCTCCAGCACCTCCGGTACCTCCAGGGCCAGCAGCTCTAGTACCTCCAGGACCAGCATCTCCAGTGTCTCTTGCTCTAAGCCCCCCAGCTCCTGCAGCACCACTCCGAAGGCTCCAGCAACGAGCAAACCACTCGCACAGTTGCGGTGGAGAGTGAGGTTCCCGCCGTGATGAGGCACCCGGAGAACCTCCTGCAGACAAAGTACCTCCAGGCTCAGCACCCACAGGCTTAGCACCTCCAAGCTCAGCACCCCCATGCTCCGCACGCTCAATCTCAGCACCCCCAGGATCTGCACTGTCAGACTCAGCAACCCCAGGCTCAGCACCCCCAGGCTTCACACGGTCAGGCTCCGCACCCCCCGGCTCCACACGCTCGGGCTCAACACCCCCAGACGCAGCACCCCTAGCAGCACCACCCCCAGCAGCACCAGAGTCGACAGCGACCTCGACACGCTCGACAGGGTCTACCTGTGGCACACCTGAGGGAGCAGGATCTTGAGGGGGGAGGGAGTCTACCAAAGGAGGACCAGGTGCAAGGAAGAGCGGCGTGGGGGGGAGAGGGGCAGTGCGGTAGGGGAAGAGACGGTAAAAGGGAACCGACTTGTCAAACGTGATGTCTTGAGAAGGCAGGATACGGCGCGAGGAGGGATGGTAAAACTGCCAGCCAGGCGCGTCAGGGGGAAAGCCAAGGAAGACGCAGGGAATGGCGAGGGAGGAGAGCTTGTCCGCGGAGGTATCACGGACAAAGGCACGAGAGCTCCAGACCCGGAACACCGATGCATCACCAACCTTCCCCGTCTATCGCAGCATATGCGAGATCTCTGGCAAGGAGACACGGGGCCAGAGGTTGAGCTGATGCGCAGCGTACCGGACTGCTAACGGCCACAGAAAATGGGGGGCAGCCGCATGGATCATGGAGTAACGACCGGCCTCCATGACTAAGCCAATGCGGAGAGGCCGGAAGCCCGAACGACTGGAGAATGCCCTCCCCATGACAAAAGTCTCGCAAGAGGTCGGAGGAAAACTCACCACCTCTGTCAGAGTGCAGACACAGGACGGGAAGGTCCGTCTCGAACCGCTCGCGGAGCAGGAGACGGAAAGCGCAAATCCAAGGGATCAAAACATCATGGACCTCCCCCTTGCTGCGCAAGGGGAAGACCGTGGTTTAACGCGAGTAGTCATCAACAACCAGCAGAAAGTAGCACTTGCGGCCCTGTCTATGGACGTGGGTTGGGCCCCACACGTCCAAGTGGGGAGTCTGCAGGGGAGCAGTCGTCGGGGGAAATGAGGAGGAGTGAAGAGCGGCGCAATGCCGCCCCTCGACACAGGGAAGGCAGGGAGGGGCAGGCGAGGGTGGGAGGGGAGGCAGGGACCTGGGAAGACCAAAGACAAGGAGACGAGAGTGCATGCCACGGAGGCGAGGCACTGAGGGGTGACCAAGGCGGTGGTGTCAAAGGAGCGTCCGGTGCGACAGGGCGCAATACGAGCAGGGGCCCGCTAGCTGACCTGACTTAGACGCAGCTACCTAGGGAGGCTCAGTAGTCAGTGTGTACAGACTCGACCCAGGCCGACGGGTGAACGTGGCCAGGTGACGGCGAGTCCGCGAGCACGCACAGATCGTCACACACTCGCCAGGGGTGAAGGTATCAACCCATTCATCTTGAAGGAGGGCGGTGCTCACCAAGTTTGTAGAGAACGAGGGGAGGTGAAGACCTGACATTGAGCCAGATTGAACCGCCAGACACGGGAGAACAGTGGAGGAACGGGCAAGAACTGGGCCCCCAAAGGGGTCAGCGAGTCTGACAGCAACAGGTGCAGGGAGTGGTGTGACTGTGGTACTGTCGCGAAAGAAACAACGGGAAGCACCTGAGTCAAGCGTGAAGGTGTGCAAGGCCTCTGCACGCGCTGTACCAGAAATAGCAGACTCACCAGTAGCTAGAGTAGACTCACCAGCACCTAGAGCAGCAACCTACATACCAGGGTCGAGCGGTACACACAGGTAACAGTCACCCTGAGTACTAATAGTCAAAGCATACATGGTAGTGAGGATAGCGTCATTGTGAGAGTACGACGGCTTATGCCAGCTATGCTTGCTTGCCTTTACTTTATCATGCTATTTCTAGCATAGGATAATTATATGCATGCATGAATTGCTTGATTTCCTAGGCTAGGTGCTTTCCTATATTTTATTATAGTTATAGCACCGAGCTAGGTTGCGTGCACCGAATTCTGGCTTTTCGGTTGCCACAGAATTGCCTTCAACCGAATTCGGTAAGGATCTGTTCGGGACGCTTCGCGACCCGCGGAACCTTCGCGTAACACCTGGTTACGGGGCCTTGTGTCGAGCCTATATATAGCCTCGTGTTGTACCCAGGTGATCATTCAATTCAATTACAATTCTTTTTTCTGAGCTCGATCCTAGATCCTCACACTTGGTAATCAGAGCCTGTTTGCAAGCGAAGTTTTTTGACCGCTTAAACCTAGCTTTTAAAACCGCGGGGGCGACGACGGAAAGCGCCGATTTCGGGTACGTAAACCAGTTCCGAATTTTCTAACGTCCCCCTCGAACCGGTTTTCGAACACTCCTCAGGTCCAGTGGCGAAAAAGTTGGAATTTCGACCGTCGGATCGATTCGAATCTCAACGGCCTCGAGAATTTCGCCCAAAAACGTTGGAATTTGGAGCGTCGGATCGAGTTCTTCTCAACGGCCGAGATCAGACGCGAATTTCGACTAAGGGAGAAAAACACGACCTACAGAATCAGCCCTCGTCATTTCTGCAGTCAACTCGACTCACAGTAAGATGACCAGCGCCTAAAATTCATATATTTTCGTCGCAAATCTTCTTATAAATCGCCAAATGGAGGAAAACGGTGATAATTCCGTACGGAAAATTACGGAGTTACACACCGGCCTGGACCAGACGCGAGCGGCACTCCAGCGAATAGAGGAGCTTCTCGCGAATCAGTCGGCAGCTGCCATAGCAGCAGCGAACGCAGCGGCGAATGCAGCAGCGACGTCAGCAGCAGCAGCGGTGACACCGACACTTAACCCAGCAGCAGCGGCAGCGGCTACAGTGAATCTTGAGGCGGCACATCCGAGGCTACCGGAGACGTTCAATCCGAATGCGAGAGACACTGACGTTCGTCAATTCATTGCGACTCTCGAAATTTACTTCGAGGCCGTTGGCTGTACGACCCCAACACACGATGCAATGCGGATTCGGCTCGCAACGACACTGTTACAAGGCCCAGCGCTCGAGTGGATTTACAACAGCAATAAGATCCGAGGCGAGGGGTCATGGACGGAGTTTCGGGAAGCTATAATTCAACGTTTTGAACCAATCAACTCCAGCTACATGGCGCGGCGGCAGATTCATCGGCATAAACAGTTTGTCAAACTTATATGCTATAGTCTTTGTAGGCTGTAGTGGGGTAGACTATATGGGGTAAAACACTTCTAGGTTTTCCTACTTGTACCCACCTCTTTCCTAGTTCATTCATTCCTTATTTCTTCACATGGTATAGAGCATGTTCCCTAGTGGGAACGCTTCCTTGGGCCCACCACTGAAACTTTTTTTCTGACCGGAGCGCCAGTCGCTCCTTCCCGAGGCGCGCCTTGTGCGCCGCACTTTTGTCGAGCTCTCTTACAGGCCCCTCTCACGGCCCCTCGTGCAGCCCCTAGCAGCCCCGTTGCCGCCCTTCCAGGCCCCTCGCGGCCCCTAGCGGCCCCGTCACCGCCCCTACGCGGCCCCGTCGCTGCCCCTAGCGGCCCCGTCGCCGTCCCTAGCGGCCCCGTCACCGCCTCTCTCCCTATGCGGCCCCGTCGCCGCCCCTACGTGGCCCCGTCGCCACCCCTACGCGGCCTCGTTGCCGCCCCTAGCGGCCCCGTCGCCGCCCCTAGTGGCCCCGTCACCGCCCCTACGAGGCCCCATCGCCGCCCCTAGCGGCCCCGTCGCCACCTCCCTCCCTACGCAGCCCCGTCGCCGCCCCTACGCGGCCCCGTCGCCGCCCCCAAGCGGCCCCGTCGCCGCTCCCCTCCCTACGCGGCCCCGTCGCCGCCCCTAGCGGCCCCGTCGCCGCTCCCCTCCCTACGCGGCCCTGTCGCCGCCCCTATCGGCCCCATCGCCGCCTCTACCGGCCCCGTCGCCGCCTCTACCGGCCCCTTCACCGCTGAGCCGCCCAGCAGCTGAGCAGCCGAGCCGCCAAGCCGCCGAGCCGCCCAGCAGCTGAGCCGCCCAACAGCCTAGCCGCCGAGCCGCCCAGGAGCTGAGCCGCCGGGCCGCCCAGCCGCCCAGCAACCGAGCCGCCGAGCCGCCCGACAGCCGAGCCGCCCAACAGCCGAGCCGCCAAGCCGCCGAGCCGCCCAGCAGCTGAGCTGCCCAACAGCCGAGCCACCGAGCCGCCCTGCCGTCGAGCCACTACTGTTCCTACCGGCGCGCCCCGGCCCTACTTACTTGGATTGGTGAGATCACTCCCTGCTAGGCCACTACAGTCATGGCTACCCCCAGTGTCCTTACCTTTGATGCTGAGGGTCGTGCTGTTGACTTTGAGGTCTGGGTCGATGACCTCCAGCTGTTCCTACAGTGCGATAGGGCAGACGGACTCTCCCTGTTCGATCTCACCTCTGGTGCCTCTCCTGCCCCGCCTGCTACTACTGACAGCAATGTTCGCTCACAGTGGGCCACACGCGATGCTGCTGCCCGTCTTGCTGTGCGTCGCCACTTACCGACCACTGAGCGTGCGCACTTTAGCCAGTACAAGAGTGCTAAGACCTTGTACGACGCTGTAGTTGCACGCTACTCTTCCCCTGCCACTGCTGCGCTGAACCGCCTCATGCTGCCGTACTTGTTCCCTGACCTTGCTGCCTTTCCCACAGTCTCTAACCTCATTACGCACCTTCGCACTAGTGACACTCGCTACCGCGCTGCGCTTCCTGCTGAGTTCTGTGCGAAGAACCCCCCCCCCCCCCATGTACATCACCCTCTACTACATAGTCACCCGGCTCCCTGACTCCCTTCGCTTAGTCAGGGACCACTTCCTCTCAGTTTGCCCCACCACACTCACCGTTGACCTCCTCGAGGAGCGCCTCCCAGCAGCAGAGAAGAGCATAGTTGCTGTAGGAGCCTCTCATGGTGACCCTCGCACCCCCGTCTTTGATGGGTGTTCCCCTTCCCCCCTCTTGCCCTCAGTTGCTTCTGCTGCTGTGGCCGACCTCGTTGCTTTCGAGTCGGTCGGCGCTGCATCTACCCCTAGCGAGAGACGCCGCACCGGCAAAGGCAAGGGGGGCAAGGGCGCTGGAGGGGCTAGCGGGGGCAGTAGAGGTGGTGGTGGAGGCAGTGGAGGGGGAGGGGGTGGTGGTGGGAGTGGTGGCGAGGGTGGAGGTGTCGGTGGCAGCAGTGGAGGCGGAGGAGGCGGCGGCGGTGGCGGAGGGAGCAGAGGCGGCGGAGGTGGCGGAGGCGGCGGAGGTGGCGGAGGCGGCGGAGGTGGAGGAGGTGGCTGCGGCAGCGGTGGAGCTGGCCGCGGCTCTGCGCAGAGGAGTGGCACCGGTGGTGGTTCGCGCCAGCAGCAGCAGCGTAGTCGTGAGACCCTGTCCCCTCAGCAGCTTAGTGAGTGGTACACTGGGCGTCAACGCGGTGGGGGTACTGGTCCCTGCACCTACGTCCTCCGTACCGGCGACCACGCTTGTGAGCAGTGCGGGGGCCCGCACTCCACCCAGCGCTGCTTCGGCCGCCTGACGGACGCGTGGCGTCACCAGTTCCCTGACGCCACTGAGATCCCTCGCTGGGGAGAGCTGTCTAGGGCGGGGGTTGCTATCTTTGTTCTTGATTATGATGCTATTCTTGCTGCCATGTATGCTGTGTCTAATAGTGTTGAGGGTGACTGTTACCTGTGTGTTCCGCCTGACCCGGGCATTGAGGCTGCTGCTCTAGGTGCTGGTGAGGCTGCTGCTCTAGGTGCTAGTGCGTCTGCTGCCCCAGGTGCTAGTGAGTATGCTCTCTCAGGTACCACGTCGGCTCAGGCCTTACACACCTTCACCCTTGACTCGGGTGCTTCCCGCTCCTTCTTTCGAGACCGCACCACGCTTACGCCACTTAGTCGGCCGGTTGCGGTCTCCCTGGCGGACCCCTCTGGGGGTCCTGTCCTTGCTAGCTTCTCCACTGTCTTCGTCGCTCGTACGTCCATGATCCATGCGGCTACCCCCCATTTTCTGTGGACGTTCGCGGTCAGTACGCAGCGCATCAGCTTAACCTTCAGCCTCGCGTCTCCTTGTCAGAGACCTCCCCCACCTTGCGGTGGACGGGGAAGGTTGGCGATGCGTCTGCGTTTCGGGTCAGGGGATCTCGGGCGTTTGTCCGCGACTTGTCTACGGACAAGCTGTCCCCCCGTGCTGTTCCCTGCGTCTTCCTTGGCTTCCCCACTGACGCGCCTGGGTGGCAGTTTTACCACCCCACCTTGCGTCGTGTTCTGTCCTCCCAGAATGTCACCTTTGACGAGTTGGTGCCTTACTACCGTCTCTTCCCCTACCGCAGTGCGCCCCTCCCCCCGCCGCCGCTCTTTCTTGCGCCAAGTCCTCCCACGGTAGACCTCCTCCCCCCTTAGGGTCCTGCCCCGTCAAGTGTGTACCAGGTAGATGCAGTCGAGCCTGTCGAGGTAGCTATTGACTCTGGTGCTGCTAGAGGTGCTGAGCCTACGGGTGCCGGGTCTGGGGGTGCGGAGCCTGGGGGTGCTGAGTCCAGGGGTGCGGAGCTTGGGGGTGCTGAGCCTGGGGGTGCTGAGTCTGGGGGTGCTGAGCCTGGGGGTGCTGAGCCTGGGGGTGCTGGGTCTGCTCGTGTGGCCTCTCGCGGTGCTTCGTTGAGGCGGGAGCTACTCTCTCCGCAGGAGCTGCGCGAGTGGTTTGCCCGGCGCTGGAGCTGGAGGTGCTACTGTTGCTGCTGGTCCTAGAGGTGCTCGTACTGGCGGTACTGGAGCTGCTGGAACTGGGGGTGCTGCTGGGGCTGCTGAAGTTGGTCCTGCTGGAGGTACTGCTGGAGCTGCTGGCGGTACTGGAGCTGCCGGTCCTGCTGGAGTTAGTGCTGCTGGAGCTACTGGAGCTGCTGGAGTTGGAGCTGCTGGGGGTGTTGGCGCTTGTGGTTCTGCTAGCGCTGGTATGTCTGAGGGTGCTGGAGTTGGCGCTGTTGGAGCTGGAGGTGCTGCTGGCGCTGGTGCTGCCGCTGGGGGTACTGGTGCTGTCCTGTTGGTTCTGGAGGCACTGCGCGGCCACGGCCGTACTTTGTTCCGCTCCTTGAGCAGGTTCTTGGTCTCCCGCCCTGTACTGGTCCTGCTCCTCCCTAAGAGTGTCCACAGCCTGTCTTGTCGCGGTCACAGTTACAGCCAGCCTCCCCCTTACCTGCTCCTTCTCCCTACACTGGTCCTACTGGAGGTCTTGCTGAGCGTCGTGAGCCTGCGTCTCAACCTGCGTCGCCTGTTCGTGCTGCTCGCACTAGTCGTCGTGCTCCGCGTCCGCGTCCTCCTGCAGTCCCAGGCACAGACCAGATGGCACTGCATCCTTCCACTGCTCCTCTACGTGTCCCGTTGCCGTCTCCTCCAGAGTCCTCTCTTCCTGTTCTAGCTGACCTGGAGTCTAACTCTCTTCGTGCTGCCAGTCCTACTGTCACGCGTCTCCTGGCTACTGTTTTCACTGACCCTTCCTTTGAGTCCACTGCTGCGTCGGCCCTAGTTGCTGAGCTTGTCGACTTTGCTGCTCGCTGTCGTCTAAACTACGCTACTAGTCTCGTTGCTGAGTCTGACTCTCTCTGTCCTCCGTCCGTCGGGGGTGAGTGTGCTCTTAGCACGGACGTCCTTGAGGACAGGCAGGAGGAGTTCCAGTGTTTTGCTGCTGCTTTGCCTCATCTCGTGTCCACGCTGATTGCCCCTGAGGGAGACCCGGATGCACCAAACATCCCGACTCCTCGATCGTACGCTGAGGCGATCGAGGGTCCCTACTCCTCTCAGTGGCAGTCAGCCATGGACGCAGAGATGGCTTCCTGGAAGTCCACAGGCACCTACGTCGACGAGGTTCCCCCACCTGGGGCGAACATCGTCAGTGGCATGTGGATTTTCAGGGTGAAGTGGCCGCCGGGTTCTCCGCCTGTCTTCAAGGCGCGTTACGTGGCTCGAGGCTTCAGTCAGCGGCAAGGAGTTGACTACTTTCAGACCTTCTCTCCCACCTCGAAGATGACCACTCTTCAGGTGCTGCTGCACATACCCGCTCAGCGCGACTACGAGCTCCACTCTCTTGACTTCAGCACAGCTTTCCTGCAGGGCAGCCTGCACGAGGAGATCTGGCTGCGCCGCCCACCTGGCTTCACTGGGTCGTTTCCCCCTGGTACCCAGTGGAGCCTCCGGCGGCCAGTCTACGGTCTCCGCCAGGCGCCCTGTGAGTGGCACGACACGATGAGGACTACACTTGCGGCTCTTGGGTTTGCTCCTTCTACTGCCGACCCGTCGCTGTTTCTGCCTACCGACACCTCTTTGCCGCCGTTCTACATCCTCATGTACGTCGACGACTTGGTCTTTGCTACTGCTGACACTGCTGGACTCGCCCACGTGAAGTTCGAGCTGCAGAAGAGACACACGTGCACAGACCTGGGTGAACTGCGCAGCTACCTTGGCTTGTAGATCACCCGGGACAGAGCACAGCGCACCATTGCCCTGACTCAGTCACACATGGTGCAGCAGGTCCTTCAGCGCTTCGACTTCACGTACTCCTCGCCTCAGGCCACTCCTCTGTCTACTCGCCACTCGCTCTCAGCTCTGCCTTCGGATGAGTCCGTCGAGCCGAGCGGCCCCTACCCAGAGCTGGTTGGCTGCCTCATGTACCTGATGACCTGCACACGACCTGACCTTGCATACCCTCTTAGCATCTTGGCACGCTATGTTGCTCCTGGGAGACACCGACCAGAGCACATGGCTGCAGCGAAGAGGGTGTTGCGCTACTTGTGCAGTACGTCGGGCATGGGGCTAGTGCATGGAGGGCGACGTCGAGTGGTCCTCACAGGTCACGCAGACGCTTCTTGGGCTGACGACCAGGCTACGCAGCAGTCGTCACAGGGTTACACCTTCAGCCTTGGTTCCGGCTCTGTTTCGTGGCGGTCTACCCGCTCGTCTTCTGTTCTCGGATCCAGTTGTGAGGCTGAGATCTACGCGGGGGCCATGGCTGCACAGGAGCTATGCTGGCTCACCTACCTGCTGACTGACCTAGGAGAGCCGCCTCGTTCTCCTCCAGTTCTGTACGTAGACAACAAGGCCATGCTGGCCTTGTGTCGGGAGCACAGACTGGAGCACAGAACGAAGCACATTGCTCTTCGCTACTTCCTTGCTCGTGAGTTGCAGCAGCGTGGTCAGCTGCGCCTTGCTTACGTGGCCTCTGAGGCCAATACTGCTGATATCTTTACCAAGGCACTTCCGCCTAGTGATCATCAGCGCTTCTGTACGATGCTAGGTCTTGTGCCTACTTGGCCTCACTTGCTCACTTCTTGACCTTGCTTGTATTGTGATCTTTCTATACCTGCACTTGCCTGTTTACCTTTATATATGATCTTGCATGTGATCTAGCCTTTTGGCCTTGCTCTTGTGCTCGGATTGTGTGGGGACGTTGTGATCCACCCTGAGCTTGCTTTGCTTTACTTAACTGGTCTTGTGACCTCTTGTTCTCCCCCACTTTTCCTATGGGGGTGTGTCAAACTTATATGCTATAGTGTGTGTAGGCTGTAGTAGGGTAGACTATATGGGGTACAACACTTGAAGGTTTTCCTACTTGTACCCACCTCTTTCCTAGTTCATTCATTCCTCATTTCTTCACACAGTTCGGCAGTGTAACATAGTACACGCAGCAGATGGAGAGCCTCTTCATCCGAATTACCGACCTGACCTAAGGGGAAAAAATCCAAGCGTATACTGAGGGGCTAAAGATGGAAGTCCGCCGACAGGTGATTGCCGCGAACTACAACTACCGCGTTATGGTGTGTGCAGCAGAGAGATTCGATTCGCTAATGCGATGTGAGCCCGAGACACGACGCCACGTGCTGAACAGATCATTCGACACAAAGCGATCGGCACCACCCACGACCACCGACCCGTTGGATATGGACAAGATCGACGCGAAGCAGCTGCCGACAAAATATGAGAAGTGCGAATGTTTCGGCGCAGCAGGACATCGACTCTTGGCGTGTTGGAAGTTGAAGAAGGTACTAGCGGAGCTACAGGGCAAAAAAAGGAGGACACGATGGCACGAATTTAAAACGCCACGACCGGCCAGCAACAGGGGAAATCGCCGAGACAAATGGAGGCTCCGCGAAACAAGACTCTGCACCGACGGGGAAACTCCAGCCGAACACCCCCGAGAGTAAGAATATTCCCTCTCGAGGTTTTCAAGCCTTTAAAAAATCCAAGGGAGATTTCAAGGCCAAGAAAAAGCCTTCAGACATTATTCACGTACCTGAGAAGTTGGGCAAACCACTCCGGAGCGTTGAAAAGGGTCGTGCGTTCCAAGGAGTTCATATTCTCTCCCCGCAGCATAGTCTTAAGGCTCCCTATTGCCCACAGGAGAAGCCTACATAGATGCAAAGGCTTAAGGGAAGGTTCCAGGCCAAGACGAAGCTGAATCGGCCTCGGATAAACCCTTCTAACCCTGCTCAGTTGGAAACTGATACGGAGTCAGCAACTTCGAGCGCAAGACCGAGGGATGATCTATTTGACGTACCCTACGATCCTATAAGCGAGACCATCTACGGTTACTCGGAGCAGCAAAAACCACTACTACTCGAGGTGATCTGCAATAGGCGACGCCTCCAGGCAATGGTGGACAGTGGTGCGTCCCACTCGGTGTGCGACCGCGGGACGTTGGAGAAAATTGGAGAATTTTCGGAGGAGACCAAGTTCTCGGCAACAATGGTGGACGGTACGAAACTTCCCATCCACGGCGAAGCATCACTGCAGCTGCACATAGGGGCGCTGAGGTGGAAGCCGACGTTGCCGATCACGAACATCAAGGGCTTATATTTCATCTTGGGGCGAGATTTCTTGAAGCGGTTCAACCCCGAGATCGACTGGGTCAACAGGAAGGCGTGCATCTACAACAACGGGAAACGAGTGGAGCTGCGAAGCTGGACGGATACAGGGAGCGTTCCTGAAACGACACTGGCACGGTTCGAACGGACTGTTAACGAGAGTAACACGGGATACTTAGCACTGGTTATGGCAGCAGCAGAGGAGGAGAAGCCGAGTTTGGAGCTACCTGTAGCAGTAAAGGAGGTGTTGGAGCAGTACAAGGATATAATGCCTGACGACTTACCCGCAGGCGTACCTCCAGCACGCACCCACGAGCACGAGATCGTGGAGGAACCAGGTACGAAACCCGTCTCACGTGCACCATACCGACTGAGTCCGACCGAGCTGACAGACATGAAGAAACAGATAGAGTATCTACTGGACAGACAACTGATCCGCCCATCCACCTCTCCCTATGGTGCACCAGTCCTCTTTACTCCAAAACCAGACAGCAGTTTACGGATGTGCATCGACTACCGCGCACTGAACAAGCAGACAGTCAAAAACAAATATCCCATACCGCGCATAGACAACCTACTCGATCAACTGCGTGGAGCAACAGTATTTTCGAAGCTGGACCTACGATCGGGTTACTCGCAGATCAAGATGGCAGACAAATCGGTCCACAAGACGGCGTTCCGTACCAGATACGGCTCCTACGAATACTTGGTGATGCCGTTCGGAATTTGCAACGCACCAGCAACGTTTCAGGCGGAGATGAATCGCATCTTACGACCCCTAGTGGACGAGTGCGTAGTGGTGTACCTGGACGACATTCTTACCTACTCCAAGAACATGAAGGAGCACGTGGAGCATCTGCGGAAGGTGTTCCAGATCCTGCAGAAAAACAAGTTCTACGTGAAGCTGTCGAAGAGCAACTTCGCCCTGAAGAAGGTGCAGTTTCTTAAGCACATGGTGAGTGCCGAGGGCGTACACGTGGACCCGCGGAAGATCGAAGCCGTCAAGAAGTGGAAAGTACCGGAGAACGTCAAGGAGTTGCAGCAGTTCCTAGGCTTCGCCAACTACTGCAACAGGTTCGTGCCGCAGTACGCTAAGATAGCAGCGCCATTGACCGACCTACTAAAAAAGGATACGCCCTACAAATGGAATACCCCTCATCAGCAAGCCATGGAGCAGCTACAGACAGCACTGACTACAGCGCCAGTACTCATCTTGCCGGATCCAGACAAGGACTACGTGGTGGAAGCAGACGCTAGTGACCAAGCAGTCGGAGCAGTACTGATGCAGGATCACGGACGCGGTTTGCAGCCCATCGCCTACCTCAGTAAGAAGCTACACGGAGCAGAACTAAACTACCCCATCCACGACAAGGAAGCCTTAGCGATAGTCATAGCCTTCAAGGCGTGGAGGTGTTACCTAGAGGGAGCCAAGACTACAGTCTATACTGACCACTACATTCTCAAATACCTGAAGTCAGAGCCGACGCTCTCACGACGTTAGGTGCAGTGGGTGGACTTCCTCGAAACTCACTTCCACTACGACATCATCTACAAACCTGGGCTACACAACAAGGCAGACGCGTTGAGCCGCCCCGGACATGTAGCAGGCATCCAGCTCGACGGGATGAACCCTCTACTCAAGGGTCTATTCCAACATGGGTACTTCGTGGACGCAGAAATTGCTACAGCACAGACCAAGAAGCTGTTACAGTGGGAGAAAGACTTAGCTGTAAGGAAAGGTTCAGGAAAGATTTGGGTACCGAATTACGCCCCGCTACGACAGATCCTATTGGAGGAGTTTCACGACGTACCTTACGCGGGACATTTCGGGAGCAACAAGACGTTAGCAAGGATAGCGAAGTATTACTACTGGCCCGGGATGGCAGCAGACGTGCAGCAGTTCGTCACCTCTTGCGACACGTGCCTGCGGATGAAGAGTAGCAAGCAGAAAAAAGCAGGGTTACTTCAGCCTCTACCTGTACCGGAGCAGCCATGGCAGGTCGTTATCCTCGACTTCATCATAGGACTTCCTTCAACCTTATGGGGGCACGATTCCATCCTCGTAGTGATCGATAAGTTCTCCAAAATGGGTCACTTCATACCGACCAACGCCACAGCTACAGCTGAAGCAACTGCTCGCCTCTTCTTCGACCGCATCATCACCATCCACGGCATCCCCGCTACACTCATCTCGGAGAAAGACCCCGAATTCACGAGTAAGTTCTGGAAGGAGCTCATGGGATTATTGGGGACCAAACTTGCGATGTCCTCAGCATACCACCCACAGACTATCGGACAGACCGAGTGACTCAATCAGGTGGTTGAACAGTTACTGCGCACAGCTTGCAAAGACGACGTCAGCCACTGGGACACACAGTTACAGACCCCAGAGTTCGCTTACAACAACGCGTCACATGCGGCCACAAGGAAAACTCCTTTCTTCCTGTGTTACGGACGGGAACCACTCACACCACAGCAGCCAACTACACCGGCACACGTCCAAGCCGCACATGACTTCGTCACCGCCATGCAGCAGCTACGGGAGAAGACTCACCACGATACAGACCTCTCAGAAGCAGTATGCCGATCGTCAGCGACGTGATCATTCAATAGCAGTCGGAGATCAGGTGCTTCTTGACACGCGTAACTTGAACCTGTCTCACCTACCTTCCAAGCTCCGGCCTCGCTTCTGTGGTCCTTTTCTCGTTGAGGCACAGGTGACACCAGTAACATTCCGCTTGCGCTTACCAGATACATGGAAGCTTCACAACGCTTTCCATGTCCAGCTACTGAAACCCTACAAGGACCCCAACCAACAGTTCCAGGGATGGCAGCTACCGCCACCACCACCTGTTCTCATACAGGATGAACCCGAGTACGAAGTGGAACGTGTTCTCACTTATCAGCGCCGCGGCGGCAAGACCCTCGAGTTCCTGATACGCTGGAAGGGATACGACCCTACTGAGGACAGTTGGGTTGCAGAAGCTGATATGGGCAACGCACGCCGTGCTCTCAATGACTATCTTGTCAAGCAGGGTGTTTCTCACGCCACCCAGCTTTGAGGGGGGGACGTGTGAGAGTACGACGGCTTATGCCAACTATGCTTGCTTGCCTTTACTTTATCATGCTATTTCTAGCATAGGATAATTATATGCATGCATGAATTGCTTGATTTCCTAGGCTAGGTGCTTTCCTATATTTTATTATAGTTATAGCACCGAGCTAGGTTGCGTGCACCAAATTCTGGCTTTTCGGTTGCCACCAAATTGCCTTCTACCAAATTCGGTAAGGATCTGTTCGGGACGCTTCGCGACCCGCGGAACCTTCGCGTAACACCTGGTTACGAGGCCTTGTCTCAAGCCTATATATAGCCTCGTGTTGTACCCAGGTGATCATTCAATTCAATTACAATTCTCTTTTCTGAGCTCGATCCTAGATCCTCACAGTCATAGTCTAGAGCAAAGATATCAACCCTCTGCCTAAGTAGCCCCAGCCAGCGGGGGAGCTTAGCCGCGTCCCCAAACTCTGCACGCTAGGCGTCGCTCAGTCAGGAGAAGTAGCGGGACTGTGTGTGGCCAAGTGCCCCGCATGTCTAACCAGCCCGATCACCTGTGCTAATGACGTACGGGCAGTGAGCACTACTCAGAGACCCCCCACTGTGAGCGTACCACTCACGAAGGTGCTGGGGAGTAAGGGTCTCGCACGGACGCCGCTGCAGCGGCACCAGGCCACCGCCAGAAGCTCCCGACTGAACAGCTGCACAGGGACTGCCAAAACTGCCGCCGCCACCACTCCTACTAGTGTACCACTCACGTAGTTGCGAGGGCGGAAGGGTCTTGCGCGGACGCCGTTGCAGCAGAATCTAACCACCGCCAGAAGCTCCCCACCGAACAGCTCCACAGCAACTGCTACTACGGCCTCCACCACTCCCACTACTGCCACCACCGCCGTCACGACTCCCACCGCTACTACGAAGAGAATTCATAGCGGGCAAGCAAGGAGGCGTGCGACCAGTAGGGCAGCACGGAAGGAAGGCAGTGCGGCGAGCAGGCACTAGGGTAGGTCGGGGCGGCGCACGGTCAGGGAAGAGCGGCTCGCGGCCAGAGTAGGGTGGCGTGCTGCAGGCAGGGTCGGCGCGCGGGCAGCAAGGCGGCGCACGGGCTGCAAAGGGCGGCGCGCGGGCAGCAAGGCGGCGCGCGGGCTGCAGAGGGCAGCGCGCGGGCAGGCAGGAGCGGCACCAAGGGCTCTTTTTTTTTTTTTTTTTTTTTGAAGGTTTACCAGGGCGCGCTGGGCGCTGGGCAGCAGGGCGTGCTGGCGCACTGGACAGCGAGGCGCGCTGGCGCGTCCGGAAGCAGGGCGCGCTAGCGCAGTGGGCGGCAGGGCGCACTGGCGCGCTGGGCAGCGGGGCGCGCTGGCACGCTGGGCAGCAGGGGAGGCGCGCGGGCTGCAGGGGCGACGCGCGAGCTGCAGGGGCGGCACGCGGGCTGTAGGGGCGACGCGCGGGCTGCACAGATGGCGCGCGGGCTGCAAGGGCAGCGCGACAGGGGCCAGGGCAGGGCGTGCGCGGGGCAGCACGACGCGGGGTAGGGCAGGGCGTGTGTGGGGTAGCGCGACGCGGGGCAGGGCAGGGCGTGAACAGGGCGGTGCGACGCGGGGCAGGGCAGGGCGTGCGCAGGCAGCGCAACGCAGGGTAGGGCGTGCGCGGGGCGGCGCAACGTAGGGCAGGGCAGAGCGCCCGCTAGGCAGCGCAACGCATGGCAGGGCAAGGCAGCGCGGCAGCCAGCGAGGCGGCGCGCGGGTAGGGTAATGCGACTGGTGGGGCAGCGCGACGAACACGGTAGGGCGCTACAAGCATGGTAACGGGCTACGGGCAGGGAACGATTCGGTGGGCCCTAATCAATAACGGTCCTAGGTTAGGACCTGCTCTGAAACCATGTCAAAATCACGAACGAGAATGAATGAACTAGCAGCATGCAGGAGTACAAGTGACAAACCCTAATTGGGTTGTACCCCATATGGGCTACCCCACTTTAGCCTACACAACATGCAGCATATAAGTTTGACAGGGCCTTCCTCGGCCCCTTCCTCTTGTGCTGCTCTGCATCGCATAGCTACTTCTCCCTTCATCCCCTCCCTTTACCTGGTGACGCCGAAATTCTTCTTCAAGAATCTTAGATCGCTCCCATTCCATGGTCCACAAGTGCTGGTTTTGAGGCAAGCTCAGGCCACTTGTAAACTGTAACCAAGACTCGAGCAGTAGTGACAACATCTTTATACACTTGGTTTGCTCTGGATATGACACCCCTGCAGCTGTAAGCTTGACATAGATGTCCCGCATCTTGTCGACGACACCTTGAATTGGCTCCTCCTCACTGAGTCGCAGGAACGACAACTCCCGTTCCAACATCAAAGTAGCCACAACAGACGTTGGCGCGTGCAGGTCCTTGAGCACGACCTAGGCTCGAAGTCCGCAGTTTTCTTCCGGCAATAGGTGCATTATGTGCTGCCGTTGATTCTGCTCTAGGCTCTGGGACAGGAGGTAGTATTCTGCAGACGACCGTTCGTCCCAGTCAGCTTGCAGGCTTGCATTCGATGGTCGCTTCTCCACTCCCGTCATGAGCTTGAGAGGCCTGGTTTGCCTGAAGTAAAAGTTGCATCTTCCACGACCGGTCATCATAGTCGTCGCCTTTGAACTTCTCAATGCTGAAGTTTCGCTGCACTTCCTTCAGGAGCGACCCCTGGTTTGTTCAAGCGCCTTGCTGCACCACGATGTCGGTTTCCTAAGTTCCGCTGCCCGTGGGGGCGGAAGAACCTTCACCATCCTGGGATCCCATTATGCTCTAACGCCGTGATATCAACAATACCAGCTCTGATCCCCAGGTTGTTACTATGAAATCACCTAGTTCCTACTGCTTATAGTACCACAATCTCTAAAACAACTCTTCTCGGGGTCACCTCCGAGGATCCTTGGGTGCCTTACCAAAGTTAGCCCCTATCCAAGGGTCCGAGTTTGCTGAAAGAGAGATTCAGTGGCGTAAAACTGCAGCAGCGGAAGCCCTATGTCGTGTCATAGTTAGAGAATCCTTGATAGGATACACCATAAACTTGATAGCAGTGTGGGAGAGTGCTTGATAGGTAGGGTATATGTTTTCAATATTCAAGATATCCAATTATATATTCTCTAGGCTGTTTATACTGCTAGTTGTCCAACATCTCTAAGAAATTCCTATCATTAACGATGCGCGAGCAACTTCGCGTTTCCCTCGTTTTATTTTTGTGACTCAGCTAGGTTGCGATTCGCCGGCCAATATTTCAAATGTTCACGCAAACTTTATTAACAGCGTTGAACCGTTGTGATTTTTGCTTTGTTCTGATAACGGCTCCGATTGATCCGTTTTGTTTATTTGAGTCAGCTCGCGGTTCTGAGCATTCGTGCTGATTTGAGCCAATCTCCTTGCTCAAAGGGAAAAGATCAGAAAGGGGCCCCGGAGTAGCAGTAAAGTGGCCGACTTGGGGCCTCGTGAGTCGCGCCCCTACTACGTAGCCCCGAAGCAACCAACACACCTGGGCAGTTAGGCCGAGCCTGGCCTTCTCGCCAGGTCACCACCTACTGGCCTGGGTTTGACGGAATTCGCTAGTAACCCGTCATCGAGAATTACCCAGAAAAACGTTTGTTTAACCCCAAATATTCAACATCGCAATGGTACAAAAAATAAACCCAATTCGGTTGGCATATAATTGGGGAAGCATCAACCCTAAACACCATGCGGCAAGATGTTCAGGGCTGAGGCCCCTTCGAAGGCATGACGCAGGAGAGGAAAATTCGTCAATTTTTATATGTCGAGTCAAAAAATTCTTTGTCTTCAAGGATGAATTCGTCATCTTGTGTGGTTAGGTCTGATAGAGCACGTGGATGAGGCTCGAAATTGGTTGGGTACAGGTCCGGCCCAGGTTAGACTCCTTGCGACACACGAGGCCCCAAGTTGGCAACTTTTCTAGAGCTCTGGGGCCCCAATCTGATCATTTCCCTTGCTCAAATTCTGGTGGCATGAGCAGTTTCGCCACGTGCTTTGATTGTTCCAGATGGCGAGAGTTGAGCGCTGGAAATGTCTGTGCACGTATAGCTGCCCCGTGCTCCAGCCGCGTCAGCTTGTTCAAAACTTGTTCGCAACCTGTTCTGAATATGTTCGGAACCTGTTCTAAACAAGTTCAGAACCAGTTCGCGCTGCGTGTTCACGAGTACGAACATTGCCCAATCAGCGCTGTCCATTTTCGTGTCGCGAACAGAAGTTTCTCTTTGTGATTGCTTTATAAAAAAAGTCGAGTCAACTGAGTCTAGTGAGTTGAACCGACGATTCCCATTGGTCGAAAGTCAACCCTTTGATTACTCGATATTGAACGACTCGCCCTAGCACTTCAGCTTCAAAAGACTTGTGCACTTCCCAAGAGAAAACCTGTTGATTGATATACAGAATGTCAAACATATATGACATAGTCTGTGTAGGCTGCATTGGGGTAGACTATATGGGGTACAACATTGTTAGGTTTCCTTACTTGTACCCTTCTCCTTGCTAGTTCAATCATTCCTTGTCCTATCCTTTTCACATGGTATCAGAGCAGGTTCCCTAGTGGGACCGGTTTTTTTTTGGGCCCACTACGAACTTTTTTCCTGCCCTGCCCGAATCACGCGCCTTGAGCCTGCCTACCCGCGCCCTCCAGCGCCTGCCTGCCTACCCGCGCCCTCGAGCGCCTGCCTACCCGCGCCCTTGAGCGCCTGCTTACCCGCGCCCTCGAGCGCCTGCCTACCCGCGCCCTTGAGCGCCTGCCTACCCGCGCCCTCGAGCGCCACCCTGCCGTCCTGCTCTGCAGGCTGTGAGTGGGCCTGCCCTGTACCCGCGCAGCCGCCCCTGGACCCCGCGGCGCGGCTCCTGGACCCCGCGACGCGTCGCCCTGCTCGTCGCAACGCCTTCAGCGGGACCCGAGCGTCGCCCTTGCCTCGTCGCGAGGCCCCTCCGGGACCCGCGCGTCGCCCCTGCCTCGTCGTGACGCCCCTACGGGACCCGCGAGGCACGGATCCTGCGCGTTGCGACGCCCCAACGGGATCCGGGCGTCGCCCCCGCTCGTCGCGACGCCCCTGCGGGACCCGCGTGGCGTCGCCCCTGCCCGCCGCGGCGCCCTGCCCTACCCCGCGCCCGCCCTTTGGACGGCCGCCCCTGCCCCGCCCTGCAGCAGCTGACGTCGCGGCCCTGCCCCGCCCTGCAGCAGCTGCCGTCGCGGCCCTGCCCCGCCCTGCAGCAGCTCCCGTCGCGGCCCTGCCCCGCCCTGCAGCAGCTGCCGTCGCGGCCCTGCCCCACCCTGCAGCAGCTGCCGTCGTGGCCCTGCCCCGCCCTGCAGCAGCTGCCGTCGCAGCCCTGCCCCACCCTGCAGCAGCTGCCGTCGCGGCCCTGCCCCGCCCTGCAGCAGTAGCCATCGTGGACCTGCCTCGCCCTTCAGCAGCTGCCGCGGAGCCCCCCCCCCCTTGCCACGGTCGCGGCCCCACCCTGCAGCAGCTGCCGCGGTCACGGCCCCGCCCTTCAGCAGCTGACGCAAAGCCCTCGCCCTACAGTGGTAGCGGCCCCACCGTTGCCGCCGTCGTGCGCCTGCCCTTCTTGCCACTGGTGAGCACTGCCCTGCCCGCGCTGCTATTGCTCCTACTGCTGCTACTGCTGTTACTGCTGCTTCTGATGCTACTGCTGCTACTGTTGTTCCTACTGCTACTGCGGCTACTACTGCTACTGCTGCTCCTGGCTGTGGCCAGATGCAGCTCTAGCGTCGTCCGCGTGAGTCCCTCACGCCCCAACAGCTTCGTGAGTGATACGCTAGTTGGGGTTGTCGGGGTGGCCGTAGTGGGAGTCGTCTTGGAGCGGGTAGTTCGGGAGCTTCTTGTAGCGGCCAGGTGCAGCTGCAGCGTCGTCCGTGCAAGACCCTTTCGCCCCAGCAGCTTCGTGAGTGGTACGCTCAGAGTAGAGGGTCACGGAGTACTGATGGCTGCCCGTACATCATTCGCACAGGTGTCCGGACTGGTCAGACTTGTGGGACAGTTAGTCACACGGAGTCCTGCTGCTTCTCCCGTTTGAGCGACGCTTGGCGTACAGAGTTTGGCGACGACGCTGAGCTCCCCTCCTGGCTGGATCTGCTTAGGCAGAGGGTAGATATATTTGCTCTTGGCTATGATGCTATCCTCACTGCCATGTATGCATTGTCTACTAGTGCCGAGGGTGCCTGTCACCTGTGTGTGCCGCCTGACCCCGGTATCCAGTCTGCTACTCTAGGTGTTGGTGAGACTGCTACTCTAGGTGCTCGTGCGTCTCCTGCTCCAGGTGCTGGTGAGGCTGCTGCTCTAGGTGCTCATGCGTCTCTTGCTCCAGGTGCTGGTGAGTCTGCTCTTTCTGGTGCTCCGCCTGCTGCGGTCTTGCACACCTTCACTCTTGACTCAGGGGATTCCCGCTCCTTCTTTTGCGGCTGCACCACACTCACGCCGCTTAGTCAGCCAGTTGCAGTCTCCCTCGCTGATCCCTCTGGGGGTCCTGTCCTTGCCCACTACTCCACCGTTCTGCCGTGTCCGGCCGCCCCGTCAGGCTCGCTGTCAGGTCTTTACCTCCCCTCGTTCTCTACGAACTTGGTGAGTGGAGCTGACCTCCAGGATGGCAGGGTTGACCAGTTCACGCATGTGAGTCAGCGAGTGACTCACTGTACGTGTGCTTGGATGGGCCGACACCTGGCCACATTCACTCATCAGCCTGGCTCGACCCTTTACACCCTGACTACCGTGTCTCCTCCAGTTGCTGCGTCTGCTCAAGTAGCAACGTCTGGTCAGGTGTCCTCTGCAGCGTCTCGGTCTGGTCCTGAGTCAGCCCCCTGCTCGTGTCGCCTCCTGTCTCACCAGACTCTCCTCTGGCACCACCGCCTTGGTCACCCCTCCCTGCCTCGTCTCCAGGGCATGGCCTCCCGTGTCCTTGTCACTGGTCTTCCCCGGTCTCTCCCTCCCCTTCCCCCAGGGCCTGCCCCTACCTGCGTTCCCTGTGTCGAGGGGCAGCAGCGCGCCGCTCCTCACTCCTCCGAGTTTCCTCCGATAGAGGCTCCGCTGCAAACTCTTCACATGGACGTGTGGGGCCCAGCCCGCGTCTAGGGACAGGGTCATGAGCGTTATTTTCTGCTGGTGGTTGATGACTACTCGCGTTACACCACAGTCTTCCCCTTGCGCCGCAAGGGTGAGGTCACGAAGGTGCTGATCGACTGGATCCGCGCTGCACGTCGCCATCTCAGCGAGAGTTTTGGCTTGGACCTTCCTGTTCTGCGTCTGCACTCCGACAGAGGTGGAGAGTTTTCCTCTGACCTTCTGCGGGCCTTCTGTCGGGCCGAGGGCATCCGCCAGACGTTCACGCTTCCGGCCTCTCCACTGCAAAATGGGATTGCTGAGCGCCGCATTGGCATGTTCATGGACGTCGCTCGTACGTCTATGATTCATGCGGCTGCTCCGCATTTTCTGTGGCCGTTCGCGGTTCAGTACGCGGCGCATTAGCTCAGCCTCTAGCCCCGGGTCTCTGTGCCGGAGACCACACCTACTCTGCAGTGGACGGGGAAGGTTGGTGATGCGTCTGCGTTCCGTGTCTGGGGATCTCGAGCTTTTGTCCGTGACTTGTCTGCGGAAAAGCTGTCCTCCTATGCTGTTCCCTACGTCTTCCTTGGCTTCCCCCCTGACGCGCCTGGCTGGCTGTTTTACCACCCCACCTCGCGCCGTGTTCTGTCTGTCAAGTATTGACTAAAGAAAGTGAAAACAAGCAAGATATAGCTAGCATAACCCTAACCCTAGGAAAACATAAAGTACACCTAGAGTAACACAAATAAGCTATAACAAATATAGTCTAGGTGACGGTAGTTCTGTGGAAAGCAACACACAGCAAGGGTCACAGGACCAATTTGCAAAAAACACAACAAATCTTGGGGTGGATCTCAAGATCACCACACAGTTCGAGAACAAGCGACGGGCCACAAGGCCAGTCCACATGCAAGGATATAGCAAATATAGAAGATGCAAGAGTACACGACAAGCATCTCTAGAGAAGCACATGGCCACAAGGCTGTCAGAACATTATAGCTTATGCTTTTGTGTAGGCTATAGTGGGGTATCCCATAGGGGGTACAACCCAATTAGGGTTAGTACTTGTACCCACTTCACTCATAGTTCATCCATTCTCGTTCTCATTCTCACATGGAATCAGAGCAGGTCCCCTCCTCGGGACTGTTTCTTGGGCCCACCGAAGCGCGCCCCAAGGCGCGCGTTTTTTTTTTTTAGCGACCCGTCGTGTCGCCCCCCCCCCCCAGCGGCCCGTCGCGCCGCCTTTCGTTCGCGGCCCCGCCGCCCTACTCTCGCGGCCCCGCCGCCCTACGTCGCGGCCCTGCCGCCCTACCCTTCGACGGCGCCACCGCCCTACGTCGCGGCCGCGCCGCCCTACTTCGACGGCCCCGCCGCCCTAAGTCGCGGCCCTGCCGCCCTACCCTACGTCGCGGCCCCGTCGCCCTACCCTTCGACGGCGCCGCCGCCCTACGTCGCGGCCCCGCCACCCTACTTCGACGGCCCCGCCGCCCTACATCGCGGCCCTGCCGCCCTACCCTACGTCGCGGCCCCGCCGCCCTCCCTTCCACGGCGCCGCCGCCCTCCGTCGCGGCCCCGCCGCCCTACTTCGACGGCCCCGCCGCCCTACGTTGCGGCCCCGCCGCCCTACTTTGACGGCCCCGCCGCCCTACGTCGAGGCCCCGCCGCCCTACCCTACTTCGCGGCCCCGCCGCCCTACGTTGCGGCCCCGCCGCCCTACCCTACATCGACGGCCCCGCCGCCCTACTTTACGGCCCCCCGCCGCCCTACTCGACGGCCCCGCCGTACTACGTCACGGCCCCGCCGCCCTACTCAGCGGCCCGCCAGACGCCCTACCTACGGCACGCCTGCCGCCCTACCTGCGGCCCACCCGCCGCCCGACCGCCGGGTCGCCCAGCCGCTGCGCCGCCGAGCCGCCCAGCAGCCGACCGCCGAGCCGCCGAGCCGCCCAGCAGCCGAGCCGTCCAACACCCGAGCTGCCGAGCCGCCGAGCCGCCCAGCAGCCGAGCAGCCGAGCCGCCGAACCGCCCAGCAGCCGAGCCGCCGAGCAGCCAAGCCGCCCCGCAGCCGAGCCGCCGGCCGCTGAGCTGCCCTACTTCCATACCGCCCGTTCTGCCCAGTCTGGTGAGCACAGAGCCTTCTTTTTCACTGCGCTGCCCTCACCCTACTGCTTGCACTGCTAGGCGTCTGTCGTCATGGCTACCCCCAGTGTCCTCGCTTTTGACGCTGAGGGTCGGGCCATTGACTTTGAGGTCTGGGTAGATGACCTCCAGCTGTTCTTACAGTGCGATAGGGCAGACGGCCTCTCTCTCTTTGACCTTACCTCTGGCGCTTCCCTTGCCCTTGCTGCTGATGCTGACCCTACTGTTCGCTCCCAGTGGGCTACGCGCGATGCTGCTGCACGTCTTGCTGTGCGTCGCCACCTCCCTACCTCTGAGCGTGCGCACTTTAGTCAGTACAAGAGTGCTCAGACCTTGTACGATGCTGTAGTTGCGCGCTCCTCCTCCCCTGCCACTGCTGCACTGAGCCGCCTCATGCTACCCTTCCTCTTCCCTGACCTTGCCGCCATTCCCACAGTCGCTGATCTCATTACGCATCTCCGCACTAGGGACACCCGCTATCGCGCTGCGCTTCCTGCTGACTTCTGCGCCAAGAACCCCCCCCCCATATACATCACTCTCTACTTTCTAGTCACCCGCCTCCCCGACTCCCTTCGTGTAGTCCGGGACCACTTCCTCGCGGTCTGTCCCACCACTCTCACAGTCGACAGCCTAGAGAAGGCCCTCCTAGCGGCGGAGAAGAGCATAGTCGCTGTAGGAGCCTCTCGAGGTGACCCCCGCGCCCCCATCTTTGAGGGGTGTTCTCCTTCCCCTCTCTTGCCCTCTGTCGCCTCTGCCGCTGCGGCCGACCTCGTTGGTCTTGAGTCGGTCGGTGCGGCGTCTGCCCCTAGCGGGAGACGTCGCCCTGGCAAGGGCAAGGGGGGCAAGGGAGCGGGTGGGGCTAGCGGGGGCGGTGGCGGTGGAGGTGGAGGCGGCGGAGGGAGTGGGGGTGGCGGTGGAGGAGGTGGCGGGGGTGGGGGTGCTAGTGGCAGCAGTGGTGGCAGAGGCGGCGTCGGCGGCGGCGGGTACTGGCGGGGGTGGCGGCGGTGGCGGAGGTGGAGGAGGTGGAGGAGGAGGTGGTGGAGGTGGTCGGAGTGGCACTTCACAGCGGAGCGGCACTGGGGGTGGTCAGCGCCAGCAGCAGCAGCAGCAGCAGCAGCGTTCTCGCGACGTCCCCACCCCTCAGCAGCTCCGTGAGTGGTACACGCAGCGTCAGCGTGGTGGGGGACTTGGTCCCTGCACCTACGTCCTTCGCACCGGCGACCGCGCGGGTGAGCAGTGTGGGGGTGCCCACCTCACCCAGCGCTGTTTTGGCCGCCTGACGGACGCTTGGCGTCAGCAGTTTCCGGAGGCCACGGAGATCCCCCCCTGGGGAGAGCTGTCTAGGGCTGGCGTGGCTATCTTTGATCTTGACTTTGATGCTATCCTTGCTGCCATGTATGCTGTGACTATTAGTGATGAGGGTGACTGCTACCGGTGTTTCCCGCCCGACCCGGGCATTGGTACTGCTGCGCTAGGTGCTTGTGAGGCTACTGCTCTAGGTGCCAGTGCGTCTGCACTCTCAGGTACTAGTGAGGCTGCGCTCTCAGGTACTGCGTCGGCTTCGGCCTCCCTCACCTTCACACTTGACTCAGGGGCTTCTCGCTCCTTCTTTCGAGACCGCACCACACTCACGCCGCTTGGTCGGCCGGTTGTGGTCTCCCTTGCTGACCCCTCTGGGGGTCCTGTCCTCGCTCACTTCTCCACTGTCCTCTCGTGTCCGGCTGCCCCCTCGGGCACCCTGTCGGGTCTGTACCTCCCCTCGTTCTCGACGAACTTGGTGAGTGGTGCTGACCTGCAGGATGTGGGGTTCACCAGTTTACTCCTGCGAGTCAGCGGGGGACCCACAGCTCGGACGCCCGCACAGGCCGACACCTAGCCACGTTTTCGCGTCGGCCCGAGTCGAGTCTCTACACCCTGACCAATGAGTCTCCTCCAGTCCCTGCGTCTGGCCAGGTAGCTGCGTCGAGTCAGGTGTTTGCTGCTGCGTCCAGGTCTGGTCCTGAGTCTGCCCCCTGCTCGTGTCGTATCCCGTCTCACGAGACTCTCTTGTGGCACCACCGTCTTGGCCACCCCTCCTTGCCTCGTCTTCGGGGCATGGCTTCCCGTGTCCTTGTCTCTGGTCTCCCCTGGTCTCTCCCTCCCCTTCCTTCAGGGCCAGGACCTTCCTGTGTCCCCTGTGTCGAGGGGCGGCTCCGGGCTGCCCCTCACTCCTCCCAGTTTCCCCCGACAGGGGCTCCTCTGCAGACGCTTCACATGGACGTGTGGGGCCCGGCCCGCGTCCGTGGACAGGGTCACGAGCGCTACTTCCTGCTGGTGGTTGACGACTACTCGCGTTACACCACAGTCTTCCCCTTGCGCAGCAAGGGTGATGTCACTGAGGTGTTGATCGACTGGATCCGCGCGGCTCGTCTCCAGCTCAGGAGGAGCTTCGGCTCGGACTTTCCTGTTCTGCGTCTGCACTCTGACCGAGGCGGAGAGTTCTCCTCTGGCCTTCTTCGAGCCTACTGTCGTGCACGAGGCATCCGCCAGACCTTCACGCTTCCGGACTCTCCACAGCAAAATGGGATTGCTGAGCGCCGCATTGGCATGGTCATGGACGTCGCTCGTACGTCCATGATGCATGCGGCTGCCCCCCATTTTCTGTGGCCGTTTGCGGTTCGGTACGCGGCGCATCAGCTCAACCTTCACCCCAGGGTCTCCCGGCCGGAGACCTCCCCAGCTCTGCTGTGGACGGGGAAGGTCGGCGATGCGTCTGCGTTCCGTGTCTGGGGATCTCGGGCGTTTGTCCGCGACCTGTCTGCGGACAAGCTGTCCCCTCGTGCTGCTCCCTATGTCTTCCTAGGCTTCCCTCCTGACGCCCCAGGGTGGCAATTCTACCACCCCTCCTCTCGTCGTGTTCTGTCCTCCCAGGACGTCACCTTCGACGAGTCCGTCCCCTTCTACCGCCTCTTCCCCTACCGCACTCCTTCCCTCCCGCCGCCGCCGCACTTCCTTGTGCCAGGTCCCCCCCCGGTAGACCCCCTTCCCCCTCAGTCTCTTGCCCCTTCAGGTGTGTCCTAGGTCGATGCAGTCGAGCAGGTCGAGGTTGCTGGTGACTCAGGTACTGCTGGGGGTGCTGAGCGTGGGGGTGGTGAGCCTGGGGGTGCTGACTCTGGGGGTGCTGAGTCTGAGGGTGCTGAGCCTGGGGGTGCTGAGCCTGGGGTTGCTGAGCCTGGGGGTGCTGCCTCTGGGGGTGCTGAGCCTGGGGGTGCTGACTCTGAGGGTGCTGCGCGCGTGGGTGCTGAGCTTGGGGGTGCTGAGCCTGGGGGTGCTGCGTGTGGAGCTGCTCAGCCTGGAGGTGTGGAGCCTGCGGCCACTGGACCTCCCCTTGAGGCGTCTGGCGGTACTGGGCCTGGAGGTTCTCCGGGTGTTTCGTCTCGGCGGGAGCCCCTCTCTCCACAGGAGCTGCGTGAGTGGTTTGCTCGCCGCTGGAGGCGTACTGCTGGAGCTGGCGCTTCTTCGGCCGCTGAGGGTGCTGGTGCCGCCGGTCCCGGAGCTGCTGGGCCTGCGGGTCCGCCTGGAGCTGGAGCTGCTGAGGGTGTTAGTTTTGAGACTACTCCTGTACGTCCTGGTCGTGGTCGTGCTGCGGGTGCTGCTGGCGCTGCTGGAGGTCCTGCCGCTGGAGGTGCTGTTGGCGCTGGTGCTGCCGGAGGTGCTGAGGGTGCTGGTGCTGTCCCTGCTGTGTATGGTGCCGCCGCGCGGCCTCGGCCGTACTTCGTTCCGCTCCTTCAGCAGGTTCTTGGTCTTCCTCCTCTCTTAGAGGGTCCACCGCCTGTCCAGTCGCAGTCACAGTTACCGCCGGCCTCCCCACTGCCTTCTCCCTCTTCCTACACTGGTCCTACTGGAGGTCTTGCTGAGCGTCGTGAGCCTGCGTCTCGTCCTGCGTCGCCTGTTCGTGCTGCTCGCACTAGTGGTCGCAGTTCGCGTCAGCGTCCTCCTCCTGTCCCTGGCACGCACCGGATGTCTCTGCGTCCGTCCACTGCTCCTCTGCGTGCCCCTTTGCCCTCTCCTCCTGAGTCCTCTCTTCCTGCGCTTGCCGACCCTGAGTCGGACTCTCTTCGTGCTGCCAGTCCTACTGTCACGCGTCTCCTTGCTACTGTCGTCACTGACCCTTCCTTTGAGTCCACTGCTGCGTCTGCTCTTGTTGCTGAGCTCGTCGACTTTGCTGCTCGCTGTTGTCTAGACTACGCTGCTAGTCTTGTTGCTGAGTCTGCGTCTGTCTGTCCTCCGTCCGTCGGGGGTGAGTGTGCTCTTGGCATGTACGTCCTTGAGGACAGGCAGGAGGAGTTTCAGTGTCTGGCTGCTGCTTCACCTCATCTCGCATCTGTACTGCTTGCCCCTGAGGGAGACCCGGATGCACTAGACATCCCGACTCCGCGCTCTTACGCGGAGGCTGTAGAGGGTCCCTACTCCTCTCAGTGGCAGGCAGCTATGGATGCAGAGATGGCTTCCTGGAAGTCCACAGGCACCTACGTTGACGCGGTTCCCCCTCGTGGGGCGAACATCGTCAGTGGGATGTGGATCTTCAGGGTGAAGCGGCCGCCGGGCTCTCCACCTGTCTTCAAGGCGCGGTACGTGGCTCGTGGCTTCAGTCAGCGGCAGGGAGTTGACTACTTTCAGACCCTTTCTCCCACCCCGAAGATGACCACTCTTCGGGTGCTGCTGCACATAGCCGCTCAGCGCGACTACGAGCTCCACTCTCTTGACTTCAGCACAGCTTTCTTGCAGGGTAGCCTGCACGAGGAGATCTGGCTGCGCCGTCCACCTGGCTTCACTGGGACTTTCCCTCCTGGCACCCAGTGGAGCCTCCGACGGCCAGTCTACGGTCTCCGCCAGGCACCGCGTGAGTGGCACGACACACTGAGGACTACGCTTGCGGCTCTTGGGTTTGCTCCCTCTACTGCTGACGCGTCGTTGTTTCTGCGCACCGACACTTCTCTGCCGCCATTCTACATCCTCGTGTACGTCGACGACTTGGTCTTTGCCACAGCGGACACTGCTGGACTCGCCTACGTGAAGTCCGAGCTGCAGAAGAGACACACGTGCACAGACCTGGGTGAACTGCGCAGCTACCTTGGCTTGCAGATCACTCGGGACAGAGCACGCCGCACCATTACCTTGACTCAGTCACACATGGTGCAGCAGGTCCTTCAGCGCTTTGGCTTCACGTACTCCTCGCCTCAGGCCACTCCTCTGCCTACTCGCCACTCGCTCTCAGCTCTGCCTTCGGATGAGTCCGTAGAGTCGTGTGGCCCGTACCCAGAGCTTGTTGGCTGCCTCATGTACCTGATGACCTGCACACGACCTGACCTTGCATACCCTCTTAGCATCTTGGCACGCTATGTTGCTCCTGGGAGACACCGACCAGAGCACATGGCTGCAGCGAAGAGGGTGTTGCGCTACTTGTGCAGTACGTCGGGCATGGGGCTAGTGCTTGGAGGGCGGAGTCCAGTGGTCCTCACTGGGCACGCGGACGCTTCTTGGGCTGACGACCAGGCTACGCAGCGGTCGTCGCAGGGTTACACCTTCAGTCTTGGTTCCGGCTCTGTTCCGTGGCGGGCTACTCGCTCGTCTTCTGTTCTCGGCTCCAGTTGTGAGGCTGAGATCTACGCCAGGGCCATGGCTGCTCAGGAGCTTCGCTGGCTCACCTACCTGCTGACTGACCTTGGAGAGCCGCCTCGTTCTCCTCCAGTGCTGTACGTAGACAACAAGGCCATGCTGGCCTTGTGTCGAGAGCAGCGCCTGGAGCACAGAACGAAGCACATTGCTCTCCGCTACTTTCTTGCTCGTGAGCTGCAGCAGCGTGGTCAGTTGCGACTTGCGTACGTGGCCTCTGAGGCCAACACTGCTGATGTTTTCACCAAGGCACTTCCGCCTTGTGATCATCAGCGCTTCTGCACTCAGCTGGGACTTGTACCTGTGTTACCTCTCTTGCTCACCTCTTGATCTTACTTGTACTCTTGCATATATATATATACCTGCTCTTGCTTGTTTGGTGTTATATATATATGTGAACTCCTGCATGTGAACTGGCCGTGTGGCCTTGACCTTGTGCTCGGACTGTGTGGTGACGTTGTGATCCACCCTGAGCTTGCTTTGCTCTGCTTTTCTTGACTGGTCTTGTGACCCCTTGTTCTCCCCCACTTTGCCTATGGGGGTGTGTCAGAACATTATAGCTTATGCTTTTGTGTAGGCTATAGTGGGGTATCCCATAAGGGGTACAACCCAATTAGGGTTAGTACTTGTACCCACTTCACTCATAGTTCATCCATTCTGGTTCTCATTCTCACAAAGGCCAGTCTAGATGCATATATATATATATAACAAATATATAGAGATGCTAGAGTACAAAGCAAAGCATCTCTACACAAGCAAGTGAGGGCCTGTAGATATAAGGCCAAGCTGGGTGCAGAAACGCTGGTGGTCACAAGGCGGCAACGCCTTGGTGAAGATATCTGCAGTGTTGGTCTCAGAGACCACACATACCACGCGTGCCTGGCCACGCTGCTGCAACTCACGCAGAAGGAAGTAACGAAGCTGGATGTGCTTCGCCTTCCCAACCAGTCGAGGCTCCTCACACAACAGGACAGCAGACCTGTTGTCGGCGAACAAGACTGGGGGAGAGCAAGGCCGCTCACTGAGGTCGGTGAGAAGGAAAGACAGCCAGCGAAGCTCCTGAGAGGCCATGGCTGCAGCGTACACCTCTGCCTCACAGCTGGAACCGGCGACAAATGATGACCGAGCCGACCGCCACGAAACAGCACCTGCTCCGAGGCTAAAGGAGTACCCCTGTGTAGACCGGCGCGTCTCCGCGTCGTCGGCCCACGACGAGTCTGAGTAACCTGTGAGTGTAACTGGCTGCTTCCCTCCAAGGACAAGTCCCATGCCTGATGTACTCGCCACATACTTCGCCACCCTCTTAGCCGCGTACCAGTGGGAAGGTCGGTGTCTCCCAGGCTCAACAAAACGCGCAAGGACGCTAAGAGGGTAAGCTAGGTCTGGGCGAGTGCAGGTCATCAGGTACATGAGACAACCCACCAGCTCAGGATATGGACCGCTGGACTCAAATGACTCGTCAGAAGGTGGAGCCGTGAGCCCATGATCCACACCAAGAGGGGTGAGCTGTACCTTGGAGAACGGGAATCGAAACCGCGTGAGGATCTGCTCGACCATATGCGACTGAGTCAGCGTAATGGTGCGAGCTGCCCTATCCCTGGTGATCTGTAGGCCAAGGTAGTGCTGCAGCTCACCAAGGTCAGTGCAAGTGTGTCTCCTCTGCAGTTCCTCCTTCACGGAGGCCAGCGCGCGTCGGTCGGGAGTAACGAACACCAGGTCGTCGACATAGACCAGGACAAAGAACGGGGTCGAGCCACGGCGAACGAACAGTGACGGGTCAGCAGACGACGGAAAGAAGTCAAGAGCTGCAAGGGTCGAGCGAAGTGTGTCGTGCCACTCACGTGGAGCCTGACGCAGGCCGTAGACTGGTCGACGCAGCTGCCACTGGGTCCCATGTGGGAAAGAGCCAGTGAAGCCAGGCGGGCGACGCAGCTAGATCTGCTCGTGCAGGCTCCCCTGAAGGAACGCGGTGGAAACGTCCAAGGAGTCCAACTCGTAGTCCCGCTGTGCTGCAATATGCAGCAACACCCGAAAAGTACTCATCTTCTAGGTGGGAGCGAAGGTCTGGAAGAAGTCCACCCCCTCTTGCTGACTGAAGCCTCTCGCCACATAGCGCGCCTTGAACACAGGTGGTGATCCAGGCGGCCGCTTCACCTTGTAGAGCCATCGGCCACTGACGACGTTCGTCCCGGGTGGTGGGACTGCGTCGACGTAAGTGCCTGTGGACCTATAAGATGCCATCTCTATAAGATGCTATCCAGTACGAAGCCCAAGGTCCCGAGACCGCCTCAGCGTGAGTGCGAGGTATCGGGATGTCAAAGGCGTCTGGATCTTCCTCAGGGTCAAGTAGCATGGCGCAGAGATGAGGAATAGTGGCCGCAAGGAAACCAAGCTCGAACTGCCTGTCCTCGAGGACCTCCAAGGGAAAGAGAGGAGCACCCCCAGAGAACGGAGAACGAGCAGGGCCACTCACCATGTGAGCGGCGTAGTCAAGGCGGTGGGAAGAGGCAAAGCCAGCGACAGTGGTAACAAGAGTTGAGACAGACGAGAGGGGTGCAGTCGGGTGAGTGACCAATGCGGACAAAACACGGGAGACAACAGGACGGGAGGTGCGGAGGTAGTCGGACAACGGGTCGTGAAGCACAGTGAGGGACGACTCAGAGGGCTGTGGAAGGACAGGTGGAGGTGGAACACGAGAGCGAAGAACAAGGTGGAACGGACCGTCTGCACGGTAACGGGACCGACGACGCTCTGGGGACACAGCACGACTGAGGGGAGAACGACGAGTCCACTGGGACGAGGAAAGGGACTCAACAGGGGGAACAGGAGGGGACGGTAGGGGACCACGAACAAAGCATGCAGGTGCTGGGTCGGGGAGGTCGCGTAGTCGCAGTCGCTGCTGCTCCGCCTCCTCTGGCGTCTGCTGCGACGGTACCGGCCCCTCCTGCTGCACCTGTGGCTTTGCCTCTGCCCTCTCCTGCTGCGACTGCAGCTGCACCCACTGCTGCAACTGGGACTCCTGCACTACCCTCTCCTGCTGCAGCCGTGACTCCTCCTCTACTCTCTCCTGCTGGGTCTGTAACTGTACCTGCTGCTGCGGGTGGGACTCCTGCGCTACCCTCTCCTGCTGCGGCCGTGACTGCTCCGCTACTCTCTCCTGCTGGGTCTGTAACTGTACCTGCTGCTGCGTGTGGGAATTCTGCTCTACCCTCTCCTTGTGTGGCCGGGACTGCTCCTCTACTCTCTCCTGGTGTATCTGTAACTGCACCTGTTGCTGCGGGCGGGACTCCTGCTCTACCCTCTCGTGGTGTGGCCGTGACTCCTCTACTCTCTCCTGCTACTGCTGCTGCAGCTGCTGCAGCTGCTGCTGTGTCCTCTCAAACTGCTCACGCTCCTCCCTCTCCAACCGAAGGAGAAGCTGCTCACGGGTCAGGAACCGTACAGTGCGCGGTGTAGGCGCCACAGTGCCAGTGCCTCCAGCTCCAGCACCCCCAGAACCAGTACCTCCATCACCGACACCCCCGGGGCCTCTAGTACCTCCCGCAAGAACACCCCCAGGTTCCGCAGCAACCGGCGGCAGAGAAGAACGAGGGGGAAACTGCGGGACGGACGGGAAGCTAGGGGGTGAGGCGGGGCGAGGCCGCCGACTCGAGGCTGCCGTGTCCTCCACAGGAGTGACCTCCACTTCCACAACCCCTGCACCCCCAGGGCCGACACCACCAGCTCCTGCAGCCCCCTGCAGTACCCTCACCCTCCGCAACTGCACCTCCCGCACCCCAAGACACGACAAGGACTGAACGCTGCGGGGGGGGACGACTGCGGAGTGACGTGTGACACACCTGACGTGCACGACACGAAGGGGGGGGGGCTACCGGGGCGACTGGGGGAGGCTCAAGGGTGAGGAATAGTGGGGGGGAAAAGACCTCAGTACCTCGGTGGGGGCGACTCCTGTAGTAACAGACAGACTCGTCGAACGTGACGTCCTGAGAAGCGAAGAACCCGCAGGTGACCGGGTCCTAGAACACACAGCCGGAGGCGTCCAAAGGAAAGCCAAGAAAGACGCAGGCACGAGTGCGCGGAGACAACTTGTTCGCGCCAGGGGCGCGAACGTGAGCCAGACAACCCCAGACACGGAAGTCAGCTGCTACACCCTGTAAACCTGACCAGAGAGAGACCGGTGTCACCCGTGGCCGTGCGTCACTGGGCCACAGGTTCAGCTGGTGCGCGGCGTAGCGGACCGCTTGAGGCCACAAGAACTGAGGGGCACCGGCATGGCACATGGAGGTCCGGGCAACCTCCATGACCAGGCCGATGCATCGCTCGGCTACCCCGTTCTGCTGCGGCGAGGGTGGTAGCGTGTACGTCTGAATGACTCCCCGACCCTGACAGAACGTCTCCAAACGAGTGGAAGAAAACTCATCACCACGGTCCGAGTGTAGGCAAAGCCCACACAGGCCCTGGGCACCACCCCACGCTAGTAGCCACGGCTCGAGGACGGTAGGCACGTCGGCCTTCCATCGCAAGAGGAAAACCGTGGTGTAGCGGGAGTAGTCGTCCACCACAATCAGGAAGTAGCGTTCCTGACGTGGTCCAAGGACCGGGGAGGGGCCCCAGACGTCCAAGTGCAGGGTCTGGAAGGGAGCCGTGGTGGGGGGGAACGAGGAGGAGTGAGGGGCAGCGCGCTACCGACCCTCGACGCAAGGAGTGCACAGAGGCGCAGGCGAGCGAGGAAGCGGGGCAAGTGACTCTGGGAGACGTGAGACCAGACGGTAACGTGCCATTCTACTAAGACATGGGAACGACGAATGACCTAGACGGTGGTGCCAGAGGACAGACGGGTGGGTGAGGGAGCGACAGTCGCACGACACAGCAGCTACCTGACCGGGCTTGACCTGGCCTGACCCAGTGCGGTGGGACCTAGTGTGTAGTGAGTACAGACCAGAGCCCGGCTCCCTGTGAAAAGTGGCCAGAGGGGTCCCAGTGGTACCAACTGTGCAGGAGGCAACAGGCTCGTCCAGTGGGAAAGTGGTGACTACACCTAGGTTGTGGAGGTGACTGACACCCACCAGGTTCCTAGAGAACGAGGGGGTGTATTAACCTGTAAGAAAACCTGAGGGAGCCGCCGGACACGGAAGAGTGGTGGTGGTGCGAGCAACTACACGTCCCACAGAGGGGTCAGCTAAGGCGTCAGTGACTGGAGTGCGCAGTGGTGTGAGGTCAGTACAGTCGCGAAAGAAATAGCTGGACGCTCAAGAGTCTAGGGTGAAGGAAGGCTGTGCAGTCTGTGGGGTCGCACCCGAACTAGCTACAAAAGCTAGTGCTAGACTAGTGGTAGCTGCAGCTCCTACACAAAGACCCTCAGAGGCGCTTGGACTGGAAACAATACACGCACCAAGACTGGAATCACAGGTCTCTACTCGTGCAGCCGGGAACGGTCCTAGACCAGGTAGGTGAGACTCAACTAGTGCAGCAGTGCGCTGGCGAAGTCGCGAGGGCCAGTGCGGTGTAATAGCGTGAGGACCAAAACGCTCACGGTGAAGGTCGTTGAGTCGACGGTAGCAGCTGGACGCAGAGTGATCAGGACTCCAGCAGGTAGTGCCAGCACCAGGGCCTGTCAGGGCCCGGTACCCGCAGGGGCCGACGTCTCGCCCACTGCTAGCTGAGCCACTGCTGAGGGCTCCACACTTTGGACCCGCAGGTCCCCACTGCCGGGAGTGCTGCGGCTGGCCCTGCTGCTGTAGGACTCGAGTACAAGCCATGTGAGTAGCTAGAAACGGGGGTGGTGCTGGCAGGTGGGCCTAAACTGCTGCTGGCGGTAGGCTACCCTGCTGCTGGTTCCGCTTGGGGCAGCCTAAGCTGCTGCTGGTGCACTAGCGGTAGTCTAAGCTGCTGCTCGAGCGCTGGGGCAGCCTAAACTGCTGCTACTCGTGCTGCTGGTACAGGTGGGGCACCGGGTGCGGTTCTTTGCGGTTATGTGCAGTTTTGTGCGGTTCTGCGGGGTGGAGAGTACCGGGTGGGGAGGCTGATTCCGGGTGAGGTGACTGGAACGGGTGGGGCAGCAACTCTGACTTGTACAGGTGGGGCAGCGGGTGCGGTTCTGTGCGGTTATGTGCAGTTCTGTGCGGTTCTGCGGGGTGGAGAGTACCGGGTGGGGCGGCTGATTCCGGGTGAGGTGACTGGAACGGATGGGGCAGCAGCTCTGGCTGGAACGGGTGGGGCAGCGGGTGCGGTTCTATGCGGTTCTGTGCAGTGTGGAGTACCGGGTGGGGCGGTGTAAGTTGCTGGCTTTGCTAGGGGGTAGTTCAAGTTGCTGCTGGTGCGCTGACGGCAGTGGAAGCTGCTGCTGGTGTGACTGGCGGCAGTCTAAGTTGCTGGTGGTGCTCCTAGCGGTAGACTAGGCTACTGGCAACGGGTGGGGAAGGTAAGGCAACGGTGCTGTGCGGTTCTGTACGGTTCTGTGCAGTTCTGCGCGATTCTGCAGGGTTCCGTGCGGTTCTGTGCGGTTCTGCACGGTTCTGTGCAGTTCTCTGCAGGGGAGGGGACTGGATGAGGTGACTGGAACGAGTGGGGTTGCAAATATGGCTGGGGCGGCAGGCTATAGGTGAGGCAGTGGGAACGGGTGAGGGCGGCAGAACTGGTTGGGGCGGCCTGTTAAGGGTGGGGTGGCAGAACTGGGAAGGGGCGGCTATTCTGGCTGGGGCGGCTTGCTAAGGCAGTGGGGACGGGTGGGGCGTCGAGCTATGGGGAAGGCTGTGGGACGGGTTGCAGGTGGCGCGGCGCGCAGGCTGCTCGGGCTGCTGTGCGAGCGGACGGGCGAGCAGTTGTGCGTGCTGCTGTGTGTGCCATCGCACGCGGCTGCGCGCGCGACCATTCGTACGGGTGCGTGCGACTATGCGAGCGGATGTACGGGCAGCGCTGGAGGCCCTGCAGTTGCTGGGCCCGGAGGTACTCGTACTAGAGGTACTGGAGCTGCTGGGCCTGGTGGTGCTGCTCGAGCTGGTGCTGCTGGGACTGCTGGAGCTGGCGGTGCAGCTGGAGCTGGTGCTACTGGGGCTGCTGGAGCTTGCGGTGCTGCAGGCCCTGGTGCTACTGGAGCTGCTTGGGATTCTGGTGGACTTGCTAGAGTTGGAGCTGCAGGGGGTGCTGGAGCTGGAGGTACTGCTGACACTGGTGGTACTGCTGGAGTAGGAGCTGTCGCTGGGGGTGCTGGTGCTGTCCCTGCTGGTTCTGAAGGCGCTGCGCGGCCGCGGCCGTACTACGTTCCGCTCCTTGAGCAGGTTCTTGGTCTCCCGCCCTCTACTGGTCCTGCTCCTCCCTTAGAGTGTTCGCCGCCTGTCCCGTCACAGTTGCAGTTACAGCCTACCTCCCCAATACCTTCTCCCTCTCCTTACACTGGTCCGACTGGAGGTCTTGCTGAGCGTCGTGAGCCTGCGTCTCGTCCTGCACTACTCGTGCTAGTCGTCGAGTTCCGCGTCAGCGTCCTCCTCCTGTCCTCGCCACGCACCACATGGCACTTCGTCCGTCCACTGCTCCACAGTGTGTCACTATGCCGTCTCCTCCTGCGTCCTCCCTTGCTGACGGTCCGAACCCTGAGTCTGACTCTCTTCGTGGTGCCAATCCAACTGTCACGCGTCTCCTGGCCACTGTTGTCACTGACCCTTCCTTTGAGTCCACAGCTGCGTCTGCCTTAGTTGCTGAGCTGGTTGACTTTGCTGCTCGCTGTTGTCTGGACTACGTTCCTAGTCTTGTTGTTGAGTCTGAGTCTGTCTGTCCTCCGTCCGTCGGGGGTGAGTGTGCTCTTAGCACGGACGTCCTTGAGGACAGGCAGGAGGAGTTCCAGTGTTTAGCTGCTGCTTTACCTCATCTCGTGTCCATGCTGCTTGCCACTGAGGGAGACCCGGATGCACTAGACATCCCGACCCCGCGCTCTTACGCAGAGGCGATAGAGGGTCCCTACTCCTCTCGGTGGCAGACAGCCATGGATGCAGATATGGCTTCCTGGATGTCCACAGACACCTACGTCGACGAGGTTCCCCCACCTGGGGCGAAGATTGTCAATGGCATGTGGATTTTCAGGGTGAAGCGGCCGCCGGGTTCTTCGCCTGTCTTCAAGGCGCGTTACGTGGCTCGAGGCTTCAGTCAGCGGCAGGGAGTTGACTAGTTTCAGGCCTTCTCTCCCACCCCGAAGATGACCACTCTTTGGGTGCTGCTGCACGTCGCTGCTCAGCGAGACTACGAGCTTCACTCTCTTGACTTTAGCACTGCGTTCCTGCAGGGCAGCCTGCACGAGGAGATCTGGCTGCGCCGCCCACCTGGCTTCACTGGGTCGATTCCTCCTGGTACCCAGTGGAGCCTCCGGCGGCCAGTCTACGGTCTCCGCCAGGCGCCCCATGAGTGGCACGACACACTGAGGACTACGCTTGCGGCTCTTGGGTTTGCTCCTTCTACAGCCGACTCGTCGCTGTTTCTGCGCACCGACACCTCTTTGCCGCCGTTCTACATCCTCGTGGTACGTCGACGACTTGGTCTTTGCTACTGCTGAACTACTGGACTGGCCCACGTGAAGTCCGAGCTGCAGAAGAGACACACGTGCACAGACCTGGGTGATTTGCGTAGCTATCTTGGCTTGCAGATCACCCAGGACAGAGCACGCCGCACCATTACCTTGACTCAGTCACACATGGTGCAGCAGGTCCTTCAGCGCTTCAACTTGACGTTCTCCTCACCTCAGGCCACTCCTCTGCCTACTCGCCACTCGCTCTCAGCTCTGCCTTCGGATGAGTCCGTAGAGCCGAGTGGCCCGTACCCAGAGCTTCTTGGCTGCCTCATGTACTTGATGACCTGCACTCGACCTGACCTAGCATACCCTCTTAGCATCTTGGCGCGCTATGTTGCTCCTGGGAGACACCGACCAGAGCACATGGATGCAGCTAAGAGGGTGTTGCGCTACCTGTGCAGTACGTCGGGCATGGGGCTCGTGCTTGGAGGTCAGGCTCGAATTCTCCTCAGTGGTCACGCAGACGCTTCTTGGGTTGACAACTTTGCTACGCAGCGGTCGTCACAGGGTTACACCTTCAACCTTGGTTCCGGCTCTATTTCGTGGCGATCTACCCGCTCGTCTTCTGTTCTCGGCTCCAGTTGTGAGGTTGAGATCTACGCTGGGGCCATGGCTGCTCAGGAGTTACGCTGGCTCACCTACCTGCTGACCGACTTGGGAGAGGCGCCTCGTTCTCCTCCAGTTTTGTACGTCGACAACAAGGCCATGCTTGCCTTGTGTCAAGAGCACAGACTGGAGCACAGAACGAAGCACATTGCTCTGCGCTACTTCCTTGCTTGAGAGTTGCAGTAGCGTGGTCAACTTCGTCTTGCTTACGTGACCACTCGGGCCAACACTGCTGATATCTTTACCAAGGCACTTCAGCCTTGTGATCATCAGCGCTTTTGTACTATGCTAGGTCTTGTGCCTACTTGGCCCCACTTGCTCACTTCTTGATTCTGCTTGAACTGTGATCTATATATACCTGCACTTGCATGCTTACTCTTGCTACATTGCGATAACTGCCTTGCTTGTTCACCTTGATATATAAATTTGCATGTGAACTGGCCTTTTGGCCTTGTGCTTGTGCTCAGATTGTGTGGTGACGTTGTGATCCACCCTGAGCATGCTTTGCTTGACTGGTCTTGTGACCTCTTGTTCTCCCCCACTTTGCCTATGGGGGTGTGTCAAACATATATGACATAGTATGTGTAGGCTGCAGTGGGGTAGACTATATGGGGTACAATACTGTTAGGTTTCCTTACTTGTACCCTTCTCCTTGCTAGTTCAATCATTCCTTGTCCTATCCTTTTCACACAGAAATGTAATGATATATTAACAGCGACCCCCTTTCGCAGCAAGTCTGTCAGTGGGGCTGCTAACCATGCCATGTCGGGAATGAAGCGAAGCACATAATTGTGTCTAACTTATATACACTATAGCCTGTGTAGGCTGTAGTGGGGTAGATAATATAGGGCACCACATTTTAGGTTTACTACTTGTACCCACCTCTTTCCTAGAGCATTCCATTCCTCTCTTCACATGGAAAAGAGCGGGTTCCCTAGTGGGACCGGTTTTTTTAGGGCCCACCACTTAATATATTTTTTTCCTGCCCTGCCCGAAGCGCGCTACTTGCCCTGTTGCGCGCCTCGCGCCTGCCTCACCTGCGCCCCGTGCACCTGCCCTGCCGTCGCGGCCCCTGCCGTCGCGGCCCCTGCCGTAGCGGCTTCTGCCGTCGCGGCCCCTGCCGTCGCGGCCCCTGTCGTCGCGGCCCCCGCCGTCGCGGCCCCTGCCGTCGCGGCCCCTGGCGTCGCGGCCCTGCCTGACACTGTCGCGGCCCTGCCGCCCTGCTGACGCGGCTTTGCCGCCCTCCCATTGCGGCCCTGCCTTAAGCCGTCGCGGCCCTGCCCTGCAGTCGTGGCCCTGCCGCCCTGCCTTTGCGGCCCTACTTCCCTGCCGTCGCGGCCCTGCCTGCAACCGTCGCGGCCCTGCCGCCCTGCAGTCGCGGCCCTACCTCCCTGCCGTTGCGGCCCTACCTGGAGTTGTCGCGGCCCTGCCCGGCCGCCGTCGCGGCCCTGTCCTGTCGAGGTCGCAGCCCTGCTTGCAGCTGCCGCGGCCCTTCCTACTGCCGCTGTTGCGGCCCTGCCTACCGCCGCCGTTGGCGGCCCTACCATGCGCCCGCGTCGCCGCCCTGCACCCTTGCCTGACGCGGCCCTGACCTGCCGATGCGCCTCGGCCCTGCCCTTCTAGTTGCGACCCTACCCCAATCCCGCCCTGGTAAGCGCACCGCCGCACCCGCGCCGCCCTTGCGAGCCGCGCCGCACTGCCGAGTCGCGCTGCTCCTGCTGCTGCTGCTACTGCTAGGCTTCTGCTACTGCTCCTGCTATCATGGCTAGCCCAAATGTCTTTACCTTCGATGCTGAGGGTCGAGCAGTCGATTTCGAGGTCTGGGTCAATGATCTGCAGCTTTTCCTGCAGTGTGACTCTAGGGACGGAGTCTCACTGTTCGATCACACGTCCGGCGTCGCTGTTGCCCTTGTTGCCGATGCTGACAGTGAGGTTTGCTCACATTGGACCACACGTGATGCTGCTGCTCGTCTAACTGTCTGTAGCCACCTGCCGTCTGCTGTGCACGCGCACTTGAGCCAGTACAAGACCGCTAGGACTCTGTACGACGCTGTTGTTGCGCGCTACTTCTCCCCATCCACTGCTGCCCTTAGCCGCCTCATGCTGCCGTACTTGTTCCCTGACCTAGCCGCTTTTGCCACAGTCGCTGACCTCATCACGCACCTCCGCTCTAGTGACACCCGCTACCGCGCTGCGCTTCCTACCGAGTTCTGCGCAGCGACCCCCCCCCCCTTATGTACATCACTCTCTACTACCTCGTCACCCGGCTCCCTGACTCCCTTCGCTCAGTCAGGGACCACTTCCTCTCCCTTTGCCCCACCACGCTCACCGTTGACCTCCTCGAGGAGCGCCTCCTTGCAGCAGAGAAGATTTTAGTTGCTGAACGAGCCTCTCATGGTGACCCTCATGCCCCTTTCTTTGAGGGGTGCTCCCCCGTCCCTCTTTTGCCCTCTGTTGCCTCTTCTGCTAATGTCGACCTCGTTGGCACCGAGTCGATCGGCGCTGCGTCTGCTCCTAGTGGGAAGCGCCGCAACGGCAGGAGCAAGGGGGGCAAGGGTGCTGGAGGGGATGGCGGGGGCGGCGGTGGTGGTGGTGGAGGCGGCGGAGGGGGTGGGGGTGGAGGTGGGGGTGGTGGCGGGAGTGGGGGCTTCGGTAGCGGTGGTGGAGGTGGAGGCGGCGGAGGCAGCGGCAGTGGGGGTGGAGGTGGCGGTGGCGGCGGTGGGGGTGGCGGTGGTGCTGGTCGGGGTGGCGGTGGCGCTGTGCAGCGGGGAGGCTTTGGCGGTGGCCAGCGCTAGCAGCAGCAGCGCCCTCGTGAGACCTTGTCGCCCCAGCAGCTTCGTGAGTGGTACGCTGGGCGTGGGAGGTCTGGGGGTGCTGGCCCCTGCGCTTACGTTCTCCGCACCGGCGACCGTAGTGGAGAGACGTGCGGCGCTGTTTTGGCCGCCTGAGTGACGCCTAGCGTGCACAGTTTCCTGACGCTACTGAGCTTCCTCGCTGTTGTGATCTACTTAGGTCGGGGGTTGCTATCTTTGATCTTGACTATGATGCTATCCTTGCTGCTATTTATGCTGTGACTATTAGTGCTGAGGGTGACTGTTACCTGTGTGTTCCGCCCGACCTGGGCATTGAGGCTGTTGCTCTGGGTGCTAGTGAGTTTGCTGCTCTATGTGCTGGTGAATCTGCTCTCTCAGGTACTGCGTCGGCTCAGGTCTTGCACAGTTTCACCCTTGACTCAGGTGCCTCCCGCTCCTTCTTTTGTGACTGCACCACACTCACGCCGAACACTCGGCAAGTGGCAGTCTCCCTGGCTGACCCCTCTGGGGGTCCGGTCCTTGCACACTCCTCTACTGTTCTGCCATGTCCGGCGGTCCCATCTGGCTCTCTGTCTGGCCTCCACCTCCCCTCGTTCTCCACGAACTTGGTGAGTGGAGCTGACCTTCAGGACTTGTGGATTGACCAGTTCACTCCTGGAGGTCAGCGGGTGACCCACTGTACATGCTCACGGACGGGCAGGCACTTGGCCACGTTCACCCGTCAGCCGGGGTCGAGCCTCTACACCCTTACTACCGTGTCTCCTCCGGTCGCTGAGTCTGGTCAGGTAGCCGCGTCGGGTCAGGTGTTTGCTGCAGTGTCCCGGTCTAGTCCTGAGTCAGCCCCCTGCTCGTGTCGCCTCCTGTCTCACCAGACTCTCCTCTGGCACCACCGCCTTGGTCACCCCTCCCTGCCTCGTCTCCGAGGCATGGCCTCCCATGTCCTTGTCACTGGTCTTCCCCGGTCTCTCCCTCCCCTTCCCCCGGGGCCTGCCCCTACCTGCGTTCCATGTGTCGAGGGTCGGCAGCGCGCCGCTCCTGACTCCTCCGAGTTCCCTCCGACGGAGGCTCCCCTGCAGACGCTTCACATGGACGTGTGGGGCCCAGCCCGCATCCGTGGCCAGTGTCACGAGCGCTACATTTTGCTGGTCGTTGATGACTACTCGCGCTACACCACAATCTTCCCCTTGCGCCGCAAAGGTGAGGTCACTGAGGTGCTGATCGACTGGATCCGCGCTGCCCATTGTCAGCTCAGCGAGAGTTTTGGCTCGGACCTTCCTGTTCTGCGTCTGCACTCCGACAGAGGTGGAGAGTTTTTCTCCGACCTTCTGACGTGCGGAGGGCATCCGCCAGACGTTCACGCTTCTGGCCTCTCCGCAGCAAAATGGGATTGCTGAGCACCGCATTGGCATGGTCATGGACGTCGCTCGTACGTCCATGATCCATGCGGCTGCTCCCCATTTTCTATGGTCGTTCGCAGTTCAGTACGCTGTGCGTCAGCTCAACCTCCAGCCCTGGGTCTCCATGCCGGAGACCACACCTACTCTGCGGTGGACGGGGAAGGTTGGCGATGCATCTGCGTTCCGTGTCTGGGGATCTCGAGCTTTCGTCCGCGACTTGTCTGCGGACAAGCTGTCCTCCCGTGCTATTCCCTACGTCTTCTTTGGCTTCCCCTCTGATGCGCCTGGTTGGCAGTTTTACCACCCCACCTCGTGCCGTGTTCTGTCCTCTCAAAACGTCACGTTTGATGAGTCAGTTCCTCACTACCGTCTCTTCCCCTACCGCACTGCGCCCCTCCCCCCCCCGCCGCTCTTCCTCGCGCCATGTCCTCCCCCGGTAGACCCCCTCCCCCCTCAGAGTCCTGCCCCCTCAGGTATGTCTCAGGTAGACGCAATCGAGCCTGTCGAGGTAGCTGTTGACTCTGGTGCTGGTAGGGGTGCTGAGCCTGCAGGTGCCGGGTCTGGAGGTGCTGAGCCTGAGCGTGCGGAGCCTGGGGGTGCTGAGTCTAGGGGTGCTGAGCTTGGGGTTGCTGGGCCTGGGGGTGCTGAGTCTTGGGGTGCTGAGCCTGGGGTTGTTGAGCCTGGGGTTGCTGAATCTGGGGTTGCTGAGCCTGGGGTTGCTCAGCCTGGGGTTGCTGAGTCTGGGGGTGCGGAGCCTAAGGGTGCTGAGCCTGCGCGTGTGAAGTCTGGAGGTGCTGAGCCTGGTGTTCCTTCAGGTGCTTCGTCCCGGCGGGAGCCACTCTCTCCACAGCAGCTGCGCGAGTGGTTTGCCCGGCGCTGGAGCCGTACTGCTGGAGCGGGTGGTGCTACAGGCGCTGGAGGCCTGCTGGTGCTGGAGCTGCTGGGTGTTCTGGAGCCACTGGTCCCATAGGTGCTCGTACTGGAGGTGCTGGAGCTGCTGCGCCTTGTGGTGCTGCTGGAGCTGGAGCTGCTGGGGCTTCTGGTGGTCCTCCTTGAGCTGGAGGTGCTGCTGGAGCCGGTGCTACTTGGGGTGCTGGAGTTGGCGCTACTGGAGCTGCTGGAGGTGCTGCTGGAGCTGGTGGTGCTGCTGAAGTTGGCGCTGATGCTGGGGGTGCTAGTGCTATCCCTGCTAGTTCTGGAGGCGCTGAGTGGCAGCGGCCGTACTTCGTTCTGCTCCTTGAGCAGGTTCTTGGTCTCCCGCCTTCTTCTGGTCCTGCTCCTTCGTTAGAGTGTCCAACGCTTGTCCAGTCGCAGTCACAGCTACAGCCCGCCGCCCCACTGCCTGCTCCTTCTCCTTACGCTGGTGCAACCGGAGGTCTTGCTGAGCGGCGTGAGCCTGCGTCTCGTCCTGAATCGCCTGTTTGTGCTGCTCGCACTAGTCATCGTGGTTTGCGTCAGCGTCCTCCTCCTGTCCCCGGCACGCACCAGATGGCACTGCGTCCTTCCACTGCTCCACAGCGTGTCCCTTGCCGTCTCCTCCTGTGTTTTCTCTTCCTGCCCTTGCTGACCCGGAGTCTGACTCCCTTTGTGCTGCTAGTCCTATTGTCACGCGTCTCCTGGCCACTGTTGTCACTGGCCCTTCCTTTGAGTCCACTGCTGCGTCTGCTCTTGTTGCTGAGCTGGTTGACTTTGCTGCTCGCTGTCGTCTGGACTACGCCGCTAGTCTTGTTGCTGAGTCTGAGTCTGTCTGTCCTCCGTCCGTCGGGGGTGAGTGTGCTTTTGGCACGGACGTCGTTGAGGACAGGCAGGAGGAGTTCCAGTGTTTAGCTGCTGTTTCACCTCATCTCTTGTCCATGCTGCTTGCCCCTGAGGGAGACCCGGATGCACCAGACATCCCGACTTCGCGCTCTTACGCAGAGGCAGTTGAGGGTCCCTACTCCTCTCAGTGGCAGTCAGCCATGGACGCAAAGATGGCATCCAAGAAGTCCACACGCACTTACGTTGACGAGGTTCCCCCACCTGGGGCGAACATTGTCGATGGCATGTGGATTTTCAGGGTGAAGCGGCCGACGGGTTCTCTGCCTGTCTTCAAGGCGCGTTACGTTGCTCGAGGCTTCAGTCAGCGACAGGGAGTTGACTAGTTTTAGACCTTCTCCCCTACCCCAAAGATGACCACTCTTCGGGTACTGCTGCACGCCGCCGCTCAGCGTGACTACGAGCTTCACTCTCTTGACTTCAGCACAGCCTTCCTACAAGGTAGCCTGCACGAGGAGATCTGGCTACGCCGCCCATCTGGCTTCACTGGGTCGTTCCCTCCTGGTATCCAGTGGAGCCTCCCGCGGCCAGTCTACGGTCTCCGCCAGGCGCCACGTGAGTGGCACGACACACTGAGGACAACTCTTGCGGCTCTTGGGTTTGCGCCTTCTACTGCTGACCCATCGCTGTTTCTACGCACCGACACGTGGCTGCCGCCATTCTACATCCTCGTGTATGTCGACGACTTGGTTTTTGCTACTGCTGACACTGAGGCACTAACTCAAGTGAAGTCGGAGCTGCAGAAGAGACACATGTGCACAGACCTAGGTGAGCTGCGCAGCTATCTTGGCTTGCAGATCACCCGGGACAGAGCACGCCGCACCATCACCGTTACTCAGTCACATATGGTGCAGCAGGTCCTTCAGCGCTTCAACTTCCAGTACTCCTCGCCACAGTCCACTCCTCTGCCTACCGGTCACTCGCTCTCAGCTCTGCCTTCGGATGAGTCCGTACAGCCGAATGGCCCGTATCCAGAGCTTGTTGGCTGCCTCATGTACCTGATGACCTGCACTCATCCTGACCTTGCTTACCCTCTTAGCATCCTGGCACGCTACGTTGAGCCCGGGAGACATCGACCAGAGCAATGGAAGGCAGCTAAGAGGGTGATGCGATACTTGTGCAGTACGTGGGGCATGGGGCTCGTGCTTGGAGGACAGGGTCCAGTTGTTCTCACTGGTCACGCAGATGCTTCTTGGGTTGACAGCTTGGCTACGCAGCGGTCGTCGCAGGGTTACACCTTTAGCCTTGGCTCCGATTCTTTCTCGTGGCGGTCTACCCGTTCGTCTTCTGTTCTCAGCTCCAGCTGTAAGGCTAAGATCTACGTAGGGGCCATGGCTGCAAAGGAGCTTCGCTGGCTCACCTACTTGCTGACCGACCTGGGTAAGGTGCCTCGTTCTCCTCTAGTTTGTTACGTCGACAACTAGGCAATGCTTGCCTTGTGTCGCGAGCAGAGAGTGGAGCACAGAACAAAGCACATCGCTCTTTGTTACTTTCTTGCTCGAGAGTTGCAGCAGCGTGGTCAGCTTCAACTTGTTTACGTGGCCTCTCAGGCCAACACTGCTGATATCTTCACCAAGGCACTTCAGCCTTGTGGTCATCAGCGGTTCTGTACTGTTCTAGGCCTTGTCCCCACTTGGCCTCACTTGCTCACTTCTTGAATTTGCTTGAACTGTGATCTCTATACATATACCTGCATGCTTACACTTGCTAGGTTGTGATCACTGTCTTGCTTGTTCTACGTTGTATAGCTCTGTATGTGAATGTTGAGATAGGCTAAGAGTAGGTGGGCTTAGGAGCCATAGCTTAGGAGCTTAGTAGCTTTAGTTCAAGGGTTCAAGAGAGTATCGAAGAAGTTGCAAAGGAGAAAGGATGGTTTCACTATAGGCTCAAGGGTACAAATATGAAAGAAGAGAACAAGTGCACCACCTAATAAGCAAGATAACTACACTAAGTCTACATTGCAGGCAGTTATTAAGTGATGTATACAATAACATTCTGACACACCCCCTAACTGCCTGCAGTGAAGAACCATGTGCAGAAACACCCACGGAAGGGGTACACCAAGCAGATCGCAGCAGACGGAGTGGGCAAATGAGGAGGAGGGACTATGAGAGGAGAGGAGGTGGTGGGCGACAGCTGAAGCTGCTGGCACACTGCACAACTGGAGCAACTGGCACACGGGCAAATGGAGCAACTGGCACACTGGCAACTGGAGCAACTGGCACACGGGCAACTGGAGTATCTGACTCTGCGGCTAGACGAGCGGCAGGAGTAACTGACTCACGGGCGACTGGAGCAACGGGCTCACGGGCACCTGGAGCGACGGGCTCACGGGCGACTGGTGCAACGGTCTCACGGGCGACTGGAGCTGCTGACTTCATGGCGGCCACCTCCACTCAACCTCCCTCACCTGTCCCACACCCCTTTCACACCCCTTGCCGCACCCCTTCCCACACTCATCACCTTCACACCCGCCACCCCCATACCTCCCACACTCATCACCCCCACACCCGCCACCCCCATACCCACCCCCCCACGGCTGCATCGGGTCTAGGAGCGGCAGCAGCAGTGGCGGCTGCTCCAGTGGCCAGGGGCGGCTGCTGCAGGGGTAGCGGCTCCAGGGGCGGCTGCTGCAGTGGTGGCTGCCCTAGGGGCGGCTGCTTCAGGGGCGGCGGCTCCAGGGGCGGCTGCTGCAGTGGCAGCTGCTCCAGGGACGGCTGCTGCTAGGGCGGCTGTTCTAGGGGCTGCTGCTGCAGGGGTGGCTGCTCCAGGGGCGGCTGCTGTTGCAAGGCAGGCCCGCGCGCTGCTGCAAAGCACGCACGGGCGCAGGGGAGGCAGAGGCGGCGGCCAGGGGGGGGTGCACCGTGACGAGCAGGTGACGGGGCCACAAGGGGCGGCAACGGAGCCGCGAGGGGCGGCGACTGGGCCGAGAAGGGCGGCGACGGGGCCGCTAGGGGCGGCAACGGGGCCGCGAAGGGCGGCGACGGGGCCGCTAGGGGCGGCAACGGGGCCGATAAGGGCGGCGACGGGGCCGAGAAGGGGCGGCGATAGGGCCGCGAAGGGGTCGCGAGGGGCCGAGAAGGGCGGCGACGGGGCCGCTAGGGGCGGCGACGGGGCCGCTAGGAGTGGCGACAGGGCCAATAGGGGCGGCGACAGGGCCGCGAAGTGTGGCGACTGGGCCGCTGAGGGTAGCGCGAGGGGCCGTGAGAGGAGCAGCAACGGGGCCGCGAAGAGGCCGTGAGGGGCCAAGAAGGGCGGCGACGGGGCAGGAAGACGCCGCGCGTCCGGGGCGCACGGCGGCTGGAAAACCGCCACTTGCCCTGAGCGCGTGGCGTGGAGAAAAAGGTGTCGCGCGCCACGGGGCACGCGACAGACAGGAAAGCAGCGGAAATACGTGGGGCCCATAGGCCAAGAGCGTAGTCGCTCTGATTCCATGTTGAGATAGGCTAAGAGTAGGTGGGCTTAGGATCCATAGCTTAGGAGCTTAGTAGCTTTAGTTCAAGGGTTCAAGAGAGTGTCGAGGAAGTTGCAAAGGAGAAAGGATGGTTTCACTATAGGCTCAAGGGTACAAATATGAAAGAAGAGAAGCAAGGTGCACCACCTAACAAGCAAGATAACTACACTAAGTCTACATTGCATGCAGTTATAAAGTGATGTATACAATAACATTCTGACAGTGTAGTGGCATTGTGTCCATTTGTTTGTGCTCGGAATGTGTGGTGACGTCGTGATCCATGTGAAGAAGTGAACGAGAGAATGTGTGAACTATGAACGAAGTGAGTACAAATAGGAAACCCTGGCTGTGTTGTACCCCCTATGGGATACCCCACTATAGCCTACACAAATAAGTAAGCTATAATGTTCTGACACACCCCCAAAGGCAAAGTGGGGGAGAACAAGGGGTCACAAGACCAGTCAAGCAAAGCAAAGCAAAGCTCAGGGTGGATCACAAAGTCACCACACATTCCGAGCACAAGTTCAAGGGCCACAAGGCCAGTTCACATGCAAGATCATATATATAGAGATATACAAGAGTCAAGCAAGCAAGAGCAAGACTATATATATGTGACGGTACAAGGAAGGTCAAGAAGTGAGCAAATGAGGCAAGACAGACACAAGACCCAGCTGCGTGCAGCAACGCTGATGATCACAAGGCGCAAGTGCCTTGGTGAACACATCAGCAGTGTTGGCCTCAGAGGCCACGTACGCAAGTCGCAACTGTCCACGCTGCTGTAGCTCACGAGCAAGAAAGTAGCGGAGAGCAATGTGCTTTGTCCTGTGCTCCAGTCTCTGCTCTCGACACAAGGCCAGCATGGCCTTGTTGTCTACGTACAGGACTGGAGGAGAACGAGGCTGCTCTCCAAGGTCGGTCAGCAGGTAGGTGAGCCAGCGTAACTCCTGTGCAGCCATAGCCCCAGCGTAGATCTCAGCCTCACAACTGGAGCCGAGAACAGAAGACGAGCGGGTAGCCCGCCACGAAACAGAGCCGGAACCAAGGCTGAAGGTGTAACCCTGTGACGACCGCTGCGTAGCCTGGTCGTCAGCCCAAGAAGCGTCTGCGTGCCCAGTGAGGACCACTGGACTGCGCCCTCCAAGCACTAGCCCCATGCCTGACGTACTGCACAAGTAGCGCAACACCCTCTTCGCTGCACCCATATGCTCTGGTCGGTGTCTCCCAGGAGCAACATAACGTGCGAGAATGCTAAGAGGGTATGCAAGGTCAGGTCGAGTGCAGGTCATCAGGTACATGAGGCAGCCAACAAGCTCTGCATACGGGCCACTCGACTCTACGGACTCATCCGAAGGCAGAGCTGAGAGCGAGTGGCGAGTAGGCAGAGGAGTGGCCTGAGGCGAGGAGTACGTGAAGCCGAAGCGCTGAAGGACCTGCTGCACCATGTGTGACTGAGTCAGGGTAATGGTGCGGCGTGCTCTGTCCCGGGTGATCTGCAAGCCAAGGTAGCTGCGCAGTTCACCCAGGTCAGTGCACGTGTGTCTCTTCTGCAGCTCGGACTTCACGTAGGCGAGTCCAGCAGTGTCAGCTGTGGCAAAGACCAAGTCGTCGACGTACACGAGGATGTAGAACGGCGGCAGAGAGGTGTCGGTGCGCAGAAACAGCGACGGGTCGGCAGTAGACGGAGCAAACCCAAGTGCCGCGAGCGTAGTCCTTAGTGTGTCGTGCCACTCACGTGGCGCCTGGCGGAGACCGTAGACTGGACGCCGGAGACTCCACTGGGTACCAGGAGGGAAAGACCCAGTGAAGCCAGGTGGGCGGCGCAACCAGATCTCCTCGTGCAGACTGCCCTGCAAGAAAGCTGTGCTGAAGTCGAGAGAGTGCAGCTCGTAGTCACGGTGAGCAGCAACGTGCAGCAGAACCCGAAGAGTGGTCATCTTCGGGGTGGGGGAGAAGGTCTGAAAGTAGTCAACCCCCTGCCGCTGACTGAAGCCACGAGCCACGTAACGCGCCTTGAAGACAGGCGGAGAACCCGGCGGCCGCTTCACCCTGAAAATCCACATGCCACTGACGATGTTCGCCCCAGGATGGGGGACAGCGTCGACGTAGGTGCCTGTGGACTTCCAGGAAGCCATCTCTGCGTCCATAGCTGCCTGCCACTGAGAGGAGTAGGGACCCTCTATCGCCTCCGCGTAAGAGCGCGGAGTCGGGATGTCTGGTGCATCCGGGTCTCCCTCAGGGGCTAGCAGTACAGACGCGAGATGGGGTGAAGCGGCGGCCAGACACTGGAACTCCTCCTGCCTGTCCTCAAGGACGTCCGTGCCGAGGGCACACTCACCCCCGACGGACGGAGGACAGGCAGACTCAGACTCAGCGACAAGACTGGCAGCGTAGTCTAGACGACAGCGCGCAGCAAAGTCGACAAGCTCAGTGACAAGGGCAGACGCAGCAGACGACTCGAAGGAAGGGTCAGTGACAGCAGTAGCAAGGAGACGCGTGACAGTAGGACTGGCAGCACGAAGAGAGTCCGACTCCGGGTCGGCAAGAGCAGGAAGAGAGGAAGCAGGAGGAGAAGGCAAAGGGGCACGCAGAGGAGCAGTGGACGGACGCAGAGACATCCGGTGCGTGCCAGGGACAGGAGGAGGACGCTGACGCGAACCGCGACCACTAGCGCGCTCTGGACGAACAGGCGACGCAGGACGAGACGCAGGCTCACGACGCTCAGTAAGACCTCCAGTCGGACCAGCGTAGGGAGAAGGAGCAGGCAAAGGGGAGGCAGGCTGTAGCTGTGGCTGTGACCGGACAGGCTGCGGACCCTCTAAGGGAGGAGGAGAAAGTGGAAGACCAAGAACCTGCTGCAGGAGCGGAACGAAGTACGGTCGGGGCCGCGCGGCGACTCCAGAAACAGCATGAACAGCACCTGCACTCTCGGCAGGAGCACCCACTCCAGTAGCACCTCCAGCAGCACCATTAGAAGCTCCAGAACCTCCAGCAGCAGCACCAGGAGCACTGTCAGTCGGACCGCCAGCAGCAGGCTCAGCGCCAACACCCTCAGCAGCACCAGCTCCAGGAGAACACGTAGACCCAACAGCTCCAGCACCCACAGGACGAGCACCGCCGGGACGCACGGCAGCAGTGCCCTCTGCAGCCGAAGAACCACTAGCACTAGCAGCACGCCTCCAGCGCCTGGCAAACCACTCACGCAGCTCCTGTGGGGAGAGTGGCTCCCGGCGAGACGAAGCACCCCCAGGCTCAGCACCCCCAGGCACAGCAGTCCCAGGCACAGCACCCCCAGGCACAGCACCTCCAGGCTCAGCAACCCCAGGCTCAGCACCCCCAGGCTCAGCACCCCCAGACTCCGCACCCCCAGGCTCAGCACCCCCAGACTCCGCACCCCCAGGCTCAGCACCCCCAGACTCTGCACCCCCAGGCTCAGCTCCCGCAGCAGCACCAGAGTCACCAGTGACCTCGACAGGCTCGACCGCGTCTACCTGGGACACACCTGATGGGGCAGGACCCTGAGGGGGGAGGGGGTCTACCGGGGGGGGACCTGGTACCAGGAAAAGCGGGGGCGGGGGGAGGGACGGAGTGCGGTAGGGGAAGAGGCGGTAGTAGGGTACCGACTCGTCGAACGTGACGTCCTGGGAGGACAGAACACGTCGAGAGGTGGGGTGGTAGAACTGCCACCCAGGGGCGTCGGGGGGGAACCCCAGGAAGACGCAGGGAGCAGCGCGAGGGGACAGCTTGTCCGCAGACAAGTCGCGGACAAACGCCCGAGATCCCCAGACCCGGAACGCCGACGCATCGCCAACCTTCCCCGTCCACAGCAGGGCTGGGGAGGTCTCCGGCCGGGAGACCCTGGGGTGGAGGTTGATCTGATGCGCTGCGTACCTGACCGCAAACGGCCACAGAAAATGGGGGGCAGCCGCATGCATCATGGACGTACGGGCGACGTCCATGACCATGCCAATGCGGCGCTCAGCAATCCCATTTTGCTGTGGGGAGCCCGGAAGCGTGAAGGACTGGCGGATGCCTCGCGCTCGACAGTAGGCACGAAGAAGGCCAGAGGAGAACTCTCCGCCTCTGTCAGAGTGCAGACGCAACACAGGAAAGTCGGAGCCAAAGCTCTGCCTGAGCTGAAGACGAGCTGCGCGGATCCAGTCGATCAGCACCTCAGTAACCTCACCCTTGCTGCGCAAGGGGAAGACTGTGGTGTAACGCGAGTAGTCGTCAACAACGAGCAGGAAGTAGCGCTCCTGACCCTGTCCAAGGACGCGGGCCGGGCCCCACACGTCCATGTGAAGTGTCTGCAGCGGGGCCTCTGTCGGAGGAAACTTGGAGGAGTGAGGGGCAGCACGCTGGCGCCCCTCGACACAGGGGACACAGGCAGGGCCAGGGCCCTGAGGAAGGGGAGGTAGGGACCGCGGGAGACCAGACACAAGAAGACGGGAGGCCATGCCTCTGAGCCGAAGCAGAGAGGGGTGGCCAAGGCGGTGGTGCCAGAGGAGGGTCTCGTGAGACAGACGACGACACGAACAGGGGGAAGACTCAGGACCAGACCTGGACGCTGCTGCAAACACCTGACCAGACGAAGGGACCGTACCAGACTCAGTACCTGGAGGAGAAGCAGTGGTCAGTGTGTACAGGCTCGACCCTGGCCGACGTGTAAACGTAGCCAGGTGGCGTCCCGTGCTAGCCTCCGTGCAGTGGGTCACCCGCTGACGAGCAGGAGTGAACTGGTGGACACCCGCATCCTGTAGGTCAGCACCACTCACCAGGTTCGTCGAGAACGAGGGGAGGTAGAGACCAGACAGGGTGCCAGAGGGGGCCGCCGGACACGGAAGTACCGTGGAGAAGCGAGACAGGACAGGCCCCCCAGAGGGGTCAGCCAGGGACACCGCAACCGGCCGACTCAGCGGCGTGAGAGTAGTGCGGTCCCGAAAGAAGGAGCGAGACGCTCCAGAGTCAAGTGTGAAGGTGTGAGAGGCCGAAGCCGACACAGTACCTGAGAGGGCAGACTCACCAGTACCTGAGAGCTCAGACGCACTGGCACCTAAAGCAGCAGCCTCACTAGTACCTGACGCAGCAGTACCAATGCCCGGGTCGGGCGGGAAACACCGGTAACAGTCATCCTCATCACTACCAGTCACAACATACATAGCAGAAAGAATAGCATCAAAGTCAAGATCATAAATGGCTACACCAGCCCTAGACAGCTCCCCCCAGCGGGGGATCTCAGCGGCCTCCGGAAACTGCTGACGCCAAGCGTCGGTCAGGCGGCCAAAGCAGCGGCGGGCCGTGTGGGTGCCTCCACACCTCTCCCCCGCACGGTCGCCGGTGCGAAGAACGTAGGGGCAGGGACCAAACGCACCACCACGCTGACGCTGCAAGTACCACTCACGGAGCTGCTGAGGGGCGGGGACGGTGCGAGAGCGTTGCTGCTGCTGCTGCTGCTGCTGCTGGCGCTGACCACCCTCAGAGCTGCTGCGCTGGGACGAGACACTCCGACCCCCGCCGCCACCGCCACTCCTGCCTCCACCACCGCCCCCGTCTCCACCGCCACCGCCCCCACCGGTACCCTCGCCCCCGCCTCCTCCGCTACCGCCCCCGCCGCCACCTCCGCCTCCACCGCCTCCACCAGTACCTCCACTCCCGCCACCACCTCCACCGCCACCCCCACTCCCCCCGCCACCCCCACCTCCTCCGCCACTGCCCCCTCTAGCTCCACCCGCTCCCTTGCCCCCCTTGCCCTTCCCAGAGCGGCGTCTACCGCTGGGGGCAGACGCCGCACCGACCGACTCAAAACCAGCGAGGTCGGCCGCAGCGGCAGAGGCGACAGAGGGCAGCAGGGGGGAAGGAGAACACCCCTCAAAGATGGGGGTGCGAGGGTCACCCCGAGAGGCCCCTACAGCGACTATGCTCTTCTCAGCCGCTAGCAGGGACTCCTCAAGGAGGTCGACAGTGAGGGTGGTGGGACAGACAGAGAGAAACTGGTCCCTAACGACACGGAGGGACTCAGGGAGACGGGTGACAAGAAAGTAGAGAGTGATGTACATGGGAGGAGGGTTGGCGGCGCGGAACTCAGCAGGAAGGGCAGCGCGGTAGCGAGCGTCACTAGCGCGGAGGTGGGTAATGAGGTCAGCGACAGTGGGAAAGGCAGCGAGGTCAGGGAAGAGAAAAGGTAGCATGAGGCGGCTCAGCGTAGCGGAGGAAGGGGAGGAGTAGCGTGCAACTACAGCGTCGTACAAGGCCTGAGCGGTCTTGCACTGACTAAAGTGGGCACGCTCGGAGGAAGGGAGGTGGCGACGCATAGCAAGACGTGCAGCAGCATCGCGGGTCGCCCACTTGGAGCGAACGGCGGAATCAGCATCAGGAGGAGGGGCAGGGACAGCGCCAGAGACAAAGTCAAAGAGAGAGACCTCATCGACCGCATCACACAGTAAGTACAGCTGCAGGTCCTCAATCCAGACTGCAAAGTCAATGGCTCTACCCTCAGCGTCAAAAGCTAGGACATTGGGGGTGGCCATGACAGCAGCTGACAGTCTCACCGGGCAGGAAGAGTCGGGTAGGTCAGCGGCGCAGGTACACAGCCCAGGAGCAGCAGTAGCCCGACAGGAGCAGGAGAGCAGCTCCTCTGGCGGCTCGGGCAGCTCGGGCGGCTCGGGCGGCTCGGGCGGCTCGGGCGGCGCGGGCGGCTCGGGCGGCTCGGGTGGCTAGGGCGGCGCGGGCGGCCCGGGCGGCTCGGGCGGCTCAGGCGGCTCGGGCGGCTCAGGCGGCTCGGGCGGCGGCACGGGCGGCTGGGACGGCGCGCGGGGAGCTCACGGGCGGCTGGGCGGGCGGCCAGGGCGGCTCACGGGCGGCGGCGGCGGCGTCGGCGGCTCACGGGCGACGGCGGCTCACGGGCGGCGGCGGCGGCGTTGGCGGCTCACGGGCGGCGGCGGCGGCGTCGGCGGCTCACGGGCGACGGCAGCGGCAGCGGCGTCGGCGGCTCACGGGCGGCGTCGGCGGCGTCGGCGGCTCACGGGTGGCGGCGGCGGCGTCGGCTGCTCACAGGCGGCGTCGGCAGCTTACGGGCGGGCTGAAGGCCCACGGGTGGGCGGTTCGCGGGCAGCGCCGGCTCACGGGCGGGCGGCGTGACGGGCGGGCGGCGGGACGGGCGGCGGCGTCACGGGGGGGGGGGGGGGGCGACGGGACGGGCGGCGGCGTCACGGGCGGCGGCGTCATGGGCGGCGGTTCACAGGCGGCTGCGTCACGGGCGGCGCTCACGGGCGGCGTTAAAGGGTGGCGACGGGCGGCGGCTCACGGGCGGCGCTACGGGCGGCGGCTCACGGGGGGGGCGCTACGGGCGGCCGCACGGGCGGCGCTAACGGGCGGCCGCACGGGCGGCGCTACGGGCTGCGCAAAGGGCGGCGCGAACGGGCGGCGCTAACGGGCGGCGCGAACGGGCGGCTCGAAAGGGCGGGCGCTAGGGCGGGCGCTAGGGCGGGCACTAGGGCGGGCGCCAGGGCAGAAAAAAAAGTTCTAGGTGGTGGGCCCGAAGCACAGTTCCCACAGGGGAACCTGCTCTGATTCCATGTGAAGAAGTGAACGAGAGAATGTGTGAACTATTTACGAAGTGAGTACAAATAGGAAACCCTGGCTGGGTTGTACCCCCTATGGGATACCCCACTATAGCCTACACAAATAAGTAAGCTATAATGTTCTGACAATCCACCCTGAGCTTGCTTTGCTCTTCTTGACTGGTCTTGTGACCTCTTGTTCTCCCCCACTTTACCTATTGGGGTGTGTCAAACTTATATATACTATTGCCTGTGTAGGATGTAGTGGGGTAGATAATATAGGGTACGACATTTTACGTTTACTACTTGTACCCACCTCTTTCCTAGTGCATTCATTCCTCGTACTTTTCTTACAAGCTGCTCGCAGCTCGTCAATCAGTTCGTCAGCTCAGGGGATGGGGTATCGCGATTTGAGTGTTACCCTATCAATGCGAAGTAGTTGATACATATTCGGAACCCTCCGTTTTTGGGTTGCGAAGCAACCTATTACAATCATTATGTACAATTTTTTTTTTTCATCATCCGAAAAAAAAAAAAAAAAAAAAAAAAAAAAAAAAAAACTTGTGTACGATAGTAGACCATCTTCTACCGGCATGTATTTGTCATGGCAACTTAGCTACTAATCTTTTAAATGCTTAATTTGCCATGACTAGTTTTACCCTAACTCTTAGTATATGGATGATTACTGTGAATGCGTGGCTGTTTACCGGTATGTCATAATGAATAGTTGGTCGTGCATGAATGAATTTGGAATACATGCATAATGATGGATATAATGACCCGAACATTGAATGATCATGCTTAAATATGATGCATATGCTCCGTAATGGTATATGAAATATAAATGCGTGATAGTTAATTGACCCATACACTAGGCTACCGCATCCCCTGCCTAGCATAGGGGGTAAGTCAATAGCCCAGCGTTTGAATCATCCAACTGTCACATGAAACAACACAATCTGTGTGGTCTAAAAAAAAGGTCAAATCCATCAAATCCAGTTCAAATGAACACACTCACTGGGTGAGCAATTAATCTTCTCGGAAATTATGGTTTGATCCTAATTTTTTAAAACCCACAGACATGCATTGTTTGACAAAATTAGAAGAAGAAAAGAGGAATGAACTAGCAGAAATGGGGATACAAATAGCAAAACCTAGAAGGGTTGTACTCGCTATAGAGCACCCCACTACAGGCTAGAACATAAGAATAATATTCTGACACACCCCCATAGCCAAAGTGGGGTGTAATCAGCAGAGCAGGCAAAGCAAAACAAGCTCAGGGTGGATCACAATGTCACCACACATTCTGAGCACAAGTTCAAGAAGAAATAGTTTAGAGTTCACAAATATAAGCAAAGCTAGTGGTAGTCACAACGGGCAAGTGAGGAGGAGGAGAGAGAGTGAGGGGAGAGGAGACAGGAGGCGACGGCTGAAGCTGCAGACACACGGGCAACAGGAGGCAGACTGGCACAGCGGCTACCGGACAGCGCTCGGACTACAGGAGTAACAGGCCCCGCGGCTCAAATAGCGGCGGACGGGCAACGGACCCACGGGCGGCTGGCACAGCTGGCTACGACTGGGCTACCGGGACAGCGCCCCGGACTACAGGTGCTGCGGACGACAAGCCGGCAGCCTCCGCTCAACCTCCCGCAAACAGTCCCACCCCCCTGATACACACCCACTGCTACACCGCTAGCTCTACTCCCACGCACCCCCCTTAAACCCTAAACCCCAGTCTCCCACACAACCACCCCCCTCAGCGACAGCTGCAGCAGTGGGAGACGAAGGAGGAGGAGGAGCAAGGGAGGAAGGCACACCGGCCACCCCCATACCCGCCACCCCACAGCTCGCCCCTCCCGTCGTCCGTCGAGGCGACCTGAGGGGGCCGCTTGCGGCCGCCGAAGGAGCCGCGACGGGCGACGGGAAATGGCAGGGGGAGGGGGGGGGGGGGGGGGCGGTGTGGTGAAAGGGGCCCACCACGGGCCTGGTTGGAGGGCGGGGCCGCGACAAGGGGCGGGGCCGCGACGAGGGGCGGGGCCGCGACGGTCGGGCAGGGCCGCTTCGAGGGGCGGGGCCGCGACACAAGGCGGGGCCGCGACGTAGGGCGGGGCCGCGACGGTCGGGGCGGGGCCGCGACGTAGGGCAGGGCCGCAACGGTCGGGCGGAGCCGCCACGTAGGGCGGGGCCGTGACGGTCGGGGCGGGGCCGCGACGTAGGGCGGGGCCGCGACTGTAGGGCGGGGCCGCGACGGTCGGGGCGGGGCCGCGACGTAGGGCAGACGCCCGCCGCGCGCCTCGGGGCGCACAGCGGGCAAAGAACCGCCGCGCGCCCCGGGGCGCACGGCGGGCAGAAAACCGCCGCGCGCCTCGGGGCGCACGGCGGGAAGGAAAACCGCCGCGCGCCTCGGGGCGCACGGCGGGAAGGAAAGGTAGCAGCGGAAGCGAGGTGGAAACCCACCCACAGGATCGATCCAAGGGGATCGACCTGCTCTGATAGCATGACAAAATTAGAAGAAGAAAAGAGGAATGAACTAGCAGAAATGGGGATACAAATAGCAAACCCTAGAAGGGTTGTACTCGCTATAGAGCACCCCACTACAGGCTAGAACATAAGAATAATATTCTGACATTGTTAATGCAACGATAAATGAATGCACTCACATAGACACACGCGCCCCACAAACACACACACGTAGTCAAACGCATGCACGACGACATACCCGGCAAAAAACCCACAATAACACATCAAAACTGCAATTCATTGAACCCTATAAATAACCGCTACAATATTTTCATATAGAAATCGACTTCCTGAAGAAAGCAGCAAGGGTCCTGCGGACAAGAAAATAGTACGGATAAAAGGGAAAATTGACAAGAGACGGAAAAACGGAGGGAAGATGGTAAATATAAAAGAAACAGAACGATGCATTTATACCGATTCTAAAAACGGGCGAACGTAGAATCACGAAATTGAAGATATGGAAGGAAATGCACCGACGGAACGAGAAGCGAAGGAACTGTCAGTAGATCTGCACTGTGGATGCCCGATTGATCCTGGAGAGGGTTACAGGCGCGTTCGCCTAGGGGGTTATGGGCGCACTGACCCGCTACTGGAACAAAGCCCTTTTATCCCAGTGGTTAGTGGCTGGGATTCTGACATGGTATCAGAGCGGTCTCGGGTTCGATTCCCGGTGTATGCACATGTAGGCCGTTGCTGTTGTGCTTAGTCCTGGGCCTCCCAGTGTGGGGGGGTGTTAGTAGATCTGCACTGTGGATGCCCGATTGATCCTGGAGAGGGTTACAGGCGCGTTCGCCTGGGGGGTTATGGGCGCACTGACCCGCTACTGAAACAAAGCCCTTCTATCCCAGTGGTTAGTGGCTGGGATTCTGACAGGAACGGTATCCATACAAAAGGATGTTTTGAAGGAACAGTTAAATCGATGAAAGATGAATCGAGGAAGTATAAGGGACTAATGGAAGGAACGAGACCAATACAACACTTAAAGTTGTTTAAAGTATGAGAATAAGGAGTGATGAAAAAAACAGGAAACCAACCAGCTCAAAAAGACTACATGTCTTAGAGGAAAAGTAAGAAACAAGAAAGTCGAATCTGATACCGGAACAAAGTGAAATTCCCGTTGTTTTATCAATTGAGAAGCAAAAAGAAGGAACGAAAGAAGAAACGGGGAAGAAAGAAAGAGAAGAGAACAAGAGGAAACCAAGAAGATACGTAGTCAGAAGTATGAGAAAGTTACGAGACATCTTACATTATGAACAAGCATAAAGTTGTTTTGAGAAGCAACAGATAAACATTTGAACTTGACTTGATGACCTGCGAGCAAAGGGAGGTAAGAATTGAAGTTGAAACAAGACTAGTAAAACATTTTCACAACAATTTACAAGCTGTGCACAAAACTGCTGCAACATTTAGACTATCCGAAGGAGAAGGACTATCTGAAGAAGACAATGCTAGAGGAATGGGAAACTGGAACTATGGAAACCAAGGAAGAGATGACGGACTGGATGAAGCTAGGTCAAGGTTACCTGCAGTCCTTGATGGTTGACATGGCCTGCAGGACTTAATTCAACATCATTATCCTGGTCGAAACGACATGGAAGTCCTAATTCGGCCTACTAAGCTTGGTCGAAGTGGCGTGCACGGGATAATTCGACCTAATATGCCAGCTCGATGACATGCAGGTGCTAATTCGACATAATTCAAGCTTTCACATAGATAGTGGTGAGTTTACCTAGCTGAAAAAATGTTGGAAAACTAAATAATAAAGGAGGGAAACGAAGAGGAAAAAACTAGATTTAGAAAAACTAGTGCAAAGGCTTAGAATACATACATTGAAGAGCTGGACTAGGGTGGGTACCAGGAGCCACGGTAGCTGTGAAGCAGAGCCAGAGAAACGAGACACAATTCAGAGAGTTACCTAACTGAAAAGAGAAAGAGAAAGAGACCTCGAAAACCTAACCACAATTCAGTCGTCGCAAGAACAGTAGTATACGTTTCGATATATGTCAGCGTCAGATGCTTTATCGTAGATGGTAAGAAACGAACACTCGTTCGGAGGGTTATAGGATCGAACACCGAAGGTGGGACAGTTGCTGTGACTCTTCCATGTCGCTACTTGTGTCAAGAAACTAGCGTGACTTAGGAGCCATGGCTAGTGAGGTAGGAGAAGATCGAGTTGAAGGAAAGTATCGAGCAAGTTTGAGAAGGAGAATGAGGGTTTCACTATAGAAAGTTGTACAAGATATAGTGAAGGAAAAGGGTGCACCACCTAACATGAAAGCAATATAACTACACTAGGTCTACACTACAAGCAGTTATAGTAATGTATACAATTACATTCTGACAACTTGAACAGCTTTGTTCGCTCAGTTGATAGAATTTGAGGAACACAACTTTTGGGATACTACCAGCTGATCGAGCATATACTCTAGGTTGCATAAATGTGATAATGTTTTATAATCTGAATCAAGTTATGCACCGGTAATATACATAAAAAGCTTCGCAACCCTACGACGACTTCGTCGCCTCTTGTTTTTTTTTTTTCTTCTTCGGTGAGAGCAGTATCGGTGCGATAAACGATGATGAGCTGGGTCGGATGAACTTTTTCTCCAGTAAAATGTCGAGGTTGGGAAATGTCGAGGCGGAGGACCGTAGTGCGGGTTACCAACTGAACCGTGAGGTTGGGTCGTAATGTGTACAGTGGCGGGAACAGTGTTCGAGGCAAGTTTCGCCAGCGGGTAACGTTTTACTTGTCAGAACATTATAGCTTATGCTTTTGTGTAGGCTATAGTGGGGTATCCCATAGGGGGTACAACCCAATTAGGGTTAGTACTGTCAGATTTATATGACATAGTTGCTGTAGGCTATAGTGGGGTAGCACATATGGGGTACAGGGTTTCTAGGGTTGTATTTGTACCCAATCTTTCCTTAGTCATCTCATTCCTGTTCACTTGTTTCACATGGTATAGAGCGGGTCCTTCCTAAGGACCGTTTTTTTTTAGGGCCCACCGAAGCGCGCCCCGAGGCGCGCATTTTTTTTAGCGACCCCTCGGGTCGCCATTTCCCTCACGGCCCCGCCGCCTGCTTGACGCGGCCCCGCCGCCTCCATTGACGCGGCCCCGCCGCCGGCTCTGACGCGGCCCTGCCGCCTGCTTGACGCGGCCCCGCCGCCTCCACTGACGCGGCCCCGCCGCCGGCTCTGACGCGGCCCTGACGGCCCCGCCGCTGCACCTGCCGGCCCGCCGCTGCACCCTACGGCCCGCCGCTGCACCCTACGGCCCGCCGCCTCACCTGACGGCCCCGCCGCTGCGCCTGCCGGCCCGCCGCTGCACCCTACGGCCCGCCGCTGCACCCAGCGGCCCGCCGCTTCACCTGCCGGCCCGCCGCTGCACCCTACGGCCCGCCGCTGCACCCAGCGGCCCGCCGCTTCACCTGACGGCCCCGCCGCTGCACCTACCGGCCCGCCGCTGCACCCTACGGCCCCGCCGCTGCACCTGCTGGCTCGCCGCTGCACCGGTCGACCCGCCGCTGCACCTGCCGGCCCGCCGCTTCACCTGACGACCCCGCCGCTTCACCTGACGGCCCCACCGCTGCACCTGACGGCCCGCCGCTGCACCTGACGGCCCCGCCCCTGCATCTCCCGGCCGAGCCGCCCCAGCAGCAGAGCCGCCCCAGCAGCCGAGCCGCCCCAGCCGCCGAGCCGCCCCAGCAGCCGAGCCGCCCCAGCAGCCGAGCCGCCCCAGCAGCCGAGCCGCCCCAGCAGCCGAGCCGCCCCAGCAGCCGAGCCGCCCCATCTGCAGTGCCGCCCGAGCCGCCCGAGCCGCCGAGTCGCCCGAGCCGCCCAGCAGTCGAGCCGCCCGAGCCGCCCGAGCCCTCCCTGCACTGCCCTATCTGGTGAGCACTGAGCTTTACTCTGCGCACTGCCCTCTCTCTACTGCTGTCATGGCTACCCCCAGTGTCCTCGCCTTTGACGCTGAGGGCAGAGCCATTGACTTTGACGTGTGGGTAGACGACCTACTGCTTTTCCTACAGTGCGACAGAGCTGACGGACTCTCTCTCTTTGATCTCACTTCTGGTGCCTCTCCCGCCCCTGCTGCTACTGAGGATGCCACTGTTCGCTCACAGTGGGCCACACGCGATGCTGCTGCACGTCTTGCTGTGCGTCGCCACCTCCCTCCCGCTGAGCGTGCGCACTTTGGGTCGTACAAGAGTGCTAAGACCTTGTACGACGCCGTTATCGCACGCTACTCCACCCCTGCCACTGCTGCACTGAGCCGCCTCATGCTACCGTACCTCTTTCCCGACCTTGCTGCTTTTGCCACAGTAGCCGACCTCATTACCCACCTGCGCACTAGTGACGCTCGCTTCCGCGCTGCACTTCCTGCTGAGTTCTGCGCCAGGAACCCCCCCCCCAGTACTTCACTCTCTACTACATTGTCACCCGCCTCCCTGACTCCCTTCGCGGAGTCAGGGACGACCTACTCGCAGTCTGCCCCACCACTCTCACTGTCGAGATCCTCGAGAAGTCCCTCCTCGCAGCCGAGAAGAGCATTCTCGCTGTAGGGGCCTCTCGTGGTAACCCGCGCACCCCCATCTTTGAGGGGTGTTCCCCCTCCCCCCTTTTGCCCTCTATCGCCTCTGCTGCTACGGCCGACCTTGTTGGTTTTGAGTCGGTCGGAGCGGCGTCTGCCCCCAGTGGGAGACGTCGCTCTGGCAAGAGCAAGGGGGGCAGGGGCGGTGGTGGAGGCGGCGGGGGCGGTGGAGGCGGAGGTAGAGGCAGCGGCGGAGGTGAGGGTGGTAGCGGGAGTAGTGGCGGGAGTGGAGGTGTCGGCGGAGGCAGTGGAGGCGGGGGCAGCAGCGGCGGTGGTAGTGGGGGTGGAGGCGGAGGCGGCGGTGGCGGCGGCGACGGTGGGAGTGGCGGTGGCGGTGGAGGTGGTGGCGGCGGCGGCGGAGGAGGCGGCGGAGGTCGTGGCGCGCCGAGGAGGAGTGCCTCCGGTGTTGGTCAGCGCCAGCAGCAGCAGCGTGGTCAGGAGACCCTCTCCCCGCAGCAGCTCCGTGAGTGGTACTCTGCGCGTCAGCGGGGTGGGGGTGCTGGTCCGTGCACTTACGTCCTGCGCACTGGCGACCGTGCGGGTGAGCAGTGTGGTGGTCCACACTCCGCCCAGCGTTGCTTCGGCCGCCTGACTGACGCTTGGCGCCGCCAGTTTCCTGACGCCTCTGAGATCCCTCGCTGGGACCAGCTGTCTAGGGCTGGAGTAGCTATCTTTGATCTTGACTTTGATGCTATTCTTGCTGCTATGTATGCTGTGACTAATAGTGAGGAGGGTGACTGTTACCGGTGTTTCCCGCCCGACCCGGGCATTGGTACTGCGGCTCTAGGTGCTGTTGAGGCTGCTGCTCCAGGTGCTGGTGAGGCTATTGCTCTAGGTGCCAGTGAGTCTGAGTCCTCAGGTGCTGGTGAGTCTGCTCTCTCAAGTACTGTGTCGACTTCACCCTCTCTCACTTTCACTCTTGACTCCGGGGCGTCTCGCTCCTTCTTTCGAGACCGCACCACACTCACGCCGCTTAGTCGGCCAGTGGCGGTCTCCTTGGCAGACCCCTCCGGGGGTCCTGTTCTGGCTCGCTACTCCACTGTCCTGCCGTGCCCTGCGGTCCCGTCTGGCGCCCTGTCCGGTCTCTACCTCCCCTCGTTCTCTACGAACTTGGTGGCGGGTGCTGACCTAAAGGATGCAGGGGTTGACCAGTTCACCCCTCTGCGCCGACGAGTCACCCACTGCACGGACGCGAACACGGGTCGACACCTGACCACATTCACACGTGGTCCAGGGTCGAGCCTGTACACACTCACTGTTCCGTCTCCTTCTCCTGCGTCTGGTCAGGTAGCTGCGTCGGGTCAGGTGTTTGCTGCAGCGTCCAGGTCTGGTCCTGAGTCTGCCCCCTGCTCGTGTCGCCTCCTGTCCCACGAGACCCTCCTGTGGCACCACAGGATGGGTCACCCCTCCCTGCCTCGTCTCCGGGGCATGGCCTCTCGCCTTCTTGTCTCTGGCCTTCCCCGGTCCCTCCCTCCCCTTCCTCCGGGGCCTGGCCCTCCCTGTGTCCCCTGTGTCGAGGGTCGCCTGCGGGCTACCCCTCACTCCTCCCCGTTCCCTCCGACGGAGGCCCCGATGCAGACGCTTCACATGGACGTGTGGGGCCCAGCCCGCGTCCGTGGACAGGGTCACGAGCGCTACTTCCTGCTGGTGGTTGACGACTACTCGCGTTACACCACAGTCTTCCCCTTGCGCAGCAAGGGTGAGGTCACTGAGGTGTTGATCGACTGGATCCGCGCAGCTCGTCTCCAGCTCAGGCGGAGCTTCGGCTCGGACTTTCCTGTTCTGCGTCTGCATTCGGACAGAGGCGGAGAGTTCTCCTCCGGCCTTCTGCGAGCCTACTGTCGGGCACGAGGCATCCGCCAGACCTTCACGCTTCCGGACTCTCCACAGCAGAATGGGATTGCTGAGCGCCGCATCGGCATTGTCATGGACGTCGCCCGTACGTCCATGGTGCATGCGGGTGCCCCCCATTTTCTGTGGCCGTTTGCGGTTCGGTACGCCGCGCATCAGATCAACCTTCAGCCCAGAGTCTCCCGACCGGAGACCTCCCCAGCTTTGTTGTGGACGGGGAAGGTTGGCGATGCGTCGGCGTTCCGTGTCTGGGGATCTCGGGCGTTTGTCCGCGACTTGTCTGCGGACAAGCTGTCCCCTCGTGCTGCTCCCTGTGTCTTCCTTGGTTTCCCCACAGACGCTCCCGGGTGGCAGTTTTACCACCCCTCCTCTCGTAGTGTTCTGTCCTCCCAGGAAGTCACGTTCGACGAGTCAGTCCCCTTCTACCGCCTCTTCCCCTACCGCACTCCTTCCCTCCCCCCTCCGCCGGACTTCCTTGTGCCAGTTCCCCCCCCGGTAGACCCCCTCCCCCCTCAGGTTCCTGCCCCCTCAGGTGTGTCCCAGGTAGACGCAGTTGACCCGGTCGAGGTTACTGGTGACTCTGGTGCTGCTGCGGGTGCTGAGCCTGGGGGTGCTGACTCTGGGGGTGCTGTGCGCGGGGGTGCCGAGCCTGGAGGTGCTGCTACTGGGGGTGCTGAGCCTGGGGGTGCTGGGCCTGGGAGTGCTACTGTGGAGGGTGCTGAGCCTGGGGGTGCTGAGCCGGGGGGTACGGTGCCTGGAGCTGCTGAGCTAGGGGGTGCTGGGTCTGGGGGTGCTGGGTCGGGAGCTGCTGCACCTGGGGGTACTGAGTCTGGAGCTGCTGAGCCTGGGGGTGCTACGTCTGGAGCTGTTGAGCCTGGGGTTTCTCCTGCTGCTGCGTCTCGCCGGGAGCCCCTCTCTCCACAGGAGCTGCGCGAGTGGTTTGCTCGCCGCTGGAGGCGTGCTGCTGGAGCTGGAGCTTCTTCGACCGTCGAGGGTGCTGGTGCTGCCGGTCCCGGAGCTGCTGGGTCTGCGGGTACTCCTGGAGCAGGAGCTCCTGAGGGTGTTGGTGCTGAGACTACTGCTGTCTGTCCCGACGGTGGTTCTGCTACTGGTGCTGCTGGAGGTCCTGCCGCTGGAGGTGTTGGTGGCGCTGGTGCTGTCGCTGAGGGTGCTGGTGCTGTCCCTGCTGAGTCTGGAGTTGCCGCGCGGCCTCGGCCGTACTTCGTTCCGCTCCTGCAGCAGGTTCTTGGTCTTTCTCCTCCGGTAGAGTGTCCACAGCCTGTCCAGTCGCAGTCCCTATTGGAGCCTTCCTCTCCACTGCCTGCTCCCTCTCCTTACACTGGTCCTACTGGAGGTCTTGCTGAGCGTCGTGAGCCTGCGTCTCGTCCTGCGTCGCCTGTTCGTGCTGCTCGCACTAGTGGTCGCGGTTCGCGTCAGCGTCCTCCTCCTGTCCCTGGCACGCACCGGATGTCTCTGCGTCCGTCCACCGCTCCTCTGCGTGCCCCTTTGCCTTCTCCTCCTGAGTCCTCTCTTCCTGCGCTTGCCGACCCTGAGTCGGACTCTCTTCGTGCTGCCAGTCCTACTGTCACGCGTCTCCTTGCTACTGTCGTCACTAACCCCTCTTTTGAGTCCACTGCTGCGTCTGCCCTTGTCGCTGAGCTCGTCGACTTTGCTGCTCGCTGTCGTCTAGACTACGCTACTAGTCTTGTTGCTGAGTCAGCGTCTGACTGTCCTCTGTCCGTCGGGGGTGACTGTGCTCTTGGCACGGACGTCGTTGAGGACAGGCAGGAGGAGTTACAGTGTCTGGCGGCTGCTTCACCTCATCTCGCGTCTGTACTGCTTGCTCCTGAGGGAGACCCGGATGCACTAGACATCCCGACTCCGCGCTCTTACGCGGAGGCCGTAGAGGGTCCCTACTCGTCTCAGTGGCAGGCAGCTATGGATGCAGAGATGGCTTCCTGGAAGTCCACAGGCACCTACGTTGACGCAGTTCCCCCTCCTGGGGCGATCATCGTCAGTGGCATGTGGATCTTCAGGGTGAAGCGGCCGCCGGGCTCTCCACCTGTCTTCAAGGCGCGGTACGTTGCTCGTGGCTTCAGTCAGCGGCAGGGAGTTGACTACTTTCAGACCTTCTCTCCCACCCCGAAGATGACCACTCTTCGGGTGCTGCTGCACATAGCCGCTCAGCGCGACTACGAGCTTCACTCTCTCGACTTCAGCACTGCGTTCCTGCAGGGTAGCCTGCACGAGGAGATCTGGCTGCGCCGTCCACCTGGCTTCACTGGGACTTTCCCTCCTGGCACCCAGTGGAGCCTCCGTCGGCCAGTCTACGGTCTCCGCCAGGCACCGCGTGAGTGGCACGACACACTGAGGACTACGCTTGCGGCTCTTGGGTTTGCTCCTTCTTCTGCTGACCCGTCGCTGTTTCTGCGCACCGACACTTCTCTGCCGCCGTTCTACATCCTCGTGTACGTCGACGACTTGGTCTTTGCCACAGCGGACACTGCTAGACTCGCCTACGTGAAGTCCGAGCTGCTGAAGAGAGACACGTGCACTGACCTGGGTGAACTGCGCAGCTACCTTGGCTTGCAGATCACTCGGGACAGAGCACGCCGCACCATTACCTTGACTCAGTCACACATGGTGCAGCAGGTCCTTCAGCGCTTCGGCTTCACGTACTCCTCGCCTCAGGCCACTCCTCTGTCTACTCGCCACTCGCTCTCAGCTCTGCCTTCGGATGAGTCCGTAGAGTCGAGTGGCCCGTACCCAGAGCTTGTTGGCTGCCTCATGTACCTGATGACCTGCACACGACCTGACCTTGCATACCCTCTTAGCATTCTTGCACGCTATGTTGCTCCTGGGAGACACCGACCAGAGCACATGGCTGCAGCGAAGAGGGTGTTGCGCTACCTGTGCAGTACGTCGGGCATGGGGCTAGTGCTTGGAGGGCGCAGTCCAGTGGTCCTTACAGGGCACGCGGACGCTTCTTGGGCTGACGACCAGGCTACGCAGCGGTCGTCACAGGGTTACACCTTCAGTCTTGGTTCCGGCTCTGTCTCGTGGCGGGCTACTCGCTCGTCTTCGGTTCTCAGCTCCAGTTGTGAGGCTGAGATCTACGCTGGGGCCATGGCTGCACAGGAGCTTCGCTGGCTCACCTACCTGCTGACTGACCTTGGAGAGCCGCCTCGTTCTCCTCCAGTGCTGTACGTAGACAACAAGGCCATGCTGGCCTTGTGTCGAGAGCAGCGTCTGGAGCACAGAACGAAGCACATTGCTCTTCGCTACTTCCTTGCTCGTGAGCTGCAGCAGCGTGGACAGTTGCGGCTTGCGTACGTGGCCTCTGAGGCCAACACTGCTGATGTGTTCACCAAGGCACTCGCGCCTTGTGACCATCAGCGCCTCTGCACCCAGCTGGGTCTTGTGCCTGTCTTGCCTCACTTGCTCTCCTCTTGACTTTACTTGTACTGTGACATATATATACCTTGCTTGTCTAGTTTTATATATATATGTCTGTACTCCTGCATGTGAACTGGCCTCTAGCCCTGCTCTTGTGCTCGGACTGTGTGGTGACGTTGTGATCCACCCTGAGCTTGCTCTTCTTTGCTTTACTTGACTGGTCTTGTGACCCCTTGTTCTCCCCCACTTTGCCTATGGGGGTGTGTCAGATTTATATGACATAGTTGCTGTAGGCTATAGTGGGGTAGCACATATGGGGTACAGGGTTTCTAGGGTTGTATTTGTACCCAATCTTTCCTTAGTCATCTCATTCCTGTTCACTTGTTTTACAAGTACTTGTACCCACTTCATTCATAGTCCATTCATTCTCATTTCAATTCTCACATGGTATCGAGCAGGTTCCCTCATGGGAACTGTTCCTAAGGCCCTACTACTGCTTCCGCTGCTACTCGATCTGTCGCACGCCCAGCGGCGTGCGACCTATTGGCGCGCGGCGATTTTCTTTCTGGCGTGGGCCCCGAGGCGCGCGACCCCGCCTCTTTCGTCGCGGCCCCGCCCCTTGTCGCGGCCCCGCCCTACGTCGCGGCCCCGCCCCTTGTTGCGGCCCCGCCCTACGTCGCGACCCCGCCTCACGTCGCGGCCCCGCCCCTTATCGCGGCCCCGCCCTACGTCGCGGCCCCGCCCCTTGTTGCGGCCCCACCCTACGTCGCGGCCCCGCCCTACGTCGCGGCCCCGCCCCTTGTCGCGACCCCGCCCTACGTCGCGGCCCCGCCCCTTGTTGCGGCCCCGCCCTACGTCGCGGCCTCGCCCTACGTCGCGGCCCCGCCCCTTGTCGCGGCCCCGCCCTACGTCGCGGCCCCGCCCCTCATCGCGGCCCCGCCACCTCTCGTCGCGGCCCCGCCATCTCACGTCGCGGCCCCGCCACTCTCGTCGCGGCCCCGCCCTTCGTTGCGGCCCCTGCCGCCCTTCGTCGAGGCCCCTGCCGCCCTTAGTCGCGACCCCTGCCGCCCTTCGTCGCGGCCCCTGCCGCCATTCTCCACCGCGGCCCCGCCACCTCCCTTGCGGCCCCGCAGCCCTGCACCGACCCGGCCCCGCTTCTGCTGGCCCCGTCGCCGCTCCACCCGGCCCCGCCACTGTCCTCAGGCGGCCCCGCCGTCACCACCGCGCCGCCGGCGCCGCCGAGCTAGTGCCGAGTCACCCGAGCCGCCCGAGCCGCCCGAACCGCCCGAGCCGCCCGAGCCGCCCGAGCCACCCGAGCCGCCCCAGCCGCCCGAGCCGCCGGGTCGCCGAGCCGCCGAGCTGCAGTTACTGCCGAGCAGCCGTACCGCCTCGCCGAGCCGCCGAGCCGCCCGAGTCACCCGAGCAGCCGAGCCCCCCGAGTCGCCCGAGCCGCCGAGCCGCAGTTGCTGCAGTGCCACCGTGCCGCCAAGTCGCCGAGTCGCCGAGTCGTCGAGCCTCCTCTTCCCACCACTGGTGAGCACCTGCCTTACTAGCGCGCTGCCTACTGCTTGCTTGGCGCTCAGAGTAGAGGGTCTCTCAGTTCTGTTCGCTGCTCTTACGTGATTCGCACTGGTGCTCGGACTGGTCAGCCTTGTGGGACGCCTAGTCACACACCGTCCCGCTGCTTTGCCCGTCTGAGCGACGCCTGGCGTACCGTGTTTGGCGACGAGGCTGAGCTCCCCGACTGGGTTGAGTTGCTTAGGCAGAGGGTAGATATATTTGCTCTTGACTATGATGCTATTCTCACTGCCATGTATGCATTGCCTACTAGTGCTGACCGTGCCGGTCACCTGTGCGTACCGCCTGACCCGGGTATAGATCCTGCTGCTCAAGCTGCTGGTACGGCTGCTCCTCTGGGTGCTAGTGTGTCTTCCGCTCCAGGTACAGGTGCGGCTGCTGCTCTAGGTGCTAGTGAGTCTGCTTCCTCAGGTGCGGGTGAGTCTGCTCTCTCAGGTACCGTGTCGGCTCCGGCCTCTCACACCTTCACCCTTGACTCGGGGGCTTCCCGCTCCTTCTTTCGAGACTGCACCACACTCACGCCGCTTGGTCGGCCAGTTGCAGTCTCTCTGGCAGACCCCTCTGGGGGCCCTGTCCTTGCTCACTTCTCCACTGTCCTCCCGTGTCCGACGGCCCCCTCTGGCACCCTGTCTGGTCCTTACCTCCCCTCGTTCTCTATGAACTTGGTGAGTGGTGCTAACCTGCAGGATGCGGGGGTTCACCAGTTCAGTCCTGCGAATCAGCGGGTGACCCACTGCACGGACGCTCGGACAGGCCGACACCTGGCCACGTTTACTCGTCGGCCGGGGTCGAGCCTGTACACACTGACCACTACGTCTCCTCCAGTTGCTGAGCTTGGTAGGGTAGCTGCGTCAGGTCAGGTGTTTGCTGCAGCGTCCAGGTCTGGTCCTGAGTCTGCCCCCTGTTCGTGTCGTCTCCTGTCTCACGAGACTCTCCTCTGGCACCACCGCCTTGGTCACCCCTCTCTGCTTTGGCTCAGAGGCATGGCCTCTCGTCTTCTTGTTTTTGGCCTCCCCCGGTCCCTCCCTCCCCTTCCTCAGGGCCCTGGCCCTACCTGTGTCCCCTGTGTCGAGGGGCGCCAGCGTGCTGCCCCTCACTCCTCCCAGTTTCCTCCGACAGAGGCCCCGTTGCAGACGCTTCACATGGACGTGTGGGGCCCAGCCCCCGTCCGTGGACAGGGTCACGAGCGCTACTTCCTGCTCGTTGTTGACGACTACTCGCGTTACAACGCAGTCTTCCCCTTGCGCAGCAAGGGTGATGTCACTGAGGTGCTGATCGACTGGATCCGCGCAGCTCGTCTCCAGCTCAGGCAGAGCTTTGGCTCGGACTTTCCTGTTCTGCGTCTGCACTCGGACAGAGGCGGAGAGTTTTCCTCTGGCCTTCTGAGAGCCTACTGTCGCGAACGGGGCATCCGTCAGACCTTCACGCTTCCTGACTCTCCGCAGCAAAATGGGATTGCTGAGCGCCGCATTGGCAGGGTCATGGACGTCGCTCGTACGTCTATGATGCATGCGGCTGCCCCCCATTTTCTGTGGCCGTTTGCGGTCAGGTACGCGGCGCATCAGATCAACCTTCACCCCAGGGTCTCCAGGCCGGAGACCTCCCCAACCTTGCTGTGGACTGGGAAGGTTGGCGATGCGTCGGCGTTCCGGGTCTGGGGATCTCGGGCGTTTGTCCGCGACTTGTCTGCGGACAAGCTGTCCCCTCGTGCTGCTCCTTGTGTCTTCCTGGGGTTCCCCCCTGACGCGCCTGGGTGGCAGTTCTACCACCCCACCTCTCGCCGTATTCTGTCCTCCCAGGACGTCACGTTCGAGGAGTCGGTCCCCTACTACCGCCTCTTCCCCTACCGCACTCCGTCCCTCCCCCCGCCCCCGCTCTTCCTTGTACCAGGTCCCCCCCAGGTAGACCCCCTCCCCCCTCAAGGTCCTGCCCCTTCAGGTGTGTCCCAGGTAGACGCAGTCGAGCCTGTCAAGGTCACTGGTGACTCTGGTGCTGCTGAGGGTGCTGAGCCTGGGGGTGCTACGCCTCGGGGTGCTTTGCCTGGGGGTGCCGGGTTTGGGGGTGCTGAGTCTGGAGGTGCTCCGCCTGTAGGTTCTCCGGGTGCTTCGTCTCGCCGGGAGCCACTCTCTCCACAGGAGCTGCGCGAGTGGTTTGCCCGGCGCTGGAGCCGTGCAGCTGGTGCTGGAGGATCTTTGGCTACTTGGGGTGCTGAGCCTAGGGGTGCAGAGCCTGGGGGTGCTGAGCCTGGGGGTGCTACGCCTGGGGGTGCTGAGCCTGGGGGTGCTGAGCCTAGGGGTGCTGAGCCTGGGGGTGCTGAGCCTGGAGGTGCTTCGCCTGGAGGTTCGTCGGCTACTGAGGGTGCTGCTGTCACGGGTCCCGGAGGTGCTTGTCCTGGGAGTACTGGAGCTGCTGGGCCTGCAGGTTCGGCTGGAGCTGGTGCTGCTCAGGGTGTTGGCGCTGAGACTACCACTGGCGGTCCTGCTGGGAGTGCTCCTGTTGCTGCTGGAGGTTCTGGAGCTCCTGGAGGTGCTGCTGGAGCGGGTGCTCCTACTGGAGGTGCTCCGCCTGGAGGTTCTCCGGGTGCTACGTCTCGCCGGGAGCCACTCTCTCCACAGGAGCTGCGCGAGTGGTTTGCCCGGCGCTGGAGCCGTGCAGCTGGTGCTGGAGGATCTTTGGCTACTTGGGGTGCTGAGCCTAGGGGTGCAGAGCCTGGGGGTGCTGAGCCTGGGGGTGCTACGCCTGGGGGTGCTGAGCCTGGGGGTGCTGAGCCTAGGGGTGCTGAGCCTGGGGGTGCTGAGCCTGGAGGTGCTCCGCCTGGAGGTTCGTCGGCTACTGAGGGTGCTGCTGTCACGGGTCCCGGAGGTGCTTGTCCTGGGAGTACTGGAGCTGCTGGGCCTGCAGGTTCGGCTGGAGCTGGTGGTGCTCAGGGTGTTGGCGCTGAGACTACCACTGGCGGTCCTGCTGGGGGTGCTCCTGTTGCTGCTGGAGGTTCTGGAGCTCCTGGAGGTGCTGCTGGAGCGGGTGCTCCTACTGGAGGTGCTCCGCCTGGAGGTTCTCCGGGTGCTACGTCTCGCCGGGAGCCACTCTCTCCACAGGAGCTGCGCGAGTGGTTTGCCCGGCGCTGGAGCCGTGCTGCTGGTGCTGGAGTTTCGTCGGCTACTGAGGGTGCTGCTGTCGCGGGTCCCGGAGGTGCTCGTACTGGGAGCACTGGAGCTGCTGGACCTGCGGGGTCGAGTGGAGCTGGTGCTGCTGAGGGTGTTGGCAATGCGACTACCGCTGGCGGTCCTGCTGGGGGTGCTCCTGGTGCTGCTGGAGGTTCTGGAGCTACTGGTGGTGCTGCTGGAGCGGGTGCTCCTGCTGAGGGTTCTGGTGCTGTCCCTGCTGCTTCTGGCGTCGCCACGCGGCCTCGACCGTACTTCGTTCCACTCCTGCAGCAGGTTCTTGGTCTTCCACCTTCTACTGGTCCTCCTCCTCCCTTAGAGTGTCCACAGCCTGTCCCGTCCCAGCTACAGTTGCAGCCTACTGTCGGAAACTCATAATCTGTGGCATCCCATGGCTTGCCTCCTCCTTCTTGCTCTCACCCTCCCTCCCTTCTTCTTCCAAGCTCTTTTCCTGTGATACCTTACCTGCTCTGCCTCAGCCACTACCTGCCCCCTCCAGAGCTCGAGAGAGACTCTGGCTCCCACACAATGAGAGTCTCCCACACAGGTTCCTGCACCAACCCTGCTCCCGCGCACGGATACTCTTCTATTTCTTCACGGCGCGCTCTCGCACCTGCACCCGTGACGTACTGCGATGAACACTCACTGCCCTTGACACGTGCTTCCCTCTCCTCCGTCCGCTGCCATGCAGGCGAGCGCTGCGCGCGCCTCCTATCGCGGTCGTCCTCACTTTCCTTTCCCCCCTGCTCTGGTGATTGCCATCCGCCCAACGCCATGCGCCTCCTGCGCTCATGTCCGCGTCTCGGCTCAGGCGAGCCATACACTCCCGCCTGCACGTCTCGCCTCCTTTCTTCCTCACGGCTGGCTTCTGGCGCGCGCTTAGCCTCCTTGCCTTCGCCGAGCCTTGCATTACTTCTGCGCAGCCTGGCTGGCGAGCGATCTGCATCTGCACCCCCGCGGCGCCTCGCATCATTCTCAGGCATTTCGCCCGCCGAACCGCCCGCATCCGCGCTCCCCTGGCGCCTCGCGCCATTCCCGCTCATTTCGCCTGTCGAACCTGCTGCAACCGCGCTTCCGTGGCGCCTCGCGTCATTCTCAGGCATTTCGCCCGCCGAACCGTCAGCATCCGCGCTTCCACGGCGCCTCGCATCATTCCCACGTATTTCACCCGTCGAACCAGCTGCATCCGCGCTCTCGCGGCACCTCGAGCCATTCCCGCGCATTTCGCCATTAGAACGATCCGCATCCGCACTCCCGCGGCGACCTGCGCTACTCCCACGCACTTCGTCTGTCGAGCGGCTTGATCCCGTCGCCCTTCCGCGCTCTTCGAGTTTCTCTCCATGGCGCCTCTCGCCTCCCTCGTGCATGTCGTCCGGCGAGCGATCTGCTCCCGCGTCCTTTGGATCATCCTCCGTCGTCTCCTCGCCGTCGGCCTCGTTTGCCAACATCAGCCATCCCGTTTCGTCGGCATCTTCATGATGCCCTTCACCCGCGCCCCGCTGGCCTCTTGCCAGATCCCAGTGTCCGCTTCTTGACGGCTGAGGCCTCGTCGCCAATCTCATCTGCAGATCGGTCTCACCTCCATCGCGCCGTCCGTCACCTGCTGCCATCCGATCCGCCCGATCCGCCTCTCTCTTAGGCGAGCGATCTGGCGATCGTTCCCGCTCCTGTGAGCGCATCCGTCGCGACGGCGGAATTTCCCGACGCGAATACGTTCGCTGCCAGCGCAGCTCGTGGCAGTCCATACTGCCAATTCGTTCTCTCGTTTGTGAGAGACTCTGGCTCCCACACGATGGCTGCCCTCAGTGGCCTAGTCACCTAGCTGCTGTAGCGTTAGAACGGCAACGTAAATCCACTATTTTAGGCAAACAAACGAGAGAACGAACTAAGCAGTGAGTTCCTAGTCTATTTGAATCTCTACCCCGTGCCGCGCAGTTTCCCGTAACTCACATTGGGCTCCGCCCGCTAGGCTTTAGGATTGGCCTTTCAGATTGCCCAGGGCTCGCCCTTGAATTTGTCCCACCCTGCGCCTCGCAAGTCCCTGAATCACCACTTTGCGTCAATCCCCACGCCCCAAACTCACCTTCTACAGTACTTCGAATAACCCAACTACACCTACACTAGCAAGTAACTGAATCTATTGCAAACAACAATACATTCTGTGACACTACCTCCCCTTTGCCTGCTCCTTCTCCCTACACTGGTCCTACTGGAGGTCAGGCTGAGCGTCGTGAGCCTGCGTCTCGCCCTGCGTCGCCTGTCCGTGCTACTCGCACTAGTGGTCGCGGTTCGCGTCAGCGTCCTCCTCCTGTCCCTGGCACGCACCGGATGTCTCTGCGTCCGTCCACTGCTCCTCTGCGTGCCCCTTTGCCTTCTCCTCCTGAGTCCTCTCTTCCTGCTCTTGCCGACCCGGAGTCGGACTCTCTTCGTGCTGCCAGTCCTACTGTCACGCGTCTCCTTGCTACTGTCGTCACTGACCCTTCTTTCGAGTCTACTGCTGCGTCTGCTCTCGTTACTGAGCTCCTCGACTTTGCTGCTCGCTGTCGCTTAGACTACGCTACTAGTCTTGTCGCTGAGTCTGAGTCTGTCTGTCCTCCGTCCGTCGGGGGTGAGTGTGCCCTTGGCACGGTCGTCCTTGAGGACAGGCAGGAGGAGTTCCTGTGTCTGGCAGCTGCTTCACCTCATCTCGTGTCCGTACTGCTTACCCCTGAGGGAGACCCGGATGCACTTGACATCCCGACTCCGCGCTCTTACGCAGAGGCGATAGAGGGTCCCTACTCCTCTCAGTGGCAGGCAGCTATGGATGCAGAGATGGCTTCCTGGAAGTCCACAGGCACCTACGTGGACGCTGTCCCCCCTCCTAGGGCGAACATCGTCAGTGGCATGTGGATCTTCAGGGTGAAGCGGCCGCCGGGTTCTCCGCCTGTCTTCAAGGCGCGTTACGTGGCTCGTGGCTTCAGTCAGCGGCAGGGAGTTGACTACTTTCAGACCTTCTCACCCACCCCGAAGATGACCACTCTTTGGGTACTGCTGCACGTTGCTACTCACCGTGACTACGAGCTGCACTCTCTTGACTTCAGCACAGCTTTCTTGCAGGGCAGCCTGCACGAGGAGATCTGGCTGTGTCGCCCACCTGGCTTCACTGGGTCTTTCCCTCCTGGTACCCAGTGGAGTCTCCGGCGTCCAGTCTACGGTCTCCGCCAGGCGCCACGTGAGTGGCACGACACACTGAGGACTACACTTGCGGCTCTTGGGTTTGCTCCTTCTACTGCCGACCCGTCGCTGTTTCTGCGCACTGACACCTCTTTGCCGCCGTTCTACATCCTCGTGTACGTCGACGACTTGGTCTTTGCCACAGCTGACACTGCTGGACTCGCCTACGTGAAGTCCGAACTGCAGAAGAGACACACGTGCACAGACCTGGGTGAACTGCGCAGCTACCTTGGCTTGCAGATCACCCGGGACAGAGCACGCCGCACCATTACCCTGACTCAGTCACACATGGTGCAGCAGGTCCTTCAGCGCTTCGGCTTCACGTACGCCTCGCCTCAGGCCACTCCTCTGTCTACTCGCCACTCGCTCTCAGCTCTGCCTTCGGATGAGTCCGTAGAGTCGAGTGGCCCGTACCCAGAGCTTGTTGGCTGCCTCATGTACCTGATGACCTGCACACGACCTGACCTTGCATACCCTCTTAGCATTCTCGCACGCTATGCTGCTCCTGGGAGACACCGACCAGAGCACATGGCTGCAGTGAAGAGGGTGTTGCGCTACCTGTGCAGTACGTCGGGCATGGGGCTAGTGCTTGGAGGGCGGAGTACAGTGGTCCTCACTGGGCACGCGGACGCTTCTTGGGCTGACGACCAGGCTACGCAGCGGTCGTCACAGGGTTACACCTTCAGCCTTGGTTCCGGCTCTGTTTCGTGGCGGGCTACTCGCTCGTCTTCTGTTCTTGGCTCCAGTTGTGAGGCTGAGATCTACGCCGGGGCCATGGCTGCACAGGAGCTTCGCTGGCTCACCTACCTGCTGACCGACCTTGGAGAGCCGCCTTGTTCTCCTCCAGTCTTGTACGTAGACAACAAGGCCATGCTGGCCTTGTGTCGAGAGCAGCGACTGGAGCACAGAACAAAGCACATTGCTCTCCGCTACTTCCTTGCTCGTGAGCTACAGCAGCGTGGACAGTTGCGGCTTGCGTACGTGGCCTCTGAGGCCAACACTGCTGATGTCTTCACCAAGGCACTTCCGCCTTGTGATCATCAGCGCTTCTGCACTCAGCTGGGTCTTGTGCCCGTCTTGCTTCACTTGCTCTCCTCTTGACCTTGCTTGTACTCTCACATATATATATACCTGCTCTTGCTTGTCTAGCTTTATATATATGTGTGTACTCTTGCATGTGAACTGACCGTGTGGCCTTGACCCTGTGCTCGGACTGTGTGGTGACTTTGTGATCCACCCTGAGCTTGCTTTGCTTTGCTTTGCTTGACTGGTCTTGTGACCCCCTGTTCTCCCCCACTTTGCCTATGGGGGTGTGTCAGAACATTATAGCTTATGCTTTTGTGTAGGCTATAGTGGGGTATCCCATAGGGGGTACAACCCAATTAGGGTTAGTACTTGTACCCATTTCATTCATAGTCCATTCATTCTCATTTCAATTCTCACATTACTGTTGGGTACTCTTGGCGGGAATAGTCATGTACATGGTAAGGGCGTGCCTTTTTTTTCATGTTTTTTTCGGACTGTCCACTTGTATTGAATCGGATGGTCCCACTATCAGGTACTGGACAATCCGTTTTGAAATTTCCGTTACATAATTATTTCCCTAAATGGTGCACTTGGTACTAGCAAACCCGTATGAAGATGCCACACATTTTTGCCACCTCATTCACATCAGTTCAGGAGTAGGTTCGACTAGCTATGACACCGCCGCGACGTCGTTTTGAAATTTCAATACGTTAGTCTGTTCGAATGCGAAGGCGTCACTTTTCTCAACTTACTGCCGATGTACTGTAGACTCGCGAGAGGTACTGTAGTATCCTTACCTTGTTCAAACGGGTGTCGTGTACCTGTGTCAGCATTGTTCTTCTGCCCGTTTGCATTTCGAACTGCCGAATGTTCACAATGTGAACCGTTGCTTGGAGGAAAAAGTGACGTGACAGTTTGAACCGTTGGCGATGTTGCATGTACTTCCACGAAGATGGTCACGAATGTTTGCAAAAAATGTAACCGCTTCACAAACCAGACGGTCCACGGTTTGAACTGTCGAGGGCAAAAAGGAGACACGCCCTAAGAGGGTTGCAAAGTAAGGAAAGGGAAGTTTTCTTACACTCTTTTATCGTCGCTTGGCCTTTATTTGCAAAAGAAACTGCTGTGGCGGAGATGACCGATCGCACCGCGCCATGCTGCTTTTTGGCACTGTGCTGTTGTCGCCATGGTGGCAACACATTGGTCGGGTCCAGTGATACCGCTTCGTATTGTTTGACGCTTGCTTGGGTCTAGGCCTAGTCCAACCGAGCCTAGCTTTGCGGCCCAAATCTGCCTTTCTGCACGTAACCGAACCGGCGAAGAACTGGGCCAGCCCTCGGTGCATGCGGTAACTTCGTCAGGCAATGTCGTTGCATCGCATGTTCCCATGCGAGAGGATTTATCAAATAGAGACAAACCTGAGGTAGGGTGGCTACCACTCGCCGCCAAAACTTCGGTGGCACACGGGCATGCCCCTGGTTCGCCAAACGAGCCGAACGCCTTCCACCCCCAAACTTCTGCTTTCTCTCAGCTCCCCGCGCCGCGACCTGGCAGGCTCGGCGGGTGATTCGGGCACGGTGCTTGACAGAGACGCAACGGAATCTGGTTTCGCATAAACAGACCAACCGGGAAAACTGAGGCCATCAGCAAGAGCAGCAGCCGGCCATCCATCTGTGTGTCAATCAATCCCAAGTCAACGAAACAGCCACAGACTATTTTCACTTGACTGCCTCTCTGTCAGCAGCAAACTTGTTTGTGTAGTTTTCGCTCCGGTGAGTAGAGATAGAAGGGGGGAAAAGAAGGCGAGGGAAGCAGGCACGAGGGACAGGCTAAGATAGTTACTGAAGAAGACTTAGTTGCTGGAGCATGATAATGTCGGGAACCCGTGTTCTTCGCACAATGTTTCAATAACCTGTGACGCCAGCAACTCGACACCCTAAGGCCGTCCACGTCCCTCTGGTTATCTCCGAGTGTTCAGGTAACAGCCTGCAATGCTCTCTTATGCTGCCCTCTTTCGTATTCCTGACGGTCCCTGGGTGTCGCTTGGCAATTCGAGGGCATATGCAGCGCGTGGTTGCACGCCGTGATGACCTCTCCCGCATTTCTCCCTCTTGCATTGCCATAAATTGCGTCGCATTGTATCGCAGCGTTTCTTCGGGCCCTCGACGCAGCGTCGCGTGCTAAGTCTCCAGTGTCAAACTCGCGGCCGCCATCACACGCCCTTCCTCGACTCAATATTCTCTCCCCTCTCTCCCTTCCCTCGATCTTGTTACAGGCACACTGTCTTTCAAAGCAAGCTCGTGAGGAACCGTACTCTCGCAGAAACTGTTTCCCGTTTCAAGCCGCGTACACTTCGCTTATCACCGTCTCGAACGCTTCACCCTTCCGTCCAGCCAACCAATCATGACGCTTCCGTCCATCAACGTTCCCAAAATGCCTCGCGCTGCCAGCGAGCTCCTAAACGGCTCGTATTTTGGCAGCCGAAGCGCGCGCGAGAGCCTTCCGACGCTCAGCACCCAGAGCAGCAGCCTATCAGATCGAAGCATATCGACGCGCAGCGAGCCGGCGCTGAGCAGCGGCGGAGAGATGGCGGAGCTCGAGCACCAGAGCTCCGCCGGGGGAAAGGCGCAAGCGGGGGGGGAAGCGGAGGGCGGAAAGACGGCGCAGCAGAAGCAGCAGTGGGGCGCGTGGCACGCGCAGGTGCAGCAGCTGTGGGGAAGCAGCAGCCAGCTGCTGGCGCGGTACACGAGCGGGGGGAAGGTGGCGTCGCTCGAGAACAACTGCGCCATGCAGAGCGCGTGGAATCCCGTGGGCGCGCAAGGGGAATCCGACCGACCACAGCACGTCGTGATTTACATCTGTGAATCGTGACCTTGGGTTCGGGACGTGGGTGGAAAGTGGCAGGTCAGGGTAGTAGGGAGAGTAGATTAGTGTGTAACGAGCATTGCTGGGGTAAGGTGGCTTAGGGGTGTGCTGACAGGCTGGCTGGCAGTGGCTGACAGTGTGTGATAAGCGGATTTCCTGTGATTTGACGCTAGTAAGCAGCAGCCTGGCAAGCAAGCATGGCCCTGTCAGCTCCGTGAGAGCAGCAACTGCATTCTCTGTGTTGTCTTCGGTTCCAGCCCTCAAATCTCTACCTCTGTAGGTAGCAATTTGTTTTCAGTTTGATGATGTTTTTGGTTCGTAGTTCTAAATGATTGATAGTTCGCAATGTTTCGGATGCTGATTCCGTTCAAAATGGCTAGCTATGCATCATCATGTCATTGCTCGTTGAACCGGAAATGGAAGTGAATGAATCCTCTTCAACTTTGCTATGATGTACTGTACCCAACAAGCTTATTGTCATTGTACTACACTCAACTGTTTTCTCAAACAGATTCATTTCAAATTACTGTGAGCGCCACGAAGATCAAAACTTGGGAATGTTCGGTTCGGATCAACACTTGACCCTCCTGCCCCTGACCAAATCGATTACTTCTTGCTCAAGCGTCCATCATCCCACCTTCCGTTTGGACGGCTGTTTACTGCTGCGGCGCTCACTCTGTACATTGCTCGAGACTGCCGTCAGATCGCTCGCCGCCGGTGCACGCATCGCGTCGGCTTCGCGCGTCGCTTGATTTCCCTTGTTGCCTCGTCGCTTCTTTCCTGTTCTGTCTTTTCCTTTTCGTAGTGATGGCGACCGACTTCGCTCTACGATTCTCAGCCTATCGGGCTCCAGCACTGTGGGGAAGCGCAGCGAACGCGATCGCGAACTCGAGTAGAAGTCGGGAGCGCATGCAGCAGCTTAGGCCAGCTGGCGCTGTACACGTCAGCATAGGTTCTTGTCCGCCTGGATTCCGTCTATCCGGATTTCGTCCATCTGGATTCCGTTTACGTTCCGCTCAACGTCCGTTAGACTTATCCGATTCAGGCCCGGGTGATGTTTGCAGCCGGTCGAGGGAGACTCGATCCTCGTTAGTGAGTGCCCCCCTAAGAGATTCCTTCGCCACGCTTGCTCGTGCCCTTCCCATCCCTTCGGCCTCGTCGTCGCATCGGCCTCCCCTACATCTCGTACGCGCACTCCCCGATCCCGGATCTGTAACGAGTATAGATACTTTCAAACCGTTACAGGCGGCAGCAGGCGAGGAGCGATCGTTGCGGAAGGAGGAGAGAGTGGAAGGGAGGGAGGCAGAGGGAGAGAGAGATGCGGGTGGGAGGGTAGGGGAAGAGAAACTGCCGAACCAGGCGAGAGCGGAGGTCGCGGAGCAGCAAGAGAAGGAGGCGGATAAGGAGGAGAAGAGAGAGGAGGAAGTGAAAGAAGGGAAAGAAGAATCAGAAGAGGGGGACGACGAGGATCCCGAGGTGGAGGCGGGCTTTAAGATGTCGCGCGTGTGCGACCGGCTGGTGGACGTGTTCTGGGTGGAGAAGCCCGACCCCGCGCAGTGGCGCCTGCTGCTCGCCTTCAGCGCCGAGTGGGCGCGCATCCGCCCGCACTTCTTTGCGCGCGCCAAGCTGCGCGCGCGCGAGTTCGAGGAGCAGGGCAAGCCCGACAAGGCCGCGGAACTGTACCGCCTGGCGCGCAGGCTCAAAGAGGTGGGGCTGTGCGAGGTTTGGGTTTTTTGACTCCCGGATAGGGGTTTGGGAGTGGGGTGTTCAAAGCGCAAGGGTTATGGGGTTTAAAGTTGAGACTGTAGAGTTTTGGTCTTCGAATTCTTGCGGGGGTGTTGAGCATGCAGGTGCGGTTGCACTTGTCGGAGCCTCCATGAGCGTACCATGCTGGTGAGGTGAATGCGCTGATCTTATCATTCATGTCAGTGGATTGTTGTGTTATGGCAAGCAAGTAAGCAAGCAAATAAGTAAGCAAGCAAGCAAGTAAGCAAGCAAGCAAGTAAGCAAGCAAGTAAGCAAGCAAGCAAGCAAGTAAGCAAGCAAGCAAGTAAGCAAGCAAGCAAGTAAGCAAGTAAGCAAGTAAGCAAGTGAGCAAGTGAGCAAGTGAGCAAGCAAGCAAGTAAGCAGGCAAGTAAGCAAGTAAGCAAGTAAGCAAGCAAGCAAGTAAGCAAGTAAGCAAGTAAGCAAGTAAGCAAGTAAGCAAGTGAGAAAGTGAGCAAGCAAGCAAGTAAGCAAGCAAGTAAGCAAGCAAGCAAGCAAGTAAGCAAGTAAGCAAGTGAGCAAGTGAGCAAGCAAGCAAGCAAGCAAGTAAGCAAGTAAGCAAGTAAGCAAGTGAGCAAGTGAGCAAGTGAGCAAGTGAGCAAGCAAGCAAGTAAGCAAGCAAGTAAGCAAGTAAGCAAGTAAGCAAGCAGGCAAGCAAGCAAGTACGCAAGTAAGCAAGTGAGCAAGCAAGCAAGTAAGCAAGCAAGCAAGTAAGCAAGTAAGCAAGTGAGCAAGTGAGCAAGCTAGCAAGTAAGCAAGTAAGCAAGTAAGCAAGTAAGCAAGTGAGCAAGTAAGCAAGTGAGCAAGTGAGCAAGCAAGCAAGTGAGCAAGTGAGCAAGTGAGCAAGCAAGCAAGTGAGCAAGCAAGCAAGTGAGCAAGTGAGCAAGCAAGCAAGTGAGCAAGCAAGCAAGCAAGCAAGTAAGCAAGCAAGCAAGTGAGCAAGCAAGCAAGCAAGCAAGCAAGTAAGCAAGTGAGCAAGTGAGCAAGTGAGCAAGTGAGCAAGTGAGCAAGGGAGCAAGCGAGCAAGCGAGCAAGCAAGTAAGCAAGTAAGCAAGTGAGCAAGTGAGCAAGCTAGCAAGTAAGCAAGTAAGCAAGTAAGCAAGTAAGCAAGTGAGCAAGTAAGCAAGTGAGCAAGTGAGCAAGCAAGCAAGTGAGCAAGTGAGCAAGTGAGCAAGCAAGCAAGTGAGCAAGCAAGCAAGTGAGCAAGTGAGCAAGCAAGCAAGTGAGCAAGCAAGCAAGCAAGCAAGTAAGCAAGCAAGCAAGTGAGCAAGCAAGCAAGCAAGCAAGCAAGTAAGCAAGTGAGCAAGTGAGCAAGTGAGCAAGTGAGCAAGTGAGCAAGGGAGCAAGCGAGCAAGCGAGCAAGCAAGTAAGCAAGTAAGCAAGTGAGCAAGTGAGCAAGCTAGCAAGTAAGCAAGTAAGCAAGTAAGCAAGTAAGCAAGTGAGCAAGTAAGCAAGTGAGCAAGTGAGCAAGCAAGCAAGTGAGCAAGTGAGCAAGTGAGCAAGCAAGCAAGTGAGCAAGCAAGCAAGTGAGCAAGTGAGCAAGCAAGCAAGTGAGCAAGCAAGCAAGCAAGCAAGTAAGCAAGCAAGCAAGTGAGCAAGCAAGCAAGCAAGCAAGCAAGTAAGCAAGTGAGCAAGTGAGCAAGTGAGCAAGTGAGCAAGTGAGCAAGGGAGCAAGCGAGCAAGCGAGCAAGCAAGTAAGCAAGTGAGCAAGTGAGCAAGTGAGCAAGCAAGCAAGTGAGCAAGTGAGCAAGTGAGCAAGTGAGCAAGTGAGCAAGCAAGCAAGTGAGCAAGTGAGCAAGTGAGCAAGGGAGCAAGCCAGCAAGTCAGCAAGTCAGCAAGTGAGCAAGTGAGCAAGTGAGCAAGTGAGCAAGTGAGCAAGCAAGCAAGTGAGCAAGCAAGCAAGTGAGCAAGTGAGCAAGCAAGCAAGTGAGCAAGCAAGCAAGCAAGCAAGTAAGCAAGCAAGCAAGTGAGCAAGCAAGCAAGCAAGCAAGCAAGTAAGCAAGTGAGCAAGTGAGCAAGTGAGCAAGTGAGCAAGTGAGCAAGGGAGCAAGCGAGCAAGCGAGCAAGCAAGTAAGCAAGTAAGCAAGTGAGCAAGTGAGCAAGCTAGCAAGTAAGCAAGTAAGCAAGTAAGCAAGTAAGCAAGTGAGCAAGTAAGCAAGTGAGCAAGTGAGCAAGCAAGCAAGTGAGCAAGTGAGCAAGTGAGCAAGCAAGCAAGTGAGCAAGCAAGCAAGTGAGCAAGTGAGCAAGCAAGCAAGTGAGCAAGCAAGCAAGCAAGCAAGTAAGCAAGCAAGCAAGTGAGCAAGCAAGCAAGCAAGCAAGCAAGTAAGCAAGTGAGCAAGTGAGCAAGTGAGCAAGTGAGCAAGTGAGCAAGGGAGCAAGCGAGCAAGCGAGCAAGCAAGTAAGCAAGTAAGCAAGTGAGCAAGTGAGCAAGCAAGCAAGTGAGCAAGTGAGCAAGTGAGCAAGTGAGCAAGTGAGCAAGCAAGCAAGTGAGCAAGTGAGCAAGTGAGCAAGGGAGCAAGCCAGCAAGTCAGCAAGTCAGCAAGTGAGCAAGTGAGCAAGTGAGCAAGTGAGCAAGTGAGCAAGCAAGCAAGCACGAGGAACCAGTGATGCGGCGCAGTGAGCCCGTGGTTGGCACGACTCTGTGAGGGGCTGCTGGCTTGGCGTGGCAGGCTCGCCTGTGAGCTGCTGTGCCTCCTCCTTGTCTCTGTGGGGGAATCTTCAAATCGTTGAAGTCGAGTGACAAGGGCACGGCTCTCAGGGGCACGGCTCTCAGGGGCACGGCTCTCAGGGGGGTGGTGGCGGCAGAGAGAAGAGAGGCTCACCCCTAGGCTCTCGGTCCGCTGCCCTCCTGTCGGCCCTTCCCCAGGTGGACGACTCAATGACGGCACACAACGAGCTCTTCTCATTGGTGGAGGAGCACGAGGCGGAGGGCGCGCTGGAAGGGCTGGTGGCGAGGCGGCGGAGGGACTTCACGGGGGAGTTCTTTGAGCACCTGCAGATCCTGTGCCACACCAACCGTGATCACCCTCAGCGGCAGGACGGTGAGCGGGGGATGGGGAGTGGTGGGAGTGGTTAAAGGGTGAGTGGGAGTGGTTGGGTTGGGACGTCATGGGGGAGTTGTTTGAGCATCTGCATATCATGTTCCAGACCGACCATGATAACCCTCAGAGGCAGGACGGTGAGAAGATGAGGGGTGCAGGGCGAGGTGAGGGACACTTCTTGAGTCTGCACGGGGCTTAAAAAGAACTCCGTGGGGTGATCCTTTGAGCATTTGCAGATCATGTGTCACGCCAGCCGTGACAACCCGCAGCGACAGCACTGTGAGTGGTACAAGGGTGAGATGTGATGTGAGTGGTAGAAGAGTGAGTGAGAGTGAAGGGGCGGAGTCCTTTGAGCACCTGCAGAGGCTGTGCCAGGCCATGCATGACAACCCACTGATGGCAGGACGGTGGGTGGCGAGATGGGGTGTGTGTGGCACTTCAAAGGGGATCTTACTTGGGAGTAGTGTTCAGCAACTGCAGGCCATGTCGTGTCCGTGCACCTGCTGTGCCTGCATCTTCACAGCAAGAGGACAAGCTTCACCCTCACTTTCTCTACCTGTGTCTACTCTACCTGGCTGCACTGCACCTGTCCCTACGTTACATACCCCCCCTTTCCATGTGCAGAGATCGCATCCCTGGCAGCCAAGTGTGTAACAGCAGTTGACATTCACGACTAGGTCGAAGTAGATGAGGCAGCAGCAGTGCAGGCCGCGTAAACCAAGTTTGACGACATCGTGGGGAGTGAGCCTGGCAGAGGCGTGTGGGAAGATCGACCATTCTGTACCTGCCTGTACCTGTCCGTCTCCCCTTTCTTTCCTCATGGACGGATTGCATCCCTGGCAGCCAAGTGTGTGACAGCGATGGACATTCACGACAAGGTGGAGGCAGATGAGGTGGCTCTGGAGGCGCCACAGGCCAAGTTTGACTCTCTTTACCTGTTTCAACCTGTCTCTACCTCTCTCTACCTGTCTGTACATATCTCCCATTATCCATTGCAGAAATCTCATCCCTAGCAGCCAAGTGTGTGACAGCGGTGGACATTCACAACAAGGTGGAGGCGGATGAGGTGGCGGTGGAGGGAGCTCATTCTAATGTTGCCTCTCTCTATATGTCTGTCTGTGCGCATCTCCCGTTGCCCCATGCAGAGATCGCATCCCTGGCAGCCAAGTGCGTGACAGCGGTGGACATTCACGATAAGGTGGAGGCGGATGAGGTGGCGGTGGAGGCGGCTCAAGCCAAGTTTGACGACATCATGGGTAGCGCCAGCCTGGCAGAGGCGTGTGGGAAGATCGACCAGCTGGCGGCGCGGCAGCAGCTGGACTCGACGCTCATGCTCATGATCACCAAGGCATGGGCTGCTGCCAAGGAGAGCAACATGATGAAGGATGAGGTGCGAGAGGGAGATGCAATGGAGGATTAGGTGAGGAGATGAGAGGAGGGAGAGGGAGGGAGAAAGGTTGAGATGAAGAGAGAAAGGTGGAGCCTCATACCTTACCGATCTGTTTCTCTCGATCATTTGGGGAAGGTCAGCGTGCACCACATGGATAAGCAGGCGCAGAGCAACATGCGCATGCCTTACCCATGTGCCTTGATGTACCATCATTCTTCCTCTCACCCACGTGGTGAAGGACACCATGTACCATCTGTTTGTACAAGCAGGCGCAGATCTACTTGCATGTGCCTGTGCTCCAGCCCACACCATTCTGTTCCTTCGCCTGCTGTGTTTTTCACCCTCATATACGTGCACACTGCCATACCACCGCCCTCAGGTGAAGGACATCATGTACCATCTGTACAAGCAGGAACAGATCAACAGGCACATGACGCCTTACCCATGTGCCTTCATGTACTTATTTTTCCTCACACCCCCCCCCCCCCAGGTGAAGGACATCATGTACCATCTGTACAAGCAGGCGCAGATCAACATGCGCATGCTCGTGCCCAAGGAGGTGCGCATCCTGCGCCACGTGCTCGCTATAGACGACCCCCGCCAGCAGCTCACAGAGCTCACCAACGCCTTCTCGCCCGGTGGAGAACTGGAAGTGCAGAATGCCTCAGAAGACATGCTCTACACGTAAGCATCAGAATTTGACTGGCTAGCTCTGCTCCCTTTCCTACAACTTTGCTCCCTTATCTCTATGGTAGCTTTGCTCCCTTTCCTCTCCTTTCTGCAGTTAGCGCTTTGGTTGGTCAGTACTTCGTGGTTGTCTGGCTTACCGTAAGCCCCCGGATAGAAGCGCAGGCCTCGGATAAGCGCCGGCGCTTATAAAAGGATGAGGGCGCTTATATCCGGTCCTCGATTATAAGCGCACCCCTGAAGGCTTACGGATTATAAGCGCCACCCTTTTTTTTCTAACTATAATTTTACTGAATTCATCGTAACGAAACTCAACATCTCCATTCCCACATTTTGAATTTCGATGCCCTTCACCCTCTCTCGGCTCACTGCCAGCGCGTCCAGTCAGAATGAGCTGTCAGGGGTGCACGTTGACTCATTCTGACTGTGTGTGTTGGCAGGGAATCAATCCCTGCCAACTTGCAAGCGAGATTCTCAATCGCAACCCTGTATAGTTTTGACTCGATTCAACTCACGAGAACGGGATCTACAGTTTGGTGTACAAACGAAAAAAATTATATATGCCATTATATAAGCCCCGGCGCTTATAAAAATCCTCGATTATAAGCCCACCCCCTAAAAAAACGTGTTTTTTTATAACCCCAGGGGCGCTTCTATCCGGGGGCTGACGGTACTGTTTCGTGCTTGCTGCCTGCTGTTACTGTTTCTGCACAGAACACCGGAGAAGCTCTTGGAGGTGATAGAGCAGGTGCTGGATGCGTACTATGCGCAGCGCAGGCAGCAGAGCTCGCTGATTGACGAGGCCAAGAAGCTCATGAACCCAGCGGTGATTGCCAGAATGGAGGTGCTGAAAGACATGATAGTCGATCAGTTTATGTAGACCCCTGCATGTGATATACACTCTCAAGGCAATGATTTCATCTGAAGTAGAAGAATCATCTTCACTGTCTGGCTCTTTTCTTGGGCTCTTATCTGGCATTGATGACCAAGTACCGGTGACATCTGTTTTTGGGCGCCAGCTAACCCAAGCTAGCAGGATCAGTACAGCTGTACAAGCATCGGGTATAGACAGGAATACAATGCTTGTGGAGGGTCCGAAGGAACATCAGCTGTGTATTATACTTGGTGGTTGCTCAATCACCTGATAACAAGAATTACGAACAAATGGTATACCTGCGATTAACTTTCGTACATTTAAAAGAGTAGCATCGTCAAATACGGCCCTAAACAGCAGACAGGGCATTGTCTGACAGGTCAAATTGCTGCGCAAGGCGATCCAACTGACCCTTCACGCTCATGTCAATGAGTTGGGAGCCATCCTTGCCGTACTTCACGATGAAGCCAGCGATCAGCGACGAATCAACCACGTTCTTAAGCTTGATGTTCTTCGCACCGGTCATGCTCTGCAGCTTCTTCGCGATCAAGGCCTGCTGCGAGTTCTCTAGCTTCACAGCCGAAGTCACAATGGCGACCTGAGTATCGGTGATGTCGCAGTACAGCTCCTCGAACACCGCGGCGATCTCCTTGAAAATGCCCATCCGCTTCTTGTCAACAAGAACGTTCAGGAAGTTCGCGGTGTAAGCGTTGAAGCCGGAATCAGCTGCAAGGCTCTTGATCACAGCCTTCTTCTGCTCGTCCGAAGCGACGGGGCTGGCCAAGAAGTTAGCGAGCTCGGCGTTGTTGATCATACCAGAGAGGGCCTCCACGTCCTTGTGGATGGCCTCAAGGGACTTGGTCGATTGGCCAAGCTCAATAAGGGCAGCTGCGTAGCCGGCAGCAGCGGGGGCCTTTGCCATGGTGACGACAGACCTGCTGGCCTTGCCAGCAGCCACTGGCACCTTGGCGACGAGAGCATTGCGACGAGCACCGCCGAAGAGGGTCGTCTTTGACGCAGCAACGGTGCTGCGAGCAGAGAAAGACTCTGAAGTCCTGGCAGCGGCCACCACGCAAGGACAGGACACAACGTTCCTAGCAACAGCCTCCATTGCTGCAGGCGTTCGGTAAGGTTGCTGGGAGTGGATAGAGGCAGGAGATAGCCTCAGGAACGTGTTGGGTCTGTTGAAAGGAAAATCGGGTCTTGGGGTTTCCTAGCAGCCTTGGGGTTTCCAACTCCAAGGTGCCAACGGAACAATGGGAGTCGCAAGGGGATGGAGGGAGGGAGGCTGTCGCTGTGGCAGTCGTGGCTTAGGCGGGAGATTGTGAAAGGCCGAGCGGAGGAGAGTGGATGAGGGCATGCCAGATGGGAGGCATGGAGTGGTGGACGATTTTCGGATGCAAGCACACCTCACATAGCGGCTACACACGCCACGCTGGAATTTAGGTCCAGGTAGAAACGTAAACCGTTGGATTCAGCAATCGAACGGTGATGGTAAATGTTTTTACCCGTGCGTTATCCGCAATCTCGGGGATGCGCTCGATCGACCAGAAACTACCCGATTTTGCCACGGCTGCAGTAAACAGAAGAGATCTGTCCCCATCAAATCACTATTCATAACACAATTCGATCAATTGAACTGTCCGATCTGAGGGGCGTACTTCCCGTTCGCAAAGGTTGGGTGCAGGAATAGGATCATGGTCACACGTACTTCTCAACAGAGATTTTTGGGTTGCGTAGCAACCCTACATAATCGATTTCATCTTTTGGGGATATCATTTCAACATAGATTTTTATTACAACACTCTTTGGAGCACCCGCTTGAGAATGCTTCAAATCGTGAATAAAAATCATGAATGAGGTCTCCCAAAAGTGAAACCAATTACATATCATGTTGAAACCATGTTTTTTTTCCGGCCGTCCCAGCTCGTCGATTAATACGGCGGATGGTACGATCGAACATGGCATCAACATGAGCGAATGCATTCGTACAAATGAACACAGGTATGAAGTGTGATGCGAATGCTTCAAGAAATGTTACAATGTATCAACGTAGCAATAGCGATTGATGGGGCCGTTGAAACAGCGAATACACGCTGCACCAACGACGATGACAACCTCTAGTTGCATACACGATGCATTGGAACACCCCGCCTTGGAACATGCATAGCACACAAACACGAAATGCAAACGCCACGAAAAAAAAAGTTGTGACGACATCAAAATGGATGTTAATATGCACCAATGCTACAACTGAGATTGATGGGGTCGTTGAGACAGTGAAAACGCACTGCGCCAACGACGATGACAACCTCAGCTGCAAACACGATGCATACCAACACCACACCCTGAAATAATCACAACCAACTAACACACACAGAGCACACCCACCCACACACACACGATACACACACATGCACTGGCGCACATATATATACACACACATACATACAATGAGGAGAGAGAGCAAACAAGCATAACAAAGAGTCGTAAAAAGCTGTTAACGTAACAATCACTACTGGCCTGCTCCCCCTTCCATCCCTTTTCCCCTTCCCTCTTTGTCCCCACGTTTTGCCAAATCTTTCCCTCGCCTTCCACATTCTACTTCCCACAAAACGGCTTGCACATCCTGCAAAACACAGGTCACGCAAGAAATATACGGCTGTGAGTGGGTGAAGTGAATTGTGTAAGGCGCCAGCGCACCACAACAAGGCGCCAGCGCACTGCAGTAAGGCGCCAGCGCGCTGCATAAAAAACGCATGATGGAAAGTGCTATTCAAAATGATGCAATAGATTGCTGAAGGATGAATTCGGGAGGCAAATCCAAGTTGATGACTCACACATATGGTTTCAAGGCATCATGCACACCACCTCAACATGCACGGGATGTATCACCTACAGAAGAACGTTAAGGGAGAAAAAATGGTAATGGGGAGGTATTTGCACAAAAAACACACCTAGCGTTCTAGGCGCAAACGCGCCAACTCCAAAAGCACAACAAAGTTGTCCACGGCATCAACGCCAATGGTGCTGCTACTGCCAGCGCTCTAGGTGCATGCGTCGCCGGGTCAACACCCATAAGCGCCAATGCGCCCAAAGCACCAACACCTAAGGCGTGAGCACCCTAGGGCTAACGCGCTTAGCACAACTCACTAAGGCGTGTCCAAGAGGACTAAGGAAGAGTTGCCGTTGCCAAAGTTACAGGAACACTAGGCGCCAGCGCGATAGGCGCCAACGTGTTATGCACCAGCGCCTTGGGCGCCAGCGCCAAAGGCGCCCGCGCGATGGGCGCCAGCGCGACAGACGTCAGCGCGGCAGGCGCCAAGGCGTTAAGCGATAGCGCGATAGGCGCTAACGCGTTAGGCGATCGCGTGGCAGGCGCCAACGCGACAGGCACTAGCACGCTTGAGGCCAGCATGTTACATGCTGCACGATAGGTGCCATCGCGGCAGGCGCTAGCGCAACAGGCGCCAGCGTGATAGGCACCAGATTGATAGGCGCCAGCGCAATAGGCGCCAGCCAGCGCGATAGGCGCCAGCCAGAGCGATAGGCGCCGGCCAGCGCGATAGGCGCCAGCCAGCGCGATAAGCGCCAGCCAGCGCGATAGGCGCCAGCCAGCGCGATAAGCGCCAGCCAGCGCGATAGCCGCTAGCAGCGCGATAGGCGCCAGCGTGATAGGCGCCAGCCAGTGGGATAGGCGCCAGCCAGCGCGATAGGCGCCAGCCAGAGCGATAGGCGCCAGCCAGCGCGATAGGCGCCAGCGCGATAGGCACCAGATCGATAGGCGCCAGCGCAATGGGCGCCAGCCAGGCGCCAGCCAGCGCGATAGGCGCCAGCCAGCGCGATAGGCGCCAGCCAGAGCGATAGGCGCCGGCCAGCGCGATAGGCGCTAGCCAGCGCGATAGGCGCCAGCCAGCGCGATAGGCACCAGATCGATAGGCGCCAGCGCAATAGGCGCCACCCAGCGCGATAGGCGCCAGCCATAGCAATAGGCGCCAGCCATAGCAATATGCGCCAGCCAGCGCGATAGGCGCCAGCCAGCGCGATAGGCGCCAGCCAGCGCGATAGGCGCCAGATCGATAGGCGCCAGCGCAATAGGCGCCACCCAGCGCGATAGGCGCCAGCCATAGCAATAGGCGCCAGCCATAGCAATAGGCGCCAGCCAGCGCGATAGGCGCCAGCCAGCGCGATAGGCGCGAGCCAGCGCGATAAGCGCCAGCCAGCGCGATAGGCGCCAGATCGATAGGCGCCAGCGCAATAGGCGCCACCCAGCGCGATAGGCGCCAGCCATAGCAATAGGCGCCAGCAAGCGCGATAGGCGCCAGGCAGCGCGATAGGCGCCAGGCAGCGCGATAGGCGCCAGATCGATAGGCGCCAGCGCGATAGGCGCCAGCCAGCGCGATAGGCGCCAGCCAGAGCGATGGGCGCCAGCCAGCGCGATAGGCGCCAGCCAGCGCGATAGGCGCCAGCCAACGCGATAGGCGACAGCCAACGCGATAGGCGACAACCAGCGCGATAGGCGCCCGCGCGTAAGGCGCCGGCGTGTTAGGTGCCAACGCGATAGGCGCTAGCCAGCGCAATAGGCGCCAGCCAGCGGGATTGGCGCCAGCGGGATTGGCGCCAGCGGGATTGGCGCCAGCGCGATAGGCGCCAGCGTTCTAGGCGCTTGCGGGTTAGGCGCCTGCGCGTTTGGCGCCAGCGCGCTAGGCGCCAGCGCGTTAGGCGCCAGCGCTCTAGGCGCCTGCGCGTTAGGCGCCAGCGCGTTAGGCGCTAGTGCTCTAGGCGCCTGCGCATTAGGCGCCAGCGCGCTAGGCGCCAGCGCGCTAGGCGCCAGTGCGCTAGGCGCCAACGCGCTGAACGTCAGCGCGCTTGGCGCCAGCGCGTTTGGCGCCAGCGCGCTAAGCGCCAGCGCGTTTGGCGCCAGCGCGCTAGGCGCCAGCGCGCTTGGCGCCCGCGCGCTAGGCGCCAGCGCGCTAAGCGCCAGCGCGTTACGTGCCAGCACGCTAGGCGCCAGTGCGCTAGGCGCCAGCGCGATAGGCGCCAGCGCTCCTGCGTGCTCGCTCCCGTGCACACACTCCCTCACACTCCCTCTCTCCCCTTCTTAAAATGGAGGCACAATGCTAAGAGAAGACTAATTGGCACAGAGAACTTACAAGGAAGGTGGAAAATATAGGACATTCCGAAGGGAGAAGGAAACGCACCTGAGACAAAGGTGCCTACGAAAACAACGCGCGGTCGTGCAGCAACTCGCGCTCGTGCTCGTGCACCCACCAAAGGCGACGGCGGGAAGGGAGAAGGAGGCGACAACGAGGAGGAAGGGAGTGACGGCGGGGAGTGAGGAGAGGCGACGGCCGGGAGTGAGGGAGAGGTGACGGCAGAGTGGAAATGGCGACGGGGTTGGGAAGGTATTTGGGGAGGGAGAGAACGGGAGTTCTTGAATTCAAGAAACGGGACTCCCAAGAAGGGAGCAGAGTTGACAGTGGGGAAAGGGAGGGATTGGGTTTGTGTAGCGCTGGCAAGAAACAAACACGATCAACCAGGCACGACAATCAAAATACACCAGAATTCGGTTATTCTCTCCAAAATATCAAGAAAGTCGAATATGACAAATGTTTGGTGTGGAAAAAACAAACAGAAACAGTGGGGTGAATTGCTAACCAGTTGGGCATATGATAAATATATATATAGAGAAAACACGAAGACACAATATTTGGAACCTAGTGTCATATGACTGCAAGAGCATGAACATGCAACAAGTTGACACATAAGATTTCGTAGAAAACAATGTTTCGTATGAAAATGTGTATATTATTAGAGTCTTTCCCCATAAACAGCCATCGATTGTAATAAAAAAAACTTTGAGCAATAACGAAAAGGAACTAACAAGCCCACTACCAAGAGGGATAACATGTTTCGTCGCTTTCTCTAAGTGCCATAAGTATAATATAAAGCATTTTCTCATGTATTTATACAAAAAAAAACGGCTACGCAACCCTTCCGACGTTAACGTCGAATCTTGTTTCTATATTAAAGGCACAAATCTTCAAACTTAAAGCTGCGGTCTACATACTAGGTGCATACCAGGCCTGTTGTTTCGTTTTGGGCCCCCCGGACAAATCAGGGGGCCCGGCATGTATGACCCTGTATTTAGCTGGGCTGGGGCGAATCTCGGCCCTTCAGGCTTCAGGGCTAGAAATTTTTCCTCCCTTGAATCAGGTTTGGCGCGAAAAAATCGGGAGCCTCATTTCAACTACCAAGCTTACAACTATGCTTGAGATCAACGACAAGCAAGCAAACACGACAAGAAGAGAAATAGTTAGCGTCAAATCACTACGCACGCTTTGCAGGCTTCCTAGCCTTTGCAGAACCGATGATCGTCTGCACATCTTTACTACCCAACCTTCAGGGTAGTTCTTGTGCACTTCTACCCAACCTTAACCGTCACCCACTCCACAGAGAGCGAGCTGTGATTGGTTTAAGCACAAGTTCTAGGCTGAGTTGAATTTGTGGCCCAACCAAGCAACTCGAAATTGCCTTGTTCGATGCAATCAGGTTAGAAAAGAAGGAGAAGGAGAGGGAGGAGTGTTGGGGGGGGGAGGGGAGTGGAAGGGGGGTCTCGAGAGATTTTGTTCCATGGCTCGCCTAAAATCTGCCCTTAACACTCCAAGCCTGAGCCCGAAATCAGCCCTGTAAAGAATCAGGGCCAGAATATTTCCAACCCATCAATTTCAGAACCCAGCCCTGGAATTCAAGGTCCAGCAGGGCAAACGCCCTGCAAGCGACAGCCCTGGTGCATACCCTTAGGTGCACGATGACTTGAGAGCTAAGTGTGGTTTTCCCCCAAACACCTATGCGATGAATTCGCTCAAAGTTGGCGATGTGAAACAATTTCGCGATTGGGTTTTCTTGGAGGAACAAATCCGCGGAAAGGCGGAAATTTCAGCGCCAAACACTTACAACCAAGTAGAAAGTTTTGAGCCCACCCCACTCCCTCCTTCTGTCAGAACATATAGCTTTTGCATATTGTGTAGGCTATAGTGGGATAGCCCACAAGAGGTACAACCCAATTAGGGTTAGTACTTGTACTCATTTCATTCATAGTTCATTCATTCTCGTTCTCATTTTCTCATGGTATCGAGCAGGTTCCCCTGTGGGAACTGTGCCTAGGGCCCACCAAATTTCGAATTTTTTTTCCTGCCCGAAGCGCACTCCGCCCGAGTCGCGCTCTCAACTCGTCGAGCCGCCCTAGCGGCCCCTACGCCCTAGCGGCCCTCCCTACCTTAGCGGCCCCGTCGCCCGTTCGTGCGGCCCCGCCACCTACTAGCGTGGCCCCGCCACCTGCATTCGTGGCCCCGCCGCCCTACGTCGCGACCCCGCCGCCCTAACTGCGGCCTCGCCGCCCTACTCCTTCGGCCCCGCCGCCCTCACTTCGCGGCCCCGCCGCCCTGCTTCAGCGGCCCCGCCGCCCGTCTGCTGCGGCCCCGCCGCCCCACTTCGCGGCCCTGCCGCCCTTCTTAAGCGGCCCCGCCGCCCGTCTGCTGCGGCCCCGCCGCCCCACTTCGCGGCCCCGCCGCCCTTCTTCAGCGGCCCCGCCGCCCGTCTGCTGCGGCCCCGCCGCCCCACTTCGCGGCCCCGCCGCCCCACTTCGCGGCCCCGCCGCCCTACTTCAACGGGCCCCGCCGCCCTACTTCAGCGGCCCCGCCGCCCTACGTCTGCGGCCCCGCCGCCCGTCTGCTGCGGCCCCGCCGCCCTACACCTGCGGCCCCGCCGCCCTACTTCAAGGGCCCCGCCGCCCTACCTCACCGGCCCCGCCGCCCTACGTCAACGGGCCCCGCTGCCCGTCTGCTGCGGCCCCGCCGCTCTCCCCTCCTGCAGCAGCGCGCCCGAGCCGCCGACCGCCGCGCCGCCCTATACCAGAGGAGCCGAGCCGCCCTGCCGCCGAGCCGCCCGGCCGCCCACCAGCCGAGCCGCCGTGCAGCCGAGCCGCCCAGCCGCCGAGCCGCCGAGCCGCCCAGCAGCCGAGCCGCCCCGCAGCCGAGCCGCCGAGCCGCCCAGCAGCCGAGCCGCCTAGCCGCCGAGCCGCCCTACAGTTGAGCCGCCCGAGCAGCCCTGTCCGGTGAGCACAGCCTCTCTGTCACTGCGTGCCCTTCCCCTACTGCTTGCACTGCTAGTCTACCGTCGTCATGGCTACCCCTAGTGTCCTCGCTTTTGACGCTGAGGGTCGAGCCATTGACTTTGAGGTCTGGGTCGACGACCTGCAGCTGTTCTTACAGTGCGATAGGGCGGACGGTCTTTCTCTCTTTGACCTCACCTCTGGCGCCTCTCCTGCCCCTGCTGCTGATGCTGACCCCACTGTTCGCTCTCAGTGGGCCACCCGCGATGCTGCTGCACGTCTTGCTGTGCGTCGCCACCTGCCTACCACTGAGCGCGCGCACTTTAGTCAGTACAAGAGTGCTCAGACCTTGTACGACGCTGTAGTTGCGCGCTACTCTTCCCCTGCCACTGCTGCACTGAGCCGCCTCATGCTACCATACCTCTTCCCTGACCTTGCTGCATTTCCCACAGTTGCTGACCTCATTACGCACCTCCGCACTAGTGACACTCGCTACCGCGCCGCGCTGCCTGCTGAGTTCTGCGCCAAGAACCCCCCCCCCCATGTACATCACTCTCTATTACATAGTCACCCGCCTCCCTGACTCCCTTCGCGTAGTCAGGGACCACTTTCTCTCAGTCTGTCCCACCACTCTCACTGTTGACCTCCTAGAGAAGGCCCTCCTAGCAGCGGAGAAGAGCATAGTCGCTGTAGGAGCCTCTCGTGGTGACCCTCGCACCCCCATCTTTGAGGGGTGTTCCCCTTCCCCCCTGTTGCCCTCTGTTGCCTCTGCTGCTGCGGCCGACCTCGTTGGTCTTGAGTCGGTCGGTGCGGCGTCTGCCCCTAGCGGGAGACGCCGCTCTGGCAAGGGCAAGGGGGGCAAGGGCGCGGGTGGAGCTAGCGGGGGTGGTGGAGGTGGCGGTGGAGGCGGCGGAGGGAGTGGGGGTGGCGGTGGGAGTGGTGGCGGAGGTGGTGGTGGTGGTGGCGGCAGTGGAGGCGGAGGCGGCGGCGGCGGTAGCGGTGGGAGCGGAAGTGGCGGTGGTGGAGGCGGTGGAGGCGGCGGTGGCGGAGGAAGTGGAGCTGGTCGGGGTGGTGCCTCGCAGCGGAGCGGCTCTGGTAGTGGTCAGCGCCAGCAGCAGCAGCAGCAGCAGCGTTCTCAGGACATCCCCCCCCCTCAGCAGCTCCGTGAGTGGTACACGCAGCGTCAGCGTGGTGGGGGTTTTGGTCCGTGCACCTACGTCCTTCGCTCCGGCGACCGCGCGGGTGAGCAGTGTGGGGGTGCCCACCCCACCCAGCGCTGCTTTGGCCGCCTGACGGACGCTTGGCGTCAGCAGTTCCCCGAGGCTAGTGAGATCCCCCGCTGGGGAGAGCTGTCTAGGGCAGGCGTAGCAATCTATGATCTTGACTTTGATGCTATTCCTTGCTGCCATGTATGCTGTGACTATTAGTGATGAGGGTGACTGTTACCGGTGTTTCCCGCCCGACCCGGGCATAGGTACTGCTGCGCTAGGTGCTTGTGAGGCTGCTGTTCTGGGTGCCAGCGCGTCTGCGCCCTCAGGTACTGGTGAGGCTGCGCTCTCAGGTACTGCGTCGGCTTCGGCCTCCCTCACCTTCACGCTTGACTCGGGGGCTTCTCGCTCCTTCTTTCGAGACCGCACCACACTCACGCCGCTTGGTCGGCCGGTTGCAGTCTCCCTGGCTGACCCCTCTGGGGGTCTTGTCCTCTCTCACTTCTCCACAGTCCTCCCGTGTCCAGCTGCCCCCTCGGGCACCTTGTCTGGTCCTGTACCTCCCCTCGTTCTCAACAAACTTGGTGAGTGGTGCTGACCTGCAGGATGCGCGGGTTCACCAGTTCACTCCTGCGAGTCAGCGGGTGACCCACTGCTCGGATGCCCGCACAGGCCGACACCTGGCCACGTTTTCACGCAGGCCGGGGTCGAGTCTCTACACCCTGACCACTGCGTCTCCTCCTGTCTCTGCGTCTGGCCAGGTAGCTGCGTCGGGTCAGGTGTTTGCTGCTGCGTCCAGGTCTGGTCCTGAGTCTGCCCCCTGCTCGTGTCGCCTCCTGTCTCACGAGAATCTCCTGTGGCACCACCGTCTTGGTCACCTCTCCCTGCCTCGTCTTCGGGGCATGGCCTCCCGTGTCCTGGTCTCTGGTCTCCCCCAGTCCCTCCCTCCCCTTCCTTCGGGGCCTGGTCCTTCCTGTGTCCCCTGTGTCGAGGGGCGGCTCCGGGCTACCCCTCACTCCTCTCAGTTTCCCCCGACAGAGGCTCCGCTGCAGACGCTTCACTCGGACGTGTGGGGCCCGGCCCGCGTCCGTGGACAGGGTCACGAGCGCTACTTCCTGCTGGTGGTCGACGACTACTCGCGTTACACCACAGTCTTCCCCTTGCGCAGCAAGGGTGATGTCACTGCGGTGTTGATCGACTGGATCCGCGCAGCTCGTCTCCAGCTCAGGAGGAAGCTTCGGCTCAGACTTTCCTGTTCTGCGTCTGCACTCTGACCGAGGCGGAGAGTTCTCATCAGGCCTTCTGCGAGCCTACTGTCGTGCGCGAGGCATCCGCCAGACCTTCACGCTTCAGGACTCTCCACAGCAAAATGGGATTGCTGAGCGCCGCATTGGCATGGTCATGGACGTCGCTCGTACGTCCATGATGCATGCGGCTGCCCCCCATTTTCTGTGGCCGTTTGCGGTTCGGTACGCGTCGCATCAGATCAACCTTCACCCCAGGGTCTCCCGGCCGGAGACCTCCCCAGCTCTACTGTGGACGGGGAAGGTCGGCGATGCGCCTGCGTTCCGTGTCTGGGGATCTCGGGCGTTTGTCCGCGACTTGTCTGCGGACAAGCTGTCCCCTCGTGCTGCTCCCTGTGCCTTCCTTGGCTTCCCCCCTGACGCACCTGGGTGGCAGTTCTACCACCCCTCCTCTCGTCGTGTTCTGTCCTCCCAGGACGTCACGTTTGACGAGTCAATCCCCTTCTACCGCCTCTTCCCCTACCGCACTCCTTCCCTCCCCCCGCCGCCGCACTTCCTCGTGCCAGGTCCCCCCCCGGTAGACCCCCTTCCCCCTCAGGGTCCTGCCCCTTCAGGTGTGTCCCAGGTAGACGCAGTCGAGCCAGTCGAGGTTACTGGTGACTCTGGTACTGCTGCGGGTGCTGAGCCTGGGGTTGCTGACTCTGGGGGTGCTGCGCGCGTGGGTGCTGAGCCTGGGGGTGCTGAGTCTGGGGGTGCTGCGACTGGGGGTGCTGAGCCTGGGGGTACTGCGACTGGGGGTGCTGGGCCTGGGGGTGCTGAGCCTGGGGGTGCTGAGCCTGGGAGTGCTGAGCTAGGGGGTACTGCGTCTGGAGCTGCTGAGCTTGGAGGTGCGGAGCCTGCGTTCGCTGGACCTCCCCTTGTGGCGTCTGGCGGTGCTGAGTCTGGAGGTTCTCCGGGTGCTCTTTCTCGGCGGGAGCCCCTCTCTCCACAGGAACTCGCGAGTGGTTTACTCGCCGCTGGAGCCGTACTACTAGAGCTGGAGCTTCTTCGGCCGCTGAGGATGCTGGTGCCGCCGGTCCCGGAGCTGCATGAGCCTGCGGGTCCGACTGGAGCTAGAGCTGCTGAGGGTGTTGGTGCTGAGACTACTGCTGTTCGTCCTGGCGGTGGTCCTGCTGCGGGTGCTGCTGGTGCTGCTGGAGGTCCTGCAGCTGGAGGTGCTCTTGGCGCTGGTGCTGCCTCTGAGGGTGCTGGTGCTGTTCCTGCTGTGTCTCGAGTCGCCACGCGGCCTCGGCCGTACTTCGTTCCGCTCCTACAGCAGGTTCTTGGTCTTTCTCCTCCTGTAGAGTGTCCACCGCTTGTCCAGTCTCAGTCACAGTTGGAGCCCGCCTCCGCTCTGCCTGCTCCCTCTCCTTACACTGGTCCCACTGGAGGTCTTGTTGAGCGTCGTGAGCCTGCGTCTCGTCCCGCATCGCCTGTTCGTGCTTCTCGCGCTAGTGGTCGCGGTTCGCGTCAGCGTCCTCCTCCTGTCCCTGGCACGCACCGGATGTCTCTGCGTCCGTCCACTGCTCCTCTGCGTGCCCCTTTGCCTTCTCCTCCTGAGTCCTCTCTCCCTGCGCTGGCCGACCCGGAGTCGGACACTCTTCGTGCTGCCAGTCCTACTGTCACGCGTCTCCTTGCTACTGTCGTCACTAACCCCTCTTTTGAGTCCACTGCTGCGTCTGCTCTTGTTGCTGAGCTCGTCGACTTTGCTGCTCGCTGTCGTCTAGACTACGCTGCTAGCCTTGTTGCTGAGTCTGCGTCTGTCTGTCCTCCGTCCGTCGGGGGTGAGTGTGCTCTTGGCACGAACGTCCGTGAGGACAGGCAGGAGGAGTTCCAGTGTCTGGCTACTGCTTCACCTCATCTCGCGTCCGTACTGCTTGCCCCTGAGGGAGACCCGGATGCACTAGACATCCCGACTCCGCGCTCTTACGCGGAGGCCGTAGAGGGTCCCTACTCCTCTCAGTGGCAGGCAGCTATGGATGCAGAGATGGCTTCCTGGAAGTCCACAGGCACCTACGTTGACGCGGTTCCCCCTCCTGGGGCGAACATCGTCAATGGCATGTGGATCTTCAGGGTGAAGCGGCCGCCGGGCTCTCCACCTGTCTTCAAGGCGCGGTACGTCACTCGTGGTTTCGGTCAGCGGCAGGGAGTTGACTACTTTCAGACCTTCTCTCCCACCCTCGAAGATGACCACTCTTTGGGTGCTGCTGCACATAGCCGCTCAGCGCGACTACGAGCTTCACTCTCTTGACTTCAGCACTGCTTTCTTGCAGGGTAGCCTGCACGAGGAGATCTGGCTGCGCCGTCCACCTGGCTTCACTAGGACTTTCCCTCCTGGCACCCAGTGGAGCCTCCGACGGCCAGTCTACGGTCTCCGCCAGACACCACGTGAGTGGCACGACACACTGAGGACTACGCTTGCGGCTCTTGGGTTTGCTCCCTCTACTGCTGACCCGTCGTTGTTTCTGCGCACCGACACCTCTCTGCCGCCGTTCTACATCGTCGTGTACGTCGACGACTTGGTCTTTGCCACAGCTGACACTGCTGGACTCGCCTACGTGAAGTCCGAGCTGCAGAAGAGACACACGTGCACTGACCTGGGTGAACTGCGCAGCTACCTTGGCTTGCAGATCACCCGGGACAGAGCACGCCGCACCATTACCTTGACTTAGTCACACATGGTGCAGCAGGTCCTTCAGCGCTTCGGCTTCACGTACTCCTCGCCTTAGGCCACTCCTCTGTCTACTCGCCACTCGCTCTCAGCTCTGCCTTCGGATGAGTCCGTAGAGTCGAGTGGCCCGTACCCAGAGCTTGTTGGCTGCCTCATGTACCTGATGACCTGCACACGACCTGACCTTGCATACCCTCTTAGCATTCTTGCACGCTATGTTGCTCCTGGGAGACACAGACCAGAGCACATGGCTGCAGCGAAGAGGGTGTTGTGCTACTTGTGCAGTACTTCGGGCATGGGGCTAGTGCTTGGAGGGCGGAGTCCAGTGGTCCTCACTGGGCACGCGGACGCTTCTTGGGCTGACGACCAGGCTACTCAGCGATCGTCCCAGGGTTACACCTTCAGTCTTGGTTCCGGCTCTGTTTCGTGGCGGGCTACTCGCTCGTCCTCTGTTCTCGGCTCCAGTTGTGAGGCTTGAGATCTACGCCGGGGCCATGGCTGCACAGGAGCTTCGCTGGCTCACCTACCTGCTGACCGACCTTGGAGAGTCGCCTCGTTCTCCTCCAGTGCTGTACGTAGACAACAAGGCCATGCTGGCCTTGTGTCGAGAGCAGCACCTGGAGCACAGAACGAAGCACATTGCTCTCCGCTACTTTCTTGCTCGTGAGCTGCAGCAGCGTGGTCAGTTGCGACTTGCGTACGTGGCCTCTGAGGCCAACACTGCTGATGTTTTCACCAAGGCACTTCCGCCTTGTGATCATCAGCGCTTCTGCACTCAGCTGGGACTTGTCCCAGTCTTGCCTCACTTGCTCACCTCTTGACCCTGTTTGTACTCTTGCATATATATATATACCTGCTCTTGCATGTTTAGCCTTATGTATTTATGTCTACCCCTGCATGTGAACTGGCCTTGTGGCCTTGACCTTGTGCTCGGACTGTGTGGTGACTTCGTGATCCACCCTGAGCTTGCTTTGCTTTGCGGTGCTTGACTGGTCTTAAGACCCCTTGTTCTCCCCCACTTTGCCTATGGGGGTGTGTCAGAACATATAGCTTTTGCATATTGTGTAGGCTATAGTGGGGTAGCCCACAAGGGGTACAACCCAATTAGGGTTAGTACTTGTACTCATTTCATTCATTGTTCATTCATTCTCGTTCTCATTTTCTCACATTTCGCCTAGATCGTTCGTTTCTTCTGGAGAGTGTGCTACCCTGTATTCAAGTGATAAACCAGGGCCTGTCCCTCGAGGTATGTAGTCCGCACATGAAAGTGGTGACAGTTTTGGGGCCGACACGGTAACTCTGGATGTGTCATTTAAGCCTACTTTATTCCACAATACAAAGTTGTGACTTAAAGCCATTAGCCCGAATTGCACACTTTTTAAAAAGTTGATGCGCGGGGGTTGTCTGGTCCTTGGTTTGGCTAGTGATTCTGATTTCGTTTTTATCGTTTTTTTTCGCCAAACCCAGCATGCCCTCGTATTTCGCCCCTTAAGGTTGGGCCAGTCTCTGAAAGTCCCAAATTGCATGTCGCAACGTCGTCAAGTAATAAAACCTTGATCCGCGCGCTCCGCAATTTCATTCGCGGGCTTTAAGTGCAAGAGGATACAAGGCCTGTTGAAAATGGATATATCAAATATTCACCTCAATCTTGAACTCATTGGTAGCAATGTTAGGCTTGTTAGCACCTGTCTTTTGCTTTCACATCTATTCTTGGCTTGACATTTCAATAAAACATGTGCTGATGAAGAACCCTATATATTTCAATATAGGTTGGGCTCGCAATTACAATTTACAACGCACATAATGTACGAAGTTGATACGGTACGTAAAATTACAATTCATAATTTGGATGATTTGGGACGTAATCGACAACGAAGCAGCACCGACGTGTTGTGTACTTTGTACGATAATATGACAACTGGGTTTACTCGTCATCTAAGGTTTGCAATAAAAGTTGACGAAAAAAATACTGTCAATGAATTTGTTTCTTGTGCATGAGAAGCTACCCGTGCCACCCTATGCTACTCAATTCCAATAGGGCCCTCAGAAGTCAGAAAGAGTTGTTTTATGATCTAAAAAAACTAAGATATTTTAACATTTCTGTAGTATATTCCGAACATTCGAACTCTTTTTCGTAAAAAAACGTAAAAGTAGCATATTTTTTGTTTCAAGCCTTCTTTTATGTTTCAGATTTTTTTTTTTCCGAGAGAGTACTCTAGTCCATCATACTACAAACACGAACCTACTTTGATTTTGTGAAGAATGAGGAATGAATGAACTAGCACAAGAATGGGTACAAGTAGGAAACCCTAGGAAACTGTACCCGATAGTGTCTACCCCACTATAGCCTACACAAGCTATATAATATGAGTTTGACACACCCCCATAGGCAAAGTGGGGGAGAACAAGAGGTCACAAGACTAGTCAAGCAAAGCAAAGCAAGCTCAGGGTGGATCACAACGTCACCACACAATCCGAGCACAAGAGCAAGGCCAAAAGGCTAGTTCACATGCAAGATCATATAGAAAGGCAAACAAGCAAGTGCAGGTATAGAAAGATCACAATACAAGCAAGGTCAAGAAGTGAGCAAGTGAGGCCAAATAGGCACAAGACCTAACATCGTACAGAAGCACTGATGATCACAAGGCGGAAGTGCCTTGGTAAAGATATCAGTAGTGTTGGCCTTAGAGGCCACGTAAGCAAGGCGCAGCTGACCACGCTGCTGCAGCTCACGAGCAAGGAAGTAGCGAAGAGCAATGTGCTTCGTTCTATGCTCCAGTCTGTGCTCCCGACACAAGGCCAGCATGGCCTTGTTGTCTACGTACAGAACTGGAGGAGAACGAGGCGACTCTCCTAGGTCAGTCAGCAGGTAGGTGAGCCAGGGTAGCTCCTGTGCCGCCATGGCCCCCGCGTAGATCTCAGCACAGCTGGAGCTGAGAACACAAGACGAGCGGGTAGACCGCCACGAAACAGAGCCGGAGCCAAGGCTGAAGGTGTAACCCTGTGACGACCGCTGCAGAGCCTGGTCGTCAGCCCAAGAAGCGTCAGCGTGACCTGTGAGGACCACTCGACGTCGCCCTCCAAGCACTAGCCCCATGCCCGACGTACTGCACAAGTAGCGCAACAACCTCTTCGCTGCAACCATGTGCTCTGGTCGGTGTTCTACCAGGAGCAATATAGCGTGCCAAGATGCTAAGAGGGTATGCAAGGTCAGGTCGTGTGCAGGTCATCAGGTACATGAAGCTTGCCAACAAGATCTAGGTAGGGGCCACTCGGCTCTACAGGACTCATCCGAAGGTAGAGCTCGAGATCGAGTGGCAAGTAGACAGAGGAGTGGCCTGAGGCGAGGAGTACGTGAAGTCGAAGCGCTGAAGGACCTGCTGCACCATGTGTGACTGAGTCAGGGTAATGGTGCGCTGTGCTCTGTCCCGGGTGATCTGCAAGCCAAGGTAGCTGCGCAGTTCACCCAGGTCAGTGCACGTGTGTCTCTTCTGCAGCTCGGACTTCACGTGGGCGAGTCCAGCAGTGTCAGCTGTGGCAAAGACCAAGTCGTCGACGTACACAAGGATGTTGAACGGCTGCAAAGAGGTGTCGGTGCGCAGAAACAACGACGAGTCGGCTGTAGAAGGAGCAAACCCAAGAGCCGCAAGTGTACTCCTCAGTGTGTCGTGCCACTCACGGGGCGCCTGGCGGAGACCGTAGACTGGCCGCCGGAGGCTCCACTGGGTACCAGGAGGGAACGACCCAGTGAAGCCAGGTGGACGGCGCAGCCAGATCTCCTCATGCAGGCTGCCTTGCAGGAAAGCTGTGCTGAAGTCAAGAGAGTGAAGCTCGTAGTCGCGCTGAGCGGCTATGTACAGCAGCACCCGAAGAGTGGTCATCTTCGGGGTGGGAGAGAAGGTCTAAAAGTAGTCAACTCCCTGCCGCTGACTGAAGCCACGAGCCACGTAACGCGCCTTGAAGACAGGCGGAGAACTCGGCGGCCGCTTCACCCTGAAAATCCACATGCCACTGACGATGTTCGCCCCAGGTGGGGGAACGTTGTCGACGTAGGTGCCTATGGACTTCTAGGAAGCCATCTTTGCGTCCATGGCCAACTGCCACTGAGAGGAGTAGGGACCCTCGATCGCCTCAGCGTACGATCGAGGAGTCGGGATGTCTAGTGCATCTGGGTCTCCCTCATGGGGCAATCAGCGTGGACACGAGATGAGGCGAAGCAGCAGCAAAGACACTGGAACTCCTCTTGCATGTCCTCAAGGACGTCCGTGCTAAGAGCACACTCACCCCCGACGGACGGAGGACAGACAGAGTCAGACTCAGCAACAAGACTAGCAGCGTAGTCTAGACGACAGCGAGTTGCAAAGTCGACAAGCTCAGCAACTAGGGCCGACGCAGCAGTGGACTCAAAGGAAGGGTAAGTGACAACAGTAGCTAGGAGACGTGTGACAGAAGGACTGGCAGCACGAAGAGAGTCAGACTCTGGGTCAGCAAGAGTAGGAAGAGAGGACTCTGGAGGAGACGGCAACGGGACACGCAGAGGAGCAGTGGAAGGACGCAGTGCCATCCGGTCTGTGCTTGGGACCGAAGGAGGACGCGGACGCGCAGTACGACCACTAGTGCGAGCAGCACGAACAGGCGACGCAGGACGAGACGCAGGCTCACGACGCTCAGCAAGACCTCCAGTAGGACCAGTGCAGGGAGAAGGAGCAGGTAGGGGGGAGGCGGGCTGTAATTGTGACTGCGTCTGGACAGGCGGTGGACACGCTAAGGGAGGGGCAGGACCAGTAGAAGGTGGAAGACCAAGAACCTGCTCAAGGAGCGGAACGAAGTACGGCCTCGGCCGCGCAGCACCTCTAGAACCAACAGGGACAGCACCCGTACCTCCAGCGGCAGCACCAGTGCCAGCAGCACCTCCAGGTCCAACAACGCCAACTCCAGCACCCTTAGACGCACTAGCGCCTAGCAGAAACACCAGCGCCAACACCCCCAGCAGCTCCAGCTGTAGCAGCTCTAGCAGCACCAACTCCAGGAGGACCGGCAGCAGCTCCAGCAGGACCAACTCCAGCAGCCCCAATAGCACCCCCAGTCCCAGCAGCTCCAGTACCTCCAGGACGAGCACCTCCGGGACCAGCAGCAACAGTAGTACCTCCAGCTCCAGCAGCACGGCTCCAGCGCCGGGCAAACCACTCGCGCAGCTCCTGTGGAGAGAGTGGCTCCCGCCTCGACGAAGCACCGTCGGCAGCCACACGAGCAGACCCAGCGCCCCCATGCTCCGCACCGCCAGGCTCAGCACCCCGTGACTCACCACCCCCAGGCTCAGCACCTCCAGACTCAGCACCCCTAGACCCAGCACCCCCAGGCTCAGCACCCCAAGACTCAGCACCGCCAGACCCGGCACCCACAGGCTCAGCAGCTCTATCAGCACCAGAGTCAAGAGCTACCTCGACAGGCTCGACCGCGTCTACCTGGGACACACCTGACGGGGCAGGACCCTGAGGGGGGAGGGGGTCTACCGGGGGAGGACCTGGCGCAAGGAAGAGCGGGGGCGGGGGAAGGGGCGTAGTGCGGTAGGGGAAGAGACGGTAGTAAGGTACCGACTCTTCAAAGGTGACGCCCTGGGAGGACAGAACACAGCGCGAGGTGGGGTGGTAAAACTGCCAACCAGGCGCGTCAGGGGGGAAGCCAAGGAAGATGCAAGGAACAGCACGGAGGGACAGCTTGTCTACAGACAAGTCGCGGACAAATGCATGAGATCCCCAGACCCGAAACGCAGACGCGTCGCCAACCTTCCCCGTCCACTGCAAGGTGGGGGAGGTCTCTGGCAAGGAGACCCGGGGCTGAAGGTTGAGCTGATGCGCGGCGTACTGAACCGCAAACGGCCACAGAAAATGGGGGGCCGCCGCATGCATCATGGACGTACGAGCGACGTCCATGACCATGCCAATGCGGCGCTCTGCAATCCCATTTTGCTGCGGAGAGGCCGGAAAGCGTGAAGGTCTGGCAGATGCCCTGTGCACGTCAGAAGGCTCCCAGACGGGCAGAGGAAAACTCCCCGCCTCTGTCAGAGTGCAGACGCAGAAAAGGAATGTTTGAGCCGAAACTCTCTCTCAGCTGGAGACGAGCTGCGCTGATCCAGTCGATCAACACCTCAGTGACGTCACCCTTGCTGCGCAGGGGGAAGACTGTGGTGTAACGCGAGTAGTCGTCAACCACCAACACGAAGTAACGCTCGTGCCCCTGTCCACGGACGCGGGCGGGGCCCCACACGTCCATGTGGAGAGTCTGTAGCGGAGCCTCTGTAGGAGGAAAGTCGGAGGAGTGAGGGGCGGCGCGCTGTCGCCCCTCGACGCAGGGGACGCAGGTAGGGCCAGGCACCGGAGGTAGGGGAGGGAGAGACCGGGGGAGACCAGAGACAAGGACACGGGAGGCCATGCCTCAGAGACGAGGCAGGGAGGGGTGACCAAGGCGGTGGTGCCAAAGGAGATTCTGGTGGGACAGGAGACGACACGAGGAGGGAGCAGACTCAGGACCAAACCTGGACGCTGCAGCAAACACCTGACTCGACGCAGCTACCTGGCCAGACTCAACAGCCGGAGGAGACTCAGTAGTAAGGGTGTACAGGCTCGACCCTGGCCGACGGGTGAACGTGGCCAAGTGTCGGCCTGTCCGAGCACATGTACAGTGGGTCACCCGCTGACTCGCAGGAGTGAACTGGTCAACCCCCCTATCCTGTAGGTTTGCACCACTCACCAAGTTCATAGTGAACGAGGGGAGGTAGAGACCTGACAGGGTGCCAGAGGGGGCTTGCGAGCACGATAAGACAGCGGAGAAGCTAGCAAGGACAAAAACCCCTAGAGGGGTCCGCCAGGGAGACTGCAACTGGCCGACTAAGCGGCGTAAGCGTGGTGCGGTCTCGAAAGAAGGAGCGGGACGCACCCGAGTCAAGGGTGAAGGTGTGTAAGGCCTGAGCCGACGTAGTACCTGAGAGAGCAGACTCACCAGCACCGGGGGCGGCAGATGCACTAGCACCTGAGGCTGCAGACGCACTAGCACCTAGAGCAGTAGCCTCACCAGCACCTAGAGCAGTGGCCTCAATGCCCGGGTCAGGCGGTACACACAGGTAACAGTCACCCTCAACACTAGTAGTCACAACATACATGGTAGCAAGGATAGCATCATAGTCAAGATCAAAGATGGCAACCCCCGCCCTAGACAGATCTCCCCAGCGAGAGATCTATGACGCCTCAGGGAACTGGTGACGCCACGCGTCCGTCAGGCGACCGAAGCAGCGCTGGGTGGAGTGCGGGTCCCCGCACTGCTCACCAGCGCTGGTCGCCGGTACGGAGGACGTAAGTGCAGGGACCAGGACCCCCACCGCGCTGACGCGCAGCGTACCACTCACGAAGCTGCTGAGGGGACAGGGGCTCACGACCGCGCTGCTGCTGCTGGCGCGGACCACCACCGGACCCACTCCTCTACGCAGAGTCGCGACCCGCTCCACCGCCACCGCCGTCGCCGCCTCCGCCGCCTCCGCCACCTCCGCCTCCTTCGCCACCTCCGCCGCCTCCGCTCCCTCCGCCACCACCGCCGCCTCCTCCGCCTCCACTGCTGCCACCGCCGCCGCCACCCCCGCCACCACTCCCACCACCACCCCCACTCCCTCCACTGCCTCCACCACCACCTCCATCACCCCCGCTAGCCCCTCCAGTTCCCTTGCCCCCCTTGCCCTTGCCGTTGCGGCGTCTCCCGCTAGGGGCAGATGCAGCGCCGACCCCGTAGAAACCAACGAGGTCGGCAGCAGCAGCAGAAGCAACAGAGGGCAAGAGGGGGGAGGGGGAACACCCCTCAAAGACGGGGGTGCGAGGGTCACCACGAGAGGCTCCTACAGCTACTATGCTCGTCTCTGCTGCTAGGAGGCGCTCCTCGAGGAGGTCAACGGTGAGAGTGGTGGGGCAAACTGAGAGGAAGTTGTCCCTGACTAAGCGAAGAGAGTCAGGGAGCCGGGTGACTATGTAGTAGAGGGTGATGTACATGGGGGGGGGTTCTTGGTGCAGAACGCAGCAGGAAGCGCAGCGCGGTAGCGAGTGTCACTAGTGCGGAGGTGCGTAATGAGGTCAGCGATTGTGGGAAAGGCAGCAAGGTAAGGGAAGAGGTACGGTAGCATGAGGCGGCTCAGTGCAGCAGTGGCAGGGGAAGAGTAGCATGCAACTACCGCGTCGTACAAGGTCTGAGCACTCTTGTACTGGCTAAAGTGCGCACGCTCAGTGGTCGGTAAGTGGCGACGCACAGCAAGACGGGCAGCAGCATCGCGTGTCGCCCACTGTGAGCGAACAGTGCTGTCAGCAGTAGCAGGCGGGGCAGGGGAGGCACCAGAGGTGAGGTCGAACAGAGAGAGGCTGTCTGCCCTATCGCACTGGAGGAACAGCTGGAGGTCATCGACCCAGACCTCAAAGTCAACAGCACGACCCTCAATGTCAAAGGTAAGAACACTGGGGGTAGCCATGACTGCAGAGGTCTAGAAAGGAGTGAGCTCACCAGTACGAGTAAGTAGGGCCAGGGCGCGCCGGTAGGACTAGTAGCAGCTCGACGGCAGGGCGGCTCGGCGGCTCAGCTGCTCGGCAGTTGGGCGGCTCGGCTGTCGGGCGGCTCGGCGGCGGGGCGGCTCGGCGGTCAGGCGGCTCGGCAGGTTCGGCTGCTGGGCGGCTCGGCTGCTGGGCGGCTCGGGGTCGGGCGGCTCGGTGGCTGGGCGGCTCGGCTGGTCGGGCGGCTCGACGGCTGGGTGGCTCGGCTGCTGGGCGGCTCGACGGCTCTTCTGCTGGGCGGCTCGGCGGCTCTGCTGCTGTGCTGCTCGGTAGAGGCGGCGTCGGGGCCGCTGAGTGTCTCAGAATCCCAGCCACTAGACCACTGGGATAAAAGGGCTTGTTTAAGTAGCGGGTCAGTGCGCCCATAACCCCCCAGGCAATTGTGCCTGTAACCCTTCCCTAGGATCAATCGGGGATCACCAGTGGACCTCTGACACCCCCCCTCACTGGAATTCCCGAAGTGCACACACTGGGATTCGAACCCGAGACCTTCGCTCTGATACCATCTCATAATCCCAGCCACTAGACCACTGGGATAAAAGGGCTTGTTTAAGTAGCGGGTCAGTGCGCCCATAACCCCCCAGGCAACCGTGCCTGTAACCCTTCCCTAGGATCAATCGGGGATCACCAGTGGACCTCTGACAGGGTGCAGCGACGGGGCCGCTTAGGGAGGGGAGCGGCAACGGGGCCGCGTAGGGTGAGAGGCGGCGACGGGGTCGCGTAGGGTGAGAGGCGGCGACGGGGCCGTTAGGGGCGGCGACGGGGCCGCTAAGGGCGGCGACGGGGCCGCGGAGGGGCGGCGACGGGGCCGCGTAGGGGCGGCGACGGGGCCGCGTAGGGTGAAAGGCGGCGACGGGGCCGCTAGGGGCGGCGGCGGGGCCGCTAATGGCGGCGTCGGGGCCGCGTAGGGGCGGTAACGGGGCCGCGTGAGGGGCGGCGACGAGGCCTCTAGGGGCCACTAGGGGCCTAGAGAGGGGGGCGAAAGGCGCGCCTCGGGCAGGAGCGACTGGCGCTCCGGTCAGAAAGGAAATTTTCAGTGGTGGGCCCAAGGAAGCGTTCCCACTAAGGAACCTGCTCTATACCATGTGAAGAATGAGGAATGAATGAACTAGCACAAGGTTGGGTACAAGTAGGAAACCCTAGGAAACTGTACCCCATAGTGTCTACCCCACTAGAGCCTACGCAAGCTATATAATATGAGTTTGACAGATTTCCACTATGCGATATTCCCAAATATCCCCTCGTTGGCACTAGCGATGACTAAATCTAGTTGTTGATTGGTCATTTAGGCAGCTTTTGGGAGCAGCCTAGGGCTCGACCAGTACCCACATTGCTGACTATGGCAGTTATACTTCACATTAAACAACAGAGCGATAATAGCAGCGACTCGCCATTGCTATGCATGCTAGGCAACCACCCATCAGTTGGACCTTCTCGATCGTCAAAGCTTGATCGTCGTCAAGCCTTACCCTCCAACCCCATGCATAAAATGTTAGAATGAACAAGAGTGATTGAACTAGGAAAGAGTTGGGTATGAGTAGGACACCCTAAACTTACTGTACCCCATAGTAACTACCCCACTACAGCCTAAACAAACTGTAGCAGTTATGCACACCCCCATAGGCAAAGTGGGGGAGAGCAAGGGGTCACAAGACCAGTCAAGAAAGCCAAAGCAAGCTCAAGGTGGATCACAACGTCACCACACACTCTTAGCACAAGCAAAGGGCCACAAGGCCAGTTCACATGCAGAGGCATATATGCAACACAAACAGCACAGTGATCTCTACCTAGCAAAGCATGCATGCAGGTATATATATAGATCACAGTACAAGCAAAGCCTACAGCAAGTGAGGAAAGGTGGGCACAATCCCTAGCATAGTGTAGAAACGCTGATGATCACCAGACTGAAGTGCCTTGGGGAATATATCAGCAGTGTTGGCTCAAGTGGCCACGTAACGCAGGCGAAGCTGACCACGCTGCTGCAACTCTCGAGCTAGGAAGGTAACGCAGAGCGATGTGCTTCGTTCTGTGCTCCAGTCTGTGCTTCTCACACAAGGGAATGGTAGCCTTGTTGTCGACGTACAGCACTGGAGGAGAACGAGGCCGCTCTCCTAAGTCAATCAGCAGGTAGGTGAGCCAGCGTAACTCCTGTGCAGCCATGGCTGTGGCGTAGATCTCAGCCTCACAACTGGAGCTGAGGACTGAAGACGAGCGTGTAGAACGCCAAGAAACAGAGCCAGAGCCAAGGCTGAAGGTGTAACCCTGTGACGACCGCTGAGTAGCCTGGTCGTCAACCCAAGAAGCGTCTGAGTGCCCAGTGAGAACAACTGAGCTCCTCCCTCCAAGCACGAGCCCCATGCCTGATGTATTGCACAAGTAGGCAGTACCCTCTTAGCAGCATCCATGTGCACCTTTCGGTGCCGACCAGGAGCCACGTAGCGAGCCAGAAGGCCAAGAGGGTTCGCGAGGTCAGGACGAGTGCAAGTCATCAGGTACATGAGGTAGCCAACTAGCTCTGGGTAAGGACCACTCGGCTCTACGGACTCGTCCGAAGGTGGAGCTGAGACCGAGTGACCTGTAGCCAGAGGAGTGGCTTGTGCCGAGGACCAGGTGAAGCCGAAGCGCTGAAGGACCTGCTGCACCATGTGTGACTGAGTCAGTGTGATGGTGCGGCGTGCTCTGTCCCGGGTGATCTGCAAGCCAAGGTAGCTGCGCAGTTCACCCAGATCTGTGCACGTGTGTCTCTTCTGCAACTCCAACTTCACCAAGGCGAGAGCCTCAGTGTCACCAGTGGCAAAGACCAAGTCGTCGACGTACACGAGGATGTAGAACGGCGGCAGCAAAGTGTCGGTGTGCAGAAACAGCGACGGGTCAGCATTAGAAGGCGCGAACCCAAGAGCCGCAAGTGTAGTCCTCAGTGTGTCGTGCCACTCATATGGCGCCTGGCGGAGACCGTAGACCGGCCGCCGGAGGCTCCACTGGGTACCAGGAGGGAACGACCCAGTGAAGCCAGGAGGGCGGCGCAGCCAGATCTCCTCGTGCAGGCTGCCCTGCAAGAAAGCTGTGCTGAAGTCAAGAGAGTGAAGCTCGTAGTCACGCTGAGCGGCAACGTGCAGTAGCACCCAAAGAGTAGTCATCTTCGGGGTGGGGGAGAAGGCGTGGAAGAAGTCTACTCCCTCTCGCTGACTGAAGCCTCAAGCAACGTAACGAGCCTTGAAGACAGGCGGAGAACCTGGCGGCCGCTTCACCCTGAAAATCCACATGCCACTAACGATGTTCGCCCCGGGAGGGGGAACCTCGTCGACGTAAATGCTAGTGGACTTCCAGGATGCCATCTCTGCGTCCATGGCTGACTGCCACTGAGAGGAGTACTCACCCGCGATCGCCTCAGCGTAAGAGCGCGGGGTCGGGATGTCTGGTGCATCCGGGTCTCCCTCAGGTGCAATCAGCATGGACACGAGATGAGGTACAGGCAGCGGCAAAGCACTCAAACTCCTCTTGCCTGTCCTCAAGGACGTCCGTGCCAAGAGCACACTCACCCCCGACGGACGGAGGACAGACAGACTCAGACTCAGCAACAAGAGTGGCAGCGTAGTCTAGACGACAGTGAGCAACAAAGTCGACAAGCCCAGCAACTAAGGCAGACGCAGCAGCTGACTCAAAGGAAGGGTCAGTGACAGCAGTGGCCAAGAGACGCGTGACATTAGGACTAGCAGCACGAAGAGAGTTAGACTCCGGGTCTGTAAGGGCAGGAAGAGAGGACGCAGGAGGAGAAGGCAGTGGGACACGCTGTGGAGCAGTGGAGAGACGAAGTGTCATCTGGTGAGTGCGTGGGACAGGAGGAGGACGCTGACGCGGGACACGACGACCAGTGCGAGCAGCACGAACCGGTGACGCAGAACGAGACTCAGGTGACACAGGTTGAGACTGGTTCTGCGGCAGCTCCAGCAGCTCCAGCACCTCCAGCTCCAACTCCAGCACCAGCAGCACCTCCAGCAGCTCCAGCAGGAGCAATACCTCAAGCAGCTCCAGCACCGGCAGCACCTCCAGTAGCACCAGCTCCAGCAGCTTTAGCTCCAGCTCCAGCAGAACCCCCAGTCCCAGTAGCTCCAGTACCTGCCTGTACGAGCACCTCCAGGACCAGAGGCTCCAGTACCTCCAGCAGCACCAGGGCCTCCAGCGGGCGGCACCCCAGTGCTAGGAGCACCGCTCCGGAGGTTGCAGCGTCGAGCGTACCACTCACGCAGCCGCTGTGGGGAGGGAGGCTCCGGCCGCGACACACCAACCGCAGCACCACCAGCTCCAACTCCGGCAGAACCCCCACCTCCAGCAGCCCCACGCTGGAGGCTGCAACGCTGAAAGTACCACTCACGCAGCTGCTGTGAAGAGAGAGCACCACCAGGCGCAGCACGGTCAGTCTCAGCTCCCCCAGGTTCAGCACCGCCAGTCTCAGCACCCCCAGGCTCAGTACCCCCAGTCTCAGCACCCCCAGGCTCAGCACCCCCAGTCCCAGCACCCCCAGTCTTAGCACCCCCAGACGCAGTACCTCAGCGCAGGACCAGAGTCGACAGCTACCTCGACACGCTCGACCGGGTCTACCTGGGAAACACCTGAGGGAGTAGGACCCTTGGGAGGTAGGGGGTCTACCGAAGCAGCACCTAGGCATGAGGAAGAGAGGCGGAGGGGGGAGCGGGGCAGTGCGGTAGGGGAACAGACGGTAAAAGGGTACCGACTCGTCAAAAGTGACGTCCTGAGAGGGGAAGACACGGCGCGAGGTGGGGTGGTAAAACTGCCAGCCAGGCGCGTCAGGGACAAAGCCAAGGAAGACACAGGGAACGGCACGGGAGGAGAGCTTGTCCGCGGACGTATCGCGGACAAAGGCTCGACATCCCCAGACCCGGAACACCGACGCATCGCCAACCTTCCCCATCCAACGCAGTGTGGGCGAGGTCTCCGGAGCAGAGACACGGGGCCAGAGGTTGAGCTGATGCGCAGCGTAATGCACTGCAAACGGCCACAGGAAATGGGGGGCAACCGCATGGATCATGGAGGTACGAGCGACCTCCATGACTAAGCCAATGCGGCGCTCAGCAACCCCATTCTGGTATGGAGAGGCCAGAAGCGTGAACGTCTGGCGGATGCCGTGCTCCGCACAGTAGGCTGCCAAGAGGTCGGAGGAAAACTCTCCGCCCCTGTCAGAGTGCAGACGCAGGACGGGAAAGTCTGACTGGAACCGGTCCCGGAGCTGGAGACAAGCAGCGTGGATCCAAGGGATCAAAACATCAGGGACCTCACCCTTGGTGCGCAAGGGAAGACCGTGGTGTAGCGCGTGTAGTCGTCGACGACCAGCAGGAAGTACCACTCGTGGCCCTGTCCACGGACGCGGGCTGGGCCCCACACGTCCATGTGGAGAGTCTGCAGGGGAGCCTCTATGGGAGGGAACGAGGAGGAGTGAGGAGTGGCGTGCTGCCGCCCCTCGACACAGGGAAGACAGGGAGGAGCAGGCAAGGGTGGGAGGGGAGGGAGAACCCTGGGAAGACCAGAGACAAGTTACCGGGAGTGCATACCACGAAGGCGCTGCACTGAGGGGTGACCAAGGCGGTGGTGCCAGAGGACAGTCTGGTGCGACAGGGTGCAACACGAGCAGGGGGCGGACAACTGACCTGACGTAGACGCAGACGCCGCTACCTGAGGGGACGCAGTGGTCAGTGTGTACAAGTCCGACCCCGGCTGCCGAGTGAAGGTAGCCAGGTGACGTCCCGTCTGGGCACACGTGCAGTGTGTCACACTGCTCGTAGGCAGGGGTGACTTGGTGAACACCCGCGTCCTGGAGCGCAGAACCCGCCACCAAGTTCGTAGAGAACGAGGGGAGGTAAAGGCCCGACAGGGTGCCGGACGGGACAGCAGGACAAGGGAGGGCAGTGGTGGAGGTCGCAAGGACTGGACCCTCGGAGGGGTCAAGAGCAAAGATATCTACCCTTTGCCTAAGCAGCTCCACCTAGTCGGGGAGCTTCAGCGTCGTCGCCAAACTCTGTACGCCAAGCGTCGCTCAGACTAGCGAAGCAGTGAGACTGTGTGTGACCAGGCGTCCCGCAAGGCTGACCAGTCCGAACACCCGTGCGAATAACGTACAGGCAGCGAAGCAGTACGTAGCGACCCTCTACTCTGAGCGTACCACTCACGAAGCTGCTGGGGCGAACGAGTCTCGCGCAGACGACGCTGCCGCGGCACCGGGCCATTATAAGAATCTCCCGAACTACGCACTCCAGGACGACTCCCACTACTGCCACCCTGACAACCCGAACTGGCGTACCACTCACGAAGCTGCTGGGGCGTGAGGGATACACGCGGACGGCCCTGGAGCTGCATCTGGCCACACTAGGAGCAGCAGTAGAAGCAGTAGCAGCAGGAGCAGTAGTAAGCAGTAGCAGCAGCAGTAACAGCAGTAGCAGTACGGGTAGGGACGTGCTCACCAGTGGTGGGAAGGGCAGGCGCACGACGGAGGCGACTGCGGGGCCGCTACAGCGGCAGGGCGGGGCCGCGACTGCGGCAGGGAGCTGCGCGGCGGTGTCTTTTTAGGGCGGGACCGGGCCGCGACGGCAGCTGCTGCAGGGGCGGCTGCTCCAAGGGCCAGGGGCGGCTGCTGCAGTGGCGGCTGCTCCAGGGGCGGCTGCTCCAGGGGCGGCTACTCCAGGGGCCAGGGGCAGCTCCCGCAGTGGCGGCTGCTCCAGTGGCCAGATGGCGGCTGCTCCAGGGGCCAGGGGCGGCTGCAGGTGTGGTTGCTTCAGGGGCCAGGGGCGGCTGCTGCAGTGGCGGCTGCTCTAGGGGCCAGGGGCGGCTGCTGTAGGGACGGCTGCTCCAGGGACCAGGCGCGGGGTAGGGGCGACGCGGCGGGCTAGGGCGGGCGCGGGGTACTGCAGGGCGACGCGGCGGGCAGGGGCGACGTCGCGCGGGCTCCGCAGGGGCGTCGCGACGAGCGGGGGCGACACCCGGGTCCCGCTGTGGCGGCGCGACGCGCAGGAGCCGCGCCTCGCGGGTCCCGCAGGGGCGTCACGAAGAGGTAGGGGCGACGCGCGGGTCCCGCAGGGGCGTCGCGACGAGGCGGGGGGGGACGTGCGGGTCCCGCAAGGGCGTCGCGAAGAGGCAGGGGGCGACGCGCGGGGCCCGCAAGGGCGTCGCGAAGAGGTAGGGGCGACGCGCGGGTCCCGGCGGCCTGCAGCAGCCGCGGCGCGCGGGGTACAGCCTGTGCACGAGCGTCGGCCTACGGGCAGCGGCGGCCTACGGGCGACGTACAGACGGCCTACGGGCTGGGTAAGGGCGGCCTACGGGCAGTGTACGGATGGCAAGCAGCCTACGGGTGGCGGCCTACTTGTAGGCAGGTCGCGGGCGGCTCGAGGGGCCGCGTGAGGCCGGTACGAACTGCGTGGCCGGCTAGCAGGCTGGGCGCGGGCGTCGATTAGGCGGCGCACTGGTGGCTAGCGAGCCACACGCGCACGGGCAGAGGACGGGCGCGGGCAGAACAAATGGCGGGGCGCGCGAGGGCGCACTAGCAGAAAGAAGGCGCACGAGGGCGCACGAGCAGAGAAAGGCGCACGAGGGCGCACGTAAGGTAGGGCGCACGAGGGCACTTCTAGCGGAATAGTGGGCCCGTAGTAGTAAGCGGTCCTAGGTGGCTAACCTAGGCTCGTAATACCATGTCAGAATGAACAAGAGTGATTGAACTAGGAAAGAGTTGGGTACAAGTAGGAAACCCTAAACTTACTATACCCCATAGTAACTACCCCACTACAGCCTAAACAAACTGTAGCAGATACAACATTTGACATAAAAGTCGCCGGTGCTCTAGCTAGCTGCCACCGGGCTGATGCTGTCAAAATTGAAACCGCCGCGCGTTCCCGGGGCGCGCGGCGGGGAGGAAACCGCCACGCGCCCCGAGCGCATGGTAGGAAGAAAAATTGAACATTGCACGCCACGGGGCGCGCGACAGACAGTATGGCAGCGGAAGCGGGAGGGCCCACAGGCCAGGAGCCTAACCGCTCTGATACCATGTCAAAATAGGTGCTTGAATGCAGGAGCCATAACTAGGGTTTGGGCTAGTTAGGCAAGAGAGAATGAGCACAAGGGGAGGAGAGGTTTCACTAAGCAAGCAGGTGGATACATATAGGAAACCCTAAGGGGCCGTACTCATTATAGAGTACCCCACTGCAGGCTAGACAAACTACACATTCCGATAGATACTATAATGGGCGCCTACTGCCCGAGCGCCCCTGCTGCCCGCGCGCCACTGCTGACCCTGCGCCCCTGCTGCCCGCGCGCCCCTGCTGCCCGCGCGCTCCTGCTGTCCGCGCGCTCCTGATGCCCGCGCGCCCCTGCAGCCTGCGCGCCCCTGCTGACGGCGCGCGCGTTCTGCCTGAGCATCCCTATTGCACGCGCATCTGCTGCCTGCGCGCCCCTGCTGCCTTCATGCAGCCCTTCCCCGTGCGACACTGCTACTCGCGCGCGCCTATTGCCCGCGCGCGCCTGCTGCCTGCGCGTCCCTGGTACCCGCGCGCCCCTGCTGCCCACGCGCCTGCTACCTGCGCGCTGCCCTACCTCAGCCGCAACTACCGCTAAAGCTGCCACAGCCGCAGCAGCCACAACTGTCAAACTTATATGCTGCATGTTGTGTAGGCTGTAGTTGGGTAGCCCATATGGGGTACAACCCAATTAGGGTTTGCTACTTGTACTCCTTGCATGCTGCTAGTTCACCCATTCTCGTTCATTCTACTGACATCCAGGCTTGCCAGTGTGGTTTCACACCCCAGTCATGAGCAGCTGGAAGCGGCCAAGAGGTTGGCCCGCTATGTGAGTGCAACGGCATCAGTGGGTTTGGAGTATGGTGCTGTGAGACAGAGGCTGCAGAGAGGTGCAGCTGATTTGAGCAAGGGGGAGATGCTCTTGACGTGCTACACCGACGCTAGCTTCAACTCGGTGAAAGCGGATGGCACCAGCATTGGAGGCTATGTGTGCCTGTTTGGAGGTGGTGCAGTGAGCTGGCGCAGTAAGAAGTAGAATGAGGTGGAGCAATCCTCGTGTGAGACAGAGTACATGGCCCTACATCATGGGGCAAAGGAGGTGGTGTGGCTGAGGCAAAGCAGAACTCTTGTGTTTGAGTTAAGATGCTATGGCAGCTTACCCCCTAGTGCGCCAAAATACACAACTCAAACTATACTTCACTTTTTGGTACGAATTCAACTTGGGATTTGTAGCTACGGTCTAGGGCTACAACATATCCGAAATTCGTGGAGTTTGAACAGTGCGTTTTTCGTCGACAACGTTTCTTGTGAGCGCGACTATTCTGTCCAGATATTGAGACCAACGATTTTGAGATATTTCGGCTCCTAATCTTCATAGACTCCGTCCTTAGTCTCTAACAAGTGGTTTCAGAGCTGATTAAGGACCTTCTAGGGAGTCTACTTAAGTGTGAAGACCCGGTCCGATACGCTGCACATCAGCTCAACCTATGGTCGTATCTCCTTGCTGGAGACCTCGCCGACACTGCGTTGGACGGGAGAGGTTGGCAATGCGTCGGTGTTCCGAGTCTGGGGATCTCGTGCCTTTGTCCGCGATACCACCTCAGACAAGCTCTCCTCCTGCGCCATTCCCTGCGTCTTCCTTGGCTTCCCCCCTGACGCGCCTGGTTGGCAGTTTTATCACCCCACCTCGCGCCGTGTCCTGCCCTCTCAGGACGTCAAGTTTGACGAGTCGATTCCCTTTTACCGTCTCTTTTCCCCTACCGCACTGCCCCACTCCCCCCCACGCTGCTCTTCCTCACACTAGGTCCTCCTCCGGTAGACCCCCTCCCCCCTCAGGGTCCTGCTCCCTCAGGTGTGTCCCAGTTAGACCCTTTCAAGCCTGTCGAGGTAGCTGTCGACTTTGGTGCTGCTAGGGGTGCTGAGTCTGGGGATGCTGAGCCTGCGGGTGCGGGGCCTGGGGTTGCCGAGTCTGAGGGTGCGGAGCCTCTGGGTGCTGAGCCTGGTGGTGCTTAGCCTGGGGGTGCTGAGCCTGGGGGTGCTGAGCCTAGGGGTGCGGAGCGTGGGGGAGCTCAGCCTGGGGGTGCTGAGCCAGAGCGTGCTGAGCCTGGAGGTACTTTGTCTGCTGGAGGTCCAACGGGTGTCTCGTCATGACGGGAGCCTCTCGCTCCAACGCAGCTGCGTGAGTGGTTTGCCCGGCGCAGGAGCCTCCGGAGTGGCGCTGCTGGAGCTGGGGGGCCTGCCGCTGGAGGCCCTGGAGCTGGAGGTGCTACAGGCGTTGGAGCTGGAGCTGATGGAGCTGGAGGTGCTGCAGGAGCTGGAGCTGCTGGAGGTGCTGGCCCTGGTGGTGCTGGTGCTGTCGGTGCTTGTTCTGGAGGCGCTGTGCGGCCGCGACCGTATTTCGTTCCATTACTTCAGCAGGTTCTTGGTCTCCTGCCTTCTACTGGCCGTACTCCTCCCTTACTGTGTCCACCGCCTGACCGGTCAACGCAGTTACATCCAGCCTCCCCACTTCCGGCTCCTTCTCCTTACATTGAGCAGCCCGGAGGTCTTACAGAGCGTTGTGAGCCTGCGTCTTGTCTTGCGACGCCTGTTCTCGCTGTCCGCACTGGTCGTCATGTTCCGCATGATCGTCCTCCTCTAATCCCCGGCACGCATCAGATGGCACTTTGTCCTTCCTCTGTTCCACTATGTGACCCTCTGCCGTCTCCTCTTGCATCCTCCCTTGCTGATGGTCCGGACCCGGAGTCTGACTTACTTCGTGTTGCCAGCCCTTCTATCACGTGCTTGCTTGGCACTATTGTCACTGACCCTTCGTTTGAGTCCACAGCTGCGTCTGCCTTTGTTGCTGAGCTTGTTAACTTTGCTGCCGCCTGTCGCCTCGACTACGCCGCTATTCTTGTTGTTGAGTCTGAGTCTGTCTGTCCTCCGTCCGTCGGGGGTGAGTGTGCTCATGGCACGGACGTCCTTGAGGACAGGCAGGAGGACTTTGAGTGTTTTGCAGCTAATGTACCTCATCTCGTGTCCTTTCTGATTGCACCTGAGGGAGACCCGGATGCACCAGACATCCCGACCCCGCGCTCTTACGCAGAAGCGATTGAGGGTCCCTACTCCTCTCAGTGGCAGTCAGCCATGGATGCCGAGATGGCATCCTGGAAGTCCACAGGCACTTACGCCGACGACGTTCTCCCACCTGGGGCGAACATCGTCAGTGGCATGTTGATTTTCAGGGTGAAGCGCCCACCGGGTTCTCCGCCTGTCTTCAAGGCGCGTTACGTTGCTAGAGGCTTATGTCAGCGACAAGAAGTTGACTTCTTCCAGACCTTCTCCCCTACCGCGAAGATGACCACTCTTCGGGTTTTGCTGCACGTCGCCGCTCAGCGTGACTACGGGCTTCACTCTCTTGACTTCAGCACAGCTTTCTTACAAGGCCGCCTGCACGAGGAGATCTGGCTGCGCCGCCCACCTGGCTTCACTAAGTTCTTTCCTGCAGGTACCCAGTGGAGCCTCCGGCGGCCAGTCTATGGTCTTCGCCAGGCGCCTCGCGAGTGGCATGACACACTGAGGACGACGCTTGCGGCTCTTGGGTTCGCTCCTTCGACTGCTGACCCGTCGCTGTTTCTACGCACCGAAACTTCGCTGCTGCCGTTCTACATCCTTGTGTAGGTCGAAGACTTGGTCTTTGCCACTGTTGACATTGAGGGACTCGCCCACGTAAAGTCGGAGCTACAGAAGAGGCACACGTGCACAGACGTGAAAGAGCTGCATAGCTCTCTTGGCTCGCAGATCACCCGGGACAGCGCATGGCGCACCATTACCCTGACTCAGTTACACATGGTGCAGCAGGTCCTTCAGCGCTTCCGCTTCACGTGTCAAGCTATATTTTTTATAGCTTATATCGTTAGTCTAGGTGTACTTTCTGGTTGTTGGGGTTAGGGTTAGGTTTGGTATATACTTGTTGTACTTTCCACTTCTAGTCATTCATTCTCATATTCAAACATGATATAGATCTAGGTTTCCATAGCTAGGGTTTCACCTAGCGTTGTCACTCGATAGATTAAGGGCCCACCAAATTCGCTAGCGCGCGCCTCGTACTAACGCGTGCCTCGTCATAATGCGCGCCTCGTAGACTGTCGCCCGTCGCCTAGAGCGCGCCCGTTGTCAGTACCCACCCCGTCGCCCGTAGATCTCTCGTCGCCCGTTGATTTTTTCCCCTCCCATCGCTCGTCGATTTCTCCCCTCCCGTCGCCCATCGCCTGTCAATTTTTCCCCTCCCATAGCCCGTCGCCCGTCTCCCGTCGACCGTAGGAACAGGCCCTGCGGCCCCTTTTCACTAGCGGGCCCCGCGGCCCTTTCGATAGCGGGCCCATCAGTTGCACCATCAGCAGTATAGGGTGCCCCCCAGCGCACCAGCAGCAGCTTAGGCTACCGCCAGCGTACCCCCCCCGTACCAGCTTGCCATGTCGTTGTGGTGACAACCGCAGCAACAGCAGTGGTCTCAGCAGCAGCAGTGGCAGCGGCAGCAGCACAGATGGCCGCGGCTGCAGCAGTGGCGGGTTCATCTGCAGCGCCTGCAGCAACCTCCACAGTGGGGCCCTGACGGACCCGGCCAGTACACGCACCGGCACGTGGGAGCTGCAACTACTATTGAGCCTTGTGTTTCCAGTCTTGGTGCGTGTGTAGTTTCCGGTCCAGGCGCCTCAGAGGTTCTAAGTGTGGGAGCAGCAGCCACCATTAGACTAGTACCAGCCTTGGTCGCTGGCTCGAGTGCGACCTCACCGACCGCACGTTTTTCCTTCACCCTAGACTCTGGAGCATCTAGCTGTTTCTTTCGCGACTGCACCGACCTCACGCCACTACACACTCTAGTCACTGTCGCCTTGGCTGACCCATCCATAGGATCTCTAGTTGCCGAGAGCACCACCACTCTCCAGTGTCCAGTGGCTCCCTCTGGGTTTCTCACAGGTTACTACACCCCCTCATTCTTTAGAGACCTGGTGGGTGTCAGTCACCTTCATGACCTCGGAGTTGTCACCACTTTCCCACTGCACGAGCCTGTTGCTTCCTGCACAGTTGGTGCCACTGGGGCGCCTCTAGCCACTTTCCACAGGGAGCCAGGCTCTTGTCTGTACTCACTACACACTGGGTCCCACCAGGCTGGGTTAGGTCAGGTCAGGTAGCTGCTGTGCCGTGCGACTATCGGTCACTCACCCACCCGTCGGTCCTCTGGCACCACCGTCTTGGTCACCCGTCGTTCCCATGTCTCAGTAGGATGGTACGATGGTACGTCACTGTCTGGTCTCAGGTCTCCCAGAGTCGCTTGCCTTACTTCCTCGCTCGCCTGCGCCGCCGTGCACTCCCTGCGTCGAGGGTCGGCAGTGCGCTGCCCCTCACTCCTCCTCGTTCCCCCCCACCACGGCTCCTTTACAGACCCTACACTTGGACGTTTGGGGCCCCTCCCTGGTCCGTGGCCCACATCAGGAGCGCTACTTCCTGATTGTGGTGGACGACTACTCCCGCTACACCACGGTTTTCCTCTTGCAACGGAAGGCCGACGTGCCTACCGTCCTTGAGCCGTGGCTACTAGTGAGGGGTGGCGTCCAGGGACTGTGTGGGCCCCGCCTACACTCGGACCATGGTGGGTTTTCTTCCACTCGCCTGGAGACCTTCTATCAGGGTCGGGGGATTATCCAGTCTTACACGCTACAAGACTCGCCGCAGCAGAACGAGGTAGCCGAGCGATGCATCGGCCTGGTGATGGAGGTTGCCCGGACCTCCATGTGCCATGCCGGTGCCCCCCAGTTCTTTTGGCCTCAGGCAGTCCGCTACGCTGAGCACCAGCTGAACCTGTGGCCTAGTGACGCACGGCCACGGGTGACGCCGATCTTTCTTTGGACAGGTTTTCCGGGCGTAGCAGCTGACTACCGCGTCTGGGGTTGTTTGGCTCACGTTCGCGCCCCTGGTGCGAACAAGTTGTCTGCGCGCACCCGTGCCTGCGTCTTTCTTGGCTTCCCACTCGACGCCTCAGGCTGGGTGTTCTACGACCTAGTCACCCACCAGTTCTTTGCCTCTCAAGATGTCACTTTCGACGAGTTGGTCAGTTACTACAGGAGTCGCCCTCATCGAGGTTCTGCGGCCTTTCCCCTCCACTATTCCTCACCCTGGAGCCCCCCCCAGTCGCCCTGGTAGCCCCACCCCCTTCGCGTCCTGCCCCGTCAGGTGTGCCGCACGTCACTCCGTAGTCTTCCCCTCCGCAGCGTCCAGTCCCTGTCGTGTTTGAGGGTGCTCGAGGTGCAGTTGCGGAGGGTGAGGGTACTGGGGCTGCTGGAGCCCGTTGTGCCAGCTCTGGGGGTGCAGGGGGTGTGAAAGTGGAGACCACTCCTGAGGAGGGCACGCCTGTCTCGACTCAGCAGCCTCGCCCCTCCTCACCCCCTAGCTTCCCGTTTGTTCCGCGGTTCCCTCCTTGTTCACCTCCGCGGCCGATCGCTGCGGAGCCTGGGGGTGTTCTTGCAGGAGGCACTGGAGTCCCTGGGGGTGTTGTCGGTAAAGGTTCTAGTTCTGGGGGTGCTGGAGCCGGAGACACGAGCACCGCGACGACTACGCCGCGCACTGTACGTTTCCTGACCTGACTGCAGCGTTTAGACACGTTGGAGAGGGAGGAGCGGGAGCGGTTTGAGAGGGCATGGCAGCAGCAGCAGTTGCAGCGTCAGAAGAGAGTAGAGGAGGAGTCACGGCAGCAGCAGCAGTCTCAGTCGGAGCGTCAGGAGAGAGTAGGGGAGGAGTCACGGCAGCACCAGTCTCAGTCGGAGCGTCAGGAGAGAGTAGAGGAGGAGTCACGGCAGCAGCAGCAGCAGCAGCAGAAGCAGTAGCACCACCACCAGCAGCAGTAGCAGCAGTCTCAGTCGGAGCGTCAGGAGAGAGTAGAGGAGGAGTCACAGCAGGAGAGAGTAGAGGAGGAGTCACGACTGCACAGCAGGTGCAGTTGCAGCCACAGCAGGAGAGGGTAGAGCAGGAGTCACGGCTGTAGCAGCAGGTGTTGTTGCTGCCACAGCAGGACAGAGTAGAGGAGGAGCCACAGGAGAAGCAGGGGGAGCAGGTGCCGCAGCAGTAGTCGCCAGAGGAGGCGGAGCAGCAGCGACTTAGAGACCTGCCCGACTCAGCACCTGCACGCTTTGTTCGTGGTCCCCTACCGTCCCCTCCTGTTCCCCCTGTCGAGTCCCTTTCCTCGTCCCAGTGGACTCGTCGTTCTCCCCTCAGTCGTGCTGTGTCCCCAGAGCCTTGCCGGTCCCGTTACCGTGCCGACGGCCCGTTTCACCTTGTTCTTCTCTCTCGTATTCCACCTCCTCCTGTCTTTCCACAGCCTCCTGAGTCGTCCTTCACTGTGTTTCACGACCCGTTGTTCGACTACCTCCGCGCCTCTAGTCTTGTTGTCTCTCGTGTATTGTCCGCGTTGGTCATGCACCCGACTGCACCTCTGTCGTCTGTCTCGGCACGTGTATCCATTGTCGCTGGCTTTGCCTCTTCCCACCGCCTTGACTACGCCGCTCACTTGGTGAGTGGACCTGCTCGTTCTCCGTTCTTTGGGGGTGCTCCTGTTTTCCCCCTTGAGGTCCTCGAGAACAGACAGTTCGAGATTGGTTTCCTTGCGGCCGCTGTTCCTCATCTATGCGCCATGCTGATTGCCCCTGAAAGGGATCCAGATGCCCTTGACATCCCGATCCCTCGCAATCACGCTGAGGCGGTCTTCGCACCCTGAGCTTCGTACTGGATAGCAGATGAGGAGGCAAAGATGGCATCTTATAGGTCCAGAGGCACCTACGTCGATGTCGTTCCACCACCTAGGTCCATATTCAAACATCTTGTACTCCTCGCCACAGTCCACTCATCTGCCTACCGGTCACTCGCTCTCAGCTCACCCTTCAGATGAGTCCGTAGAGCCGAGTGGCCCATACCCAGAGCTTGTGGGCTGCCTCATGTACCTGATGACCTGCACTCGACCTGACCTTGCTTACCCTCTTAGCATCCTGGCACGCTACGTTGCGCCCGGGAGACACCGACTAGAGCACTGGGAGGCCGCTAAGAGGGTGTTGCGCTACTTGTGCAGTACGTTGGGCATGGGGCTCATGCTTGGAGGACGGGCTCGAGTTCTCCGCACTCGACACGCAGACGCTTCTTAGGTTGATGACTTGGCTACGCAACGGTCGTCACAGGGTTACTCCTTCAGCCTTGGCTCCGGCTCTGTTTCTTGGCGGTCTACCCGCTCGTCTTCTGTTCTCAGTTCCAGTTGTGAGGCTGAGATCTACGCAGGGGCCATGGCTGCACAGGAGCTACGATGGCTCACCTACCCGCTGGCCAACTTGGGCGAGCCGCCTCGTTCTCCTCCAGTTCTGTACATCGACAACAAGGCCATGATTGCCTTTTGTCAGGAGCACAGACTGGGCACGGGACGAAGCACATCGCTCTGCGTTACCTCCTTGCTTGAGAGTTGCAGCAGCGTGGACAACTTCGTCTTGCTTACGTGGCCTCTCGGGCCAACACTGCTGATATCTTCACCAAGGCACTTCAGCCTTGTGATCATCAGCGTTTCTGTACTGTTTTAGGCCTTGTGCATACCTGGCCTCACTTGCGACTTCTTGAGTTTGCTTGTACTATGATCTATATGCTTATACCTGCATGCTTACACTTGCTAGGTTGTGATCACTGTACAGCTTGTTCAGCTTTATATATCTCTGCATGTGAACTGGCCTTGTGGCCATTTGCTTGTGCTCAGAGTGTGTGGTGACTTCGTGATCCACCCTGAGCTTGCTTTGCTTTTCTTGACTGGTCTTGTGATCTCTTGTTCTCCCCCACTTTGCTTATGGGGGTGTGTCAAACTTATATGTTGCATGTTGTGTAGGCTGTAGTGAGGTAGCCCATATGGGGTAGAACCCAATTGCTACTTGTACTCCTGCATGCTGCTAGTTCACCCATTCTCGTTCATTTTGCTGACAACAACTACTCTTGCCGCCGTCATGCTGCTGTCACAGCCGCTGCTGCTACAGCTGCCACCGCCGCAGTTCCTACTACATTACCGCCGCTACTGCCTTCGCCTTTGTCACTGCCACTCCTACCGCACAGCTGCTGCTGCCCTGTCGCCGCACTGCCTACCATGGCGACCATCACTGTACTAACATTTCGGGCGTGCTATATTTTTCACTTCAGCCCGTAAGAATAGGCCGTCTTCTAGATGTTTTAGTGGTTACCGTGTTTGTTGGAGTTCGTTAGTTTCCTCGTTAGCTTGCTTACGACGTCGTAAAAGAATCGGAGCACTAATGGAATTTTTTGCATGAATTGCGCTCCCAAAGCGACCGAACAGTTACCATTCTATAAATGGAAGGATGTAAGTGTCACGCACTTTTATCGGTCAGCGAGTTGTCAGATTATTATAGCTGATGCATGTTTGTAGGCTATAGTGGGGTAGCACATATGGGGTACAGCTTTCTAGGGTTGTATTTGTACCCAACTCTGACTTAGTCATTTCATTCCTGTTCATTCTTTTCACATGGTATAGAGCGGGTCCCTCCTAAGGACCGTTTTTTTAAGGGCCCACCCACGATTTGTTTTCCTGCCCGGAGCGCGCCCTATTCTCCCCGAGGCGCGCTCCCCCCTAGTGCCTGTCGCGCTGCCCTTGTGGCGCCCCGAGAGTCGCGCGCGCGACTTCTTTTTTTCGCGCGCGCGGCCCGGGCCCCACGTCGCGCTGGCCTTACGGCCGCGCCGCGCCGCCCTCTCGGCTCTGCCGCGCCGCGCCGCCCTCACGCCGGCCGCGCGGCCTCTTCATCGCTGCAGCGGGCCCCGTCACCTGACGGCCCCGCCGTCCTACTCCCGGCCCCGCCGCTGCACCCTGCCGGCCCCGCCGCTGCACCTCTGTCGGCCCCGCCGCTGCACCCTAACGGCCCCGCCGTCCCCTGTCACGGCCCCGCCGTCCCCTGCCACGGCCCCGCCACTGCACCAGTCGGCCCCGCCGCTGCACCCTGACGGTCCCCGCCGTCCCCTGTCCCGGCCCCGCCGCTGCACCCTGCCGGCCCCGCCGCTGCACCCTGACGGCCCCACCGTCCCCTGTCACGGCCCCGCCGCTGCACTCTGCCGGCCCCGCCGCTGCACCCTGACGGCCCCGCCGTCCCCTGTCCCGGCCCCGTCCTGCACCCGAGCCGCCCTGCCGCCGAACCGCCCGGGAGCCGAGCCGCCCTGCACCCGAGCCGCCCTGCCGCCGAGCAGCCCGGGAGCCGAGCCGCCCTGCACCCGAGCCGCCCTGTCGCCGAGCCGCCCGGGCGCCGAGCCGCCCTGCACCCGAGCCGCCCTGCCGCCGAGCCGCCCGGGAGCCGAGCCGCCCAGCAGCCGAGTCACTGAGTCGCCGAGCCGCCCTTCTGCAGAGTTTCCCGGCCTGCCCCGTCTGGTGAGCACAGTCGCACTGTCACTGCGTGCTCCTCCCCTACTGCTTGCACTGCTTCGCTGTCGTCGTCATGGCTACCCCTAGTGTCCTAGCTTTTGACGCTGAGGGTCGCGCCATTGATTTTGAGGTCTGGTTAGACGACCTGCAGCTGTTCTTACAGTGCGACAGGGCTGACAGCCTTTCTCTCTTTGACCTCACCTCTGGCGCCTCTCCTGCTCCTGCTGTTGATGCTGATCCCACTGTCCGCTCTCAGTGGGCCACTCCCGATGCTGCTGCACGTCTTGCTGTGCGTCGCCACCTCCCTACCTCTGAGCGTGCGCACTTTAGTCAGTACAAGAGTGCTCAGACCTTGTACGACGCTGTAGTTGCGCGCTACTCCTCCCCTGCCACTGCTGCACTGAGCCGCCTCATGCTTCCCTACCTCTTTCCTGACCTCTCTGCCTTTCCCACTGTCGCTGATCTCATTACGCACCTCCGCGCTAGTGACACTCGCTACCGCGCCGCCCTTCCTGCTGAGTTCTGCGCTAAGAACCCACCCCCCATGTACATCGCTCTCTACTACGTAGTCGCGCGCCTCCCTGACTCCCTTCGCGTCGTCAGGGACCACTTTCTCGCAGTCTGTCCCACCACCCTCACCGTCGACCTCCTCGAGAAGGCCCTCCTCGCAGCGGAGAAGAGTATAGTCGCTGTAGGTGCTTCTCGTGGTGACCCTCGCACCCCCATCTTTGAGGGGTGCTCTCCTTCCCCCTTGCTGCCCTCTGTTGCCTCTGCTGCTGCTGCCGACCTGCTTGGTCTTGAGTCGGTCGGCGCGGCGTCTGCCCCTAGTGGGAGACGTCGCTCCAGCAAGGGCAAGGGGGGCAAGGGCGCGGGTGGAGCTGGAGGGGGCGGTGGCGGTGGCGGCGGTGGCGGCGGAGGGAGTGGGGGTGGCGGTGGGACTAGTGGCGGGGGTGGTGGTGGTGGTGGTGGCAGCAGCGGCGGAGACGGTGGTGGTGGTGCCAGCGGTGGTGGTGGAGGCAGCGGCGGAGGTGGAGGCGGCGGAGGTGGAGGCGGTGGAGGCGGCAGCGGAGGAGGCAGTGGTGGTGGAGGAGGTGGAGCTGGTCGGGGTGGTACCCAGCAGCGTAGCAGCGGTGGTGGTGGCCAGCGCTCGCAGCGGCAGCAGCAGCAGCGCTCGCGGGACATCCCTTTGCCTCAGCAGCTTCGTGAGTGGTACGCTGGGCGTCAGAGGGGTGGGGGTACTGGTCCCTGCACCTACGTTCTTCGTTCCGGCGACCGCGCGGGTGAGCAGTGTGGGGGTGCCCACGCTGCCCAGCGCTGCTTTGGCCGCCTGACGGACGCTTGGCGTCAGCAGTTCCCTGGGGCTACTGAGATCCCTCGCTGGGATGAGCTTCTTAGGGCTGGTGTAGCAATCTTTGATCTTGATTTTGATGCTATCCTTGCTGCTATGTATGCTGTGACTTCTAGTGAGGAGAATGAGGGTTACCGGTGTTTCCAGCCCGACCCGGGCATTGGTACTGCTGCGCTAGGTGCTTGTGAGGCTGCTGCTCTAGGTGCCAGTGCGTCTGTGCTCTCAGGTACTGGTGAGACTGCGCTCTCAGGTACTGCGTCGTCCTCGTCCTCCCTCACTTTCACACTTGACTCCGGGGCTTCTCGCTCCTTCTTTCGAGACCGCACTACCCTTACGCCGCTCGACCGGCCGGTTGCAGTCTCCCTTGCTGACCCCTCTGGGGGTCCTGTCCTGTCTCACTTCTCCACTGTCCTCCCGTGTCCGGCTGCCCCTTCGGGCACCCTGTCTGGTCTGTACCTTCCCTCGTTCTCTACGAACTTGGTGAGTGGCGCGGACCTGCAGGATGTGGGGGTTCACCAGTTCACTCCTGCGAGTCAGCGGGTGACCCACTGCACGGAGGCACGCACAGGCCGACACCTGGCCACGTTCTCGCGTCGGCCGGGGTCGAGTCTCTACACCCTGACCGTTCAGTCTCCTCCTGTCCCTGCGTCTGGTCAGGTGGCTGCGTCAGGTCAGGTGCTTGCTGCTGCGTCCCGGTCAGGTCCTGAGTCTGCCCCCTGTTCTTGTCGCCTCCTGTCTCACGAGACTCTCCTGTGGCACCACCGTCTTGGCCACCCCTCCTTGCCCCGTCTTCGGAGCATGGCTTCCCGTGTCCTTGTCTCTGGTCTTCCCCAGTCTCTCCCTCCTCTCCCCTCCTGGGCCAGGACCTTCCTGTGTCCCCTGTGTCGAGGGTCGCCTCCGGGCTACTCCTCACTCCTCCCACTTCCCCCCGACAGAGGCTCCCCTGCAGACGCTTCACATGGATGTGTGGGGCCCAGCCCCCGTCCGTGGGCAGGGTCACGAGCGCTACTTCCTGTTGGTGGTTGACGACTACTCGCGTTACACCACAGTCCTCCCCTTGCGCAGCAAGGGTGCGGTCACTGAGGTACTGATCGACTGGATCCGCGAGGCTCGTCTCCAGCTCAGGAAGAGCTTCGGCTCTGACTTCCCTGTTCTGCGTCTGCACTCGGACAGAGGCGGAGAGTTCTCTTCTCGCCTTCTGCGAGACTACTGTCGTGCACGGGGGATCCGCCAGACCTTCACGCTTCCGGACTCACCACAGCAAAATGGGATTGCTGAGCGCCGCATTGGCATGGTCATGGATGTCGCTCGTACGTCCATGATGCATGCGGCTGCCCCCCATTTTCTGTGGCCGTTTGCGGTGAGGTACGCGGCGCATCAGCTCAACCTTCACCCCCGGGTCTCTCGGCCTGCGATGTCCCCAGCCTTGCTGTGGACGGGGAAGGTTGGCGATGCGTCTGTGTTCCGTGTCTGGGGATCTCGGGCGTTTGTCCGCGACTTGTCTGCGGACAAGCTGTCCCCTCGTGCCTGCTCCCTGTGTCTTCCTTGGCTTCCCCACTGACGCCCCAGGGTGGCAGTTTTATCCACCCCTCCTCTCGTCGTGTTCTGTCCTCCCAGGACGTCACGTTCGACGAGTCAGTCCCCTTCTACCGTCTCTTCCCCTACCGCACTCCTTCCCTCCCACCTCCCCCGGACTTCCTTGTGCCGGTTCCCCCCCCGGTAGACCCCCTCCCCCCTCAGGTTCCTGCCCCCTCAGGTGTGTCCCAGGTAGACGCCGTTGACCCGGTCGAGGTTACTGGTGACTCTGGTGCTGCTGCGGGTGCTGAGCCTGGAAGTGCTGACTCTGGGGGTGCTGTGCGCGGGGGTGCTGAGCCTGGGGGTGCTACTGCTGGGGGTGCTGGGCCTGAGGGTGCTACTGCGGAGGGTGCGGAGCCTGGGGGTGCTGAGCCGGGGGGTGCTGTGCCTGGAGGTGCTGGGTCTGGGGGTGCTGGGTCGGGAGCTGCTGAGCCTGGGGGTGCTGAGCTGGGAGCTGCTGGGCCTGGGGGTGCTACGTCTGGAGCTGTTGAGCCTGGGGTTTCTCCTACTGCTGCGTCTTGCCGGGAGCCCCTCTCTCCACAGGAGCTGCGCGAGTGGTTCGCTCGCCGCTGGAGGCGTGCTGCTGAGTCTGGAGGTACTGCTGGAGCTGGAGCTGGAGCTTCTTCGACCGTCGAGGGTGCGGGTGCTGCAGGTCCCGGAGCTGCTGGACCTGCGGGTCCTCCTGGAGCCGGAGCTGCTGAGGGCGTTGGTGCTGCCGCCTACTGCTGTTGGTCCTGCCGCTGGAGGTGTGGGTGGCGCTGGTGCTGTCGCTTAGGGTGCTGGTGCTGTCCCTGCTGAGTCTGGAGCTGCCGCGCGGCCTCGGCTGTACTTCGTTCCGCTCCTGCAGCAGGTTCTTGGTCTTTCTCCTCCAGTAGAGGGTCCACCGCCTGTCCAGTCGCAGTCCCTACTGGAGCCTTCCTCTCCACTGCCTGCTCCCTCTCCTTACACTAGTCCTACTGGAGGTCTTGCTGAGCGCCGTGAGCCTGCGTCTCGTCCCGCGTCGCCTGTTCGTGCTGCTCGCGCTAGTGGTCGCAGTTCGCGTCAGCGTCCTCCTCCTGTCCCTGGCACGCACCTGGATGTCTTTGCGTCCGTCCACTGCTCCTCTGCGGGCCCCTTTGCCTTCTCCTCCTGAGTCCTCTCTTCCTGCGCTTGCCGACCCTGAGTCGGACTCTCTTCGTGCTGCCAGTCCTAGTGTCACGCGTCTGCTTGCTACTGTCGTCACTGACCCCTCTTTTGAGTCCACTGCTGCGTCTGCTCTAGTCGCTGAGCTCGTCGACTTTGCTGCTCGCTGTCGTCTCGACTACGCTGCTAGTCTTGTTGCTGAGTCTGCGTCTGTCTGTCCTCCGTCCGTCGGGGGTGAGTGTGCTCTTGGCACGGACGTCCTTGAGGACAGGCAGGAGGAGTTACAGTGTCTAGCGGCTGCTTCACCTCATCTCGCGTCTGTACTGCTTGCCCCTGAGGGAGACCCGGATGCACTAGACATCCCGACTCCGCGTTCTTACGCGGAGGCCGTAGAGGGTCCCTACTCCTCTCAGTGGCAGGCAGCTATGGATGCAGAGATGGCTTCCTGGAAGTCCACAGGCACCTACGTTGACGCGGTTCCCCCTCCCGGGGCGAACATCATCAGTGGCATGTGGATCTTCAGGGTGAAGCGGCCGCCGGGCTCTCCACCTGTCTTCAAGGCACGGTACGTCGCTCGTGGCTTCAGTCAGCGGCAGGGAGTTGACTACTTTCAGACCTTCTCTCCCACCCCGAAGATGACTACTCTTCGGGTGCTGCTGCACATAGCCGCTCAGCGCGACTACGAGCTTCACTCTCTCGACTTCAGCACTGCGTTCTTGCAGGGTAGCCTGCACGAGGAGATCTGGCTTCGCCGTCCACCTGGCTTCACTGGGACTTTCCCTCCTGGCACCCAGTGGAGCCTCCGACGGCCAGTCTACGGTCTCCGCCAGGCACCGCGTGAGTGGCACGACACACTGAGGACTACGCTTGCGGCCCTTGGGTTTGCTCCTTCTACTGCTGACCCGTCGCTGTTTCTTCGCACCGACACTTCCCTGCCGCCGTTCTACATCCTCGTGTACGTTGACGACTTGGTCTTTGCCACAGCGGACACTGCTGGACTCGCCTACGTGAAGTCCGAGCTGCTGAAGAGACACACGTGCACAGACCTGGGTGAACTGCGCAGCTACCTTGGCTTGCAGATCACTCGGGACAGAGCACGCCGCACCATTACCTTGACTCAGTCACACATGGTGCAGCAGGTCCTTCAGCGCTTCGGCTTCACGTACTCCTCGCCTCAGGCCACTCCTCTGCCTACTCGCCACTCACTCTCAGCTCTGCCTTCGGATGAGTCCGTAGAGTCGAGTGGTCCGTATGCAGAGCTTGTTGGCTGCCTCATGTACCTGATGACCTGCACACGACCTGACCTTGCATACCCTCTGAGCATTCTTGCACGCTATGTTGCTCCTGGGAGACACAGACCAGAGCACATGGCTGCAGCGAAGAGGGTATTGCGCTACTTGTGCAGTACGTCAGGCATGGGGCTAGTGCTTGGAGGGCGGAGTCCAGTGGTCCTTACCGGCCACGCGGACGCTTCTTGGGCTGACGACCAGGCTACGCAGCGGTCGTCACAGGGTTACACCTTCAGCCTTGGTTCCGGCTCTGTCTCGTGGCGGTCTACTCGCTCGTCTTCGGTTCTCGGCTCCAGTTGTGAGGCTGAGATCTACGCCGGGGCCATGGCTGCACAGGAGCTTCGCTGGCTCACCTACCTGCTGACTGACCTTGGAGAGCCGCCTCGTTCTCCTCCAGTGCTGTACGTAGACAACAAGGCCATGCTGGCCTTGTGTCGAGAGCAGCGCTTGGAGCACAGAACAAAGCACATTGCTCTCCGCTACTTCCTTGCTCGTGAGCTGCAGCAGCGTGGTCAGTTGCGACTTGCGTACGTGGCCTCTGAGGCCAACACTGCTGATGTGTTCACCAAGGCACTCGCGCCTTGTGACCATCAGCGCTTTTGCACCCAGCTGGGTCTTGTGCCTGTCTTGCCTCACTTGCTCTCCTCTTGACTTCACTTGTACTGTGACATATATATATACCTGCTCTTGCTTGTCTAGTTTTATACATATGTCTGTACTCCTGCATGTGAACTGGCCTCTGGCCCTGCTCTTGTGCTCGGACTGTGTGGTGACTTTGTGATCCACCCTGAGCTTGCTTTGCTTTGCTTTGCTTGACTGGTCTTGTGACCCCTTGTTCTCCCCCACTTTGCCTATGGGGGTGTGTCAGATTATTATAGCTGATGCATGTTTGTAGGCTATAGTGGGGTAGCACATATGGGGTACAGCTTTCTAGGGTTGTATTTGTACCCAACTCTGACTTAGTCATTTCATTCCTGTTCATTCTTTTCACACGAGTTTATGCCTTCGAGTCGCTTCTCGTCATGGCGTTGTATTCATGGTTACAACCTCGCAAATATTGTAAGTTTCGTAAGTTTGAAAATGTTTAAAAAACAACGCCAAGCGAGGCTTAGTCCGGACGTTGGACTCAGACTTCCCAAAATACGGCATCTGAACCGTTCTCGGACGGTTGTCAGGATTTTTTCCTCTATTAGAGAGTGTAACACGCCCTCAATGCGGAAACCCGCCGGATCGAGTATGAGTCATGGCTAGAGGACCTTCAGCTGTACCTACAGAGCATTACCAAAAACGACGTTTTGCTTTATGAACATACGTTGGGGTCCCTTCCTGCCCCAGCCAAGACGGCTGACCGCATAGTTCGTTTACAGTGGCTCTCCCGCGACGCCACTACCCAGCTTGCTATCCGCAACCACCTCTCACTAGACCGGAGGCCCCACTTTCGCTCTACGACGCTACAGTGAAGCGCTACTCCTCCCCCTCTTAGGCCGTCTAGCGCTGCCATTCCTCTTCCCTGAGCTGTCAGACTTTGCCACTGTAGCCGGCCTCATTACTCATTTGCGCTCCTATGACACGCGCTACCGTGCAGCTCTCCCACCAGAGTTTCTGACTACGAACCAGCCCCTTGTGTACCTCACTCTCTACTTCTTCGTGAATGCCTTGTCAAAATACTAAGCTAACTAGGAACTGGGTTGAAGGAGGGCCTAGGCTTAGTAGCCTAGGCCAAGCAAGTGTCGAGGTCAAGGCCAAGGGAGTGTCGAGAGAAATTGACCAAACAAGTTAGCTTCACTAAAGCAAAGCATACAAGATATAGTCGAGAATCACAAACAAGAGGTGCACCACCAACAGCAAAGAACAATAACTATACTAACCACAGCAAGCAGGATATATCTTAAATATAACTTTGACACACCCCCTTAGCCTGCTTGCAGTAGGAACTAGAGTAGTCAACACCCCCTGAAAGGGGTATAGCTGGCGCAGTGGGAGACGGCAGAGGGGTACGTGAGGGGAGGCGGCGAAAGGGAGAGAGGAGAGGAGAGGAGATGAGAACACAGGGAGAGGTGAGTGAGGGATGAGGAGAGGAGGTGGGGGGGTGGCCGCGGCGTCCCCTCTTACTAACCCCCTTTTACGAAAGGGGAGTTGAGTGGGGGATGAGGAGAGGAGGTGGGGGGGTGGCCGCAGCGTCCCCTCTTACTAACCCCCACATCCCCACCCCCAATCAACCACCCTCCTTCAACCTCACCCCCCATTTCAGCCACCCCCTGGAACCGCACCCCCTCCCTCTCTTCCTTCCTCCACACCCCTGCCCAACCCACAATTGTCTCTGCCCTGTCCTTCACACTGCAGCCAGCCCTCCCACCCCCCCGCTCCCGCCACCTACCCCCCACAGTAGCAGCTGCGGGAGGGGAGAGGCAGGGCAGAGGGTGGTGCTCTGCTGGCGGGGTTCTCTGCTGGCAGGGTTCTCTGCTGGCGGGGTTCTCTGCTGGTGGGGTTCTCTGCTGGCGGGGTTCTCTGCTGGCAGGGTTCTCTGCTGGCGGGGTTCTCTGCTGGTGGGGTTCTCTGCTGGCGGGGTTCTCTGCTGGCGGCTGGCCCTGGAGCTGGTGCTGGTGCTGGCGGCTGGCCCTGGAGCTGGTGTTGGTGCTGGCGGCTGGCCCTGGTGCTGGTGCTGGTGCTGGCGGCTGGCCCTGGTGCTGGTGCTGGTGCTGGCGGCTGGCCCTGGTGCTGGTGCTGGTGCTGGCGGCTGGCCCTGGAGCTGGTGCTGGTGCTGGCGGCTGGCCCTGGAGCTGGTGCTGGTGCTGGCGGCTGGCCCTGGTGCTGGTGCCTGGTGCCGGGGCCTGGTGGCTGGCGCTGGTACTGGTGCCTGGTGCTGGCGGCTGGTGCTGGTACCGGTGCCTGGTGCTGGCGGCTGGTGCTGGTACTGGTTCCTGGTGCTGACGCTGGTGCTGGTACTGGTTCCTGGTGCTGGCGCTGGTGCTGGTACTGGTTCCTGGTGCTGGCGCTGGTGCTGGTACTGGTTCCTGGTGCTGGCGCTGGTGCTGGTACTGGTTCGATGGCAGGTGTGGTGCGCTGGGGGGGACGGGGGACTGGAACGGGCGGGGTAGTGGGGTCCACTGGTGGTGCCACGGGGCTGGATGGGGTTCAAGGGGCGGATAGGGAGCGATTTGGCGCATCTAGCGGTGTAGAAGCAACTTCTCCCGCCGCTCCCAACACCCCCGCCACTTCCGCCACTCCCTTCACAGCAGCTGCGAAGTCGACGGGAGGGCGGGCGGGGAAGAGGTGTGACTGGCGGATGCTGGCGCTGGCGGCCGCCACTCCGTTCCCCCTTTCCTCTTCGCCCCCACTGCGCCCGTCGCTGTTTCTGCGCCACGGAGCCGCGACGAGGCAGCGTGACGGCGGCGGGTCCATTGGCAGGCTTGCTCGCGGGCCCGTTGGTGGGTTCGTCGGTGGGCGTGCTCACACGCGCGCTGGCGGGTTCGTCGGTGGGCTTGCTGGTGCTCTCGTTGGCGGGTCCGACGGCGGGTCTGTCGGCGGGTTTGCTAGCGGGTCCGTCGGCAGGCTTGCTGGCGCTCTCGTTGGCGGAACTGACAGCGGGTCCGTCGGCGGGTTTGCTGGTGGGTCCGTTCCTGGCGTTCCTGGTGCGTTCATGGCGTGCGCGGTGGCGTGCGTTGCTGGTAGTGAGCGGGCGACGGGCTGAAAACGGGAAAGCGCTCACGAGGCGGACTAAGGGGCGCGCCATTGCGAGCGCTAATGGTGGGCCCATTTGAAAACGGTCCTAATCGGACCTAGCTCTATACCATGTCAAAATACTAAGCTAACTAGGAGCCGGGTTTAAGGAGGGCCTAGGCTTAGTAGCCTAGGCCAAGCAAGTGTCGAGGTCAAGGCCAAGGGAGTGTCGAGAGAAATTGACCAAACAAGTTAGCTTCACTAAAGCAAAGCATACAAGATATAGTCGAGAAACACAAACAAGAGGTGCATCACCAACAGCAAAGAACAATAACTATAGTAACTACAGCAAGCGGGATATATCTTAAATATACCTTTGACATGCCTCCCAGACTCTCTGCGCAACGTTCGATGCTACTTTCTCTCCCTAGACCTCACTGCGATCACCCTTGCCTCAATTTAGTCTCGTCTCCTTGAGGCTAAGACCAGTGCCCACGCTGTAGCTTCCTCCCGTGGCACTCCCCTCCCCTCCTTCTTTGAAGGATGCCCCCCTCCCTCCTAACGCCTGTTGTTGCCTCTGCTACCACTGTTGACTTCCTTGGAGCTGAGGAGGTCGGTGCTGCGTCTGCTCCTAGTGGGAGGCATAGCAGCAGGGGTGGGCATAAGAAGGGTTGGGGTTGGTGGGGGTGGTAGAGGCGGCGGTGGTAGTGGCAGGGACGGCAGCGGTGGCAGTGGTGGGGATGGTGGAGGTGGTGGTGGCAGTGAAGGTGGCGGGGGTGGTGGGGGCAGTGGGGGTGGTGGGGGTGGTGGGGGTGGTGGAGAGGGCACAAGCGGTGGTCGGGGTGGAGCGGGCGGGGGTGGAGGATTGAGTTTGGCTACCCACGGAGCTGCGTCTGGCAGTATCGCTGGTGGAGGTGGAGGCGCTTGGGGTGGGCAGCAGCAGCGTCAGCAAGAGACTTTCTCGCCGCAGCAGTTTTGCAAGTGGGTTGTCCAGCGAGGTGGCCCCGGAGGTGTGGAGGCTACTAGTCTAGGTGCTTGTGATTCTGCTAGCGCATGTGCAGTTCCTGTGGAGGCTTTGCACACCTTTACGTTGGACTCAGGCGCGTCTCGTTGCTTCTTGCACCACAGTCACACCGCTTATAATACATGTCCCCGTCACTCTGGTCGACCCCTCCTCTGATCCAGTCGGTTCACATGGTTCCACTGTTCTCCCGTGTCCGGCAGCCCCCTCCGGCTCCCTCATAGGTCTCCACCTACCCTTGTTCGCTACGAACTTGGTGAGTCATGCTGTCCTCCAGGATGAGTTGGACACTACCACTACTCCTGGGGGTGGGCTCGTGGCGATCTGTATGGCGACCACCTTGACACGTTCACTTGGAGGGCTGGTTCTGATCTGCACACCCTGCACAATGAGTCTACACAGGTGGCTCATCTGGTTAGGCAGTTGTTTTGCTCGTGTCGGTTACTTACGTACCTGTCTCTACTCTGGCACCACCATGTTGGTCACCACTCCCTGCAGCCTCTACGTCGAATGCATCCGTGTCTCCTTGTTTCTGGCCTCGCGAGGTCCCTAACCCCGCTCCCTCCATCGCTTGCGCCACCGTGCGTTCCCTGCGTCGAGGGGTGGCAGTGCGCCGCTCCTCACTCCTCCTTTTTCCCTCCGATCACTGATCAACTGCACACCCTACACATGGACGTGTGGGGCCCCGCCCCAGCCTCTGGGCTGGGTCGGGAGCGCTACTTCCTGATGGTCGTCGACGATGACACGTGCTACACCACGGTGTTTCCCTTGCAGCACAAGGGAGACGTTTGTGTTGTTTTGATCCCTTGGATCCGCACTGTTTGCCGATAGCTGAGCGCACGGTTCCGTCAGGACCTCCCGGTGCTCTGTCTGCACTCCGACCATGGAGGTGAGCTTTCATCAGGTTCTTTGAGGACTTCTATCGTGAGGAAGGCATTACTTTGTCGTTCATGCTTCCCGCTTCTCCACAACAGAATTGCTCGCACCTCTATGATCCATATGGCTGCACCTCGTTTTCTGTGGCCGTTTGTGGTCCAATACACCGCGCTTTAGCTCAACCTCTGACCCCGTGTCTCCGAGCCAGAGACCTCGCCTACAATGCGTTGGACGAGGGAGGTTGGCAATGCGTCGGCGTTTTGGGTCTGGGGTTCGCTTGCCCTTGTCCGCGATACTACTGCGGGGTTTTCTTCTTGCACAATTCGCTACATCTTCCTTGGCTTTCCCACCGACGCCCCGCCTTGGCCATTTTACCACCCTGCCACGCGCCGTGTCCTATCCTCCCGTGACGTCACCTTTGATGGATCGATCTGCTACTACTGTCTCTTCCCCCACGCGTCTTCTCCTGTCCCCCTGCCACCCCTCCTCCTGGTTCAAGGTTACCCCCCGGTAGACCCCCACCCCCCCTCGCGTCCGCCTCCCTCAGATGTGTCTCGGGTCACACCAACCCCCTTGGTTGAGCCTTTGGAGGACTCCTCAGACCCCACTGGCCCAGCTAAGAGGGGTGACCTTGATGGTGACGACACTGCAGCTTCTCACCACTCACCGCGCTTGGAGACCCTTCGTGGTTTTCCGCCTCAGCCGCCTTCGACGCCTCTGCAGCCTGACGCTATGGACTTTGGTGTTGCTACCGGTGGTGCCGCTGGAGATGCGGGCTCTGGGGGTGCTGGGTTTTGGGGTGCTTGTCGAAATATTTTGTCATGTTTTATAATTGCTTGTAGTTGTAGTTAGTGTAGTTATGTAAACTTTTGTTGGTGGTGCACCTTATTTTGTTTCTATGCTATATGTACCCCTGAACCTATAGTGAAACCACCTTTTCACCAATTTCCCTCTCAACTCACTCGACATTGCTCCTAGGGGAAAACCCGCTCGATACCTAAGTTAGGGCCTAGGCTACTAAGCCTAGGCCCCCGTTTCTACTCTTAATTTACTTAGACATTCGACATGGTATCAGAGCCGAGTGTTCGTCCTGGCCTGTGGGCCCACTTTACTTCCGCTGCTAAGATTTTACGGTCGCGCGCCTAGGGCGCGTGACGGTTTTATTTTTACCTTGTCCCGCCCACGGGCGTGTGACTCCTTCCCTGCCCGTCGCGCGCCCCGTGGCACGCGACGGTGCCCTTCTACTGCCCATCGTGCGCCCCGTGGCACACGATGGTGCCCTGCTCGTCGTGTGCCCCGAGGCACACGATCGGGCCCTTTTATGCTACCCGTCGTGCGCCCCGTGGCACTGGCCCGCGACGGGCCTTTCCGCCCCTGCACTCCCTGCTGCCGCCCCTGACCCATCTGCACCGACGCCTCTTCGCCGCTCTGCGGCTTTCTTCCTTCCCACCCCCCCCTTTCTCTTGTCTCCCTGCAGCCGTGGGGAGGAGGGTATGGGGGTGGAGGGTGTTGGAGCGTGGGGTCAACTCTCTCCCTTTCCCTCCTCCTTCTTTCAGTCCCACCGCTGCAGCTGCCGCTGGGGGAGGAGGGTGTGAGGATGTGGGTGAGGAGGGGGAGTGGTACCGGGGTGGCGGGTGTGAGGCAACAAGCAGCCGTCCCTCCACCTCTCCTCTCTTCCCCCTTTCTCTGCTGCTTCTGCAGCAGTGTGGGGGAGGGGAAGGAGGAGGGTGAGGAGATGGTAGGGGTACCTGCTGTTGCTGTAACTACATACCTACCTACAAGCATTATGGGGGCGTGTCGAAATATTTTGTCATGTTTTATAATTGCTTGTAGTTGTAGTTAGTGTAGTTATGTAAACTTTTGTTGGTGGTGCACCTTATTTTGTTTCTATGCTATATGTACCCCTGAACCTATAGTGAAACCACCTTTTCACCAATTTCCCTCTCAACTCACTCGACATTGCTCCTAGGGGAAAACCCGCTCGATACCTAAGTTAGGGCCTAGGCTACTAAGCCTAGGCCCCCGTTTCTACTCTTAATTTACTTAGACATTCGACAGTGCTGACTCTGGGGGTGTTGGCTCTGAGGGTGCTGCGCATCGTAGTGGTGGTGGAGTTGAGGGTGCTAGTACTGGAAGTTCTGCGTGTGCGTTGCAGCCTCTGCCGCAGCCGTCGCTGCCTCTTACTGAGCCCGTTAGTAGAGGTTACAGGGGTGCTGGTGCTAGAGGTTCTGGTACTAGAGGTAGTGGAGATGGAGGTGCTGGAGATGGCGGTGCTAGAGGTTTTGGTGCTGGAGATACCGGAGCTGGAGGAGCTGGAGCTGGCGGTGCTGGAGGTTCTGGTGTTGGAATTCCTATCGCCGGAGGTGCTGGGGTTTTGGTGCTGGAGGTACTGGGGCTGGCAGTGCTGAAGGTCCTGGTGCTGGAGGTATTGCCGCTGGAGGTGCTGGAGGTATTTGAGCTGGAGGTACTACCGCTGGAGGTACTGGAGCTGGGGTTGTTATACAGCCCCGGCAGTGGTGACTGCTCTTCTTGGACCAGCCGCAATCATCACTACCACCACATGGCTAGGCGCTTTGCCATGTTCGCAATCTTCCATCCTCCACTGGCCCTACTCCTTCTCTACTGCGTCCACTGACTGACCCGTCCCAGACATAGTTGCCGCCTGACTCCCCACTGCCTGTTCCTTCTCATCACACTAAGCATATAGACTCCTTGACTGAGCGTCGAGAGCATGCGTCCCGTCCTGCCTCCCCTCTTGCCCGTCATGCTTGCCATGTTCGCCCCCACCTGTTCCCTCTAAGCACACTATGGCACTTCGTCCTTCATCGATTGCACATGGTCCTGTCCTGCTGTCTCCTCCAGAGTCCTCTCTTCCTGACGTTCCCGACCCCGAGTCTGACCTTGCTCGTGCTGCTTGTCCTACTGCCACTTGTTGTCTTGCCACACTTCTCACTGACCCTACCTTGTTACTTGTTGTCTGGCCACACTTCTCACTGACCCTACCTTTTAGTATGTTGTTGCGTCTGCCGCCTTGACTACTTCGTGAGTCTTCTGACTATCCTCCGTCCGTCAAGGGTGAGCTTGCCCTTGGCAGTGATGTCCTTGACGATAGGGAGTTTGAGTCCGAGTGCTTCATAACAGCGATACCTCATCTCGCTGCCATGCTACTTGCCCCTGAGGGAGACCTGGATGCATTGGACATCCCAACCCCGCGCTCTTACGGAGAGTCGATCACGGGTCACTACTCCTCTCAGTCGCAGATAGTCATGGACGTAAAGATGGCATCATGTAAGTCCACACTTAGGTCGACGCAGCTTCCCCTCCTGAGGCGAACATAGTCGATGGCATGTGACCTTTTAGGGTGAAGCGACCGCCGGGTTCTCCGGCCGTCTTCAAGGCGTGTTCCATTGCACGAGGCTTCAATCAACGTTAGGAGGGTGACTTCTTCCAAACCTATCTCCCCCACCTCGAAGATGACCACTCTACGGGTGTTACTGCATGTTGCAGTACAGTGTTACTACGAGCTGCACTCCCTCGACTTCTCCACAACTTTCTTGCAGGGCAGCCTATACGAGGCGAATTGGCTGCATCGCCCACCTGGATTTACTGGGTGGTTTTCTGAGAGTACCCAGTGGAGCCTCTGGCAGCCAGTCTACAGTCTCCGCTAGGCTCCCTACGAGTGGCACGACACACTGAGGACGACACTTGCGGCTCTTTGCTTTACTCCTTTGACTGCTGACCCGTCGCTATTTCTATGCACTGACCCTTCGCTTGTGTACGTCAACGACTTAGTCTTTGCTACTGCTGACACTAAGGCACTCGTCCTTGTGAAGGCAGAACTGGGACGAGACACACATGCACTGACCTTGGTGAGCTGCGCAGCTATCTTGGCTTGCAGATCACTCGGGACAAAGCAGCGCGCACCATCACTCCGACTCAGTCACACATGGTGCAGTGGGTCATTCAGCACTTCCGCTTTCAGTTCTCCTCACCACAGCCCACTCCTCTGCCTACGAACCACTCGCTCTCAGCTCCACCTTCGGACTAGTTCGCAGAGGCGAGTGGTCCGTCTCCAGAGCTTGTGAGCTGCCTCATGTACCTGATGACGTGCACTCGACCTGACCTCGCGTACCCTCTCAGCATCCTAACGTGCTACGTTGTGCCCGAGAGACACCGCACTGAGCACTATTGGGCTGCTACAAGGGTACTGCGCTACTTGTACAGTACATTAGCCATGGGGCTTATGCTTGGAGGACGGGGCCCGGTTCTGCTTACATGGGACTCAGACGCTTCTTGGGTTGACGACTAGGAGACTCAGCGGCCGTCACAAGGTTACGCTTTCAATCTCGTGGAGGTCCACTTGCTCGTCTTCTGTGCTTAGTTCCAGCTGTGCGGCCGAGACCTACGCTGGGGCTATGGCTCCGCAGGAGCTACACGGTCGACCTAATTGTTGACAAACTTGGGTGAGCGACCTCGTTCTCCTCTGATCCGTACGTCGACAACAAGGCCATAATTGCCTTGTGTCGAATGCAGAGGCTGGAGCACAGAACGAATCATATTGCTCTTCGTTACTTTCCCGCACGAGAGTTGCAGCAACGAGGTCAGCTTCTCCTTGCTTACGTGGCCTCATAGGCCAACACTGCTGATGTCTTCACCAAGGCCCTAGGGTCTGGTAACCAATAGCGTTTTTGCATATCTATAGGCCTTGTGCCTACTCTTCCTCACTTGCTTGTCTCTTGACTTTGCCTTGTATTGTGATCTCTATATATGTATACCTACATGTTTACTCTTGCTAGGTTGTGATCAATGTACTGCTTTTGTTTCTATAACACTGCATGTGGACTGGCCTTGTGGCCACTTTCTTGTGCTCGGACTGTGTGGTGATCGAGATCCACTCTGAGCTTACTTTGTTTCTTCTCTTGACTGGTCTTGTGACCGCTTGTTGTCCCCCACTTAGCCTATGGTGGTGTGTCAAATTACAAATATTATATCTGGGCTATAACAGGGCATACACTATGGGGTACATTAGTTTAGGGTTTCCTATTAATTCATTTCGCTGTTCATATCTTTGACACTTTGCTCGAAAGGCATCGTCGAGGTTGTAGAAGCAGTGGGCCTCAGTGTGCCCCAGCCTACTGTAGACCTCTCTAAGCCGGCCCGTTCGTTGGTGGTACTGGCAGCGAACTCTGCGTTTAGGGGCGCATCACTGGGCAACCCACTCACGAAGCTGTTGCGGCGAGAGAGCCTCCTGCTGATGCTGTTGCCACTGCTGCCCGCCCCCAAAACCTCCGCCTCCACCAATTGCACCACTAGACAAACTCGAGCCTCCACCCCCACCAGCTCCACCCCGACCACCACTCGTGCCCTCTCCACCACCCTTACCACCCCCAATGTTCCTACCACCCCCGTCACCTCCACCGCCACCGCCACCTCCACCACCCCCACCACCGCCACCACCGCCACCACCACCACCCTCACCACCGCCACCGCTGCTACCACCTTCACCACCCCCACTGCCTCCACCTTTTTTATGCCCACCCCTGCCGCGCCTCCCACTAGGAGCAGACGCATTTCCGGTCTCCTCAGCACAAAGGAGATCAACAGCAGCAGCAGAGGCAACACCAGGCGCAAGAAGGGAAGGGGAGCACCCCTCAAAGAAAGAGGGCGGGGAGCGCCACGAGAGGCAGCTACTGTCAGATTATTATAGCTGATGCATGTTTGTAGGCTATAGTGGGGTAGCACATATGGGGTACAACTTTCTAGGGTTGTATTTGTACCCAACTCTGACTTGGTCATTTCATTCCTGTTCACTTGTTTCACATGGTATAGAGCGGGTCCTTCCTTAGGACCGTTTTTTTTAGGGCCCACCGAAGCGCGCCCCGAGGCGCGCCTTTTTTTTTTCGCCACCCCTCGGGTCGCCATTTCCCTCACGGCCCCGCTGTCCCTCAGACGCGGCCCCGCCACCCCTGCTTGACGCGGCCCCGCCGCCTCCACTGACGCGGCCCCGCCGCCGGCTCTGACGCGGCCCTGCCGCCCGCTTCTTCGCGGCCCCGCCGCCTGCTTGACGCGGCTCCGCCGCCTCCTCTGACGCGGCCCTGCCGCCCGCTTCGTCGCGGCCCCGCCGCCTGCTTGACACGGCCCCGCCGCCTCCACTGACGCGGCCCCGCCGCCGGCTCTGACGCGGCCCTGCCGGCCCGCCGCTGCACCCTACGGCCCGCCGCTGCACCCTACGGCCCGCCGCCTCACCTGACGGCCCCGCCGCTGCACCTGCCGGCCCGCCGCTGCACCTGCCGGCCCGCCGCTGCACCCAGCGGCCCGCCGCTTCACCTGACGGCCCCGCCGCTGCACCTGCCGGCCCGCCGCTGCACCCTACGGCCCGCCGCTGCACCCTACGGCCCGCCGCCTCACCTGGTCGGCCCGCCGCTGCACCCTACGGCCCCGCCGCTGCACCTGCCGGCCCGCCACTGCACCGGTCGACCCGCCGCTGCACCTGACGGCCCCGCCCCTGCATCTCCCGGCCGAGCCGCCCCAGCAGCAGAGCCGCCCCAGCAGCCGAACCGCCCGGGAGCCGAGCCGCCCAACGCCGAGCCGCCCGGGACCCGAGCCGCCCTGCCGCCGGGGACCCGAGCCGCCCTGCCGCCGAGCCGCCCGGGAGCCGAGCCGCCCTGCACCCGAGCCGCCCTGCCGCCGAGCCGCCCGGGAGCCGAGCCGCCCTGCGCCCGAGCCGCCCTGCCGCCGAGCCGCCCGGGAGCCGAGCCGCTGTGCACCCGAGCCGCCCGGTCGCTGAGCCGCCTTTCTGCAGAGCTGCACGACCTGCCCTGCCTGGTGAGCACAGTCCCACTGACACTGCGAGCTCTTTCCCTACTGCTTGCACTGCGTCGCTGTCGTCGCCATGGCTACCCCTAGTGTCCTAGCTTTTGACGCTGAGGGTCGCGCCATTGATTTTGAGGTCTGGTTAGACGACCTGCAGCTGTTCTTACAGTGCGACAGGGCTGACGACCTTTCTCTCTTTGACCTCACCTCTGGCGCCTCTCCTGCTCCTGCTGCTGATGCTGATCCCACTATCCGCTCTCAGTGGGCCACCCGCGATGCTGCTGCACGTCTTGCTGTGCGTCGCCACCTCCCTACCTCTGAGCGTGCGCACTTTAGTCAGTACAAGAGTGCTCAGACCTTGTACGACGCTGTAGTTGCGCGCTACTCCTCCCCTGCCACGGCTGCACTGAGCCGTCTCATGCTTCCCTACCTCTTTCCTGACCTCTCTGCCTTTCCCACTGTTGCTGACCTCATTACGCACCTCCGCACTAGTGACACTCGCTACCGCACCGCCCTTCCTGCTGAGTTCTGCGCTAAGAACCCACCCCCCATGTACATCGCTCTCTACTACGTAGTTGCGCGCCTCCCTGACTCCCTTCGCGTCGTCAGGGACCACTTTCTCGCAGTCTGTCCCACCACCCTCACCGTCGACCTCCTCGAGAAGGCCCTCCTCGCAGCGGAGAAGAGCATAGTCGCTGTAGGTGCTTCTCGTGGTGACCCTCGCACCCCCATCTTTGAGGGGTGCTCTCCTTCCCCCTTGCTGCCCTCTGTTGCCTCTGCCGCTGCTGCCGACCTGCTTGGTCTTGAGTCGGTCGGCGCGGCGTCTACCCCTAGTGGGAGACGTCGCTCCAGCAAGGGCAAGGGGGGCAAGGGCGCGGGTGGAGCTGGAGGGGGCGGTGGCGGTGGCGGCGGTGGCGGCGGAGGGAGTGGGGGTGGCGGCGGGACTAGTGGCGGGGGTGGTGGTGGTGGTGGCAGCAGCGGCGGAGACGGTGGTGGTGGTGCCAGCGGTGGTGGTGGAGGCAGCGGCGGAGGTGGAGGCGGCGGAGGTGGAGGCGGTGGAGGCGGCAGCGGAGGAGGCGGTGGTGGTGGAGGAGGTGGAGCTGGTCGGGGTGGTACCCAGCAGCGTAGCGGCGGTGGTGGTGGCCAGCGCTCGCAGCGGCAGTAGCAGCAGCGCTCGCGGGACATCCCTCCGCCTCAGCAGCTTCGTGAGTGTTACGCTGGGCGTCAGAGGGGTGGGGGTACTGGTCCCTGCACCTACGTTCTTCGTTCCGGCGACCGCGCGGGTGAGCAGTGTGGGGGTGCCCACGCCACCCAGCGCTGCTTTGGCCGCCTGACGGACGCTTGGCGTCAGCAGTTCCCTGGGGCTAGTGAGATCCCTTGCTGGGATGAGCTTCTAAGGGCTGGTGTAGCGATCTTTGATCTTGATTTTGATGCTATCCTTGCTGCTATGTATGCTGTGGATTATAGTGAGGAGAATGAGGGTTACCGGTGTTTCCAGCCCGACCCGGGCATTGGTACTGCTGCGCTAGGTGCTTGTGAGGCTGCTGCTCTAGGTGCCAGTGCGTCTGTGCTCTCAGGTACTGGTGAGACTGCGCTCTCAGGTACTGCGTCGTCCTCGTCCTCCCTCACTTTCACACTTGACTCCGGGGCTTCTCGCTCCTTCTTTCGAGACCGCACTACCCTTACGCCGCTCGGCCGGCCGGTTGCGGTCTCCCTTGCTGACCCCTCTGGGGGTCCTGTCCTGTCTCACTTCTCCACTGTCCTCCCGTGTCCGGCTGCCCCTTCGGGCACCCTGTCTGGTCTGTACCTTCCCTCGTTCTCTACGAACTTGGTGAGTGGAGCGGACCTGCAGGATGTGGGGGTTCACCAGTTCACTCCTGCGAGTCAGCGGGTGACCCACTGCACGGAGGCACGCACAGGCCGACACCTGGCCACGTTCTCGCGTCGGCCGGGGTCGAGTCTCTACACCCTGACCGTTGAGTCTCCTCCTGTCCCTGCGTCTGGTCAGGTGGCTGCGTCGGGTCAAGTGCTTGCTGCTGCGTCCCGGTTAGGTCCTGAGTCTGCCCCCTGTTCTTGTCGCCTCCTGTCTCACGAGACTCTCCTGTGGCACCACCGTCTTGGCCACCCCTCCTTGCCCCGTCTTCGGAGCATGGCTTCCCGTGTCCTTGTCTCTGGTCTTCCCCAGTCTCTCCCTCCTCTCCCCTCCGGGCCAGGACCTTCCTGTGTCCCCTGTGTCAAGGGTCGCCTCCGGGCTACTCCTCACTCCTCCCACTTCCCCCCGACAGAGGCTCCCCTGCAGACGCTTCACATGGATGTGTGGGGCCCAGCCCCCGTCCGTGGGCAGGGTTACGAGCGCTACTTCCTGTTGGTGGTTGACGACTACTCGCGTTACACCACAGTCCTCCCCTTGCGCAGCAAGGGTGCGGTCACTGAGGTGCTGATCGACTGGATCCGCGAGGCTCGTCTCCACCTCAGGAAGAGCTTCGGCTCGGACTTTCCTGTTCTGCGTCTGCACTCGGACAGAGGCGGAGAGTTCTCTTCTCGCCTTCTGCGGGACTACTGTCGTGCACGGGGGATTCGCCAGACCTTCACGCTTCCGGACTCACCACAGCAAAATGGGATTGCTGAGCGCCGCATTGGCATGGTCATGGATGTCGCTCGTACGTCCATGATGCATGCGGCTGCCCCCCATTTTCTGTGGCCGTTTGCGGTGAGGTACGCGGCGCATCAGCTCAACCTTCACCCCCGGGTCTCTCGGCCTGCGATGTCCCCAGCCTTGCTGTGGACGGGGAAGGTTGGCGATGCGTCTGTGTTCCGTGTCTGGGGATCTCGGGCGTTTGTCCGCGACTTGTCTGCGGACAAGCTGTCCCCTCGTGCTGCTCCCTGTGTCTTCCTTGGCTTCCCCACTGACGCCCCAGGGTGGCAGTTTTACCACCCCTCCTCTCGTCGTGTTCTGTCCTCCCAGGACGTCACGTTCGACGAGTCAGTCCCCTTCTACCGTCTCTTCCCCTACCGCACTCCTTCCCTCCCCCCTCCCCCGGACTTCCTTGTGCCGGTGTCCCCCCCCGGAGACCCCCTCCCCCCTCAGGTTCCTGCCCCCTCAGGTGTGTCCCAGGTAGACGCCGTTGACCCGGTCGAGGTTACTGGTGACTCTGGTGCTGCTGCGGGTGCTGAGCCTGGGGGTGCTGACTCTGGGGGTGCTGTGCGCGGGGGTGCTGAGCCTGGGGGTGCTACTGCTGGGGGTGCTGGGCCTGGGGGTGCTACTGCGGAGGGCCGGAGCCTGGGGGTGCTGAGTCGGGGGGTGCTGTGCCTGGAGGTGCTGGGTCTGGGGGTGCTGGGTCGGGAGCTTCTGAGCCTGGGGGTGCTGCGTCTGGAGCTGCTGAGCCTGGGGTTTCTCCTGCTGCTGCGTCTCGCCGGGAGCCCCTCTCTCCACAGGAGCTGCGTGAGTGGTTCGCTCGCCGCTGGAGGCGTGCTGCTGAGTCTGGAGGTGCTGCTGGAGCTCGAGCTGGAGCTTCTTCGACCGTCGAGGGTGCGGGTGCTGCCGGTCCCGGAGCTGCTGGACCTGCGGGTCCTCCTGGAGCTGGAGCTGCTGAGGGCGTTGGTGCTGAGCCTACTGCTGTTGGTCATGCCGCTGGAGGTGTGGGTGGCGCTGGTGCTGTCGCTGAGGGTGCTGGTGCTGTCCCTGCTGAGTCTGGAGCTGCCGCGCAGCCTCGGCCGTACTTCGTTCCGCTCCTGCAGCAGGTTCTTGGTCTTTCTCCTTCAGTAGAGGGTCCACCGCCTGTCCAGTCGCAGTCCCTACTGGAGCCTTCCTCTCCACTGCCTGCTCCCTCTCCTTACACTGGTCCTACTGGAGGTCTTGCTGAGCGTCGTGAGCCTGCGTCTCGTCCCGCGTCGCCTGTTCGTGCTGCTCGCGCTAGTGGTCGCAGTTCGCGTCAGCGTCCTCCTCCTGTCCCTTGCACGCATCGGATGTCTTTGCGTCCGTCCACTGCTCCTCTGCGCGCCCCTTTGCCTTCTCCTCCTGAGTCCTCTCTTCCTGCGCTTGCCGACCCTGAGTCGGACTCTCTTCGTGCTGCCAGTCCTACTGTCACGCGTCTGCTTGCTACTGTCATCACTGACCCCTCTTTTGAGTCCACTGCTGCGTCTGCTCTAGTCGCTGAGCTCGTCGACTTTGGTGCTCGCTGTCGTCTTGACTACGCTGCTAGTCTTGTTGCTGAGTCTGCGTCTGTCTGTCCTCCGTCCGTCGGGGGTGAGTGTGCTCTTGGCACGGACGTCCTAGAGGACAGGCAGGAGGAGTTTCAGTGTCTAGTGGCTGCTTCACCTCATCTCGCGTCTGTACTGCTTGCCCCTGAGGGAGACCCGGATGCACTAGACATCCCGACTCCGCGTTCTTACGCGGAGGCCGTAGAGGGTCCCTACTCCTCTCAGTGGCATGCAGCTATGGATGCAGAGATGGCTTCCTGGAAGTCCACAGGCACCTACGTTGACGCGGTTCCCCCTCCTGGGGCGAACATCGTCAGTGGCATGTGGATCTTCAGGGTGAAGCGGCCGCCGGGCTCTCCACCTGTCTTCAAGGCACGGTACGTTGCTCGTGGCTTCAGTCAGCGGCAAGGAGTTGACTACTTTCAGACCTTCTCTCCCACCCCGAAGATGACTACTCTTCGGGTGCTGCTGCACATAGCCGCTCAGCACGACTACGAGCTTCACTCTCTCGACTTCAGCACTGCGTTCTTGCAGGGTAGCCTGCACTAGGAGATCTGGCTTCGCCGTCCACCGGGCTTCACTGGGACTTTCCCTCCTGGCACCCAGTGGAGCCTCCGACGGCCAGTCTACGGTCTCCGCCAGGCACCGCGTGAGTGGCACGACACACTGAGGACTACGCTTGCGGCTCTTGGGTTTGCTCCTTCTTCTGCTGACCCGTCGCTGTTTCTTCGCACCGACACTTCCCTGCCGCCGTTCTACATCCTCGTGTACGTCGACGACTTGGTCTTTGCCACAGCGGACACTGCTGGACTCGCCTACGTGAAATCCGAGCTGCTGAAGAGACACACGTGCACAGACCTGGGTGAACTGCGCAGCTACCTTGGCTTGCAGATCACTCGGGACAGAGCACGCCGCACCATTACCTTGACTCAGTCACACATGGTGCAGCAGGTCCTTCAGCGCTTCGGCTTCACGTACTCCTCGCCTCAGGCCACTCCTCTGCCTACTCGCCACTCACTCTCAGCTCTGCCTTCGGATGAGTCCGTAGAGTCGAGTGGTCCGTATGCAGAGCTTGTTGGCTGCCTCATGTACCTGATGACCTGCACACGACCTGACCTTGCATACCCTCTGAGCATTCTTGCACGCTATGTTGCTCCTGGGAGACACAGACCGGAGCACATGGCTGCAGCGAAGAGGGTATTGCGCTACCTGTGCAGTACGTCGGGCATGGGGCTAGTGCTTGGAGGGCGGAGTCCAGTGGTCCTTACCGGCCACGCGGACGCTTCTTGGGCTGACGACCAGGCTACGCAGCGGTCGTCACAGGGTTACACCTTCAGCCTTGGTTCCGGCTCTGTCTCGTGGCGGTCTACTCGCTCGTCCTCGGTTCTCGGCTCCAGTTGTGAGGCTGAGATCTACGCCGGGGCCATGGCTGCACAGGAGCTTCGCTGGCTCACCTACCTGTTGACTGACCTTGGAGAGCCGCCTCGTTCTCCTCCAGTGCTGTACGTAGACAACAAGGCCATGCTGGCCTTGTGTCGAGAGCAGCGCTTGGAGCACAGAACGAAGCACATTGCTCTCCGCTACTTCCTTGCTCGTGAGCTGCAGCAGCGTGGTCAGTTGCGACTTGCGTACGTGGCCTCTGAGGCCAACACTGCTGATGTGTTCACCAAGGCACTCGCGCCTTGTGACCATCAGCGCTTTTGCACCCAGCTGGGTCTTGTACCTGTCTTGCCTCACTTGCTCTCCTCTTGACTTCACTTGTACTGTGACATATATATATACCTGCTCTTGCTTGTCTAGTTTTATATATATGTCTGTACTCCTGCATGTGAACTGGCCTCTGGCCCTGCTCTTGTGCTCGGACTGTGTGGTGACTTTGTGATCCACCCTGAGCTTGCTTTGCTTTGCTTTGCTTGACTGATCTTGTGACCCCTTGTTCTCCCCCACTTTGCCTATGGGGGTGTGTCAGATTATTATAGCTGATGCATGTTTGTAGGCTATAGTGGGGTAGCACATATGGGGTACAGCTTTCTAGGGCTGTATTTGTACCCAACTCTGACTTAGTCATTTCATTCCTGTTCACTTGTTTCACAGCTACATCACAGGCGCTAGTCTCGGCCTTGAGAAGACGGGACTCAAACGAGGCGGGGGTGAGCTCAGTGTGGTATAGGATGGGGCGAAGGGAGTCGAGAGACGGGTCACGAGGAAGTAGAGAGTGATGTACATAGGGGATTGGTTCTTGGCCAGAATGTTTGACATGAAAGCAGCAGGATAGCAAGTGTCAAGGGAGCGAAGGTGGGTCACGAGGTTAGCAACACTGGGAAGTCTGTTAGCTCAAGGAACGAGAGCAGAAGACGGCCTAGCGTGGCAGAAGAGGGGAAGGAGTAGAATTTGACTACAACGTCATAAAGTGCTTTGGTCGTTTTCAGCTGACGAAAGTGGGGTCGCTGATCAGGCGGGAAGTAGGAGCGGAATTCAAGCTCGGCATGTCAGAAATAGTACGCAGGAATGATTGACTAGAATGCAAGCACGAGTACAAGTACTAGGATGAAACCCTTAAGTGTTATACTTATTAGAGTGTGCCCCTCTACAGCCTATATAACAATGCAATTTGATACACCCCCATAGGCAAAGTGGGGGATAGCAAACACAACAGACGGTCACAAGACCAGTCAAGCAGGAGAACAAAGCAAAACAAAGCCCATGGTGGACCTTAAGATCACCACGCAGTCTAAGCACAAGCAAGCAGCCACAAGGCCAGTTCACATGCAGAGATATACAACCACAAGCAGTACAATGATTACAACCTAGCAAGAGCAAGCATGCAAGAAAATATATATAAATCACAGTACAAGACAAGTCAAGCAACCAGCAGGTAAGGCAGAGTAGGCACAAGGCTTACAGCAGTGCAGAAATGCTGATGATCACTAGACCCAAGGGCCTTGGTGAAGACTTTGGCCGTGTTCGCCCGCGAGGCCACGTAAGCAAGGCGCAGCTGACCACGCTACTGCAGCTCCCGGGCAAGAAAGTAACAAAGAGCAATATGCTTCGTTCTGTGCTCCAGTCTCTGATCCTAACACAAGGCAATCATGGCCTTTTTGTCAAAGTACAGAACCGGAGGAGAACGAGGCCGCTCACCCAAGTTGGTCAGCAGGTAGGTCAGCCAGTGTAGCTCCTGTGCAGCCATTGCCTCACAGCTGGAACCAAGCACAGAAGATGAACGAGTGGACCTCCATGAGACAAAACCAGAGCCGAGACTGAAAGAGCAAGCCTGGGACGACCGTTGAGTCATATGGTTATCGGCCCAAGAAGCGTTAGAGTGTCCTGTAAGTACCACTAGACCCCATCCTCCAAGCACGAGCCCCATTTCCGATGTACTGCACAGGTAACGCAACACCCTCTTAGCAGCCCGCCAGTGCTCTGGTCGGTGTCTCCCGGGCGCAACGTAGCGTGCCAGGATGCCGAGAGGGTACACGAGGTCAGATCGTGAGCACTTTATCAGGTACATGAGGCAACCCACAAGCTCTGGATACTGACCACTTGGCTCTAAGAACTCGTCCGAAGATGGAGCTGAGAGCAAGTGGCCTGTAGGCAGAGGAGTGGACTGTGGCAAGGAGAACTTGAAGCAGAAGCGCTGAAGGACCCGCTGCACCATGTGTGTCTGAGTCACTGTGATGGTGCGCCGTGCTCTGTCCCGGGTGATCTGCAAGCTAAGATAGCTACGCAGCTCACCCAGGTCAGTGCAGATGTATCTCTTCTGCAGCTCCGCCTTCACAAGTGTCAGCGCCTAAGTGTCGGCAGTAGCAAAGACCAAGTCGTCGACGTACACGAGGATGTAGAACCGCGGCAGAGAAGGGTCAGGGTGCATTCCTATCCCGTGTAAGACATTAGGTTTGACACGAAGTGGAGGCTTGGAAGACCCGAATTGGCTCGTTTTTGGAGCGATTGGAAGTTCGAAAGAGACAGATTGGAGACTAAGGCCGCATAACTTGATGTCTAACACAGGATAGGAACGTACCCCCAGTGCGTAGAAGCAGCGACGTGTCAGCAGTCAAAGGAGCAAACCCAAGACCCGCAAGTGTCGTCCTCAGTATGTCATGCCACTCGCGGGGCGCCTAGCGGAGACCGTAGACTGGCCGCCGGAGACTCCACTGGGTACCCTCAGGAAATGATTCAGTGGGCGGCGCAGCTAGATCTCCTCGTGAAGGCTGCCCTGCAAGAAAGCTGTAGAGAAGTTGAGGGAGCGCAGCTCGTAGTCACGCTGTGCTGCAACGTGCAGTAACACTCAAAAAGTGGTCATCTTCGGGGTGGGGGAGAAGGTGTGGAAGAAGTCGACCCCCTGTGACTTACTGAAGCCTCGAGCAACGTAACGCGCCTTGAAAGAAGGAGGAGAACCCGGCGGCCGCTTCACCCTGAAAATCCACATGTTCGCCCCAGGAGGGGGAACCCCGTCGACGAAGGTGCCAGTGGAGTTCCAGGAAGCCATCTCTGCGTCATGGCTGTCTGGCACTGAGAGGATAACTCACCCATGTTTGCCTTTGCGTAAGATCGCGGGGTGGGGGTGTCCAGTGCATCTAGTTCTCCCTCAGGGCAAAGCAGCATGGACGCGAAACAGGGTAAAACGGCCGCAAGACACTCGAGCTCAAACAGCCTGTCCTCAAGGACGTCACAGCCAAGGCCAAGCTCACCCCCAACGGACGGAGGCTAGACAGGCTCAGATTTAGTAACAAGACCCGCAACGTAGTCGAGACGACGGGTAGCAGCAAAGTCGACTAGCTCAGTGACTATGGCAAATGCAGCAGTAGACTCAAAGGAAGGGTCAGTGAGAACAGTGGCGAGGAGACGAGTTACAGTAGGACTAGCAGCCGAGCAAGGTTGGACTCAAGGTTAGGAACGTCAGGAAGAGAGAACGCCGGAGGAGACGTAAGAGCAACACCCTGTGGAATAGAGGAAGGATGAAGTGCCATAGCATGTGTGCCGGGGACAGGTGGAGGACGAGAACAACGAGCACAACTGGCAGTGCAAACAGGGGAGGCATGATGAGACTCAGGCTCACGACGCTCTGCTAAGGAGCCTGTCTGTGCAGGGTAGGGAGAAGCAGGCAGTGGAGAGCCAGGCAGTAACTGCGGCTGTGACTGGCCAGGCGGAGGACACAGGAGAGACGGAGCTAGGCCAGTGGAAGACGGAAGACTAAGAACCTAACAAAGTGCCGAGTCAGGCAGTGGTAGGGAGAACTGCGGCTGCGTGTAGAAAAACGGTCGGCGCAGCGCAGTACCCGTACCGTCAGCAGCTCCAGCACCTCCAGCACCTCTAGCTCTAGCACCTCCAGCATCTCTAGTACCACCAGCTCCAGAACCTCTAGTACTTCTAGCTTTAGCACCTCCAGTACCTCTAGCTTCAGCACCTCCAACACCAGCAGCTCCAGTACCTCCAGCACCTCTAGCTCTAGCACCTCCAGCACCAGCAGCTCCAGCACCTCCAGCACCAGCAGCTCCAATACCTCCAGTTCCTCCAGCTCTAGCACCTCCAGTACCAGCAGCTCCAGCACCTCCAGCACCAGCAGCTCCAGTACCTTCAACACCAGTAGCTCCAGTACCTCTAGCGCCAGCAGCTCCAGCCCCTCCAGCACCAGCAGCTCTAGCACTACCAGCACTAGCAGCTCCAGTACCTCTAGCACCTCCAAATCTAGCACCTCCAGCACCAGCAGCTCCAGTACCTCCAGCACTAGCAGCTCCAGCACCTCTAGCACCAGCAGCTTCAGTACCTCCAGCATCTCCAGCTCTAGCACCTCCAGCGCCAGCAGCTCCAGTAAATCCAGCACCAGGAGCTCCAGTACCTCCAGCACGAGCAGCTCCAGCACCTCCAGTACCAGCAGCTCCAGTACCTCCAACACCTCTAGCTCTACCACCTCCATCACCAGTACTCCAAGCTCCAGGAATTCGACCCCGCCGAACACCCCAGTCGCGAAGCTGCTGCAGCAAGGGGTCTCCTGTCGATGAGAGTGCTGCTGCTGTCCAACGCCAGAACCCTTAATAGGAACACCCACGTCTCCACCACCACTAGGGCTCGCAGCACACCCAGTGTCAGCACCCGCAGAACCGACACCCCTAGAACCAACACCCCCAGACTCAGCACCCCTAGAGTCAGCAACCTCAGGACTAGCACCTCTAGAGTCCGCACCCCCAGTGTCACCACACCCAGCAGCACAAGAGTCCACAGTGACAGGCTATGGAGGTGGCGAAGACGGCCAAGGCGGAAAACTAGGAGGAGTCTCCAAGCGCGGGGAGCGACGAGTCACAGCCGTGTCGTCAGCAGCGGGGTCACCCCCCTCAGCCAGGCCAGAGGTGTCAGAGGAGAACTCCAAAGGCTCAACCAAGGGGGGTGGGTCGACCTGAGACACACCTGGGGGAGCAGGACCCTGTAGGGGGAGAGGGTCTACCGGGGGGGGACCTGGGACTAGGAAGAGGGGCGACAGGGAGAGTGGAGAGGACACGTGCGGGTGGAGACGGTAGAAGTAGACCGACTCGTCAAAGGGGACGTCCTGTGAGGACAGGACGCGGCGTGAGGCAGGGTGGTAAAACTACCAGGCGGGGCATCGGTGGGGAAGCCAAGGAAGACCTAGCAGAGAGTGTGAGAAGAGATCTTGCCCGCTGTGGTATCGCGGGCATGGGAGAGCACACCCCAGACCCAAAACGCCGACACATCGTTAAACAACCCCGTCCAACGCGGTGTAGGCGAGGTCTCTGGCACAGAGACACGGGGCCAAAGGTTGAGCTGATGCGCGGCGTATCGGACCGCAAACGACCACAGAATATGGGGAGCAGCCGCATGGATTAGGGAGGTGTGAGCAACCTCCATGACCAAGCCAATGCGACGCTCAGCAATCCCATTCTGCTGCAGAGAGGCCGTAAGCGTGAACGAATTGGCGATGCCCTCCGCACAACAAAAACCCTCAAGGAGGTGGGAGGAAAACTCACCGCCTTTGTCAGAGTGCAGTTGTAGAACCTGGAGGTCCTCCTGAAACCGCGCTCTCAGCTGGCGACGAACAGCAATGATCCAGGGGATCAAAACATCGGGGACATCAGCCTTGCTCCGCAAGGGGAAGACCATGGTATAGCGCGTGTAGTCGTCAACAACTAGGAGGAAGTAGCGCTCTTGGTCCTGTCCACGGACGTGGGCTGGGCCTTACACGTCCATGTGGGGAGTCTGCAGAGGAGTAGTGGTCGGCGGAAACGAGGAGGAGTGAGGAGCAGCGCGCTGCTACCCCTTGACGCACGAAAAGCACGGCGGTGCACGAGAGTGCGGGAGCGGGGGTAGGGACCTGGGGAGGCCAGAGACAAGGAGACGAGAGTGCATGCCACACAGGCGTGGCAAGGAGGGGTGACCAAGACGGTGGTGCTAGAGGAGAGTCTGGTGCATGAGTACGCGAGACGAACAAGACGCATGAGGGAGCCTGAGGGGGTTGCCGGACAAAAGAGAACGTTTGAGGCACGTGCTACGACTGGGCTCCAAGAGGGGTCAACCAAAGAGACCGGGATAGGTATTGTGAGCGGTGGACTGTGGTGCAGTTGCGGAAGAAGCAGCGAGTCGCGTCTGAGTCAAGCGTGAAGGTATGCAAAGCCTCCACAGAAGCTGCACCTGTGCTACCAGGCTCACAGGCACCTAGACTAGTAGCCTCTGCACTACCAGGGATGCGTCGCTGAGAGAGGGTCTCCTGCTGACGCTGCTGCCACTGCTGTCCAGTACCTCCAGCACCATAACCTCCACCACCAGGGTGGCCTCGCTGAATAACTCACTCATGAAGCTGTTGTGGTAAGAGAGTCTCCTGGCGACGAGACTCCTGCTGCTGTCCAGTACCTCCAGCACCATAACCTCCACCACCAGGACGGCCTCGCCGAATAACCCACACGTGAAGCTGCTGCGGCGATAGAGTCTCTGGCTGTTGCTGCTGCTGCTGTCCACCGTCACCCGCTGCTACGACCGTGATAGTGGCCATGACAGGCAGTGGAAGTCAGTAGCAGCGGCGCAAGGGCATTAGAAGCGATTGCTGTAGCTGCAGCTGTAGCAGTAGCTGTAGTAGTAGCGGTAGTGCAGTGGCAGGGCAGCGCATGGGCTGCAGGGCAGGGTAGCGTGTGGGCTGCAGGGTTGCGCGAGCAGGGCAGCGGGCAGTCTGCAGGGCGTGCAGGCAGCCAGGCAGGGCAGTGCGCGGGCTGCAGGGCAGGGCAGCGCACGGGCTGCAGGGGAGGGCGGAGCGCAGGCTGCACGGCAGGGCTGTGCGTGGGCTGCAGGGCAGGGCGGCACGCGGACTTTAGGGCTGCGCAGGCAGGGCAGCGCGTGGGCTGCAAGGCGTGCTGGCAGCAGGGCAGGGCAATGCGCGGGCTGCAGGGCAAAGAGGCGCGCGTGGGGTAGCGCAGGCAGGGCAGCGTGAGGAACGCTTTTTGGGCAGGGCGGTACGGGCAGTTCGGGCAGGTCTAAACTAGCGGTGGGCTCTAACGAGCGGTCCTACGGAGGATGGACCCGCTCTGAATATGATGTCAGAAATAGTACGCAGGAATGATTGACTAGAATGCAAGCATGAGTACAAGTACTAGGATGCAACCCTAAAGTGTCGTACTCCATAGAGTGTGCCCCATTACAGCCTAGAGATACCATATGCAATTTGACAGAGCAGTAGCGTCGCGTGCTAACCACTGTGTGCGGGCAATACGGTCAGTCTTAAATTTCTGCCACTGATCGTCAGTAAAAGTAGAGCTAAGGGCAGTGAGCTCAGCCGAGGCAAAAAGGGACCCTGACGTGTGCTCAAACAGCCGGCATTCTGTAGCAGTGGCGCAGGCAGCAGGAGCAGTGGGGACCACACTCCTGCAACAGTAGTGATGGCGGCTATAGTGGCAGTAACGGCAGCAACTGTAGTAGCGGCTGCTGTAGCAGTAGCTGTAGCGGCAGTGGCGTCTGCAGCAGTTTCAGCAATAGTAGCGGCAGTTGTAGCAGCAGCAGCGATAGTAGTGGCGGCTGGACCAGCAACAGCGGCGGCCGCAGCTGCAGTGGGAGCGGGTGTGCGTGGGCAGGGCCACCTAGCCGCATGCAGGGCAGCGGCGTGCTGCGTAGCGGCAGAAGGGGCAGCGGAGCGTGCGGGGCAGCGTCACGCGAAGCAGCGGGGTAGCGGGGCGCGTAGGCCAAAGGTGCGAGGCAGCGTGGCAGCAGGGAAGCAGGGCACGTAGGACAAAAGCGCAAGCAGCAGCAGCATGCGTGGCGACGGCGCGCGGGGCAACGGGGCTCGCAGGACAAAAGAGCGCGAAGCAGCAGAGTGCGTAGCAACAGCGCTAGGGGCAGTAAGGCAGCGAGGCATTGGGCCGCGCATAACAGTCGTGCGCGTGGCAGCAAAAACGCGCCAAGGGCAGCGCGTGAGGGGCAGCGAGGGGATCGACCTAACCTAACCTAGGGTCGACAATAGGTCCGCTAGTCGATCATAACCTAGCCTCTGAAACCATGTCGGAATGTGTGAGAGAATTGATGATGTTTGACAGTAAGGGTACAAGCAAACAAGTCAAACCCTAAACAGGTTGTACCCTACAAAGGCTACCCCACTCTAGCCTACAGCAATATATGCAATATAGTTTGACAGAAGTTTCACCAGATAGCAGTAAGGAAATTTACTATTTCCTTACTAGGTCGATTTGTACGTGTACAACTCCAACTTTCCAAGTTCCTCGGTCTGACGATCTCGCCCTCCGAACGTCCGTGCGTCGCCTTCGGGATTTCCAACCCCGAATCAGCACCCAGCCATTCGCGGCCCCGCAAACCCAGTCTAGCCAGCCTTCGCTATACCGTATATGTACTAAGCTTCATTGTTCAGACTGTAGCTGTAATCACTTCCGCGATATTGCATTCTGCACACTCTTTTTATTGTTCAACTCATAACAGAATCCACTTCGGCTGTATGGTGAAGACCAGGCCCTCAGATTCGTTTTCGGGCTGTCTGATTCGTCAGAATTGGTACACAAATTTAGTATGATCAATCAGACTTGGTACAAAAAAAAAAAAACTGAAATTTCAGAGTCTAAAAAAAAAAAAGTATGATCATTCAGAGTTAGCACTAGTGAGAAGTCTGATTGTGTTTAGTGGGTAAGTTGTTGCCCTTGGTTAAACTACACTAGTTAAAACCACAGCATACCATATATCCAACGCAATCCAATTAAATACAAGCATACAGCATACATACTATCATATCCTACTCAGTGAATCCATCATATTGCTGTCTGATGCATCTCAGATGACAGTGAGGGGACTGGCATGGATGAAGGGTAAACAAATAAGGTATGTATCCGTAGATCGCCCTCCTCCTTGCACATGAAGATCCCCGTGATGTGGCACAGGTCGCTGGGCTGGTTGGGCTAGATGAACACAGATGACTGGTCGACCACGAACGTCGTCGTGCGGCTGGTGCCATCCCTGCAAGAGGAGAGAGCGGGAGCCGTTACTTCTTGACTATTGTGGACGACCACACGCGTGCAGTCTGGGCGAGACGGAGAGGACGGTGGAAAGCAGAAACGGAAGTAGTGCGATGTTGCAGATCGCATTGCAGGCCAGATAAAAAGTTGTGGAGGGCGCTGCTGCCGTCTCTGCGTCTAACAAAAAGGTGGAGGGATGGAAAAACAGGAGTGGGCGGAAATGATGTGGCTAAGACAGTGCGAAGATAAACGAAACAACACTTAAAAGGTCAAGTACTACGTGCGGTGAAGCTAAAACATAGAGACTCTTGCTCCTTCGGCGCGACACACATGCTGAGTAAGGCAAACTGATTGCTGCTGACACATAACATACTGCTGACATGGAGCTGAAGCAAGGCAGTGAAAGAAGCCCTCAACGATGAAGGACCCCCTCGTCCTTGGATGCACAGCAACGAGGCAAGGTGGTGAAAGGCGGTTGCCCAGGATGCAAGGCAACGAGGAGTCGCTGCTACCATCGCTCTACTGTTTGCAGCCAAAGGATGCAATGTGTGTATTGATCCAGCCCTAGGCTGCTGTCAAAAGTTGCCTAAATGACTGTCACATTTCTCTGAATGTGAAGGGTACGGGGCAGAGTACATGAGGTGTACATATTGTATACATTGTATATAGAGGGTCCGTGCGGAGCGAGAATGAGAGCCGAAGGGCCAGATGGGTCGTCTCAGGGCGAGTGGAGAGAACCGCTGCCGAGCCGAAGGGTCGGAGTGTTGCATGTGAGAGCAAGGGAGGCGGGACTGACGTGGAGTGGGGGAAGGCAGCAAGGATCGGCAGCGAGACATGGCAGGGGCAGCCAGAAAGGCAATTGCAGCGCCAGTGATGGATGGGTGTACGAGTGCATGCGTGTTTGTTTCCCGTGTGTGCAGGATTGCTACAGGGAGCCATCTGGATATGGAAGATGGCAGCTGGAGGCAAAGTAGCAAGGGTTGGGAAAGAAGGGCAAGAAGCAGCATGGATGCAAGTCTGCTCGTAGAGGTTTCTAGCCACTACTGAGTAGACTAGGCAAAGCAGGGATGCACTGTCGCATGGCTGCGGTAGTGCTGGTAGAGTAGGCGGAGCCTTGTTAGCAATTCTCATTGCTTGTATGTTTTCCTTTTTACACATTTTGTTGTTGCAAGAGTGAGCTAACGGTGACCTTAGGGAGACATAAACGATCAAGATGCCTTAGGTTGGAAGCGTAGGACAGGAAGGTGTGTGAAGGAGCTCAGAGCTCATCACATACAAGCAATCTCTCAGGCGGTTAGGGTATGCCCACGAGACCAGGGTTAGATTTCGCCGCGAAGAACTTGGTGACGGAGACGGGACGATGGACGGTGACAGGAAGAATAAACTCGGAACCGGAAGAGAGACGGTTGCGCAAGGCGCAGAGGGAGAAGAAATGGGGAAGGCGGGGGGAGCCACGGGCTCCGACGTCGCGCGCGAAGAATTGTATGGGACGGGAAAGGAAGAAGGAAGCACGGGGGCGGAGAAGCCCATCACCGTGGAGGGCGCCGTGATAACGGGTGGAAGGAGAGGAAGTGACAGGCCTTACCACCGGAGTGCGTCGTGGCAAGGTTTCGAAGAGGAGGCAGCGTCGACACGGTGGCGGTGCACGATGCTACCAAAGGTGGAAGTACTGGAGCGGGTCTCTGGAGAGACGAGGCGCGGACCGTCTCTGAAGAATTACCTGATGCAGCTGGAGAATCTGCGGGCACGATGGGAACGAGATCGACTGGCAGCAGACGAGTTCTTTAGGGGTCTCGCCGACATGCTGACCGGGGAAGCCGAGACTTACTATCGGATTTGCCGATGGGAATTGCTGGATTGGGCGGAGCAAGGCAGGCCGGGAGAAAGAGATCCCATAAAGTGATTCCTAGAGATGTTGCGAGATCAGTTTCCTGCTGCAGACGCCAGAGCGAGTGGTTGAGTTCAGTGACTTCAAACAAAGGATGGGGGAATCGCTGCTGGCGTATTACGGGCGGTTGGTGGAGCTTGGGGAAGACATGAACTGCGTGGATCAAGGGCGACTGGTCAGCAAGTTTCTAAACGGCCTCAACTACGAGCTGCAGTGGGATGTGCAAGTGAAGATCTTCGAAATGGGGGCAACAGCAACGTTACGCATCGCGTACGAAATAGCAAAAAGGGTGGAGACGGGAAGGCGGTTGTTCAAGGTTGAGCGCACGGGGGAGAGGCAGGCGGACAGAAGGAGGCCGGCTTGGACGGCAAGTCCCGTGGAATATGAGCGGCCGCCCAGAGGACCATCGGATGCAAGGAAATGCCACAATTGCGGGAAAGAGGGTCACCTGAGGCGAGATTGTCGCAACCCTCCAGCCTGCTCCATTTGTGGGAAGGAAGACCATATGAGAAGGGAGTGCCCGGAAGCTTCCACATGCGAAAGATGCGGAAGGAGGGGTCGTGGAGAGCGAGACTGCTACTCACGCCAAGGGGAGCCAAAAGAAAGGAGTGAAATGGCAGAGATGCGGGTGGAAATAGAACGACTGCGAGCACAACTGGAGGAACGGGGAGAGGAGGCCGGCTATGGTGGCAAGAGAAGTGGAGGAGGAGGAAGGGAGCGAAGAGGAATTCTCCCTGATGGCCAAGCCAGCTAGGGAGAGAGACGAGCTGGGTTTGAGGCCAAGGGAGAGGTATCTACGACCGCGAGTCGAAGAGCAACCGGAACACGGGCCCAGGCGGCAGGCAGGAGAAACTAGAGGGGGGATACCGCCTAGGCGACACCCATTGGAGAGGCTGAGTTGTGCTGCGTCAGTGCTGGTGGCAGAGAAAGGGTACATCACGGTGAGGGGACTGCTGGTGAAGCAGGCCATCATCGATACAAGGGCACATCCAGTACTGATCGGGAAGCGGCTGGCGGAACAGCTACAGCTAGACAGGCCAGAGAGGCAAATAGCAAAGGGACTACTCCTGATGACGGCGGAAGATGGGGGAACCAAGTGGATGCAAAAAACACGGGCGACAGTGGAGATCATGATTCGACGAGAGAAACCTGAAGAATGTTCCGCAAAAATGCAGTGCGGAATTTCACCCTCGGAAGACTATGACTTGCTCTTGGGGGTCGAGTTCCTCAACAGCAGCGGCTCAACTATCTGCATGTGGGAGGAGAAGCTAATGTATCGGGTGACGTCTTGGGAGTACGTCGGCCTACAGGCGGAGCTACCTGTGCGCTTCATTCGCCGCGAGCCGCGAGAGGCATATCAGGCTGAAGTGAAGACGGCAGAGCAAGAGCTGGGGCAGATGAACTGGGAGGAATTGGAAGAAGAAAGGCGATACCGCGACTGGCACCGGCAGCAGTGGGGGGAAAGTGGAAGTCTGAAGCAATTGCACCTGAACAGCAGAGTGTTTCAGAAACCGATTGTGCTGTTGGAGCTGTTCGGCGGCATCAGCACAGGCTTACCAGCGGTGCTGAAGGCGGGACTGCGCGTGGAAAAATATATATACGTGGATAACGACGACGCGGCAAGCGCCATGTCCTGGCACCATATCAAAAAGCTGGAAGAACGCTACCCCTCGCAGCTGTACGAAGGAGCGGTGGAGAAAGGAGCAGAGTGGGTTTGCCACCGCGTGGAGGACGTAAAGGAAGAGGCGCTGGCGCACTGGGGGCACTTTGATTTGGTGATCGCAGGCTAGGAGTGTCAAGGGATGTCGCGGGCCGGAGAAGGAAGATGGATGAGTGATCCAAGGAGTGGACTATTCCGAGAGCTGATCAGGATCCTGAAGCTAATCAAACGGAAGCAAGGGGAGGTGGCGTACATAGTGGAAAATGTGGACACTAGGGATGACACGAGGGAGGCGGTCAAGGCAGCCGAAGAAGAGATCAAGGGGGAGCTGGGGGCAGGAGTGGCATGGGACGCGGCACAGAACGGAAGCAGAACTCATCGCCTGCGCAGGTACTAGCAGAACGCGTTACCGGAAGGGGTCCTGCAGTACGAGCTGTCACTACTAGAGCGACCACGACCCAGGCTGGTGGCGGATATACTGGAGCCTGCGTGGATCCCAGCACCAGTGCGACACGCCGATCACGAGAGCCAATATCCATGTAACAAGGTGGGGAAGCCAAGGCAAGCGTGGCCGACGCTAGTGTCATACGAGCGAGCAGAGGGTTTCAAGATGAAGGACGGAATAGAAGGACCTGGGATGGTGTTTAATCGGCTGAAGGGGGTGTGGGAGGAGCCGACCGCGCTGGAGCAGGAATTGGCAATGGGATTTATGGCGGGCGCAACGGCGAGCACAGTGGTAACAGAGGAGCAACGGAGGAGGGCGTTAGGAAGAGCAATGGACCTCAACGCCCTGCACTGGCTGGTGGGCACGATGGACAGACACCTAGAGAGGAATCGATTGGAGCGACGGAGGGACCACGTAGCGAGGGCAAACCCGAAGACCCGGGACGACGAGATAAAGGAGGAGGAGGCAGAAATCCTACTCGAGCATCTAGAAGAGGAGGCATGGGAAATTAGGAGGAAGGGAGTGCCGCAGGAGAAGAGGAGGGACAGGCTGAACGACCGAGAGGGAATACCAAGGCGATATCCGGATTAGGAAGAAGAAGAAGAAGAGGAGTGGTGGGAAGGAGAGCCAGAGATGGATTGGGACCCAGAAGAGGAGGAGGACCCCACTAAAAGATGGATTCCTGATCCGGACGAAGTCTTCCAAGGGCCTAGCTGTGCATACATGGCTAGTCGGGTCGAAGAGGAGGATGGGGAGGAAGGGCCAGGATCTGGCGAAGAAGTGGGGGCAGACGAGAGGCGTGAGGGGACAGCGGCGCTCAGAGAAGCAGGAGAGGAAGTGGGACTAGAGGAAACTCGGCCACAGGTGCAAGGGACTCAATGGGACATAGGCGGAGCCATGCGTGGGGAAACAGCACTGAGATTGGAGGCCGTACTATGACAGCATGCAGCTGCATTTGCACACAAGTTGCAGCAGTTGGTGAAATGCGTCACTAGCACCATGCACCTACCTTTGAACAGCGAGGTGCCGGTGTACCAGAGGAGGAGACGGATGAGCCAGCAGGATATCAACATCTGTACGGAGAAGTGTCAAGAGTTGCTGTCCGCAGGACTGATCCGACGGTCATCATCCGATTACGCAGCAGCCACGGTGGTAGCAACAAGGACTGACCTGACAGGTACGGTGCTATCTCGACGCATGTGTGGAGACTATCGAGGGCTGAACAAGGTGACTGGGACAGACGGGTACCCAATGCCCATGGCCGAAGAGATCTTCGATCAACTATACGGCAGCTGGGTGTTCTCAACACTGGACCTGCGGCAGGGTTTCAATCAAATCCATATAGCGGAGGAGGATAAGAAGAAAACTGCATTCCACGGACCAGATGGGTTGTACGAGTGGAATTACATGCCATTCGGGCTACGCAACGCATCGGCGGTGTTTCAGTGCGTGATGGACATGGTGTTGAGCTGCGTGGTGTGTTACATAGACGACGTCATCATCTTCAGCTCAGATGCGGAGACTCACGTGCGAGATGTGGAAGCAACCCTGACGGCAATTGAGGCTGCAGGGCTGACCTGCCATCCGGGAAAATGCTGTTTCGGACACAACAGTGTGGCCTACTTGGGGTTTGAGGTGACAGGAGGGGAGCTCAGCATTCAGAGGGCCAATGTCGAGGTGCTAGATTGGTTGGAGAAACCCAAGGATCGGACCAGCCTGCGTGCGCTGCTGGGATGTCTCAGCTACTATCGCAAGTTCATAGCGGACTTCAGCAAGAAGGCAGCACCTTTAAACATGCTGCTTAAGGAGGAACAGAAATGGCGATGGGAGGAGCCACGGGAGAAGGCACTACGTGGGCTGATGGAAGCGGTAAAGACGAGGGCCGTGCTGAAGCTACCGGATGGGCAGCAACCATTCACACTCTACACCATCTGGAGCAGCATCGGGATGGGGGCAGTGCTGAGCCAGATGGACAAAGGGGTGGAGAAGTTGGTGGCATTCGCCAGCAGAACCTGCAGCCCGGCGGAGGCAAACTACTCATCATACGAAGGGGAAGGACTGGCGGCAGTTTGGGCGGTAGGGCACTTCAGGGTGTACCTGCAAGGGCGGCACTTCACCTTAGTGACAGACCATCAGCCCCTGCTGTGGCTAATGCACAACCAGACACTCACAGGCAGGAACGCACGGTGGGCGATGAAGCTGCAAGAATATGACTTTACGGTGAAACATCGGCCGGGCTAGACGATGCAACACGTGGACGGGTTATCAAGGAACCCGCCCCGCGAAGAGGGCAAGCAGGGATCAGAGCAGGAGCTACCGCCGGCGGCTCTTACCGCCATGGTGAGAGAGCAGCGGCTGGGAGGTCAGCAGCAGAGAGGGGCAGCGGATGTGTGGCAGGATAAAGAGACGATGGCATGGTTTAAGGGAGAGACGGCAGAGGACAGCGGAGCAGGGGCAAGAACAAGAGCACGGGGACAGCACTACAGGTGGTTCCAGAGGCAGGTGCAGCTGCAGACAAAGGATGGGTGGAAGAGGGTGCCAGCGCCAGCAGAAAGGGAAGGCATCATACGAGAAGTACACAGCAAGCTGGGACATTATGGGCCGCTGAGGACTCAGCAGCTGCTGCAGACTGGATGGTGGTGGGCAGGGATGAGGAAGGAGGTGAAAGAATGGGTGGAGCAGTGTGAGTTGTGCTGCAGGAACAAAGCCAGCCTGTTGAAGAGCCAGGCAGAGCTACAGCCTTTGGCCATAGTAGAGCTCGGGTACCGCTGGTCCCTGGACATTGCGGGAGAACTGCCAGTGTCGCGGAGAGGCAGGAGATATGTCTTGCTCATGATAAAGCACGTGAGCAAGTGGGCTGAGGCAAGTCCCCTGGTGGCGAAGACAGCGGAGGCGGTGGCTGAAGCATTCGAGGAGATGGTGCTGACCAGGTGTGGGGCCTGCGGGGAGGTCCTTACGGACCAGGGGACAGAGTTTCAAGGAGAGTTCAAGGAACTGCTAGCGGAAAATGGGATCCAGCATCGCACGACATCCAGGCACCATCCCCAGAGTGACGGGCTAACAGAGCAACTGGTGCAGACAGTGAAAAGGGGAATTAGAGCCTACGGAGAGGCAAACAAGGGAGATTGGGATAAGAAATTGGCGTGGGTGATGGCAGGGTACAGGTTCAGCAAGCAGGCCTCGCTGAAAGATGTCTCCCCATACTACCTGCTTTTTGGGAAGCAGCCCATCCTACCAGTGGATGCACCGAGGCTGCTGGTGGACAGTGTTACAGCAAGGACGGCAGAGAAGTGGGTGGCGCTGGTGGATGCCAGAGCCAAGTATTTGAAGAAAATGCTTCCTGTTGCCATGGAGAGCCTAAAGGTGGCACAGCTGCGGGACATACACCGCTACAAGCAACGACAGCTGATCAAGATGCAAGGGAAGCAGGCAGCGGTGGAAGCGGGACAAGCAGTGTATGTGAGGCGGGCGAAGCGAGATGGGCTGGATGTGGGAGTGTCGCAGCAGAGGTGGGAAGTGAAGGAAGTGCGGGAGTCAGGCGTTCTGGTACTGAAAGATGGACACGGGAAGAGGGTGATGGATCATGTCACCAGCGTGGCACCAGCGGGGAAGCAGAAAAAGCAAGGGAACTACACGGGTCCCATGACCAGGGCGAGGACGGCAGAAGCAAGTCATGGGAGGGGGCAAGCAAAGTAAGTGACAGAGTACTTCAGGGGAGAGCAAGGACCCAATGACACGGGGGGAATGACAACAAGGAGAGGAAGAGAACCGTTGAGAGAAAGACTCAGGCAGGAGATGAGAGACACACAACCGAGAGATAGCAGCAAGAGGGAGAGCCACAGAGCAAGGCCAGCAGGAGGCACGGGAGGTGGGTGAGTCTCCGACACGACCAATCAACAACTGGGTTGGTGCCAACAAGGGGATATCATCAAATCTCTCTATTTTAAAATCAGAGTAGGGTCGCGTTTGTAGTCTGATGTGTCAGAACATATCTATAGCTTATACTGCTGTGTAGGCTGTAGTGGGGTATCCCATAGGGGGTACAACCCAGTTAGGGTTTCATATTTGTACTCCTTTCATTCATAGTTCACCCCATTCCTGCTTACTCATTTACACATGGTATAGAGCTAGGTCCCTCCAGGACCGAAATTTTTTTTGGGCCCACCGAAGCGCGCCCCCGAGGCGCGATTTTTTTTTAGCGACCCCTCGAGTCGCCCTCTCCCCTGCGGCCTCGCCGCCCACTCTGTCGCGGCCCCGCCCTGCTCCTTACGCGGCCCCGCCCCGGCCCTTACGCGGCCCCGCGTCGCCTCCTACGCGGCCCTTACGTGGCCCCGCGCCGGCCCCTTACGCGGCCCTTACGCGGCCCTTACGCGGCCACGCCGCCAGCTCCTACGCGGCCCCGCGCCGGCTCCTTACGCGGCCCGTCCCCGGCCCCTACGCGGCTCCGCGCCGGCTCCTACGCGGCTCTTACGCGGCCCCGCGCCGGCCCCCCCCCTTACGCGGCCCTGACGCGGCCACGCCGCCGGCTCCTACGCGGCCCCGCGCCGGCTCTCACGCGGCCCCGCAGCTGGCTCCTACTCGGCCCCGCAGCCGGCCCCTTAAGCGGCCCCACCGCCGGCCTCCTACTCGGCCCTGCCCCGGCTCCTATCACGGCCCCGCCCCGGCTCCTTCGCGGCCCTGCCCCGGCTCCTACGCGGCCCTACCGCCGGCCCTGACGCGGCCCCGCCCCGTCTCACTTCTACGCGACCCGAGCCGCCTGTCGCCGAGCAGCCCGGGACCCGAGCCGCCCTGCAGCCGAGCCGCCCGGGAGCCGAGCCGCCCTGCACCCGAGCCGCCCTGCAGCCGAGCCGCCCGGGAGCCGAGCCGCCCTGCACCCGAGCCGCCCTGCCGTCGAGCCGCCCGGGAGCCGATCCGCTGCACACCCGAGCCGCCCGGTCGCCGTTCTGCTTTTCTGTCGAGCTGCGCGACCTGCCCTGCCTGGTGAGCACAGTCCCACTGTCACTGCGTGCTCTCCCCCCTACTGCTTGCACTGCTTCACAGTCGTCGTCATGGCTACCCCTAGTGTCCTAGCTTTTGACGCTGAGGGTCGCGCCATTGATTTTGAGGTCTGGCTAGACGAGTTGCAGCTGTTCTTACAGTGCGACAAGGCTGATGACCTTTCTCTCTTTGACCTCACCTCTGGCGCCTCTCCTGCTCCTGCTGCTGATGCTGATCCCGCTGTCCGCTCTAACTGGGCCACCCGCGATGCTGCTGCACGTCTTGCTGTGCGTCGCCACCTCCCTACCTCTGAGCGTGCGCACTTTAGTCAGTACAAGAGTGCTCAGACCTTGTACGACGCTGTAGTTGCGCGCTACTCCTCCCCTGCCACTGCTGCACTGAGCCGTCTCATGCTTCCCTACCTCTTTCCTGACCTCTCTGCCTTTCCCACTGTCGCTGACCTCATTACGCACCTCCGCACTAGTGACACTCGCTACCGCGCCGCCCTTCCTGCTGAGTTCTGCGCTAGGAACCCCCCTCCCATGTACATCGCTCTCTACTACGTAGTCGCGCGCCTCCCTGACTCCCTTCGCGTCGTCAAGGACCACTTTCTCGCAGTCTGTCCCACCACTCTCACCGTCGACCTCCTCGAGAAGGCCCTCCTTGCAGCGGAGAAGAGCATAGTCGCTGTAGGTGCTTCTCGTGGTGACCCTCGCACCCCCATCTTTGAGGGGTGCTCTCCTTCCCCCTTGCTGCCCTCTGTTGCCTCTGCTGCTGCTGCCGACCTGCTTGGTCTTGAGTCGGTCGGCGCGGCGTCTGCCCCTAGTGGGAGACGTCGCTCCAGCAAGGGCAAGGGAGGCAAGGGCGCGGGTGGAGCTGGGGGGGGCGGTGGCGGTGGCGGCGGTGGCGGCGGAGGGAGTGGGGGTGGCGGCGGGACTAGTGGCGGGGGTGGTGGTGGTGGTGGTGGCAGCAGCGGCGGAGACGGTGGTGGTGGTGCCAGCGGTGGTGGTGGAGGCAGCGGCGGAGGTGGAGGCGGCGGAGGTGGAGGCAGTGGAGGCGGCAGCGGCGGAGGCAGTAGTGGTGGAGGAGGTGGAGCTGGTCGGGGTGGTACCCAGCAGCGTAGCGGCGGTGGTGGTGGCCAGCGCTCGCACCGGCAGCAGCAGCAGCGCTCACGGGACATCCCTTCGCCTCAGCAGCTTCGTGAGTGGTACGCTGGGCGTTAGAGGGGTGGGGGTACTGGTCCCTGCACCTACGTTCTTCGTTCCGGCGACCGCGCGGGTGAGCAGTGTGGGGGTGCCCACGCCACCCAGCGCTGCTTTGGCCGCCTGACGGACGCTTGGCGTCAGCAGTTCCCTGGGGCTAGTGAGATCCCTCGCTGGGATGAGCTTCTCAGGGCTGGTGTAGCGATCTTTGATCTTGATTTTGATGCTATCCTTACTGCTATGTATGTTGTGGATTATAGTGAGGAGAATGAGGGTTACCGGTGTTTCCAGCCCGACCCGGGCATTGGTACTGCTGCGCTAGGTGCTTGTGAGGCTGCTGCTCTAGGTGCCAGTGCGTCTGCGCTCTCAGGTACTGGTGAGACTGCGTTCTCAGGTACTGAGTCGTCCTCGTCCTCCCTCACTTTCACACTTGACTCCGGAGCTTCTCGCTCCTTCTTTCGAGACCGCACTACCCTTTCGCCGCTCGCCAGGCCGGTTGCGGTCTCCCTTGCTGACCCCTCTGGGGGTCCTGTCCTGTCTCACTTCTCCACTGTCCTCCCGTGTCCGGCTGCCCCTTCGGGCACCCTGTCGGGTCTGTACCTTCCCTCGTTCTCTACGAACTTGGTGAGTGGAGCGGACCTGCAGGATGGGGGTGTTCACCAGTTCACTCCTGCGCGTCAGCGGGTGACCCACTGCACGGAGGCTCGCACAGGCCGACACCTGGCCACGTTCTCGCGTCGGCCGGGGTCGAGTCTCTACACCCTGACCGTTGAGTCTCCTCCTGTCCCTGCGTCTGGTCAGGTGGCTGCGTCAGGTCAGGTACTTGCTGCTGCGTCCCGGTCAGGTCCTGAGTCTGCCCCCTGTTCTTGTCGCCTCCTGTCTCACGAGACTCTCCTGTGGCACCACCGTCTTGGCCACCCCTCCTTGCCCCGTCTTCGGAGCATGGCTTCCCGTGTCCTTGTCTCTGGTCTTCCCCAGTCTCTCCCTCCTCTCCCCTCCGGGCCAGGACCTTCCTGTGTACCCTGTGTCGAGGGTCGCCTCCGGGCTACTCCTCACTCCTCCCACTTCCCCCCGACAGAGGCTCCCCTGCAGACGCTTCACATGGATGTGTGGGGCCCAGCCCCCGTCCGTGGGCAGGGTTACGAGCGATACTTCCTGTTGGTGGTTGACGACTACTCGCGTTACACCACAGTCCTCCCCTTGCGCAGCAAGGGTGCGGTCACTGAGGTGCAGATCGACTGGATCCGCGAGGCTCGTCTCCAGCTCAGGAAGAGCTTCGGCTCGGACTTTCCTGTTCTGCGTCTGCACTCTGACAGAGGCGGAGAGTTCTCTTCTCGCCTTCTGCGAGACTACTGTCGTGCACGGGGGATCCGCCAGACCTTCACGCTTCCGGACTCACCACAGCAAAATGGGATTGCTGAGCGCCGCATTGGCATGGTCATGGATGTCGCTCGTACGTCCATGATGCATGCGGCTGCCCCCCATTTTCTGTGGCCGTTTGCAGTGAGGTACGCGGCGCATCAGCTCAACCTTCACCCCCGGGTCTCTCGGCCTGCGATGTCCCCAGTCTAGCTGTGGACAGGGAAGGTTGGCGATGCGTCTGTGTTCCGTGTCTGGGGATCTCGGGCGTTTGTCCGCGACTTGTCTGCGGACAAGCTGTCCCCTCGTGCTGCTCCCTGTGTCTTTCTTGGCTTCCCCACTGACGCCCCAGGGTGGCAGTTTTACCACCCCTCCTCTCGTCGTGTTCTGTCCTCCCAGGACGTCACGTTCGACGAGTCAGTCCCCTTCTACCGTCTCTTCCCCTACCGCACTCCTTCCCTCCCCCCTCCCCCGGACTTCCTTGTGCCGGTTCCCCCCCCGGTAGACCCCCTCCCCCCTCAGGTTCCTGCCCCCTCAGGTGTGTCCCAGGTAGACGCCGCTGACCCGGTCGAGGTTACTGGTGACTCTGGTCCTGCTGCGGGTGCTGAGCCTGGGGGTGCTGACTCTGGGGGTACTGTGCGCGGGGGTGCTGTGCCTGGGGGTGCTACTGCTGGGAGTGCTGGGCCTGAGGGTGCTACTGCGGTGGGTGCGGAGCCTGGGGGTGCTGAGCCGGGGGGTGCTGTGCCTGGAGGTGCTGGGTCTGGGGGTGCTGGGTCGGGAGCTGCTGAGCCTGGGGGTGCTGAGCTGGGAACTGCTGAGCCTGGGGGTGCTGCGTCTGGAGCTGCTGAGCCTGGGGTTTCTCCTGCTGCTGCGTCTTGCCGGGAGCCCCTCTCTCCACAGGAGCTGCGCGAGTGGTTCGCTCGCCGCTGGAGGCGTGCTGCTGAGTCTGGAGGTGCTGCTGGAGCTGGAGCTGGAGCTTCTTCGATCGTCGAGGGTGCGGGTGCTGCCGGTCCCGGAGCTGCTGGACCTGCGGGTCCTCCTGGAGCTGGAGCTGCTGAGGGCGTTCGTGCTGAGCCTGCTGCTGTTGGTCCTGCCGCTGGAGGTGTGGGTGGCGCTGGTGCTGTCGCTGAGGGTGCTGGTGTTGTCCCTGCTGAGACTGGAGCTGCCGCGCGGCCTCGGCCGTACTTCGTTCCGCTCCTTCAGCAGGTTCTTGGTCTTTCTCCTCCAGTAGAGGGTCCACCGCCTGTCCAGTCGCAGTCCCTACTGGAGCCTTCCTCTCCACTGCCTGCTCCCTCTCCTTACACTGGTCCTACTGGAGGTCTTACTGAGCGTCGTGAGCCTGCGTCTCGCCCCGCGTCGCCTGTTCGTGCTGCTCGCGCTAGTGGTCGCAGTTCGCGTCAGCGTCCTCCTCCTGTCCCTGGCACGCACCGGATGTCTCTGCGTCCGTCCACTGCTCCTCTGCGTGCCCCTTTGCCTTCTCCTCCTGAGTCCTCTCTTCCTGCGCTTGCCGACCCTGAGTCGGACTCTCTTCGCGCTGCGAGTCCTACTATCACGCGTCTGCTTGCTACTGTCGTCACTGACCCCTCTTTTGAGTCCACTGGTGCGTCTGCTCTAGTCGCTGAGCTCGTCGACTTTGCTGCTCGCTGTCGTCTCGACTACGCTGCTAGTCTTGTTGCTGAGTCTGCGTCTGTCTGTCCTCCGTCCGTCGGGGGTGAGTGTGCTCTTGGCACGGACGTCCTAGAGGACAGGCAGGAGGAGTTACAGTGTCTAGCGGCTGCTTCACCTCATCTCGCGTCTGTACTGCTTGCCCCTGAGGGAGACCCGGATGCACTAGACATCCCGACTCCGCGTTCTTACGCGGAGGCCGTAGAGGGCCCCTACTCCTCTTAGTGGCAGGCAGCCATGGATGCAGAGATGGCTTCCTGGAAGTCCACAGGCACCTACGTTGACGCGGTTCCCCCTCCTGGGGCGAACATTGTCAGTGGCATGTGGATCTTCAGGGTGAAGCGGCCGCCGGGCTCTCCACCTGTCTTCAAGGCACGGTACGTTGCTCGTGGCTTCAGTCAGCGGCAGGGAGTTGACTACTTTCAGACCTTCTCTCCCACCCCGAAGATGACTACTCTTCGGGTGCTGCTGCACATAGCCGCTCAGCGCGACTACGAGCTTCACTCTCTCGACTTCAGCACTGCGTTCTTGCAGGGTAGCCTGCACGAGGAGATCTGGCTTCGCCGTCCACCTGGCTTCACTGGGACTTTCCCTCCTCGCACCCAGTGGAGCCTCAGACGGCCAGTCTACGGTCTCCGCCAGGCACCGCGTGAGTGGCACGACACACTGAGGACTACGCTTGCGGCTCTTGGGTTTGCTCCTTCTACTGCTGACCCGTCGCTGTTTCTTCGCACCGACACTTCTCTGCCGCCGTTCTACATCCTCGTGTACGTCGACGACTTGGTCTTTGCCACAGCGGACACTGCTGGACTCGCCTACGTGAAGTCCGAGCTGCTGAAGAGACACACGTGCACAGACCTGGGTGAACTGCGCAGCTACCTTGGCTTGCAGATCACTCGGGACAGAGCACGCCGCACCATTACCTTGACTCAGTCACACATGGTGCAGCAGGTCCTTCAGCGCTTCGGCTTCACGTACTCCTCGCCTCAGGCCACTCCTCTGCCTACTCGCCACTCACTCTCAGCTCTGCCTTCGGATGAGTCCGTAGAGTCGAGTGGTCCGTATGCAGAGCTTGTTGGCTGCCTCATGTACCTGATGACCTGCACACGACCTGACCTTGCATACCCTCTGAGCATTCTTGCACGCTATGTTGCTCCTGGGAGACACAGACCGGAGCACATGGCTGCAGCGAAGAGGGTATTGCGCTACCTGTGCAGTACGTCAGGCATGGGGCTAGTGCTTGGAGGGCGGAGTCCAGTGGTCCTTACCGGCCACGCGGACGCTTCTTGGGCTGACGACCAGGCTACGCAGCGGTCGTCACAGGGTTACACCTTTAGCCTTGGTTCCGGCTCTGTCTCGTGGCGGTCTACTCGCTCGTCTTCGGTTCTCGGCTCCAGTTGTGAGGCTGAGATCTATGCCGGAGCCATGGCTGCACAGGAGCTTCGCTGGCTCACCTACCTGCTGACTGACCTTGGAGAGCCGCCTCGTTCTCCTCCAGTGCTGTACGTAGACAACAAGGCTATGCTGGCCTTGTGTCGAGAGCAGCGCTTGGAGCACAGAACGAAGCACATTGCTCTCCGCTACTTCCTTGTTCGTGAGTTGCAGCAGCGTGGTCAGTTGCGACTTGCGTACGTGGCCTCTGAGGCCAACACTGCTGATGTGTTCACCAAGGCACTTGCGCCTTGTGACCATCAGCGCTTCTGCACCCAGCTGGGTCTTGTGCCTGTCTTGCCTCACTTGCTCTCCTCTTGACTTTACTTGTACTGTGACATATATATATACCTGCTCTTGCTTGTCTAGTTTTATATATATATGTCTGTACTCTTGCTTGTGAACTGGCCTTTGGCCTTGCTCTTGTGCTCGGACTGTGTGGTGACTTTGTGATCCACCCTGAGCTTTGCTTTGTCTTGCTTGACTGGTCTTGTGACCCCTTGTTCTCCCCCACTTTGCCTATGGGGGTGTGTCAGAACATATCTATAGCTTATACTGCTGTGTAGGCTGTAGTGGGGTATCCCATAGGGGGTACAACCCAGTTAGGGTTTCATATTTGTACTCCTTTCATTCATAGTTCACCCCATTCCTGCTTACTCATTTACACATGATGGATCAGAGTACACTTTCGAAAAAAATCTGAAATACCGTATCAGAGAAGGCGTTTAAAAAAAATCTGATTCTTCAGAGCATAAAAAAAAAAAAAAGTCTAAAGTTTCAGAAGCCACTAAAAAAATAGGCTGAGATATCAGAGTTTTTTATGTAAATCAGAGAAATGGGGGCCTGGTGAAGACTGTTGGAAACAATCGGTCCTAAGCGCCTCTGTCGTGTCGAAACACTAAAGACACAAGTGAAGCAACGCATATCGAGGCACCAGCGAGTCAACCCTCGGAAGTTGAAGCAACAGCTGGAGGTTACGCGAAGGTCAAAGGTCAGCGACCTTTGACTTGACAAATGCAGCGCGACAGCAAGGACACACAACTGACTCGATATTGAGCAGTTGCCCGAGTCGCACTGTATCGAACCGCAACAGCCAACAGTAAAACAGTTATCATTCGTATCTCTTCGTATTCCTTGTAATCATATATAAAATCTTGTATCTCCTTGTTTTAATCAACTTACTTTGCCCTCACATAATAGCGCAAGGTGGTTCAGAATCTCTTTGTTAACGCTTCCGCTACTACATCATTCTACCCAGAGATTAACCCTACCAAAGATCCTAAGGGGCACTCAGCCCAACATGATATGAGAGCTGGTTAGGGTTAAAATTCTATTTCCCCTTAAATTACACCAAGAGACATGTCGACCAGAAAGGAGAAGAGCTCCTCCAACGGCTCTCCTGGTACTATTCCTACTCCACCTCCTGCCTCTGGCCTACAGACAGAGGAAGGCACAACAACGAGACCGGCCGCTCGGTCTACTGAAACACCCGCAAACCAAGGCGCGGGCTTCGATCCAAGCATGATGGAGAAGTTCTTCTCCTTTATGTCCTTCTACGAGCAGCACCAGCAAGGAGTACCTGCGCAATCAAACAATAGCAACAACAACAACAACGTGACACCCATGAGTCTCGATGGCTCATCCTACGCACACGGGAATCAACAACAACAATGCGGAGATAACTGCTGCAACGGGAGCTAGACTACGGGCTAGGCACGTGTGCTCGTGTGATCTCTGCGTTCGTTCACTTAGTCATTTCCTTGTGTTTACGCTTCTTGCTAGTTCACGGGGAGAATTGGCAAGAGTTTCACTAGGAAAACATGACAACAAATAATGATCCAATAAAGTTGGCAATGCAAGACTACATCAGAGCTAGCATTCAGGTCGGCCAACTGCCAGCGCAGCTTGGTCGACCGCGTTCCAGCACGACTTGGTCGACCGCACTCCAGCAAGGCAAGGTCGACGGCTTGTCAACGTCGCAGGTTGATGGCGTACCAGCATTGCTCACGCAGGACAGAAGTGCACCCGCTTTGCAGGTGCGCGCAGATGATTGGCGTGCAGAGTCTCGTCACCTGCACAGTGCACACACCACGTCAACCTCGAGCTGACGACTGCCTCTGATCCGCCACGACGACCTCGGGATACCACCACCGAGGTCGGTCTCGCCAAATTCGCCTGGGCGACCGTCGCACTCCTCCGCAGCACTTCGTCACCCAGGTAACCTGGTCGACCGGGCAACCACATCGACCAGCAGCTCCCGTACGTGCCCGTCGACCTCCCAAGTCGACGACCACGCCCCTCGGTCGACCTCCTCCAGGTCGACGTCCCTTCTGGTCGACCAGCTCCACGTCGACCAGCACTAAGTCGGCCAGCGCAGTTGTCGGCCGACCACCCACGTCGGCCACCCGAAGTCGGCGTCACAAAGTTGACGCACCGCTACTCGACGTCCTGAGTCGAGGTCGACGTCGGCCCCTCCTTCGTCGACCACCAGGTCCAGTCGACCACCCGCAGGTCGACCAGCAGTCCATCAGCCGACCACCGAAGTCGGCTTCCCCAAGTTGACGTCCTCCGCAGGTCGACTCCTAAGTCGACCTCCCCGAAGTTGGCGCCACCCTGAAGTCGGCGCCCGTGCAGTGGTCCCCGTGCAGGTCGACCTCCTCATCAACCAGCTCGCCCACTGCTGCAGGTCGGCTGCTCCCCTAACACCCGACCACGATGTCGGCTCCGCCCAAGCGAGGACGGGGCCAACATACAACTCCCGTTGACACTCCCCTGCCGCGTTCACGCTTGGGCACCCAGCCCACACGGCAGTACAGCTCCGAGAATAGCCCGTCGGCGTGCACCCAACACACAGCACGCCAGTCACCGCATCAGCCATGCAAGAGGGCATGGCACCTACTACTGCACGTCGTTATCGCCGTCGCCCACGTCGGCCAAGCGCACTTGGGCGATTGCGACGGAGCACCGGTTGAAGGCCGGATAGTGCAGCGCCTTCGTCAGGAAGTCGGCTGGCTGCTCAGCGGTCGGGATGTACTAGAGCGAGAACTTCCCGCGCTTCACCATGTGCTGCAGCCAGGCCTGTCGCCGCTCCATGTGCTTGAGGCTGCCCGTCAACCCCATGCCCTCGGCGACTGTGATAGCCGACTTGTTGTCCACTCGCAGGACAGTCGGCTTCCCGGCGTCCAGCTGCCGGAATTCCGCAAGAAGGAAGCGAAGGCGGCGTCCCTCCTTGCCAGCTTCAGTGGCCGCAACGTACTCCGACTCGGTCGACGATAGCGTCGCGCACTTGATGCGCTGGCTCGACCAGGAGACCGCGGCCCCACCGTAGACGAACACGTACCCACCCGTGCTCGTCCTGTTCTGCTTGTCACCGGCATCATCGGCGTCCACGTAGCCGACCAGCTCCAGCGACTCAGGTCCACCGCCGAACCCCAGGGCGGTGTCGCGTGTGTTGGTGAGGTAGGCGAGGCAGCGGTCGACCTCGCGCCAGTGCTGGTCGCTCCTCACCGTGAGGCCGCTCCCCAGCTTGCTGCAGGCAAAGGCGATGTCCGGCCTCGTCGTTGTCGCCGCGAACTGCAACGAGCCGACCTTCTGCAGGTACTCCTCTTCCTGGCGTTCCTGCGCCTCCTCGTCGTCGAAGGTGAGCTCGGCGTAGGCGTTGACTGAGACCGGCGTCTTCGGGGTGTGCCCGGTCTGCTCCTCATCGATGAAGCGCCTACGCAGCCTGTCGGTGTAGCCCTGCTGGTGCAGCCACAGCTTCCCCGCCGACCTGTCGCGCACGATCTCCAGCCCGAGGTACTTCTGCACCGGCGAGATCTCGCGCAGCTCGAAGGCGGCTTCCAGCAGCTCCTTCAGCTCCTTCAGCATCGCGGCGCTGCTGCTGGCGACAAGCAGGTCGTCGACGTAGACCAGCACCCAGCAGGCCACTCCGTCCTTTCCGACCTTGAAGTAGAGAGCCTCGTCGACCTGGCTCTTCTTCCACCCGGCGCCGACCAGCACATCGTTGAGCGCCAAGTACCACAACGGCGGCGACTGCTTCAGCCCGTACAGGCTCTTCAGCAGCTTGCACACCCGGCCGGATCCGTCGTTAAAGTAGTGTGGCTGGGACATGTACAGCACCCGATCGAGCTTGCTCTGCAGGAAGGCGTTCTTCATGTCGAGCTGCATCAGGTTAAGGTTGAGGACGGCGACGATGCTGAGGAAGATCCTCAGCGTGACGTAGCTGCTCACCGGCGCGAACGTCTCGTCGTAGTCGGCGCCGTACACCTGTGTGAAGCCCTTCACGACCAGCCTCGCCTTCTCGCGCTCGATGGTGTCGTCGACGTGGTACTTCGTCGTCAACACCCACCGGTTCTTCATGACGTTCACTCCCGGTGGGCGTTCGACCAGCTCCCACGTTCCCATGTTGAGGAGGCTGCGAATCTCCTCCTCCATGGCGGCCTTCACCGCCGGGCCCTTACAGCTCGCCAACGCCTCCTTCACCGTCATCGTCGAGATGTCCCAACGGTGCTCGGGGTCGGCTAGCATGTCGGGGTCGAGCTCTAGAAACTCCTCATCCTCCTCAGCATCGTCGTACAGCAGGTCGCCGGCCTCATCGTCCACGTCGTACACCGTGGTGAAGGCAGCGGGGACGAAGAAGTTAGGCGGCCTCCAAAGTCGGCCTGAACGCCGTGGTCCTGGCTGGACCTCCTCGGCGTCCCCTCCATCGTCGCTGTTGTCGCTGCCCTCGGCGTCCTGCTCCTCCTCAGCCGGCATCCCAGCCGACTTCTCCCCTGTGGTCGGCGTCCCAGCCGACTTCTCCCCTATGGTCGGCTCCCCTGCCGACTGCCCGGTCGCCGACTGCTCCTTGGTCGGCGTCACTACTGTCTGCTCCTTTCTCGGCCGCTGGTCCTCGACCTGCTCCTCCCCTGTCGACGTCGACTGCAATCCCACGTCGACCTGCCGCTCGTCACGTCGGCCACCGGCGATGCACTTGGCCGAAGGCGACGTCCCACTACTCCCCTCATCGTCGGAGGCCAACACCGAGGTCAGCCCACGCAGGTCGGCCACGAGGGGAGGGGCAGGGGTCGGAGGGGGAGGGGTAGGGGGGCGGACGTCCTCAATAGCAAGCTCACCGACCTCGGCAAGCAGTGGCAGCGTCGCCGACGAGGTGTCAGAGGGCGGGGTGGGCGACGAGCGGCCGGACACCGACCCGTACTCCGTCTTCCACTCGGCCAGCGACATCTTCTCGTAGAACACCACGTCCGACGTGGTGACCACCCGGTCGGTGTCGACGTCGAGGAGCTCCTAGCCCTTGCTCGCCGCCGACACGCCAAGGTGCAGGCCCCACCTGGCCTTCGGCTGCAGCTTCCCACCACGCTGCTGCTCGGGGACTAAGAACTGCGCCATGCAGCCCCACACCCGCGCCAGCGACAAGTCGGGCTTCTTCCCGGTCAGCAGTTGGTACGGCGTCGTCCCCGGCCGCAGCGCCGACCTCTCAAGGCAGTTGCGGACCCAGACGGCCTGCCGGAGAGCGAGGTGCCACCAGTGGTGCTGCACGCCCATGTGCAGCAGCATTGTCTGCACCGACTCCACCACCGTCCTCATCTCCCGCTCCGCCATGCCGTTCTGCTGCGGGGTGTATGGGCAGGTCAGGTCGTGGACGATCCCCTTGCCGTTCACGAAGTCGGTGAACTGCTTCCCGAGGAACTCCCCTCCCCGGTCAGAGCGCAGCATCAACACCAACTTCTTCGTCTGCCGCTCAGCCACCGCCAGCCACTGCACGAACATAGGCAACGCATCTGACTTCTTGGTGACCGGCTTCACCCACACGTAGCGGGTCTTGCGGTCCTTTAGCAACAAGAAGTACAAGCTGCCATCCTTGGCAGCCACGCGGAACGGCCCGCACAGGTCGATGTGCACGACGGCCAGCACGTCGTCGGCATCAAAGCCTTGGTCGGGGAAGGTGTGCCGCGCCAGCTTCCCGCCGACGCACGAGACACACGGTGAGTCGGCGTCCGTCGCCGACTTGAGGTCCAGCCCAATGGCGACCTCGTTCTTCGCCGAGCTCCGTATGGTGTCCATGCCGACATGTGCAAGCCGCGCATGCATCCGGTCCGGCGTCGACTTTGTCTTCGAGACGATTGCCCGCAGAGCCAGAACCTCCGTCGTGGGCGACGTCGACCTCGTTGAGCAGGGACGCAGGTCGGTGCAGAGGACGCGCCCGGAGTACGTCGCCCGACCGAGCACCACTCCGGCTGCAGAGACGAGCATCATTCCCTCTCCGTCCTCCCGCAGCTTCACGCCGTGCTCCTTCAGCTGGCCGGACGACAGCAGGTTGGCCCGCACACCCGGGACATACAGTACGTCGGGGATGAGTACCTGCTTCCCGGCCTCCCCTTGTAGGGCGACGGTGCCACGGCCCTCGACGTCCTGCCGCGCACATGCCTGATGGCGCCGCTCGGCTGCAGGGTGACGAAGGCTTCCTTCGTCCCCATCAGGTGGTGGGAGTAACCGCTGTCGAGCAGGACCACCGCCGGGTTCGCCTGCACAGCTGCTGCCACCGCCTGGAAGTCCTCTCCGGCCTCCGGCGCCAGCGAGACGGTCGGCTCCACGACGCCGACCAGCGAGCACGACGCCGTCTTGTCATCCCGCGCCTTGCCGCCAGCAGGGGAGTCGGCGTCCTTCGCCAAAGTCGACATCTTGGTCGACTGCTTCTCCTTGCGCGGCCGGTTTCCTCCTCGACGAGGACGACGTCTGCTCGACCTCCCGCGGCCGCCCTTGTCATCGTCGTCGGAGTCACTGTGGTCGGGACACTCAAAGGAGAGGTGATTGGGGCTGTGGCAGATCCAGCACTCCCGACGTCGACCTCCTCCTCCTTGACCGCCGTCCTTGGTCGACTTCTTCTCGACCTCCTTGGTCGACTTCCAGCCACTGCTCCCGCCGCCACCAGACTGTCCGCGCTGTCCTGGTCGGCCTCCTTGCTTCGCCGGGGCGACAAAGTTGGCCTGCGCCAAGAGTTCCTGTGACCGCTCAGCCTCCTGCATTGCCTCGTCCTGCAGGATGTACGAGGTCAGGTTGTCCTCGTTGAGCGTCGCCCTTGTGCTCGGCGCCATGGACAGCCACTTCAGGAGGTTATAGCTGCTAGAAAGTCCCTGCATGACATGGGTGATGTACGACGCCGTGGAGTACTGCGCGCCGGCCATCCTGATAGTGGCGAGAATTCGCCGGGCTCGGTTGCAGTAGTCAGTCGCTGTCTCCTCGTCACCCATACGCAGGTGCGTCAGCTGTCCCTCCAGCTGGGCGATGAACAGGTCGTCGGTGACCTGGTACGTCGACTCAATGAAGTGCCACGCCCGGTGGCCGGCGTCGATGTACTCCCGGCACCACTTTAAGGCGATCTGCACGCCCGGCGAGCAGCACCGCGAGATGACCGTGAAGTTCAACAGCTGCACGGCGCGAAACTCCGCCCGCAAGTCGGGGTGGTGCTCCCCAGGCGTCGCCACGGTCCCTCGGGCGAAGCCGATCAGCCCGGCCATCTCCAGCTGGGGCTCGATAGCTTCCTTCCAGGTGAGAATGTCGGGTTGACAGACCAGTGGGGGGGTGACTGAGATCCTGTCCGGCGTGAACTTGAAGTAGCCGTAGCTCGGCGCAATCCCACCTGCCGTCACCTGGGACACCGACATCGGCGACAGCCCACTCCGTCGGCCTCCGACGTCACCCTGCGAAGAGCCTGCAGCCGCCGACGACTGCATCCCTCGCGCCTGAACGCCGCCAACTTCACCAGCGTGTATCACACCTCTCTGCCTCAACGTGCCTCCAGCACTGCTGCCGACTTGACCACCACCGGCGTTGACGCCCACGTCGACGCCGCCTTCGTTGTTCACCGGACGAGGAGAGGCAGGTCGAGACGGGTGCTCCGTCGCCCACATGGAGCGGAGTCCAGCCTCGACGACCGCCCAGGGCAAGTCGCCATACTCGTTGGCCTCGTGCTTCCTCCTCGCATTCTCCAACCGTGCCTCCAGGGTGTCCACCACCCCGGGGTCACCTACGGCTCCTACCATAGTGACTACCGCACAGTTGCTGGCCTGTAACTACGAAATAGGTCAGTGGTGTCTACGTCGACCTGACTGAAAGGTAAGTCGTGTGCCGTCCACGCTCACCGCACCATGCGGAGATAACTGCTGCAACGGGAGCTAGACTACGGGCTAGGCACGTGTGCTCGTGTGATCTCTGCGTTCGTTCACTTTGTCATTTCCTTGTGTTTACGCTTCTTGCTAGTTCACGGGGAGAATTGGCAAGAGTTTCACTAGGAAAACATGACAACAAATAATGATCCAATAAAGTTGGCAATGCAAGACTACATCAGAGCTAGCATTCAGGTCGGCCAACTGCCAGCGCAGCTTGGTCGACCGCGTTCCAGCACGACTTGGTCGACCGCACTCCAGCAAGGCAAGGTCGACGGCTTGTCAACGTCGCAGGTTGATGGCGTACCAGCATTGCTCACGCAGGACAGCAGTGCACCCGCTTTGCAGGTGCGCGCAGATGATTGGCGTGCAGAGTCTCGTCACCTGCACAGTGCACACACCACGTCAACCTCGAGCTGACGACTACCTCTGATCCGCCACGACGACCTCAGGATACCACCACCGAGGTCGGTCTCGCCAACTTCGCCTGGGCGACCGTCGCACTCCTCCGCAGCACTTCGTCACCCAGGTAACCTGGTCGACCGGGCAACCACATCGACCAGCAGCTCCCGTACGTGCCTGTCGACCTCCCAAGTCGACAACCACACCCCTCGGTCGACCTCCTCCAGGTCGACGTCCCTTCTGGTCGACCAGCTCCACGTCGACCAGCACTAAGTCGGCCAGCGCAGTTGTCGGCCGACCACCCACGTCGGCCACCCGAAGTCGGCGTCACAAAGTTGACGCCCCGCTACTCGACGTCCTGAGTCGAGATCGACGTCGGCCCCTCCTTCGTCGACCACCAGGTCCAGTCGACCACCCGCAGGTCGACCAACAGTCCATCAGCCGACCACCGAAGTCAGCTTCCCCAAGTTGACGTCACCAAGTTGACGTCCTCCGCAGGTCGACTCCTAAGTCGACCTCCCCGAAGTTGGCGCCACCTTGAAGTCGGCGCCCGTGCAGGTCGACCTCCGGGAGTTGTGTGTTGGCCCCATCCTCGCTTGGGCGGAGCCGACATCGTGGTCGGATGTTAGGGGAGCAGCCGACCTACAGCAGTGGGCGAGCTGGTTGACAAACAACCTACCTTCGCTCCGTACGAGCCCCAGCGCGGCTCCGTCAGCTTCATGCCACAACCACAACCTGCACCGGGACAAGAAAGAACGCTGGACGCACTGCAAGTTCAGTCGCAGTTCGCGCACGTTTTAAAACTGCAAACGACAAAACTTTTCGACGGGAAGGACTTCTTTACCTGGTCGTTCGAATTCGAGATGATGATGGAAGGAGCGCAAATCCTTGGCTTCTTCGACGGGTCCCTGCCATACCCAACAAACGGCATACAGTATGAGAAGCAGCAGTACACCTATCAATCGATGATGGCGTACACGATACTACTGAGGAACATCACCCCGACTCAACAGCAGAATATAAGGACTTACCGAGGTTATGGCAACACCGCGGAGCTCGCGTACAATCACTTGAAGAACCTGTATCAAGCAACAGACAGCGTAAACCAAAGTCGGTTAATGGCGCAGCTGACAAGAATCGAAATGAAACCAGGCGGGAAGGGAATAGCATATATCAGTCGCTGCCGCGAGCTGCGCGACAAGCTTCTTCGGTGTGGAGGATCGATTTCAGAAGACGCCTTCGTCACGGTTGTCATCGGCGGTCTTGGTCCTCACTAGCGCTCCAATCGCGCCATACTACGAGCACACGGGAGAATCTCCGAAGCAGCACTCTGCGCCGAAATCCATGCTGAGCAGCAAGACATGGACCTGCAAGAAGAACGACACAAGAGAAAGGTATCAATACCCGAATTCGCGTTTCACACTCAACGGCGCCACAACAACAAAAGTCGACCAAAAATCGTACCTCCGTTCTGCCACCTCTACAAGACTTCAGGGCATCCTCGTACGCACTGCCCGAATCGACAGCAGTCAAGTCGCCTCAACGCAAGCAAATCCGACAACTTCGGTACAAGTCTCAACAACATCGACGGGACAACCTGCGAAAGAAACAAGAAACATCATCAGCTGCATGGCAAGGCTGAGCGACTCCTGCGTAACTGAGTCACCACCATATTACTCACCAGAAGAACAACTCGACAACAGCACGCCTCGCCGCGAGTCACTTCAACCGAACCCGACGTACGCCGCCATCGCTCAAAGCGAACCGTCCGGGAAAGACACATGGTTCTTGGACAGTTGCTGCGGACAGCACATGTGCTCCTCGGGACGCTTCGTTCAACGCGAGCACCGACTTCAACAAGAGGTCGTCATCACAGTCGCCAATAACCAGAACCTGCGCACACGACGACAAGGGATTGTGCAACTTCAGTCACGAGAAACAAATGTTATACTACAAATGTCAGAAGTACTAATCGCGGAGGGACTCGGCTACAACTTACTGAGCGTCAGTCAGCTGATGGCGAAAGGCATACATCTCGAAGCAGACAGCACCACCCAAGAATTCAAGTTCTATCACGGGAGAGGAGGTCTCTACATCGGCAAGGCGGTCCTCAAGAACAACGTCTTCGTCCTCGATTTTGTCCCTGACCTTGGCACCGCCGACTGCGACGCCATCGTTAACTTCACCGACTGGACACATCCTCCAGACCTTGATCCAGACTTCAGTCCGGAAGGCTTTTGGTATTCACATACCATTCATGAAGCAGAATGAACACGCGCGTTAGTAACAATACAACATTCGGCAGCAGCAGAGACAACATCGGCAGAAGCAGAGACATCATCGGCAGCAGCAGAGACAACATCGGCAGCAGCAGAGACATCATCGGCAGCAGCAGAGACATCATCGGCAGTAGCAGGAACAACGACACCAGTCCTCGTTGACGAAACACCACCAACACCAGCACAACAGCTCCACCCAGCACCACGAGAATTTCATCGTAGCGCAAACTTCACCACCAGCTTCTATTCCAACTCCGATATGTACCGACGATCACCCGGACATCGCGCCGACGAAAGCACCTGGCACGCAAGGATGGGACACCCAAGCAACACTGTGCTAAACAACACAATAAGAGCAGGAGTCCTTGACAAGGACTCGTTACTACTACTCGACGGCAGAGAACTCCAACGGGCACGAGGAACATGCCTTACCTGCCCCGAAGCCGACTTACCACATCGGCCGTTTGCTCCTCGTCACAACCCGAGCGCACCCGTGTACGCACCACTCGAAAAGGTGTATAGCGACATCCTGTACAATCGGGAACCAGGATAAGTAATCTACAACTACACAATCACCTTCAACGACGCCGCCACCCGTTACGTCTGGCACCTAAACCTACCCAGCCGCGACACGGTCCTCGAAGCATTCGCTGCTTCGCTACCAGTAGCAGAGAGAGAGTCGGGCGTAAAGCTGAAAAGCTTCCAGTCAGACGGAGGAGGAGAATACACCTCTCAGCAATTCAAGCAGTACCTGGCGGAAAGGGGGATCAAGCAGCTCCTCTCTCTTCCCTACGCCCATCAGCAGCAAGGTGTAGCAGAAAGAATGAACAGGACTCTGCAGAACAGCATGCGCAAACTGTTACGTGGCATGCGGCTACCCAACGACCAGTGGCCTGCAGCAATGGACCACGCCGTCATGCTGCACAACTTGCTGTCGTCATCGTCGCTTCCGAACAACGCATCACCGCATCTGCTGTGGACAGGGAAACAGGGCAGCACAAAAATGTTACGAGTGTTCGGATGCATGGTACAGTATCGACCCCCACCAGCACGAGCGGGCCGATTTTCACAACGCGCACAGTGGGGACTACACCTCGGCATCGAAAAGAATTACAACGCGTGGAAAATCTTCGACGTCCATGTCAGATTTATATGACAAATTTGCTGTAGGCTATAGTGGGGTAGCACATATGGGGTACAGGGTTTCTAGGGTTGTATTTGTACCCAATCTTTCCTTAGTCATTTCATTCCTGTTCACTTGTTTCACATGGTATAGAGCGGGTCCTTCCTAAGGACCGTTTATTTTAGGGCCCACCGAAGCGCGCCCCGAGGCGCGCATTTTTTTTAGCGACCCCTCGGGTCGCCATTTCCCTCGCGGCCACGCTGTCCCTCAGACGCGGCCCCGCCACCCCTCCTGATTGCGGCCCCGCCGCCTGCTTGACGCGGCCCCGCCGCCTCCACTGACGCGGCCCCGCCGCCGGCTCTGACGCGGCCCTGCCGCCCGCTACGTCGCGGCCCCGCCGCCTGCTTGACGCGGCCCCGCCGCCTCCACTCACGCGGCCCCGCCGCCGGCTCTGACGCGGCCCTGCCGGCCCGCCGCTGCACCTGACGGCCCCGCCGCTGCACCTGCCGGCCCGCCACTGCACCCTACGGCCCGCCGCTGCATCCTACGGCCCGCCGCCTCACCTGACGGCCCCGCCGCTGCACCTGCCGGCCCGCCGCTGCACCCTACGGCCCGCCGCTGCACCCAGCGGCCCGCCGCTTCACCTGACGGCCCAGCCGCTGCACCTGCCGGCCCGCCGCTGCACCCTACGGCCCGCCACTGCACCCAGCGGCCCGCCGCTTCACCTGACGGCCCCGCCGCTGCACCTACCGGCCCGCCGCTGCACCCTACGGCCCCGCCGCTGCACCTGCCGGCCCGCCGCTGCACCCTACGGCCCCGCCGCTTCACCTGACGGCCCCGCCGCTGCACCTGTCGGCCCGCCACTGCACCCTACGGCCCGCCGCTGCACCCTACGGCCCGCCGCCTCACCTGACGGCCCCGCCGCTGCACCTGCCGGCCCGCCGCTGCACCCTACGGCCCCGCCGCTGCACCTGCCGGCCCGCCGCTGCACCGGTCGACCTGCCGCTGCACCTGCCGGCCCGCCGCTGCACCTGACGGCCCCGCCCCTGCATCTCCCGGCCGAGCCGCCCCAGCAGCAGAGCCGCCCCAGCAGCCGAGCCGCCCCAGCTGCCGAGCCGCCCCAGCAGCCGAGCCGCCCCAGCAGCCGAGCCGCCCCAGCAGCCGAGCCGCCCCAGCTGCAGTGCCGCCCGAGCCGCCGAGTCGCCCGAGCCGCCCAGCAGTCGAGCCGCCCGAGCCGCCCGAGCCGCCCGAGCCCTCCCTGCACTGCCCTGTCTGGTGAGCACTGAGCCTTACTCTGCGCACTGCCCTCTCTCTACTGCTGTCATGGCTACCCCCAGTGTCCTCGCCTTTGACGCTGAGGGCAGAGCCATTGACTTTGACGTGTGGGTAGACGACCTACTGCTTTTCCTACAGTGCGACAGAGCTGACGGACTCTCTCTCTTTGATCTCACTTCTGGTGCCTCTCCCGCCCCTGCTGCTACTGAGGATGCCACTGTTCGCTCACAGTGGGCCACACGCGATGCTGCTGCACGTCTTGCTGTGCATCGCCACCTCCCTCCCGCTGAGCGTGCGCACTTTGGGTCGTACAAGAGTGCTAAGACCTTGTACGACGCCGTTATCGCACGCTACTCCACCCCTGCCACTGCTGCACTGAGTCGCCTCATGCTACCGTACCTCTTTCCCGACCTTGCTGCTTTTGCCACAGTAGCCGACCTCATTACCCACCTGCGCACTAGTGACGCTCGCTTCCGCGCTGCACTTCCCGCTGAGTTCTGCGCCAAGAACCCCCCCCCCCAGTACTTCACTCTCTACTACATTGTCACCCGCCTCCCTGACTCCCTTCGCGGATTCAGGGACGACCTACTCGCAGTCTGCCCCACCACTCTCACTGTCCAGATCCTCGAGAAGTCCCTCCTAGCAGCCGAGAAGAGCATTCTCGCTGTAGGGGCCTCTCGTGGTGACCCGCGCACCCCCATCTTTGAGGGGTGTTCCCCCTCCCCCCTCCTGCCCTCTGTCGCCTCTGCTGCTACGGCCGACCTTGTTGGTTTTGAGTCGGTCGGAGCGGCGTCTGCCCCCAGCGGGAGACGTCGCTCTGGCAAGAGCAAGGGGGGCATGGGTGGTGGTGGAGGCGGTGGGGGCGGTGGAGGCGGAGGTAGAGGCAGCGGCGGAGGTGAGGGTGGTAGCGGGAGTAGTGGCGGGAGTGGAGGTGTCGGCGGAGGCAGTGGAGGCGGGGGCGGCAGCGGCGATGGTAGTGGGGGTGGAGGCGGAGGCGGCGGTGGCGGCGGCGACGGTGGGAGTGGCGGTGGCGGTGGAGGTGGTGGCGGCGGCGGCGGAGGAGGCGGCGGAGGTCGTGGCGCGCCGAGGAGGAGTGGCTCCGGTGGTGGTCAGCGCCAGCAGCAGCAGCGTGGTCAGGAGACCCTCTCCCCGCAGCAGCTCCGTGAGTGGTACTCTGCGCGTCAGCGGGGTGGGGGTACTGGTCCGTGCACTTACGTCCTGCGCACTGGCGACCGTGCGGGTGAGCAGTGTGGTGGTCCACACTCCACCCAGCGTTGCTTCGGCCGCCTGACTGACGCTTGGCGCCGCCAGTTTCCTGACGCCTCTGAGATCCCTCGCTGGGACCAGCTGTCTAGGGTTGGAGTAGCTATCTTTGATCTTGACTTTGATGCTATTCTTGCTGCAATGTATGCTGTGACTATTAGTGAGGAGGGTGACTGTTACCGGTGTTTCCCGCCCGACCCGGGCATTGGTACTTCGGCTCTAGGTGCTGTTGAGGCTGCTGCTCCAGGTGCTGGTGAGGCTGTTGCTCTAGGTGCCAGTGAGTCTGAGTCCTCAGGTGCTGGTGAGTCTGCTCTCTCAGGTACTGTGTCGACTTCACCCTCTCTCACTTTCACTCTTGACTCCGGGGCGTCTCGCTCCTTCTTTCGAGACCGCACCACACTCACGCCGCTTAGTCGGCCAGTGGCGGTCTCCTTGGCAGACCCCTCTGGGGGTCCTGTTCTGGCTCGCTACTCCACTGTCCTGCCGTGCCCTGCGGTCCCGTCTGGCGCCCTGTCCGGTCTCTACCTCCCCTCGTTCTCTACAAACTTGGTGGCGGGTGCTGACCTACAGGATGCAGGGGTTGACCAGTTCACCCCTGCGCGCCGACGAGTCACCCACTGCACGGACGCGGACACGGGTCGACACCTGACCACATTCACACGTGGTCCAGGGTCGAGCCTGTACACACTCACTGTTCAGTCTCCTCCTCCTGCGTCTGGTCAGGTAGCTGCGTCGGGTCAGGTGTTTGCTGCAGCGTCCAGGTCTGGTCCTGAGTCTGCCCCCTGCTCGTGTCGCCTCCTGTCCCACGAGACCCTCCTGTGGCACCACAGGATGGGTCACCCCTCCCTGCCTCATCTCCGGGGCATGGCCTCTCGCCTTCTTGTCTCTGGCCTTCCCCGGTCCCTCCCTCCCCTTCCTCCGGGGCCTGGCCCTCCCTGTGTCCCCTGTGTCGAGGGTCGCCTGCGGGCTACCCCTCACTCCTCCCCGTTCCCTCCGACGGAGGCCCCGATGCAGACGCTTCACATGGACGTGTGGGGCCCAGCCCGCGTCCGTGGACAGGGTCACGAGCGCTACTTCCTGCTGGTGGTTGACGACTACACGCGTTACACCTCAGTCTTCCCCTTGCGCAGCAAGGGTGAGGTCACTGAGGTGTTGATCGACTGGATCCGCGCAGCTCGTCTCCAGCTCAGGAAGAGCTTCGGCTCAGACTTTCCTGTTTTCCGCCTGCACTCGGACACAGGCGGAGAGTTCTCCTCCGGCCTTCTGCGAGCCTACTGTCGGGCACGAGGCATCCGCCAGACCTTCACGCTTCCGGACTCTCCACAGCAGAATGGGATTGCTGAGCGCCGCATCGGCATTGTCATGGACGTCGCCCGTACGTCCATGGTGCATGCGGCTGCCCCCCATTTTCTGTGGCCGTTTGCGGTTCGGTACGCCGCGCATCAGATCAACCTTCACCCCAGGGTCTCTCGGCCCGCGATGTCCCCGGTCTTGATGTGGACGGGGAAGGTTGGCGATGCGTCGGCGTTCCGTGTCTGGGGATCTCGGGCGTTTGTCCGCGACTTGTCTGCGGACAAGCTGTCCCCTCGCGCTGCTCCCTGTGTCTTCCTTGGCTTCCCCCCTGACGCCCCAGGGTGGCAGTTCTACCACCCCTCCTCTCGTCGTGTTCTGTCCTCCCCGGACGTCACGTTCGAGGAGTCAGTCCCCTTCTACCGCCTCTTACCCTACCGCACTCCTTCCCTCCCCCCTCCACCGGACTTCCTTGTGCCGGTTCCCCCCCCGGTAGACCCCCTCCCCCCTCAGGTTCCTGCTCCCTCAGGTGTGTCCCAGGTAGACGCCGTTGACCCGGTCGAGGTTACTGGTGACTCTGGTGCTGCTGCGGGTGCTGGGCCTGGGGGTGCTGCCTCTGGGGGTACTGTGCGCGGGGGTGCCGGGCCTGGAGGTGCTGCTACTGGGGGTGCTGAGCCTGGGGGTGCTGGGCCTGAGGGTGCTACTGCGGAGGGTGCTGAGCCTGGGGGTGCTGAGCCTGGGGGTGCTGAGCCTGGGGGTGCTGAGACTGGAGGTGCTACGCCTTGGGGTGCTGATCCGGGGGGTGCTGTGTCAGGAGCTGCTGAGCCTGGGGGTGCTGCGTCTGGAGCTGCTGAGCTTGGGGTTTCTCCTGCTGCTGCGTCTCGCCGGGAGCCCCTCTCTCCACAGGAGCTGCGCGAGTGGTTTGCTCGCCGCTGGAGGCATGCTGCTGGAGCTGGAGCTTCTTGGACCGTCGAGGGTGCTGGTCCTGCCGGTCCCGGAGCTGCTGGGCCTGCGGGTCCTACTGGAGCTGGAGCCGCTGAGGGTGTTGGTGCTGAGAGAGCTGCTGTCTGTCCTGGCGGTGGTTCTGCTGCTGGTGCTGCTGGAGGTCCTGCTGCTGGAGGTGCTGGTGGCTCTGGTGCTGTCGCTGAGGGTGCTGGTGCTGTACCTGCTGAGTCTGGAGTTGCCGCGCGGCCTCGGCCGTACTTCGTTCCGCTCCTGCAGCAGGTTCTTGGTCTTTCTCCTCCGGTAGAGTGTCCACAGCCTGTCCAGTCGCAGCCCCTGTTGGAGCCTTCCTCTCCACTGCCTCCTCCCTCTCCTTACACTTGTCCTACTGGAGGTCTTGCTGAGCGTCGTGAGCCTGCGTCTCGTCCTGCGTCGCCTGTTCGTGCTGCTCCCACTAGTGGTCGCGGTTCGCGTCAGCGTCCTCCTCCTGTCCCTGGCGCGCACCGGATGTCTCTGCGTCCGTCCACTGCTCCTCTGCGTGCCCCTTTGCCTTCTCCTCCTGAGTCCTCTCTTCCTGCGCTTGCCGACCCTGAGTCGGACTCTCTTCGTGCTGCCAGTCCTACTGTCACGCGTCTCCTTGCTACTGTTGTTACTGACCCCTCGTTTGAGTCCACTGCTGCGTCTGCCCTTATCGCTGAGCTCGTCGACTTTGCTGCTCGCTGTCGTCTAGACTACGCTGCTAGTCTTGTTGCTGAGTCAGCGTCTGACTGTCCTCCGTCCGTCGGGGGTGACTGTGCTCTTGGCACGGACGTCCTAGAGGACAGGCAGGAGGAGTTACAGTGTCTAGCGGCTGCTTCACCTCATCTCGCGTCTGTACTGCTTGCTCCTGAGGGAGACCCGGATGCACTAGACATCCCGACTCCGCGCTCTTACGCGGAGGCCGTAGAGGTTCCCTACTCCTCTCAGTGGCAGGCAGCTATGGATGCAGAGATGGCTTCCTGGAAGTCCACAGGCACCTACGTTGACGCAGTTCCCCCTCCTGGGGCGAACATCGTCAGTGGCATGTGGATCTTCAGGGTGAAGCGGCCGCCGCGCTCTCCACCTGTCTTCAAGGCGCGGTACGTTGCTCGTGGCTTCAGTCAGCGGCAGGAAGTTGACTACTTTCAGACCTTCTCTCCCACCCCGAAGATGACCACTCTTCGGGTGCTGCTGCACATAGCCGCTCAGCGCGACTACGAGCTTCACTCTCTCAACTTCAGCACTGCGTTCCTGCAGGGTAGCCTGCACGAGGAGATCTGGCTGCGCCGTCCACCTGGCTTCACTGGGACTTTCCCTCCTGGCACCCAGTGGAGCCTCCGACGGCCAGTCTACGGTCTCCGCCAGGCACCGCGTGAGTGGCACGACACACTGAGGACTACGCTTGCGGCTCTTGGGTTTGCTCCTTCTACTGCTGACCCGTCGCTGTTTCTGCGCACCGACACTTCTCTGCCGCCGTTCTACATCCTCGTGTACATCGACGACTTGGTCTTTGCCACAGCGGACACTGCTGGACTCGCCTACATGAAGTCCGAGCTGCTGAAGAGAGACACGTGCACTGACCTGGGTGAACTGCGCAGCTACCTTGGCTTGCAGATCACTCGGGACAGAGCACGCCGCACCATTACCTTGACTCAGTCACACATGGTGCAGCAGGTCCTTCAGCGCTTCGGCTTCACGTACTCCTCGCCTCAGGCCACTCCTCTGTCTACTCGCCACTCGCTCTCAGCTCTGCCTTCGGATGAGTCCGTAGAGTCGAGTGGCCCGTACCCAGAGCTTGTTGGCTGCCTCATGTACTTGATGACCTGCACACGACCTGACCTTGCATACCCTCTGAGCATTCTTGCACGCTATGTTGCTCCTGGGAGACACCGACCAGAGCACATGGCTGCAGCGAAGAGGGTGTTGCGCTACCTGTGCAGTACGTCGGGCATGGGGCTAGTGCTTGGAGGGCGCAGTCCAGTGGTCCTTACAGGGCACGCGGACGCTTCTTGGGCTGACGACCAGGCTACGCAGCGGTCGTCACAAGGTTACACCTTCAGTCTTGGTTCCGGCTCTGTTTCGTGGCGGGCTACTCGCTCGTCTTCGGTTCTCAGCTCCAGTTGTGAGGCTGAGATCTACGCTGGGGCCATGGCTGCACAGGAGCTTCGCTGGCTCACCTACCTGCTGACTGACCTTGGAGAGCCGCCTCGTTCTCCTCCAGTGCTGTACGTAGACAACAAGGCCATGCTGGCCTTGTGTCGAGAGCAGCGTCTGGAGCACAGAACGAAGCACATTGCTCTTCGCTACTTCCTTGCTCGTGAGCTGCAGCAACGTGGACAGTTGCGGCTTGCGTACGTGGCCTCTAAGGCCACCACTGCTGATGTGTTCACCAAGGCACTCGCGCTTTGTGACCATCAGCGCCTCTGCACCCAGCTGGGTCTTGTGCCTGTCTTGCCTCACTTGCTCTCCTCTTGACTTTACTTGTACTGTGACATATATATACCTGCTCTTGCTTGTCTAGTTTTATATATATATGTCTGTACTCCTGCATGTGAACTGGCCTCTGGCCCTGCTCTTGTGCTCGGACTGTGTGGTGACGTTGTGATCCACCCTGAGCTTGCTCTGCTTTGCTTTACTTGACTGGTCTTGTGACCCCTTGCTCTCCCCCACTTTGCCTATGGGGGTGTGTCAGATTTATATGACATATTTGCTGTAGGCTATAGTGGGGTAGCACATATGGGGTACAGGGTTTCTAGGGCTGTATTTGTACCCAATCTTTCCTTAGTCATTTCATTCCTGTTCACTTGTTTCACAGTCCACTCCAAGGAAACAGTAGCAGCACGTGACGTCATTTTCTACGAACGACTCACGCTCCAGACGTACCTTGCCAGCCTGCAAGAGGACCAAGATCCCACAGGTGGTTTTCGTGGCGACCGAGCCTTCGCCTCCGCAGAAGACGAAGCTGACTGGGACGAGCAGAATGTGGACAACGCGTCAGAAGAAGCCGGACCTCTCCCGTTCTGCTCCGTCGACGTTCCCATGGACGAAGACAACCCTCGCAAAATTGTCAATGCCGAAACCTTCTACTACTTCGCCGACAACGGTTACGTAACACCTGCGACAGTCAACACCAACGAAGCAGAACGAGTAGGACCAAATTTCATACCTGATCCAGAAGCGGGAGATGAAGCAGCTTATCCCGAGGATGCAACTCTTCCCCGCTACTCACAGACTGGACTGCAGATACTCGGCCTCGTCACCGCAGTCCACGGCAACACCCTTCCTAAGGAGCCTGCGACGGTTCAGCAGGCTCTGGGGGGGGAACACAGGGAAAAATGGCGTGAAGCCATGGACAGAGAGTTAAAAGCGCTGGAGGAACGGAACACCTGGAAAGTTGTCCCCATCAACGTGGCAAGGAACAAGACCATTCTCACCGGGAAATGGGTCTTCCGCGTTAAAACAAAAGCAGACGGCACAATTGAGAAGTTCAAAGCACGCTGGGTTGTGCGTGGATTCGATCAGGAGCACGGACGGGACTTCACCGAGACATTCGCCCCGGTTAGCCGACATACCTCACTTCGAATCCTCCTCGCGATCGCCGCCATGAAGAAAAGGAAGCTACGGCAAATCGATGTCGCCAACGCGTTCCTCTACGCACCTGTCGACGCAGAGATCTTCGTGGAACTACCGCACGGTACTAACTGAGAGCCCAACCAGGTTTGCCAGCTGCTGAAATCGCTCTACGGAATCAAACAAGCCCCGCGGCTGTGGCAACAGTACCTACACGCTCGCCTCATTCGCATCGGATTCCGCCAACTACCTCACGACCAAGGAATGTACCGACTCACGAAGGGTACCAACTACATCCTGCTGATCGTCTACGTAGACGACCTACTCTACATCGGCTCCACTGACGACATCACCACCTGGTTCGAAGGGGAGTTACAGAGGGACCTCACACTCACGGTCTCCTCTACCGTCACACAGTACCTCGGCTTGAACATTCGAGAGGAAGAAGATGCGATCTACCTCAACGCCACTAAGTACGCCGACACCATCGCCAAACGCTTCACGCTCACGCCTACCACCATCTCTACGCCCTACCGCTACGCGACAGGAAACCACGAGGAAGGATCCACTCTACTCAAATCTGTCGGGATACGCGACTACCAGAGAAAGCTAGGATGCCTTCTCTTCGCAGCCGTTACCTGCCGCCCCGACCTCTCATACTCCGCAAGCCAGCTCGCCACTCATCTCAAAAGGCCTGAAGCAAAACACATGGCCGAACTCGACCGCGCTCTACACTATCTCGTCAGTACGCCAACGATCGGCCTAACATATTAGAAGAACGCGACCACGCCACCTAAGCTAATCGGTTATGTCGACGCAAATCACGCGGGCGACTCCGACAACAGACGATCACGCACCGGCTACATCTATCGCTTCGAGCCTATCGGGCCTATCTCCTGGCAATCGAGCAAGCAGGAACTAATTGCTCTCTCGTCAGCTGAAGCAGAATATATTGCACTCTGCTCAGCCACCAAGGAAGGACTCTATCTTCGCGAGCTGCTGGAAGAAGCAAAGTTAGCCGAGTTACCCAACTTTACCCTGTTCTGCGACAACCAGTCGGCAATTCGCATCGCCAACAAGAACGGTTTTGCGAACAGGACGAAACACATCGCCGTGCGATACTTCTTCGTGAAGGACGAGATCGAGAAGGGAAGGCTCGAGCCAGGCCCTCAGATTCACTTTTAGGCACGTAAGGGTATCAGGGTCCCTCTGCCCCTAGACCCTGATCGTCAGGGTCGCCTAAAAAAAAAGCCTGAAAGTTCAGTGTTACTTAAAAAAAAAGTCTGATGCATCAGTGTTCCCTACATAAAAAGGCTGATACTAGTACGGTAGTCTTTATTTTACTAGTAGTAAAAACACTAGGAAGGAAGCAAACAGCAGAACGGGATGTGAGGCTGGATGGCAGGTAGCACGGCTGGGAGGCGTGGATGCATCAGTGCTTGCCAGCACGACCTAGACCGCCAGAATCCCTCGCAGCGCAGCCTGCCAGCATCTCTGTGCTGCAACCTTGTAATTGGTCAAGTCACTTAATGTTGCAAATGTGGCCAATGAACGGACCAGGCGCGCCAACTAAGGGGCCATCAGTGTGGGCAAAATTGTCCGATAGTCAACGACAGGCCCTGCTGACACCGCGGGAATCTGATTTTCCCAGTACTTCCGGTCAAGTACACTCGTACCTAGTAGGATTCGCTTTCAGGGTCAAACTCGTTACAACGTAAAGGCATCAGTGTCACTTCAAAAAAATTGCTGAAAGTTCAGAGTCATGTGGCATGTGAAGGCTGAAAAATCAGCCCTAGGAAAAGCTGAACACTGGATTTTCAGGGTAGGTAAAAAAAAAACCCTGAAAATCAGGAATTTCAGGGTAAAATTCCTGATATCGTAGGGCCTGGCTCGAGCTGTCATACTGCCCCACGTCCGAAATGGCAGCTGACTACCTGACCAAGAAGCTCGGAAAGCAGAAATTCGAATATTGCATGCTGCTGACTGGACAGAGCCACGTCAGCGACACTCCAGAAGCGAAGGGGAGTGTTGGAAACAATCGGTCCTAAGCGCCTCTGTCGTGTCGAAACACTAAAGACACAAGTGAAGCAACGCATATCGAGGCACCAGCGAGTCAACCCTCGGAAGTTGAAGCAACAGCTGGAGGTTACGCGAAGGTCAAAGGTCAGCGACCTTTGACTTGACAAATGCAGCGCGACAGCAAGGACACACAACTGACTCGATATTGAGCAGTTGCCCGAGTCGCACTGTATCGAACCGCAACAGCCAACAGTAAAACAGTTATCATTCGTATCTCTTCGTATTCCTTGTAATCATATATAAAATCTTGTATCTCCTTGTTTTAATCAACTTACTTTGCCCTCACATAATAGCGCAAGGTGGTTCAGAATCTCTTTGTTAACGCTTCCGCTACTACATCATTCTACCCAGAGATTAACCCTACCAAAGATCCTAAGGGGCACTCAGCCCAACAAAGACCTCCATATTGTACTTCAAAAGGCTGTCGAGTTAGACTAAGTGTTCAGCAACAGGATTAGCGGACACACTCAGGGTTGAAGAAAAAGTCTCCAACAGAACCCTTCCCGTAAAAGGCAAGTGCCGCACCTGTATACACTTTGCTATCAGCAAATCCCTTCAAGTGCATTATTCTGAAGCATATGGACCCTTCGCACCCATGAGCTTGCATGCCACACATTAGAGACAGTGCCGCTGTCATAGGCATGCGCTGTGCTGTGCTGTGCTTGCTGTCTCCCATAGGCTTCCTCCCACCACACTCCATGTGCTCGGACACCCACTCGCTTCCTTCCAGTCAAACATGAGCAATCCTACAAATCCAGTGCCTATGTTTTCTCATCAGTATTTGTTGCTTCAAAGCCATTCAGGGCCAATCAGCGCGAACCGGGTCATTCAGGGCCCTCATGCACGGCAGCCAGGCCTGCAGCTCCATTCAGGATCTCACTCCTGCCACCACCACCACTAACTGCAGCTGCCGCTGCCAGCATGCCGCTGCTGGCCTGCCGTGCCCTGTGCTCCGCCGTGTTGCTCGAGAGGCTGCGCGTGAGGAGAGCAGAAGACGATGACTGGCATGCATTGAAGCTCCCACTCCTGCGCATGCCTGCTGAGTCAAACCCCCCTGCTGCACTGAATGCGCCACCAGCAGCAGCAGCATTAGCAGTACAAGGGGCCCCACTGGCAATGCTGGCTGCTCGCACCATGTCGAGCCCACCGTGCTGTGACGTGGATGCTGACATGGACGCTGATGCGAGCAGAGGCGGGCACTCGTACACTGTGCCAAACGCGAGCTGCTGCTTCAGCAGCTGTGGGACGGAGTTGAGAGTGGTTGGGTTGAGTGCAAATGGGGACGTGAAGGTCTCTAGGGAGGAGAAAGGGGTTGCTGAAGAGCGTGGATTAGGAAATGGGAGGGAGTTTCGTCGCCCGCCACCTGCTGCTGCTGCTGCACCACCTGCTCCTGCTCTGGTGGGGGTCTGGATTTTCCTTCCCGAAGTAGCTGCAGCCTTGGTCCGGCCTCCTGAGCTGGCCAGGTTGCTACTGATGCTGCTTAGTTGAGCTAACTGCTCTTCCAGCCTGCCAAGAGTAGAGTATCAAACAAAAACAGTTTTGTTATTACTGATGACCATCTACAGAGAATTATGCAGCACAGAATATGCCCGAAGTCGCACCTAACATCCTCCACTTTTTGTATACAGTAAAACCAACTTACTTTGCTTTATCCTGGTACAGTGAAATACTGTGCGTCCAGTACGTATCTCGGGACCGCTGTGCGGCCAACAGCTCTGCCTCGAGATTCACGTTCTCCTGCCGAAGCATCTCCACCATCTGTTCCACCTCCCCGAGTCGCTCCACCAGCACCCTGCCACGAAAAAAACACGACAGGAAAGGTGAGCGATAATAGCGAAGCAGGCAGTGAGCTTATGAACTCACACTTCTCACGCTCTCGTTGTCGATGGTCACCAGGGCACCTGCGCGCACTGTTCCACCTATGAGGATAGATCGTGACTGCTGACTTACTCCGACTCCATAGCAATCGCGTCGCGATCGAGTATGACGGCCTCCTTCTCCTGCTCCAGCCCCTCCATTCGCTCCTCCGCTCGCTCCACCCGCGCTGCTAGCTGCCTGCTCCGCGCAATCAAAGCGCGTTTCTCTCCGTCGATCTCGGCAGCCTCGTCCTCTCGCGCCGCTAGCATCACCGCCTTCGCCTCCCGCTCCTGCTGTAACATCTGCTGCAGCAACGCGGAAGCTTCCTTTTCCCGTCGAAGGCTCTGCTCTGCTGCAATTTTCTGTTCAAAAGGCACGGCGGGTGGAACGACGGGGGCGAAAAATGCATGAAAAGAGAGGCAACTAACTCTTTCGTACCGATAATAAACGCCCACTCGGGAAATCCGATGGTGAGAAGATGATAGGATGGTTTGTTTGGTGGCGCAGCAGACGGAAATATGCTGGGCTAACTTCCACGCGGCTTGGAAGTTATGCCGCTATCTCAAGTGTGTTTCCGGCACTCATGCGTTGCAGCGAGATACATGAGCACTACAACACCGCATGCCGCGCCGAGCCGTTGAGCATCGAGCACCTCAAAAGCTATCACATTAGTACCGCTTTATACCCTTCCTCCTCGCTCCCGTGCAGTTGCTGTTTGAGTACGTAATTTTGCGGCTATTCCTGACCATACTCTCAGGGCGGCCTCGGGTGCAACCCTTCTGCAAGAGCGCGAGTCACGGGGAACGCACCTGGGATCTCAGCGACGTCAGTTCCTTCTCCTGCTCGCGGCTAGCTCGCTCCAGCTCCTTTACCCTCCGCTTCAGATCCGCTGCCTTTTGCGCCGCTTCTGCCTTTTGCGCCTCCTCCGCCTTTTGCGCCTCCTCCGCCCTTTGCGCCTCCGCCGGCTTTTGGGCCTCCCATGCTTTTTCCGTCTCCCATGCCTGCTGCGCCTCCGCCGCCTTTTGATCCGCCCATGCATTTTGCGGTTCCCCGTGCTGATGCGTCTCTGAGCTCTTCCGCCACTCGCCCAGGTAAAACGGTCCCGGGTCTCCTGGCAGGGGAATGGCGGTTCCCACCGTCAACTCGTCGGTTCCAACGACATGACGGTGCCGTTGACCAGCACCCGTGACGGCGCCAACGCTCGAGTGCCTCAAAGTAGGTATTCCGCTGGGCCGCGGAATGGCGGAGGGGCCTTCCATGCGGGGGTGGTAGCCCACCGCCATCGTGGCTCGATTGACGAGGGAAGAGATAACCTACAGCTCAAGCGGACTAGTGGATAAGATTATTAGAATTTGAAAACGCTTCAGGAGAGAGTACTCTATGTTTTTAATGACCATCACACGGCCCGGGATACACCTAATGAAAGGGCCTTGACACATGCAGCCAGTCGGCACACTACTTCAAGCGGTCGCTTTCGTACTGGATACCTGCAGCTTTCGTAGGCAGGGGGAATGGAAGAACGTTGTCACAACAACGCTGCTGTTACAATGCTGCTGTCACAACAACGCTGCTGTCACAAGTGAACAAGATAGGCCAGAGCTGCCAGGAGACACATCGTCAAACGGGAGGGATCGGTTGAGAGTGGTGGAAAGCATGGAGAGGGGCGTGATAACATTTGTTTGTGACGACCAAGCATGCACGCAGCAATCCTGTTGTGAGGTTTGGTGGGTTGGGGGGGTGTTGAGACCGCGCCGCGCATTGAAACGTGCAGAACGCGTCGCGAAATTGCCCTTGGTTGGAATTGCAATCTTGGTCCATGGACGCAGATCGTGCAGCCAACCATTGGCAATCCAAGCACCCCCGCCAAGACACAGATTCTCCGATATAGTCTGTCCTCTTATGGAACGAAGTTGTCAAAGCGGGTGTGCAATATACCCTCTCGTGAAGTGGATATTCAACTGAATGACTCGGCGTGGAAGTCGCACCAGTTTATTTCAGCTCTAAATAACTCAGCTCCACAACTCGCACTACATATGCATCAGCCACCACTATGACGTCAGTCGTGAACACGCTACCCGACGATCTCTGGCTCACAGTTCTCCGCTTAGGCGTCGCGAGGAATCTCGGCTATCGCGATCTCTGCTGCGTGGCGCTAGCCTCCCGCCGATTCCGGCGGCTCGGTTCGTGCGACGCGTTGTGGGAATCCGCGTGGAATAAATACTGGGGCGGCTCGGATTCCACCGGGAAACCGTCAAAATCAGCACGTAAAGTGCTATCTGGGCCCAGTTGTGTCCGTTCGGAAAGCGTGCAAGGCGCGAGGGAGCATTCGCAAGCAGGCAGAGGAGAAGGGTCGGTCGGCGTGGGCGTATGGGATGTACAATCTGTAGGGAGCAAGCGGAATGCTCTAGACGACGCGCCCTTGTCGGCAGGCGCGATGAACTCTCGAGATGAGGAAACGCGGTGTCTTGGCGTGGGGACGCGCGTGTTGGCATCGGGGGTAGGAAAGTTCCAACCGATGGTTCGAGCGAGTGGCGATGCGGCGAGTGAAGTTTCGTGGAAGCGACGGTTTCAGGACAGGTGTGTTTCTGTCCGAGGTTGCGAGCGAGACGGACGAGTCCAATGATTGCGTCTCTGTGATGAAGTGATGTATATTGGTGAGTGCAGTGCATGGCCCATGCGGGTGCATTGGAGGGAGGTGATGACTGGTGTAGGCGCTTCCGCGGGAGATGGCGATTGGTTTGACCTGCCTGGTGCTCAACCCCCTCCTCCACCCGTCTCTCCCTCTCAAACCCTGCCACCGCACCTCCTCCCAGCCCCTCTCCTCCTTTCTAGGCTGTTTTGAGGAGAAGCAGCGTTTGTGGCGGGCGCATTGAAGGGGGTGGACGCGGCACCATGTCCCTGCATCCCCCATCACGCCTTGCTCTCGCTCAACGCCGCCACTTTCCCCGCTCCGTCCCTCCCATCCCGCCGCTTGTCCAGATTCGACAAGGAGAGGCAGCGACTGGTGCAGGCGCATCGCAGGGAGGTGATGCGACAGCAGAGCCACGTGGCAGAGCTTGAGAGGCGCATTCGGGAGGGCGAGGAGGAGAGGGCGCGGGTGCGAGCCGCAATGGCTAGGAGCGTGCAGGAAGCGAGGAGGCTTGAGCGGAGCATGTGAGTGGGGAAGGGGGGAAGGTGGCATGTGGGGGGAGTGTGGCGTGTGAGAGTGGCATGTGGGGGGAGTGTGGCGTGTGCATGGGCTGTGGGGGAGTGGAAGTGAAGCGCTGCGCTGGCTGGGAGCGTCACGTGCAGGAAGCAAAGTGGCTTGAGCGGATCATGTGAGTGCAAAAGGGAGAGTGTGGCACGTGGTGTTGATAGGCTGTGAGGGATCGGGTGAGAGCGGCTCTGGCTGGGAGCGTGCAGGAAACCAATCGGCTTGAGCGGATGATGTGAGTGAGGAGGGGGTAGTGTGGCACGTGGTGTTGGCGGGGTGTGAGTCAGCGGGTGGGAGCAGAGCTGGGGGGAAACGTGCAGGATGCCAGGAGGCTTGCGCGGATCATGTGCGTGGGGGGAGTGTGGCATGTGGACGGGAAATGAGGGAGTGGAAGCGAGGAAGTGCAAGGAAGTGAAAGTGTGACAAGGTTGTTGAGTGTGTTTTCCAGTCGTGCATGCATGGGGTATGAATGATGCAGCGCACAGGGGGCACTGCTGCACAGGAGGAGAGGCAACGGGTGAGAGTGACTCTGGCTGGGGGAGTGCAGGAGGCGAAGAGGCTTGAGCGGATGATGTAAGTGGGGGCAGTGTGACATGTGATGAAAGGGCTGCGAGGGAGTGCATTCGAGGTAGTGTGAGGAAAGGAGAGTGTGAGAAGAGTTGTGAGTTGGCTTTTGAGTGCGTTTGCAGGGACGGGGACTGCTGAAGCTGAAGGAGACAGGATGGCAGTGTATGATAGCGCCTTCTTGCTGCTGCTGGTCCTCCTCCTCCTCCTCCTCCTCCTCCTCCTCCTCCTCCTCCTCCTCCTCCTCCTCCTCCTCCTCCTCCTCCTCCTCCTCCTCCTCCTCCTCCTCCTCCTCCTCATCCTCCTCCTCCTCGGCACGGCAAGGCACGTGGTGCAGCAGCGGCTTGACATTATTTCCTTTCATCCACGCTCTCAATCCATTTCAGGGCAGCAGGCATTGCGCCAGAGCAAGTGTGGGAGCCGAGGCACGTGGTGCTGTAATGGAAGCAGCAGCTGGTGGGGCAGGCTCACAGCACTTCATTAGCTCCCACCCACCCTCGCACTCCCTTTCCTCCACAGGGCAGCAGGCAATGCTCCAGAGCAAGTGTGGGAGCCGAGGCACATGGTGCAGCAGCGGCAGCAGCTGGTGGGGCAGATGCCTGTGAATGCAGTGGCGAGGCTGGCAGCACTGCGGCAGGACGCTCTTCTGCTCTCACACACCTTGAGAGGCCTGGAGTCCAGTGTGGTGAGGAGGGTTGCAGTGCGGTGGATGAGGGGGTGTGGATGAGAGTATGTGTTGAATGACACGTGGATGGAGTATTCATGCATACATCTGCAGTGCAATCCAATGTTCTGCAAGGCGTTATGGTACAGGCCTTGCACAATGTTATCCAATGCAAGCTGTGTGCGATGCTCCTCTTCTTCCTCCCCACACGTACCCACTCATCTCTTCTTTCCCATCCTCCAAACCTGCTCCCCAGTGCACACAGCGCAGGCAGCTTTCAGAAGCCCAGAGAGTGCTGCAGGGCCTCTTGTTTCCTCCACCTCACTCTGCTCCTCAACATCCTTCTCTTCCCCTATCCGTTGCTCACTCCCCCCCAACCCCCCTTGCTCCCCAGTGCACACACCGCAGGCAGCTCTCAGAAGCCCAGACTGTGCTGCAGGGCCTCTTGTTCCGTCCCAAGCCCCTCCCATCTCAGGCTGCTCCGCACCAGCCCTCTCTTCCTCTGCCTCTTGCCCACTCGTGCAAGAAGCACAAGGATAGTGCCTGAAGATTCGGGCAGTTTGGAAAAGGTTTCCATCGTATTACTCCACTCGCCTTTGCAGCGGTGCTCTGTAGGGGCTCAGATACCACACCTGCAATTGGCAAGGGGATTTTGAGTGTTCGAATGAGGGCTGTATAACTTGTAAGTAGCAATCGGTAGTGTTGTCAGGGCCCTTGATATCAGGGTAAAATACCCTGATTACCCTGATTTCAGGGTTGACATAACCCCCTTGCCCTGAAAAATCAGGGTCTTGGTTTTTTCAGCCCTGAGATTTCAGTTTTATATCACCCTGAGATTTCAGAGTAGTATACACCTGCCTGCCCTGAGGCGTCAGGGTTCTTGTATGGCGTACCCTGAAACGGTTACACTGTACGCCTAGGGGCCCCAGTCCTTGATTTCCGAGAGTTGGCGCCGAAACACGTGAGTCGCCCACCACCACTCAAATTGGCGACAAATTGGCCCACATGGGGCAACATACAGTGATGCGGCAGGCGTGACTGCCCGTTACAGTACCCCCTTCACACCCACCACTAACACGTCTGCTGCTGCACGTCCCTAGTTGACCAATCGTAGCACATTGTGAGTCAAGTTCCCGCGTGTTGCCTCAGTGCGCTGGCATTGCCCAAGGCGCCTTCCAACTCCCATCACCCCACCCATCTCAAGCCAGTGCAGTGCATGTTGGTGGCACCTGGCCACCTCGTTCACCATGCACTTCCATCTGTTCAGTACGTCTCTTCTTTGCTCGGCAGGCTCTGCTCTGCGGTGGTTGCAAACACTATGCTATGCTCTGGGAATCCGCATTGAATACCTCTCGATCGCCATGGCGGACTCTAGCCCGCCTCTCACCCACACAGATCATGTATTAGCTCCGATTGTTAACAACAGCATTCGTGGCCTTACGGGCCTTGACGTCCTCCGACCTGCGAGCGCTATCGTTAACATGGCCCGCACTCGTCTCCCTAGTGCGATTTCCACCCAGCACGCTATTAGAGGGGCCCTTCGTCCCACGGTACCACCCTCGGCCTCAACTCCTGCTCAGGCTGATTCTCAGCCTGATCTATCAACTAGGGCTGCGCCGACTTCTGAAACGCGGCTCTACTCTACCGCTGAGATGGGCAGGATGGCGAGGTGTCGCCTCCTCCCGCGTCTACGTCACGGCCGACACCAGCAAGGCGGATGGGCGTGAGAGTAGGGCTGAGACACGGCACGATGCGCTTTCGGCAAGCGCAGATTACCTTCCATCGTGCCTGCGCTGGACCTTCAGCATCAACCGCGACACCGTCCCCAATCGCAGGCCCCTCCAATCCTTCCACCTCCAACTCATCCATTCTGCTAGTCGACGAGGCAGAGCTGAAGTATCAGGACGCCCTGTACCGATACACGAAAGAGTGGTCAGGTGATTTCCCGTGGCTTGTTTTGTGTCAGCAACCTGACGAATTTCCCTCCGTGAAATGCGGTGTATGTGTGGCTCAGGGTGTGATAGGAACGAAATTCGGCCGCGCAGGGCATGGTGCAGTTGACATTCAGACCCAAGCGTTCCGAGCACACCAGAGAACGAGGAAGAACAAACGTGCTTTGAAGGAGCAGGAAAACGCAGAGAGGAAGGCAAAGGGACAGACATTGCTTGACAACTGCCCCGCGGTGTGCGATATCGAGAAGGAGCGTGTGATCGCTCTGGCCGTGACCCTGCTCTTCATATGCCAACAGGACGCACCGATCGAGATGTGGGTCGACTTGGTGAAGCATCTAGCCGAACGCCAGACTCCTGGTTTTCCTAAGAAAGGCTACGGTGCTTACTACACCACGTAAGTCTTGTCCGAATGACACGCTTTTGCCGTTTGAGGGTGTTGCGCTACTTGTGCAGTACGTCGGGCATGGGGCTCGTGCTTGGAGGAAGGAGTCGAGTTGTTCTCACTGGCCACGCAGACGCGTTTTGGGTTGACGACTTGGCTACGCAGCGGTCGTCATAGGGTTACACTTTCGGCCTTGACTCTGGTTCTTTTTCTTGGCGGTCTACCTGATCGTCTTTTGTTCTCAGTTCCAGTTGTGAGGCCGAGATCTAAGCAGGGGCCATGGCTGCACAGGAGTTACGCTGGCTCACCTACCTTTTGACCGACTTGGGAGAGCAGCCTAGTTCTCCTCCAGTTCTGTACGTCGACAACAAGGCCATGATTGCCTTGTGCCAGGAGCACAAACTGGAGCACAGGATGAAGCACATCGCGCTGCGTTACTTCCTTGCTTGAGAGTTGCAACAGCGTGGTCAGCTTCGTCTTGCTTACGTGGCCACTCGGGCCAACACTGCTGATATATTCACCAAGGCACTTCAACCTGGTGATCATCAGCGTTTCTGTACTGTTTTAGACCTTGCCTATTTTGCCTCACTTCCTCACTTCGTGACTTTGCTTGTACTGTAATATATATACTTGTGTCTGTATGCTTACACTTGCTAGGCTGTGATCATTGTACTACTTGTTCCCATATATATAACTCTGCATGTGAACTGGCCTTGTGGCCTCTTCCTTGTGCTCAGAATGTGTGGTGACTTCGTGATCCACCCTGAGCTTGCTTTGCTTCTCTTGACTGATTTTGTGACCCCTTGTTCTCCCCCACTTTGCTTATGGGGGTGTGAAAAACTATAGTACGGCTTATGTTGTGTAGGCTGTAGTGGGGTAGCTTATATGGGGTACAACCCAAATAGGGTTAGTACTTGTACCACATTTCTGCTCGTTAGTTTCTGACAATTGGCGCATCATGTACTGCTGGATGTAGCTGGTAGCCACCAGGATTTTCTAATCTGTTGGACCGACTGCACCAGTGAAGACGACACGTGAGTGTCATCGGCTTCGCTTGAGGCATCTTTGCTTATTGGTGATTGTCTTGCCCAAAAGCGTGCTGCGGATATTGACCACCTTTCTTACGGGGGGGGGGGGGGGGGGGGGGGGGTAGTGTAAGGAATTTTCCCGCAATCCTGATCGGGGTTGACTGCTTCGAGTTCAACCCCGATTTTCGGACTAAGCACGTTTGGCCGACATCAACGATGCTGAGGCTCCTCGCGTCGCCTTCGGCATTTTTCCTTCGCCAAACCTGCACCCAACATCACTCACGCGAGGTTCCCTCCTAGGTAGGCTAGCCACTACATTAGCGTGTGCCTTCATTGTATTCTCGGTCTGTTCAATTACGATCTCATTATTCGTTAATCTGCGCACTCTCCTTTACAACTCATAACAAACCCAGACAGAGCCTAGGGTCATAAAATCATATTTGTGCGTTAACCAGTGGGGAGATTCTTCATTACAAACATGAAATCTCTTGTTTAGGATATGCAATCATGTTCACATAAGAGACATGCTACTATATAGAAATAATAGCTCACATGCCAACCTTCTATTGCAAAACTCAAAAACATTACATGCAGATTACCTCCAATCTATGCTGAACCTCTAATTGTTGCTACTGGTTGTAAATGCAACTGCTACTTGCCCACTGTAATTAACCCTAGACTCATTACTGCCAAAATCATCATTTGCCACTAACACAAGCAAGAAACATGCCACACCCCACCAACATCTCCCACATACTGCTGCATCTGCTGGCGGGCAATCTTTGCGAGGGCGCGCTTGTAAATGTCGACATTCTAACCCAATCGGACGATATTGAACAGCCCCTCGGGGAAGCGGTAGATGATGCCCCACATGACCCCGTGCGTCCAGTAGGGCGTGACCCGCACCTCCTGCCCCACCCAGTTGGCCCCGCGTTTTGCATACAGGTCAAGGAATGGGTAGGTGAGCGACGCGTGGCGGATCTTGGACATATTGGTCGCCAGAAACAGAGGGACATGCATATGGGGAGCACTAGGCAGAACAATGAAGAGGGGGGGTAACAGTCAGTTTCCGAGAGGTGGGCAACGCGTGGCGGATCTTGGACATATTGGTCGTTACAAACAGAGGGGCCTGGAGAAGGGCATCATACGGTAAAGGCATATGGAAAAGAACATGTCACTCGTGGACGTATGGTTGTGGCGAATGGTAGATGGAATGACACAATCCTCACCCAAGCAAATAGGACAAGACGGTCCTACAACGAGGACCTTGCGTGTCGTAACCCAAGTTTCGTCAACAAGGGAAACCGGCGTGCCCGTATTGACTAACACACACTTGTAAGAGTGGCTTAAATGCCTCGTTCATGGTCATCTATGCGTCCACATAACAGTAAATTCCGTTGGATGGACAAATGGGACAAGTGACAACAAGTTTAGGTGGTCAATATTAGGCCCTAAATTTGTTGTGTGCGCGTCCAAGCGTTTGGGAGTTGGTCCACCAGACGTGGTGCCCTTTGTCTCATGTTGCCAGGATATGCTATTCGTGAAATCAGCGGAATAACTCTCCTTTTATTTTTTTTACTTCGTTCTGCGAGAGTTGCATCAGCGTGGCCAGACACTCGTGTGACATGTGGTCTCTGAGGCCAACACTACAGATCTTTTCACCAAGGCGTTGCCGCCTTGTGACCACCAGCGTTTCTGCACCCAGATTGGCCTTGTGTGTACAGGCCCTCACTTTCTTGAGCAGAGATGCTTTGTCTTGTACTCTTACATCATGTTCTATGTCTGTGATTGTGGACAGGCCTTGTGGCCCCTTGCTTCTGTAGAGATGCTTGTCATGCATGTCTTGTACTCTTGCATCTCTTATATATACTCTATTGCATGTAACCTGGCCTTGTGGCCCCTTGCTTGTTCGCGGCCTATGTTGTGATCTTGAGATCTACCCCGAGAGATGTTTTGTTCTTGTGAACTGGACTTGTGACCGTTGCTTGGTCTTCCTGGCTGGTCCTGTGGCCCTTGCTCTTGGGTTGTGTGTTGCTTTCTATAGGACCACCGTCACCAAGACTATGGGGGTGTGTCAGACTATAATTGTTATTATTTGCTAGTTTAGTCTAGGTGTTACACTGAGTTATGCTGTAGAGGGTATAACCCCCTTAGGGTTTGCTATATGCTCCCTTGTACTGCTTGTTTCTACTCATTCATTATTCTGTTACCTCGTTGACAGGAGGTTCCAGTGCTGGGGGTGCTGCGCAGCCTGTGCAGCGACAACCGTTCTTCTGGCAGCAGCCACAGTCGTCACTCCCACCACCTGCTCAGCGCTGCCAGGTTCTTAGTCTTCCATCTTCCATTAGCCTCACTCCTCCCCCACGGTGTCCTTCGCCTGACTCGTCTCAGCCACAGTTACTGCCTGACTCCCCTCTGCCTGCTCCTTCTTCTTACACGGAGCAGACAAACTCCTTAATAGAGCGTCGTGAGCTTGCGTCTCATCCTGCCTTGCCTATTCGTGCTGTACGTCGTGCTCGTCGTGTTCATCCTCCACCTGCTCTAGCACGCACACCATGGCACTTCATCCTTCCTTTGTTGCATAGCGTCCTGTCCTGCCGTTCCCCCTAGCGTCCTCTCTGCTGGACTTTCCTGACCTTGAGTCTGGCCTTACTCGTGCTGCTAGTCCTACTCTCATTCGTGTTCTGGCCACACTTGTCACTGACCCTACTTTTGTGCCTACTGCTGCGTCTGCCTTAGTCACTGAGCTCGTTGACTTTGCTGCTGCATGTCGTCTCGAATACTTAGCGAGTCTTGTTACTGGGTCTGAGTCTGACTGCCCTGTGTCCGTCGGGGGTGAGCTTGCCCTTGGCAGTAACGTCCTTCAGGACAAGCAGTTTGAGCTCGAGTGCCTTGCGGCTGCTGTACCTCATCACGCTACCATTCTGCTTGCCCTTGAGGGAGACCCGGATGCACTAGACATCCCGACCTCACGATCTTACGCCGAGGTGATTTCGGGTCCATACTACTTTCAGGGCAGACAGCCATGGAGGCAGAGATGACATCCTCAAAGTCCACAGGCACCTACGTCGACGCAGTTACCCCTCCTGGGGCGAACATAGTCGATGGCATGTGGATTTTTGGTTGAAGCGGCCATCGGGTTCTCCGCCTGCCTTCAAGGCGCGTTACGTTGCACGAGGCTTCTGAATGTTGTTTACCCTAAGCGCGGACAGGTTCTGAATGTCTTTGCCTTTATGCAGGTGTCGTCATCAGGGCCCATTGGAAGGGATGGATGGACGAGAACCTCGTCCAGGATTGGATGACCAAGGTACTCGCCCCAAGCATGCGCCCATGGGGGCCGCCAACAACCTCAACCACCTGGCGGTTTCTGTGAAGAGCACCTTCAACCTGCTTCGCGTCATCCCATCAACCATTCCAGGTGGTTGCACCTCACTTGTGCAACCCTTGGATCTTAGCATCAACAAGAGCGTGAAGGCTTTGGTCATGAACTAGTATGGAACGTGGTTCACTGACCAAGGCTTCACGAGAAGATGTGAGCTCCACTTTATTTTATTGCATGTGTCAACCTTCTCGCCTAGGTGATCTCACCTCCTTGCTCTTTGTGTTGTCCTTCACGCAGGCAACCTGAAAAAGCTTCTTGCTGAGGAGGTTCTCAAGTGGATTGCTTGAGGATGGGAATATGTGACTGTGGATCTGGTGCGCCGTGTCTTCAAGACCTGTGGCGTTAGCACGGATGTGGATGGGAGCGAGGGCCATCTCGCTCTCTCTCACTTGAGGACGGGCCGGGAGGTGGACGTCTATGATGACGTCCACGGCACCAGCCCTGCAGGTGAGAATAGCCCCCTTTATTCTCGTATTTCTAATTCTTTCGGAAACAGAAAAAAGATGGTGGGTGTACTTATGAGGATGTTCTAGCAGGTATACTTATGAATACACCCATGGGTGCTGTATTTTGGGGGGTGTACTATGCGGGTGAACAGTACTTCTCAATTTACTATTTGTAACAAGTCTGATAAAAGGTTTGTCTGATATGAGGTGTAGGAACACGGGGCCAAGGGGCCTACCGTAACAGGTGTATCACACGGGGAATTACGATATGCGTATTCTCTCCTCACATTCATGACTTTTAATATCTAACTCGATTTTCACAATCTACTTTGAACACACGGTAGCAACTAAGCAACTAAGCTATCAAGCTATTAAGCTACTGCTGCCACCCGTGCCATGCTACCCCACCCTGCCTAAGCCGCGCTGCCCTGCCGAGCTGCGCCACCCTGCCCGAGCCGCGGCGCCCTGCCTGGGCCATGCCGCCCTGCTGAGCCACCCTAATTAGCCGCCCAGCGGAGCTGCATTTGCTGCCGCTCCTCCTACTGCTTCTGCTGCTACTGCTACTGCTCCTGCTACTGCCGCTTCTGCCTACCATGGCTACCATTGTAGTCCTTACCTTCGATGTGGAGGCTCGCTCGATTAAGTTCGACATGTGGCTCGAGGATCTTTAGTTGTACCTGCTGAGCGAATCTAGGGATAATTTCTCATTGTTTGAGCGTACGTCCGGGTCTTTACCTGCTCCAGATGACTCACATGGCCGTGTAGCTCGTTTGCAGTGGCCCACGCGTGATGCTACCGCTCACCTTGCTATTCGCAACTACTTTCCGCTAGATGAAAGGGCCCATTTGGGCCAGCTCAAGACCGCCAAAAAGCTCTATGATGCCATAGTCGCTCGCTACTCCTCCCCCTCTACTGCTGCCCTAGGCGGTCTCATACTGCCGTATCTGTTTCCCGAGCTGTCAGACTTTCACACCGTCGCCGATTTCATCACCCATTTTGCTCTACGGACCCTCGCTATCGCGCTGCTCTGAAGCCGGCCTTTAGGACTGCGAACCCGCCCCCTATGTACATCACCCTTTACTTCCTCGTCACTCGCCTCCCTGACTCCCTCCGAGCCGTTAGGGACCACTTCTCGCCCTTGACCCCACCGAGATCACCGTGGACTTGCTAGAGAAGCATCTCCTCAAGGCTGAGACTAGTGTCGTTGCTGTCGTTGCTTCTTGTGGCACTCCCCGCACTCCCTTCTTTGAGGGGTGTTCTCCCTGGTACAGACCTTAAAGCGATGGTTGCGGTCATATGTGGGGAAGAGGAAGCGGGATTGGGATGATGAGCTGCATTGGATTGCGGTGGGATACAGGTTTGGGAAGCAGGCTGCCTTGAGAGATCACTCCCCATACAGTCTCCTATTTGGTTGCGAGCCGGTGCTGCCAGTGGGGGCACCACGGGTCTTCACGGACACCGTGACAGCATATACCATAGACAATTGGGTGGCTCTGTCAGAAGCCAGAGCAAGGTACATGCAGATGATGATGCCTGCAACACTGGAAACCTCCACACCGCCCAGCTGAGAGATGCTAGGCGCTATGAGCAACGGCAGCAGCAAGGGACGGGGGGGAGAGCAAAAAAGGGAGTGTGCAAGGGGCAGAAGGTGTACCTGAAGCGGGCAAAGTGACACCTTGACGCATTATCTAAGAGCGGCCTAAACGCCTCGTTCATCGTCATTTGAAATTGCGCGGGCGCGTTGGTAAGCCTGAATGATATTACTGTGTACTCAAAGGACCCGTATCTAATTCTAGAAGCTATCTTGGCGCAGTATGTTGAACCTAGTGGTGCTGTTCGCAGTTGGTCGATCAGTTAGTCGGCGCGGGGGATGGGGTATCGCGATTTGACTGTTACCCTGTTCAGTGCGCGGTAGTTGATGCACATGCGAAACCCTCCCTCTTTTTTCAGTGTGAACAGTATCGGTGCAGCGAACGGCGACGAACTTGGTCTAATGAACTTCTTTTCCATTAGATAGTCTAGCTGCTTCCTCAGTTCGTCTAGCTCGGGCTGTGTCATTTGGAACTGTTGCTGTATGGTCGGCTGTGCCCCGGCTCTAGCTCTATGAGGTGGTCATGTGCTTGCTGAGGTGCCAGTCCTTCTGGTAAGTCGTCGGGAAAAATAAAAGGGTACCGTTTAAGTAGTTTTTGTATTTTGGGCGGTAACGGCTGCCAACAGTTTCTGAAAATCGCGCGGTTCCTATGCTTCTCCCACTTCCGTGATTTTCACTGCGTACACGTCAACTCCAGCGACGACTGCCCGTTTCATCGTGATGGCGTTGACGTGGATCGTTGAAGACTCAGGCGACTACCAGCGAGGTAGTGCGACCCAATTACCGCCACTTCACACCGTGCAGCTGCCTGGCATTGAGTTGATTCGCGGGTTGTAGCGTCGCAGCCAATCACATCCCAGTAAAATGTCCTGCCCATCCAGCGTCGTCGCGAGCATTTTCTGTGTAAACCCGAAGTCCCCCCCGCAGCATAGCCAGCAGTGTGTCGTCAAATAAGTGTGTGTAAATTTCCGGTATTCAGCCGGTTAAGCGTCAGTTGCAGCTTCCTAGCAGTTGCGGTATTAACTAAACTATGGCTAGCTCCTCCGTTAATTAAAATATTCACTGTTGTCCCTTGTATTTTCAATATTGGGTTATTTGTTGCTTTACCCTCCTCATTCAGCCGATCGTGATGGATTGCATAAATGGTACTATCACTCGGCGAGGGTCAGTGGGGTCGGACGAGCAGTGAGCCTCGTCAGTAGTGGGCCTGTACTCTACGGGCTGTTGGCGTTTCCCTGCCTTACGAACTCCCTTCCCTGCTCTGGTCTACGATGGCCCGGCCTGTTGCATATGAAGCAGCGCCCCTTCAACGGCACAACAGCTCTTTTCATTGCAACGGTGTGTACAGTGGCGTGCTCGGTCCGCCCCCGAGTACGATGTCCGTAGCGGTAGGACACAAGCATCGGGCGGCATAAAAAATCAATCCTCTCGGCGAACGTTATGATTTTGTTAAATATTGAGCTTCCGCGAGGTAGGATTTCCTGCGAAATTTTTGACTTCAAGCCGCCAGTGTAGCAATCCACTCGCTCTGCTTCGTGCATGTAGCCGACATGTTCGCACAGCGCAAGAAACCGCTGGTGTAATGTTGGTCCGACCCAAGCTGTCGCCGAGTACGCAGCTTCCGGCGTGCCGAGCTTAAAGCCGCGATCGGCCTGAAGCGCGTCCGAAGCCCTGCACACCACTCGTCTCAAGTGTTGTATTGGCCGGTTTCGCAAAACGAACTCCAGTTTACGGATGGCTCCGCGGGCCTTTCCCTTTGCGATAGTGGCTCGTATGCGCTCTGCAACTTTACGATAACTCACCATCAGTCCATGGAGGGCTCACTCAGCAAGAAGACGGCGTACCGAATCTTCATTGCATCCAACGTGACGTAGTTCGCGTAAAAGAACACGTTCATCCTGAAGATCCACGATTGAACTGCGGACCCCACGCTGGCTAGGATCGGAGCAGGGCAGGCGTTGCGACTTGATTGGCATTGGCTCACCAATGCCATGGTTGCCGATATGGGCCGCAATTTTGATATGACAGCGGGCTTCGCGATGTGTGTTTGTGCCCGGAATCTTCGTGGCTCGTTCCGTTCCCGCACGGATTGGGCGGTGCCATCACTGGCTGCTCCCGAGCGCTATCCTACGCTGTCATGTTGCGACGCTGTTCCGGATGAGATGATGATTGGCTCCTCAGATAGTACATGTGCATCCGCTGGTGCTGGTGTATTCGCCGTTGATCGTTGTCGAGCGGAATTGCGTTACGCCATGAGCGTCGCGATTTCTAGCGATGACTCCTCGAGTCGGCACATTAACTCATTAACTCATTGAGACGCTCTTGCGTCAGCGTCACTAACTGAATGCGCCCGGATTCGTCCATGGCGGGGGTGTCGGACTAACTTCAGCAAGAGCCCCAGTCATGTCTAAGTGTGCTTACGAGAGAGCGCACGGACATTGGAGCTTGGTCGCTGAGAGGTGTCTACCCTCCCCAAAAAATCAGATAGTGCTTTAAGAGAAGGTGTGGGCAAGGTCCGAGTGTTAGAGACTAAGGACGAGGTCTACGAAGATTAGGGGCCTAAATATCTCAAAATCGTTGGGCCTAGTTTCTGGACAGAAAAGGCGAGTTCACAATAAAAGCTGTCGACGTAACATGCACTGTCAAAACTTCACCAAACTCAGATATGTTGTAGCCCTAGTCCGTGGCTACAATTCCCAATTTGTATCGTACAATAAGGTGAACTATTTCTTGAGTTATGAATTTCGGCGCACTAGGGGGTAAGCTGCCATAGAATCTTAACTCAATCACAATTGTCTCACAATTTCACTCAAGAAAGTTGGAGTAGCTAGGAACCAGGTAGGAGAGGATAAGGAGGACGTGAGGGAAGGTCCCAAGAGAGTCCCCAACCAAGGAAACCCCATGCCACACAATTTCCCTCTCTATAGCAACCCCACTTTTACTTTTGTCACTTTCCCAACCTCCAAAATCCACCTTACCCAAGTTGGCCACACTTGCCAATCCAATTTGGTTTCTCCCAACCATTTGGCAGCATCTACAGTGATGGGGACGAATTTCCCAACCCCCAAAAGTCTGTACCCCATATGGAGTCAATCTCACAACTTCCCATAATCACCACAACCAAATATCAAAAGCATACGAACTTCAAATGTTCGTAACTTCATGTTCATGCTCCGATTGAAGCGATACTTGGCTCGATGGAAAGCTCTTGAGCAGAGGAGTCACTTCAGATATCTGCTCAAGCAAAATAACATTCGCACACACTCAGAAAATCCAAACCACACTAATCACAAATTCTTGCACACGCTCACACCACGCATGCAATGTACGAACATATAATGGGAGGCAGACAGACGTGAATGCAAATGATAGCATCACCTAACAAACCCCCCCTCTGGCTGCCTACCATTATCCGACATGCCATAGCTAAATCATGCACCCTCAATGCACACTCATCCCAGCAAGCTTCATGCCCTTCCAATGCTCATATTAAGCCAAGCGCTTGGTAAGAATGTCAGCCGCCTACTGATGGGTCTTCACAATCTCCAGCCGCACCTCCTTGTCCAGGAGCCTCCTCACCCAATGCCACTTAGGCCTGATGTGTTTGGTCAACCCATGAAGACAAGCATTCTTGGCTAACTTCACTGCCGATTCATTGTCACAGAACATCACAGTCGGCTCTCTCTGGCACACCCCAATCTCCTCCAACAGACGTCTCAGCAACACTACCTCCTTGGCCCCATGATGCAGAGCCATGTACTCTGTCTCACACGAGGACTGCCCCACCTCGTTCTGCTTCTTGCTACGCCAGCTCACTGCACCACCTCCAAACAGGCACACATAGCCTCCAATGCTGGTGCCGTCCGTCTTCACAGAGTTGAAGCTAGCGTTAGTGTAGCACAATGCACTGGCTTGCCAAAGCTCGGATAGGTCAGCCGGTTAGGAGGGCGCACATCCCTCCTAAGACGGTCAGCCGGACGTGCGGCACCTTGTGGAGCATCTTGCTGCTGCTGCTGCGGCTGCTGCTGTTGCTACTGCTGCTGCTGCTGCTGCTGCTGCTCCTCCACCTCAGGTTCTCCCCCATCCTCAATCACCCCAGAAATCTCCTCCTGTGAGACAGTGACCTGCACTTGCCTTGAAGGCCGCTGCACCTCATCGGCCTCAATGATCAGCGGTGTAGTAGGGAGCCTCTACTACTGTTGCTTCCACCCCTTATAGTACAAGGACTCAAGGAACTTCACATCCCTTGACACAGTCAGCTGCTGGCTGGTCAAGTTCCAAATCAGCCAGCCCTTGTGATGCTTAGCAAGCCCCAAGTGCACACCCCATCTCCAAGAAGCTTCCAGTTTTCCCCTCTTCTCCTTAGGCACATGAAACACCACCATGCACCCAAAGGCTCTCAGCATGTTCACAGCTGGTGCACTCCCATACCACTTGGTGTAGGGGACCCATGGTTTGTCCCCCATAGTCGCCAGCACCCTAATCTTCACAAGAGCGACCTGCCGCAGTGCAGTCTGTTATGTGATGCTATCATTTGCATTCACGTCCGTCTGCCTCCCATCATATGTTCGTGCGTTGCATGCGTGGTGTGAGCGTGTGCAAGAATTTGTGTTTGATGTGGTTTGGATTTCCTGAGTATGTGTGAATGCTATTTGCTTGAGCAGATATCTGAAGTGACTCCTCTGCTCAAGAGCTTTCCGTCGAGCCAAGTATCGCTTCAATCGGAGCACGAACAAGAAAGTTACGAACGTTTGAAGTTCGTATGCTTTTGATATTTGGTTGTGGTGACTATGGGAAGTTGTGGGGTTGACTCCATATGGGGTACAAACTTTTGGGGGTTGGGAAATTCGTCAACATCACTGTAGATGCTGCCAAGTGGTTGGGAGGAGCCAAACCAGGTTGGCAAGTGTGGCCAAGTTGGGCAAGGTGGATGGCATGGGTTGGGAAAGTGACAAAAGTGAAAGTGGGGTTGCCTATGAAGAGGGGAATTGTGTGGCATGGGGTTTCCTTGGTTGGGGACTCTCTTGGGACCTTCTCTCTCGTCCTCCTCATTCTATCCCACCTGGTTTATTGCTACTCTAACTCTCTTGTGTAGTAATTGTGAAATTGTGAGACTCTTATTATTGAGTTAAGTTCTCATGGCAGCATCCCCCTTGTGCGCCGAAATTGATAAGTCGAGATTTACTTCACCTCTTGATACGATTCAAATTGGGATTTGTAGCCACGGACTAGGGCTTCATCATATCTGAGTTTGGTGAAGTTTTGACTGAACTTTTCATCGACGCCGTTTCCTGTGAACTCGACGTTTCTGTCCAGAAATTGAGACCAACGATTTTGAGAAATTTAGGCCCATAATCTTCATAGACTCCGTCCTTAGTCTCTAAAAAGTGGTATCAGAGCTGATTAAGGACCTTGTTGGAAGTCTAGTGAAGTGTAAAGACCCTCCTAGACCCACCATGGCCTATGGGCGTGCCTAAGTGGAATTCTGGAGGTTGGATGTGACTTCCGCTAAGGGGAAACTCTGCCGAAATTTCGTTGGCGCCGACACTTGTGGAAATTGTGTGGGACTTTGGTGTGGACAGCAAAGGGGGAGCTGAAATTTGTAATTGGGAGCAGAGGAGACGAGTCAAGGGAGGGGAGAAGCAGCTGAGAAGAGGAATGAGCCGCCACCATCCAAGATTGAGGCATTGGATGACTCCAACTACGAGGAATGGAGCGGGCGGATGAGGAGCGTGTTCAAGCGCTACAAGCTGCTGAAACTTGTGATGGGAGAAGAGAAGATGCCCGAGGAAGGAGATGCTCAGGATCGGTGGATTGAGAAGAGCGCGGTGCTGTACGACCTCATCCTCTAGTCGGTCAACAACGACATGTTCCAGCACATCAAAGATTTGGTGGAGCTCGATGACTCGGGACCGAAGGCGTAGAAGCTACTTCGGGATGTGATTCAGCCCAACACGCTGCTGATGGTGATTGTGCTGGAGAAGGAGTTGGCTGCCCTCTCCATGCGGCCGGGAGACGATGTGAAGCCGGTGCTTGACAAGCTCAAGGACACCTATTCGAGGATGGCAGCGGCGGGCAGCAACGTGTCGCAGATGCAGCAATGCACCAAGAGTATGTCGGTGCTCGACAATTCGTGGGACAACCTCATCCCCACCCTCCACACTCAGCAGGACAATTGGACGCCTGAGTGGCTACGGCAGCAGATCCTGCAAGAGGACTTCCGCAGGCGCCACACGGGAGGTGGTGCTGCCAACAAAACTGCTGAGGGGTATGGAGCTGCAGGAGGCAGCAGAGGAAGAGGGGATGGGAGAGGCCGAGGCTGTGGGAGAGGCTTTGGTAGAGGGAGAGGCCGAGGTGACTACAACGAGGGGCATGGGAGCTCTGGTGGCAGGGGGAGCACCCGAATGGAGGATGCGTGCTGGTACTGCAAGAAGGCTGGACACCCATGGTTCAAGTGTTACAGCCGGCCTGAGGGATGGGCGCCCCCAGGCATGAAGCCGCCAAGTGGTGAACGTGCACGAGGTGGCGCTGTGCAAGGTTCAGGTGCACAAGGTAAAGCCGACCCTGGGATGTTCCTCATGGTTGAGGATGTGCAAGGGAGTGGGGGTGATGTGGGTTCAGTTGGGAAGGTTGTGATGCACCCCCTCACCCACTGGGTGATAGATTCAGGTTCCACAAGTCACATGACCCCACGGGCAGATTTGCTTGACGAGGTAAAACCCCCTGGGAAGATCAAGTTTGTGGCTGCCGCTTCAGGTGCTTTGCTCCCTTTAATTGGTGTGGGGAATGCCAAGGTAATGGGAGCTAATGGGGGGCTTGTGGGGCTGGGAAATGTGTTGTTGGTTGAAGGTTTGTTTGCTAACCTCCTCTTTGTGCGCCGGCTGCAGAAAAGCAAGGCCAAAGTGACTTTCAGCCCAACCAGCTGCCGTGCAAAGCTTGGGAAGTTGCTGCTGTGGGACTTGGAGGAGAAGAGCAGCTGCATCAAGGACCTATGGTAGCTGCCCATCATCCCTTGGAATGGGAAACCACCAGCAATGGCAGCGGCTGCAGCAACGGCTAAGGCATCTGCAGGGGGAGAGGAGACTGCACCAACTACTGGGGCCCTGGATGCAGTCAAGAAGGTGCAGCAGTCACAGCAGCTACATGGTGAGGTGCTTGCTGGTGTGGATGCAACCGCTGCATGGGAGTGGTGAGGCCGATTGGGAGACATTGCACGAGAGGCTGTGTCATGTGAACTTTCCTATGCTGCAGAAGTTGGTTAAGGATGGGAGCTTGAAGGGGTTGGAGGTGAAGGGGGCAGCGAAGGAGATTGGGAGCTGCCCTACATGCTTTGAGACCAAGTTCACGAAATTTCCCTTCAGCAGCAGCATGGGACCAGCCAAAGCACCACTCGCGCTTGTGCACATGGATGTGGTGGGGCCTACGAGGGCCCTTTCTCTCTCGGGCAGCCGCTACTTTTTGACGATAGTGGACGACCACACGCGTGCGGTGTGGTTGTACCCTCTCAAGACCAAGGGGGAGGTAGCAGCGGCTGTTGTCAAGGAGTGGATGCCGAGAGCTCAAAGGGAGAGCGGACATGAGGTGAAGGTGATCTGCACTGACAACGGGGGAGAATTCATTGGCGCTGATTTTGAGGCGGTGCTGAAGAAGAAGGGGATCCAGCATCAGCTCACGGTGCCCTACAACCCTCAGCAGAACGGCGTGGCTGAGCGGTTCAACCGGACCCTGCAGGAAGGTGCTCGCACTCTCCTTGGGCGTGCAGTGCTGCCGGATCCGTTTTGGGTGACTGCACTGCGGCAGGTCGCCCTTGTGAAGAACAGGGTGCTGGCGACTGTGGGGGACAAGTAGTGGGTCCCCTACACCAAGTGGTATGGGAGTGCACCAGCTGTGAACATGCTGAGAGCCTTTGGGTGCATGGTGGTGTTTCATGTGCCTAAGGAGAAGAGGGGAAAACTGGAAGCTTCTGGGAGATGGGGTGTGCACTTGGGGCTTGCTAAGGATCACAAGGGCTGGCTGATTTGGAACTTGACCAGCCAGCAGCTGACTGTGTCAAGGGATGTGAAGTTCCTTGAGTCCTTGTACTATAAGGAGTGGAAGCAGCAGCAGCAGAAGCTTCCTACTAAACCGCTGATCATTGAGGCCGATGAGGTGCAGCGGCCTTCGAGGCAAGTGCAGGTCAATGTTTCAGAGGAGGAAATTTCTGGGGTGACTAAGGATGGGGGAGAACTTGAGGTGGAGGAGCAGCAGTAGCAGCCGCAGCAGCAGCAGCAAGGTGCTCCACAAGGTGCCGCACGCACTGCTGACCGTCCTAGGAGGGATGTGAGCCCTCCTAACCGGCTGACCTATCCAAGCTTTGGCAAACCAAAGGTGGTACGGGCTGGGAGTGTGGCTGAGCAGTGTGATGAGGATGAGATAGCACACTGCTACTGGGCAGCCGTCTCTGAGCCCAAGACGTTAGCTGAGGCATTGAGCGGGCCCGATGCTGAAAAGTGGAAGCAGTGTGTGAAGGAGGAGTATGACTCTCTGCTGGAGAATGAGACGTGGAAGTTGTGTGAGCTGTCTCCTGGGAAGAAGGCCATTTCTTCCAAGCTGATCTTCAGGCATAAGTACGGACCAGATGGGGAGCTGACCCGCTACAAGTCAAGGCTTGTGGCTAAGGGGTTTCAGCAGACAAAGGGGAAGGATTTTGACGAGATATTTGCTCTTGTGGGGAAAGGCACAACACTAAAAGTGTCATTGGCAATGGCTGCAAACCGTGGATGGCGGTTGAAGCAGATGGATTTTACCACCGCCTTCCTCAACGGGATCATTCTGGAGGAGCTGTACATGTTACAGCCTGAGGGGTTGGACGATGGGAGCGGCAGGGTGTGCAGGCTGAAGAAAGCCATCTATGGCTTGAAGCAGGCTCCTCGTGCATGGTACCACAAGCTGGAGGAGACCCTGCTGGCTGGGGGGTTCAAGAAGAGTGAGTGTGACTACAGCCTGTACCTGCTACAAGAGAAGGAGCAGTTTCTCATGCTCCTAGTGTATGTGGACGACATCCTGCTCTTCTCTGAGTCGTCCGCAATGATTGAGCGTGTGGAGGAGATGCTGGAGATGCAGTTCAAGTGTTCCAAGATGGGAGATGTGAAGTATTACTTGGGGATGCATGTGGAGAGGGACCTTGACAAGGGAGTGCTGAGGTTGCACCAGAGGAAGTACTGTGAGGGGCTGGCTGAGAAGTATGGGCTGCAAGATGGAGGAAAGCCAGCCACCCCACTTGCAAGTATGGGCTGCAAGATGGGTTCACTGTGAAGCCCTGTGCTGATGAGGAGGTGGTGGGTGAGAGTGATAGGAAGCTTTTTCATTCCATGGTTGGGGCACTCAACTATGCGGCTAACCACACGCGGACTGACATTGCCTTTGCAACATCCAGGCTTGCCAGTGTGGTTTCATGCCCCAGTCATGAGCAGCTGGAAGCGGCCAAGAGGTTGGTCCGCTATGTGAGTGCAACGGCATCAGTGGGTTTGGAGTATGGTGCTGTGAGACAGAAGCTGCAGAGAGGTGCAGCTGATTTGAGCAAGGGAGAGATGCTCTTGACGTGCTACACCGACGTTAGCTTCAACTCGGTGAAAGCGGATGGCACCAGCATTGGAGGCTATGTGTGCCTGTTTGGAGGTGGTGTAGTGAGCTGGCGCAGTAAGAAGCAGAATGAGGTGGGGCAGTCCTCGTGTGAGACAGAATACATGACTCTGCATCATGGGGCAAAGGAGGTGGTGTGGCTGAGGCGTTTGTTGGAGGAGATTGGAGTTGGTCAGAGGGAGCCGACAATCATTTTCTGTGACAATGAGTCGGCAGTGAAGCTTGCCAAGAACGCTTGCCTTCATGGGCTAACAAAGCACATCAGGCCCAAGTGGCACTGGGTGAGGAGGCTCCTGGACAAGGAGGTGCGGCTGGAGATTGTGAAGACCCATCAGCAGGCAGCTGACATTCTCACCAAGCGTCTGGCCGAATCTGAGCATTGGAAGGGCATGAAGCTTGCTGGGATGAGTGTGCATTGAGGGTGCATGCTTGAGCTGTGGCATGTGGGATGATGGTAGGCAGCCAGAAGGGGAGTTTGTTATGTGATGCTATCATTTGCATTAACGTCTATCTGCCTCCCATCATATGTTCGTACGTTGCATGCGTGGTGTGAGCGTGTGCAAGAATTTGTGTTTGATGTGGTTCGGATTTCCTGAGTATGTGTGGATGCTATTTGGCTTGAGCAGATATCTGAAGTGAATCCTCTGCTCAAGAGCTTTCCGTCGAGCCAAGTATCGCTTCAATCGGAGCACGAACAAGAAAGTTACGAACGTTTGAAGTTCGTATGCTTTTGATATTTGGTTGTGGTGACTATGGGAAGTTGTGGGGTTGACACCATATGGGGTACAGACCTTTGGGGGTTGGGAAATTCGTCCCCATCACTGTAGATGCTGCCAAGTGGTTGGGAGGAGCCAAACCAGGTCGGCAAGTGTGGCCAAGTTGGGCAAGGTGGATGGCATGGGTTGGGAAAGTGACAAAAGTGAAAGTGGGGTTGCCTATGAAGAGGGGAATTGTGTGGCATGGGGTTTCCTTGGTTGGGGACTCTCTTGGGACCTTCCCTCTCGTCCTCCTCATTCCATCGCACGTGGTTTATTGCTACTCTAACTCTCTTGTGTAGTAATTGTGAAATTGTGAGACTCTTATTATTGAGTTAAGTTCTCATGGCAGCATACCCCCTTGTGCGTCGAAATTGATACGTTGAGATTTACTTCACCTCTTGATACGATTCAAATTGGGATTTGTAGCCACGGACTAGGGCTACAACATATCTGAGTTTGGTGAGGTTTTGACTGTGAAATTTTCATCGATAACATTCTTGTGAACTCGACGTTTCTGTCCAGAAATTGAGACCAACGATTTTGAGAAATTTAGGCCCATAATCTTCATAGACTCCATCCGTTGTCTCTTACACAGTCACTCAAAACGGATCCGGTAGCCCTGCACGCCCAAGGAGAGTGCGAGCACCTTCCTGCAGGGTCCGGTTGAACCGCTCAGCCACGCCGTTCTGCTCAGGGTTGTGAGGCACTGTTAGCTTATGTTGGATCCCCTTCTTATTCAGCACCACCTCAAAATCAGTGCCAATGAACTCTCCCCCGTTGTTAGTACGGATCACCTTCACCTTATGTCCGCTCTCCCTTTGAGCTCTTGGCATCCACTCCTTAAGAACAACCGCTTCCACCTACCCCTTAGTCTTCAGAGGGTAGACCCACACCGCACGCGTGTGGTCGTCCACAATGGTCAAGAAGTAGCGGCTGCCCAAGAGAGAAGGCGCCCTCGTAGGGCCCACCACATCCATGTGCACTAGCGCAAGTGGAGCCTTGGCTGGTCCCGTGCTGCTGCTGAAGGGGAACTTGGTGAATTTAGTCTCAAGGCCTGTAGGGCAGCTCCCAATCTCCTTTGCTGCCCCCTTCACCTCCAACCCCTTCAAGCACCCATCCTTCACTAACTTCTGCAGCATAGGGAAATTCACATGAGACAGCCTCTCGTGCCACATCTCCCAATCGGCCTCACCACTCCCGGATGAAGCCTTTGCCCATGCAGCGGTTGCATCCACACCAGCAAGTACCTCACCATGTGGCTGCTGTGACTGCTGCACTATCTTGACTGCATCCAGGGCCCAATTTGTTGGTGCAGTCTCCTCTCCTTCCGCACTAGTTTTAGCCGTTGCTGCTGCCGCTGCCGTTGCTGGTGGTTTCCCATTCCAAGGAATGATGGGCAGCTGCTAGAGGTCCTTGATGCAGCTGCTCTTCTCCTCCAAGTCCCACAGCAGCAACTTCCCAAGCTTTGCACAGCAGCTGGCTGGGCTAAAAGTCACTTTGGCCTTGCTTTTCTGCAGCCGGCGCACAGAGAGGAGGTTAGCAGACAAACCTTCAACCAACAGCACATTCCCCATCCCCACAAGCCCCCCATTGGCTCCCATGACCTTGGCATTCCCAACACCAATCACAGGGAGCAAAGCACCTGAAGCGGCAGCCACAAACTTGATCTTCCCAGGGGGTTTTACCTCGTCAAACAAATCTGCCCGTGGGGTCATGTGACTTGTGCAACCTGAATCTATCACCCAGTGGGTGAGGGGATGCATCACAACCTTCCCAACTGAACCCACATAACCCCCACTCCCTTGCACATCCTCAACCATGAGGAACATCCCAGGGTCGGCTTTACCTTGTGCACCATCACCTTGTGCACCTGAACCTTGCACAGCACCACCTCGTGCACGTTCACCACTTGGCGGCTTCATGCCTGGGGGCGCCCATCCCTCAGGCCGGCTGAAACACTTGAACCATGGGTGTCCAGCCTTCTTGCAGTACCAGCACGCACCCTCTTTTCGGGTGCTCCCCCTGCCTCCAGAGCTCCCATGCCCCTCATTATAGTCACCTCAGCCTCTACCTCTGCCAAAGCCTCTCCCACAGCCTCGGCCTCTCCAATCCACTCTTCCTCTGCTGCCTCCTGCAGCTCCATACCCCTCAGCAATTTTGTTGGCAGCACCACCTCCAGTGTGGCGCCTGCGGATGTCCTTCTGCAAGATCTACTACCGTAGCCACTCAGGCATCCACTTGTCCTTCTGAACGTGGAGGGTGGGGATGATGTTATTCCACGAGTTCTCGAGTACCGAGATGATCTTGGTGCATTGCTGCATCTGGGACACCTCGCTGCCCGCCGCTGCCATCCTCGCATATGTGTCCTTGATCTTGTCAAGGACCGGTTTCACATCATCTCCTGATCGCATGGAGATGGCCGCCAGCTCCTTCCGAGCACGATCACCATGGGCAGCGTATTGGGCTGAATCACGTCGTGCAGTAGCTTCCATGCCTTTGGACCGGAGTCGTCCAACTCAACCAAGTCCTTGATGTGTTGGAACATGTCGTTGTTGACTGATTGCAAGATGAGGTCAAACAACACCACGCTCCGCTCAATCCACCGATCCTGAGCATCTCCTTCCTCGGGCATCTTCTCTTCTCCCATCGCAAGTTTCAGCTGCTTGTAGCGCTTGAACACGCTCCTCATCCGCCCGCTCCATTCTTCGTAGTTGTAGCCATCCAATGCCTCAATCTTGGATGGTGGCAGCTCACTCCTCTTCTCATCTGCTTCTCCACTCCCTTGACTCATCTCCTCTGCTCCCAATCACAAATTTCAGCTCCCCCCTTGCTGTCCACACTGAAGTCGCACAATATTTTCACAAGTGTCGGCGCCAACGAAATTTCGGCAGAGTTTCCCCTTAGCGGAAGTCACATCCAACCTCCAGAACTCCACTTAGGCACACCCATACGCCATGGTGGGTCTAGGAGGGTCTTCACACTTCATTAGACTCTCCACAAAGTCCTTAATCAGCTCTGATACCACTTGTTAGAGACTAAAGACGAGGTCTACAAAGATTAGGGGCCTAAATAACTCAAAATCGTTGGGCCTAGTTTCTTGACAGAAAAGTCGAGTTAACAAGAAACGGCGTCGATGAAAAGTGCACGGTCAAAACTTGACTTAACTCAGATATCTTGTAGCCCTAGTCCGTCTCTACAATTCCCAACTTGAATCGTACAAAAAGATGAAGTATTTCTTGAGTTATGAATTTCGGCGCACTAGAGGGTAAGCTGCCATAGAATCTTTACTCAATCACAATTGTCTCACAATTTCACACAAGAAAGTTGGAGTAGCTAGGAACCAGGTAGGAAGGGATGAGGAGGATGAGAGAGAAGGTCCCAAGAGAGTCCCCAACCAAGGAAACCCCATGCCACACAATTTCCCTCTCTATAGCAACCCCACTTTTACTTTTGTCACTTTCCCAACCTCCACAATCCACCTCACCCAAGTTGGCCACACTTGCCAATCCAATTTGGTCCCTCCCAACCATTTGGCAGCATCTATAGTGATGGGGACGAATTTCCCAACCCCCAAAAGTCTGTATCCCATATGGAGTCAATCTCAGAACTTTCCATAGTCACCACAACCAAATATCAAAAGCATACGAACTTCAAATGTTTGTAACTTTCTTGTTCATGCTCCGATTGAAGCGATACGTGGCTCGACGGAAAGCTCTTGAGCAGAGGAGTCACTTCAGATATCTGCTCAAGCCAAATAACATCCACACACATTCAGAAAATCCAAACCACACTAATCACAAATTCTTGCACACGCTCACACCACGCATGCAATGCACGAATATGTCAGAACATATAGCTTACTTGTTTCTGTAGGCTATAGTGGGGTATCCCATAAGGGGTACAACCCAATCAGGGTTTCCTATTTGTACTCACTTCGTTCATAGTCATTCTCATTCTCGTTCACTTCTTCTCATGGTATCAGAGCAGGTTCCCCTGTGGGAACTGTTCGTAGGGCCCACCACCGCTACCTCTTAACTTTTTTCTGCCCGTAGCGCGCTCCGGGCCCTAGTACTTCTTTTTTTTTGATCTGCCCTAGTGCTCTCACGGCCGCCCGCCCTAGCGCCCGAGCGCCGCCGCCCTTGCGCCCTGACAGCCGCCCGCCCTAGTGCCCTGACGGCCGCCCGCTCTAGCGCCCGAACGCCGCCCGCCCTAGCGCCCTGACGGCCGACCGCCCTAGCGCCCTGACGGCCGCCCGCCCTAGCGCCCGAGTGCCGCCCGCCCTAGCGCCCTGACGGCCGCCCGCCCTAGCGCCCGTGCGCCGCTCGCCCTAGCGCCCTGACGGCCGCCTGCCCTAGCGCCCTGACGGCCGCTCGCCCTAGCGCCCTGACGGCAGCCCGCCCTAGCGCCCTGTCGGCCGCCCGCCCTAGCACCCGAGCGCCGCCCGCCCAAGCGCCCGAGCGCAGCCCGCCCTAGCGCCCTGACGGCCGCCCGCCCTAGCGCCCGTGCGCCGCTCGCCCTAGCGCCCGAGCGCCGCCCGCCCTTGCGCCCTGACGGCCGTCCGCCCTGACGCCTGAGCGCCGCCCGCCCTAGCGCTCTGACGGCCGAGCGCCCTGACGCCTGAGCGCCGCCCGCCCTAGCGCTCTGACGGCCGCCCGCCCTGACGCCTGGGCGCCGCCCGTCGTCGCCCCAGCGCCCTAGCGCCCGACGCCCGCGAGCCGCCCGTCGCAGCCGCCCGTGAGCTGCCCGAACGCCGCCCGCCGAGCCGCCCGTGCACCCGCCCAGCGTGAGCCGCCCACGACCGCCCAGGCCGCCGTCCCTGAGCCGCCCGCCGTCCCTGTGCCGCCTGTGCAGCCGACAGCGAGCCGCCAGCGAGCCGCCCGTCGCGACGCCCGCGCCGCACGAGCCGCCCATACAGCCGAGCCGCCCCAACCGCCCGTGCAGCAGACCCGCCCGAGCCGCCCGAGCCGCCCGCGCCGCCCCACCAACCCGAGCCGCCCGAGCCGCCCGAGCCGCCCGCGCCGCCCCAGCAACCCGAGCCGCCCGAGCCGCCCGAGCCGCCCGCGCCGCCCCAGCAACCCGAGCCGCCCGAGCCGCCCAGGCAACCTGAGGAGCCGAGCTCCTGCTCTTGCGGGGCTGCTGCTGCTCCGAGGCGTGCGCAGCTGCTGTTCTGCCGAGTTGCTGCGCCGCTGTGCTACCCGACTCTTCGTGCCCGGTGAGACAATCAGCTGCTGCAATGGCCACCCCCAGTGTCCTGTCTTTTGACGCTGAGGGTCGCGCCATTGACTTTCCAGTCTGGATTGAGGACCTGCAGCTGTACTTACTGTGCGATGCGATCGATGAGGTTTCTCTCTTTGACTTTGTCTCTGGAGCTGTCCCTGCCCCTCCTGCTGATGCTGACCCTACTGTTCGCTCCAAGTGGGCCACACGCGATGCTGCTGCACGTCTTGCTGTGCGTCGCCACCTCCCTTCCTCCGAACGTGCCCACTTTAGTCAGTGCAAGACCGCTCAGGCCTTGTACGACGCTGTAGTTGCACGCTACTCCTCCCCTTCCTCTGCTACGCTGAGCCGCCTCATGCTACCGTTTCTCTTCCCTGACCTCGCTGCCTTTCCCACTGTCGCTGACCTCGTTACCCACCTCCGCGCTAGTGACGCTCGCTACCGCGCTGCCCTTCCTGCTGAGTTCCGCGCCGCAAACCCTCCTCCCATGTACATCACTCTCTACTTTCTCGTCACCCGTCTCCCTGAGTCCCTTCGTGTCGTTAGGGACCAGTTTCTCTCTGTCTGTCCCACCACCCTCACTGTCGACCTCCTTGAGGAGTCCCTGCTAGCGGCTGAGAAGAGTATTGTCGCTGTAGGGGCCTCTCGGGGTGACCCTCGCACCCCCATCTTTGAGGGGTGTTCTCCTTCCCCCCTGCTGCCCTCTGTCGCCTCTGCCGCTGCGGCCGACCTCGCTGGTTTTCAGTCGGTCGGTGCGGCGTCTGCCCCCAGCGGTAGACGCCGCTCTGGCAAGGGCAAGGGGGGCAAGGGAGCGAGTGGAGCTAGAGGGGGCAGTGGCGGAGGAGGTGGGGGTGGCGGAGGGAGTGGGGGTGGCGGTGGAGGTGGTGGCGGGAGTGGAGGTACTGGTGGAGGCGGTGGAGGCGGAGGTGGCGGCGGAGGCGGTGGCGGAGGAGGCGGGGGCGAGGGTACCGGTGGGGGCGGTGGCGGTGGAGACGGGGGTGGCGGTGGAGGCCGGGGTGGCGGTGGCGGCGGGGGTCGGAGTGGCTCGTCCCAGCGGAGCAGCTCTGGGGGTGGCCAGCGCCAGCAGCAGCAGCAGCAGCAGCGCTCTCGCACCGTCCCCGCCCCTCAGCAGCTCCGTGAGTGGTACTTGCAGCGTCAGCGTGGTGGTGCGTTTGGTCCCTGCCCCTACGTTCTTCGCACCGGTGACCGTGCGGGGGAGAGGTGTGGAGGCACCCACACAGCCCGCCGCTGCTTTGGCCGCCTGACCGACGCCTGGCGTCAGCAGTTTCCGGAGGCCGCTGAGATCCCCCGCTGGGGGGAGCTGTCTAGGGCTGGTGTAGCCATTTATGATCTTGACTTTGATGCTATTCTTTCTGCTATGTATGTTGTGACAGGTAGTGATGAGGATGACTGTTACCGGTGTTTCCCGCCCGACCCGGGCATTGGTACTGCTGCGTCAGGTGCTAGTGAGGCTGCTGCTCTAGGTGCCAGTGCGTCTGTGCTCTCAGGTACTGGTGAGTCTGCCCTCTCAGGTACTGTGTCGGCTTCGGCCTCTCACACCTTCACCCTTGACTCTGGAGCGTCTCGCTCCTTCTTTCGGGACCGCACCACTCTCACGCCGCTGAGTCGGCCGGTTGCGGTGTCCCTGGCTGACCCCTCTGGGGGGCCTGTCCTGTCTCGCTTCTCCACGGTCCTTCCGTGTCCGGCGGCCCCCTCTGGCACCCTGTCTGGTCTCTACCTCCCCTCGTTCTCGACGAACCTGGTGAGTGGTGCTGACCTACAGGATGCGGGTGTCCACCAGTTCACTCCTGCTCGTCAGCGCGTGACCCACTGCACGGAGGCTAGCACGGGACGCCACCTGGCTACGTTTACACGTCGGCCAGGGTCGAGCCTGTACACACTGACCACTGCTTCTCCTCCAGGTGCTGAGTCTGGTAGGGTCCCTTCGTCTGGTCAGGTGTTTGCCGCAGCGTCCAGGTCTGGTCCTGAGTCTGCCCCCTGTTCGTGTCGTCGTCTGTCTCACGAGACCCTCCTCTGGCACCACCGCCTTGGCCACCCCTCTCTGCTTCGGCTCAGAGGCATGGCCTCTCGTCTTCTTGTGTCTGGTCTCCCCCGGTCTCTACCTCCCCTTCCTCAGGGCCCTGGCCCTGCCTGTGTCCCCTGTGTCGAGGGGCGCCAGCGTGCTGCCCCTCACTCCTCCCAGTTTCCTCCGACAGAGGCCCCGTTGCAGACGCTTCACATGGACGTGTGGGGCCCAGCCCGCGTCCGTGGACAGGGTCAGGAGCGCTACTTCCAGCTCGTTGTTGACGACTACTCGCGTTACACCACAGTCTTCCCCTTGCGCAGCAAGGGTGAGGTTACTGAGGTGCTGATCGACTGGATCCGCGCAGCTCGTCTTCACCTCAGGCAGAGCTTTGGCTCCGACTTTCCTGTGTTGCGTCTGCACTCGAACAGAGGCGGAGAGTTCTCCTCTGGCCTTCTGCGTGCCTACTGTCGTGCGCGAGGCATCCGCCAGTCCTTCACGCTTCCGGACTCCCCGCAGCAAAATGGGATTGCTGAGCGCCGCATTGGCATGGTCATGGACGTCGCCCGTACGTCTATGATGCATGTGGCTGCCCCCCATTTTCTGTGGCCGTTTGCGGTCAGGTACGCAGCGCATCAGATCAACCTCCACCCCAGGGTCTCCAGGCCGGAGACCTCCCCAGCCCTGCTGTGGACGGGGAAGGTTGGCGATGCGTCGGCGTTCCGGGTCTGGGGATCTCGGGCGTTTGTCCGCGACTTGTCTGCGGACAAGCTGTCCCCTCGCGCTGCTCCCTGCGTCTTCCTGGGGTTTCCCCCCGACGCCCCTGGGTGGCAGTTCTACCACCCCACCTCTCGACGTGTTCTGTCCTCCCAGGACGTCACGTTCAACGAGTCGGTACCCTACTACCGCCTCTTCCCCTACCGCACTCCGTCCCTCCCCCCACCCCCGCTCTTCTTGGTACCAGGTCCCCCCCCGGTAGTCCCCCTCCCCCCTCAGGGTCCTGCCCCTTCAGGTGTGTCCCAGGTAGACGCCGTCGAGCCTATCGAGGTCACTGGTGACTCTGGTGCTGCTGCAGGAGCTGAGCCTGGGGGTGCGGAGTCTGGGGGTGCTGAGCCTGGGGGTGTTGAGCCTGGAGGTGCCGAGCCTAGGGGTGCTGAGCCTGGGGGTGCTACGCCTGGGGGTGCTGAGCCTGGGGGTGCTGAGCCTGGGGGTGCTGAGCCTGGGGGTGCTGAGCTTGGGGGTGCTGAGCCTGGGGGTGCTGTGCCTGGGGGTGCTTCGTCTCGCCGGGAGCCACTCTCCCCACAGGAGCTGCGTGAGTGGTTTGCCAGGCGCTGGAGGCGTGCTGCTGGTGCTGGTGGTTCTTCGGCTGCAGAGGGTACTGCTGCCGCGCGTCCCGGCGGTGCTCGTACTGTGGGTGCTGGAGCTGCTGGGTCTGAGGGTTCTCCTGGAGCTGGTGCTACTGAGGGTGTTGGCGCTGTGCCTGCCGCTGGCGGTCCGACTGACAGTGCTCCTGGTGCTGCTGCTGGAGGTTCTGGTGCTGCTGGAGGTGCTACTGTAGTAGGTGCTCCTGCTGGGGGTACTGGTGCTGTTCTTGCTGTTTCTGGCGTCGCCGCGCGGCCCCGACCGTACTTCGTTCCGCTCCTGCAGCAGGTTCTTGGTCTTACACCTCCTCCTCCCTTAGAGGGTCCGCAGCCTGTCCGGTCACAGCCACAGCTACAGCCTGCCTCCCCTTTGCCTGCTCCTTCTCCCTACGCTGGTCCGACTGGAGGTCTTACTGAGCGTCGTAAGCCTGCGTCTCGTCCTGCGTCGCCTGTTCGTACTGAGCGCGCAAGTGGTCGCGGGTCGCGTCAGCGTCCTCCTCCTGTCCCTGGCACGCACCGGATGTCACTGCGTCCGTCCACTGCTCCTCTGCGTGCCCCTTTGCCTTCTCCTCCTGCTTCCTCGCTTCCTGCTCTTGCCGACCCGGAGTCGGACTCTCTTCATGCTGCCAGTCCTACTGTCACGCGTCTCCTTGCTACTGCTGTCACTGACCCTTCCTTCGAGTCGTCTGCTGCGTCTGCCCTTGTCACTGAGCTTGTCGACTTTGCTGCACGCTGTCGTCTAGACTACGCTGCCAGTCTTGTCGCTAAGTCTGAGTCTGCCTGTCCTCCGTCCGTCGGGGGTGAGTGTGCCCTCGGCACGGACGTCCTTGAGGACAGGCAGGAGGAGTTCCAGTGTCTGGCTGCCGCTTCACCTCATCTCGCGTCTGTACTGCTAGCCCCTGAGGGAGACCCGGATGCACCAGACATCCCGACTCCGCGCTCTTACGTGGAGGCGATAGAGGGTCCCTACTCCTCTCAGTGGCAGGCAGCTATGGATGCAGAGATGGCTTCCTGGAAGTCCACAGGCACCTACGTCGACGCTGTTCCCCCTCCTGGGGCGAACATCGTCAGTGGCATGTGGATTTTCAGGGTGAAGAGGCCGCCGGGTTCACTGCCTGTCTTCAAGGCGCGTTACGTGGCTCGTGGCTTCAGTCAGCGGCAGGGGGTTGACTACTTTCAGACCTTCTCCCCCACCCCGAAGATGACTACTCTTCGGGTTCTGCTGCACGTTGCTGCTCACCGTGACTACGAGCTGCACTCTTTCGACTTCAGCACAGCTTTCTTGCAGGGCAATCTGCACGAGGAGATCTGGCTGCGTCGCCCACCTGGCTTCACTGGGTCTTTCCCTCCTGGTACCCAGTGGAGTCTCCGGCGTCCAGTCTACGGTCTCCGCCAGGCGCCACGTGAGTGGCACGACACACTGAGGACTACGCTCGCGGCACTTGGGTTTGCTCCGTCTACTGCCGACCCGTCGCTGTTTCTGCGCACCGACACCTCTCTGCCGCCGTTCTACATCCTCGTGTACGTCGACGACTTGGTCTTTGCCACAGCTGACACTGCTGGACTCGCCTACGTGAAGTCCGAGCTGCAGAAGAGACACACGTGCACTGACCTGGGTGAACTGCGTAGCTACCTTGGCTTGCAGATCACCCGGGACAGAGCGCGCCGCACCATTACCCTGACTCAGTCACACATGGTGCAGCAGGTCCTTCAGCGCTTCGGCTTCACGTACTCCTCGCCTCAGGCCACTCCTCTGCCTACTCGCCACTCACTCTCAGCTCTGCCTTCGGATGAGTCCGTAGAGTCGAGTGGCCCGTTTGCAGAGCTTGTTGGCTGCCTCATGTACCTGATGACCTGCACACGACCTGACCTTGCATACCCTCTTAGCATTCTCGCACGCTATGTTGCTCCTGGGAGACACCGACCAGAGCACATGGCTGCAGCGAAGAGGGTGTTGCGCTACTTGTGCAGCACGTTGGGCATGGGGCTTGTGCTTGGAGGGCGCAGTCCAGTGGTCCTCACTGGGCACGCAGACGCTTCTTGGGCTGACGACCAGGCTACGCAGCGGTCGTCACAGGGTTACACCTTCAGCCTTGGTTCCGGCTCTGTTTCGTGGCGGGCTACCCGCTCGTCTTCTGTTCTCGGCTCCAGTTGTGAGGCTGAGATCTACGCTGGGGCTATGGCTGCGCAGGAGTTACGTTGGCTCACCTACCTGCTGACCGACCTTGGAGAGCAGCCTCGTTCTCCTCCAGTCCTGTACGTAGACAACAAGGCCATGCTGGCCTTGTGTCGAGAGCAGCGAATGGAGCACAGAACGAAGCACATTGCTCTCCGCTACTTTCTTGCTCGTGAGCTACAGCAGCGTGGACAGTTGCGACTTGCGTACGTGGCCTCTGAGGCCAACACTGCTGATGTCTTCACCAAGGCACTTGCGCCTTGTGATCATCAGCGTTGTTGCACGCAGTTGGGTCTTGTGCCTGTCTTGCCTCACTTGCTCTCCTCTTGACCTTGCTTGTACCTTCGCCTATATATACTCTTGTTCTTGCTTGTTTGCCTCTTGTATATCTCTATATATGATCTTGCATGTGAACTGGCCTTCTGGCCTTTGAACTTGTGCTCGGAATGCGTGGTGACTTTGTGATCCACCCTGAGCTTTGCTTTGCTTTGCTTGACTGGTCTTGTGACCCCTTGTTCTCCCCCACTTTGCCTATGGGGGTGTGTCAGAACATATAGCTTACTTGTTTCTGTAGGCTATAGTGGGGTATCCCATAAGGGGTACAACCCAATCAGGGTTTCCTATTTGTACTCACTTCGTTCATAGTCATTCTCATTCTCGTTCACTTCTTCTCTGAATATATAATGGGAGGCAGACAGACGTGAATGCAAATGATAGCATCACATAACACCGAGAAGGGATCGTAGCTCTGAATACGAAGTGTTACAAGTGTAATTGAATGAACGAACGAGGATTGCACTATCGAAGCCAGAGTACATTGAGCGAAGGCATGTCACCGAGGTTGGGAATTGTCGAGGCGGAGGACTGGAGCGCGGGTTACGAATCAAACAGTGAGGTTGGTTCGCGATTGAACAGTGGCGGGAACAGTGGTCGATGGTCGAGGTGAGTATCACAGATCGTAACGTTTTACTGTAGAGTGCTTTTGGCGGGAATAGTCATGTATGCGGTAAGAGAAGTTGAGCTGTACCTTAGAGCGTGGAAGATCCCTGTGAACAAGGCATTGGTCGCGCAGTTGCGAAAGTAGCACATGTTGCGACTCTCGCCATTAAAACCCGCAGCCTGAAGTAAAAAAAAAAGTTGGGAGGTGTTAACACCTCCCCTCCCAAACCAGGGTGGTTACCAGGTCTCACCTTCAAAACGTGAGGAAAGTCGCAAGGTGTGTAAGGAAGGATCGCAAGGGTCTCCCACCACTCTTGGCTGAGGTGTGCACACCAATCTCCAAATCTGTAATTCAGGTCGACAAAAAACGCAGAGTTCAGGGTCAAACTTGGGGCAATCATAGCTTAGAAGAGAGTCGTCCCGCCGACATCCACGCCGGTTTAGGGTTCCGCTTTACGCTCTGAGACCATGCCTCCATTCCGACGGGATGAGTCGCCCTTGCTGATCCGCGCGCCTTACATCTCGTTTTCACTGCACGTAGCTAGCCATGCCCGCAGAACGCAGCCAAGGATTACATATAGATTCCAAACTCAAAATCTTCTGAATGTAGTCGAGTTTCTGACAGCCCATTCGCACATCTCGCGCGGAAGACTTCGTAATTACGAATAAAGTCCGTGTCCGCTAGTCACCCCCGCTAGGGATGGGGAGGTGAGGGATGTGGAGGTTAGGGATGGGGAGGTGAGGGATGGGGAGGTGAGGGATGTGGAGGTGAGGGATGGCGTACGCGCTACGATGGGCTTAGGGCAATCTAGAGGGAATTGGGATGGCGTCGTGGACGGGAGCGTGAGGGCGCTGGGGTAGAGAATGAGAGGGCGCTGGGGTAGAGAATGGGAGGGCGCTAGGGTAGAGAATGGGAGGGCACTGGGGTAGAGAATGGGAGGGCGCTGGGGTAGAGAATGGGAGGGCGCTAGGGTAGAGAATGGGAGGGCGCTGGGGTAGAGAATGGGAGGGCGCTAGGGTAGAGAATGGGAGGGCGCTGGGGTAGAGAATGGGAGGGCGCTGGGGTAGAGAATGGGAGGGCGCTGGGGTAGAGAATGGGAGGGCGCTGGGGTAGAGAATGGGAGGGCGCTGGGGTAGAGAATGGGAGGGCGTTGGGGTAGAGAATGGGAGGGCGCTGGGGTAGAGAATGGGAGGGCGTTGGGGTAGAGAATGGGAGGGCGCTGGGGTAGAGAATGGGAGGGCGCTGGGGTAGAGAATGCGAGGGCGCTGGGGTAGAGAATAGGAGGGCGCTGGGGTAGAGAATGGGAGGGCGCTGGGGTAAAGAATGGGAGGGTGCTGGGGATGGTTCGTTACCTGGAAATGGGATGAGTCTGAGAGATCGCAAGGGCGAGGTCGTTGGGAAAGCGTGGGCGATGGGGAAGGGAAGTTGTGGGCGATGTGGGAGGGAAAAGGAGCAGGGCGGGACGGGGTCAGAGGGGTCACGGGGTATGCCCTGTGTATAGGTAGGTCACCACCCACTCACATCCCGCATAATTTCCCTTACATTGCGGAGTAAGATTCGTAACGCTTAGATATTTTTCACCAATGACAGGGTGTGGGATAACGAGCGCAGAAGTGAGAGTAACAATACAGGGCATAAATTCTGAAACAGCTTAGAGGGTGTACGCCTGCTAGACAGATGGGGAGGGGTGAGATGTTGACCTTTCACGGGAGACAGTGCTGTGCGGTGCGGGCGACGGGCAGGGGATATGAAAATGATGGAAAGGGGATGTGTGGTCGACGGAACTGGGTAGGGCGGCCGACGAGAAGGGGACCAGCAGTCGACGGGAAGGCGAATCCTTGGCGCTTGAGTCACCTATAGCTGGCGCGTATTGGGGGTAATGCGGCCGTTTTGAGACGCGGAAATGAGGATGAATCGTATGGGCAATGAGGTCGCGAAGTGCTGGGGAAACGCTGGCGGGTGGAACAAGACGTTCGTATGACTGGTAGGGAATATTAGCGCTACGGGAATGGCACGCTCACCCCCTGCCCGCTAAATGCGGGTGTTCGTCAGGCTAATTGCCAGCGTCGGGGGGTATCTGAACCGCGCCGCGCGGTAACCCTAAGATTGTGGGCGACGGGATTTGGAAGTTGCGGGCGATGTTTAGGGAAAACTCGCCTCGTAAGGTCGTCGTCGATTCGGACCACCTAGGCCGTGTATGCTGGCGTTTCATCTGTCGCACACGCACTCCTGCTATGCATTTAGGTCATACTGTCTGGAGTGCATTATAGGGCCGTACCATATGTGTTTTTTACCAAGGCATTCAGGTTGACTTTGTCGGTCCACTCGCGTTTTCCTGCTTGAGGTATCTAATAGCTTCTAAGCCAGCCTGAGGTATGTCGGGGTGGTTTTGTTTGCTCTCAAATTGGTATGCAGGCCCATTCCTCTTGTGTCTTCTGGTAGGTAGCGACAGAAAGTTGTCGCACTTTGTTTTCGCTAGGGTTCAACTTTCGCTAATCTTCCGAACCCAAGTTTGCCTGACCCCACCCTAAACCCAAACCTAGCGTTGACTCGCACTTGTAATTCAGGCTGCGGGTTTTAAGCATCGTTGAAAGAGTGACGAAAATTGCTAGAAGCACTCACGTTTCAGAACCCGTGCCCCCTAGTCGCCCCACGTTTTTGGGTCCGGGAGAAGAAAAAGATTGGCGACGTAAGAAGAATCACGCGACATGCAACCAGGTGTTGTCATGGGTGATGTGGTGCAATCCAATTTGCTCCGAGTGATTGATGAACTCTGAGCTCTTCGCTTGAGTGCGACCAAGGCCCCTTCCTGGAAGCCGCACCGCTAATGTGCGCAGGTGTGTGGGGCACGGATGGCGTCCCCCTTACTTCCCTTCTTCCTCCCCCCTTCCCCGCCCTCCCCTCTCGCTCCCCCCTTCCTCCTTCCCCCCACCCCCGCCCCCCGTTCCCCCCCCTTTGCCCCATGAGTGACGAGGACCCCACCCGCGGACAGCACGCTCGAGTGCCCCACCCGCGTTACACCCCCGAGGCACCACACCAACCCAAAACACGGAGCCCAACGCGCCACCATGCACGGGTCACGCGTCCAGCTCCCCTGCTCCTCATTCTCAACCATGCCAACCCCTTCCCCTTGTCTCCCATGCCAGGTCTGACGGTGTTCAACAGTCTGCGCCATGCAGGTGCTTCTCCAGGTGCCACTGTTGGCGTTCAGGGTCTGGGGGGTCAGGGCCACCTTGCTGTTCAGGTGAGGTGCTCTGTTGCACGTTTCAGATGTCTCTGGCAATGTTTCAGGTAATTTTAAACTTTGCTACAAGAAATTCATCCAGTTTCTGCTCTCTGCTGCTGCTATCACTCATCAAAGTAATGCAGTGTGGGGTGAAGGCAGGGAGGAAGGGAATAAAGAAGTTGCCATCTCCCTCAAACCATACGCTTTCATTGGATTGGACTCATGTGCTGCTCCTTGCTACTATCACACCAACACGCGAGCAAGATGGGGTACGATGGGGAGACATTGTTTTTCTAGCCATCATTCCGCCCTTCACTTGTTCTAAACCCACCCACCCCTCGTACTGTCACTCCTTCTCCCTTCCCAATTCCTCCTAACGTATCCTCTTTAGCAACACCTCCCTTCCCCACCCCCTACCACTCCTCACCCCCCCTTCCCCCCGTTCTTATAAGGCACAGCATGCGAGCCAGGTGGGGTAAGAGGTGCTGGCGCTAGTTCTATAGCTATCCGCCCCTCGTTATTGTCACCCCTCCCCCTTCCTCATAATCCTTGTCATCACCTTATAGTGAGGGAGCAACATGGGTTATATGGTGGCGCCGTTTCCTCTCTTTCCATCATCCCCTGCCCTTTTGTGCTTCCGGGTCCCTAGTGCTGATAGGGTCAGTGATGGTAACGTCGCAGATGTATACCGCTCCACTGCTTCTATCGGTCATGGTGAAGTCGGCCGTTTGCTCCTCGATAGGGCAGTAGGCGGCCGACTCCCTGTGTACTATAAACCCCGCATCTTGCGCCATGCTAACGCAGGCGTCCCGCAACTCGTTGTGCGTGTTCGTGCGGTGCTTGCCTGTGCCGCAGCGGAGCAGGTGGTTCGGGAGGCGGGGGTCAGTGATAGCCGTGTGGTCCGCACAGTCGCAGTTCTTGGGAGTTAAAAACGGTAGGCCAAGTCGGAAGCGGATCGCGTTGGCGAAGTGCACTGGCCCTATCCGCCTTGCGGGAGCGATGGGGATCGCGGTGAGCCAGTCGCCTGTGCCGTAGCCAGTCAGTGAAAACATCCGCTGCGTGTGACCTGCAAGCGGATTCGGCTTCATGCGCCTCGTTGCCTGCACCTGCTTTGCGTATCTGCTCCCGTAGACCTTGAGTCCTAGCACGTGTTGGAGCTGAATGTCAGAACACTCAATCCGCTCCTTCTCCAGTATCTCCCGCGCATCTAGCGGCAGCGCCTCCTCGCACTCGGTCAGCCATGTGTGTAGCGGTGTGTTGTCGACCCGCGGCAGTAGCATATGGTTGCGTGCTAGAGTGAGAGCGTTATCCTCTTCCAGCGGTAGGCAGCTTAGATAGAGCGCTGCCTGGGTAAAGCTGGCTGCGAAAGTGTAAATCCCCTCAACTAGGGGGTCGGTGATGCCCAGTCCTCCTAACGATGGCGGCAGCGACGCTTGTTCCCAAACCCGCGATTGTTCGGTTCGACAAGTCGGAACTCTGATATCGCACGATGTGAGGAGCGTGGCGAGCAGATCCCTGCCCCACTGGCTCCATCTATCACGGAGGAGGAGATGGAGTGGTGTCGTCTTGGTGAGGTATGCAACTCGTCGCGAGATGCATCGCGTGAGTAGCAGTGCTGCTGCCTGGGGGTCTGCTTACTCGAGCAGAGGTAGGGTTTTTGACATGTCAGCGAGTTTTCCCGCTAGGAACTGAGCGGCGCCGCTATCCGGCCCCACGAAACTACCCAGTAACCGCACGCCGTCCTTAGTGAACGGCACTCCTGGCGGAAGGCAGGCTGTGTCGATTGCGCTTGAGCTCCAGGCAGCACACTTTTGAGGGTTATGCTCGAGGCCCAGATGCACCAACTTAGCCGTGAAGTATGTGAATGCATCTACAGTGCGGGCTGTGTCACCCAGGAAGGTGACATCGTCCGCATATGCGAAGCACAGCACGTCAGGGTGTGCCTCGGCTGTTTCGCGAAGTGTGGCGTGTATCCCTGCTGCAAACAGTAGCGGCCCAAGTGGGTCTCCTTGGCGCACGCCGCGTTCACTTGTAAATGGTGCGCTGTTGAAATTGGAGTCCATTAGCAGTTGCGACGGGTTACCGTATGTCAGTTTCATGAGCGGCAGCAATGGCGAGAGGGTGGGTTCGTGTAATGCTGTTGAACACCTTTGAAATGTCGGCTTGCAATACTAGGCTGTCCGGGCGGGCATCCGAAAAAGCTCTGGCTGCGTGGATTACTGCCTCTGCTCCACCTGGTACTGCCACCCGGTACTGTAGCGGTAGGAAAAATTCGCGGACCGGTTCTCCCATGATTAACAGGGCAGCCTTGGCTGCCAGCCTCGTTAGGCATTTTCCAATTGCGATTGGCCTAGCCCCTCCTCCTAGCTTGGCGAGGGCTATGAGTCGCGACGCCATCAGCAGGTTTGCAACCGAGCCTGGCAATTTTCCTCCCAGCATAGTGTTGACCAAGGCGTGCAGATGGGTGCTGACCATTCCGTTGGTGATCGCCGCGTTGCGCAGGTGCTCGAATTTCATCCCGGATGGTCCGGCTCCGACCCCATTTTCGCATCTTCCCAACATTTTTGCGAAGTCAGGGTGGGGGATTGACATTTTTGACCCTTGTGGCTCGGGCCACGTCACCGCCTCGTCTCCGGTGGGTGGGTGCTTTTGGCGCAGCTCCTCCAATATTTCCGGGCTGGGTGTGCAGACGGGCGTTGACTCGAGGGCCAGCACAGCTCAGCGCAGACTCCCACGTTTCGCTAGGCTCTCCGCACAGCTGATGACACCAGTCACATCCGGCTGATGTCGTGGCGGGGGCGGTGTGTTGACTGCGTTCAACGCATCCTGGTACAACTGATCCCATTCGCCACGCTGGAAAGCTCGGAGCCGACCCTTGACACTTGGCCAGTTCGGGCGTTGTGGCGAGGTCTGGCGAAGTGTCAGGCGCGGGAGAAATAGCAGCAGGCGCCAACTCGTCTCCGAATCAGGGTTTCGTGATAGGTGGTGTAACGGTATCAGTAGCGCAAGCGAGATAAGGTGACATAGGTTTGGCGGTAAACGCCGCGACAGTGGAGGCTGACGACTGTCGCATAGTACTGCAATATCCCAATTCGCGATGCCTGCGAACAGGTCGGTCCGCTTCGCGAGCTCGTCTGGTGAAAAGTAGCGGGGAATTGATGCTGATGGGCGCGCCGTGGTACAGGCATTGGCGGTTCGATTTCTCCCGGCGCGGCTTGATCTTATTGGTGGGCTTGAGGTTGGATTTGCACCCGTTTGATCGACATCGGACGGTGGTTAAGCCATCTGTGGCACCTGCAAGTCCGCCTGCTGCACTACCTCTTCCCTTCTCCTTAGTCCTTCTCTCGCCATGCCTTCCCCCTCCGTCTCCTCGTTCTCGCTCTCGGGGAGGGCTTCTTCCCTATAAGATGGGTCGTCCCGCTCGTCTTCATCATTAGTTTCCTCCACGTTGTTTAAAGCCCTTCTCGCCGCCGCCTGATACCCGTTCCTGGTCCTCCGCCTGTTCCGCTTACGGTTTCTCTCCTCGCCCCACGGCTTCCCTGCTCTAGGGATGGTGATTGCCAGAACACCTGAGCCGTCGCCAGAGCTCGTTGCCGCCTGGTCGGCTGTGGTCGCCAAGCCTCCGGCGGAGCCCGAAAGGGCGACCATGGGGACGAAGCCCCCTCTACCGCCGGCTCCGAAACCCGTGATAGCAGTCTCTGAAAAGACTCCTCCCTACGCACCCGCGGCTCCCCTTGCCGGGTCAGAGGCTGGCCCGTCCGCTCCCACTGCTGTTCCGTCTGCTCCGCCTGCGGCACCAGGCCCCCTGGCTCCCCTTGTCGAGCCGTCGGCGTCAACCCCTGCTGGGGGTGTTGCTGAACCCCCTGAACCTGTCCCTGGCGCCCTTGTTGCGCCGAACGCTTCTGCCCCCTGCTTGCCTGCGCAGGCCTCTGCTTCACCACCAAAGGCGGCGTCCGCCACCACTGGCGAACCGGCTCCGTCGGTTGTGCCTGCGGCAGCGGGTCAGTCCGCCCCCGCTGTGACGGCGGTGGCTCCTGCGGGCCAGCCGTCACGCCCTCCGTCGCCTGACCATCGCTCGTCGCGCCCCCATTCCCCTGCTCCCCACCAGGACCGCAAGTCGTCTCGTTGCCAGCGTGAGTCTCCACGGCGGTACCAGCAACAGTCGCACTGGCCTGCCCACCCCGGGGGTCAAGGGGATTGGAGGGGTCCCTGTGCTCATGGCGAGGGTGGGGGGTATCGCCCGCCCGTGACGATGGCGGATCTTCAGCGGGAAGTGTCGAGGGTGGTTCGGGAGGAGAGGGCGGCGCAGAGCCAGAGCATTTCGCTGCGCACCTTGCCAGCCCACGAGGCTCCCCGTCCGGCTGCGCTTCCCCTGAACCCGCAGCCTGTTGCTGCGCCTCCCCCTCAGATCCAAGCGCCGCCAACTCCTTCTCCTGCTCCCGGCTCTCGTCTCCATCTGCCGCCAGTTCCGCCTGTTGCGGGAGTGGAGTTTGTGGCCGCGGGTGGCGGCTCGTTGGCGGCTCCGTTCGCTCTCCGAGCTGATGCTGATGAGCCGCTCCAGTTCCTGGCGGAGGCACTCCAGACTCCGCAGACCCGTGTTCCCGAGGCGACTCTCGGACAGCTACACCGCCTCGCTGACAGTCTCCACGCTCTGCTGCTGATTCAGGTGCTGGCCCACTCGTCTCTCCCTGCGATCCCTCCTGAGACTTTCCGTGGCCGCCAGCGGGACTCTTGCCTGGACGCGGCGGACCAGCTCGCGGTGCTGCTGGCGCCCGTGCTGGCTGCGCCTGTGTAGGGTGGCGCTGCTGCTGCGGGACAGCTTGACGATGCCGTCCGGGGCTTGAGGCGGCACTTGCGCGGAGGATCTGGAGCCGCGGCGATCGGCGCAAGCACGCTAGTGGTCCGGGAGCTATGGCGCTCCCTGACGAGGAAAATTTTCTGCACCAGCCAAACAATGAGGTGAAGGGGCCTAGAGGGGCCTCTTATATAGCTCACAAGGAGAGGGCAGAGGGCTAAGGGGAGAGGGCAGAGGCTAGAATCCTCTCTCTCTCTCTCTCTCTCTCTCTCTCTCTCTCTCTCTCTCTCTCTCTCTCTCTCTCTCTCTCTCTCTCGCTCTCTCGAACGAGGAAAATTTTCTGCACCAGCCGAACAATGAGGTGAAGGGGCCCAGAGGGGCCTCTTATATAGCTCACAAGGAGAGGGCAGAGGGCTAAGGGGAGAGGGCAGAGGCTAGAATCCTCTCTCTCTCTCTCTCGCTCTCTCGAACGAGGAAAATTTTATGCACCAGCCGAACAATGAGGTGAAGGGGCCCAGAGGGGCCTCTTATATAGCTCATAAGGAGAGGGCAGAGGGCTAAGGGGAGAGGGTAGAGGCTAGAATCCTCTCTCTCTCTCTCTCTCTCTCTCGCTCTCTCGAACGAGGAAAATTTTCTGCACCAGCCGAACAATGAGGTGAAGGGGCCCAGAGGGGCCTCTTATATAGCTCACAAGGAGAGGGCATAGGGCTAAGGGGAGAGGGCAGAGGCTAGAATCCTCTCTCTCTCTCTTGCTCTCTCCAACGAGGAAAGTTTTCTGCACCAGCCAAACAATGAGGTGAAGGGGGCCAGAGGGGCCTCTTAAATAGTTCACAAGGAGAGGGCAGAGGGCTAAGGGGAGAGGGCAGAGGCTAGAATCCTCTCTCTCTCTCTCTCTCTCTCTCTCTCTCGCTCTCTCGAACGAGGAAAATTTTATGCACCAGCCAAACAATGAGGTGAAGGGGCCCAGAGGGGCCTCTTATATAGCTCACAAGGAGAGGGCAGAGGGCTAAGGGGAGAGGGCAGAGGCTAGAATCCTCTCTCTCTCTCTTGCTCTCTCCAACGAGGAAAGTTTTCTGCACCAGCCAAACAATGAGGTGAAGGGGGCCAGAGGGGCCTCTTAAATAGTTCACAAGGAGAGGGCAGAGGGCTAAGGGGAGAGGGCAGAGGCTAGAATCCTCTCTCTCTCTCTCTCTCTCTCTCTCTCTCTCTCTCTCTCTCTCTCTCTCTCTCTCTCTCTCTCTCTCTCTCAAGCAGTCCTTCATTGATAGGTTCATAGGGGTACAGGCGTGGCAGGAACAGAGCTAGATAGGCCTAGGCATTGGGGCTACTAATCATGCATGGCAGGAGCGTGAAACCAGCAGGACATCTGCACACAGACAAGCCGGTCAGGTGAGGCAGGAGGCGCCGACAAGGCAAGCCAGCAAACCAGCAAAGCAGGGCACTGTAAGGCAAGGCCAAGCACGGCCAATAGTCTAGGCAGGCTGGCCATTCAGGCCAAACATGCGGCAAACGAGCCATGGCTACATCACTGGCCTACACCTACTCCTACCTACTGAGCCATCACAACCTCCAGCTTATCCTCCAACACTTGCCAGAGGTCCCCCAGGCTAGGTTCCCAAGGGTCCCTAGCAGCCTGGGGGAACGCTGCCTCATCAGAGAGGTTTGACTTGTTCAGATAGGATGTCGCCTGGGAGCGCTGCAGCATCACAGACCAGCGCTGCCGGTAGTGTGCAGTGAGCCGTGCAGTCGTTGTTGTCAACTTCCCCTGGCGGTACTTCTTCTTGGCTGCTGAGGTGGCCAGTAGCCGTAGGAACTCCTGTGTGTCCGAGGACAGAGCCCCATATGTCTCAACTGCGAGGCCAAAGAAGCCGACGTAGTCTGACCGATCCTCATATTCCCTGTACTTCCTAGCCGAGGCCTCCTCAGCCGCCCATCCTGGTGGTTTCCGTGCCCGGGTGTCGCGCTGCTGGAGCACAGGGTCAGTCACTGTCACGTCTGTAACCCAGGTCTCGTTTGACTCCCTATCTCGAATCGCAAGGTCGCCCCTCTTCCTGAGGATCGGTGGGGAAAAAGCTGATGTCTCGTAGAAGCACGTGAAGTCCGCTTCCCTTGCCATCCTGAGGGCTGCAAACACTAGCGCGTTGTGCGTTCTAACGATGTCGCCCCCGTACCCGCACCTAAGGAGATGGTTCGGCAGACTCGTGTCGTTGATGTCTGAATACTCTCTCTTGCAGGGACACTTCTCAGTGACTGGCAGGGACATGCCCATGCAGAACCCCAGCGCCAAGGAGAACCGACCAGGGGCAAATGTAAGGTCAGCTCTCGAAGGCACGGCATGTAGCCAGTCCCCTGCCCCCACCCCCTGCAGGCTGATGAGGCGGATGGTGTGCCCGCGGTATGTGCCTGGGCGGTCTGTGATCGTGTCAGCCAGCAGTTCCGCTGCCCGTCTTTTGTGGATGTGGCGGAAGAGCAGTAGCTGAAGGTTACTCTGTCCTGCCTGCTGCTCCCTGAACGCCTGTAGTGCGGTTCGTGCTGTTGCCGGCAGGGCTGCCTCCAGTGGGGCTGGCTGGTTGACTCCAGGTGGGGCAGGGCTCCACGCATGGTCTAGCCGTGTGACCGCCCTCCGCAGCATGTACGCCTCTGGCAGGTTCATCTGCCGCAGTAGGGTGTGGGCTGCCGTTACTGACGCGATGTAGGCTGCCGGTGCCTCCGAGGTAGGGTCAATGATGCCTAGCCCCCCCAGCCTGACGGGAAGGGTTCTTTGCCGCCACAGCAGGCTCTGTTCCAGCTCACTCGCTGGGACCCGTAGCTTTGCTGCCGCCAGGGCTGTCGCCATCAGAGTCTCGCTCCACGACCTCCACTCCTCCCTCTTCAGCACTGCAGATGGGGTGGTCCGCAGCAGGTACGATATCCTGCGGGAAATGCTCCGCGAGAGCATGAGCATAGCATGCTGTGGGTGCAGCTGAGCAATCAGGGGCAGCGGTGCGGCCGCTTCCGTGAGGCTTGTCTGTGCCTGGCCGGTGCACAAATCAGCTGTGCCGATTGGGCTTCCCAAAACTCCGATGCCATTGGTGTTCATGGGCAGGCCCTGCGATGGTGGGATCTCATTCCCCCCTTTCGTATCCGGTCCCCACCCCGAGGACTTGGCGATGTTGCAGCGGAGGCCAACCGATCGGAGCTCCCTTGTGATGGTGACAAAAGCCTCATAGGCCGCGTCCCGAGGGCCGACAATGGTGATGTCGTCGGCGTAGGCGACAATCGCCACCTCGGGGAGGAGCGTTGCCGTGCTCTCCTCGGGGAGGAGAAAGAATCGCCGCCTGTGGGTAGGCACTTGTCAGAACATTATAGCTTATGCTTTTGTGTAGGCTGTAGTGGGGTAGCCTATATGGGGTACAACCCAATTAGGGTTAGTACTTGTACCCAACTCTTTCATAGTGCATTCATTCTCGTTCTTTTTCACATGGTTTCAGAGCACATATGCTCCTGGCCTGTGGGCCCTACTACTGCTTCCGCTGCTACTCGATCTGTCGCACGCCCCGTGGCGTGCAACCTATTTGCGTGCGGCGATTTTCTCTCTGGCGCGCGCCCTGAGGCGCGCGGCCCCGTTCCTTCTAGGCGCGCAACTCCCCGCTACCCCGTCGCGGCGCCCAGGGGAGCCGCGCGCGACCCCTCGCTGCCCCGTCGCGGCCCCATCTCGTCGCGCCGCCCTAGCGGCCACGTCGCGCCGCCCTCGCAGCCCCGATCCGCCGCCCTAGCGGCCCCGTAACCTACCCCTGCGGCCCCGGCGCCACCCATCCCGGCCCCGGCTCCCCCCTTCCTGGCCCCGGCGCCACCTCGGCTGGCCCCGTCGCCTACCCCGGCGACCCCGACGCCGCCCTTCCCGACCCGGCCCCGCCTCTGCTGGCCCCGTCGCCTGCCCCTGCGGCCCCGGCTTTGCCCTTCCTGGCCCCGGCGCCACCTCGGCTGGCCCCGTCGCCTACCCCAGCGACCCCGACGCCGCCCTTCCCGATCTGGCCCCGCCGCCATCCCCAAGCAGCCCCGCCGTCACCACCGAGCCGCCGGCGCCGCCGAGCTGCTACCGAGCCGCCCGAGCCACCCGAGCCGCCCGAGCCGCAGCGCCACCTGAGCCGCCCGAGCCGCCGGGTCGCCGAGCCGCCGAGCTGCAGCTGCTGCCGAGCCGCCGTACCGCCGAGCCGCCCGAGCCGCCCGAGCCGCCGAGTCGCCGAGCCGCAGTTGCCGCCGAGCCGCCCGAGTCGCCCAAGCCGCCGAGCCGCAGTTGCTGCCGAGCCGCCGTGCCGCCGAGCCGCCCGAGCCGCCCGCACCGCCGAGTCGCCGAGTCGCCGAGCCTGCTCTTCCCACCACTGGTGAGCCCCTGCCCTGCTAGCGCGCTGCCCGCCGCCTGCTTGCCTGCCTGCCTGCCTTTCGGCCTGCCTGGCTGCCTGCCTTACTGCTGCTACTCCTGCTCCTGCTTCTACTGGCGGAGCCAGATGCAGCCCCAGCGACGTCCGCGTGAGTCGCTCACGCCCCAGCAGCTGCATGAGTGGTACGCTGGTTGGGGTTGTAGGGGTGGCGGCACTGCTACTGCTACCACTACTGCTGCTACTACTACTGGCGGCGGCCAGATGCAGCTCCAGCGACGCCCACACACGTCTCTCACGCCCCAGCAGCTTCGTAAGTGGTACGCTCAGAGTAGAGGGTCTCTCAGTTCTGTTCGCTGCTCTTACGTGATTCGCATTGGTGCTCGGACTAGTCAGCCTTGTGGGACACCTAGTCACACACAGTCCCGCTGCTTCGCCCGTCTGAGCGACGCCTGGCGTACCGAGTTTGGCGACGAGGCTGAGCTCCCCGACTGGGTGGAGTTGCTTAGGCAGAGGGTGGATATATTTGCTCTTGACTATGATGCTATTCTCACTGCCATGTATGCATTGCCTACTAGTGCTGACCGTGCCGGTCACCTGTGCGTACCGCCTGACCCGGGTATAGAGCCTGCTGCTCTAGCTGCTGGTGAGGCTGCTGCTCTGGGTGCTAGTGAGTCTCTTGCTCCAGGTACAGGTGTGGCTGCTGCTCTAGGTGCTAGTGAGTCTGCTTCCTCAGGTGCGGGTGAGTCTGCTCTCTAAGGTACCACGTCGGCTCCGGCCTCTCACACCTTCACTCTTGACTCGGGGGCTTCCCGCTCCTTCTTTCGAGACCGCACCACACTCACGCCGCTTGGTCGGCCAGTTGCAGTCTCTCTGGCAGACCCCTCTGGGGGTCCTGTCCTTGCTCACTTCTCCACTGTCCTCCCGTGTCCGGCTGCCCCCTCTAGCACCCTGTCTGGTCTTTACCTCCCCTTGTTCTCTACGAACTTGGTCAGTGGTGCTGACCTACAGGATGCGGGGGTTCACCAGTTCACTCCTGCGAGTCAGCGGGTGACCCACTGCACGGACACTCAGACAGGACGACACCTGGCCACGTTTACACGTCGGCCGGGGTCGAGCCTGTACACGCTGACCACTGCGTCTCCTCCAGTCACTGCGTCCGGTCAGGTAGCTGCGTCGGGTCAGGTGTTTGCTGCAGCGTCCAGGTCTGGTCCTGAGTCTGCCCCCTGCTCGTGTCGTCTCCTGTCTCACGAGACTCTCCTCTGGCACCACCGCCTTGGTCACCCCTCCCTGCTTCGTCTCCGAAGCATGGCCTCCCGTGTCCTTGTCTCTGGTCTTCCCCGGTCCCTCCCTCCCCTTCCTCCGGGGCCTGGCCCTACCTGCGTCCCCTGTGTCGAGGGGCGGCAGCGGGCTGCCCCTCACTCCTCCAAGTTTCCTCCGACAGAGGCCCTGCTGCAGACGCTTCACATGGACGAGTGGGGCCCGGCTCGCGTCCGTGGACAGGGTCACGAGCGCTACTTCCTGCTGGTGGTTGACGACTACTCACGTTGCACCACAATCTCCCCCTTGCGCAGCAAGGGTGATGTCACTGAGGTGTTGATTGACTGGATCCGCGCAGCTCGTCTCCAGCTCAGGCGGAGCTTCGGCTCGGACTTTCCTGTTCTGCGTCTGCACTCTGACAGAGGCGGAGAGTTCTCCTCTGGCCTTCTGCGAGCCTACTGTCGTGCACGAGGCATCCGCTAGACCTTCACGCTTCCGGACTCTCCACAGCAAAATGGGATTGCTGAGCGCCGCATTGGCATGGTCATGGACGTCGCCCGTACGTCCATGATGCATGCGGCTGCCCCCCATTTTCTGTGGCCGTTTGCGGTCCGGTACGCGGCGCATCAGATCAACCTTCAGCCCAGGGTCTCCATGCCAGAGACCTCCCCAGCATTGCTGTGGACGAGGAAGGTTGGCGATGCGTCCGCGTTCCGTGTCTGGGGATCTCGGGCGTTTGTCCGCGACTTGTCTGCGGACAAGCTGTCCCCTCGTGCTGCTCCCTGCGTCTTCCTGGGTTTCCCCCCTGACGCGCTAGGGTGGCAGTTCTACCACCCCACCTCTCGCCGTGTTCTGTCCTCCCAGGACGTCACGTTCGACGAGTCGGTCCCCTACTACCGTCTCTTCCCCTACCGCACTCCGTCCCTCCCCCCGCCACTGCTCTTCCTTGTGCCAGGTCCCCCCCCGGTAGACCCCCTCCCCCCTCAGGGTCCTGCCCCTTCAGGTGTGTCCCAGGTAGACGCTGTTGAGCCTGTCGAGGTCGCTAGTGACTCTGGTGCTGCTGAGGGTGCTGAGCCTGGGGGTGCTGACTTGAGGGTGCTGAGCGTGTGGGTGCTACGCCTGGGGGTGCTGAGCCTTGGGGTGCTGAGCCTGGGAGTGCTGAGCCTGGGGGTGCTGAGCCTGGGGGTGCTGAGCCTGGGGGTGCTGAGCCTAGGGGTGCTAAGCCTGGGAGTGCTGAGCTTGGGGGTGCTACGCCTGGGGGTGCTACGCCTGGAGGTGCTGAGCCTGGAGGTGCTAAGCCTGAGGGAGCTTGGCCTGCTCGTGTGGCGTCTGGCGGTGCTGTGCCTGGCGGTTCTCCGGGTGCTTCATCTCGCCGGGAGCCACTCTCTCCACAGGAGCGGCGTGAGTGGTTTGCCCGGCGCTGGAGGCAAGCTGCTGGAGCTGGAGGTGCTGCGGGTACTGGAGGTTCTGCTGCTGCTGAGGGTGCTAGTGCCGCGGGTCCCGGAGGTGCTCGTACTGGGAGTACTGGAGCTGCTGGGCCTGCGGGTACTTCTGGAGTTGGAGCTGCTGCGGGTGTTGGCGCGGAGGCTACTGCTGTCGGTCTTGGAGGCGGTCCTGCTGGGGGTGCTACTGGTACTGCTGGAGGTACTGGAGCTGGAGGTGCTGCTGGTGTTGGTGCTGCCGTTGGGGGTATTGGTGCTGTCCCTGCTGTATCTGGAGTCGCCGCGCGGCCTCGGCCGTACTTCGTTCCGCTCCTTCAACAGGTTCTTGGTCTCCCGCCTTCTACTGGTCCTCCTCCTCCCTTAGAGTGTCCACAGCCTGTCCCGTCACAGTTACAGTTACAGCCGGCCTCCCCACTGCCTGCTCCGTCTCCCTACACTGGTCCTACTGGAGGTCTTGCTGAGCGTCGTGAGCCTGCGTCTCGCCCTGCGTCGCCTATCCGTGCTCCTCGCACTAGTGGTCGCGGTTCGCGTCAGCATCCTCCTCCTGTCCCTGGCACGCACCGGATGTCTCTGCGTCCGTCCACTGCTCCTGTGCGTGCCCCTTTACCTTCTCCTCCTGAGTCTTCTCTTCCTGCTCTTGCCGACCCGGAGTCGGACTCTCTTCGTGCTGCCAGTCCTACTGCCACGCGTCTCCTTGCTACTGTTGTCACTGACCCTTCCTTTGAGTCCACTGCTGCGTCTGCCCTAGTTGTTGAGCTCGTCGACTTTGCTGCTCGCTGTCGTCTAGACTACGCTGCTAGTCTTGTCGCTGAGTCAGAGTCTGTCTGTCCTCCGTCCGTCGGGGGTGAGTGTGCCCTTGGCACGAACGTCCTTGAGGACAGGCAGGAGGAGTTCCAGTGTCTGGTTGCTGCTTCACCTCATCTCGTGTCCGTACTGCTTACCCCTGAGGGAGACCCGGATGCACTTGACATCCCGACTCCGCGCTCTTACGTGGAGGCGATAGAGGACCCCTACTCCTCTCAGTGGCAGGCAGCCATGGACGCAGAGATGGCTTCCTGGAAGTCCACAGGCACCTACGTTGACGAGGTTCCCCCGCCTGGGGCGAACATCGTCAGTGGCATGTGGATTTTCAGGGTGAAGCGGCCGCCGGGTTCTCTGCCTGTCTTCAAGGCGCGTTACGTGGCTCCTGGCTTCAGTCAGCGGCAGGGAGTTGACTACTTTCAGACCTTCTCTCCCACCCCGAAGATGACCACTCTTCGGGTACTGCTGCACATAGCTGCTCACCGTGACTACGAGCTTCACTCTCTTGACTTCAGCACAGCTTTCCTGCAGGGCAGCCTGCACGAGGAGATCTGGCTGCGCCGCCCACCTGGCTTCACTGGGTCTTTTCCTCCTGGCACCCAGTGGAGCCTCCGGCGGCCAGTCTACGGTCTCCGCCAGGCACTGCGTGAGTTGCACTACACACTGAGGACTACACCTGCGGCTCTTGGGTTTGCTCCCTCTACTGCCGACCCGTCGCTGTTTCTGCGCACCGACACTTCTTTGCCGCCGTTCTACATCCTCGTATACGTCGACGACTTGGTCTTTGCCACAGCTGACACTGCTGGACTCGCCCACGTGAATTCCGAGCTGCAGAAGAGACACACGTGCACAGACCTGGGTGAACTGCGTAGCTACCTTGGCTTGCAGATCACCCGGGACAGAGCACGCCGCACCATTACCCTGACTCAGTCACACATGGTGCAGCAGGTCTTTCAGCCCTTCGGCTTCACGTACTCCTCGCCTGAGGCCACTCCTCTGCCTACTCGCCACTCGCTCTCAGCTCTGCCTTTGGATGAGTCCGTAGAGTCGAGTGGCCCGTACCCAGAGCTTGTTGGCTGCCTCATGTACCTGATGACCTGCACTCGACCTGACCTTGCATACCCTCTTAGCATTCTCGCACGCTATGTTGCTCCTGGGAGACACAGACCGGAGCACATGGCTGCAGCGAAGAGGGTGTTGCGCTTCTTGTGCAGTACGTGAGGCATGGGGCTTGTGCTTGGAGGGCAGAGTCCAGTGGTCCTCACTGGGCACGCAGACGCTTCTTGGGCTGACGACCAGGCTACGCAGCGGTCGTCACAGGGTTACACCTTCAGCCTTGGTTCCGGCTCTGTTTCGTGGCGGGCTACCCGCTCGTCTTACGTTCTTGGCTCCAGTTTTGAGGTTGTGTGCGAATGCATTTGGGTGTGAATGGAATGTTCGTGTGTTAGTTTGCTTTCGCAATTTTCGCTTGAAGCATTTGCAGGTACTCGCGCATTATGCGCTTCGGCACAACATTGTACGCGCTATGAATAGTACAAGCAGAAAGGACGAGCTCGCATAGGAACCCAAGATGGAAGCTTTGCGGTTCGGTTGAATTGATTGAGCAGATTCAGTTCTGTCCAACTCAAAATTGTACTGTTTTGTTTGGTTGACTATAGTGTAGCAGGGCAGGCACTATAGGGGTAGAATTTTGGTGAAGGTTGGATGTTGTTTGTCTGTATCTGCATGCTACAGGGCCAGGGGAAACCAGTGGAACGAGCATTTGGCTGGTTAGGCAAAGACAAAACAAGTTCTGTTTTTTAGGACCTGAACCTTGTTGTTGTTTTCCCAGGCTGGAAAAACAGAACCAGAGGTTGTATACCACCTGCTGTTTTGTCCAGCAAGGTTGGTTCTGTTGCTTGGAATTACTTGGGATCATCCCTATTTGTTCCTAGGTTTATTCCCAAGGTCCTTGCTAGTTAGAACTATATATTCCTTCTCTAATTGTACCTGAATATAGTCAATTTGATTCAAGCGAATTCCTCCCTTCCTGGAATTTCGTCTCTACGCGGTGCAACGACGGAATGCTACCCGAGTCAACGCTAGTACGCTAGCACTCCAACGCTAGGCAAACGCTGTCCGAGCCATAACTTCGTAGTGGCAGAACTTTTCGCGAGGCAACTTGGCTTATTTTAAAGCTCTTGGAGTGAGCTTCGATATAGGAAATTCTCAGCTTAATCCGGTCGACGGTCTGCACGATACGCTGCGCGACGTTCAAGGTACTCTTGTTATTTTGACTAAGTCATTCTTGATCCCACTCTCTACAAACTCGAACCCGAGGATAGAGGCTGGTCTTGTACCAGGCACCCAAGGACCCTTGGAGGTGACCCCGAGGAGAGGTTTTAAGTTTGATAAAGTCTTAATAGCTTGAGTTTATTAGGCCCTTACACCAACAAGCTGGTATCAGAGCTGCGTTATAGTGATCCTCGATATAGGTAGCTATGGCGGGCAACACCTCGACGGGAGCTGGTGAATCTTCAGCCCAAGATCGTAGCGGCAGCCATGATTCTGGTGTTTCAGCGCCAAGGGGAGCGCGAACAAACCAGGGCTCGCTGGTCAAGGAGGTGCTGAAGAATTTCACCGTCGAGAAGTTCAATGGTGAGGGCTATGATGATTGGGCCTGGAAAATGCAACTTTATTTTCATCAGATTGGATTGTTGAAACTAATGATTGGGGAGGAGCCTAGACTGAGTGACCCCGCGCTGCAGGAAGATTGGGACGAGCGCTCCTCGGCTGGCTACTATTTGATGTCACAGAGTTTGGAGCTGAACCAGCGTCACCACGTCATGCACCTGCTGCCGGAGGTTGAGTGCGGTCTGAAGGCGTGGACCGTGTTGAAGGAGCTGCACGCCCCGACCTCCGTTGTTGCAACGTTGATGCTGGAGAGGGAGCTGTCCGCGTTGCGCCTGAGGGAGAGAAACCCGGTGCAACCTGTCCTGGACAAATTGCGCGACCTCTACGCGAAGTTGGCGACCGCGGGAATCACCTACCGAGAGCAGACCAAGTGCCTGAAGATGCTCTCGCTGCTGCCGGAATCGTGGCTTCAATTCACGAGCGGATTGAGCCTGCCGTAGAACCAGAGCTCGTGGACACTCGAGTGGGTGCGGACAAAGATTCTGGAGGAGGACTTCCGTCGCCGCCAACTGAGGGGTGGAGACGACGGCAGCAGCGGCTATGGGATGCAAGAAAGCCGACGTGGCAGACGACGTGGCTTCGGTGGTGCTGGACGCGGTGCAAAGAAGGACGACGAGTCCAACGACCAACAAGGAGGTACCGGTTGGGGTCGCGGTCCGAAATCTGGACGTGGGGGCAAGTCGGGTGCTGGTGGCAAAATGAAAGGGAGTTGCTGGTATTGTGAGAAGGAGGGGCACCCCTGGTTTTTGTGCTATAAGAAACCCGATGGATGGACCCCCCAGAATCGTCACCAGGATGGCGGCGCATGGAGGAACCAGAAAAATGGCGCGAGCATGGTTGCCGATTCGTCGGACAACAACCCGAAGAGCAACGGTGGTGCGGAAAAGAAGAAGGAGCGCACCGCGGGCCAGTTCTTCCATATTGGAGAGCAGGGGGAGAAAGGGGAGTTGCTGGTATTGTGAGCAGGAGGGGCACCCCTGGTTTTTGTGCTATAAAATCCCCAATGGATGGACCCCCCAGAATCGTCACCAGGATGGCGGCGCGCGAAGGAACTAGTAAAACGGTGCGAGCATGGTCGCCGATTCATCGGACAACAACCCGAAGAGCAACGGCGGTGCGGAAACGAAGGAGCGCACTGCGGGCCAGCTCTTCCATATTGGAGAACAGGGGGAGCAGGGGGAGCAAGAAGACACCTCTGCCAAGGTTGGAGCAAAGCTGCACCCCTTGGATTATTGGGTGTTGGACACGGGCGCTGCTTGGACGATGACGCCGCGCAAGGACCTGCTGGACCACGTACGCGCTGCACCGATCAACGAGGTGTGCTCCGCCTCTGGACACGCGCTGAAGGTGGCTGGTGCGGGACGAGTTGCGTTCAAGGGAGCGGATGGCAAGCCGGTGGTGCTGCACGACGTTCTTCTTGTTCCTGAACTCAAGGCCAACCTGATCTCCCTCCGTAAGCTTAGCAAGGCTGGGGTGAGCACTAGCACGGATGAGGCACGCACGTACAAGGGGCAGCTGGGCAATCGGGTGCTTTGGGATCTGCACGAGAGCACGGACGTGTATAGATCCATGTGGCAGCTGCCGGCGTTGGCGTGGCATGGTGGGGGGCAGGCTGGAGAGGGGTCTGCATCCCAGGGGGAGTGCAATGCCGTTGGAGGGGTTGGTGTGAAAGTGTCGGCCAGATCTGGGGAGACGGATTGGGCAATGACACACCGACGCTTGGGGCATGTGGCAATGCCCTTCTTGAAGCAGTTGGAGAAAGATGGAGCCGTTAAGGGTCTGAAGCTGAACGGACAGCCACCTGATGAGAATTGTGAAATCTGTTTGCTCTCAAAGTTTACCCGTTTCCCCTTCCATAGTGTGGCTGGCAGGAGCAAGAAGCCGTTGGAGCTGGTCCACATGGACTCGGTGGGGCCGCTGCCGGTTCAGGGACACAAGGGGGAGCGGTACTTTGTGACCATAGTGGATGATTGGAGCAGGCTTATGTGGGCATATCCGCTGAAGCAGGAGGACCATGCCGCCTCTACGATACGGGAAGATTGGCTGCCATTCGTGGAGAAGCAAGCGGAATATGTGGTGAAGCGGATTAGGACAGATCGGGGTGGTGAGTTCCTTGGAGCTGAGATGACGGCCTGGCTCAAGAAGCAGGGCATCCAGAGGGAGCTGACCACGGCTTACGTTGCACACTCTAACGATGTACCAGAATGGGCGAACCGGACAATTCTGTAGACAGCTAGGGCGCTGCTCATAGAATCTGGGCTGGGCAACTTGATGTGGCCCCATGCTGTCCGGCACGCTAGCGTCGCTAGGAACAGGGTACTCAGAAAGGTTGGGGATGACTCGTGGGTTTCGTTGGAGAGGAGGCTTGGGAGGAAGCCGCCGGTGGACATGCTGAGGGAGTTCAATTGCATGGCAGTCGCCCACGTCCCCAAGACCTACCGCAGTAAGTTGGGGGCAAGTGCAATCTGGTGTGTGCATTTGGGGCTGGCTGCTGAGAGCAAGGGATGGCTGCTGTGGGAACCTTCCACAGGTGTGTTGTTTGACAGCAGGGATGTGAAGTTTGTTGAGGGCATGATGTATGGGAGCTGGGAGAAACAGCCGGAGGCCAGGGTGTCCCAGCAGATGGAGCAGATCACCATGGAGCTGGACCTGACTCCTAGTGTGTGGGAGGAGGGAGAGGAGGTAGCTGCAGAGGGTGGTGATGGAGAGAAGGTGCAGGAGGCACTTGCTGGTGGAGGTGATGGTGTGGAGACTAGCGGTAGCACTAGTGGAGCTACTGGATCCAAGGGAGGAGAGCAGCAGCAGGGAAAAACTAAGAAGCCGAAGGGTGTCGTTATGAAGGGATGGGAGACACCCGTCTCCAGGCCAGGACGTACCCGTATGGCTACTAAGAAGCTGACTGCAGGAGCTGATGTAGCAGAGCAGCAGCTTGGGACAGAGGAGGCATTGCTGATTCTACCGCATGGCTATGATCCGGATGAGGAGGATGAACGTGCCTACTGTTTTCTTGCCCCTGCACCAGAGGAACCAGCTAGCATGGAGGAGGCATTAGCTGGACCAGATAGGGAGAAGTGGCTGGTTTCCAGGGATGCTGAGTACCAGAGCCTGCTAGAGAATAGGACATGGGAGCTGATGGTGCTGCCTGAGGGGAAGAAAGTCGTACAGTGCAAGTGGGTACTAAGGATCAAGACCGATGACAAGGGACAGGTTACCATCTACAATAGTAGGCTGGTGGCTAAGAGGTTTATGCAGAAGGAGATGTGGGACTTCAATGAGATCTTTGCTCCCACTGCCAAACCCCCTACCCTCCGTGTCTTGTTGGCAGATGCAACCGTTAGTGGGAAATTCATCATTCAGATGGATATATCAACGGCATTCCTCAATGGGATTTTAGAGGAGGATGTGTACATGACGCAGCCGCCTGGGTATGAGGATCGTACGGGCAGGGTGTGCAAGCTGAAATAGTCCATCTACGGCTTGAAGCAGGCGCCACGCTGCTGGTACCAGAAGTTGGCAGCTGTTATAGAGAAGATGGGATTCAGGACCAGCAGCTGTGATGAGAGCCTCTTTCTCAAGGGGGAGGGGGAGAAGCTGGTGCTGTTTCTGGTCTGTGTGGACGATATTCTTCTCTTTAGCAGCAGCATGAAGGAGATCCAGAAGGTGCAGCAGCAGCTGATGGAGAACTTCAAGTGCAAGAACCTTGGGGAGGTAAATTACTATAGCGGGATGCATGTGGAGAGGGATCTGGATCACAGATGGTTGAAGCTGCACCAGGAGAAGTTTATCAAGGAGCTGGGGGAGAAGTACGGGATTGAGAATGAGCGCAAAGTTGCAACTCCCCTGCCACCAGAATTCAAGCTTGTGAAAGCTGCAGAGGATGAAGGGATTGAAGCCGAGGAGCAGCAGCAATTTCAGTCCTTGGTGGGCAGCCTCTTGTATGCAGTAGTTCACACAAGGCCCGACATCTCTTTCTCGGTTGGGCAGCTGGCTAGGGTGGTGCAGAATCCATCAGAGGAGCAGGTGGATGCAGCTGAGCGTGTGGTAAAGTATCTGAACTCTCACCCAAGCATTGGAGTTCAATACTCCGCATATGCACAGGTGAAGCAGAAAGGGGTTGAGGTGCTGAAAGAGAAGGGGGAGAGGCTTGGAAAAGGCAAGCTCTTTCTCACTTGCTTTACCGATGCTACGTGGGCCTCTGACAAGGAGAATCCCTCATCTGCGTAGTTGGAGGAGGACCTGTTAGTTGGAGGTCAAAGAAGTAGACGGAGACAGCACTCTCTTCTGTGGAATCAGAGTACATGGCAATGATCCATGGGGTGAAGGAGGTGATTTGGCTGAGGAGGCTGTTAGAGGAGATTGGCCAGGAGCATAAGGTTGCTACACCGCTGTTTTGTGATAGCAAGGGAGCTCTTGGGATGGCCAGGAACGCTGTGCTTCATGGGCTGAACAAGCACATGCGTATCAAGTGGCACTGGTTGCGTAAGGAGGTGAAGAGGGGGACGGTGAATCCGATCTACATAAAGACTCACCAGCAGCCAGCAGACTTCCTCACCAAGAGGCTTGCGGATGAGCCTCATTGGCGTTGTATGCGGATGAGTGGAATGAGCATGAACTAGTATCGAATGATGGAGATGCAGCGGGCAGACTGAGGGGGGGTGTGTTGGGTGCAAATACACATTGCACGACATCCTGCCGTCTTTTTGTATGAGTAGCGTGTGCGAATGCATTTGCGTGTGAATGGAATATTCGTGTGTTTGCTTTCGCAATTTTCACTTGAAGCATTTGCAGGTACTCGCGCATTGTGCGCTTCGGCACAACATTGTACGCGCTATGAACAGTACAAGCAGAAAGGACGAGCTCGCAAAGGAACCCAAGATGGAAGCTTTGCGGTGACACTTGGTAATCAGAGCCGTTCTCACTCGACAACTCTCGGCTAAGCAGCGGTCGCGGAAAAAAATCGCCTCGAAAAACCGCCGGGGGCGACCAATTCGACGCCGATTTCTGGTAAGTACCAGTTCCGCGCTTTTCGAATTAACCCCCTCGCGTGGTTTTTGAATAGGATGGGTTCGCCGGCGACCAACGACGTTACGCAGCAGCTCTTCGCGCAAATCGCCAAGATGGAAGCGGAGATGCGAGCGACGACTGAACGATCGCGATTGGTGAACGAGCAGCTGCGAAACGAACTGCAGCGCGTTACGCGGCTCCTCTCGACCATGAACATTCCTGCTTCGACGACTTCGCAGCAGTTGCAGCGTCAGTTCGAGGTTCCGAAACTTCGCTCGCCGGAATCGTTCGACCCTAGCGATCAAAAATCCGACGTCAGGCGGTGGCTCGTGACGATGGAAAATTATTTCGCGGCAATCGAATGGACGACAACGGAGTACGACAACGAGAAAATTCGTCTCGCGACAACGTTGATGCGCGGTCCAGATTGTGAGAATAAATGATCAGAATGGAAATGACTAAGCTAGTGTTGGGTACAAATACAACCCTAGAAAGCTGTACCCCATATGTGCTACCCCACTATGGCCTACAAACATGTATCAGCTATAATAATCTGACACACCCCCATAGGCAAAGTGGGGGAGAACAAGGGGTCACAAGACCAGTCAAGCAAAGCAAAGCAAAGCAAGCTCAGGGTGGATCACAAAGTCACCACACAGTCCGAGCACAAGAGTAGGGCTAGAGGCCAGTTCACATGCAGGAGTACAGACATATATATAACACTAGACAAGCAGGAGCAGGTATATATATGTCACTGTACAAGTAAAGTCAAGAAGAGAGCAAGTGAGGCAAGACAGGCACAAGACCCAGCTGGGTGCAGAAGCGCTGATGGTCACAAGGCGCGAGTGCCTTGGTGAACACATCAGCAGTGTTGGCCTCAGAGGCCACGTACGCAAGTCGCAACTGACCACGCTGCTGCAGCTCACGAGCAAGGAAGTAACGGAGAGCAATGTTCTTCGTTCTGTGCTCCAAGCGCTGCTCTCGACACAAGGCCAGCATGGCCTTGTTGTCGACGTACAGCACAGGAGGAGAACGAGGCGGCTCTCCAAGGTCAGTCAGCAGGTAGGTGAGCCAGCGAAGCTCCTGTGCAGCCATGGCCCCGGCGTAGATCTCAGCCTCACAACTGGAGCTGAGAACCGAAGACGAACGAGTAGACCGCCAAGAGACAGAGCCGGAACCAAGACTGAACGTGTAACCCTGTGACGACCGCTGCGTAGCCTGGTCGTCAGCCCAAGAAGCGTCCGCGTGGCCTGTAAGGACCACTGGACTCCGCCCTCCAAGCACTAGCCCCATGCCCGACGTACTGCACAGGTAGCGCAATACCCTCTTCACTGCAGCCATGTGCTCTGGTCGGTGTCTCCCAGGAGCAACATAGCGTGCAAGAATGCTCAGAGGGTATGCAAGGTCAGGTCGAGTGCAGGTCATCAGGTACATGAGGCAGCCAACAAGCTCTGGGTACGGGCCACTCAACTCTACGGACTCATCCGAAGGCATGACTGAGAGTGAGTGGCGAGTAGACAGAGGAGTGGCCTGAGGCGAGGAGTACGTGAAGCCGAAGCGCTGAAGGACCTGCTGCACCATGTGTGACTGAGTCAAGGTAATGGTGCGGCGTGCTCTGTCCCGAGTGATCTGCAAGCCAAGGTAGCTGCGCAGTTCACCCAGGTCTGTGCACGTGTGTCTCTTCAGTAGCTCGGACTTCACGTAGGCGAGTCCAGCAGTGTCCGCTGTGGCAAAGACCAAGTCGTCGACGTACACGAGGATGTAGAACGGCGGCAGTGAAGTGTCGGTGCGCAGAAACAGCGACGGGTCAGCAGTAGATGGAGCAAACCCAAGAGCTGCAAGCCTAGTCCTCAGTGTGATGTGCAACTCACGCGGTGCCTGGCGGAGACCGTAGACTGGCCGTCGGAGGCTCCACTGGGTGCCAGGAGGGAAAGTCCCAGTGAAGCCAGGTGGACGGCGCAGCCAGATCTCCTCGTGCAGGCTACCCTGCAGGAACGCAGTGCTGAAGTCGAGAGAGTGAAGCTCGTAGTCGCGCTGAGCGGCTATGTGCAGCAGCACCCGAAGAGTGGTCATCTTCGGGGTGGGAGAGAAGGTCTGAAAGTAGTCAACTCCCTGCCGCTGACTGAAGCCACGAGCAACGTACCGCGCCTTGAAGACAGGTGGAGAGCCCGGCGGCCGCTTCACCCGGAAGATCCACATGCCACTGACGATGTTCGCCCCAGGAGGGGGAACTGCGTCAACGTAGGTGCCTGTGGACTTCCAGGAAGCCATCTCTGCATCCATAGCTGCCTGCCACTGAGAGGAGTAGGGACCCTCTACGGCCTCCGCGTAAGAGCGCGGAGTCGGGATGTCCAGTGCATCCGGGTCTCCCTCAGGAGCAAGCAGTACAGACGCGAGATGAGGTGAAGCAGCAGCCACACACTGTAACTCCTCCTGCCTGTCCTCTAGGACGTCCGTGCCAAGAGCACACTCACCCCCGATGGACGGAGGACAGACAGACGCTGACTCAGCAACAAGACTAGCAGCGTAGTCTAGACGACAGCGAGCAGCAAAGTCGACGAGCTCAGCGACAAGAGCAGACGCAGCAGTGGACTCAAACGAGGGGTCAGTGACGACAGTAGCAAGCAGACGCGTGACAGTAGGACTGGCAGTACGAAGAGAGTCCGACTCAGGGTCGGCAAGCGCAGGAAGAGAGGACTCAGGAGGAGAAGGCAAAGGGGCACGCAGAGGAGCAGTGGACGGACGCAGAGACATCCGGTGCGTGCCAGGGACAGGAGGAGGACGCTGACGCGAACCGCGACCACTAGCGCGAGCAGTACGAACAGGCGACGCGGGACGAGACGCAGGCTCACGACGCTTAGTAAGACCTCCAGTAGGACCAGTGTAAGGAGAGGGAGCAGGCAGAGGAGAGGAAGGCTCCAACAGTGACTGCGACTGGACAGGCTGCGGACACTCTACCGGAGGAGAAAGACCAAGAACCTGCTGCAGGAGCGGAACGAAGTACGGCCGAGGCCGCGTGGCAGCTCCAGACTCAGCAGGGACAGCACTAGCACCCTCAGCGACAGTACCAGCGCCACCAACACCTCCAGCGGCAGGACCTCCAGCAGTACCAGCAGCAGAACCACCGCGAGGACAGACAGCAGTGGTCTCAGCACCAATCCCCTCAGCAGCTCCAGCTCCAGGAGGACCCGCAGGCCCAGCAGCTCCGGGACCGGCAGCACCAGCACCCTCGACTGTCGAAGAAGCTCCAGCTCCAGCAGCACGCCTCCAGCGGCGAGCAAACCACTCGCGCAGCTCCTGTGGAGAGAGGGGCTCCCGTCGAGACGCAGCAGCAGGAGAAACCCCAGGCTCAGCACCCCCAGGCTCAGCAGCTCCCAACTCAGCACCCCCAGGCTCAGCAGCTCCAGGCACAGCACCCCCCGGCTCAGCACCCTCCGCAGTAGTACCCCAAGGCTCAGCACCCCCAGGCTCAGCAACTCCCAACTCAGCACCCCCAGGCTCAGCAGCTCCAGGCACAGCACCCCCCGGCTCAGCACCCTCCGCAGTAGTACCCCCAGGCCCAGCACCCCCAGGCTCAGCACCCCCAGAGTCAGCACCCCCAGGCTCAGCACCCGCAGCAGCACCAGAGTCACTAGTAACCTCGACCGGGTCAACTGCGTCTACCTGGGACACACCTGAGGGGGCAGGAACCTGAGGGGGGAGGGGGTCTACCGGGGGGGGAACCGGCACAAGGAAGTCCGGCGAAGGGGGGAGGGAAGGAGTGCGGTAGGGGAAGAGGCGGTAGAAGGGGACTGAATCGTCGAACGTGACGTCCTGGGAGGACAGAACACGGCGAGAGGTGGGGTGGTAGAACTGCCACCCTGGTGCGTCAGGGGGGAAACCCAGGAAGACGCAGGGAGCAGCACGAGGGGACAGCTTGTCCGCAGACAGGTCGCGGACAAACGCCCGAGATCCCCAGACACGGAACGCAGACGCATCGCCAACCTTCCCCGTCCACAGCAAAGCTGGGGAGGTCTCCGGCATGGAGACCCTGGGGTGAAGGTTGATCTGATGCGCCGCGTATCGGACCGCAAACGGCCACAGAAAATGGGGGGCAGCCGCAAGATCAGGGGCAGCGGGGCCGAAGTAGCAGGGCCGGCAGGTGGAGCGGCGGGGACGGCGGGGCCGCGGCTGGTGGAGCGGCGGAGCCGGCAGAGAGGGCGGCGGAGCCGCGGCTGAGCAGGCGGCGGGGCCGGCGGCGTAGTCGGCGGCTGGGCCGCGTCGTAGTGGGCGGCGGGGCCGCGTCAGAGCAGGCGGAGGGGCCGCGTCAGAGGCGGCGGCGGGGCCGCGTCAGATCAGGCGGCGGGGCCGCGTCAGATCAGGCGGCGGGGCCGCGTCAGAGGCGGCGGCCGGGCCGCGTCAGAGGCGGCGGCGGGGCCGCGTCAGAGGTGGCGGCGGGGCCGCGTCAGATCAGGCAGCGGGGCCGCGTCAGAGGTGGCGGCGGGGCCGCGTAAGAGGTGGCGGCGGGGCCGCGTCAGAGCAGGCGGCGGGACTGCGTCGTAGCGGGCGGCGGGGCCGCGATCGGGCGGCGGGGCCGCGACGTGGCGGCGGGGCCGGGATCGGGTGGCGGGGCCGCGATCAGAAGGGGTGGCGGAGCCGCGTCTGAGGGACGGCGGGGCCACGAGGGAAAGGGCGACTCGAGGGGTCGCTAAAAAAAATGCGCGCCTCGGGGCGCGCTTCGGTGGGCCCTAGGCAACGTTCCTACAGGGAACTCGCTCTGATACCATGTGAGAATAAATGATCAGAATGGAAATGACTAAGCCAGTGTTGGGTACAAATACAACCCTAGAAAGCTGTACCCCATATGTGCTACCCCACTATGGCCTACAAACATGTATCAGCTATAATAATCTGACACAGCTCTCGAGTGGCTCGGAAGCAACAGTAGCATTTTCCAGGGCGAAGCCACGTGGCAGCAGTTCCGGGCAGACCTTCTCAAACGTTTTGAGCCGATTAATTCCACTTATATTTGTCAGAACTTATAGCTTACTTGTTTCTGTAGGCTATAGTGGGGTATCCCATAGGGGGTACAACCCAATTAGGGTTTCCTATTTGTACTCACTTCGTTCATAGTCATTTCACTTCTCATTCGTACTTTCTCATGGAATCAGAGCAGGTCCCTTCCTAGGGCCTGTTCCTAGGGCCCACCGAAGCGCGCCTCGAGGCGCGCATTTTTTTTAGCGACCCTCCGAGTCGCCCCTCCCGTCGTGCTCCCGCTTAGGCCCCTCGTCGGCCCCGCTTAGGCCCCTCGTCGGCCCCGCTTAGGCCCCTCGTCGGCCCCGCTTAGGCCCCTCGTCGGCCCCTGCTTAGGCCCCTCGTCGGCCCCGCGTACCCCTCGTCGGCCCCGCGTAGGCCCCACGTACCCCTCGTCGGCCCCGCGTAGGCCCCGCGTACCCCTCGTCGGCCCCACGTAGGCCCCGCGTAGGCCCTGCGTACCCCTCGTCGGCCCCGCGTAGGCCCCGCGTACCCCTCGTCGACCCCGCGTACCCCTCGTCGGCCCCGCGTAGGCCCCGCCCAGGCCCCGTCTCGGCCCCGTGTCGGCCCCGCGTAGGCTCCGTCGGCCCCGCTTAGGCCCCTCTTCGGCCCCGCGCCGGCCCCACCTACGCCCTGTCGGCCCCGCGCTGGCCCCGCTTAGGCCCGCCACCGGCCCCTGCTACAGCCCGCCGCGTCGGCCCCGCCTACAGCCCGCCGGCCCGCCTAGGCCCCACTTCGGCCCCTCGTCGGCCCCACTACAGCCCGCACCGGCCCCTGCTACAGCCCGCCACCGGCCCTGCTACAGCCGCCACCGGCCCCTACTACAGCCCGCCGCCGGCCCTGCTACAGCCCGCCACCGGCCCTGCTACAGCCGCCACCGGCCCCTGCAACAGCCCACCGCCGGCCCTGCTACAGCCGCCACCGGCCCCTGCTACAGCCCGCCGCCGGCCCTGCTACAGCCCGCCGCCGGCCCTGCTACAGCCCGCCACCGGCCCTGCTACAGCCCACCACCGGCCCTGCTGCAGCCCGCCGTGCTGCACGTGAGCAGCCCCAGCAGCCCGCGCCGCCCGTGAGCCCCTACGCCACCCGAGCCGCGCGAGACGCCCGAGCCGCCCGAGCCGCCCGAGCCGCCCGAGCCGCCCGAGCCGCCCGAGCCGCCTGAGCCACGCGAGCCACCTGAGGAGCCGTGCTGCTGTTCCTGAGCTGTGTTCCTCTGCTGCTGACCTACCCGACTCTTCCAGCCCGGTGAGACTTTCAGCTGCTGCCATGGCCACCCCCAATGTTCTTACTTTTGACGCTGAGGGGAGGGCCATTGACTTTGCCGTCTGGATTGAAGACCTGCAGCTGTACTTACTGTGTGATGCGATAGATGAGGTCTCTCTCTTTGACTTTGTCTCTGGAGCTGTCCCTGCCCCGCCTGCTGATGCTGACTCTGCCGTTCGCTCCAAGTGGGCGACCCGCGATGCTGCTGCATGTCTTGCTGTGCGTCGCCACCTCCCTTCCTCTGAGCGTGCCCACTTTAGTCAGTGCAAGACCGCTCAGGCCTTGTACGACGCTGTAGTTGCACGCTACTCCTCCCCTTCCTCCGCTGCCCTTAGCCGCCTCATGCTACCGTTTCTCTTCCCTGACCTCGCTTCCTTTCCCACTGTCGCTGACCTCGTTACCCACCTCCGCGCTAGTGACGCTCGCTACCGTGCTGCCCTTCCTGCTGAGTTCCGCGCCGCAAACCCTCCTCCCATGTATATCACTCTCTACTTTCTCGTCACCCGTCTTCCTGAGTCCCTTCGTGTCGTTAGGGACCAGTTTCTCTCTGTCTGTCCCACCACCCTCACTGTCGACCTCCTTGAGGAGTCCCTGCTAGCGGCTGAGAAGAGTATAGTCGCTGTAGGGGCCTCTAGGGGTGACCCTCGCACCCCCATCTTTGAGGGGTGTTCTCCTTCCCCCCTGCTGCCCTCTGTCGCCTCTAGGGGTGACCCTCGCTGGTTTTGAGTCGGTCGGTGCGGCGTCTGCCCCCAGCGGCAGACGCCGCTCTGGCAAGGGCAAGGGGGGCAAGGGAGCGGGTGGATCTCGAGGAGGCAGTGGCGGAGGAGGTGGGGGTGGCGGGGGGAGTGGGGGTGGCGGTGGAGGTGGTGGCGAGAGTGGAGGTACTAGTGGCGGCGGTGGAGGCGGAGGTGGCGGCGGAGGTGGTAGCGGAGGAGGCGGTGGGAGCGGTGGGAGCGACGGTCCTGGTGGGGGAGGTGGCGGTGGAGACGGGGGTGGCGGTGGAGGCGGGGGTGGTGGTGGAGGCGGGGGTCGGAGTGGCTCGTCCCAGCGGAGCAGCTCTGGGGGTGGTCAGCGCCAGCAGCAGCAGCAGCAGCAGCAGCAGCAGCAGCCGCAGCAGCAGCAGCAGCGCTCTCGCACCGTCCCCGGCCCTCAGCAGCTCCGTGAGTGGTACTTGCAGCGTCAGCGCGGTGGTGCTCTTGGTCCCTGCCCCTACGTTCTTCGCACCGGTGACCGTGCGGGGGAGAGGTGTGGAGGCGCCCACACAGCCCGTCGCTGCTTTGGCCGTCTGACCGACGCCTGGCGTCAGCAGTTTCCGGAGGCCGCTGAGATCCCCCGCTGGGGAGAGCTGTCTAGGGCTGGAGTAGCTATTTATGATCTTGACTTTGATGCTCTTCTCTCTGCTATGTATGCTGTGACTGGTAGTGATGAGGATGACTGTTACCGGTGTTTCCCGCCCGACCCGGGCATTGGTACTGCCGCGTCAGGTACTAGTGAGGCTGCTGCTCTAGGTGCCAGTGCGTCTGTGCTCTCAGGTGCTGGTGAGTCTGCCCTCTCAGGTACTGTGTCGGCTTCGGCCTCTCACACCTTCACCCTTGACTCTGGAGCGTCTCGCTCCTTCTTTAGGGACCGCACCACTCTCACGCCGCTGAGTCGGCCGGTTGCGGTGTCCCTGGCTGACCCCTCTGGGGGGCCGGTCCTGGCTCGCTTCTCCACTGTCCTCCCGTGTCCGGCGGCCCCCTCTGGCACCCTGACTGGTCTCTACCTCCCCTCGTTCTCGACGAACTTGGTGAGTGGTGCTGACCTCCAGGATGCGGGTGTCCACCAGTTCACCCCTGCTCGTCAGCAGGTGACCCACTGCACGGAGGAGGATACAGGTCGCCACCTGGCTACGTTTACACGTCGGCCAGGGTCGAGCCTGTACACACTGACCACTGCTTCTCCTCCAGGTGCTGAGTCTGGTAGGGTCCCTTCGTCTGGTCAGGTGTTTGCTGCAGCGTCCAGGTCTGGTCCTGAGTCTGCCCCCTGCTCGTGTCGTCGTCTGTCTCACGAGACCCTCCTCTGGCACCACCGCCTTGGCCACCCCTCTCTGCTTCGGCTCAGAGGCATGGCCTCGCGAGTCCTTGTGTCTGGTCTTCCCCGGTCTCTCCCTCCTCTCCCCTCCGGGCCCTGGCCCCACCTGTGTCCCCTGTGTCGAGGGGCGCCAGCGTGCTGCCCCTCACTCCTCCCAGTTTCCTCCCACAGAGGCCCCGTTGCAGACGCTTCACATGGACGTGTGGGGCCCAGCCCGCGTCCGTGGACAGGGTCAGGAGCGCTACTTCCTGCTGGTGGTTGACGACTACTCGCGTTACACCACAGTCTTCCCCTTGCGCAGCAAGGGTGAGGTCACTGAGGTGCTGATCGACTGGATCCGCGCAGCTCGTCTCCAGCTTCGGAGGAGCTTTGGCTCTGACTTCCCTGTTTTGCGTCTGCACTCGGACAGAGGTGGAGAGTTCTCCTCCGGCCTCCTGAGTGCCTACTGTCGTGTGCGAGGCATCCGTCAGACCTTCACGCTTCCGGACTCACCGCAGCAAAATGGGATTGCTGAGCGCCGCATTGGCATGGTCATGGACGTCGCTCGTACGTCCATGATGCATGCGGCTGCTCCCCATTTTCTGTGGCCGTTTGCGGTCAGGTACGCTGCGCACCAGATCAACCTCCACCCCAGGGTCTCTCGACCGGAGACCTCCCCAGCCCTGCTGTGGACGGGGAAGGTTGGCGATGCGTCGGCGTTCCGGGTCTGGGGATCTCGGGCGTTTGTTCGCGACCTGTCTGCGGACAAGCTGTCCCCTCGTGCTTCTCCCTGCGTCTTCCTGGGGTTCCCCCCCGACGCCCCTGGGTGGCAGTTTTACCACCCCACCTCTCGACGTGTTCTGTCCTCCCAGGACGTCACGTTCGACGAGTCGGTGCCCTACTACCGCCTCTTCCCCTACCGCACTCCGTCCCTCCCCCCACCCCCGCTCTTCTTGGTACCAGGTCCCCCCCCGGTAGTCCCCCTCCCCCCTCAGGGTCCTGCCCCTTCAGGTGTGTCCCAGGTAGACACGGTCGAGCCTGTCGAGGTCACTGGTGACTCTGGTGCTGCTGCGGGAGCTGAGCCTGGGGGTGCGGAGTCTGGGGGTGCTGAGCCTGGAGGTGCCGAGTCTGGGGGTGCTGAGCCTGGGGGTGCTGATCCTGGGGGTGCTGTGCCTGGGGGTGCTGAGCCTGGAGGTGCCGAGTCTGGGGGTACTGTGCCTGGGGGTGCTGGGCCTGGGGGTGCTGAGCTTGGGGGTGCCGTGCCTGGAGGTGCTGTGTCTAGGGGTGCTGAGCCCGGGGGTGCTGTGCCTGGGGGTGCTTCGTCTCGCCGGGAGCCACTCTCCCCACAGGAGCTGCGTGAGTGGTTTGCCGGGCGCTGGAGGCGTGCTGCTGGTGCTGGTGGTTCTTCGACTGCAGAGGGCACTGCTGCTGCGCGCCCCGCCGGTGCTCGTACTGTGGGTGCTGGAGCTGCTGAGTCTGAGAGTTCTCCTGGAGCTGGTCCTGCTGAGGGTGTTGGCGCTGAGCCTGCCGTTGGCGGCCCGACTGACAGTGCTCCTGGTGCTGCGGCTGGAGGTTCTGGAGCTTCTGGTGGTGCTGCTGGAGGTGCTGCTGGAGTGGGTGCTCCTGCCGGGGCTGCTGGTGCTGTACCTGCTGTTTCTAGCGTCGCCGCGCGGCCCCGACCGTACTTCGTTCCGCTCCTGCAGCAGGTTCTTGGTCTTACACCTCCTCCTCCTCCCTTAGAGGGTCCGCAGCCTGTCCGGTCACAGCCACAGCTACAGCCTGCCTCCCCTTTGCCTGCTCCTTCTCCCTACGCTGGTCCGACTGGAGGTCTTACTGAGCGTCGTGAGCCTGCGTCTCGTCGTGTGTTGCCTGTTCGTACTGAGCGCGCTAGTGGTCGCGGGTCGCGTCAGCGTCCTCCTCCTGTCCCTGGCACGCACCGGATGTCACTGCGTCCGTCCACTGCTCCTCTGCGTGCCCCTTTGCCTTCTCCTCCTGCTTCCTCTCTTCCTGCTCTTGCCGACCCGGAGTCGGACGCTCTTCGTGCTGCCAGTCCTACTGTCACGCGTCTCCTGGCTACTGCTATCACTGACCCCTCCTTCGAGTCGTCTGCTGCGTCTGCCCTTGTCACTGAGCTTGTCGACTTTGCTGCGCGCTGTCGTCTAGACTACGCTGCTCGTCTTGTCACTGAGTCTGAGTCTCAATAGTCATTTCACTTCTCATTCGTACTTTCTCAATATTGCGCGCGAAAAATTACATCACCATAGGCAATACGGGAGTGTCGCGCAATACACGCAGCAGATGGAGGAATTTTATAATCGCATTCCCGACATTACCGAGGGCGAAAAAATTCAGTCCTACATCGCGGGGCTGAAAACCGACATTCGGCGCCAGGTTGCAGCAGCGAATTGCAGCAGCTACAGCGAAATCGTATCGGCCGCGGAGCGTTTTGACTTGGTCAACTCCGGGACACGACGACCCCACGTCGTCGGATCACGACAAGGGGATCGCTCGGCTTCAACCACGCTCGCCGACCCCATGGAAGTCGACAAATTCGACGCGAGTTCACGTCCTGCAAAAAACAAAACACTTTGCGAATTTTGCGGCGGAAACGGACATCGGATTGTCGACTGTTTTCACATGAAATCTGCACGTGCGGCATTCCGAGCTCGTGGGAGTGGCGAAACTAAAAACAAAAAGTCAAAAAACGGATCTCGCCAGTGATTGCGGATCGTGCTGGCGAGAAAAAACAGATCCGAAAGCGTCAGCGCAATCTGGACCGAATCGAAATTGAAGGACAGCATTAGGCGCGAGATTTGGAGAATCAAGGGCGAAATCCCAAGCCCCTTGACCGAAATTTGTCAGAGGAATTCGCCGAGGAAAAGAAAACCTCCGCGAAAACAGACTTGACCAAGACGGGAACTCTCCAATTCGACCCCGGAAAAAAACAGAATTCGTTAAAGTTGTCTTTCAAAGATGCATTAATGAAGACTGGCGTTTTTCGCGGGTTCGGAGCCATAAACAAATTCAGGGAAGAACTCCAGAGGAAGCAGACAATTAAAGAAGTGGTACCGGTGCCTACGGAGCTGGGGAAAAAATTAAGGAGTGTGGAAAGGAGTAGACCTTTTCACGGCGTCAACGTCCTCTCCCGGAACCAGCCCAAGACGACTCTCCACTCCCCAGGGAAGAAGTCTATGGAGCTGAAGCAGCTGAAGAGGCAGCTGGGAGTTCAAAAGAAGCTGCAGAAACTCCGAAAACCCCTCAATGATGCATCCAGTGGATCGCAGGCTTCGACCGGATCCACCCCCTCAGGGTCAACTTGTACGGTTACTACCTCTACTCCTGGCATTGGAGAAGAGCCTTTCTCCACGCAGCCCAGGCCAGCTAGTTGTCCAGAAGAAAGCAGTGGAACCACGGTGTGTACTGAATATTGGGATGTACCCTATGATCCTATTAATGAGACTGTTTTTGGGTACTCCGAGCAACGCCCACCACTCCTGCTCGAGGTGATCTGCAACGGACAGCGCCTCCAAGCACTCGTGGACAGCGGGGCGTCGCACAGCGTCTATGACAAAAAGGCAATCGATCGACTCGGAGGTGACATCAAGTCCTCAAGCTTCTCTGCAACGATGGTGGATGGCAGTAAGCTACCTATCTACGAAAAAACACGGTTGCTACTCCAGATTGGACCCCTTCGATGGAAGCCTGCTCTCCCCGTCACAAATATCCAAGGTCTCGACGTAATCTTCGGGAGAGACTTTCTTAAAAAGTTCAACCCCGAGATCAACTGGGTTAACCAGACGGCCAACATCAACAACAACGGGAGGAAAATCAGCCTTCCCAAATGGGACGACACGGGAAATATTCCAGTCGAGACACTCGCACGCTTTGAAAAGGACGTCAAACGGACCACGGCGGGATTCATGGCGATAGTCAACAAGGCAGACAACGGAGAGAAGCAGACCCGGTTAAACTCCGGCCTCGCTTCTGTGGTCCTTTTTTCGTGAAGGCACAGGTGACACCAGTTATATTCCGCTTGCGCTTACCAGATACGTGGAAGCTTCACAATGCTTTCCATGTGCAGCTACTGAAACCCTACAAGGACCCCAACCAACAGTTCCAGGGACGGCAGCTACCGCCACCTCCACCTGTTCTTGTGCAGGATGAACCCGAGTACGAGATTGAGCACGTTCTCTCTCATCGGCGCCGTGGCGGCAAGACCCTCGAGTTCCTGATACGCTGGAAGAGATAGGACCCCACTGAGGACATTTGGGTTGCAGAAGCTGATATGGGCAATGAACGCCGTGCTCTCAAGGACTATCTTGTCAAGCAGGGTGTATCTCACGCCACCCAGCTTTGAGGGGGGGACGTGTGAGAGTACGACGGCTTATGCCAGCTATGCTTGCTTGCCTTTACTTTATCATGCTATTTCTAGCATAGGATAATTATATGCATGCATGAATTACTTGATTTCCTATGCTAGGTGCTTTCCTTTATTTTATTATAGTTATAGCACCGAGCTAGGTTGCGTGCACCGAATTCTGGCTTTTCGGTTGCCACCAAATTGCCTTCTACCAAATTCGGTAAGGATCTGTTCGGGACGCTTCGCGACCCGCGGAACCTTCGCGTAACACCTGGTTACGGGGCCTTGTGTCGAGCCTATATATAGCCTCGTGTTGTACCCAGGTGATCATTCAATTCAATTCAATTCACATTCTCTTTTCTGAGCTCGATCCTAGATCCTCACACAGCCCAGGGCGCAGGCCACTGTTGGTGTAAGGGCCTAATAAACTCAAGCTATTAAGACTTTATCAAAATTAAAACCTCTCCTCGGGGTCACCTCCAAGGGTCCTTGGGTGCCTGGTACAAGACCAGCCCCTATCCTCGGGTCCGAGTTTGTAGAGAGAGGGATCAAGAATGACTTAGTCAAAACAGCAAGAGTATCTTGAACGTTGCGCAGAGTATCGTGCAGACCGTCGACCGGATTAAGCTGAGAATTTCCTATGTTAAAGCTCACTCCAAGAGCTTTAAAATAAGCCAAGTTGCCTCGCAAAAACGTTCTGCCATTACGAAGTTATGGCTCGGACAGCGTTTGCCTAGGATTGGAGTGCTAGCGTACTAGCGTTGACTCGGGTAGCATTCCGCCGTCGCACCGCGTAGAAAGGAAATTCCATCAATGAAGGAATTCGCTTGAATCAGTTTCACTATATTCAGGTACAAATAGAGAAGGAATAAATAGCTCTAGCTAGCAAGGACCTTGGGAATCAACCTGGGAACAACCAGGGATGATCCCAAATAATTCCAAGCAACAGAACCAACCTGGCTGGACAAAATAGCAGGTGGTAGGTTGGTGAACAACCTCTGGTTCTGTTTTTCCAACCTGGGAAAACAACAACCAGGTTCAGGTCCTAAAAACAGAACCTGTTTTGTCTTTGCCCAACCAGCCAAATGCTGGTTCCGCTGGTTTCCCCTGGCCCTGTAGCATGCAGATACAGACAAACAACATCCAACCTTCACCTAAATTGTACCCCTACAGTGCATGCCCTGCTACACTAAAGTCAACCAAACAAAACAGTACAATTTCGAGTTGGATAGAACTGAATCTGCGCAATCAAGTAAGCCGAACCACAAAGCTTCCATCTTGGGTTCCTTTGCGAGCTCGTCCTTTCTGCTTGTACTGTTCATAGCGCGTACAGTGTTATGCCGAAGCGCACATTGTGCGAGTACCTGCAAATGCTTCAAGCGAAAATTGCGAAAGCAAACAAACACACGAACATACTATTCACACGCAAATGCATTCGCACACGCATACTCGTACAAACAGACGGCAGGATGTCGTGCAATGTGAATTTGCACCCAACACACTCCTCCTCAGCCTGCCGGCTGCATCCCCATCATTCCATACTAGTTCATGCTCATTCCACTCATGCGCACACAACGCCAATGAGGCTCATCCGCAAGCCTCTTGGTGAGGAAGTCTGCTGGCTGCTGGTGAGTCTTGATGTAGATCGGATTCACCGTCCCCCTCTTCACCTCCTTACGCAGCCAGTGCCACTTGATACGCATGTGCTTATTGAGCCCATAAAGCACAGCGTTCCTGGCCATCCCAAGAGCTCCCTTGCTATCACAAAACAGCGGCGTAGCAACCTTTTGCTCCTGGCCAATCTCCTCTAACAGCCTCCTCAGCCAAATCACCTCCTTCACCCCATGGAACATCGCCATGTACTCTGATTCTATAGAAGAGAGTGCTGTCTCCGTCTGCTTCTTTGACCTCCAACTAACAGGTCCTCCTCCAACTACGCAGATGTATCCTCCCACTGATTAGGAATCCTCCTTCTCAGAGGCCCACGTAGCATCGGTAAAGCAAGTGAGAAAGAGCTTGCCTTCTCCAAGCCTCTCCCCCTTCTCTTTCAGCACCTCAACCCCTTTCTGCTTCACCTGTGCAGAGGCAGAGTATTGAACTCCAATGCTTCGGTGAGAGTTCAGATACTTTACCACACGCTTAGCTGCATCCACCTGCTCCTCTGATGGATTCTGCACCACCCTTGCCAGCTGCCCAACCAAGAAAGAGATGTCGGGCCTCGTGTGAACTGCTGCATACAAGAGGCTGCCCACCAAGGACTGAAATTGCTGCTGCTCCTCGGCTTCAACCCCTTCATCCTCTGCAGCTTTCACAAGCTTGAATTCTGCTGGCAGGGGAGTTGCAACCTTGCGCTCATTCTCAATTCCGTACTTCTCCCCAAGCTCCTTGATGAACTTCTCTTGGTGCAGCTTCAACCACCTGTGATCCAGATCCCTCTCCACGTGCATCCCGAGGTAGTACTTTACCTCCCCAAGGTTCTTGCACTTGAAGTTCACCATCAGCTGTTGCTGCACCTTCTGGATCTCCTTCATGCTGCTGCTAAAGAGAAGAATGTCGTCCACATAGACCAGAAACAGCACCAGCTTCTCCCCCTCCCCCTTGAGAAAGAGGCTCTCATCACAGCTGCTGGTCCTGAATCCCATCTCCTCTAAAACAGCTGCCAACTTCTGGTACCAGCAGCGTGGCGCCTGCTTCAAGCCGTAGATGGACTTTTTCAGCTTGCACACCCTGCCCGTACCATCCTCATACCCAGGTGGCTGCGTCATGAACACCTCCTCCTCTAAAATCCCGTTGAGGAATGCCGTTGATATGTCCATCTGGATAATGAATTTCCCACTAACGGCTGCATCTGCCAACAAGACACGAAGGGTAGGGAGTTTGGTAGTGGGAGCAAAGATCTCATTGAAGTCCCGCTTCTCCTTCTGCATAAACCCCTTAGCCACCAACCTACTCTTGTAGATGGTGACCTGCCCCTTGTCGTCAGTCTTGATCCTTAGCACCCACTTGCATTGTACGGCTTTCTTTCCCTCAGGCAGCACCACTAGTTCCCAAGTCCCATTCTCCAGCAGGCTCTGGTACTTAGCATCCCTAGAAGCTAGCCATTTGTCCCTATCTGGTCCAGCTAAAGCCTCCTCCATGCTAGCTGGTTCCTCTGGTGCAGGGGCAAGAAAACAGTACGCAGGCTCATCCTCCTCATCCGGGTCATAGCCATGCGGTAGAATCAGCAATGCCTCCTCAGTCCCAAGCTGCTGCTCCGCTACATCAGCTCCTGCAGTCAGCTTCTTAGTAGCCATACGGGTACGTCCTGGCCTGGAGACGGGTGTCTCCCATCCCTTCATAACGACACCCTTCGGCTTCTTAGTTTTTCCCTGCTGCTGCTCTCCTCCCTCGGATCCAGCAGCTCCACTAGTGCTACCGCTAGTCTCCACACCATCACCTCCACCAACAGGTGCCTCCTGTACCTTCTTTCCATCACCACCCTCTGCAGCTGCCTCCTCTCCCTCCTCCCACACACTAGGAGTCAGGTCCAGCTACATGGTGATCTGCTCCATTTGCTGGGACACCCTGGCCTCCGGCTGTTTCTCCCAGCTCCCATACATCATGCCCTCAACAAACTTCACATCCCTGCTGTCAAACAACACACCCTTGGAAGGTTCCCACAGCAGCCATCCCTTGCTCTCAGCAGCCAGCCCCAAATGCACACACCAGATTGCACTCGCCCCCAACTTACTGCGGTAGGTCTTGGGGACGTGGGCGACTGCCATGCAACCGAACACCCTCAGCATGTCCACCGGCGGCTTCCTCCCAAGCCACCTCTCCAACGGCACCCACGAGTCATCCCCAACCTATGTGAGTACCCTGTTCCTAGCGACAGTAGCGTGCCGAACAGCATGGGGCCACATCAAGTTGCCCAGCCCAGATTCTATGAGCAGCGCCCTAGCTGTCTCCAGAATTGTCCGGTTCGCCCGTTCTGCTACACCGTTGGACTGTGGGGTGTAAGCCGTGGTCAGCTCCCTCTGGATGCCCTGCTTCTTGAGCCAGGCCGTCATCTCAGCTCCAAGGAACTCACCACCCCGATCTGTCCTAATCCGCTTCACCACACACTCCGCTTGCTTCTCCACTAACGGCAGCCAATCGTCCCGAATCGTAGAGGCGGCATAATCTTTCTGCTTCAGTGGATACGCCCACATTAGCCTGCTCCAGTCATCCACTATGGTTAGGAAGAACCGCTCCCCCTTGTGCCCTTGCACCGGCAGCGGCCCCACCAAGTCCATGTGGACCAGCTCCAACGGCTTTTTGCTCCTGCCAGCCACACTATGGAAGGGGAAACGGGTGAACTTTGAAAGGAGGCAAATTTCACAGTTATCATCGGGTGGTTGTCCGTTCAGCTTCAAGCCCTTAACGGCTCCATCCTTCTCCAGCTGCTTCAGCAAAGGCATTGCCACATGCCCCAAGCGTCGGTGTGCAGTTGCCCAATCCGTCTCCCCAGATCTGGCCAACACTTTCACACCAACCCCTCCAACGGCATTGCACTCCCCCTGGGATGCAGACCCCTCTCCAGCCTGCTCCCCACCATGCCACGCCAACGCCGGCAGCTGCCACATGGATCTGTACACGTCCGTACTCTCGTGCAGATCCCAAAGCACCCGATTGCCCAGCTGCCCCTTGTAAGTGCGTGCCCCATCCGTGCTAGTGCTCACCCCAGACTTGCCAAGCTTACGGAGGGAGATGAGGTTGGCCTTGAGTTCAGGAACAAGAAGAACGTCGTGCAGCACCACCGGCTTGCCATCCGCTCCCTTAAACGCAGCTCGTCCCGCACCAGCCACCTTCAGCGCGTGTCCAGAGGCGGAGCACACCTCGTTGATCGGAGCAGCTCGTACGTGGTCCAGCAGGTCTTTTCGCGGCGTCATCGTCCAAGCAGCGCCCGTGTCCAACACCCAATAATCCAGGGGGTGCAGCTCTGCTCCAACCTTGGCAGAGGCGTCTCCTTGCTCCCCCTGCTCCCCTTGCTCTCCAATATGGAAGAACTGGCCCGCGGTGCGCTCCTTCTTCTTTTCCGCATCGCCGTTGCTCTTCGGGTTGTTGTCGGACGAATCAGCGACCATGCTCGCGCCGTTTTTCTAGTTCCTCCGCGCGCCGCCATCGTGGTGACGATTCTGGGGGGTCCATCCATCGGGTTTCTTATAGCACAAAAACCAGGGGTGCCCTTCCTTCTCACAATACCAGCAACTCCCTTTCATTTTGCCACCAGCACCCGACTTGCCCCCACGTCCAGATTTCGCACCGCGACCCCAACCGGTACCTCCTTGTTGGTCGTTGGAGTCGTCGTCTTTCTTTGCACCGCGTCCAGCACCACCGAAGCCACGTCCTTTGCCACGTCGGCTCCCTTGCATCCCGTAGCCGCTTCTGCCGTCGTCTCCACCCCTCAGTTGGCGGCGACGGAAGTCCTCCTCCAGAATCTTCGTCCGCACCCACTCGAGCGTCCACAAGCTCTGGTTCTGCGGCAGGCTCAATCCGCTCGTGAATTGAATCCACGATTCCGGCAGCAGCGAGAGCATCTTCAGGCACTTGGTCTGCTCCGGGTAGGTGATTCCCGCGATCGCCAGCTTCGCGTAGAGATCACGCATCTTGTCCAGGATGGGTTGTACCGGCTCTCCCTCGCTTAGGCGCAACGCGGACAGCTCCCTCTCCATCATGAGCGTCGCAGCGACGGAGGTAGGGGCGTGCAGCTCCTTCAACACCGTCCACGCCTTCGGACCGCACTCAACCTCCGGCAGCAGGTGCATGACGTGGTGACGCTGGTTCAGCTCCAAACTCTGCGACATCAAGTAGTAGCCAGCCGAGGCGCGCTCGTCCCAATCTTCCTGAAGGGCGGGGTCACTCGGTCTAGGCTCCTCCCCAATCATTAGTTTCAGCAATCCGATCTGACGGAAATAAAGTTGCATTTTCCAGGCCCAATCATCATAGCCCTCACCATTGAACTTCTCGACGGTGAAGTTTTTCAACACCTCCTTGATCAGTGAGCCCTGGCTTGTTCGCGCTCCCCTTGGCGCAGAAACACCAGAATCATGGCTGCCGCTACGATCTTGGGCTGCAGATTCACCAGCTACCGCTGAGGTGTTCCCCGCCATATCGAGGATCACTATAACGCAGCTCTGATACCAGCTTGTTGGTGTAAGGGCCTAATAAACTCAAGCTATTAAGACTTTATCAAACTTAAAACCTCTCCTCGGGGTCACCTCCAAGGGTCCTTGGGTGCCTGGTACAAGACCAGCCCCTATCCTCGGGTCCGAGTTTGTAGAGAGAGGGATCAAGAGGGACTAAGTCAAAACAGCAAGAGTACCTTGAACGTCGCGCAGTGTATCGTGCAGACCGTCGATCGGATTAAGCTGAGAATTTTCTATATCGAAGCTCACTCTAAGAGCTTTAAAATAAGCCAAGTTGCCTCGCGAAAAGTTCTGCCATTACGAAGTTATGGCTCGGACAGCGTTAGCCTAGCGTTGGAGTGCTAGCGTACTAGCGTTGACTCGGGTAGCATTCCGCCGTCCCACCGCGTAGAAAGGAAATTCCAGCAAGGAAGGAATTCGCTTGAATCAATTTCACTATATTAAGGTACAAACAGAGAAGGAATAAATAGCTCTAGCTAGCAAGGACCTTGGGAATCAACCTGGGAACAACCAGGGATGATCCCAAATAATTCCAAGCAACAGAACCAACCTGGCTGGACAAAATAGCAGGTGGTAGGTTGGTGAACAACCTCTGGTTCTGTTTTTCCAACCTGGGAAAACAACAACCAGGTTCAGGTCCTAAAAACATAACCTGTTTTGTCTTTGCCCAACCAGCCAAATGTTGGTTCCGCTGGTTTCCCCTGGCCCTGTAGCATGCAGATACAGACAAACAACATCCAACCTTCACCTAAATTGTACCCCTACAGTGCCTGCCCTGCTACACTATAGTCAACCAAACAAAACAACACAATTTCGAGTTGGATAGAACTGAATCTGCACAATTAATTCAACCGAACCGCAAAGCTTCCATCTTGGGTTCCTTTGCGAGCTCGTCATTTCTGCTTGTACTGTTCATAGCGCGTACAGTGTTATGCCGAAGCGCACATTGTGCGAGTACCTGCAAATGCTTCAAGCAAAAATTGCGAAAGCAAACAAACACACTAACATACTATTCACACGCAAATGCATTCGCACACACATACTCGTACAAACAGACGGCAGGATGTCGTGCAATGTGAATCTGCACCCAACAGAAGAGGCTCTCCGTCTACTGTGTTTACTGTGTTACACTGCCGAACTGTTTATGCCGATGAATCTGCTGCCGCGCCATGTAGCTGGAGTTGATTGGTTCGAAACGTTGAATTAAAGCTTCCCGAAACTGCGTCCATGACCCCTCGCCTCGGATCTTATTGCTGTTGTAAATCCACTCGAGCGCTGGGCCTCGTAACAGTGTCGCTGCGAGCCGAATCCGCATTGCATCGTGTGTCGGGGTCGTACAGCCAACGGCCTAGAAGTAAATTTCGAGAGTCGCAATGAATCGACGAACGTCAGTGTCTCTCGCATTCGGATTGAACGTCTCCGGTAGCCTCGGACGTGCCGCCTCAAGATTCACTGTAGCCGCTGCCGCTGCTGTTGGGTTAAGTGTCGGTGTTGCCGCTGCTGCTGCTGACGTCGCTGCTGCATTTGCCGCTGCGTTCGCTGCTGCTATGGCGGCTGCCGACTGGTTCGCGAGAAGCTCCTCTATTTGCTGGAGTGCCGCTCGCGTCTGGTCCAGGCCGGTGTGTAACTCCGTAATTTTCCGTACGGAATTATCACCGTTTTCCTCCATTTAACGATTTATAGGAAGATTTATTCTTGATCCCTCTCTCTGCAAACTCGGACCTGAGGATAGGGGCTGGTCTTGTAGCAGGCACCTAAGGACCCTTGGAGGTGACCCCGAGGAGAGGTTTTAAGTTTGATAAAGTCTTATTAGCTTGAGTTTATTAGGCCCTTACACCAACACAGTTCCTGCGTATGCTGGCGACCTACGCAGCTAAAACGAAATTTCGGCGGGGTCGGCTCACCACCACGGCTGCCCGTCTCACCGCACACTACCGACAGAGATGGTCGGTGATGCTGCAGCGCAGCCAGGCTATCTCTTTCCTCTCTATGTCGAACCGGGCAGCAGAGGCAGCTTTCCCGCGTGCAGCAGCTGACCGCTGGGCCCCACGGCTCGGGGACCTCTGGCAGATGTCCCAGGATGACTACTAGGAGCGTGAGGCTCCTGCCAGGGCGGCTTAGAGGGCAACGAAGGGGGGGTTTGGGGAACTGAGGATAGAGAGAGAGGGGGAGGACTCGCGGGGCAGAATAGGGAGGGTGTGATTACAAGGAGGGGCAGCACAGGAGGTTTCTCAGGAGATAGGGGCTGCCTTCACGGTCTGGGGCTGCTTGGAAGCCGTAAGGATGGTGGCTAATCTGCTCATCTTCCGTGACTATGGGTCTCGTGCCTAGGGTGTCTCTTGTGCCTTGCTCACTCTCAGTATAATTGCCTTGCATGTTTACTATGCTTAGCTAGCCATGACCCCTGCCTTGCCTGTACCCTATGGAAAGTATTAATGCATGACCGCTTGAGAGATTGAGAGAGAGCAAAAGAGAGAGAGAGAGAGAGAGAGAGAGAGAGAGAGAGAGAGAGAGAGAGAGAGAGATAGATAGAGAGAAGCATGCGTGTGAGAGAGTGAGAGAGAGCGAGAGAGAGAGAGAGTGAGACACCTAGCCTCTGCCCTCTCCCTTTGCCCTCTGCCCTCTCCTCTGTGAGCTACTTAAGAGGCCTTCCTGGCCTCTTCTCATTGTTGGGTGGGTTCTGAATTTTTTCGCTCGCACCGGCCGCCGAAGGCGGCCAACGCTCGACAGCGCGGCCTTCGGCCGCTCGTAAGGGGACGGCATACAAGCACAAGATTGACTATAAGCAACGGCATACAAGCGATGGCAACCCTACGTCAGCCTAGACAAGTGAAGCGACCATGGGGCAACCGGAGCCCGCGCCTACATGCGGTGCGCTCCAAGGGCGTGAACAACGCCCGTCAGGGAGCGCCACAGCTCCCGGGCCACAAGCGTGCTTGCGCCGATCGCCGCGGCTCCAGATCCAGTGCGCAAGTGCCGCCTCAGGCCCCGGACAGCCTCGTCAAGCTGTCCCGCAGCAGCAGTGCCTCCCTCCGCGGGCGCAGGTAGCACGGGCGCCAGGAGCACCGCGAGCTGGTCTGCCGCGTCCAGGCAGGTGTCACGCTAGTGGCCACGGAATGACTCAAGACGGATTACGGGGAGAGACGAATGTGCAACCACCTGAATCAGCAGCAGCGCGTGAAGACTCTTAGCGAGGCGATGGAGTTGGCCGAGTGTCGCCTCCGGAACACGAGTCTGCGGAGGCTGAAGCGCCTCCGCCAGGAACAGGAGCTGCTGATCCCCATCAGCGGGATGCGAATACTGCGTCGAAAACGCGCCGCCACCAGCGGCCGCAAATTTCACCCCCGCAACAGGCGGAACCGACGGCAAGCGAAGACGCGCTCCAGAGGCGGGCGCGAACGCAGCAGGAGCAGGAGCCGTTGGGATCTGAACCTGAGGAGGGGGTGCAGCAATAGGCGGTGGACTCGACGGGAGCACAGGCTGGGGTGGAGCCTCTTGGGCCGGCGAGGCGCGCATCGAACTGCTCTGGCTCTGCGAAGCCCTCTCCTCATGTACCGCCCTCGACACTTCCCGCTGAAGATCTACCATCGTCACCGGCGGGCGGTACCCCCTACCACCACCGCGCCCGCGGGGACCCCTCCAGTCCCCCTGACCATCGGGGTGAGCAGGCAAGTGAGGCTGCTGCTGGTATCGCCGCGGAGAATCACGACGGCGACGAGACGATTTGCGATCCTGGTGGGGCGAGGGGGAATGAGGGCGAGACGGTTGGCGGTCAGGCGACGGGAGACGTGACGGCTGACCTGCCGGGGCCATCGGCGCCACAGCAGGCGCGGATTGCCCCGCTGCTGAGGGCGCAACCGACGGAGCCGGGCCGCCAGTGGTGGCGGACGCCGCTTTTGTCGACGAAACAGAAGCCAGTACAGGCGCGTCGAGGACGGAAGCAGGCGGAGCAACGGGCGCACCAGGGACAAGAACTGGGGGATCAGCAACACCCCCAGCAGGAGCAGGCACCAACGGCTCGACGAAGAGGGCCAGGGGAATAGGAGCAGCCTGCGGAGCGGACGGAGCAGCCGCAGGAACAGACGGGCCAGCCCCCGACACGGCAAGGGGATCCGCGAGTGCGTGGGGAAGAGTCTTTTCAGCGACTGTTGTGGAGGGCGTCGGAGCCAGCGGTACAGGGGTCTCCGTCGGCATGGTCGCCTTTCCGGGCCCCGACTGAGGCTGGGCGACCACAGCCGACCAGGCGGCAGCGCGCACTGGCGATGGCTCAGATGCACCAGCAATCACCATCTGGAGAGCGGGGAGGCAGCGCGGCCAGGAGGCAGGTTACGAGCGGGACTGGCGGAGGTCCGGAAAACGGGTATCAAGCGGCGGGGCGTAGGGCATTAACGGCTCTGGAGGCAACTAATGAGGATGACGAGTTAAGGGACCCATCTTATAGGGAATAATCCCTCCCTCCAAGCGAAGACGAGGGGATCGAGGACGAAGGCAGTAGAAGGGAGGCAGCGGGAAGAGGAGTAGCGAGGGTAGGGCTCTCGGCCACGCAAGCAGCACAGGCGGATCAGCGACCGTCCGATGTCGATCGAACGGGTGAAATTCCAACCCCAATCCTGCCAGGGCGGACAGGCCGCGCTCGACGAAATCGGACCGCCACTACCAATGTCGCGACGCGCCAAACCACTCCGACTCCCCGCTATTTTTCCCTTGACGAACTGGCGAAGCAAGCAGACGTGTTCGCAACCATCTCGAGCTGGGACATCGCGGCACTCTGCGACAGTCGCCAGCCTTCGCTGACACGCCGTTTACCGCCTAATCTGTGCCAAGTGTTCTCGCTGGCGCTACTGACACCGTTACTTCACCTATCGCGAAACCCCGAATCCGAGGAGGGTTGGCGCCTGTTGCTGTTCCTCCCGCGCCTAACACTTTGCCAGACCTCGCCACAACGACCGAACTGGCCGGGGGTCAAAGCCCGGCTCCGAGCCTTTCAGCGCGGCGAATGGGGGCAGCTGAACCAGGACGCGGTCGACGCGGTCAACACACCCCCACCGCCACGACACCAGCCTGACACGACCGGAGTCATCAGCCGAGCCGAGGGCCTAGCCAAACGTGGCAGCCTACGCAGGGCCGTGCTGGCCCTGGAGTCAACACCCGTCTGCACCCCGAGCCAGGAAATATTGGAAGAGCTGCGTCAGAAGCACCCGCCAGCAGTACCCGAAGCAGTGACCTGGCATGAGCCACCAGACTCAAAACTGTCCATCACCCATGCTGAGTTCGCCAAGATTCTTGGAAGGTGCGAGAACGGGGTGGGGGTCGGACCTTCAGGTACGACATTTGAGCACCTACGTGACGCGACGATCACCAACCGAATGGTCAGCACCCATCTGCACGCCTTGGTCAATACCATGCTCGGAGGGAATTTGCCAGGCCCGGTCGCAAAAATCCTGACTGCGTCACGGCTCATAGCTCTGGCCAAGCCTAGGGGAGGAGCCCGGCCAATCGCGATAGGCGAATGTTTGACAAGGCTGACAGCCAATGCAGCCCTGATAGCCATGGGAGAAGCTACCCGCGAACATTTCCTGCCAATTCAGTACTGCGTGGCAATGCCAGGTGGAGCAGAGGCTATACACGCAGCCAAGGCATTCTTGGATGCCCGTCCCGTTAGCCAGGTCCTCCAAGCCGATATTTCGAATGCATTCAACAGCATTTCGCGACGTGCCATCGCTACTGCGTTACAGGAGCCCGGACTCTCGCCACTACAGCCATTTGTTAAACTGACATACGATAACCCGTCGCAGCTGTTCCTTGACACCGATTTCAACTTCAAAGCGGTGCAAAGTGAACGGGGCGTTCGGTAGGGAGATCCACTAGGCCCGTTATTGTTTGCAGCGGGAATACACTTCACGCTCTGTGAGATTGCAGAGGCACACCCCAACGTACTCTGCTTGGCGTATGCGGACGATGTCACCTTCCTGGGTGACACTTCGTGCACTGTAGCAGCTTTCTCAGACTTCACAGCCAAGCTGGCACACCTGGGCCTTGTTGGGTGCAAATTCACATTGCACGACATCCTGCCGTCTGTTTGTATGAGTATGCGTGTGCGAATGCATTTGGGTGTGAATGGAATGTTCGTGTGTTTGTTTGCTTTCGCAATTTTCACTTGAAGCATTTGCAGGTACTCACGCATGATGCGCTTCGGCGCAACATTGTACGCGCTATGAACAGTACAAGCAGAAAGGACGAGCTCGCAAAGGAACCCAAGATGGAAGCTTTGCGGTTCGGTTGAATTGTTTGTGCAGATTCAGTTGTATCCAACTCGAAATTGTATTGTTTTGTTTGGTTGACTATAGTGTAGCAGGGCATGCACTATAGGGGTACAATTTAGGTGAAGGTTGGATGTTGTTTGTATGTATCTGCATGGTACAGGGCCAGGGGAAACCAGCGGAACCAGCATTTGGCTGGTTGGGCAAAGACAAAACAGGTTCTGTTTTTTAGGACCTGAACCTGGTTGTTGTTTTCCCAGGTTGGAAAAACAGAACCAGAGGTTGTTTACCAACCTACCACCTGCTGTTTTGTCCAGCCAGGTTGGTTCTGTTGCTTGGAATTATTTGGGATCATCCCTGGTTGTTCCCAGGTTGATTCCCAAGGTCCTTGCTAGCTAGAACTATATATTCCTTCTCTGTTTGTTCCTGAATATAGTCAATTTGATTCAAGCGAATTCCTTCCTTGCTGGAATTTCCTTTCTACGCGGTGCGACGGCGGAATGCTACCCGAGTCAACGCTAGTACGCTAGCACTCCAACGCTAGGCTAACGCTGTCCGAGCCATAACTTCGTAATGGCAAAACTTTTCGCGAGGTAATTTGGCTTATTTTAAAGCTCTTAGAGTGAGCTTCGATATAGGAAATTTTCAGCTTAATCCGATCGACAGTCTGCACGATACGCTGCGCGACGTTCAAGGTACTCTTGTTATTTTGACTAAGTCATTCTTGATCCCTCTCTCTACAAACTCGGACCCGAGGATAGGGGCTGGTCTTGTACCAGGCACCCAAGGACCCTTGGAGGTGACCCCGAGGAGAGGTTTTAAGTTTGATAAAGTCTTAATAGCTTGAGTATATTAGGCCCTTACACCACCAAGCTGGTATCAGAGCTGCGTTATAGTGATCCTCGTTATAGGTAGCTATGGCGGGCAACACCTCGGCGGTAGCTGGTGAATCTTCAGCCCAAGATCGTAGCGGCAGCCAAGATTCTGGTGTTTCAGCGCCAAGGGGAGCGCGAACAAGCCAGGGCTCGCTGATCAAGGAGGTGCTGAAAAACTTCACCGTCGAGAAGTTCAATGGTGAGGGCTATGATGATTGGGCCTGGAAAATGCAACTTTATTTCCGTCAGATCGGTTTGCTGAAACTAATGATTGGGGAGGAGCCTAGACCGAGTGACCCCGCCCTTCAGGAAGATTGGGACGAGCGCGCCTCGGCTGGCTACTACTTGATGTCGCAGAGTTTGGAGCTGAACCAGCGTCACCACGTCATGCACCTGCTGCCGGAGGTTGAGTGCGGTCCATAGGCGTGGACGGTGTTGAAGGAGCTGCACGCCCCGACCTCCGTTGTTGCAACATTGATGCTGGAGAGGGAGCTGTCCGCGTTGCGCCTGAGCGAGGGAGAGCCGGTGCAACCTGTCCTGGACAAATTGCGCGACCTCTACGCAAAGTTGGCGACTGCGGGAATCACCTACCCGGAGCAGACCAAGTGCCTGAAGATGCTCTCGCTGCTTCCGGAATCGTGGCTTCAATTCACGAGCGGATTGAGCCTGCCGCAGAACTAGAGCTTGTGGACACTCGAGTGGGTGCGGACAAAGATTCTGGAGGAGGACTTCCGTCGCCGTCAACTGAGGGTTGGAGACGACGGCAGCAGCGGCTACGGGATGCAACGGAGCCGACGTGGCAAAGGACGTGGCTTCGGTGGTGCTGGACGCGGTGCAAAGAAAGACGACGACTCCAACGACCAACAAGGAGGTACCGGTTGGGGCCGCGGTGCGAAATCTGGACGTGGGGGCAAGTCGGGTGCTGGTGGCAAAATGAAAGGGAGTTGCTGGTATTGTGAGAAGGAAGGGCACCCCTGGTTTTTTTGCTATAAGAAACCCGATGGATGGACCCCCCAGAATCGTCACCAGGATGGCGGCGCGCGGAGGAACCAGAAAAACGGCGCCAACATGGTCGCTGATTCGTCCGACAACAACCCGAAGGGCAACGGCGGTGCGGAGAAGAAGAAGGAGCGCACCGCGGGCCAATTCTTCCATATGGGAGACAAGGGGGAGCAAGGAGACGCCTCTGCCAAGGTTGGAGCAGAGCTGCACCCCCTGGATTATTGGGTGTTGGACACGGGCGCTGCTTGGACGATGACGCCGCGAAAAGATCTACTGGACCACGTACAAGCTGCACCGATCAACGAGGTGTGCTCCGCCTCTGGACACGCGCTGAAGGTGGCTGGTGCGGGACGAGCTGCGTTTAAGGGAGCGGATGGCAAGCCGGTGGTGCTGCACGACGTTCTCCTTGTTCCTGAACTCAAGGCCAACCTTATCTCCCTCCGTAAGCTTGGCAAGGCTGGGGTGAACACCAACACGGATGGGGCTTGCACTTATAAGGGGAAGCTGGGCAATCGGGTGCTTTGGGATCTGCACGAGAGCAAGAACGTGTACAGATCTATGTGGCAGCTGCCGGCGTTGGCGTGGCATGGTGGGGGGCAGGCTGGAGAGGGGTCTGCATCCCAGGGGGAGTGCAACGCCGTTGGAGGGGTTGGTGTGAAAGTGTCGGCCAGATCTGGGGAGACGGATTGGGCAACTGCACACCGACGTTTGGGGCATGTGGCAATGCCTTTGCTGAAGCAGCTGGAGAAGGATGGAGCCGTTAAGGGCTTGAAGCTGAACGGACAACCACCCGATGATAACTGTGAAATTTGCCTCCTTTCAAAGTTCACCCGTTTCCCCTTCCATAGTGTGACTGGCAGGAGCAAAAAGCCGTTGGAGCTGATCCACATGGACTTAGTGGGGCCGCTGCCGGTGCAAGGGCACAAGGGGGAGCGGTACTTCTTAACCATAGTGGATGACTGGAGCAGGCTAATGTGGGCGTATCCACTGAAGCAGAAAGATTATGCCGCCTCTACGATTCGGGACGATTGGCTGCCGTTAGTGGAGAAGCAAGCGGAGTGTGTGGTGAAGCGGATTAGGACAGATCGGGGTGGTGAGTTCCTTGGAGCTGAGATGACGGCCTGGCTCAAGAAGCAGGGCATCCACAGGGAGCTGACCACGGCTTACACCCCACAGTCCAACAGTGTAGCAGAACGGGCGAACCGGACACTTCTGGAGACAGCTAGGGCGCTGCTCATAGAATCTGGGCTGGGCAACTTGATGTGGCCCCATGCTGTTCGGCACGCTACCGTCGCTAGGAACAGGGTACTCACAAAGGTTGGGGATGACTCGTGGGTGCCGTTGGAGAGGTGGCTTGGGAGGAAGCCGCCGGTGGACATGCTGAGGGTGTTCGGTTGCATGGCAGTCGCTCACGTCCCCAAGACCTACCGCAGTAAGTTGGGGGCGAGTGTAATCTGGTGTGTGCATTTGGGGCTGGCTGCTTGTTGGTGTAAGGGCCTAATAAACTCAAGCTATTAAGACTTTATCAATCTTAAAACCTCTCCTCGGGGTCACCTCTAAGGGTCCTTGGGTGCCTGGTACAAGACCAGCCCCTATCCTCGGGTCCGAGTTTGTAGAGAGAGGGATCAAGAGGGACTTAGTCAAAACAGCAAGAGTACCTTGAACGTCGCGCAGCGTATCGTGCAGACCGTAGATCGGATTAAGCTGGGAGTTTATTATATCGAAGCTCACTCTAAGAGCTTTAAAATAAGCCAAGTTGCCTTGCGAAAAGTTTTGCCATTACGAAGTTATGGCTCGGACAGCGTTAGCCTAGCGTTGGAGTGCTAGCGTACTAGCGTTGACTCGGGTAGCATTCCGCCGTCGCACCGCGTAGAAAGGAAATTCCACCAAGGAAGGAATTCGCTTGAATCAAATTGACTATATTCAGGTACAAACAGAGAAGGAATATATAGTTCTAGCTAGCATGGACCTTGGGAATAAACCTGGGAACAACTAGGGATGATCCCAAATAATTCCAAGCAACAGAACCAAACTGGCTGGACAAAACAGCAGGTAGTAGGTTGGTAAACAACCTCTGGTTCTGTTTTTCCAACCTGGGAAAAACAACAACCAGGTTCAGGTCCTAAAAAGAGAACCTGTTTTGTCTTTGCCCAAACAGCCAAATGCTGGTTCCGCTGGTTTCCCCTGGCCCTGTAGCATGCAGATACAGACAAACAACATCCAACCTTCACCTAAATTGTACCCCTATAGTGCATGCCCTGCTACACTATAGTCAACCAAACAAAACAGTACAATTTTGAGTTGGATAGAACTGAATCTGCGCAATCAAGTAAGCCAAACCACAAAGCTTCCATCTTGGGTTCCTTTGCGAGCTCATCCTTTCTGCTTGTACTGTTCATAGCGCGTACAATGTTGTGCCGAAGCGCATAATGCGCGAGTACCTGCAAATGCTTCAAGCGAAACTTGCGAAAGCAAACAAACACACGAACATTCCATTCAAACCCAAATACATTCGCACACGCATACTCGTACAAACAGACAGCAGGATGTCGTGCAATGTGAATTTGCACCCAACATACTCCCCCTCAGCCTGCCGGTTGCATCCCCATCATTCGATACTAGTTCATGCTCATTCCACTCATGCGCACACAACGCCAATGAGGCTCATCCGCAAGCCTCTTGGTGAGGAAGTGTGCTGGCTGCTGGTGAGTCTTGATGTAGATCGGATTCACCGTCCCCCTCTTCACCTCCTTACGCAGCCAGTGCCACTTGATACGCATGTGCTTATTGAGCCCATGAAGCACAGCGTTCCTGGCCATCCCAAGAGCTCCCTTGCTATCACAAAACAGCGGCATAGCAACCTTTTGCTCCTGGCCAATCTCCTCTAACAGCCTCCTTAGCCAAATCACCTCCTTCACCCCATGGAACATCGCCATGTACTCTGATTCCATAGAAGAGAGTGCTGTCTCCGTCTGCTTCTTTGACCTCCAACTAACAGGTCCTCCTCCAACTACGCAGATGTATCCTCCCACTGATGAGAAATCCTCCTTCTAAGAGGCCCACGTAGCATCGGTAAAGCAAGTGAGAAAGAGCTTGCCTTCTCCAAGCCTCTCCCCCTTCTCTTTCAGCACCTCAACCCCTTTTTGCTTCACCTGTGCAGACGCGGAGTATTGAACTCCAATGCTTGGGTGAGAGTTCAGATACTTCACCACACGCTCAGCTGCATCCACCTGCTCCTCTGATGGATTCTGCACAACCCTGGCTAGCTGCCCAACCGAGAAAGAGATGTCGGGCCTTGTGTGAACTGCTGCATACAAGAGGCTGCCCACCAAGGACTGAAATGCTGCTGCTCCTCGGCTTCAACCCCTTCATCCTCTGCAGCTTTCACAAGCTTGAATTCTACTGGCAGGGGAGTTGCAACCTTGCGCTCATTCTCAATTCCGTACTTCTCCCCAAGCTCCTTCATGAACTTCTCCTGGTGCAGCTTCAACCACCTGTGATCCAGATCCCTCTCCACGTGCATCCCGAGGTAGTACTTTACCTCCCCAAGGTTCTTGCACTTGAAGTTCTCCATCAGCTGCTGCTGCACCTTCTGGATCTCCTTCATGCTGCTGCTAAAGAGAAGAATGTCGTCCACATAGACCAGAAACAGCACCAGCTTCTCCCCCTCCCCCTTGAGAAAGAGGCTCTCATCACAGCTGCTGGTCCTGAATCCCATCTCCTCTAAAACAGCTGCCAACTTCTGGTACCAGCAGCGTGGCGCCTGCTTCAAGCCGTAGATGGACTTTTTCAGCTTGCACACCCTGCCCGTACCATCCTCATACCCAGGTGGCTGCGTCATGAACACCTCCTCTAAAATCCCGTTGAGAAATGCTGCTGATATGTCCATCTGGATAATGAACTTCCCACTAACGGCTGCATCTGCCAACAAGACACGAAGGGTAGGGGGTTTGGCAGTGGGAGCAAAGATCTCATTGAAGTCCCGCTTCTCCTTCTGCATAAATCCCTTAGCCACCAACCTACTCTTGTAGATGGTGACCTGCCCCTTGTCGTCAGTCTTGATCCTTAGCACCCACTTGCATTTTACCGCTTTCTTTCCCTCAGGCAGCACCACTAGTTCCCAAGTCCCATTCTCCAGCAGGCTCTGGTAATCAGCATCCCTAGAAGCTAGCCATTTGTCCCTATCTGGTCCAGCTAATGCCTCCTCCATGCTAGCTGGTTCCTCTGGTGCAGGGGCAAGAAAACAATACGCAGGTTCATCCTCCTCATCCGGGTCATAGCCATGCGGTAGAATCAGTAATGCCTCCTCAGTCCCAAGCTGCTGCTCCGCTACATCAGCTCCTGCAGTCAGCTTCTTAGTAGCCATACGGGTACGTCCTGGCCTGGAGACGGGTGTCTCCCATCCCTTCATAACGACACCCTTCGGCTTCTTAGTTTTTCCCTGCTGCTGCTCTCCTCCCTCGGATCCAGCAGCTCCACTAGTGCTACCGCTAGTCTCCACACCATCACCTCCACCAACAGGTGCCTCCTGTACCTTCTTTCCATCACCACCCTCTGCAGCTGCCTCCTCTCCCTCCTCCCACACACTAGGAGTCAGGTCCAGCTACATGGTGATCTGCTCCATTTGCTTGGACACCCTGGCCTCCGGCTGTTTCTCCCAGCTCCCATACATCATGCCCTCAACAAACTTCACATCCCTGCTGTCAAACAACACACCCTTGGAAGGTTCCCACAGCAGCCATCCCTTGCTCTCAGCAGCCAGCCCCAAATGCACACACCAGATTGCACTCGCCCCCAACTTACTGCGGTAGGTCTTGGGGACGTGGGCGACTGCCATGCAACCGAACACCCTCAGCATGTCCACCGGCGGCTTCCTCCCAAGCCACCTCTCCAACGGCACCCACGAGTCATCCCCAACCTTTGTGAGTACCCTGTTCCTAGCGACAGTAGCGTGCCGAACAGCATGGGGCCACATCAAGTTGCCCAGCCCAGATTCTATGAGCAGCGCCCTAGCTGTCTCCAGAATTGTCCGGTTCGCCCGTTCTGCTACACCGTTGGACTGTGGGGTGTAAGCCGTGGTCAGCTCCCTCTGGATGCCCTGCTTCTTGAGCCAGGCCGTCATCTCAGCTCCAAGGAACTCACCACCCCGATCTGTCCTAATCCGCTTCACCACACACTCCGCTTGCTTCTCCACGAACGGCAGCCAATCGTCCCGAATCGTGGAGGCGGCGTGATCTTTCTGCTTCAGCGGATACACCCACATTAGCCTGCTCCAGTCATCCACTATGGTTAGGAAGTACCGCTCCCCCTTGTGCCCTTGCACCGGCAGCGGCCCCACCAAGTCCATGTGGACCAGCTCCAACGGCTTTTTGCTCCTGCCAGCCACACTATGGAAGGGGAAACGGGTGAACTTTGAAAGGAGGCAAATTTCACAGTTATCATCGGGTGGTTGTCCGTTCAGCTTCAAGCCCTTAACGGCTCCATCCTTCTCCAGCTGCTTCAGCAAAGGCATTGCCACATGCCCCAAACGTCGGTGTGCAGTTGCCCAATCCGTCTCCCCAGATCTGGCCGACACTTTCACACCAACCCCTCCAACGGCGTTGCACTCCCCCTGGGATGCAGACCCCTCTCCAGCCTGCCCCCCACCATGCCACGCCAACGCCGGCAGCTGCCACATGGATCTGTACACGTCCGTACTCTCGTGCAGATCCCAAAGCACCCGATTGCCCAGCTGCCCCTTGTAAGTGCGTGCCCCATCCGTGCTAGTGCTCACCCCAGCCTTGCCAAGCTTACGGAGGGAGATGAGGTTTGCCTTGAGTTCTGGAACAAGAAGAACGTCGTGCAGCACCACCGGCTTGCCATCCGCTCCCTTAAACGCAGCTCGTCCCGCACCAGCCACCTTCAGCGCGTGTCCAGAGGCGGAGCACACCTCGTTGATCGGTGCAGCTTGTACGTGGTCCAGTAGATCTTTTCGCGGCGTCATCGTCCAAGCAGCGCCCGTGTCCAACACCCAATAATCCAGGGGGTGCAGCTCTGCTCCAACCTTGGCAGAGGCGTCTCCTTGCTCCCCCTTGTCTCCCATATGGAAGAATTGGCCCGCGGTGCGCTCCTTCTTCTTCTCCGCACCGCCGTTGCCCTTCGGGTTGTTGTCGGACGAATCAGCGACCATGTTGGCGCCGTTTTTCTGGTTCCTCCGCGCGCCGCCATCCTGGTGACGATTCTGGGGGGTCCATCCATCGGGTTTCTTATAGCACAAAAACCAGGGGTGCCCTTCCTTCTCACAATACCAGCAACTCCCTTTCATTTTGCCACCAGCACCCGACTTGCCCCCACGTCCAGATTTCGCACCGCGACCCCAACCGGTACCTCCTTGTTGGTCGTTGGAGTCGTCGTCTTTCTTTGCACCGCGTCCAGCACCACCGAAGCCACGTCCTTTGGCACGTCGGCTCCCTTGCATCCCGTAGCCGCTGCTGCCGTCGTCTCCACGCCTTCGGACCGCACTCAACCTCCGGCAGCAGGTGCATGACGTGGTGACGCTGGTTCAGCTCCAAACTCTGCGACATCAAGTAGTAGCCAGCCGAGGCGCACTCGTCCCAATCTTCCTGAAGGGCGGGGTCACTCGGTCTAGGCTCCTCCCCAATCATTAGTTTCACCAAACCGATCTTACGGAAATAAAGTTGCATTTTCCAGGCCCAATCATCATAACCCTCACCATTGAACTTCTCCACGGTGAAGTTTTTCAGCACCTCCTTGATCATCGAGCCCTGGCTTGTTCGCGCTCCTCTTGGCGCAGAAACACCAGAATCTTGGCTGCCGCTACGATCTTGGGCTGAAGATTCACCAGCTACCGCCGAGGTGTTGCCCGCCATAGCTACCTATAACGAGGATCACTATAACGCAGCTCTGATACCAGCTTGTTGGTGTAAGGGCCTAATAAACTCAAGCTATTAAGACTTTATCAAACTTAAAACCTCTCCTCGGGGTCACCTCTAAGGGTCCTTGGGTGCCTGGTACAAGACCAGCCCCTATCCTCGGGTCCGAGTTTGTAGAGAGAGGGATCAAGAGGGACTTAGTCAAAACAGCAAGAGTACCTTGAACGTCGCGCAGCGTATCGTGCAGACCGTCGATCGGATTAAGCTGGGAGTTTACTATATCGAAGCTCACTCTAAGAGCTTTAAAATAAGCCAAGTTGCCTCGCGAAAAGTTTTGCCATTACGAAGTTATGGCTCGGACAGCGTTAGCCTAGCGTTGGAGTGCAAGCGTACTAGCGTTGACTCGGGTAGCATTCCGCCGTCGCACCGCGTCGAAACGAAATTCCAGCAAGGAAGGAATTCGCTTGAATCAAATTGACTATAGTCAGGTACAAACAGAGAAGGAATATATAGTTCAAGCTAGCATGGACCTTGGGAATAAACCTGGGAACAACTAGGGATGATCCCAAATAATTCCAAGCAACAGAACCAACCTGGCTGGATAAAACAGTAGGTAGTAGGTTGGTAAACAACCTCTGGTTCTGTTTTTCCAACCCGGGAAAAACAACAACCAGGTTCAGGTCCTAAAAACAGAACCTGTTTTGTCTTTGCCCAAACAGCCAAATGCTGGTTCCGCTGGTTTCCCCTGGCCCTGTAGCATGCAGATACAGACAAACAACATCCAACCTTCACCTAAATTCTACCCCTATAGTGCATGCCCTGCTACACTATAGTCAACCAAACAAAACAGTACAATTTTGAGTTGGATAGAACTGAATCTGCGCAATCAAGTAAGCCAAACCACAAAGCTTCCATCTTGGGCTCCTTTGCGAGCTCATCCTTTCTGCTTGTACTGTTCATAGCGCGTACAATGTTGTGCCGAAGTGCATAATGCCCGAGTACCTGCAAATGCTTCAAGCGAAAATTGCGAAAGCAAACAAACACACGAACATTCCATTCAAACCCAAATGCATTGACACATGCATACTTGTACAAACAGACGGCAGGATGTCGTGCAATGTGAATTTGCACCCAACACTGCTGAGAGCAAGGGATGGCTGCTATGGAAACCTTCCAAGGGTATGTTGTTTGACAGCAGGGATGTGAAGTTTGTTGAGGGCATGATGTATGGGAGCTGGGAGAAACAGCCAGAGGCCAAGGTGTCCCAGCAGATGGAACAGATCACCATGCAGCTGGACCTGACTCCTAGTGTGTGGAAGAAGGGAGAGGAGGCACCTGCTGGTGGAGGTGATGGTGTGGAGACTAGCGGTAGCACTAGTGGAGCTGCTGGATCCGAGGGAGGAGAGCAGCAGCAGGGAAAAACTAAGAAGCCGAAGGGTGTTGTTATGAGGTGATGGGAGACACCCGTCTCCAGGCCAGGACGTACCCGCATGGCTACTAAGAAGCTGACTGCAGGAGCTGATGTAGCAGAGCAGCAGCTTGGGACAGAGGAGGCATTGCTGATTCTACCGCATGGCTATGATCCGGATGAGGAGGATAAACCTGCCTACTGTTTTCTTGCCCCTGCACCAGAGGAACCAGCTAGCATGGAGGAGGCATTAGCTGGCCCAGATAGGGAGAAGTGGCTGGTTTCCAGGAATGCTGAGTACCAGAGCCTGCTAGAGAATGGGACATGGGAGCTGGTAGTGCTGCCTGAGGGGAAGAAAGCCGTACAGTGCAAGTGGGTGCTAAGTATCAAGACCGATGACAAGGGACAGGTCACCATCTACAAGAGTAGGCTGGTGGCTAAGGGGTTTATGCAGAAGGAGAAGCGGGACTTCAATGAGATCTTTGCTCCCACTGCCAAACCCCCTACCCTCCGTGTCTTGTTGGCAGATGCAACCGTTAGTGGGAAATTCATCATTCAGATGGATATATCAACGGCATTCCTCAATGGGATTTTAGAGGAGGAGGTGTTCATGACGCAGCCACCTGGGTATGAGGATGGTACGGGCAGGGTGTGCAAGCTGAAAAAGTCCATCTACGGCTTGAAGCAGGCGCCACGCTGCTGGTACCAGAATTTGGCAGCTGTTTTAGAGGAGATGGGATTCAGGACCAGCAGCTGTGATGAGAGCCTCTTTCTCAAGGGGGAGGGGGAGAAGCTGGTGCTGTTTCTGGTCTATGTGGACGACATTCTTCTCTTTAGCAGCAGCATGAAGGAGATCCAGAAGGTGCGGCAGCAGCTGATGGAGAACTTCAAGTGCAAGAACCTTGGGGAGGTAAAGTACTATCTCGGGATGCATGTGGAGAGGGATCTGGATCACAGGTGGTTGAAGCTGCACCAAGAGAAGTTCATCAAGGAGCTGGGGGAGAAGTACGGGATTGAGAATGAGCGCATGGTTGCAACTCCCCTGCCAGCAGAATTCAAGCTTGTGAAAGCTGCAGAGGATGAAGGGGTTGAAGCCGAGGAGCAGCAGCAATTTCAGTCCTTGGTGGGCAGCCTCTTGTATGCAGCAGTTCACACAAGGCCCGACATCTCTTTCTCGGTTGGGCAGCTAGCCAGGGTTGTGCAGAATCCATCAGAGGAGCAGGTGGATGCAGCTGAGCGTGTGGTGAAGTATCTGAACTCTCACCCAAGCATTGGAGTTCAATACTCCGCATCTGCAAAGGTGAAGCAAAAAGGGGTTGAGGTGCTGAAAGAGAAGGGGGAGAGGCTTGGAAAAGGCAAGCTCTTTCTCACTTGCTTTACCGATGCTACGTGGACCTCTAAGAAGGAGGATTCCTCATCTGTGGGAGGATACATCTGCGTAGTTGGAGGTCAAAGAAGCAGACGGAGACAGCACTCTCTTCTGTGGAATCAGAGTACATGGCGATGTTCCATGGGGTGAAGGAGGTAATTTGGCTGAGAAGGCTGTTAGAGGAGATTGGCCAGGAGCAAAAGGTTGCTACGCCGCTGTTTTGTGATAGCAAGGGAGCTCCTGGGATGGCCAGGAACGCTGTGCTTCATGGGCTGAACAAGCACATGCGTATCAAGTGGAACCGGTTGCGTAAGGAGGTGAAGAGGGGGACGGTGAATCCGATCTACATCAAGACTCACCAGCAGCCAGCAGACTTCCTCACCAAGAGGCTTGCGGATGAGCCTCATTAGCGTTGTGTCCGGATGAGTGGAATGAGCATGAACTAGTATGGAATGATGGGGATGCAGCCGGCAGGCTGAGGGGGAGTGTGTTGGGTGCAAATTCACATTGCACGACATCCTGCCGTCTGTTTGTATGAGTATGCGTGTGCGAATGCATTTGGGTGTGAATGGAATGTTCGTGTGTTTGTTTGCTTTCGCAATTTTCGTTTGAAGCATTTGCAGGTACTCGCGCATGATGCGCTTCGGCACAACATTGTACGCGCTATGAACAGTACAAGCAGAAAGGACGAGCTCGCAAAGGAACCCAAGATGGAAGCTTTGCAGTTCGGTTGAATTGATTGTGCAGATTCAGTTGTATCCAGCTCGAAATTGTACTGTTTTGTTTGGTTGACTATAGTGTAGCAGGGCAGGCACTGTAGGGGTACAATTTAGGTGAAGGTTGGATGTTGTTTGTCTGTATCTGCATGCTACAGGGCCAGGGGAAACCAGCGGAACCAGCATTTGGCTGGTTGGGCAAAGACAAAACAGGTTCTGTTTTTAGGACCTGAACCTGGTTGTTCTTTTCCCAGGTTGGAAAAACAGAACCAGAGGCTGTTTACCAACCTACCACCTGCTGTTTTGTCCAGCCAGGTTGGTTCTGTTGCTTGGAATTATTTGGGATCATCCCTGGTTGTTCCCAGGTTGATTCCCAAGGTCCTTGCTAGCTAGAACTATATATTCCTTCTCTGTTTGTTCCTGAATATAGTCAATTTGATTCAAGCGAATTCCTCCCTTCCTGGAATTTCGTTTCTACGCGGTGCGACGGCGGAATGCTACCCGAGTCAACGCTAGTACGCTAGCACTCCAACGCTAGGCAAACGCTGTTCGAGCCATAACTTTGTAACGGCAGAACTTTTCGCGAGGCAACTTGGCTTATTTTAAAGCTCTTAGAGTGAGCTTCGATATAGGAAATTTTCAGCTTAATCCGATCGACGGTCTGCACGATACGCTGCGCGACGTTCAAGGTACTCTTGTTATTTTGACTAAGTCATTCTTGATCCCTCTCTCTACAAACTCGGACCCGAGGATAGGGGCTGGTCTTGTACCAGGCACCCAAGGACCCTTGGAGGTGACCCCGAGGAGAGGTTTTAAGTTTGATAAAGTCTTAATAGCTTGAGTTTATTAGGCCCTTACACCAACAGGCCTGACGCATAATCCGCAGAAATGTGCGGCCTGGAGCTCGATCACAGTCACACAAGCACAACTCCCACCCGGGGTGCCGGTTTCAAAGGACGGGGTACGGCTCCTGGGTAGCTACGTGGGGACGGACGCCGGAGCAGCTAAGTTCCTAACTGAACAGCTAGCCGAGATGACAAAGCCGCTGCCACTAATAGAACGAGCTGACCCCCAAGTAGCCGCGCTGCATTTCTAGACGAGTAGCCTACCTCATTAGAACGACACCGCTCCGCCTACTCCTCCGCGACACTTGGAGCCAGTGGGGTCGAGACCTGCTCACTACCTTACTCACCTCCTGTGACATCCGCATGCCAACGTGCCGCACCGAGCAAGCGCGTGTGTGGGAGCAGGCGTCGCTGCCCACAACGCTGGGTGGCATCGGCATTACAGACCCGCTCGTTGAAGGGATCTACGGTTTCACAGCGAGTTTCACTCAAGCGGCGCTGTTCTTGTCCTCCCTGGCGCTAGCACCGGAGAATGCTTTGACGATCGCTCAGAACCACATGCTGCTGCCAAGAGACGACAGCACGCCGATGCATTCTTGGCTCAAGGAGTGCGAAGCGGCTCTGCCACTAGACGCGCGCGAGATCCTGGAAAAGGAGCGGCTGGAGCGATTGGATATTAGGCTACAACATGTGCTCGGGCTAAAGGTGCACGGAAGCATATACGCTGTACAGGTCCGGGCAACCAGGTGCATGCGGCTGAACCCACTCTCAGGCCACACGTAGCGTATGTTCGCTGACAGGGTATGGCACTGGCGATTGGCTGACCACGATCCCCATTGAACCCACCAGACAGGTAGGCCCCGTACACTTTGCCAACGCCGTTCGATTCCGCGTGGCCCTCCCCTTTTCAACCACTAAGAACTGCGACTGCGCGGACAAGACCGCCATCACTGATCCCCGCCTACCGAACCATCTCCTCCGCTGCGGCTTGGGCAAACACCGCATCAACACCCACAACGAGCTACGGGATGCGTGCATTAGCATGGCGCAGCACGCAGGTTTCACTGTTCACGGCGAGTCGGCCGTCCATTGCCCTATCGAGGAACAAATCGCCGACTTTACCATGACGGATAGAAGCACTGGGGCGGTTTATGTCTGTGATGGTCACCATCACGGACCCCATAAGCACGAGGGACCCAGAGGCGCAGAAAGGCAGGGGATGGGCGGCACGGGAACAAGCGGATAAGAAAATCCAGCATTACGCCAACCAGCTGGAGATGGTTGGCTTCTTCCCATTGGCAGTCGACACCTATGGCTGCCCATGCACGGAAGTACCAACCTTCCTGAAGCTACTTGCAGACACGGCGGCTCGGCGCGACTTTAACGCCGACTCTAAATCCTTTTATGCCGCCAAGTTCCTGCACCAGTTTCGGCAGCGATGGTCAGTGGCCTTTCAGAGGGCCCGATCAGTGGGTCTTCTACTCAAGTTGGGCGAGGCGGCAGCAGCATAGAACCCGCCGGTAGGGGGTATTGGTCAAGAGTTACACCTAGGGAACTGTTTTGCGGTGGTAGAGCCCATCTTGGAGCTCTAGGGGAATAGTGAGTAGGAATTGGTGCTTTGTTTGTTTGTTTGTTACATCCATACACTGCATGCATATACCTTCCTGCTATATCAAAACAAAGAACAATGACCATTAGAGTGAGAATGAGAGAAGCATGCAAATGAGAGAGTGAGAGAGAGCGATAGAGAGAGAGAGAGAGCGAGAGAGAGAGAGAGAGAGAGTTAGAGAGAGAGAGAGAGAGAGGTGTATGCGGCACTGCGAATGGCGCGCGAAGCAGATTACATGACTTTGCATGAGACCACTGTCTACTCGCAACCCGTCAACCCTAAGCGAGCGGACCTGGCTATCAAAGACCGTGAGTCCGCTGAAACGTTCGTCACAGACGTTACGGTCACTGATCCGGTGCTGCAGCGGCGTGATTTAGGGGCCACCGGGGGACCGGGCTGGGCGGCAGAGGATGCAGCAAGGACGAAAAGGGGGCTGTACGAGGGGCACCCGAACTTTGTAGGGGTATTCGGGCTAGCGGTGGAAACAAGTGGGGCCTTAGCGCAGGACACCCAGAGGTTCCTTCGTCTCCTTGGCACGCAGGCGGCAAAGAAAAAGCACAAGCATGGGAGGCTCACCTCGGTAGCCTCCAAGCTGAATGCGCATTACCGACAACGCTGGTCGGTGATGCTGCAGCACAGCCAGGCGAACGCCCTGCTGGCCAAGTCCAACAAGGCGACGGAGAGGTCCTTCCCCCAGGCCCCAGCAGACCCGTGGGAACCCAGCCTCAGGGACCTCTGGCAGGTCCTTGAGGATGGGCTGGACTGGGGGCCGGCCCTGGATGGGTGACGGGAGAAGGAGGGGCTGGAGCGAGAGGAGGCTCCAGGCCGCGGTAAAGGGGTTCGGGGCACTGGGTAGGCCCCTCGGTTGCGCTGGCCAGCCATTGGGCAGACCTTACAGGAGGGTGTTGGCTTGGCCTGATCACACTTGGGGTTGCATGGTTGCAGGCTAGCCGGCCAAATACCTAGACTGTTTGCTTAATACCAAGATAATATCTCTTGCATGCCTAGGGTTTGCTTGCTAAAATCTTGCACATGCCTTGCTTGTACCCTGTATACACATTAATGAAGGACCGCTTGAGAGAGAGAGAGAGACCCTTGGGTCCTAGTCCTTAGCCATTTTTTTTCAGCCTAGTTCCTTAGCCAGCCTATTCCTTAGCCATCTCGGCCTAGTTCCCGGGTATATAGGGGTGAGGAGCCCTCTCTCTTTCCCATTGTTCTGCGGTGAGTTCATTCTCTCTGCAAATAGGGCAGCTCGTTCGAAAGAGCGAAAGACAGAGATAGATAGAGAGAGAGAGAGAGAGAGAGAGAGAGAGAGAGAGAGAGAGAGAGAGAGAGAGAGAGAGAGGCCCTAGGAGCTAGTCCTTAGCCTCTCCAGCACTATTCAGCCTAGTATATAGTGCTCCTCTGCAGCTAGTTCTCTTCATTGTTCGGTTTTCTTCTCAGTTGTTTCTCCTAACCGAGCGGCTCGCGCCGGCCGCCTTCGGCGGCCGACGCTCGACAGCGCGGCCTTCGGCCGCGCGTGAGGGAACGACAAGCACACAACACATAGAGTTACTAACAAGAGGCATACAAACATGTCAAGCCGTACAGCGGCCTAGCCGCGCAAACCACTAATGGCAGAGCCGGAGCCCGCGCCTACAAGCGGTGAGCTCCAAGGGCATGGAGAATGCCCGTCAGGGAGCGCCACAGCTCCCGGACCACAATTGTGCTTGCGCCGATCGCCGCGGCTCCAGATCCAGCGCGCAAGTGCCGTTTCAAGCTCCGGACAGCCTCACCAAGCTGTCCCGCGGCAGCAGCGCCTCCCTCTGCGGGCGCAGCCAGCACGGGCGCCAGCAGCTCCGCGAGCTGGTCAGCCGCGTCGAGGCATGGGTCACGCAGGTGGCTGCGAAAGGACTCGGGCGGGACAGCAGGGAGAGACGAGTGCGCAAGCACTTGAATCAGAAGCAAAGCATGCAGGCTCTCCGCGAGACGGTGAAGCTGACCAAGCGTGGTCTCAGGAACGCGCGTCTGCGGAGGCAGCAGAGCCGCCGCCAGGAACCGGAGAGACGCATCAGCAGCGTTCGGAGCCGCATCCGCGCCACTACCCGCCGCCACGAACTCTACCCCCGCGACAGGCGGAACAGGTGGCAGATGAAGGCGGGAGCCAGTCGCCGGCGTCGCAACAGAAGGATAAGGAACGGACGGGGCAGGGACATGAGGAAGAGGAGCAACAGCCGGCGGAGGGGCTACATGATGCACAGGCGAACGAGGAGCAACGGGCTCTGGAGCAGCCTGCCGCGAATTGCTCTGGCCCGGCGCTGCCCTCCCTTGACGTACGGCACGCGACACCTCCCGAGACACCTCGCGCTGGAGGTCCGCCAGCGTCACTGGCGGCCGATACGACCCGCCTCCACCGCGCCCCATGGGGCCCCGCCATCCCCGACTGCCACCCGAGTGCGTTGGCCACTGGGCCTGCTGCTGGTAGCGCCGGGGGGAGTTCCGCCGGCGCCGAGACGTCTCGCGCTCCTGCGGTGGCGCGGGAGAATGGGGCCGGGACAAGCGGCGGTCAGGCGACGGGGGACGAGACGGCGGAACAACCGGAGCCGCAGGCGGTGGAACGGGAGGAGACTGATCCGCGCTCGGAAGAGCAACCACCGAGGGCGGGCCGCCAGTGGTGGCGGACACCGCAGGCGACGAAGAAGCAGACGCCAGCATCGGCACGCCGGGGACAGCACCGGCAGGTGCAGCTGGAACGCCAGGCCCTGGGACAGGATGAGCGGCGACCCCCCCGGCAGGAGCAGATGCCGCCAGCGGCACGGCAGGAACAGGGAGAACAGGCGGAGAGGGGGCGACAGGCGGAGCGGGAGGAGCAACCATCGGCGCAGACGGCTCAACCCCGTTCACGACGAGAGGACGTGCGGATACGAGGGGAGGAGTCTTTTCAGCGGCTACTAGGCCGGGCGGCAGAACAGACAGTGGCGGGGAACCCGTCGCCTCGGTCCTCGCTCCTGAGGCAGACGACGGCCTTTCGAGTACAACCGACGCGGCGCCAACGCGCATTGGCGAAAAATCAGTCACACCAGCAATCACCATCGCGAGGACAGGAAGCGCGAGGCGATGGGCGGGCAGCAGGTAGCGGTCGAGGAGGTGGGCCAGAAAATGGCTATCAGAGGGAGGCCAGAAGGGCTTTAACTAGGCTACTTAATGACGAAGAAGAAAATGACCCCTCTTATAGAGAAGAGCCAACCCCATCCAGTACGGAGGAAGGGTCAGAAGCAGAGGAAGGGGTAGAGGAGAATGGGAGAAGGACAGGAGCGAGAACAAGGCGGTCCCGAGGAGAGGGAACGACCACCGCGGCTGGACCGTCCGATGGCAATCGTACGGGCGAAATTCCAACCGCACCATCACAAGCAAGGCCGGGCCGCACCGGGAGAAATCGGGCCGCGACGGCAGCGGCATCGGTGCGAGACAATCCCAATCCCCCGCGCTATTTTACGCCAGAGGAGTTGGCGACGCGAGCAGATCTGTTCGCTGGCGTCGAGAACTGGGATATCCCAGCCCTCTGCGATAGTCGACAACCATCCCTGGCAAGGCGGTTACCGCCCAATTTGTGCCAGTTGTTTTCGCTGGCGCTGCTAACCCCGTTACTCAACCTGTCACGAAACCCGGAAGGAGAGGCAGGTTGGCGCCTACTCCTATTTCTGCCACGTCTGACGCTTCGCCAGACCTCGCCACGGAAACCAAACTGGCCCCAGATCAAGGCCCGGCTCCGAGCCTTCCAACGTGGCGAGTGGGGTCAACTGTACCAGGATGCGATCGAAGCAGTCAACACTCCAACGCCTCCACGTCACAAGCCCGACGCAACCGGGGTCATCAGCAGGGCCGAGGGCCTGGCGAAACGGGGTAGCCTACGACGCGCTGTGCTGGCGTTGGAGTCAACGCCAGTCTGCACCCCAACTCCGGAAATTCTGGAGGAGCTTCGACAGAAACACCCGCCAGCCGAAGCAGGGGAGACGACGTGGCCACCCTCGCCTGAGTCAAAATTGTTCATCACCCAGGCTGACTTCGCCAAACTGTTGGGAAGGTGTGAAAATGGGGTCGGTGCTGGGCCATCGGGAACGACATTCGAACACATGCGCGACGCGGCAATCACGAATAGACGAGTTAGCACCCATCTGCACGCCTTGGTTAACACCATTTTGGGGGGCAACCTTCCAGCACCGGTGTCGGACCTACTGACAGCTTCACGGCTCATTGCCCTGGCCAAACCCGGTGGGGGGGCTCGACCAATCGCCATTGGCGAATGCATCACGCGGCTGACTGCCAAAGCAGCCCTCGCAGCCATGGGAGAGGCCGCGCGGGCCTTTTTCCTACCTCTACAGTATGGCGTAGCCGTGCCTGGAGGAGCCGAGGCAGTCATCCACGTGGCACGGGCGTATCTGGACAAGCTTCCCAACAGCCTCGTGCTGCAAACCGACATCTCAAATGCATTCAACAGTATTTCACGGCAAGCCATCGCGACAGCGTTACAAGGACCAGAATTGTCGCCACTACTGCCGCTGGTGAAACTGACATACGGTAACCCGTCGAAATTATTCGTCGACGCGAATTTTGGATCGGACCCACTGATCAGCGAACGGGGCGTGCGCCAAGGGGACCCACTTGGCCCACTACTGTTTGCGGCAGGTATGCACACTACACTCCGCGACACTGCTGCAGCACACCCCCAGGTGCTGTGTCTGGCATACGCCGACGACGTCACATTCCTGGGGGAGGCGACGGCTACTGTAGCAGCCTTCAACCATTTCACCGAGCAGCTGGCACACCTGGGGTTACGGCATAATGCGCAGAAATGCACAGCTTGGAGCACACAAGCAGCAGTAAAGGATCTGCTGCCGCACGACGTACCATTCTCCCAGGATGGTGTTCGCTTGCTCGGAAGCTTTGTGGGGCCTGACAGTGGGGCGTCACAGTTCCTGTCGGGTCAGCTGCAGGAGATGGCCAAACCCCTGCCACTGCTCGAGAAAGCCGACCCGCAGGTAGCCTCGTTATTACTCACCCGCTGCATTTCGAGGCGTGTGGCATACCTTACCAGAACAACACCGCTCTCCCTTTTGCCGCGAGAGACCTGGAGCCAGTGGGGGACAGACCTGCTAGCGGCCCTACTCACAGCATGCCACCTTCGCGTCCCCACCTGCCGTACCGAGCAAGCACGTGTCTGGGCGCAGGCGTCCCTGCCGCCGTCTTTGGGAGGGATAGGCATTACTGACCCGCTGGTCGAGGGTGTTTTCGGGTTCGCAGCGAGCTTCACGCAGGCGGCGCTTTTCATCGCATCACTAGACGGCGCTCCTGAGGGCGCGCTGGCGCAGGCGCGGGACCACATGCAGTTGCCTGCTGACACCACCACACCCCTTCACACGTGGCTGTCGGAGTGTGAAGCAGCGTTACCCGACGATGCGCGAGAAGTCCTGGAGAAAGAACGGCTGGAGCGAACTGATGTGAGGCTCCAGCACGCATTGGCGCTAAGGGTGCATGGGAGTAGATATGCGGCGCAGGTGCAGGCGACGAGGGAGATGGCGGTGAACCCCTTATGCGGACATACGCAGCGGATGTACTCAATGACGGGGTACGGGACTGGGGATTGGCTGACCGCTATCCCGATTGCGGCCAACAGGAGGATAGGGCCCACTCACTTTTCCAATGCCGTACGTTTCCGGCTGGCCCTCCCCTTCTCCACGCCGAAGATTTGCGACTGTGCGGACCACACAGAGATCACAGACCCCCGCCTCCCGAATCACCTTCTCCGCTGCGGCACAGGCAAGCATCGCATCAACACCCACAACGAGCTGCGCGATGCCTGTGTCAGCATGGCCCAGGACGCGGGTTTCATCGTTCACAGAGAATCCTCAGCGCACTGCCCCGTTGAGGAACAGACGGCAGATTTTACAATGACGGACAGAAGCAGTGGGGCCGTCTATGTATGTGATGTCACCATCACCGACCCCATCAGCACAAGGGACCCGGAGGCACAGAAGGGCAGGGGCTGGGCGGCCCGGGAGCAAGCGGACAAGAAAATCCAGCACTATGCCTCCCTACCAGAGACGGTGACCTTCCTCCCCCTGGCTGTGGACACCTATGGCTGCCCGTGTGCGGAGGTCCCAGCCTTTTTGAAGCTCTTAGCGGACACTGCAGCTCGGCGACACTTCAACGCCGACTCTAAATCGTTCTATGCTGCAAAGTTCCTGCACCAGTTCAGGCAGCGCTGGTCTGTGGCCCTGCAAAGGGCCCAATCTGTAGGCCTCCTGCTAAAGCTTGGGGAGGCGGCGGCGGTTGAGAACCCGCCGGTGGGAGGAATTGGGGATGAGTTGCATCTAGGGGACTGCTTTGCAGTGATTGAGCCCCTCGTAGAGCTGTAGATTGGCGAGGTTTGCAACCGGCATGCTTGTTATCTAGGCCACTATAACTTGCCTGCCTGTACTTGACTGCTATATCAATAAAAGGACCATTAGAGAGAGAATCACCTAGTGACTTAGCCTCTCAAGCCTCCCCTAGCCTCCCTAGCCTCCCTAGTCCTAGTATAAAGGCCTCAGCAGGCCTTGTGGCCTCTTCATTATTCAGCTTTTGGTTGGGTCTCTCTCCTAACCGAGCGGCTCGCGCCGGCCGCCTTCGGCGGCCGACGCTCGACAGCACGGCCTCCGGCCGCGCGTGAGGGAACGACAAGGAACACGCACACAATCGGGTATAAGCAACGGCATACTAACAATGGCGGCACCAACAACATCCTAGGCAACAATGGCGACACGAGCGCAAGCGGAGCCCGGATCTACATCCGGTGAGCTCCAAGGGCATGGAGAATGCCAGTTAAAGTCCGCCACAGCTCCCGGACCACCAGCGTACTTGCGCCGATCGCCGCGGCTCCAGACCCTGCGCGCAGGTGCCGCCTTAAGCCCCGGACAGCCTCGTCCAGCTGTCCCACAGCCGCAACGCCACCCTCTGCGGGCGCTGCCAACGCGGGCGCCAGCAGCTGCGCGAGCTGGTCCGCCGCGTCCAGACAGGTCTCGCGCGGCCTGTCACGAAATGAGTCAGCAGGGATCGGAGGGAGAGACGCATGAGCCAGCACCTGAATCAGCAGCAGGGCGTGCAGGCTCTCTGCCAGACGGTGCAATTGCCCGAGGGTCGATTCAAGTACACGGGTCGGCGGGGGCTGAAGGGCCACCGCCAAAAACGAAAGCGGGTCGTCAACAGCGGTATAAGGGGTGTGCTGCGCCCCAGCCGCCCCACCACCAACAGCCACGAACTCCACACCCGCCACGGGCGGAACAGGGGGAAGGCGGAGACGAGAGCCAGGAGCAGGGGCCGAGGCAGCAGGAGCCGGGGGCGATGGAGCATGAGGAGGAGGAGGAGGCGCAGCAGCAGGGGCAAGGCCCTCGGGAGGGAGTGCCTGACGGGGAGCCACATGCGCCGGCGCGGACCGCGGCGAACTACTGTGGCTTTGCGCCGCCCGTTCCTCGCGCACCGCCCTTGACACTTCCCGCTGAAGATCAGCCAGGGTCACGGGCGGGCGGTATGCCCCACCACCACCACGCCCGCGGGGACCCCTCCAGCCCCCATTGCCACCAGCGTGGCCAGACCACTGGGCCTGCTGCTGGTAGCGCCGAGGAGAGTTTCGGCGACGCCGCGACGACTCGCGCTCTTGTTGAGGCACGGGAGAATGGGGCCGGGACTGACGGCGGTCTGGCGACGGAGGACGGGACGTCTGCGCCACCGGGCCCGCCTGCAGCGCAACAGGAGCAGTCGAGTCCACGGCCGGAGGTGCGACCATCGGGGCTCGGCCGCCAGTGGTGGCGGACACCGCCTTCGGTGACAAAGCAGATTCCGGCGCAGGCACGCCGAGAACAGAAGCGGCTGGAACAGCGGGCGCGCCAGGGACAGACGCAGGGTGAGCAGCAAAACTCTCGGGGGGAGCAGGTGCGACCGGCGCAGCAGAGGGAACGAGGGGAACAGGAGCAGCATCGGGAGCGGACACGCCAAGTGGTGCCGCGAGGTTCGGGACCTCTGGCGGCGGGACAGCAGGAGCAGACTTCCCCTCGGGAGGAGGCGCCTCAACAGTCGCGGGAGCCTGGGCAGCAGGAGGAGCAGGTAATGGTACGTGATGCGGCGACATCTCCGCAGCCGCCCGCGCAAATGCCGATACAACCGGAGGAGCAGCCACAGCAGACGCCACGACAAAGGGCAGTGGTGGATAATGCATCCCGTCGCCTAGTGCCACAGGCATCTCGGGCCGGACGAGGCGGAGGTCGCAGAGGCACAGCTGGACGGGGAGGAGGACCCGAGAACGGTTTCCAGAGAGCGGCTGGGCGGGCTTTAAGACGGGCTAATAACGAGGAGGCGAGTGACCCTACTTATATAGCACCAGCAGCAGCTGAATCAACAACGGAGGAATCAGGAGGGGTTGACGAGGAAGCGGAAGGACACCGCCGAGCAAACCCAACACCAAGCCGGGCCCCAAGCAGGCCACCCTCGGGTGGAGGGGAGCAGGACCCACTGGCACCGGACACCACCGCGCCGCCCCCACAAACCCGCCAATTCTCGCCTGAGCAATTGGCGAGGGACGACGCGCGGTTCGACGAAATTGGAAATTGGGATCTGTCCCCCCTACGCGACAGTCGTCAGCCCCCGCTGTCGCGAAAACTACCTGCTGACATTCGCCCCCTTTTCGCATCGGCCCTTCTGACACCACTGCTCCGCCTCGCGCGTTACCCTGACTCAGTCGCAGGATGGCGTCTGTTACTCTTTCTCCCGCGCCTAACACTACGCCTGCCCTCAACGGAGAAGCCCGATTGGCCGGCTGTGAAGCAGCGACTGCGCCAATTTCTCAAGGGCGAATGGACGCAGCTCTACGATTCCGCAGCAGCCGCGATCAATGGGCCACAACCGCCACGTCACACACCCGACGACCAGGGCAGGCGCGCTAGAGCAGAGGGCCTCACACGCAAGGGAAGCCTACGAAGAGCAATCCTTGCCCTGGAGTCAACTCCGGTCGCTGACCCATCAGCTGACACGCTAGCAGCCCTCAAAGCCAAGCACCCCCGAGCGCCAGCTGGTCTCATCGATTGGACCATCCTCGGTACAGAGCAGCCCGCCTCCATCGACATGGGCGCATTCGTAAAAATATTGTGCCGGTGTGAAAATGGAGTGGGAGGCGGACCTTCGGGAATGACCTTTGAGCACATGAGGGACGCTGCCATCGCAAACAGTGGGGTTACCACACACCTACACGCGCTCGTCAACACAATCCTAAAGGGCAATCTCCCAGACGAGATCTGCTCGCTCCTTACCGCCTCGCGCCTCATCGCCTTAGCTAAGCCTGGGGGAGGCACTCGCCCCATCGCAGTAGGCGAGTGCATCTTACGCATCGCCGCGAAATCTGCACTCGCGTCATTATTGGAAGCATGCCGGGCCCACTTCCTCCCACTCCAGTACTGCGTATCGGTCCAAGGCGGCAGCGAGGCAATCATTCACGCCGCAAGAACCTTCACACACGCGAATCCAGGGGCGCTGATTCTACAGACGGATTTAGCGAACGCCTTCAACTCCATTAGTCGCGCAGCAATAGTAGACGCACTACGAGGCTCGGCGCTGCAGGGCATTATCCCGCTCACCAGGATATCGTACGGCAAACCGGCCCAGCTTTTCCTAGATGCTGGGTTTGAATGCGAGCCGCTCATCAGCGAGACCGGTGTGCGTCAAGGGGATCCGCTAGGCCCGCTACTCTTCGCCGCCGGGATTCACCCCGCCCTTACCAAAACCGCAGCGGCCTTCCCCTCCGTGATGTGCCTGGCCTTTGCTGACGACGTTACATTCTTGGGCGAGCCGCTGGAATGTTCAAAGGCCTTCTGCCACTTCATAGAGGGCCTGCGCGACGTGGGGTTGCGCCACAACCCAGAGAAATGCGCAGCGTGGAGTGCAGCGGCGGTCGATCCTCATGTGCTGCCGCAGGGGGTCCCATTTTGTGAGGAAGGCCTGCGGGTGTTGGGGAGTTTCATCGGATCTCAGGAAGGTGCAGCGGCTTTCCTACGCTCGCAACTCGAATCCATGTCTACCCCACTGCCGCACCTCTCAAAAATGGACCCCCAAGTAACCTCACTGCTATTGACGCGGTGCATCTCCAGGCGCATATCCTACCTCGCACGCACAACCCCGCTCTACCTGTTACCCGAAGCAGAATGGACCAGGTGGGGCCGGGCCCTGCTCCACGCCCTACTTGACGCGTGTGGGGTGCGCCACCCACGGGGAGAGTCGGAGGCCGCGCGGATATGGGACCAGGCATCACTCCCGCCAAGCCTAGGAGGGCTAGGCCTCGCAGACCCAGTGGTAGAGGGTCGGTACAGCTTCCTGGCCAGCCTAGTACAAGCGCACTCCCTCCTCAGCCCCCTCCCAGGCCCGGCGGGGTCTCACCTCACGGCAGCCCTACACAGCCTTGAAGCGGCGAACACGAGCCCGAATGAACTGCAGAGGTGGATCAACGACTGCAGAGAGAGTCTAACACAGGAAGCAAGGGACCTGATTGCCTCCGAGCTTGCCAAACCCGCAGGCCAGCTCCAACACCGACTAGCACTCATAGTCCAAGGCAGTAGGAGTGCCGCGCAGATCACTGCCTCTAGACAACTGGAGCTGAACCCCCGGGCGGGCCACACGCAGCGCCTCATCTCACTCACGGGCTACGGGGCAGGGGACTGGCTACTCGCCATCCCCTACATGCCCGCCCTGCGGCTCTGCCCCGAACACTTCACCTTCGCCCTCCAGTTCCGGCTCGGCCTGCCCATGTCCGTACCCAAGTGCTGTGACTGTGTCAAGCGGGTTGCTATCCTCGACAAGAGGCTGCCAAACCACCTACTGCGCTGTGGTACGGGACACGGTCGGACCAACACGCACAACGAGCTCCGCGACGAGTGCATCCGCATGGCACAGGATGCCGGGTTTGCGGTACACAAGGAATGCACTGCCTTCAGCCCGGTGGATAACAAGAAGGCCGATTTGGCCTTCCGGGATCGGACCTCGGGGGCGGTATGGCTGGCAGACGTAACGATCACAGACCCCATAAGCAAACGAGATGAGAGGGCAAGGAAGGGGAGGGGCTGGGCAGTGCGGGAGCAAGCAGACAAGAAAATAGGGCTTTACCATGGCAGGGCAGACTTCGCAGGGTTCTTCCCCTTAGCAGTAGAAACCTACGGCTGCCCCTGCGAGGAAGTACCAACCTTCCTCAAGCTCCTAGCTGACACGGCAGCGAGGAAGCTCTTTAATGCGGACCCCTCTACCTACCAGGCCGCTAAGATGCTTCATCAATTCCGCCAGCGGTGGTCGGTGGCCCTGCAAAGAGCACAGGCGGTTAGCTTCCTCATGAAGCTGAACCTTGCAGCACAGGCGGAAAACCCCCCCTTAGGAGGACCGGAGGGGGAGCTGAACCCAGGGGACTGTTTTGCAACACTTGAGCCCCCGCATAGGGGCTGCTAGGGAGCATGGGTAGTCACTCACATATTTGTTTCTGTTTTGTGATAACTATACTTGTTGTACGGCATGTTATATCAATGGAGGACCGTTTGAGAGAGAGAGAGAGAGAGAGAGAGAGAGAGAGAGAGAGAGAGAGAGAGAGAGAGGGAGAGAGAGAGAGGCCCTAGGAGCTAGTCCTTAGCCTCTCCAGCCCCCTCCAGCCTAGTATAAAGGCCCTAGGATCTGTTCCTAGTGCCTCATTATTCGTTTCATAGTTCGTGTGCCCTCCTAACCGAGCGGCTCGCGCCGGCCGCCTTCGGCGGCCGACGCTCGATTGCGCGGCCTTCGGCCGCGCGTGAGGGTCGGCAAGGAAAGCAGGGACATAAGCAAGTATAGGAAAATATACAAGCATGCATCACACCAAACAGGCCTAAGAGATACATGGAGCAAGAGGAGCCCGCAACTAGCAGCGGTGAGCTCCCGGAGCACGCGGCCGCCACATCCCGTACGCGTCAAGCCGTGCAAGCTGCCCCAACAGCGCAAGAAGAGCCCGCGCCTACAAGCGGTGAGCTCCAAGGGCATGGAGAATGCCCGTCAGGGAGCGCCACAGCTCTCGGACCACAATTGTGCTTGCGCCGATCGCCGCGGCTCCAGATCCAGCGCGCAAGTGCCGCTTCAAGCTCCGGACAGCCTCACCAAGCTGTCCCGCGGCAGCAGCGCCTCCCCTTGCGGGCGCAGCCAGCACGGGCGCCAGCAGCTCCGCGAGCTGGTCAGCTGCGTCGAGGCACGGGTCACGCAGGTGGCTGCGAAAGGACTCGGGCGGGACAGCAGGGAGAGACGAGTGCGCAAGCACTTGAATCAGAAGCAAAGCATGCAGGCTCTCCGCGAGACGGTGAAGCTGACCAAGCGTTGTCTCAGGAACGCGCGTCTGCGGAGGCAGCAGAGCCGCCGCCAGGAACCGGAGAGACGCATCAGCAGCGTACGGAGCCGCATCCGCGCCACTACCCGCCGCCACGAACTCTACCCCCGCGACAGGCGGAACAGGTGGCAGATGCAGGCGGGAGCCGGTCGCCGGCGCCGCAACAGAAGGAGAAGGAACGGACGGGGCAGGGACAAGAGGAAGAGGAGCAACAGCCGGCGGAGGGGCTACAGGATGCACAGGCGAACGAGGAGCAACGGGCTCTGGAGCAGCCTGCCGCGAATTGCTCTGGCCCGGCGCTGCCCTCCCTTGACGTACGGCACGCGACACCTCCCGAGACACCTCGCGCTGGAGGTCCGCCAGCGTCACTGGCGGCCGATACCACCCGCCTCCACCGCGCCCCGGGGGGCCCCGCCATCCCCCACTGCCACCTGGATGCGTTGGCCACTGGGCCTGCTGCTGGTAGCGCCGGGGGGAGTTCCGCCGGCGCCAAGACGTCTCGCGCTCCTGCGGTGGCGCGGGAGAATGGGGCCGGGACAAGCGGCGGTCAAGCGACGGGGGACGAGACGGCGGAACAACCGGAGCCGCAGGCGGTGGAACGGGAGGAGACTGATCCGCGCTCGGAAGAGCAACCACCGAGGGCGGGCCGCCAGTGGTGGCGGACACCGCAGGCGACGAAGAAGCAGACGCCAGCACAGGCACGCCGGGGACAGCACCGGCAGGTGCAGCTGGAACGCCAGGCCCTGGGACAGGATGAGCGGCGACCCCCCCGGCAGGAGCAGATGCCGCCAGCGGCACGGCAGGAACAGGGAGAACAGGCGGAGAGGGGGCGACAGGCGGAGCGGGAGGAGCAACCATCGGCGCAGACGGCTCAACCCCGTTCACGACAAGAGGACGTGCGGATACGAGGGGAGGAGTCTTTTCAGCGGCTACTAGGCCGGGCGGCAGAACAGACAGTGGCGGGGAGCCCGTCGCCTCGGTCCTCGCTCCTGAGGCAGACGACGGCCTTTCGAGTACAACCGACGCGGCGCCAACGCGCATTGGCGAATAATCAGTCACACCAGCAATCACCATCGCGAGGACAGGAAGCGCGAGGCGATGGGCGGGCAGCAGGTAGCGGTCGAGGAGGTGGGCCAGAAAATGGCTATCAGAGGGAGGCCAGAAGGGCTTTAACTAGGCTACTTAATGACGAAGAAGAAAATGACCCCTCTTATAGAGAAGAGCCAACCCCATCCAGTGCGGAGGAAGGGTCGGAAGCAGAGGAAGGGGTAGAGGAGAATGGGAGAAGGACAGGAGCGAGAACAAGGCGGTCCCGAGGAGAGGGAACGACCACCGCGGCTGGACCGTCCGATGGCAATCGTACGGGCGAAATTCCAACCGCACCATCACAAGCAAGGCCGGGCCGCACCGGGAGAAATCGGGCCGCGACGGCAGCGGCATCGGTGCGAGACAATCCCAATCCCCCGCGCTATTTTACGCCAGAGGAGTTGGCGACGCGAGCAGATCTGTTCGCTGGCGTTGAGAATTGGGATATCCCAGCCCTCTGCGATAGTCGACAACCATCCCTGGCAAGGCGGTTACCGCCCAATTTGTGCCAGTTGTTTTCGCTGGCGCTGCTAACCCCGTTACTCAACCTGTCACGAAACCCGGAAGGAGAGGCAGGTTGGCGCCTACTCCTATTTCTGCCACGTCTGACGCTTCGCCAGACCTCGCCACGGAAACCAAACTGGCCCCAGATCAAGGCCCGGCTCCGAGCCTTCCAACGTGGCGAGTGGGGTCAACTGTACCAGGATGCGATCGAAGCAGTCAACACTCCCACGCCTCCACGTCACAAGCCCGACGCAACCGGGGTCATCAGCAGGGCCGAGGGCCTGGCGAAACGGGGTAGCCTACGACGCGCTGTGCTGGCGTTGGAGTCAACGCCAGTCTGCACCCCAACTCCGGAAATTCTGGAGGAGCTTCGACAGAAACACCCGCCAGCCGAAGCAGGGGAGACGACGTGGCCACCCTCGCCTGAGTCAAAATTGTTCATCACCCAGGCTGACTTCGCCAAACTGTTGGGAAGGTGTGAAAATGGGGTCGGTGCTGGGCCATCGGGAACGACATTCGAACACATGCGCGACGCGGCAATCACGAATAGACGAGTTAGCACCCATCTGCACGCCTTGGTTAACACCATTTTGGGGGGCAACCTTCCAGCACCGGTGTCGGACCTACTGAGAGCTTCACGGCTCATTGCCCTGGCCAAACCTGGTGGGGGGGCTCGACCAATCGCCATTGGCGAATGCATCACGCGGCTGACTGCCAAAGCAGCCCTCGCAGCCATGGGAGAGGCCGCGCGGGCCTTTTTCCTACCTCTACAGTATGGCGTAGCCGTGCCTGGAGGAGCCGAGGCAGTCATCCACGTGGCACGGGCGTATCTGGACAAGCTTCCCAACAGCCTCGTGCTGCAAACCGACATCTCAAATGCATTCAACAGTATTTCACGGCAAGCCATCGCGACAGCGTTACAAGGACCAGAATTGTCGCCACTACTGCCGCTGGTGAAACTGACATACGGTAACCCGTCGAAATTATTCGTCGACGCGAATTTTGGATCGGACCCACTGATCAGCGAACGGGGCGTGCGCCAAGGGGACCCACTTGGCCCACTACTGTTTGCGGCAGGTATTCACACTACACTCCGCGACACTGCTGCAGCACACCCCCAGGTGCTGTGTCTGGCATACGCCGACGACGTCACATTCCTGGGGGAGGCGACGGCTACTGTAGCAGCCTTCAACCACTTCACCGAGCAGCTGGCACACCTGGGATTACGGCATAATGCGCAGAAATGCGCAGGTTGGAGCACACAAGCAGCAGTAAAGGATCTGCTGCCGCACGACGTACCATTCTCCCAGGATGGTGTTCGCTTGCTCGGAAGCTTTGTGGGGCCTGACAGTGGGGCGTCACAGTTCCTGTCGGGTCAGCTGCAGGAGATGGCCAAACCCCTGCCACTGCTCGAGAAAGCCGACCCGCAGGTAGCCTCGTTATTACTCACCCGCTGCATTTCGAGGCGTGTGGCATACCTTACCAGAACAACACCGCTCTCCCTTTTGCCGCGAGAGACCTGGAGCCAGTGGGGGACAGACCTGCTAGCGGCCCTACTCACAGCATGCCACCTTCGCGTCCCCACCTGCCGTACCGAGCAAGCACGTGTCTGGGCGCAGGCGTCTCTGCCGCCGTCTTTGGGAGGGATAGGCATTACTGACCCGCTGGTCGAGGGTGTTTTCGGGTTCGCAGCGAGCTTCACGCAGGCGGCGCTTTTCATCGCATCACTAGACGGCGCTCCTGAGGGCGCGCTGGCGCAGGCGCGGGACCACATGCAGTTGCCTGCTGACACCACCACACCCCTTCACACGTGGCTGTCGGAGTGTGAAGCAGCGTTACCCGACGATGCGCGAGAAGTCCTGGAGAAAGAACGGCTGGAGCGAACTGATGTGAGGCTCCAGCACGCATTGGCGCTAAGGGTGCATGGGAGTAGATATGCGGCGCAGGTGCAGGCGACGAGGGAGATGGCGGTGAACCCCTTATGCGGACATACGCAGCGGATGTACTCAATGACGGGGTACGGGACTGGGGATTGGCTGACTGCTATCCCGATTGCGGCCAACAGGAGGATAGGGCCCACTCACTTTTCCAATGCCGTACGTTTCCGGCTGGCCCTCCCCTTCTCCACGCCGAAGAATTGCGACTGTGCGGACCACACGGAGATCACGGACCCCCGCCTCCCGAATCACCTTCTCCGCTGCGGCACAGGCAAGCATCGCATCAACACCCACAACGAGCTGCGCGATGCCTGTGTCAGCATGGCCCAGGACGCGGGTTTCATCGTTCACAGAGAGTCCTCAGCGCACTGCCCCGTTGAGGAACAGACGGCAGAATTTACAATGACGGACAGAAGCAGTGGGGCCGTCTATGTATGTGATGTCACCATCACCGACCCCATTAGCACAAGGGACCCGGAGGCACAGAAGGGCAGGGGCTGGGCGGCCCGGGAGCAAGCGGACAAGAAAATCCAGCACTACGCCTCCCTACCAGAGACGGTGACCTTCTTCCCCCTGGCTGTGGACACCTATGGCTGCCCGTGTGCGGAGGTACCAGCCTTTTTGAAGCTCTTAGCGGACACTGCAGCTCGGCGGCACTTCAACGCCGACTCTAAATCGTTCTATGCTGCAAAGTTCCTGCACCAGTTCAGGCAGCGCTGGTCTGTGGCCCTGCAAAGGGCCCAATCTGTAGGCCTCCTGCTCAAGCTTGGGGAGGCGGCGGCGGTTGAGAACCCGCCGGTGGGAGGAATTGGGGATGAGTTGCATCTAGGGGACTGCTTTGCAGTGATTGAGCCCCTCGTAGAGTTGTAGATCGGCGATGTTTGCAACCAGCATGCTTGTTATCTAGGCCACTATACCTTGCCTGCCTGTACTTGACTGCTATATCAATAAAAGGACCATTAGAGAGAGAGAGAGAGAGAGAGAGAGAGAGAGAGAGAGAGAGAGAGAGAGAGAGAGACCAACAGGGGTGGGCTCGGCCGCGCCTCAGGCACCGTGGGTCCTGACTGGCCGCGTATCACGCTCTGCCGCGATGGGCGCTCGAGGAGGTGGGGGCAGAAACAGGGGAAGAATAGGCGGGCGGAGGGGAGGAGGCAGGGGCCAAGCGGCGCTGCTCGGGGGAGAAGTGGCAGTTATGAGATCTCGCACATTGCGGGAACGCCACGATCGACCAGAGGCTGTACCTACAGCTGCGAACGGGGAAAGAGAAGGGTCTGAAGAGACAGGAGAGGGGAGTGAATTTATCCCCAGCCGTTCGCAGTCAGCGGAGGACGAAGAAGCAGAGGGGGAGTCGGAGGTGCAGGAGGGCGCACGACACCAGGGAAGAAGACCAAATGCTGACGACCCACACGCCCCTGTGCCCGATGCGGCGGGTACGGTGACGGGGCAGCCAAGTGAGAAATCTCCAGCTGACCTGGCAAAACTTGATGCCATTTGGGTGATGGCGAGCGAATCAGATGTAGCGCCAGTCCAGCAACACAATCAACCCTTCCTAGTTGGCCGATTGCCACCGAAAATCTTGGAGAGTTACACATTGTGCCTCCTCGCTCCACTCCTGCGACTCGGGAAACACCCTGACTGTCCGGGTGCTTGGACAATTCTACAGTATTTACAGAGGTTGATTCTGCGGCCCGAACCTGAACCTGTTGAAGGCAACAGGTAGCTGATGATCGAGACACGCCTGCATCATTTCAGACTTGGTGACTGGACGGACCTGTACACCAATGCCTACATTATCCCCGCTACGGGTGAACCAGTAAGACACCAACCCGACGACGCAGGCCTCTGTGTACGAGCTGAAGGACTCATTGAACTCCAATGCTTGGGTGAGAGTTCAGATACTTCACCACACGCTCAGCTGCATCCACCTGCACCTCTGATGGATTCTGCACCACCCTAGCCAGCTGCCCAACCGAGAAAGAGATGTCGGGCCTTGTGTGAACTGCTGCATACAAAAGGCTGCCCACTAAGGACTGAAATTGCTGCTGCTCCTCGGCTTCAACCCGTTCATCCTCTGCAGCTTTCACAAGCTTGAATTCTGCTGGCAGGGGAGTTGCAACCATGCGCTCATTCTCAATCCCATACTTCTCCCCCAGCTCCTTGATGAACTTCTCCTGGTCCAGCTTCAACCACCTGTGATCCAGATCCCTCTCCACGTGCATCTCGAGGTAGTACTTTACCTCCCCAAGGTTCTTGCACTTGAAGTTCTCCATCAGCTGCTGCTGCACCTTCTGGATCTCCTTCATGCTGCTGCTAAAAAGAAGAATATCGTCCACATAGACTAGAAACAGCACCAGCTTCTCCCCCTCCCCCTTAAGAAAGAGGCTCTCATCACAGCTGCTGGTCCTGAATCGCATCTCCTCTAAAACAGCTGCCAACTTCTGGTACCAGCAGCGTGGCGCCTGCTTCAAGCCGTAGATGGACTTTTTCAGCTTACACACCCTGCCCGTACCATCCTCATACCCAGGCGGCTGCGTCATGTACACATCCTCCTCTAAAATCCCATTGAGGAATGCCGTTGTTATATCCATCTGAATGTTGAATTTCCCACTAACGGTTACATCTGCCAACAACATACGGAGGGTAGGGGGTTTGGCAGTGGGAGCAAAAATCTCATTGAAGTCCCGCTTCTCCTTCTGCATTAACCCCTTAGCCACCAGCCTACTCTTGTAGATGGTGACCTGTCCCTTGTCATCGGCCTTGATCGTTAGCACTATACGACTTTCTTCCCCTCAGGCAGCACCAACAGCTCCCATGTCCCATTCTCTAGCAGGCTCTGGTACTCAGCATCCCTGGAAACCAGCCACTTCTCCCTATCTGGTCCAGCTAATGCCTCTTCCATGCTAGCTGGTTCCTCTGGTGCAGGGGCAAGAAAACAGTAGGCAGGTTTATCCTCCTCATCCGGATCATAGCCATGCGGTAGAATCAGCAATGCCTCCTCTGTCCCAAGCTGCTGCTCTGCTACATCAGCTCCTGCAGTCAGCTTCTTATTAGCCATACGGGTACGTCCTGGCCTGGAGACGGGTGTCTCCCATCCCCTCATAACAACACCCTTCGGCTTCTTAGTTTTCTTCTGCTGCTGCTCTCCTCCCTCGGATCCAGCAGCTCCACTAGTGCTACCGCTAGTCTCCACACCATCACCTCCACCAGCAGGTGCCTCCTGCACCTTCTCTCCATCACCACCCTCTGCAGCTTCCTCCTATCCCTCCTCCCACACACTAGGAGTCAGGTCCAGCTGCATGGTGATCTGCTCCATCTGCTGGGACACCCTGGCCTCCGGCTGTTTCTTCCAGCTCCCATACATCATGCCCTCAACAAACTTCACATCCCTGCTGTCAAACAACACACCTGTGGAAGGTTCCCACAGCAGCCATCCCTTGCTCTCAGCAGCCAGCCCCAAATGCACACACCAGATTGCACTTGCCCCCAACTTACTGCGGTAGGTCTTGGGGACGTGGGCGACTGCCATGCAATTGAACTCCCTCAGCATGTCCACCGGCGGCTTCCTCCCAAGCCTCCTCTCCAACGAAACCCACGAGCCATCCCCAACCTTTTTGAGTACCCTGTTCCTAGCGACGGTAGCGTGCCGAACAGCATGGGGCCACATCAAGTTGCCCAGCCCAGATTCTATGAGCAGCGCCCTAGCTGTCTACAGAATTTTCCGGTTCGCCCGTTCTGCTACATCGTTAGAGTGTGCGATGTAAGCCGTGGTCAGCTCCCTCTGGATGCCCTGCTTCTTGAGCCAGGCCGTCATCTCAGCTCCAAGGAACTCACCACCCCGATCTGTCCTAATCCGCTTCACCACATATTCCGCTTGCTTCTCCACGAATGGCAGCCAATCTTCCCGTATCGTAGAGGCGGCATGGTCCTCTTGCTTCAGCGGATATGCCCACATAAGCCTGCTCCAATCATCCACTATGGTCACAAAGTACCGCTCCCCCTTGTGTCCCTGAACCGGCAGCGGCACCACCAAATCCATGTGGACCAGCTCCAACGGCTTCTTGCTCCTGCCAGCCATACTATGGAAGGGGAAATGGGTAAACTTTGAGAGCAAACAGATTTCACAATTCTCATCAGGTGGCTGTCCGTTCAGCTTCAGATCCTTAACGGCTCCATCTTTCTCCAACTGCTTCAACAAGGGCATTGCCACATGCCCCAATCGTCGGTGTGCCGTTGCCCAATCCGTCTCCCCAGATCTGGCCGACACTTTCACACCAACCCCTCCAACGGCATTGCGCTCCCCCTGGGATGCAGACCCCTCTCCAGCCTGCCCCCCACCATGCCACGCCAACGCCGGCAGCTGCCACATGGATCTATACACGTCCGTGCTCTCGTGCAGATCCCAAAGCACCCGATTGCCCATCTGCCCCTTGAAAGTGCGTGCCCCATCCGTGCTAGTGCTTACCCCAGCCTTGCCAAGCTTACGGAGGGAGATGAGGTTCGCCTTGAGTTCAGGAACGAGGAGAACGTCGTGCAGCAGCACCGCCTTGCCATCCGCTCCCTTAAATGCAGCTCGTCCCGCACCAGCCACCTTCAGCGCGTGTCCAGAGGCGGAGCACACCTCGTTGATCAATGCAGCGCGTACGTGGTCCAGCAGGTCCTTGCGCGGCGTCATCGTCCAAGCAGCGCCCGTGTCCAACACCCAATAATCCAAGGGGTGCAGCTCTGCTCCAACCTTGGCAGAGGCGTCTCCTTGCTCCCCTTTCTCCCCCTGCTCTCCAATATGGAAGAAGTGGCCCGCGGTGCGCTCCTTCTTCTTTTCCGCACCGCCGTTGCTCTTCGGGTTGTTGTCCGACAAATCGGCGACCATGCTCGCGCCGTTTTTCTGGTTCCTCCATGCGCCGCCATCCTGGTGACGATTCTGGGGGGTCCATCCATCGGGTTTCTTATAGCACAAAAACCAGGGGTGCCCCTCCTTCTCACAATACCAGCAACTCCCTTTCATTTTGCCACCAGCACCCGACTTGCCCCCACGTCCAGATTTCGGACCGCGACCCCAACTGGTACCTCCTTGTTGGTCGTTGGAGTCGTCGTCCTTCTTTGCACCGCGTCCCGCACCACCGAAGCCACGTCGTCTGCCACGTCGGCTTCCTTGCATCCCATAGCCGCTGCTGCCGTCGTCTCCACCCCTCAGTTGGCGGCGATGGAAGTCCTCCTCCATAATCTTTGTCCGCACCCACTCGAGTGTCCACGAGCTCTGGTTCTGCGGCAGGCTCAATCCGCTCGTGAATTGAAGCCACGATTCCGGCAGCAGCGAGAGCATCTTCAGGCACTTGGTCTGCTCTCGGTAGGTGATTCCCGCGGTCGCCAACTTCGCGTAGAGGTCGCGCAATTTGTCCAGGACAGGTTGCACCGGCTCTCCCTCGCTCAGGCGCAACGCGGACAGCTCCCTCTCCAGCATCAACGTTGCAACAACGGAGGTCGGGGCGTGCAGTTCCTTCAACACGGTCCACGCCTTCGGACAGAACTCAACCTCCGGCAGCAGGTGCATGACGTGGTGACGCTGGTTCAGCTCCAAACTCTGCGACATCATATTTTGGCCAGCCGAGGGGCGCTCGTCCCAATCTTCCTGCAGTGCGGGGTCACTCGGTCTAGGCTCCTCCCCAATCATTAGTTTCAGCAATCCAATCTGACGGAAATATAGTTGCATTTTCCAGGCCCAATCATCATAGCCCTCACCATTGAACTTCTCGACGGTGAAATTCTTCAGCACCTCCTGCACCAGCGAGCCCTGGTTTGTTCGCGCTTCCCTTGGCGCTGAAACACCAGAATCATGGCTGCCGCTACGATCTTGGGCTGAAGATTCACCAGCTCCCATCGAGGTGTTGCCCGCCATAGCTACCTATATAGAGGATCACTATAACGCAGCTCTGATACCAGCTTGTTGGTGTAAGGGCCTAATAAACTCAAGCTATTAAGACTTTATCAAACTTAAAACCTCTCCTCGGGGTCACCTCTATGGGTCCTTGGGTGCCTGGTACAAGACCAGCCCCTATCTTCGGGTCCGAGTTTGTAGAGAGAGGGATCAAGAATGACTTAGTCAAAACAGCAAGAGTATCTTGAACGTTGCGCAGAGTATCGTGCAGACCGTCGACCGGATTAAGCTGAGAATTTCCTATGTTAAAGCTCACTCTAAGAGCTTTAAAATAAGCCAAGTTGCCTCGCAAAAACGGATTGCCATTACGAAGTTATGGCTCGGACAGCGTTCGCCTAGGATTGGAGTGCTAGCGTACTAGCGTTGACTCGGGTAGCATTCCGCCGTCGCACCGCGTAGAAACGAAATTCCAGCAATGAAGGAATTCGCTTGAATCAGTTTCACTATATTCAGGTACAAATAGAGAAGGAATTTATAGCTCTAGCTAGCAAGGACCTTGGGAATCAACCTGGGAACAACCAGGGATGATCCCAAATAATTCCAAGCAGCAGAACCAACCTGGCCGGACAAAACAGCAGGTGGTAGGTTGGTAAATAACCTCTGGTTCTGTTTTTCCAACCTGGGAAAAGAACAACCACGTTCAGGTCCTAAAAACAGAACCTGTTTTGTCTTTGCCCAACCAGCCAAATGCTGGTTCCGCTGGTTTCCCCTGGCCCTGTAGCATGCAAATACAGACAAACAACATCCAGCCTTCACCTAAATTGTACCCCTATAGTGCCTGCCCTACTACACTATAGTCAACCAAACAAAACAGTACAATTTCGAGTTGGATAGAACTGAATCTGCACAAACAATTCAACCGCATCGCAAAGCTTCCATCTTGGGTTCCTTTGCGAGCTCGTCCTTTCTGCTTGTACTGTTCATAGCGCGTACAATGTTGTGCCGAAGCGCACAATGCGTGAGTACCTGCAAATGCTTCAAGCGAAAATTGCGAAAGCAAACAAACACACGAACATTCCATTCACACCCAAATGCATTCGCACACGCATATTCGTACAAATAGACGGCAGGATGTCGTGCAATATGAATTTGCACCCAACACTACTCCTGCTCACGCAACTAATCCGTGGCTTACTCAACAGCAAACAAACGCAAGCGGTTCGTAATCTTATCCTACCGTCCCGCTTAATCGCCCTAGAGAAGCTTGGTGGCGGAGTCTGACCGATCGCCGTCGGTGAAGCACTACTCAGAGTAGCGGGGAAGGTGGCGCTAAAGAAGCTGGCGACTGTGATACGCGAATTCTTCCTCCCTGTCCAGTACGGAGTGTCTGTACCGGGAGGCGCTGAATGTATAATCCACACGGTGTCTGACGACCACATCGCCCTGCAGCTCGACGTAGAGAACGAATTTAATAGCGTCGAGCAGGCGGCTTTCTTCACCACCCTCTCACGAATGGACCTTCACCAACTGCTGCCGCTGGTCGGAACGCTTTATGATGGGCCTTCGCGTCTCCTTGTAGACCCGCGTTTAGGAACGGACCACATCGTCTCTTCCCGTGGGGTCAGAAAGGGGGACCCACTCGGCCCACTACTCTTCGCAGCAGCCATTGAGCCCTTCGCAGGTTCTTGCAAAGCACGGAATCCCTCGTGCCTGAAGCAGCAGTTGTTGTGTACGCTGACGACATCATAATCGGTGGACCCAGAGATGCCGCATTTCAAGCGTTTGACATAATCGTCACAGAATTAAGGAGGTGCGGGCTGCGTTGCAACATTGCGAAATCAGCTGCGTGGGGTCGGTCTTTGGGAGAGGATGAGAACGAGGAGCTACCGCATGGCTTGGTAAGGAATAGGGAGGGGATCAGAGTGTTAGGGAGTCCTTTTGGGACCACGGAGTACTGCACGCAACAGGTCCGCGCAGAGCTCACCAAAGCCTCTGCCCCAGTTCCTCTTATCGCCCAACTGCACCCGCAGCATGCGCTACTACTCTTCTCCTGGAGCATCTCATGCCATATCTCTTATCTGCTCCGCACAACGCCGAGTGACGCTCTACAAAGGGACGAATGGAGGCAATGGAGTGAATCACTTGTGGGAGCTTCACTAGCAGCGGCCAAGCTGAGAATCCCTACCTCAGAGTTAAACCGGAGCCTCCTCTGGTGACAGGCCACTCTACCTGTGCAACTGGGTGGCATGAGCATTGTTGACCCCATCTCGGAATCACCAGCAGCATACATCGCTTCGGTCACAGCGGCACGGCAGCTGCTCTCACAGATGCACCTATCTGAGGTGCACCTTCTCAGCCGCGCAACAACGCTTTTGTCCCATGATTGGTCACCCAATCCACTCAGGGTGAACCCGGTGGCGGTACTGGAGTCTACGCTCCCGGTAGAGGCACAAGCAGTACTGCATGCCTTCAGAACGGGATCAGCGGGACAAGGGAACCTGCAAGTAGCCTTGTCCAGTCACATCAACACGAGGAGGGCAGCAGAGCTCCTCGCTGACACGGTGGTAAATAGGCCAGGAGCAGAGTGTGGGCACGGGGTGCGGCTTGTTAGCCTGAGAGGGGTGGGGGCGGGGGACTGGTTGCAAGCGGTCCCGACGAGAGCTGACCTTACATTATCCCCTGGTCAGTTCTCGATGGCTCTAGGTTTCCGCCTTGGCCTGTCCCTACCTGTCACAGTGACATGCCCGTGCAAAAAGGACGGCTCTAGCATCTTGGACACTAGCCTAGCTAATCACCTGCTGCGCTGCGGAGTAGGTGGGGATGTGGTGCGGACTCACAACAGCTTGGTGTATGCCGCGGTCAGAATGGCAAGGGAGGCGGGCTTCAACACGTTTCACGAGACCTTGGTCTTCTCCCCGCCCATCATGCGCAAACGTGCGGACCTAGCCTTTCAGGATAGAGAATCGGCCGAGACCTGGGTCACGGACGTCACAGTTACCGACCCTGTACTTCAGAAACGGGATCCCAGGGTGAGGAAGCCGCCAGGATGGGCGGCCAGGGAAGCTTCTGAGAAGAAGCACCGCCTGTACGAGGGGCGGCCAGACTATGTGGGATTCTTAGGCTTGGCTTTGGAGACCTATGGCGCGCTAGCGACTGATACTGTGCAATTTCTCCGATTGCTGGTGGTTGCGGCAGCTAAGAAAAGATTCCGCCAAGGGCCCCTTACTACAACAGCCAGCCGCCTTACTGCACACTATAGGCAGAGGTGGTCGGTCAGGTTGCAGCGCTTACAGGCCATTTCGTTCCTCAACAAGTCAAACATGGCCGCGGAGGCGGCGTACCCCCAAGCACCGGTTGATCCCTGGGAACCAAGCCTGGGGGATCTCTACCAGGTGCTTGAGGACGAACTCGGTGGTATTTAGACTTTGGTAAATGAGGGGCAGTAGAGCAGCCTGAGAGAGCGGTCTCAGGTGACTTGGTTTGCTCCTCCAGGGTCGAGCTGCATCACTTCCTGATACGTCGGTGTGCCTCTCTTCTGGTGTATGCTTTGCTTCCTTGCGGACTTGTTTGCTTGCATGCCTAGTCTAGCATACCTGTGAGAACCAGCCCGTGCCATGCTTCTACCCTATAAACAGTATCAATGAAGGACAGCTTGGGTGAGAGAGAGAGAGAGAGACAGAGAGAGAGGGAGATAGAGAGAGAGAGAGAAAGAGAGAGAGAGAGAGAGAGAGAGAGAGAGAGAGAGAGAGAGAGAGAGAGAGAGAGAGGAATAGCCTCTACCCTCTGCCCCTAGCCTCTGCCCCCTGCCCCTAGCCTACTTTAGGCCTTTCTAAGGCCATTTCCTCATTGTTAGTTTGGCGGCTGAGATTTTTGCGCTAGTTCGAGAGAGCGAGAGAGAGAGAGAGAGGAATAGCCTCTACCCTCTGCCCCTAGCCTCTGCCCCCTGCCCCTAGCCTACTTAAGGCCTTTCTAAGGCCATTTCCTCATTGTTAGTTTGGCGGCTGAGATTTTTGCGCTCGCGCCGGCCGCCTTCGGCGGCCGACGCTCGACGGCGCGGCCTTCGGCCGCGCGTAAAGGGGACGGCAAGCATTCACGCAAGGAACCATTAATAGCAAAGAAGCATTACACCAATGGCACCACCTACCGCGGCCTAGCCGCGTGGTACACTAAATGGAGCTACAGGAGCCCGCGCCTACATGCGGTGAGCTCCAAGGGCATGGAGGATGCCCGTCAGGGAGCGCCACAGCTCCCGGACCACAAGCGTGCTTGCGCCGATCGCCGCGGCTCCGGATCCTGCGTGCAAGTATCGCCGCAGTGCACGGACAGCCTCACCAAGCTGTCCCGCGGCAGCAGCGCCTCCCTCCGCGGGCGCAGCCAGCACGGGCGCCAGCAGCTCCGCGAGCTGGTCAGCTGCGTCGAGGCACGGGTCACGCAGGTGGCTGCGAAAGGACTCGGGCGGGACAGCAGGGAGAGACGAGTGCGCAAGCACTTGAATCAGAAGCAAAGCATGCAGGCTCTCCGCGAGACGGTGAAGCTGACCAAGCGTTGTCTCAGGAACGCGCGTCTGCGGAGGCAGCAGAGCCGCCGCCAGGAACCGGAGGGACTCATCAGCTGCGTACGGAGCCGCAGCCGCGCCACTACCCGCCGCCACGAACTCTACCCCTGCGACAGGCGGAACAGGTGGCAGATGCAGGCGGGAGCCGGTCGCCGGCGCCGCAACAGAAGGAGAAGGAACGGACGGGGCAGGGACAAGAGGAAGAGGAGCAACAGCCGGCGGAGGGGCTACAGGATGCACAGGCGAACTAGGAGCAACGGGCTCCGGAGCAGCCTGCCGCGAACTGCTCTGGCTCGGCGCTGCCCTCCCCTGACGTACGGCGCGCGACACCTCCCGCGACACCTCGCGCTGGAGGTCCGCCAGCGTCACTGGCGGCCGATACCACCCGCCTCCACCGCGCCCCGGGGGGCCCCGCCATCCCCCACTGCCACCTGGATGCGTTGGCCACTGGGCCTGCTGCTGGTAGCGCCGGGGGGAGTTCCGCCGGCGCCGAGACGTCTCGCGCTCCTGCTGGGGCGCTGGAGAATGGGGCCGGGACAAGCGGCGGTCAGGGGACGGGGGACGAGACGGCGGAACAACCGGAGCCGCCGGCGGTGGAACGGGAGGAGACTGATCCGCGCTCGGAAGAGCAACCACCGAGGGCGGGCCGCCAGTGGTGGTGGACACCACAAGCGACGAAGAAGCAGACGCCAGCGCCGGCACGCCGGGGACAGCACCGGCAGGTGCAGCTGGAACGCTAGGCACAGGGACAGGATGAGCGGCGACCTCTCCAGCAGGAGCAGATGCCGCCAGCGGCACGGCAGGAACAGGGAGAACAGGCGGAGCGGGCGCGACAGGCGGAGCGGGAGGAGCAACCATCGGCGCAGACGGCTCAACCCCGTTCACGACAAGAGGACGTGCGGATTCGAGGGGAGGAGTCTTTTCAGCGGCTACTAGGCCGGGCGGCGGAACAGACAGCGGCGGGGAGCCCGTCGCCTTGGTCCTCGCTCCTGAGGTAGACGACGGCCTTTCGAGTACAACCGACGCAGCGCCAGCGCGCATTGGCGAATAATCGGTCACACCAGCAATCACCATCGCGAGGACAGGGAGCACGAGGCGATGGGCGAGCAGCAGTTAGCGGTCGAGGAGGGGGGCCAGAGAATGGCTATCAGAGGGAGGCCAGAAGGGCTTTAACTAGGCTACTTAATGACGAAGAAGAAATTGACCCCTCTTATAGAGAAGAGCCAACCCCATTGAGTGAGGACGAAGGGACAGAAGCAGAGGAAGGGGTAGAGGAGAATGGGAGAAGGACGGGAGCGAGACCAAGGCGGTCCTTAGGAGAGGGAAGGACCACCGCAGCTGGACCGTTCGATGGCAATCGTACGGGCGAAATTCCAACCGCACCATCACAAGGAAGGCCAGGCCGCACCGGGAGAAATCGGGCCGCGATGGCAGCGGCATCGGTGCGAGACAATCCCAATCCCCCGCGCTATTTTACGCCAGAGGAGTTGGCGACGCGAGCAGATCTGTTCGCTGGCGTCGAGAACTGGGATATCCCAGCCCTCTGCGATAGTCGACAACCATCCCTGGCAAGGCGGTTACCGCCCAATTTGTGCCAGTTGTTTTCGCTGGCGCTGCTAACCCCGTTACTCAACCTGTCACGAAACCCGGAAGGAGAGGCAGGTTGGCGCCTACTCCTATTTCTGCCACGTCTGACGCTTCGCCAGACCTCGCCACGGAAACCAAACTGGCCCCAGATCAAGGCCCGGCTCCGAGCCTTCCAACGTGGCGAGTGGGGTCAACTGTACCAGGATGCGATCGAAGCAGTCAACACTCCCACGCCTCCACGTCACCAGCCCGACGCAACCGGGGTCATCAGCCGAGCCGAGGGCCTGGCGAAACGGGGTAGCCTGCGATGCGCTGTGCTGGCGTTGGAGTCAACGCCAGTCTGCACCCCAACTCCGGAAATTCTGGTGGAGCTTCGACAGAAACACCCGCCAGCCGAATCAGGGGAGACGACGTGGCCACCCTCGCCTGAGTCAAAATTGTCCATCACCCAGGCTGACTTTGCCAAACTGCTGGGGAGGTGTGAAAATGGGATCGGTGCCGGGCCTTCGGGAACGACATTCGAACACATGCGCGACGCGGCAATCACGAATGGACGAGTTAGCACCCATCTGCACGCCTTGGTTAACACCATTTTGGGGGGCAACCTTCCAGCACCGGTGTCGGACCTACTGACAGCTTCACGGCTCATTGCCCTGGCCAAACCTGGTGGGGGGGCTCGACCTATCGCCATTGGCGAATGTATCACGCGGCTGACTGCCAAAGCAGCCCTCGCAGCCATGGGAGAGGCCGCGCGGGCCTTTTTCCTGCCTCTACAGTATGGCGTAGCTGTGCCTTGAGGAGCCGAGGCAGTCATCCACGTGGCACGGGCGTATCTGGACAAGCTTCCCAACAGCCTCGTGCTGCAAACCGACATCTCAAATGCATTCAACAGCATTTCACGGCAAGCTATCGCGACAGCGTTACAAGGACCGGAGTTGTCGCCACTACTGCCGATGGTGAAATTGACATACGGTAACCCGTCGAAATTATTCGTCGACGCGAATTTCGGATCGGACCCACTGATCAGCGAACGGGGCGTGCGCCAAGGGGACCCACTTGGCCCACTACTGTTTGCGGCGGGAATGCACACTGCACTCCGCGACACTGCTGCAGCACACCCCCAGGTGCTGTGTCTGGCATACGCTGACGACGTCACATTCCTGGGGGAGGCGACGGCTACTGTAGCAGCCTTCAATCATTTCACCGAGAAGCTGGCACACCTGGGATTACGACATAATGCGCAGAAATGCGCAGCCTGGAGCAGAGAAGCAGCAGTAAAGGATCGGTTGCCGCACGGCGTACCATTCTCCCAGGATGGTGTTCGCTTGCTCGGAAGCTTCGTGGGGCCTGACAGGGGGGCGTCACAGTTCCTGTCGGGTCAGCTGCAGGAGATGGCCAAACCTCTGCCACTACTTGAGAAAGCCGACCCGCAGTTAGCCTCGTTATTGCTCACCCGCTGCATTTCGAGGCGCGTGGCATATCTTACCAGAACAACACCGCTTTCCCTTTTGCCACGAGAGACCTGGAGCCAGTGGGGGACAGACCTGCTAGCGGCACTACTCACAGCATGCCACCTTCGCGTCCCCACCTGCCGTACCGAGCAAGCACGTGTCTGGGCGCAGGCGTCTTTGCCGCCGTCTTTGGGAGGGATAGGCATCACTGACCCGCTGGTCGAGGGTGTTTTCGGGTTCGCCGCGAGCTTCACGCAGGCGGCGCTTTTCATCGCATCACTAGATGGCGCCCCTGAGGGCGCGCTGGCGCAGGCGCGGGACCACATGCAGTTGCCCGCTGACACCACCACGCCCCTTCACACGTGGCTGTCGGAGTGGGAAGCAGCGTTACCCGACGATGCGCGAGAAGTCCTGGAGAAAGAACGGCTGGAGCGAACTGATTTGAGGCTCCAGCACGCATTGGCGCTAAGGGTGGATGGGAGTAGATATGCGGCGCAGGTGCAGGCGACGAGGGAGATGGCGGTGAACCCCTTGTGCGGACATACGCAGCGGATGTACTCAATGACGGGATATGGGACTGGGGATTGGCTGACCGCTATCCCGATTGCGGCCAACAGGAGGATAGGGCCCACTCACTTTTCCAATGCCGTACGTTTCCGGCTGGCCCTCCCCTTCTCCACGCCGAAGAATTGCGACTGTGCGGATCACACGGAGATCACGGACCCCCGCCTCCCGAACCACCTTCTCCGCTGCGGCACAGGCAAGCATCGCATCAACACCCACAACGAGCTGCGCGATGCCTGCATCAGCATGGCCCAGGACGCGGGTTTCATCATTCTCAGCGAGTCCTCAGCGCACTGCCCCGTTGAGGAACAGACGGCCGAATTTACAATGACAGACAGGAGCAGTGGGGCCGTCTATGTATGTGACGTCACCATCACCGACCCCATTAGCACAAGGGATCCGGAGGCACAGAAGGGCAGGGGCTGGGCGGCCCGGGAGCAAGCGGACAAGAAAATCCAGCACTACGCCTCCCTACCAGAGACGGTGACCTTCTTCCCCCTGGCTGTGGACACCTATGGCTGCCCGTGTGCGGAGGTACCAGCCTTTTTGAAGCTCTTAGCGGAGACTGCAGCTCCGCGGCACTTCAACGCCGACTCTAAATCGTTCTATGCTGCAAAGTTCCTGCACCAGTTCAGGCAACGCTGGTCTGTGGCCCTGCAAAGGGCCCAATCTGTAGGCCTCCTGCTCAAGCTTGGGGAGGCGGCGACGGTTGAGAACCCGCCGGTGGGAGGAATTGGGGATGAGTTGCATCTAGGGGACTGCTTTGCAGTGATTGAGCCCCTCATAGAGTTGTAGATCGGCGATGTTTGCAACCAGCATGCTTGTTACCTAGGCCACTATAACTTGCCTGCCTGTACTTGACTGCTATATCAATAAAAGGACCATTAGAGAGAGGAATGGCCTAGTTCCAAGTCCTTAGCCGTTTTTTTCGGCCTCTCTAACCTAGTCTCCTGTCCTTAGCCGTTTTTAGCCTGTTCTTCCTAGTATAAAGCCCCTAGATCTCCGCCCATGGGGCTTATTATTCACTGGTGAGTTCAGTTTACTCTCCAAAACCGGCGGCTCACGCCGGCCGCCGCTCGCCAGCGCGGCCTACGGCCGCGCGTGAGGTGTGGCAAGGGAGTAAGCTCCTGGCAGGTCAACATGGGGCAATACAAAAAGGAGGCATAGATCTACGGCAGGTACAACAACACCCCCGGGCGTGTATACACCGCCATGGGGAAGCCCAAACCCAGACCTGCTACAAAGGGGGCTGGCAAGGGGAAGTCTACCGCTACTCAACGAGGATCCAACACAGCCTCCCGTCTAGCCAGCGCAAGACGGACGCGGCTGCCGCAACAAGGTCGAGCGGGTCGCCCCGGGCCGAAGCAGCAAGCCGCGCCAAAGCTCCAGGGCTGGGCCCGAGGGCAGCCCCAGGAGAGCCCGGCACATAGCCAATCAGGGGGAGGTAATGCTGCAGCTCCTCCGCCACCGCCACCGCCGCCGACTGCTCCGCCGGCTGCATCGCCTCGATCTGCACCTCCTGCTGCACCAGTGTCACGTGTAGCTGGTCGAGCACATATGACAGGAGTGTCATGCACGTCCCAACGTGCATCACGCGCTGCTCGACGCGAGTTGGGGGCGCGCCAAGAACCAAGGCAGGGGGAGGAGGCGAGCTCGGGGCGTGCGGGAAGTGTGACGGGGGAACTTGGGGCATTGGGGGACGAGGCGGTAGCGGCTGGAAGGGTAGGGGAAAACGCCGCAGTGGGGACTGTGCTGGGGGCCGATGTGGTGCCTAGGAGGGCGGCTGGATTGGTGCTTGAGGGAGCTGTTGCTGCTGCTGCGACTGCAGCTGAGACGGTGGCGGACCCTGTGTTTGCCGGCGGTTCTGCCGCTGCCGTTGGCGGCGGCTCAACTTCACACGCTGCCGCCCCACGGGCGGCACAGAAGGAGGCGGAGGAGCCAAGCCCGGGCGTGGATCAGGAGCAGACCGCGGAGGCGGTGTTGTCGGCGTCTCCGGCACCTGTAACGGCGGCTGTGCTGGCGGCAGTGGTGTCTGCTGCGGCTGGGGAGCAGGGCGCAGCCCCGTCAGAGGTTGACGCAACGCCTGTCCCTGCGAGCGCCGGAACGCGTGTACCTGCCGCGGCCGCAAACAGGCAGGAGCGCGGCCAAGCGGAGGGTGAGTTTCTGGGACCTGCGAACGGAGCTTCTTCCGGCGCTGCACTGGCGGTTTCGAAGAAGAAGCTGCGTGCCCAGCCAGCGCCGAGACGGCCCGGAGCAGGGCTGGGACCTGGCTCCCCGGGACCCCTCCTGGGCTGGCTTCTGCAAGGGCAATCGCCATCTGAGCGAGCGCATCGGTCGTCATCGGTGAGCCAGCGAGAGGTTAGAGAGGAGGCTGAGGCTGGAAGTCGCCCGCCAGGAATCTCCCGGGACGCTTCCGCTCCCAACGTAACACCAGCAACGGCAGTGCACGCTGAGGCTCCAAACACCACGAATGCCGTTGCACACAACACCCGCCACGCGACGGGACGAGCGGCAATAACCTGGGGACCGCCCCGCAGAGGTCGGACACCGTGGCTGCCGGCGGGACGTGGAGCTACGGGCGTGGTGGCAAGAGCGCCAACAAGCGCGGGGAGGACTCAACGGGGGGGCGGTGCACGGGGAGCGCGCGGAGGGCGAGGGGGAAGGGCCCTGGTGGGGGGATCTGAGATCCCTGTGCAAGTTGGCACCTGGCGGGAACGCCACGACAGACCAGAGGCGGGGGCAGCACTAACGAATGAGGAGGAAGCAGCGGGCTCTGAGGACAACGGTGGCGACCCAGAATTTATGTGTGGTGACGAAGCTGAATCTGAGGAGGTGTCCCTGGAGGAGGAAACTGGGGTGGACAGGAATGCACCCAACACACGGGGAAGAGGGTCGAGGGGGGATGGGCAGAACCAACAAGCTGTGGGAGATACAGGTGGAGCAATGGATGCGACGGATGTCTTCTCGCCTACTGACATGGCGAAGGATGAGGCCATCTGGCAAGAAGCTGGGGGTTGGGATATGCAGCAACTGCAACGTAGTGACCAGCCCTTCCTTGTTCGCCGCCTACCTCCACAAATCCTAGACAAATACAGCCTCTGTCTGCTGGCGCCACTTCTGAGGCTGGAGAAGTTCCCCACGTGCCTAGGTGCGTGGAAGATTCTTCTCTTCCTACCGAGGCTTACACTACGACCCTCTCCCGAACCTGTTATTGGGAGCCGCTGGGCTCGAATTGAGGCTCGGCTGCACCAATTTCAGCAGGGGAAATGGGAGGGACTTTTCGAGGAAGCTGGCACTATCCCCGATACCGAAGCCCCGCTACGACACCAACCGGACGACGAAGGTGTTTGTGCACGTGCCGAAGGGCTAATGAAAAAGGGCAATATCTCGAAGGCGGTTGCTGCGTTACGCACCAGCCCACTCGCTGAACCCAGTTCGGCAACCCTCGCTGCACTCCGGGCGAAACACCCACATGCTGAAGACGATCTTCCAGCCTGGGTAACAGGGGTTGCAACCTCTGGGCTCGCCATCCAGATCGACGCTCTTCGCGAAATCCTGGCGAAGTGCCCGAATGGGGTGGGTGGGGGGCCCTCTGGAACGTGCTTTGAGCACCTGAGAGATCCTGCTCTCGCAAATGAGGAGATATTAATTCTACTCGCCAAGACAGTTAACAATTTCCTTAGCACCTACCAGTCACAGGAGCTGCGCGACCTTGCCCTATCCTCGCGCCTGATAGCTTTGGAGAAACCGGGGGGTGGGGTCAGGCCTATCGCGATTGGCGAAACATTGCTCAGAGTGTTAGCGAAAGCAGCTCTACACTCGCTCGGCCCCAAGATCCGTGAGTTCTTTCTCCCGGTCCAATTCGGCGTGGCCATCCCGGGGGGAGCGGAGTGCATCATACACTCGGTTAGAGCGCTACTACAGGAGGACGTCCCGCGGATCGCGCTGCAGCTGGACGTAGAGAACACGTTCAACAGCGTCGAACGCAGGGCTTTCTTCGAGGCGCTGCAATGGTCTAACCTCAACCCCCTACTCCCCCTGGTCCGAAACCTCTACGACGGCCCGTCGAGGCTCCTGGTCGACCAGCGTTTTGACACTGAGTACATCCTGAGCTCCCGCGGAGTTCGCCAAGGCGATCCACTCGGCCCGCTCCTGTTCGCGGCGGCGATCCAGCCAGCCCTGCTGAGTGTGGCCACTACTCTGCCGGATGTGGCGATCGTTGCCTACGCCGACGACATTACGATTGTCGGCCCGCGTGAAGCCGCCTGCCTCGCCTTCGACACGATCGCTGCGGCTTTGGGAAAAGCAGGACTGCGATGCAACATTGCCAAATCAACGGCCTGGGGGAGGAACGCGAGCGAGCAGCAGGAGGAGTTGCCGCTTGGGCTGACCTCGAACCCGGGAGGAATCAAGGTGTTGGGCAGCCCAGTTGGGACTGATGACTTCTGCACGGACCACGTACGGGCGGCGCTGGGGGAGGCGGCATCACCGCTCCTCCTCATTTCACAACTGAACCCGCAGCACGCGCTCCTTATGGTCTCACGCAGCATCTCACGGCGGATCTCGTACATGCTCCGGACGACCCCGGCTTCAACACTAAGTGCGCGAGAATGGAGGGAGTGGAGTGAGGCTCTCCTGGGCTCGGCGCTCACCGCGGCGAAACTACGGATCCCCACCTCCGAGCTTGAGCAGAGCCTGCTATGGCGTCAGGGGACACTCCCCATCCGCCTGGGCGGCCTCGGGGTGATCGACCCTATCTCTGAGGCACCCGCGGCATACCTGGCTTCAGTCACGGCGGCACACATCCTACTGAGGCAGCTGAACCTGCCAACGGACTGCCTCCTGAGCCGGGCGACACAGCTCCTCTCCCACGAGTGGGCCCCACTGCCACCTGAGACCAACCCCAGAGCCACGATGGAGGGTAACCTCCCTGCTGAAGCCCGAGCAACACTAGAGCAGTACAGGGCAGGGAGTCTGGGCACTGGGAACCTGCAGCTGGGGCTGTCCAAGTCTATCAACCAGCGGCGGGCGTTGGAACTCCTAGCAGACACACTTTAGGACCGGCCGGGGGAGGACAGGGGCCACGCCATCCGCCTCATCAGCCTCAAGGGGGTGGGTGCAGGTGACTGGCTCCATGCCATCCCAACGAGAGGAGACCTTAGCTTATCCCCTGGTCAATTCTCGATGGCCTTGGGCCTGCGGTTGGGCATGGAGCTGCCGGTCGCCGAGGTGTGTCCGTGCAAGCGGGAAAACGCGACGATCGCCGATAAGAGCCTCCCCAACCACCTCCTGCGGTGTGGGGATGGAGGGGACGTCGTAAGGACCCACCACGCCCTGGTTTTCGCGGCTCTCAGGATGGCCAAGGATGCGGGTTACAAGACGTTCCATGAGACCACGGCTTTCTCTCCCCCCGTCCTCCGAAAGCGTGCAGACCTGGCCATCCGAGACCAGGAGTCAGGGGAAACGTGGGTAACGGATGTCACGGTCACGGATCCGGTATTGCAGAGGCGGGACAAGAGAGCCAGGAAGCCGCCTGGGTGGGCAGCGGAGGAAGCTTCCGAGGGAAAGCACAGGCTCTACGAGGGCCGCCCTAGCTACGCTGGGTTTTTTGGGCTGGCGGTAGAGACGTATGGGGCTCTGGCTAAGGACACGCAGCAGTTCATCCGTTTGCTAGCCACCCATGCCGCCAAGACGAAATACAGGAAGGGACGCCTCACGACGACCGCCGCCCGACTCAATGCACACTTCAGGCAACGGTGGTCCATGGTGCTCCAGCGCAGCCAGGCGATCTCCATCCTCTCCAAGTCCAACCGAGCGGCGGACACGGCCTTCCCACAGACAGCGGCGGACCCTTGGGCACCCAGGCTGGGGGACCTTTGGCAGACCTTGGAAGACGAGTATGAGGAGCGGCACGCCCCTGCCAGGGCGGCCTGAGAGACTGAGGGGGCCGGGGGGTGAGCACGAGGATCCTGCCACTGCTGACTGGGAGGGTTCGGAGGGACCAGAGACCTTGGAGGGTGTCTCAGGGAAGGGGTGAGGAAGTTGCGGCGTGGAAGGGGTTAAGGGGAGGCACATGGGCTTAGGAGGAGACACAGGACAGGGGGAATGGGGGTTTCTCAGGGATTTGTTTGCGGAGGGTGGCTCTGACAGCTAGGTGTTTCGGTGTGTTTAGTCTGTACGTGCTGGTTTTGTTTGCTTGTTAGCTCTACCTTCTCGGTTGCTTCCATGTTTAGACAAGCTAGTATTTACCGCCTGCCATGTTTGTACCGTGGGACCCATATCAATACATGACTGCTTGAGAGAGAGAGAGAGAGAGAGAGAGAGAGAGAGAGAGAGAGAGAGAGAGAGAGAGAGAGAATCACCTAGTGACTTAGCCTCTCAAGCCTCCCCTAGCCTCCCTAGCCTCCCTAGTCCTAGTATAAAGGCCTCAGCAGGCCTTGTGGCCTCTTCATTATTTAGCTTTTCGTTGGGTCTCTCTCCTAACCGAGCGGGAGAGAGAGCGAGAGAGAGAGAGAGAGAGAGAGAGAGAGAGAGAGAGAGAGAGAGAGAGAGAGAGAGAGAGGCATAGACCCCTAGTCCCTTAGCCTCTCAGCCGCCCCTAGCTCCGCTATATAAGGCCGTGGGCCTGGTGCTTGTCTCATTATTCATTTCGTGGGTTCATTCCTTCTAACCCAGCGGCTCGCGAGCGAGAGAGAGAGAGAGAGAGAGAGAGAGAGAGAGAGAGAGAGAGAGAGAGAGAGAGAGAGAGAGAGAGAGAGAGAGAGGCATAGACCCCTAGTCCCTTAGCCTCTCAGCCTCTTAGCCGCCCCTAGCTCCGCTATATAAGGCCGTGGGCCTGGTGCTTGTCTCATTATTCATTTCGTGGGTTCATTCCTTCTAACCCAGCGGCTCGCGAGCGAGAGAGAGAGAGAGAGAGAGAGAGAGAGAGAGAGAGAGAGAGAGAGAGAGAGAGAGAGAGAGAGAGAGAGGCATAGACCCCTAGTCCCTTAGCCTCTCAGCCTCTCAGCCGCCCCTAGCTCCGCTATATAAGGCCGTGGGCCTGGTGCTTGTCTCATTATTCATTTCGTGGGTTCATTCCTTCTAACCCAGCGGCTCGCGTCGGCCGCCGAAGGCGGCCGACGCTCGACAGCGCGGCCTTCGGCCGCGCGTGAGGGGACGGCAAGGAACACGAACACAACCGAGGTTAAGCAAACGGCATACAAACAATGGCGGCATCAACAACATCCTAAGCAGCAATGGCGACACAAGTAGAAGCGGAGCCCGCATCTACATGCGGTGAGCTCCAAGGGCGTGAAGAACGCCCGTCAGGGAGCGCCACAGCTCCCGGACCACAAGCGTGCTTGCGCCGATCGCCGCGGCTCCAGATCCAGCGCGCAAGTGCCGCCTCAGGCCCCGGACAGCTTCGTCGAGCTGTCCCGCAGCAGCAGCGCCTCCCTCCGCGGGCGCAGCCAGCACGGGCGCCAGCAGCACTGCGAGCTGGTCTGCCGCGTCCAAGCAAGGGTCACGCTGGCGAGAACGGAAGGTCTCAGGAGGAATCACCGGAAGCGACGAATGAGCCAGCACCTGAATCAGCAGCAGAGCATGGAGGCTGTCAGCGAGGCGGTGCAGCTGTCCAAGAGTCGCCTCGGGAACACGGGTCTGCGGAGGCTGCAGTGCCTCCGCCAGGAACTGAAGCGGCTCATCAGCGCCGGCGAGGAGAGCAAACGGAGCCGATAGCGAGCCTCCGCCCGCGGCCACAAACTCCACGCCAGCAACGGGTGGAAGCGGCGGCAGTTGCAGATGAGAACCAGGAACGGGCGCCGACGCGGCGGGAGCAAGCGCAGGCGGCGACTGAATCGGAGGGGGAGGCGCAGCAACAGGGGGGAGCGCAGCCGGACGGGGAGCCTCGTGGACGGGCGCGGCGCGCAGCGAACTGCTCTGACTCTGCGCCGCCCTCTCCTCCCGAACCGCCCTCGACACTTCACGCTGAAGATCCGCCATCGTCACAGGCGGGCGCAACCCCCCATAGGCGCGGGGACCTCCCCATTCCCCCTGACCCCCGGGGTGAGCAGGCCAGCGGGGGTGTCGCTGGAACCGCCGCGGAGACTCACGGCGGCGACGAGAGGACCGGCGGTCCTGATGGGGAGCAGGAGAATGCGGGCGTGACGAACGACGGTCAGGCGACGGAGGACGTGACGGCTGGCCAGCAGGAACTACCGCCGTCGCAGCAGGGGCGGGCGGTCCCGACGCCGCGGGCGCAACCAACGGAGCCGGCTCGCCAGTGGTGGCGGACACAGCCTTCGGTGACGAAGCAGAAGCATGCGCAGGCGAGCAAGGGACAGAGGCGCTCAGCGCAACAGGGGCGCCAGGGACAGGCGCACGGGGGTCAGCAACAACCCCAACAGGGGCAGACGTCGACGGCGCGACAAGGGGAACCAGGGGGTCATGTGCTGCAGACTGGGCAACGGGATCCGCAGGTGCGTGGGGAGGAAGCTTTTCAGCGGCTGCTGTCACGAAGGTCGGAGCCGGCGGTAGAGGGGGCTTCATCGCCGTGGTCGCCCTTCCGGCCTCCGCCGGAGGCGTCGCGGCCACAGCCGACCAGGCGGCAACGAGCTCTGGCGACGGCTCAGGCGCACCGGCAATCACCATCCCTGGAGCAGGAAAACCGCGGGGCGAGAAGACAAACCGTAAGCGGAACAGGCGGAGGGCCGGAGAACGGGTATCAGGCGGCGGCACGAAGGGCTTTAAGTAACGCGGAGAAAAATAATGAAGAACACGAGCGGGACGACCCCACTTATATGGAAGAAGCACTCCCCGAGAGCGAGGAGGAGGAGACGGAGGGGGAAGGCATGGCGAGAGAAGGACCAAGGAGAAGGGAAGAGGTAGTGCAGCAGCCAGTGGTGCAAGTGCCACAGATGGGTTTGCCGCCATCCGATGCCGATCGGACGGGTGTGAATCCAACCTCAAACCCACCAATGAGAGCGAGCCGCGATGGGAGAAATCGAGCCGCCAATGCCAGTCCGGCACTGCACCTACAGGCGTCAATTCCCCGCTACTTTTCACCCGATGAGCTAGCGAAGCGGACAGACCTGTTCGCGGCCATCGCGAACTGGGACTTGGCAGGACTATGCGATAGTCGTCAGCCCCCACTTTCGCGGCGTTTACCGCCAAATCTGTGCCAGCTGTTTTCGCTAGCGCTACTGACACCGTTACACCACCTATCACGAAACCCCGATTCGGAAACGGGATGGCGACTGCTGTTGTTTCTCCCGCGACTAACACTTCGCCAAACCTCGCCTGCACGCCCGAACTGGCCATGCGTCAAGAGTCGGCTCCGAGCCTTCCAGCGTGGCGAATGGGATCAGCTGTACCAAGACGTGTTGACCGCAGTCAACACACCGCCCCCGCCAAGACATCAGCCAGATGCGACTGGTGTCATCAGCCGCGCAGAGAGCCTAGCAAAACGTGGGAGTCTGCGCCGAGCCGTGTTGGCCCTCGAGTCAACGCCCGTCTGCACGCCCAGTCCGGAAATATTGGAGGAGCTGCGACAGAAGCACCCACATGCTGAAGACGAGGCAGTGACGTGGCCCGAAACACAGGGGTCAAAATTGTCAATCCCCCACGCTGACTTCGCTAAAATGTTGGCGAGGTGCGAAAATGGGGTTGGTGCCGGACCTTCAGGGATGACGTTCGAGCACCTACGCGATGCGGCGATCACGAACGGAATGGTCAGCACCCATCTCCACGCCTTGGTCAACACTGTGTTGGGAGGCAAATTGCCAGGCCCGGTAGCGAACCTGCTGACGGCATCACGACTCATCGCCCTCGCCAAGCCGGGGGGAGGGGCTAGGCCTATCGCCATCGGCGAATGCCTAACCAGGCTGGCAGCCAAGGCTGCCCTGTTAATCATGGGAGACCCGGTCCGCGAATTTTTCTTACCCCTACAGTACGGGGTAGCAGTTCCAGGTGGGGCAGAGGCAGTAATCCACGCAGCCAGGGCTTTTTCGGATGCCCGCCCGGACAGCCTGGTACTACAAGCCGACATTACAAACGCGTTCAACAGCATTTCGCGTTCCGCCATCGCCGACGCGTTACAAGAGCCCACCCTCTCGCCACTGCTGCCGCTCGTGCAACTGACATACGGTAACCCGTCGCAACTACTACTGGACTCCAATTTCAACAGCGCACCACTGACAAGCGAACGCGGCGTACGCCAGGGAGACCCACTTGGGCCACTTCTATTTGCAGCAGGGATACACGCTACACTCCGAGAAACTGCCGAAGCACACCCGGACGTGCTGTGCCTGGCATATGCTGACGATGTCACCTTCCTGGGTGGCACAGACCGCACTGTAGCTGCATTCACATGCTTCACGACAAAATTGGCGCGCCTGGGCCTCGAACACAACCCACAGAAGTGTAGTGCCTGGAGCTCCTGCGCAATTGACACATCCTGCCTTCCGCCAGGAGTGCCGTTCTCTAAAGGTGGCATGAAACTACTGGGTAGCTTCGTGGGGCCAGACAGCGGCGCAGCTCGGTTCCTGGCGGGTCAGCTCGCCGAGATGGCGAAACCCTTACCCCTGCTCGAGCGAACGGACCCCCAGGTCGCAGCGCTGCTACTTACGCGATGCATATCGCGACGAGTTGCATATCTCACCAGGACGACCCCACTGCACCTTCTCCCTCGTGACACATGGAGCCAGTGGGGTAGGGATCTGCTCGCCACGCTCCTCACAGGTTGCGATATCCGTGTTCCCACGTGTCGAACCGAACAGTCACGGGTCTGGGAGCAAGCATCACTGCCGCCATCCTTGGGAGGGCTGGGCATCACCGACCCCCTAGTCGAAGGGATCTATGGTTTCGCAGCCAGTTTTACGCAGGCGGCATTGTACCTCGGGTGTTTACCGCTGGAGGAAGATACCGCCCTCACCCTGGCACGGAATCATATGCTACTGCCACGGGCTGACAGCACACCGCTACACGAATGGCTGAAGGAGTGTGAGGAGGCACTGCCGCATGATGCACGGGAGATACTCGAGACGGAGCGGCTCAAACGTTCCGACATCCGGCTCCAACACGTGCTTGGACTCAAGGTCCACGGAAGCAGATACGCAAAGCAGGTGCAGGCGACGAGGCGCATGAAGCCGAATCCGCTTGCGGGGCACACACAGAGGATGTTTTCAATGACGGGCTACGGCACAGGCGACTGGCTCACCGCGATCCCCATTGCCCCTGCTAGGCGGATAGGGCCGGTACACTTCGCAAATGCGGTTCGTTTCCGACTCGGCCTACCGTTTTCGACCCCCAAAAACTGTGACTGCACTGACCACACGGCTATCACAGACCCCCGCCTTCCGAACCACCTGCTCCGCTGCGGCACAGGCAAGCACCGCACGAACACGCACAACGAGCTAAGGGATGCCTGCGTCAGCATGGCGCAAGACGCAGGGTTTATAGTACACAGAGAGTCGGCCGCCTACTGCCCCATTGAGGAGCAAACCGCCGACTTCACTATGACCGACAGAAGCAGTGGGGCGGTTTACATCTGCGATGTAACCATCACTGACCCCATCAGCACCAGGGACCCAGAGGCACAGAAGGGCAGGGGGTGGGCGGCACGTGAGCAAGCGGACAAGAAAATAAAACATTACGCCAACCGCCCAGAGACGATAGGCTTCTTCCCACTGGCGGTAGACACCTACGGCTGCCCATGTGCCGAGGTCCCGGTCTTCCTCAAGCTCCTGGCAGACACAGCGGCTCGGCGCCACTTCAACGCCGACTCAAAATCCTTCTATGCCGCCAAGTTTCTGCATCAATTCAGACAGAGGTGGTCTGTGGCCCTCCAGAGGGCTCAGTCAGTGGGACTCTTGATCAAATTGGGGGAGGCTGCAGCAGCTGAGAACCCACCTGTTGGAGGCATAGGGCAGGAGATGCACCTTGGGGACTGCTTTGCGGTGGTCGAGCCTTTGCTGGAGCTCTAGAGTGTGTGACGGTGTGGTAGTTGTGTGACTGGTTGGCTTTGTTTGTTGGTTACCTAGGCCCTTATACCATGCATGCTTGTACTTTCCTGCTATATCAATACAAGGACCATTAGAGAGAGAGAGAGAGAGAGAGAGAGAGAGAGAGAGAGAGAGAGAGAGAGAGAATTTTAAGCTCTTAGAGTGAGCTTCGATATAGGAAATTTTCAGCTTAATCCGATCGACAGTCTGCACGATACGCTGCGCGACGTTCAAGGTACTCTTGTTATTTTGACTAAGTCATTCTTGATCCCTCTCTCTACAAACTCGGACCCGAGGATAGGGGCTGGTCTTGTACCAGGCACCCAAGGACCCTTGGAGGTGACCCCGAGGAGAGGTTTTAAGTTTGATAAAGTCTTAATAGCTTGAGTATATTAGGCCCTTACACCACCAAGCTGGTATCAGAGCTGCGTTATAGTGATCCTCGTTATAGGTAGCTATGGCGGGCAACACCTCGGCGGTAGCTGGTGAATCTTCAGCCCAAGATCGTAGCGGCAGCCAAGATTCTGGTGTTTCAGCGCCAAGGGGAGCGCGAACAAGCCAGGGCTCGCTGATCAAGGAGGTGCTGAAAAACTTCACCGTCGAGAAGTTCAATGGTGAGGGCTATGATGATTGGGCCTGGAAAATGCAACTTTATTTCCGTCAGATCGGTTTGCTGAAACTAATGATTGGGGAGGAGCCTAGACCGAGTGACCCCGCCCTTCAGGAAGATTGGGACGAGCGCGCCTCGGCTGGCTACTACTTGATGTCGCAGAGTTTGGAGCTGAACCAGCGTCACCACGTCATGCACCTGCTGCCGGAGGTTGAGTGCGGTCCATAGGCGTGGACGGTGTTGAAGGAGCTGCACGCCCCGACCTCCGTTGTTGCAACATTGATGCTGGAGAGGGAGCTGTCCGCGTTGCGCCTGAGCGAGGGAGAGCCGGTGCAACCTGTCCTGGACAAATTGCGCGACCTCTACGCAAAGTTGGCGACTGCGGGAATCACCTACCCGGAGCAGACCAAGTGCCTGAAGATGCTCTCGCTGCTGCCGGAATCGTGGCTTCAATTCACGAGCGGATTGAGCCTGCCGCAGAACTAGAGCTTGTGGACACTCGAGTGGGTGCGGACAAAGATTCTGGAGGAGGACTTCCGTCGCCGTCAACTGAGGGTTGGAGACGACGGCAGCAGCGGCTACGGGATGCAACGGAGCCGACGTGGCAAAGGACGTGGCTTCGGTGGTGCTGGACGCGGTGCAAAGAAAGACGACGACTCCAACGACCAACAAGGAGGTACCGGTTGGGGCCGCGGTGCGAAATCTGGACGTGGGGGCAAGTCGGGTGCTGGTGGCAAAATGAAAGGGAGTTGCTGGTATTGTGAGAAGGAAGGGCACCCCTGGTTTTTGTGCTATAAGAAACCCGATGGATGGACCCCCCAGAATCGTCACCAGGATGGCGGCGCGCGGAGGAACCAGAAAAACGGCGCCAACATGGTCGCTGATTCGTCCGACAACAACCCGAAGGGCAACGGCGGTGCGGAGAAGAAGAAGGAGCGCACCGCGAGCCAATTCTTCCATATGGGAGACAAGGGGGAGCAAGGAGACGCCTCTGCCAAGGTTGGAGCAGAGCTGCACCCCCTGGATTATTGGGTGTTGGACACGGGCGCTGCTTGGACGATGACGCCGCGAAAAGACCTACTGGACCACGTACAAGCTGCACCGATCAACGAGGTGTGCTCCGCCTCTGGACACGCGCTGAAGGTGGCTGGTGCGGGACGAGCTGCGTTTAAGGGAGCGGATGGCAAGCCGGTGGTGCTGCACGCCGGTGGTGCTGCACCACCGGCTTGCCATCCGCTCCCTTAAACGCAGCTCGTCCCGCACCAGCCACCTTCAGCGCGTGTCCAGAGGCGGAGCACACCTCGTTGATCGGTGCAGCTTGTACGTGGTCCAGTAGATCTTTTCGCGGCGTCATCGTCCAAGCAGCGCCCGTGTCCAACACCCAATAATCCAGGGGGTGCAGCTCTGCTCCAACCTTGGCAGAGGCGTCTCCTTGCTCCCCCTTGTCTCCCATATGGAAGAATTGGCCCGCGGTGCGCTCCTTCTTCTTCTCCGCACCGCCGTTGCCCTTCGGGTTGTTGTCGGACGAATCAACGACCATGTTGGCGCCGTTTTTCTGGTTCCTCCGCGCGCCGCCATCCTGGTGACGATTCTGGGGGGTCCATCCATCGGGTTTCTTATAGCACAAAAACCAGGGGTGCCCTTCCTTCTCACAATACCAGCAACTCCCTTTCATTTTGCCACCAGCACCCGACTTGCCCCCACGTCCAGATTTCGCACCGCGACCCCAACCGGTACCTCCTTGTTGGTCGTTGGAGTCGTCGTCTTTCTTTGCACCGCGTCCAGCACCACCGAAGCCACGTCCTTTGGCACGTCGGCTCCCTTGCATCCCGTAGCCGCTGCTGCCGTCGTCTCCACGCCTTCGGACCGCACTCAACCTCCGGCAGCAGGTGCATGACGTGGTGACGCTGGTTCAGCTCCAAACTCTGCGACATCAAGTAGTAGCCAGCCGAGGCGCGCTCGTCCCAATCTTCCTGAAGGGCGGGGTCACTCGGTCTAGGCTCCTCCCCAATCATTAGTTTCACCAAACCGATCTGACGGAAATAAAGTTGCATTTTCCAGACCCAATCATCATAACCCTCACCATTGAACTTCTCGACGGTGAAGTTTTTCAGCACCTCCTTGATCATCGAGCCCTGGCTTGTTCGCGCTCCTCTTGGCGCAGAAACACCAGAATCTTGGCTGCCGCTACGATCTTGGGCTGAAGATTCACCAGCTACCGCCGAGGTGTTGCCCGCCATAGCTACCTATAACGAGGATCACTATAACGCAGCTCTGATACCAGCTTGTTGGTGTAAGGGCCTAATAAACTCAAGCTATTAAGACTTTATCAAACTTAAAACCTCTCCTCGGGGTCACCTCTAAGGGTCCTTGGGTGCCTGGTACAAGACCAGCCCCTATCCTCGGGTCCGGGTTTGTAGAGAGAGGGATCAAGAGGGACTTAGTCAAAACAGTAAGAGTACCTTGAACGTCGCGCAGCGTATCGTGCAGACCGTCGATCGGATTAAGCTGGGAGTTTACTATATCGAAGCTCACTCTAAGAGCTTTAAAATAAGCCAAGTTGCCTCGCGAAAAGTTTTGCCATTACGAAGTTATGGCTCGGACAGCGTTAGCCTAGCGTTGGAGTGCTAGCGTACTAGCGTTGACTCGGGTAGCATTCCGCCGTCGCACCGCGTCGAAACGAAATTCCAGCAAGGAAGGAATTCGCTTGAATCAAATTGACTATAGTCAGGTACAAACAGAGAAGGAATATATAGTTCAAGCTAGCATGGACCTTGGGAATAAACCTGGGAACAACTAGGGATGATCCCAAATAATTCCAAGCAACAGAACCAACCTGGCTGGACAAAACAGCAGGTAGTAGGTTGGTAAACAACCTCTGGTTCTGTTTTTCCAACCCGGGAAAAACAACAACCAGGTTCAGGTCCTAAAAACAGAACCTGTTTTGTCTTTGCCCAAACAGCCAAATGCTGGTTCCGCTGGTTTCCCCTGGCCCTGTAGCATGCAGATACAGACAAACAACATCCAACCTTCACCTAAATTCTACCCCTATAGTGCCTGCCCTGCTACACTATAGTCAACCAAACAAAACAGTACAATTTTGAGTTGGATAGAACTGAATCTGCGCAATCAAGTAAGCCAAACCACAAAGCTTCCATCTTGGGCTCCTTTGCGAGCTCATCCTTTCTGCTTGTACTGTTCATAGCGCGTACAATGTTGTGCCGAAGTGCATAATGCCCGAGTACCTGCAAATGCTTCAAGCGAAAATTGCGAAAGCAAACAAACACACGAACATTCCATTCAAACCCAAATGCATTCGCACATGCATACTTGTACAAACAGACGGCAGGATGTCGTGCAATGTGAATTTGCACCCAACACTGCTGAGAGCAAGGGATGGCTGCTATGGAAACCTTCCAAGGGTATGTTGTTTGACAGCAGGGATGTGAAGTTTGTTGAGGGCATGATGTATGGGAGCTGGGAGAAACAGCCAGAGGCCAAGGTGTCCCAGCAGATGGAACAGATCACCATGCAGCTGGACCTGACTCCTAGTGTGTGGAAGAAGGGAGAGGAGGCACCTGCTGGTGGAGGTGATGGTGTGGAGACTAGCGGTAGCACTAGTGGAGCTGCTGGATCCGAGGGAGGAGAGCAGCAGCAGGGAAAAACTAAGAAGCCGAAGGGTGTTGTTATGAGGTGATGGGAGACACCCGTCTCCAGGCTAGGACGTACCCGCATGGCTACTAAGAAGCTGACTGCAGGAGCTAATGTAGCAGAGCAGCAGCTTGGGACAGAGGAGGCATTGCTGATTCTACCGCATGGCTATGATCCGGATGAGGAGGATAAACCTGCCTACTGTTTTCTTGCCCCTGCACCAGAGGAACCAGCTAGCATGGAGGAGGCATTAGCTGGCCCAGATAGGGAGAAGTGGCTGGTTTCCAGGAATGCTGAGTACCAGAGCCTGCTAGAGAATGGGACATGGGAGCTGGTAGTGCTGCCTGAGGGGAAGAAAGCCGTACAGTGCAAGTGGGTGCTAAGTATCAAGACCGATGACAAGGGACAGGTCACCATCTACAAGAGTAGGCTGGTGGCTAAGGGGTTTATGCAGAAGGAGAAGCGGGACTTCAATGAGATCTTTGCTCCCACTGCCAAACCCCCTACCCTCCGTGTCTTGTTGGCAGATGCAACCGTTAGTGGGAAATTCATCATTCAGATGGATATATCAACGGCATTCCTCAATGGGATTTTAGAGGAGGAGGTGTTCATGACGCAGCCACCTGGGTATAAGGATGGTACGGGCAGGGTGTGCAAGCTGAAAAAGTCCATCTACGGCTTGAAGCAGGCGCCACGCTGCTGGTACCAGAATTTGGCAGCTGTTTTAGAGGAGATGGGATTCAGGACCAGCAGCTGTGATGAGAGCCTCTTTCTCAAGGGGGAGGGGGAGAAGCTGGTGCTGTTTCTGGTCTATGTGGACGACATTCTTCTCTTTAGCAGCAGCATGAAGGAGATCCAGAAGGTGCGGCAGCAGCTGATGGAGAACTTCAAGTGCAAGAACCTTGGGGAGGTAAAGTACTATCTCGGGATGCATGTGGAGAGGGATCTGGATCACAGGTGGTTGAAGCTGCACCAAGAGAAGTTCATCAAGGAGCTGGGGGAGAAGTACGGGATTGAGAATGAGCGCATGGTTGCAACTCCCCTGCCACCAGAATTCAAGCTTGTGAAAGCTGCAGAGGTTGAAGGGGTTGAAGCCGAGGAGCAGCAGCAATTTCAGTCCTTGGTGGGCAGCCTCTTGTATGCAGCAGTTCACACAAGGCCCGACATCTCTTTCTCGGTTGGGCAGCTAGCCAGGGTTGTGCAGAATCCATCAGAGGAGCAGGTGGATGCAGCTGAGCGTGTGGTGAAGTATCTGAACTCTCACCCAAGCATTGGAGTTCAATACTCCGCATCTGCAAAGGTGAAGCAAAAAGGGGTTGAGGTGCTGAAAGAGAAGGGGGAGAGGCTTGGAAAAGGCAAGCTCTTTCTCACTTGCTTTACCGATGCTACGTGGACCTCTGAGAAGGAGGATTCCTCATCTGTGGGAGGATACATCTGCGTAGTTGGAGGTCAAAGAAGCAGACGGAGACAGCACTCTCTTCTGTGGAATCAGAGTACATGGCGATGTTCCATGGGGTGAAGGAGGTAATTTGGCTGAGAAGGCTGTTAGAGGAGATTGGCCAGGAGCAAAAGGTTGCTACGCCGCTGTTTTGTGATAGCAAGGGAGCTCCTGGGATGGCCAGGAACGCTGTGCTTCATGGGCTGAACAAGCACATGCGTATCAAGTGGAACCGGTTGCGTAAGGAGGTGAAGAGGGGGACGGTGAATCCGATCTACATCAAGACTCACCAGCAGCCAGCAGACTTCCTCACCAAGAGGCTTGCGGATGAGCCTCATTAGCGTTGTGTCCGGATGAGTGGAATGAGCATGAACTAGTATGGAATGATGGGGATGCAGCCGGCAGGCTGAGGGGGAGTGTGTTGGGTGCAAATTCACATTGCACGACATCCTGCCGTCTGTTTGTATGAGTATGCGTGTGCGAATGCATTTGGGTGTGAATGGAATGTTCGTGTGTTTGTTTGCTTTCGCAATTTTCGTTTGAAGCATTTGCAGGTACTCGCGCATGATGCGCTTTGGCACAACATTGTACGCGCTATGAACAGTACAAGCAGAAAGGACGAGCTCGCAAAGGAACCCAAGATGGAAGCTTTGCAGTTCGGTTGAATTGATTGTGCAGATTCAGTTGTATCCAGCTCGAAATTGTACTGTTTTGTTTGGTTGACTATAGTGTAGCAGGGCAGGCACTGTAGGGGTACAATTTAGGTGAAGGTTGGATGTTGTTTGTCTGTATCTGCATGCTACAGGGCCAGGGGAAACCAGCGGAACCAGCATTTGGCTGGTTGGGCAAAGACAAAACAGGTTCTGTTTTTAGGACCTGAACCTGGTTGTTGTTTTCCCAGGTTGGAAAAACAGAACCAGAGGCTGTTTACCAACCTACCACCTGCTGTTTTGTCCAGCCAGGTTGGTTCTGTTGCTTGGAATTATTTGGGATCATCCCTGGTTGTTCCCAGGTTGATTCCCAAGGTCCTTGCTAGCTAGAACTATATATTCCTTCTCTGTTTGTTCCTGAATATAGTCAATTTGATTCAAGCGAATTCCTCCCTTCCTGGAATTTCGTTTCTACGCGGTGCGACGGCGGAATGCTACCCGAGTCAACGCTAGTACGCTAGCACTCCAACGCTAGGCAAACGCTGTTCGAGCCATAACTTTGTAACGGCAGAACTTTTCGCGAGGCAACTTGGCTTATTTTAAAGCTCTTAGAGTGAGCTTCGATATAGGAAATTTTCAGCTTAATCCGATCGACGGTCTGCACGATACGCTGCGCGACGTTCAAGGTACTCTTGTTATTTTGACTAAGTCATTCTTGATCCCTCTCTCTACAAACTCGGACCCGAGGATAGGGGCTGGTCTTGTACCAGGCACCCAAGGACCCTTGGAGGTGACCCCGAGGAGAGGTTTTAAGTTTGATAAAGTCTTAATAGCTTGAGTTTATTAGGCCCTTACACCAACAGGCCTGACGCATAATCCGCAGAAATGTGCGGCCTGGAGCTCGATCACAGTCACACAAGCACAACTCCCACCCGGGGTGCCGGTTTCAAAGGACGGGGTACGGCTCCTGGGTAGCTACGTGGGGACGGACGCCGGAGCAGCTAAGTTCCTAACTGAACAGCTAGCCGAGATGACAAAGCCGCTGCCACTAATAGAACGAGCTGACCCCCAAGTAGCCGCGCTGCATTTCTAGACGAGTAGCCTACCTCATTAGAACGACACCGCTCCGCCTACTCCTCCGCGACACTTGGAGCCAGTGGGGTCGAGACCTGCTCACTACCTTACTCACCTCCTGTGACATCCGCATGCCAACGTGCCGCACCGAGCAAGCGCGTGTGTGGGAGCAGGCGTCGCTGCCCACAACGCTGGGTGGCATCGGCATTACAGACCCGCTCGTTGAAGGGATCTACGGTTTCACAGCGAGTTTCACTCAAGCGGCGCTGTTCTTGTCCTCCCTGGCGCTAGCACCGGAGAATGCTTTGACGATCGCTCAGAACCACATGCTGCTGCCAAGAGACGACAGCACGCCGATGCATTCTTGGCTCAAGGAGTGCGAAGCGGCTCTGCCACTAGACGCGCGCGAGATCCTGGAAAAGGAGCGGCTGGAGCGATTGGATATTAGGCTACAACATGTGCTCGGGCTAAAGGTGCACGGAAGCATATACGCTGTACAGGTCCGGGCAACCAGGTGCATGCGGCTGAACCCACTCTCAGGCCACACGTAGCGTATGTTCGCTGACAGGGTATGGCACTGGCGATTGGCTGACCACGATCCCCATTGAACCCACCAGACAGGTAGGCCCCGTACACTTTGCCAACGCCGTTCGATTCCGCGTGGCCCTCCCCTTTTCAACCACTAAGAACTGCGACTGCGCGGACAAGACCGCCATCACTGATCCCCGCCTACCGAACCATCTCCTCCGCTGCGGCTTGGGCAAACACCGCATCAACACCCACAACGAGCTACGGGATGCGTGCATTAGCATGGCGCAGCACGCAGGTTTCACTGTTCACGGCGAGTCGGCCGTCCATTGCCCTATCGAGGAACAAATCGCCGACTTTACCATGACGGATAGAAGCACTGGGGCGGTTTATGTCTGTGATGGTCACCATCACGGACCCCATAAGCACGAGGGACCCAGAGGCGCAGAAAGGCAGGGGATGGGCGGCACGGGAACAAGCGGATAAGAAAATCCAGCATTACGCCAACCAGCTGGAGATGGTTGGCTTCTTCCCATTGGCAGTCGACACCTATGGCTGCCCATGCACGGAAGTACCAACCTTCCTGAAGCTACTTGCAGACACGGCGGCTCGGCGCGACTTTAACGCCGACTCTAAATCCTTTTATGCCGCCAAGTTCCTGCACCAGTTTCGGCAGCGATGGTCAGTGGCCCTTCAGAGGGCCCGATCAGTGGGTCTTCTACTCAAGTTGGGCGAGGCGGCAGCAGCATAGAACCCGCCGGTAGGGGGTATTGGTCAAGAGTTACACCTAGGGAACTGTTTTGCGGTGGTAGAGCCCATCTTGGAGCTCTAGGGGAATAGTGAGTAGGAATTGGTGCTTTGTTTGTTTGTTTGTTACATCCATACAGTGCATGCATATACCTTCCTGCTATATCAAAACAAAGAACAATGACCATTAGAGTGAGAATGAGAGAAGCATGCAAATGAGAGAGTGAGAGAGAGCGATAGAGAGAGAGAGAGCGAGAGAGAGAGAGAGAGAGAGAGTTAGAGAGAGAGAGAGAGAGAGAGAGAGGTGTATGCGGCACTGCGAATGGCGCGCGAAGCAGATTACATGACTTTGCATGAGACCACTGTCTACTCGCAACCCGTCAACCCTAAGCGAGCGGACCTGGCTATCAAAGACCGTGAGTCCGCTGAAACGTTCGTCACAGACGTTACGGTCACTGATCCGGTGCTGCAGCGGCGTGATTTAGGGGCCACCGGGGGACCGGGCTGGGCGGCAGAGGATGCAGCAAGGACGAAAAGGGGGCTGTACGAGGGGCACCCGAACTTTGTAGGGGTATTCGGGCTAGCGGTGGAAACAAGTGGGGCCTTAGCGCAGGACACCCAGAGGTTCCTTCGTCTCCTTGGCACGCAGGCGGCAAAGAAAAAGCACAAGCATGGGAGGCTCACCTCGGTAGCCTCCAAGCTGAATGCGCATTACCGACAACGCTGGTCGGTGATGCTGCAGCACAGCCAGGCGAACGCCCTGCTGGCCAAGTCCAACAAGGCGACGGAGAGGTCCTTCCCCCAGGCCCCAGCAGACCCGTGGGAACCCAGCCTCAGGGACCTCTGGCAGGTCCTTGAGGATGGGCTGGACTGGGGGCCGGCCCTGGATGGGTGACGGGAGAAGGAGGGGCTGGAGCGAGAGGAGGCTCCAGGCCGCGGTAAAGGGGTTCGGGGCACTGGGTAGGCCCCTCGGTTGCGCTGGCCAGCCATTGGGCAGACCTTACAGGAGGGTGTTGGCTTGGCCTGATCACACTTGGGGTTGCATGGTTGCAGGCTAGCCGGCCAAATACCTAGACTGTTTGCTTAATACCAAGATAATATCTCTTGCATGCCTAGGGTTTGCTTGCTAAAATCTTGCACATGCCTTGCTTGTACCCTGTATACACATTAATGAAGGACCGCTTGAGAGAGAGAGAGAGACCCTTGGGTCCTAGTCCTTAGCCATTTTTTTTCAGCCTAGTTCCTTAGCCAGCCTATTCCTTAGCCATCTCGGCCTAGTTCCCGGGTATATAGGGGTGAGGAGCCCTCTCTCTTTCCCATTGTTCTGCGGTGAGTTCATTCTCTCTGCAAATAGGGCAGCTCGTTCGAAAGAGCGAAAGACAGAGATAGATAGAGAGAGAGAGAGAGAGAGAGAGAGAGAGAGAGAGAGAGAGAGAGAGAGAGAGAGAGAGAGAGAGAGAGAGAGAGAGAGGCCCTAGGAGCTAGTCCTTAGCCTCTCCAGCACTCTTCAGCCTAGTATATAGTGCTCCTCTGCAGCTAGTTCTCTTCATTGTTCGGTTTTCTTCTCAGTTGTTTCTCCTAACCGAGCGGCTCGCGCCGGCCGCCTTCGGCGGCCGACGCTCGACAGCGCGGCCTTCGGCCGCGCGTGAGGGAACGACAAGCACACAACACATAGAGTTACTAACAAGAGGCATACAAACATGTCAAGCCGTACAGCGGCCTAGCCGCGCAAACCACTAATGGCAGAGCCGGAGCCCGCGCCTACAAGCGGTGAGCTCCAAGGGCATGGAGAATGCCCGTCAGGGAGCGCCACAGCTCCCGGACCACAATTGTGCTTGCGCCGATCGCCGCGGCTCCAGATCCAGCGCGCAAGTGCCGTTTCAAGCTCCGGACAGCCTCACCAAGCTGTCCCGCGGCAGCAGCGCCTCCCTCTGCGGGCGCAGCCAGCACGGGCGCCAGCAGCTCCGCGAGCTGGTCAGCCGCGTCGAGGCATGGGTCACGCAGGTGGCTGCGAAAGGACTCGGGCGGGACAGCAGGGAGAGACGAGTGCGCAAGCACTTGAATCAGAAGCAAAGCATGCAGGCTCTCCGCGAGACGGTGAAGCTGACCAAGCGTGGTCTCAGGAACGCGCGTCTGCGGAGGCAGCAGAGCCGCCGCCAGGAACCGGAGAGACGCATCAGCAGCGTTCGGAGCCGCATCCGCGCCACTACCCGCCGCCACGAACTCTACCCCCGCGACAGGCGGAACAGGTGGCAGATGAAGGCGGGAGCCAGTCGCCGGCGTCGCAACAGAAGGATAAGGAACGGACGGGGCAGGGACATGAGGAAGAGGAGCAACAGCCGGCGGAGGGGCTACATGATGCACAGGCGAACGAGGAGCAACGGGCTCTGGAGCAGCCTGCCGCGAATTGCTCTGGCCCGGCGCTGCCCTCCCTTGACGTACGGCACGCGACACCTCCCGAGACACCTCGCGCTGGAGGTCCGCCAGCGTCACTGGCGGCCGATACCACCCGCCTCCACCGCGCCCCATGGGGCCCCGCCATCCCCGACTGCCACCCGAGTGCGTTGGCCACTGGGCCTGCTGCTGGTAGCGCCGGGGGGAGTTCCGCCGGCGCCGAGACGTCTCGCGCTCCTGCGGTGGCGCGGGAGAATGGGGCCGGGACAAGCGGCGGTCAGGCGACGGGGGACGAGACGGCGGAACAACCGGAGCCGCAGGCGGTGGAACGGGAGGAGACTGATCCGCGCTCGGAAGAGCAACCACCGAGGGCGGGCCGCCAGTGGTGGCGGACACCGCAGGCGACGAAGAAGCAGACGCCAGCATCGGCACGCCGGGGACAGCACCGGCAGGTGCAGCTGGAACGCCAGGCCCTGGGACAGGATGAGCGGCGACCCCCCCGGCAGGAGCAGATGCCGCCAGCGGCACGGCAGGAACAGGGAGAACAGGCGGAGAGGGGGCGACAGGCGGAGCGGGAGGAGCAACCATCGGCGCAGACGGCTCAACCCCGTTCACGACGAGAGGACGTGCGGATACGAGGGGAGGAGTCTTTTCAGCGGCTACTAGGCCGGGCGGCAGAACAGACAGTGGCGGGGAACCCGTCGCCTCGGTCCTCGCTCTTGAGGCAGACGACGGCCTTTCGAGTACAACCGACGCGGCGCCAACGCGCATTGGCGAAAAATCAGTCACACCAGCAATCACCATCGCGAGGACAGGAAGCGCGAGGCGATGGGCGGGCAGCAGGTAGCGGTCGAGGAGGTGGGCCAGAAAATGGCTATCAGAGGGAGGCCAGAAGGGCTTTAACTAGGCTACTTAATGACGAAGAAGAAAATGACCCCTCTTATAGAGAAGAGCCAACCCCATCCAGTACGGAGGAAGGGTCAGAAGCAGAGGAAGGGGTAGAGGAGAATGGGAGAAGGACAGGAGCGAGAACAAGGCGATCCCGAGGAGAGGGAACGACCACCGCGGCTGGACCGTCCGATGGCAATCGTACGGGCGAAATTCCAACCGCACCATCACAAGCAAGGCCGGGCCGCACCGGGAGAAATCGGGCCGCGACGGCAGCGGCATCGGTGCGAGACAATCCCAATCCCCCGCGCTATTTTACGCCAGAGGAGTTGGCGACGCGAGCAGATCTGTTCGCTGGCGTCGAGAACTGGGATATCCCAGCCCTCTGCGATAGTCGACAACCATCCCTGGCAAGGCGGTTACCGCCCAATTTGTGCCAGTTGTTTTCGCTGGCGCTGCTAACCCCGTTACTCAACCTGTCACGAAACCCGGAAGGAGAGGCAGGTTGGCGCCTACTCCTATTTCTGCCACGTCTGACGCTTCGCCAGACCTCGCCACGGAAACCAAACTGGCCCCAGATCAAGGCCCGGCTCCGAGCCTTCCAACGTGGCGAGTGGGGTCAACTGTACCAGGATGCGATCGAAGCAGTCAACACTCCAACGCCTCCACGTCACAAGCCCGACGCAACCGGGGTCATCAGCAGGGCCGAGGGCCTGGCGAAACGGGGTAGCCTACGACGCGCTGTGCTGGCGTTGGAGTCAACGCCAGTCTGCACCCCAACTCCGGAAATTCTGGAGGAGCTTCGACAGAAACACCCGCCAGCCGAAGCAGGGGAGACGACGTGGCCACCCTCGCCTGAGTCAAAATTGTTCATCACCCAGGCTGACTTCGCCAAACTGTTGGGAAGGTGTGAAAATGGGGTCGGTGCTGGGCCATCGGGAACGACATTCGAACACATGCGCGACGCGGCAATCACGAATAGACGAGTTAGCACCCATCTGCACGCCTTGGTTAACACCATTTTGGGGGGCAACCTTCCAGCACCGGTGTCGGACCTACTAACAGCTTCACGGCTCATTGCCCTGGCCAAACCCGGTGGGGGGGCTCGACCAATCGCCATTGGCGAATGCATCACGCGGCTGACTGCCAAAGCAGCCCTCGCAGCCATGGGAGAGGCCGCGCGGGCCTTTTTCCTACCTCTACAGTATGGCGTAGCCGTGCCTGGAGGAGCCGAGGCAGTCATCCACGTGGCACGGGCGTATCTGGACAAGCTTCCCAACAGCCTCGTGCTGCAAACCGACATCTCAAATGCATTCAACAGTATTTCACGGCAAGCCATCGCGACAGCGTTACAAGGACCAGAATTGTCGCCACTACTGCCGCTGGTGAAACTGACATACGGTAACCCGTCGAAATTATTCGTCGACGCGAATTTTGGATCGGACCCACTGATCAGCGAACGGGGCGTGCGCCAAGGGGACCCACTTGGCCCACTACTGTTTGCGGCAGGTATGCACACTACACTCCGCGACACTGCTGCAGCACACCCCCAGGTGCTGTGTCTGGCATACGCCGACGACGTCACATTCCTGGGGGAGGCGACGGCTACTGTAGCAGCCTTCAACCATTTCACCGAGCAGCTGGCACACCTGGGGTTACGGCATAATGCGCAGAAATGCGCAGCTTGGAGCACACAAGCAGCAGTAAAGGATCTGCTGCCGCACGACGTACCATTCTCCCAGGATGGTGTTCGCTTGCTCGGAAGCTTTGTGGGGCCTGACAGTGGGGCGTCACAGTTCCTGTCGGGTCAGCTGCAGGAGATGGCCAAACCCCTGCCACTGCTCGAGAAAGCCGACCCGCAGGTAGCCTCGTTATTACTCACCCGCTGCATTTCGAGGCGTGTGGCATACCTTACCAGAACAACACCGCTCTCCCTTTTGCCGCGAGAGACCTGGAGCCAGTGGGGGACAGACCTGCTAGCGGCCCTACTCACAGCATGCCACCTTCGCGTCCCCACCTGCCGTACCGAGCAAGCACGTGTCTGGGCGCAGGCGTCCCTGCCGCCGTCTTTGGGAGGGATAGGCATTACTGACCCGCTGGTCGAGGGTGTTTTCGGGTTCGCAGCGAGCTTCACGCAGGCGGCGCTTTTCATCGCATCACTAGACGGCGCTCCTGAGGGCGCGCTGGCGCAGGCGCGGGACCACATGCAGTTGCCTGCTGACACCACCACACCCCTTCACACGTGGCTGTCGGAGTGTGAAGCAGCGTTACCCGACGATGCGCGAGAAGTCCTGGAGAAAGAACGGCTGGAGCGAACTGATGTGAGGCTCCAGCACGCATTGGCGCTAAGGGTGCATGGGAGTAGATATGCGGCGCAGGTGCAGGCGACGAGGGAGATGGCGGTGAACCCCTTATGCGGACATACGCAGCGGATGTACTCAATGACGGGGTACGGGACTGGGGATTGGCTGACCGCTATCCCGATTGCGGCCAACAGGAGGATAGGGCCCACTCACTTTTCCAATGCCGTACGTTTCCGGCTGGCCCTCCCCTTCTCCACGCCGAAGATTTGCGACTGTGCGGACCACACAGAGATCACAGACCCCCGCCTCCCGAATCACCTTCTCCGCTGCGGCACAGGCAAGCATCGCATCAACACCCACAACGAGCTGCGCGATGCCTGTGTCAGCATGGCCCAGGACGCGGGTTTCATCGTTCACAGAGAATCCTCAGCGCACTGCCCCGTTGAGGAACAGACGGCAGATTTTACAATGACGGACAGAAGCAGTGGGGCCGTCTATGTATGTGATGTCACCATCACCGACCCCATCAGCACAAGGGACCCGGAGGCACAGAAGGGCAGGGGCTGGGCGGCCCGGGAGCAAGCGGACAAGAAAATCCAGCACTATGCCTCCCTACCAGAGACGGTGACCTTCCTCCCCCTGGCTGTGGACACCTATGGCTGCCCGTGTGCGGAGGTCCCAGCCTTTTTGAAGCTCTTAGCGGACACTGCAGCTCGGCGACACTTCAACGCCGACTCTAAATCGTTCTATGCTGCAAAGTTCCTGCACCAGTTCAGGCAGCGCTGGTCTGTGGCCCTGCAAAGGGCCCAATCTGTAGGCCTCCTGCTAAAGCTTGGGGAGGCGGCGGCGGTTGAGAACCCGCCGGTGGGAGGAATTGGGGATGAGTTGCATCTAGGGGACTGCTTTGCAGTGATTGAGCCCCTCGTAGAGCTGTAGATTGGCGAGGTTTGCAACCGGCATGCTTGTTATCTAGGCCACTATAACTTGCCTGCCTGTACTTGACTGCTATATCAATAAAAGGACCATTAGAGAGAGAATCACCTAGTGACTTAGCCTCTCAAGCCTCCCCTAGCCTCCCTAGCCTCCCTAGTCCTAGTATAAAGGCCTCAGCAGGCCTTGTGGCCTCTTCATTATTCAGCTTTTGGTTGGGTCTCTCTCCTAACCGAGCGGCTCGCGCCGGCCGCCTTCGGCGGCCGACGCTCGACAGCACGGCCTCCGGCCGCGCGTGAGGGAACGACAAGGAACACGCACACAATCGGGTATAAGCAACGGCATACTAACAATGGCGGCACCAACAACATCCTAGGCAACAATGGCGACACGAGCGCAAGCGGAGCCCGGATCTACATCCGGTGAGCTCCAAGGGCATGGAGAATGCCAGTTAAAGTCCGCCACAGCTCCCGGACCACCAGCGTACTTGCGCCGATCGCCGCGGCTCCAGACCCTGCGCGCAGGTGCCGCCTTAAGCCCCGGACAGCCTCGTCCAGCTGTCCCACAGCCGCAACGCCACCCTCTGCGGGCGCTGCCAACGCGGGCGCCAGCAGCTGCGCGAGCTGGTCCGCCGCGTCCAGACAGGTCTCGCGCGGCCTGTCACGAAATGAGTCAGCAGGGATCGGAGGGAGAGACGCATGAGCCAGCACCTGAATCAGCAGCAGGGCGTGCAGGCTCTCTGCCAGACGGTGCAATTGCCCGAGGGTCGATTCAAGTACACGGGTCGGCGGGGGCTGAAGGGCCACCGCCAAAAACGAAAGCGGGTCGTCAACAGCGGTATAAGGGGTGTGCTGCGCCCCAGCCGCCCCACCACCAACAGCCACGAACTCCACACCCGCCACGGGCGGAACAGGGGGAAGGCGGAGACGAGAGCCAGGAGCAGGGGCCGAGGCAGCAGGAGCCGGGGGCGATGGAGCATGAGGAGGAGGAGGAGGCGCAGCAGCAGGGGCAAGGCCCTCGGGAGGGAGTGCCTGACGGGGAGCCACATGCGCCGGCGCGGACCGCGGCGAACTACTGTGGCTTTGCGCCGCCCGTTCCTCGCGCACCGCCCTTGACACTTCCCGCTGAAGATCAGCCAGGGTCACGGGCGGGCGGTATGCCCCACCACCACCACGCCCGCGGGGACCCCTCCAGCCCCCATTGCCACCAGCGTGGCCAGACCACTGGGCCTGCTGCTGGTAGCGCCGAGGAGAGTTTCGGCGACGCCGCGACGACTCGCGCTCTTGTTGAGGCACGGGAGAATGGGGCCGGGACTGACGGCGGTCTGGCGACGGAGGACGGGACGTCTGCGCCACCGGGCCCGCCTGCAGCGCAACAGGAGCAGTCGAGTCCACGGCCGGAGGTGCGACCATCGGGGCTCGGCCGCCAGTGGTGGCGGACACCGCCTTCGGTGACAAAGCAGATTCCGGCGCAGGCACGCCGAGAACAGAAGCGGCTGGAACAGCGGGCGCGCCAGGGACAGACGCAGGGTGAGCAGCAAAACTCTCGGGGGGAGCAGGTGCGACCGGCGCAGCAGAGGGAACGAGGGGAACAGGAGCAGCATCGGGAGCGGACACGCCAAGTGGTGCCGCGAGGTTCGGGACCTCTGGCGGCGGGACAGCAGGAGCAGACTTCCCCTCGGGAGGAGGCGCCTCAACAGTCGCGGGAGCCTGGGCAGCAGGAGGAGCAGGTAATGGTACGTGATGCGGCGACATCTCCGCAGCCGCCCGCGCAAATGCCGATACAACCGGAGGAGCAGCCACAGCAGACGCCACGACAAAGGGCAGTGGTGGATAATGCATCCCGTCGCCTAGTGCCACAGGCATCTCGGGCCGGACGAGGCGGAGGTCGCAGAGGCACAGCTGGACGGGGAGGAGGACCCGAGAACGGTTTCCAGAGAGCGGCTGGGCGGGCTTTAAGACGGGCTAATAACGAGGAGGCGAGTGACCCTACTTATATAGCACCAGCAGCAGCTGAATCAACAACGGAGGAATCAGGAGGGGTTGACGAGGAAGCGGAAGGACACCGCCGAGCAAACCCAACACCAAGCCGGGCCCCAAGCAGGCCACCCTCGGGTGGAGGGGAGCAGGACCCACTGGCACCGGACACCACCGCGCCGCCCCCACAAACCCGCCAATTCTCGCCTGAGCAATTGGCGAGGGACGACGCGCGGTTCGACGAAATTGGAAATTGGGATCTGTCCCCCCTACGCGACAGTCGTCAGCCCCCGCTGTCGCGAAAACTACCTGCTGACATTCGCCCCCTTTTCACATCGGCCCTTCTGACACCACTGCTCCGCCTCGCGCGTTACCCTGACTCAGTCGCAGGATGGCGTCTGTTACTCTTTCTCCCGCGCCTAACACTACGCCTGCCCTCAACGGAGAAGCCCGATTGGCCGGCTGTGAAGCAGCGACTGCGCCAATTTCTCAAGGGCGAATGGACGCAGCTCTACGATTCCGCAGCAGCCGCGATCAATGGGCCACAACCGCCACGTCACACACCCGACGACCAGGGCAGGCGCGCTAGAGCAGAGGGCCTCACACGCAAGGGAAGCCTACGAAGAGCAATCCTTGCCCTGGAGTCAACTCCGGTCGCTGACCCATCAGCTGACACGCTAGCAGCCCTCAAAGCCAAGCACCCCCGAGCGCCAGCTGGTCTCATCGATTGGACCATCCCCGGTACAGAGCAGCCCGCCTCCATCGACATGGGCGCATTCGTAAAAATATTGTGCCGGTGTGAAAATGGAGTGGGAGGCGGACCTTCGGGAATGACCTTTGAGCACATGAGGGACGCTGCCATCGCAAACAGTGGGGTTACCACACACCTACACGCGCTCGTCAACACAATCCTAAAGGGCAATCTCCCAGACGAGATCTGCTCGCTCCTTACCGCCTCGCGCCTCATCGCCTTAGCTAAGCCTGGGGGAGGCACTCGCCCCATCGCAGTAGGCGAGTGCATCTTACGCATCGCCGCGAAATCTGCACTCGCGTCATTATTGGAAGCATGCCGGGCCCACTTCCTCCCACTCCAGTACTGCGTATCGGTCCAAGGCGGCAGCGAGGCAATCATTCACGCCGCAAGAACCTTCACACACGCGAATCCAGGGGCGCTGATTCTACAGACGGATTTAGCGAACGCCTTCAACTCCATTAGTCGCGCAGCAATAGTAGACGCACTACGAGGCTCGGCGCTGCAGGGCATTATCCCGCTCACCAGGATATCGTACGGCAAACCGGCCCAGCTTTTCCTAGATGCTGGGTTTGAATGCGAGCCGCTCATCAGCGAGACCGGTGTGCGTCAAGGGGATCCGCTAGGCCCGCTACTCTTCGCCGCCGGGATTCACCCCGCCCTTACCAAAACCGCAGCGGCCTTCCCCTCCGTGATGTGCCTGGCCTTTGCTGACGACGTTACATTCTTGGGCGAGCCGCTGGAATGTTCAAAGGCCTTCTGCCACTTCATAGAGGGCCTGCGCGACGTGGGGTTGCGCCACAACCCAGAGAAATGCGCAGCGTGGAGTGCAGCGGCGGTCGATCCTCATGTGCTGCCGCAGGGGGTCCCATTTTGTGAGGAAGGCCTGCGGGTGTTGGGGAGTTTCATCGGATCTCAGGAAGGTGCAGCGGCTTTCCTACGCTCGCAACTCGAATCCATGTCTACCCCACTGCCGCACCTCTCAAAAATGGACCCCCAAGTAACCTCACTGCTATTGACGCGGTGCATCTCCAGGCGCATATCCTACCTCGCACGCACAACCCCGCTCTACCTGTTACCCGAAGCAGAATGGACCAGGTGGGGCCGGGCCCTGCTCCACGCCCTACTTGACGCGTGTGGGGTGCGCCACCCACGGGGAGAGTCGGAGGCCGCGCGGATATGGGACCAGGCATCACTCCCGCCAAGCCTAGGAGGGCTAGGCCTCGCAGACCCAGTGGTAGAGGGTCGGTACAGCTTCCTGGCCAGCCTAGTACAAGCGCACTCCCTCCTCAGCCCCCTCCCAGGCCCGGCGGGGTCTCACCTCACGGCAGCCCTACACAGCCTTGAAGCGGCGAACACGAGCCCGAATGAACTGCAGAGGTGGATCAACGACTGCAGAGAGAGTCTAACACAGGAAGCAAGGGACCTGATTGCCTCCGAGCTTGCCAAACCCGCAGGCCAGCTCCAACACCGACTAGCACTCATAGTCCAAGGCAGTAGGAGTGCCGCGCAGATCACTGCCTCTAGACAACTGGAGCTGAACCCCCGGGCGGGCCACACGCAGCGCCTCATCTCACTCACGGGCTACGGGGCAGGGGATTGGCTACTCGCCATCCCCTACATGCCCGCCCTGCGGCTCTGCCCCGAACACTTCACCTTTGCCCTCCAGTTCCGGCTCGGCCTGCCCATGTCCGTACCCAAGTGCTGTGACTGTGTCAAGCGGGTTGCTATCCTCGACAAGAGGCTGCCAAACCACCTACTGCGCTGTGGTACGGGACACGGTCGGACCAACACGCACAACGAGCTCCGCGACGAGTGCATCCGCATGGCACATGATGCCGGGTTTGCGGTACACAAGGAATGCACTGCCTTCAGCCCGGTGGATAACAAGAAGGCCGATTTGGCCTTCCGGGATCGGACCTCGGGGGCGGTATGGCTGGCAGACGTAACGATCACAGACCCCATAAGCAAACGAGATGAGAGGGCAAGGAAGGGGAGGGGCTGGGCAGCGCGGGAGCAAGCAGACAAGAAAATAGGGCTTTACCATGGCAGGGCAGACTTCGCAGGGTTCTTCCCCTTAGCAGTAGAAACCTACGGCTGCCCCTGCGAGGAAGTACCAACCTTCCTCAAGCTCCTAGCGGACACGGCAGCGAGGAAGCTCTTTAATGCGGACCCCTCTACCTACCAGGCCGCTAAGATGCTTCATCAATTCCGCCAGCGGTGGTCGGTGGCCCTGCAAAGAGCACAGGCGGTTAGCTTCCTCATGAAGCTGAACCTTGCAGCACAGGCGGAAAACCCCCCCTTAGGAGGACCGGAGGGGGAGCTGAACCCAGGGGACTGTTTTGCAACACTTGAGCCCCCGCATAGGGGCTGCTAGGGAGCATGGGTAGTCACTCACATGTTTGTTTCTGTTGTGTGATAACTATACTTGTTGTACGGCATGTTATATCAATGGAGGACCGTTTGAGAGAGAGAGAGAGAGAGAGAGAGAGAGAGAGAGAGAGAGAGAGAGAGAGAGAGAGAGAGAGAGAGAGAGAGAGAGGGGCCAAGGCTATTCAGCTCCCAGCCCAACCCAGACACACCACTGACAAGATTGGCTGTCTGGCCAGAGCTGAAGGCCTGGCTAAACGTGGGAACCTTAGAAAATCCCTCCAAGCCCTCCAGGCCACTCCTCCTGTGGCCCCCACCACATCTGACACTCTGGCTGCCCTCCAAGCGCACCACCCCCCTGCCGAACTACTCATCCCTGACTAGGTTCCCAGCCACACCACTGACACCCCACCTCTCATACCTCTTCGCGAATTCCGCAAAATCATCGCCAAATGCCCCAACGGAGTTGGAGCTAGACCCTCAGGCACAACTTTCAAACACCTCCGTGATGCTGCTCTTGGGAACCCAGATGTCTGCCAACACCTCCACGCACTCACCAACACGGCTCTCGCAGGCCAGCTGTGTCCCAAGGCCGCATCGCTGCTCACAGTCTCACGTCTGGTTGCATTCGTCAAACCTGGAGGAGGGATCCGCCCCATCGCAGTGGGTGAGTGCCTGCACCGCCTTATCGCGAAATGTGCACTTTATCTGACGCTCGCGGCCGCTCGCGACTTCTTCACCCCTCTCCAACTCGGCGTAGCAGTACCTGGGGGGACGGAAGCTGCCATCCATATCATCCGCACATTCCTGGAGGAAAACCTTACCGCGATCGCACTCCAGATGGACATAGCAAACGCCTTCAACGTCATCGAAAGAGCGCCGTCTTCGAAGGCCTGCAATCCACCCCACTCGCCCCCCTGCTCCCCTTCGTTAGACTCACATACGGCTCCGCCTCCATCTTACAAGTGGATGCAGGCTTCAATGCAGCTTCTCCAACGAGCGCGTGTGGAGTCCGCCAGGGCGACCCAATGGGACCGCTACTCTTTGCGGCTAGTATGCAACGCTTGCTTACTGCCACTGCCGCTGCGTTTCCGAACGTCGTCATCATGGCCTACGCGGACGATATCACATTCCTCGGCCCCGCGTCCGCCTGCACATCCGCCTTCAACCACCTCACGGCCGACCTCCTCCCCATCGGCCCGGCCCACAACCCTGCAAAGTGCGCAGCCTGGTCACCACGCCCCATGAACGACGCCGACCTCCCCACCGGGATCCACTTCAACCGCGCCGGTTTGCGGGTCCTCGGCAGCCCAGTCGGAACAGCCGACGGCTGTGCCATGCAGCTACGGGAAAAGCTCGCTACAGCAAGCACTCCGCTGCCGCTAGCATGGATCCCAACTCTCCCACCTCCTGCTCACCTGATGCATCAGCCGGAGAGCCTCTTTCCTCGCCCGCACCACCCCTCTAGCCCTCCTGCCCATAGCTGAATGGTCCGCGTGGGGTGAACGGCTGCTACACACCCTGTTTGCTGCAGCACAAATCTCAAAGCCTCGCGCCCCAGCGAAGAAGGAACGAATCTGGAACCAGGCCAGCCTCCCCACCACCATAGGAGGACAGGGACTCACTGACCCAAGCACGGAAGGCTCCTACGCCTACCTGGCGTCAGCCGTCGCAACGGCCCACCTCCTGCGCTCCCTTGGCTCCAAGCTGCACCACGAGGTGGCTGAACTCGCGCCACTGCTCAACGCGGACCCTACAAACCCTGCCGGACTGCCACAACGCTTGGCCGCCGCGGAAGCCAGCCTTCCCCCCTCAATAGCGGCTATGATAAGGGTCGGGCGGGAGAAGGGGGACGGGCTTAAGCTGCAACACGCACTAGCGCTCCACGTCCACTCGGCTAAGGCTGTCGCCGGCGTCCGCAGCAGCCGGCGCATGTCCCCAAACCCTCTCAAGGGCCACACGCAAAGCCTCCTATCCCTCCTCGGATCCGGAGCCGGCGACTGGCTGGCTGCACTGCCCCTGACGAGCGCCCTTCGACTCTGCCCCGCCCACTACTCCCAATCCATCCTCTTCCACTTGGGCCTCCCCCACCCAATCCCGCGCCAATGCGACTGCACCAAGGCTGTCAAGATCCTGGACAGCCTGCTGCCCAACCACCTGCTGCGCTGTGGGACAGGAAAGGAACGGACGAGCACACACCATGCCCTGCGGGATGAATGCGCCCGCATAGTCAAAGAAGCCGGTTACACTGTCCACATAGAAACAACGATGTATACGACGCTCAAAAACCTATTCGCGGACTTCTCGATCCGCGATCCCATCACTGGCTGTATACACATCTGTGACGTTACTGTCACGGACCCCATCTCCAAGTCCGACAAGCACGCGTGAAAGGGGACGGGGTGGGCTGCCTGTATGGTTGCAAAAAAGAAGATGGACAAATATGCAAATAGGAATGACTGGGTGGGGTTCATCCCCATGGCAGTCCAAACCTACGGCTGTACTTCACCTGGAGTGTTCGAGTTCCTCAAGATGTGCGCCGACCTGGCCGCCAAGCTACGTTTCAACGCTCCCCCTACCTCGGCGGAAGCAGCCAAGCTGTTCCACGAGTACAGGCAGCGCTGGAGCATCACTCTGCAGCGTGGGCAGGCGCATGCCATCAATCTGAAAACTCACACGGCCATGGAGGCGAATGCGGCTGGGATTGCGGATGCCACCGAACCACTAGCAAAAGGATACCTGTTTCAAATCCTAAAGCCCCCGCTTGGACCCTTTGTGGATCAGGCGGGTGGCGAGTAGGATGCTTGCCTCACCATCAATCTTGCATGCTTGTATGCATAGTGCTTATCAATACAACGGACCATTCGAGAGCCAGAGAGAGAGAGAGAGAGAGAGAGAGAGAGAGAGAGAGAGAGAGAGAGAGAGAGAGAAAGAGAGAGAGAGAGAGAGAAAAAGGGGATCCCTTAGCCCTCAGCCCTCTGCCTTATCCCTCTGCCCTCTGCCCTCCAGAGCTATTTAAGGGCTGTTTGGGTCCCTTTCTCCTCATTATTTTGTGTGGAGTTCATTTTCGGCGGCTCGCGCCAGCGGCCTTCGGCCGCGCGCTCCTGGCGGCAAGAAAACAAGGCAGAGGATTGCAAATACGGGGAAGTACACACGAGCAAAGGAAGCAAGGGAGAAGGGCTTAAACAAGACAAGACGGCATGCAGTTCTACACTAGGCGAAGGCCTACATCGTGTACGGCTCCGCCCCCTCCACCTCAAGCATCGAGCGCATGCACGCCGACATCGCAAGGAGAAGATGCGCTGACGACTGAAGTGTGTCCACAGGGGTCCCAACTCGAGGAGCCCCTACAAGATCCCCCACGTGGCGGGGGAAGGTACGCGCTAAGGGCGCTACCCCAGTGGGCGCTTCCGACACGGGTGCCAACGGCGACTCGAGCGACTCTGCCAAAGACACGCAGGACCCTCGGGACCCTGGACCGTAACTGCTCGGAAAGTTCCGCGTGGCCCCACACACCGCCAGCTGCAAGTTTGCCACCACCTCGCACGCCTCCGCCAGATTCAGAATCTGGCACATGGTCAGCATAGGGTCTCTCCCCACGTGAGTGGAGGGAGGTGCAGTCGAAGCTTCGCGCGGAAACGATGTCAGCCAACCAGGAGCCCGGCCAACAGAGAAGCGCTGTGCGGAGAAGCCCGGGACCTGACGAGGGGTGCGAATCTGAGCCCTCCCCTCCCGCGCAGGCAGATATTCGCACAGCGTCGGCACGCGCAGAGGAGCCACCTGGCAATGGTCCGCGGAGAAGGGAGGACCGTTGGTCACCTCAATGTGTACGTGAGTCGGCTCTCCACTCGCCCGCGCCTGCCGCACCACTTCCGCAAACAGATTCGTGGCCCGATCGAGGGCAGGATCCAGCCCGCGACCATTACCGCCACGCCCACCGCCATTCCGCCGGCCCCGCCGACCTCCGGAACCAGCAGAGTGCGGATGCGGATGGGACTGCTCGCGACGGCCCGAATCCCAGCGACGTCCAGGCGACCCCCTCCCCCGCGTCGCCGGAGATCACCGCGGAGAGCATTGCGCGGGCGATCGCGCTCGGGGTGAGCGATGGCCTGCCCGACCACGAGGGGATGGGCGGCGAGGAGAGCAAGGACGCGCAGGGGACCGCTCATCCCCCTCCCTGCCCTGATGAGGTTCACGATGCTCAGGAGAAGGGCGGCGTGGAGAGGGCTGCCAAGGAGGCTGACGCGGAGGCGAGTGCCCGCGCTCCCACCGCGGCTGACCATCCGGGCGATTCGACGCAACACGTGCAGGGGCCCATGAATACTCCGGCGAAGTGGGGCGCGCGGCAGGCCGATGGGGAAGAGTTAGCACTCGCTCGAAGCGGCGGACGGGCTCGCTTGCGGAGGGGTGCGCAGGGACACGCGGACGAAGCCCGGCAGGCGCAGGCTCCGGCAGCGCGCTCTCCGCGGAACCCTCCAGCTCCGGATCCCATCTCGCGGATGGGTCCATCACCCCCGACAGTACCGCAGCCAACGCCAGCACACCGACGAAGCGAAGACGAGGCGGACGCGGCACCTCTAACAGGGCGCGCGGGAGCTGCAGAAGGAAGAGCAACGCATGGAATCCGCGTGGGACGCGGTGGCAGCCGCCGCGGACGACGGGGAAACGGGAGAGGACGAAGAGGTGGTGGAACACGCGGTTCAAACCGGCGCCGCACTGGTGCAAGCGGCTACGCGAGAAATGCAGAAAGGCTGATGCGGGACAGGGCGGTAGGCGGCAAGGAACCGCTTAGCGAGGAAGTAGAGGAGGAAGCTGAAAATGACGAAAGTGACGGGGGTGACCCAGCTTTTAACCATGAAAGAGAGGGGATGTTGGGAGCAGAAGCCGAGGACGAGAAGGAGTTGGAACTTCTGCTTCGGGGAGAGGAGCTCCCCAGCCCGAATGCCCGAGGCGAACTTGCCAACCGAACCACAGCTCAAAACCGAGCCGCGGGGGGAAATCAAACAAGGAGGGGAAATCGAGCCGCGACAGAGAACGGAGTTGACTCTGCGACAGCCAATGAGAATTCAGCAGCCCCAATTCCAACCCCCCCGATCCTCAAACCTGACGACCTGGCGAAAAACTCTGACCTGTTTGCCCAGGTTGCAGACTGGGACCTTGGCCCGTTGCGCGACAGTCGCCAGCCCCCACTCGCCCGCCACCCTCAAAAAGACCTTTGCGATTTGCCTGCTGACACCGTTACTCCACCTAGCAGCCAACCCCGAGTCAGAACCAGGTTGGAAGTTACTGACCTTCCTCCCGCGCATACTTCTTCGCACCTCGTCAGCTCGTCAGCCTGACTGGAGCGCAATGATGAACCGGCTCCTACGTTTTTGCCAAGGGTTCTGGGCCGGCCTCTACGAAGAAGCTGCCGAAGCAATCTCCCTCCCACCGCTGCCTCGCCACGCACCTGACACAACTGGAATTCTCGCCAGAGCGGAGGGTCTGGCGAAGCATGGTAACCTCTCAAAGTCGTTGCAATCCGTGCAAGCCACGCCCGTGTCACCTGCCTCACCCAAAGTCCTCGAGGCCCACACGGCGAGACACCCACCTGCATCCCAATCGCTACTTGATTGGCTACACGCTGCCACAGCAGAAAATCCTCCCGCTATCGAAGCTCACGACTTCCGAAGGCTCATTGCCAAGCTCCCCAATGGAGTTGCCGAACACATCCGCGACGCAGCCCTAGGAAACGCCGAGGTTTTCACCCACCTCTTAGCCCTCTCCAACACGGCTCTAGCAGGGAAACTTCCTGCCGTCGCGGGGGAGCTCCTTACCGCCTTTCGCCTGTTGGCCTTCACGAAACCGCACGGAGGGACGAGGCCGATCGCGGTTGGAGAATGCCTACTGCGAATCATCGCCAAAGCGGCACTCTTCTTGATCGCGCCGTCCTCTAGATCTCACTTCGTCCCCCTTCAGTTCGGCGTGGGAGTAGCGGGGGGCATTGAGGCGGCTAAGCACACGGCGCGTACATACCTGGAGGTACACCCTGAAGCAGTCGCGCTGCAGATCGACCTCGCGAACGCGTTCAACGCGGTCGAGAGGAGAGCGGTGTTCGAGGGGTTGAGGAACGATGCGCTTGAGAGCCTCACCCCCCTGGTCCGCCTATCTTACGGAGTCCCCTCCACACTATTCCTCGACCATGAATTCGTGGCGGCTCCCCTGCAAAGCGCCAGAGGGGTCCGCCAAGGAGATCCTCTCGGCCCCCTACTATTCGCCGCCAGCATCCACCCCTGCCTCGTCGCGACGGCAGCGGCTCACCCGCAGGTCATCCTACTCGCCTATGCCGATGACATCACGCTCCTTGGCGACGCGCCAGCCTGCGCCGCGGCCTTCGACCACCTCACAGCCGCGCTCGCCTCTATGGGGCTCCTCCACAACCCGGCTAAGTGCGTGGCTTGGTCCGCCGCCCCAATTGACCCTGCCTCTGTCCCCCCCGGCATCACCATCTCGAGCGAAGGGCTGCAAATCCTCGGCAGCCCCGTCGGCACACAACAGGGCTGCTCTGCGGCAGTCAGGGATAGACTCACGGCAGCAGCTGAACCGCTCCCGTTGCTAGCGCAAATGGACCCGCAGCTCTGCCTCCTCCTCCTCACACGTTGCGTCAACCGCCGCGCCTCCTTCCTGGCAAGGACAACCCCGTTGGAGGTCTTGCCCGTCGCAGAATGGTCGGCATGGGGGGAGCGGCTGCTCCACCCGTTCCTAGAGGCCGTTCACATTGTCGCACCAAGGAGCAACGCGGAAAGGAGGCGTATTTGGCGGCAAGCCGCGCTTCCCGTTACCTTGGGAGGATTGGGCATTACGGACCCGGCCGTGGAAGGAAGTTACGCGTACCTCGCTTTGGTGATCGGCGCGGCTCACCTCCTGCACTCGCTCACCGACTCCCTACACCCCGCCATAGCTGCACTGCTCCCCCTTATGGACTCTGTTCCAGACTCCGTAGCAGCCCTGCCCTCGCGCCTAGCTGCAGCTGAAGCGGCCCTACCTCCAGAAGCCCTGGAAGCCCTTCAGGCTGGTAAAGATGACCCCAAGGGCCTGAAGCTCCAGCAGTCTCTGGCCCTGGCAGTCCATACCCGCCGCTACCTCCGAGTGCTGAATAGGGCGCAGCGGATGCGCCCCAACCCCCTCTCAGGGCATGCCCAGCGGATGCAGTCCCTGCTGGGCCCGGGAGCAGGGGACTGGCTGTTGGCAATCCCTCTCTCTTCTGCGCTGAGGCTGGGCCCCTCCCAACACTCTACTGCATCCGCCTTCCGCCTAGGCCTCCCCCTCCCTGTCCTGAGGCGGTGCGACTGCCGATACCGCACCACCTTCCCTGATGACCGCCTCCCGAATCACCTTTTGCGCTGCGAGAAGGGGAAAGGGAGGACTGCCACACCCCATGCTCTCAGGGATGAGATTGCAAGGATTGGAGCGGAAGCAGGCTTCACGGTTCACAAGGAGACCTATGCCTATTCTCTGGTCGAAAACCTCAAAGCGGATGTCTCCATCCGCCATCCCCTGACCGGAGAACTCTGGCTTTGTGATCTGACCGTGAGCGACCCGGTGTCCTACCAGGATGAGAACTGCAACCGCGCACCAGGATGGGCAGCTAGGGCGGCAGCTACTAGGAAGGAGGAGAAACATGGGGGACGGAACGCGTGGGTGGGGTTCCACTCCTTGGCCGTGGAGACCTATGGCTATCCGTCGCCGGGGGTGCTGGCTTACCTGCGGCAGTGCACGGAGCTGGTTGCGAAGCTCCGCTACAATGCGGCCCCTACCTCCCGAGAGGCTGCCAAGCTGCTGACGGAGTACTGCTAGCGCTGGGGACAAAGCTAACCCTCTCTCTCTCTCTCTCTCTCTCTCTCTCTCTCTCTCTCTCTCTCTCTCTCTCTCTCTCTCTCTCTCTAATGGTCCTTGTATTGATATAGCAGGAAAGTACAAGCATGCATGGTATAAGGGCCTAGGCGGCACTTGCGCGCTGGATCTGGAGCCGCGGCGATCGGCGCAAGCACGCTTGTGGTCCGGGAGCTGTGGCGCTCCCTGACGGGCGTTCTTCACGCCCTTGGAGCTCACCGCATGTAGATGCGGGCTCCGCTTCTACTTGTGTCGCCATTGCTGCTTAGGATGTTGTTGATGCCGCCATTGTTTGTATGCCGTTTGCTTAACCTCGGTTGTGTTCGTGTTCCTTGCCGTCCCCTCACGCGCGGCCGAAGGCCGCGCTGTCGAGCGTCGGCCGCCTTCGGCGGCCGACGCGAGCCGCTGGGTTAGAAGGAATGAACCCACGAAATGAATAATGAGACAAGCACCAGGCCCACGGCCTTATATAGCGGAGCTAGGGGCGGCTGAGAGGCTGAGAGGCTAAGGGACTAGGGGTCTATGCCTCTCTCTCTCTCTCTCTCTCTCTCTCTCTCTCTCTCTCTCTCTCTCTCTCTCTCTCTCTCTAATGGTCCGTATATTGATATGGCAAAAAGGTACAGACATATAGTTCCACGAGCATGTGAGATTCAGACTAATCCCTCTAGAGTTCCACCAGTGGCTCCAAAACAGCAAAGCAGTCCCCTAGGTGTAGCTCATGCCCAATGCCCCCTACCGGAGGGTTCTCAGCTGCTGCAGCCTCACCCAGTTTCATAAGCAAGCCCACTGACTGCGCCCTCTGAAGGGCAACCGACCACCGCTGCCTGAACTGATGCAGAAACTTGGCGGCATGATAGGAGTTAGAGTCGGCGTTGAAGTGGCGCCGAGCCGCGGTGTCTGCCAGCAGTTTGAGGAAGACGGGGACCTCTGCACATGGGCAACCGTAGGTCTCCACTACCAGTGGAAAGAAGCCGACTGTCTCAGGCCTGTTTGCATAGTGCTGGATTTTCTTATCTGCCTGTTCCCTAGCTGCCCATCCCCTCCCTTTCCGTGCCTGTGGGTCCCTGGTACTGATGGGGTCTGTCACGGTCACGTCGCACACCCAGACCGCCCCACTGCTCCTATCCGACATGGTGAAGTCGGCTGTTTGTTCCTCGACAGGGCAGTGGGCAGCCGACTCCCTGTGGACGATAAACCCCGCATCCTGTGCCATACTAATGCAGGCATCTCGGAGCTCGTTGTGGGTGTTGATGCGCTGCCTTCCAGTGCCGCAGCGTAGGAGGTGATTCGGGAGGCGGGGGTCTAGGATTTCGGTGTGATCAGAGCAATCGCAGTTTTTCGGGGTGGAGAAGGGCAGCCCGAGCCTGAATCTGACGGCATTTGCGAAGTGTACCGGGCCTAGGCGTCTGGTTGCTTCTATAGGGATGGCTGTCAGCCAGTCCCCTGTGCCATAGCCGGTTAGGGAGAACATCCGCTGCGTATGGCCTGCTAGCGGATTCAGTTCCATGTCCTTCGTTGCCTGTACTTGCACGGCGTAGCGGCTACCGTGAACCTGTAGGGCAAGGGCGTGCTGTAGTTTGACATCTTTCCGCTTAAGTCGTTCCCGTTCCAGTAGCTCTCGCGCATCCGAAGGCAGGGCGGACTCGCACTCTGTGAGCCAGGAGCGAAGCGGTGTGTTTTCATCCGTGGGCCGTAGCATATGGCAGCGCGCGTGGGAGAGGGCGGTGTCCGGATCTAGCGCGAGCGTAGAGAAAAGCAGAGCCGCCTGTGTGAAGCTTGCGACGAAACCGTACACTCCCTCAACGAGGGGGTCAGTAACACCTATTCCCCCTAGAGAGGGGGGCAAGGAGGCCTGCGCCCAGACGAGTGCCTGTTCCGCTCTACCCGCCGGCACATGAATGCTGCACGAGGTAAGGAGTGCCAGGAGGAGGTCACGACCCCACTCCGTCCAAGTGTCTCGTGAAACAAGGTTGAGAGGAGTTGTTCGAGTTAGATAGGACACGCGCCGAGAGATGCAGCGTGTGATCAGCAGCGAGGCCACCTGAGGATCTGCCCGCTCAATGAGGTGTAAGGGTTTCGCCAGGTCCTTCAGCTGGCCCGCTAAGAAAGAAGCTGCGCCGTTGGCCGCCCCCTGAAAACTCCCAAGCAAGCGGATGCCGTCTGTGCAGAACGGCACCCCTGGAGGTAACCCAGCAGAGTCGCACGCAGTGGCGCTCCATGCCGTGCATTTCTGCGGGTTGTGCTTCAGGCCTAGTGATTCCAGTTTGGAGGTGAAGTGGTTGAACGCGGCTACAGTGGCACTTCGTGCACCCACGAATGTCACGTCGTCAGCATAGGCCAAGCAAAGCACCCCTGGGTGAGCTGCTGCAGTGTCACGAAGTGTAGGGTGTATTCCCGCCGCAAACAGGAGCGGGCCGAGTGGGTCGCCCTGGCGAACGCCACGTTCGCTGCGTAGGGGTCCGCTCGCGAAGGTCGAGTCCATGTAGAGTCGCGACGGGTTACCGTAGGTCAGTCGAACCAGTGGGAGTAGTGGCGATAGAGTTGGCTCCTGTAATGCCGCTGCGATGGATTGTCGCGAAATGCTGTTGAAAGCATTCGCAATGTCGGTTTGTAGTACCAGGCTGTTTGGGTGGCAGTCCACGTACGTTCGGGCGGCGTGAATTATCGCTTCTGCCCCACCAGGCACCGCCACTCCGAACTGTAGGGGTAGGAAGAAGTCACGTGCAGCCTCCCCCATGACCAACAGCGCAGCTTTGGCAGCCAGCCGAGTCAGGCATTCTCCGATAGCGATTGGTCGGACCCCCCCCCCAGGTTTGGCCAGGGCGATGAGTCTGGACGCAGTAAGCAGGTCCGCAACCGAAGCTGGGAGGTTGCCCCCCAGAATTGTATTCACGAGGGCGTGCAGATGGGTGCTGACGGATGCATTGGTTATTGCCGCGTCGCGCAGGTGCTCAAATGTTGTGCCAGACGGTCCGGCACCAACACCATTCTCGCATCTCCCAAGGAGCTTCGCAAATTCTGCGTGGGAAATGCACAGGGGCTTAGCATCGGCTGACTGCCAGGTCAGCTGGTCGTCTCCCGCCGGTGGATGCTTTTGTCGCAGCTCGTCTAGAATTTCTGGGCTCGGTGTACAGACGGGTGTTGACTCGAGCGTCAACACGGCTCGACGCAGACTGCCACGTTTCGCCAACCCCTCGGCTCTGCTCAGGACACCTGTCACATCGGGTTGGTGACGTGGGGGCGGAGGGGCGTTGACCGCGTTTATCGCCTCCTGGTAGAGCTGTGACCACTCGCCTCGCTGGAATGCCCGAAGACGGGCCTTGATTTGTGGCCAATTTGGGTGCTTTGGCGAAGCCTGGCGAAGGGTCAGACGCGGGAGGAAGAGAAGCAGCGTCCAACCCGCTTCGGAGTCAGGGTTTCGCGAAAGGTGAAGTAGCGGGGTCAGGAGTGTCAGCGAGAATAACTGGCACAGGTTAGGCGGTAATCGTCTTGACAGCAGCGGTTGGCGACTATCGCAGAGGGCGGAGATGTCCCAGTTCGCTATGTCGGCGAATTTATCCCCCATCTCCGCCAGCTCCACTGGCGAAAAATAGCGCGGGCGCTGCGGGGCCAATCCTGACACTGGGTGGAGGGAAGCGTTTCGATGTCTGCGTGCGCGACTCGGTGGCGTTGACTGCTGCCGAGTTGGATTCTCATCCGTCCGATCGGCATCCAATGGCCCTGCACGCCTTTCTGTTCCCACTGTGGGTAAATTGGCTGTCTCAGGTCTTCTCCTCCCTGTCCCTACTCTCGTTGCCTCCGCTCCGTCTCTTTCTTCCTCGTTTTCGCTGTCTGGCTCCACTCCCGTAGTATAAGAGGGGTCATTTCTGCCCCCTTCTGTATTAGCCGCTACTAAAGCAATTAAAGCCCGACGTCCCGCAGCCTGAAACCCATTCTCAGGCCCTCCGCCAGTTCCGCTAACCGTCTGCCTCCTTTCTTCCCGTGCTGCACTACCTCGTGATGGTGATTGCTGGAGCTCCCGAGCCGTCGCCAGAGCGCGCTGCCGCCTGGTCGGCAGTGGTCGCCAAGCCTCAGTCTGAGGCCGGAAAGGCGACCACGGCGAAGAAGCCCCCGGTGGCTCCGGCTCCGAAGCCCTCGACAACATCCGCTGAAAAGCCTCCTCACCCCGAACCCGAGGCTCCCCTTGCCGCAGCTGCCGCTCAGTCTGTGGCTCTTGCTGCTGCTGGGAAATCCGCTCCGTCCACGCCAACTGCTCCCCAGGCTTCGCCCGATGGCCCGTCAGGGTCTGCCGCCGCGCTCCCGGCTCTTGCTCCCGTTGGGCCCCCCGCTTCGGGCCCCAAGCCGCCGACTTCTGTGCCTGCCTCGTCCCCGCAGCCGACGTCCGCCACCACTGGCGGCCCGACGCAATTGATTGTGTCCCCTGCATTGGACCCGTCTGCTCCCGTTGCGCCTCCCGTGGCTCAGCCGACGCAACCAACGTCGCAGTCACGTCCTCCCTCGCCGGACCGTCGCCTATCTCGCCCTCATTCTCCAGCGCCCCAACAGGATCGGGCGTCCTCCCGGCGCCGGCGGAATTCTCCCCGGCGCAATCAGCAATCGGGTCAGTGGCAAGCTCACCGTGGCGGTCGCGGCGGCTGGTGGGGTTCTCGTGGTCGCAATGGGGGAGGGTCGTATGATCCGCCCGTGAGGATGGCGGATCTGCAACGTGCGGTAACGACCGCGATGCGTGAAGAGAGGGCTGCTCAGACACAAGGCAGCTCGCACGTTGCCGTCGCCCATGCCGCCCAGCGTCAAGCGGCGCCTCATGAGGTTCCGCCCCCTGCTGCACTCGTCCAATCCCGTGTTCCGGCCTCATCGCTTCCCGCTGCTGCTGCGACTGCTCCCGTTCCAGGGTCGCGGTTGCATCTGCCGCCAGTCCCGCCCGTGGCGGGAGTAGAATTTGTGGCTGTGGGAGGCGGAGCGGTGACGGCAGTTGGCCCGGCTTCTCCTGCCGTAGTGGAGCCGTTCCAGTTCCTTGCGCAGGCGCTGCAACCCCCTCAGGCCCGGGTTCCGGAGGCGACCCTCGGCCAGCTCTTCCGTCTCGCAGAGAGCTTTCACGCTCTGCTCTTGATACAGGTTCTTGCTCACTCGTCCCTCCCCGCGGCCCCCCCTGAGTTGTTCCTGGATCGTCACCGCGACTCTTGTCTGGACGCCGCCGATCAGCTTGCAGGGCTGCTGGCGCCCGTGCTGGCTGCGCCCGCCGAGGGAGGCGTTGCGGCGGCGGGGCCGCTTGATGAGGCTGTGCGCGGCTTGCGGCGCCATTTGCGTGCTGGGTCTGGAGCCGCCGCGATCGGCGCAAGCACGCTTGTGGTCCGGGAGCTGTGGCGCTCTCTGACGGGCGTTCTTCACGCCCTAGGAGCTCACCGCATGTAGGCGCGGGCTCCGGCTCTGCCATTAGTGGTTTGCGCGGCTAGGCCGCTGTAGGGCTTGCCATCCTTGTATGCCTCTTGTTAGTAACTCTGTGTGTTGTGTGCTTGTCGTTCCCCCACGCGCGGCCGAAGGCCGCGCTGTCGAGCGTCGGCCGCCTTCGGCGGCCGGCGCGAGCCGCTCGGTTAGGAGAAACAACTGAGAAGAAAACCGAACAATGAAGAGAACTAGCTGCAGAGGAGCACTATATACTAGGCTGAAGAGTGCTGGAGAGGCTAAGGGCTAGCTCCTAGGGCCTCTCTCTCTCTCTCTCTCTCTCTCTCTCTCTCTCTCTCTCTCTCTCTCTCTCTCTCTCTCTCTATCTCTCTCGCGCGAGCCGCTGGGTTGGGGGGGATCCACACTCACCGCTCGGTTAGGAGAAACAATTGAGAAGAAAACCGAACAATGAAGAGAACTAGCTGCAGAGGAGCACTATATACTAGGCTGAAGAGTGCTGGAGAGGCTAAGGGCTAGCTCCTAGGGCCTCTCTCTCTCTCCCTCTCTCTCTCTCTCTCTCTCTCTCTCTCTCTCTCTCTCTCTCTCTCTCTCTCTCTCTCTCTCTCTCTCGCTCGCGAGCCGCTGGGTTAGAAGGAATGAACCCACGAAATGAATAATGAGACAAGCACCAGGCCCACGGCCTTATATAGCGGAGCTAGGGGCGGCTGAGAGGCTGAGAGGCTAAGGGACTAGGGGTCTATGCCTCTCTCTCTCTCTCTCTCTCTCTCTCTCTCTCTCTCTCTCTCTCTCTCTCTCTCTCTCTCTCTCTCTCTCTCTCTCTCTTGAATCGCCTGGGGACAGACTAGGGACAGGCTGGGGGTAGGCTGGTTCATTTTCTCGAATTTTAGTCTCTGCCCTTAGCCTATGCCCCTAGTCTCCTAGCTATATAAGTGTCCCGTGGGGACCTCTTTTCTTCATTAGTTCATTTGGTCCCAATTTTCGTAGTCGGAGAGAGCGAGAGAGAGAGAGAGAGAGAGAGAGAGAGAGAGAGAGAGAGAGAGAGAGAGAGAGAGAGAGAGACAGGCAAGCACCGCACAAACACTCACAACGAGCTGCGGGATGCTTGCGTTAGCATGGCGCAAGATGCGGGCTTTATAGTCCATCGGGAGTCAACCGCCTACTGCCCCATCGAGGAACAAACGGCGGATTTCACAATGACGGACAGAAGCAGCGGAGCGGTTTACATATGTGACATCACTGTCACCGATCCTATCAGCACCAGGGACCCAGAGGCTAAAAAAGGCAGGGGGTGGGCGGCGCGTGAGCAGGCCGACAAGAAGATTAAGCACTATGCCAACCGCCCAGAGACGGTTGGCTTCTTCCCCCTGGCGGTAGACACATACGGCTGCCCATGCGCGGAGGTACCCGTCTTCCTCAAGCTCCTCGCGGACTCAGCGGCTCGGCGGCATTTCAACGCCGACACAAAATCTTTCTATGCCGCCAAGTTCTTGCACCAGTTCCGGCAGCGCTGGTCAGTGGCCCTGCAAAGGGCCCAATCCATGGGGCTTCTAATGAAGTTGGGCGAGGCGGCGGTGGCAGAGAACCCTCCGGTGGGGGGCATTGGGTATGAGCTGCACCTGGGGGTGCAGTGGTGGAGCCACTCCTAGAGCTCTATAGTGGGGTAGTATGGGGGTGGCGGAAGAGCTTAGGTGATGCTTGCACAATTTTTCCATTTGCTTGCTTTATACCTTGCATGCGTATATTTTCATGATCTATCAATACACGGACCGAGAGACAAATCCTATCATGCCGCGAAGTTTCTGCACCAGTTCAGACAGAGGTGGTCGGTTGCACTGCAGAGGGCCCAATCCGTGGGTCTCATGATCAAGTTAGGAGAGGCAGCGGCTGCAGAGAGCCCGCCTGTAGGAGGGATAGGGCAGGAATTGTACCTTGGGGACTGCTTTACCGTCCTTGAGCCTCTCCTTGAGCTCTAGGTGACTTAGTGGGGTTGGATAGTCTAGGTTACCTTGCGTGTTAGTACCTGCTGTCTCTCATTGCATGTGTGTACCCTTCTGGCCTATCAATATACGGACCATTAGAGAGAGAGAGAGAGAGAGGCCCTAGGAGCTAGTCCTTAGCCTCTCCAGCACTCTTCAGACTAGTATAAAGTGCCCCTCTGCAGCTAGTTCTCTTCATTGTTCGATTTCCTTTTCATTTGTTTCTCCTAACCGAGCGGGAGAGAGAGGAGAGAGAGAGAGAGAGATAGAGAGAGGCCCTAGGAGCTAGTCCTTAGCCTCTCCAGCACTCTTCAGACTAGTATAAAGTGCCCCTCTGCAGCTAATTCTCTTCATTGTTCGATTTCCTTTTCATTTGTTTCTCCTAACCGAGCGGCTCGCGCCGGCCGCCGAAGGCGGCCGACGCTCGACAGCGCGGCCTTCGGCCGCGCGTGAGGGAACGACAAGCACACAACACACAGAGTTGCTCGCAAAAGGCATACAAACATGGCAAGCCCTACAGCGGCCTAGCCGCGCAAACCACTAATGGCAGAGCCGGAGCCCGCGCCTACATGCGGTGAGCTCCTAGGGCGTGAAGAACGCCCGTCAGAGAGCGCCACAGCTCCCGGACCACAAGCGTGCTTGCGCCGATCGCGGCGGCTCCAGACCCAGCACGCAAATGGCGCCGCAAGCCGCGCACAGCCTCATCAAGCGGCCCCGCCGCCGCAACGCCTCCCTCGGCGGGCGCAACCAGCACGGGCGCCAGCAGCCCTGCAAGCTGATCGGCGGCGTCCAGACAAGACTCGCGTTGACGATCCAGGAACAACTCAGGGGGGGCCGCAGGGAGGGACGAATGAGCGACAACCTGTATCAGAAGCAGTGCGTGAAAGCTCTCTGCGAGACGGAAGAGCTGGCCGAGGGTCGCCTCCGGAACACGGGCCTGAGGGGGTTGCAGCGCCTGCGCAAGGAATTTGCCGTCACCGCTCCGCCTCCCACAGCCACAAATTCTACTCCTGCCACGGGCGGGACTGGCGGCAAATGCAACCGCGAACCTGGAACGGGAGCAGTCGCAGCAGCAGCGGGAGGTGATGGGGCCGGAACATGGGATTGGATGAGTACAGCAGGAGGCGGGACCTCAGGAGGCGCCGCCTGACGCTGAGCGGCATGGGCGACGGCAACGTGCGAGCTGCCTTGTGTCTGAGCAGCCCTCTCTTCACGCATCGCGGTCGTTACCGCACGTTGCAGATCCGCCATCCTCACGGGCGTATCATACGATCCTCCTCCATTGCGACCACGAGAACCCCACCAGCCACCGCGACCGCCACGGTGAGCCTGCCACTGACCCGACTGTTGATTGCGCTGGGGAGAATTCCGCCGGCGCCGGGAGGACGCCCGATCCTGTTGGGGCGCTGGAGAATGGGGGCGAGATAGGCGACGGTCCGGCGAGGGAGGACGAGATTGCGACGCTGGCTGCGTCTGCTGAGCCACAGGAGGCGCAACGGGAGCAGACGGGCCCGGTGCAGGGGACACAATCAACTGCGCCGGGCCGCCAGTGGTGGCGGACGCCGGCTGCGGGGACGAGGCAGGCACAGAAGTCTGCGGCTCGGGGCCTGAAGCTGGGGGCCCAACGGGAGCGGGAGCCAGGAGCGCGGCGTCAGCCCTTAACGGGCCATCAAGTGGAGCCTGGGGAGCAGTTGGCGCGGACGGAGCGGATCGCTCAGCAGCGGCAGGAGCCACAGACTGAGCGGTAGCTGCGGCAAGGGGAGCCACGGGTTCGGGGCGAGGAGGCTTTTCAGCGGATGTTGTCGAGGGCTTCGGAGCCAGAGGCACCGGGGGCTTCTTCGCCGTGGTCGCCCTTCCGGTCTCAGACTGAGGCTTGGCGACCACTGCCGACCAGGCGGCAACGCGCTCTGGCGACGGCTCGGGAGCTCCAGCAATCACCATCACGAGGTCAGGCAGCACGGGGAGAGAGGAGGCAGCCGGTTAGCGGAACAGGCGGAGGGCCGGAGAATGGGTTTCAGGCTGCGGGACGTCGGGCTTTAATTGCTCTGTTAGCGGCTAATGCAGAAGGGGACAGAAATGACCCCTCTTATACTACGGGAGCGGAGCCAGACAGTGAAAACGAAGACGAAAGCGACGGAGCGGAGGCAACGAGAGTAGGGACAGGGAGGAGAAGCCCTGAGACAGCCAATTTACCCACAGCGGGAACAGAAGGGCGTGCAGGGCCTTTGGATGCCGATCGGACGGATGAGAATCCAACTCGGCAGCAATCAACAACACCGAGTCGCGCACGCAGACATCGGACCGCTCCCCTCCACCCTGTGTCAGGATTGGCCCCACAGCGCCCGCGCTACTTTTCGCCAGTGGAGCTAGCGGAGATGGGGGACAGATTCGCCGACATAGCGAATTGGGACATCTCCGCCCTCTGCGACAGTCGCCAACCGCCGCTGTCAAGACGATTACCGCCTAACCTGTGCCAGTTATTCTCGCTGGCACTCCTGACCCCGCTACTTCACCTCTCGCGAAACCCTGACTCCGAAGCGGGTTGGAAACTGCTTCTCTTCCTCCCGCGTTTGACCCTTCGCCAGGCTTCGCCAAAGCACCCAAATTGGCCACAAATCAAGGCCCGTCTTCGGGCATTCCAGCGAGGCGAGTGGTCACAGCTCTACCAGGAGGCGAGAAACGCGGTCAACGCCCCTCCGCCCCCACGTCACCAACCCGATGTGACAGGTGTAGTGAGCAGAGCCGAGGGGTTGGCGAAACGTGGCAGTCTGCGTCAAGCCGTGCTGGCGCTCGAGTCAACACCCGTCTGTACACCGTGCCCAGAAATTCTAGACGAACTCCGACAAAAGCATCCACCAGCGGGAGACGAACAGCTGACCTGGCAAACAGCCGACGCTAAGCCCCTGTGCATTTCCCACGCAGAATGTGCGAAGCTCCTCGGGAAATGCGAGAACGGTGTCGGTGCCGGACCGTCGGGTACAACATTTGAGCACCTGCGCGATGCTGCAATAACCAATGCATCCGTCAGCACCCATCTGCACGCCCTATTGAATACAATTCTGGGGGGCAACCTCCCAGCTTCGGTGGCGGACCTGCTAACAGCGTCTCGGCTCATCGCTCTGGCCAAACCAGGGGAGGGGCCCCGACCAATCGCAATTGGAGAATGCCTGACGCGGCTGGCTGCCAAAGCTGCGCTCTTGGTCATGGGGGAGGCTGCACGTGACTTCTTCCTACCTCTACAGTACGGAGTGGCGGTGCCCGGTGGGGCTGAAGCGATAGTTCATGCCGCCCGAACGTACGTGGACCGCCACCCAAACAGCCTGGTACTACAGACCGACATCGCGAATGCTTTCAACAGCATTTCGCGACAATCCATCGCAGCGGCATTACAAGAACCAACTCTGTCGCCACTACTTCCAATGGTTCGACTGACCTACGGTAACCCGTCGCAACTCTACATGGACTCGACCTTCGCGAGCGAGCCCCTACGCAGCGAACGGGGCGTTCGCCAGGGCGATCCACTCGGCCCGCTACTCTTTGCGGCGGGAATACACCCTACACTTCGTGACACTGCGGCAGCTTACCCCGGGGTGCTTTGCTTGGCCTATGCAGACGACGTGACATTTGTGGGTGCACACAGTGCCACTGTAGCCGCGTTCAACCACTTCACCTCGAAGTTGGAATCACTAGGCCTGAAGCACAACCCGCAGAAGTGCACGGCATGGAGCGCTACTGCGTGGGACTCTGCTGAGTTGCCTCCAGGGGTGCCGTTCTGCACGGACGGCATCCGCTTGCTTGGGAGTTTTCAGGGGGCGGCCAACGGCGCTGCCACTTTCTTAGCAGGGCAGCTGAGGGATCTGGCGAAACCGTTACACCTCATCGAGCGGGCAGATCCTCAGGTGGCCTCGCTGCTGATCACACGCTGCATCTCTCGACGCGTGTCGTATCTCACCCGAACAACTCCCCTCAACCTCGTTTCACGGGATACCTGGACGGAGTGGGGCCGTGACCTCCTCTTAGCACTCCTTACCTCGTGCAGCATTCGTGTGCCGGCGGGCAGAGCGGAACAGGCACGCGTCTGGGCGCAGACCTCCTTGCCCCCCTCCCTTGGGGGTATAGGTGTTACTGACCCCCTCGTTGAGGAAATCTACGGTTTCGTCGCGAGTTTCACACAGGCGGCTCTGCTTTTCTCTACGCTCGCACTGGACACGGACACCGCACTCTCTCACGCGCGCAGCCATATGCTACGGCCTGCGGATGAAAACACACCGCTTCGCTCCTGGCTCACAGAGTGCGAGTCCGCCCTGCCTTCCGATGCACGAGAGCTGCTAGAACGGGAACGACTTAAGCGGACGGATGTCAAACTACAGCACGCCCTTGCCCTACAGGTCCACGGTAGCCGCTACGCCGTGCAAGTACAGGCAACGAGAGACATGGAGCTGAATCCGCTGGCAGGCCATACGCAGCGGATGTTCTCTCTGACAGGCTACGGCACAGGGGACTGGCTGACAGCTATCCCTATAGAAGCAACCAGGCGCTTAGGCCCGGTACACTTCGCCAACGCCGTCAGATTCAGGCTCGGGCTGCCCTTCTCCACCCCCAAAAACTGTGACTGCTCAGATCACACCGAAATCCTAGACCCCCGCCTCCCAAATCACCTCCTACGCTGCGGCACTGGCAGGCATCGCATCAACACCCATAACGAGCTCCGTGATGCCTGCATTAGTATGGCACAGGACGCGGGGTTTATCGTCCACAGGGAGTCGGCTGCCCACTGCCCTGTCGAGGAACAGACAGCCGACTTCACCATGTCCGATAGGAGCAGTGGGGCGGTCTGGGTGTGCGACGTGACTGTGACAGACCCCATCAGTACTCGGGACCCACAGGCACAGAAAGGCAGGGGATGGGCGGCTAGGGAACAGGCAGATAAGAAAATTCAGCACTATGCAAACAGGCCAGAGAAAGTCGGCTTCTTTCCACTGGCAGTGGAGACCTACGGCTGCCCATGTGCAGAGGTCCCCGTCTTCCTTAAACTGCTGGCAGACACTGCGGCTCGGCGCCACTTCAACGCCGACTCAACACCTATCATGCCGCCAAGTTTCTGCATCAGTTCAGGCAGCGGTGGTCGGTTGCCCTTCAGAGGGCGCAGTCAGTGGGCCTGCTTATGAAACTGGGTGAGGCTGCAGCAGCAGAGAACCCTCCGGTAGGGGGTATTGGGCATGAGCTACACCTAGGGGATTGTTTTGCTATTTTGGAGCCACTGGTGGAACTATAGAGGGATTAGTCTGAAACTCGCATGCTTCTGAAACTACATGTGTGTACCTTTCTGCCATATCAATATACGGACCATTAGAGAGAGAGAGAGAGAGAGAGGGAGAGAGAGAGAGAGAGAGAGAGAAAGAGAGAGAGAGAGAGAGAGAGAGAGAGAGAGAGAGAGAGAGATAGCGGTTGGGTGGCAAGGTTTAAAAGCAGGACAAACAATAAGCGCACGAGACAAGACAACGATGGGCCATGCGCCCAGCTACTAGAAAGCGAGATGCAGCAGGTCTACATGCGGCGGGTGCCCGCAACTACATCAAGTGGGCATCTAGTGCCGCGAGGATACCACGCATGGTCCTCCACAGTTGCTGGACCACTAACGCGGTCGCGTCGACAGCTTCAATCCCGCCTCCATCACGGAGGTGTGCTGTCAGACCCTGGACCGTCTCGTCCAGCTGTGAGACCGCTACGCCTCCCAACGCGGGCGCTCCCAGCACGGGTTGGAGGAGGAAGGCAAGCTGAGCAGCAGCCGCCATGCAATCAGCTCGCGCATCATGATCGATAGTGCTCCCTGGGTTCCGAAGAATGGCAAAATGTGAGTTCACCAGAATCAGTGTTAGGGCCTGCTGACACTCCACCAATCGCCACAACTGAGCGAGACTCGCCGTGGGGACTTAGGCCAGCCCTGTGGTCTGAACCGCAGCCGGAACAGGAAGAGGGGGCAGAGGCTGCACTGACGGAATATCAGCACGCTGTCGCGAAGGGACGAAGGCCCCCCTCCGCCTCCCGCTCCCACAAATCCCGTGTCCGGAAGAGGGGGAATCCAGGGCAGAGGGGGTTATGGCACAGCAGAAACAGGACGCATGGAGGCATGCAGAGCACGATCACCGCCAGGAGCAGGAACCCGCGGGTACGCCGATGCATGTGGTGCAGGAGCAGCAAGGGGCGCGGCCGGAGCCTGCACATTCACAGGAGCTAGTGCGGGCGCAGGAGCGGCGGGAGCCACCGAGCTTCCAAGATTCGGTGCGCCATTCAAAGCATTGCGCATCGCCGCAGCTAACATCCCCGGGAAATCTTCGCGCAGTTGCTGCATCTCGCTTGGTTCACCGCGCCTGCGATCGTGACCTCCCCACCAGCCACCGAGGCCTCCGTGGTGCGCCGACCGATGCGACGAGGAGGGGCGACGCCGAGGAGAACCACGCCCCCGATGCGCTGCCGCATTGCCCCCCGCGGCACCGCGTATCTGTGACTCCGCGAGCCGCTGCGCGATGGGATGTACCAGCGCAGCTGCAGGGGTCACCAGGTGGGCAGAGTCAGGGCCGGCGCCCACCACTGTCCCCGGCGCAGGGCCCCCAGCGACAGCTTGGACAAGCGACGGCGCCACAAGCGACGGCTGCGCAACGGGAACCGGCGCGCCGGACGCGGGAATAACGGGTGGAACGCTCAGTGGGGGAGCCGGCGCTAGCGGGACTGGAAATGAGGACGTCGCAACAATAGTAGGAGGAGCCGGGAGGGCAAACGGAACAGCAGCAACAACAACAGCAGCGACAGGGGCTGGAGGCGGAGCAATTGCGCTCTCAGCGGTGTGACCTTGGTCCACCGCCGACTTCTCCGCTTCAGTCGCCATTATGGCGAACGCGTCGGTAGCAGGCGATCGAGGACGCGCGGTCGCGTCAGGACGCGGGAGGAGTTAGTCGCGGAAGTCCTCCGCTGGCCGCGGCCAGGGCGCGGACCCGCATAGGCCGTGCCGGAGGTTGCGGGCGTGGCAGAAGTACGCGTGAGGGAGGTCCAGAGAATGCGTTCCAGGCGGCTGCAAGTAGGGCTTTAAACGAGCTAAGAAGAACTAATGAAGCAGACGTTTTGTCAGGGGGTATTTATGAGGCGGAGGAGGAAGAAGCACACATGAGTCCGAATGCCTCGAGGGAGGCTCAGTCATAAACTCCTGCTCGGCAAAGAGGCAACTCAACCCACGCTCGAGGCGGGGCAACAAATTTGAACAACACACCCACCCAGCCGCGACCCTCCCCACAGATTCGAACCACTCCCAACAACCCTGATACCACTGCCAACCATCCCGCCCAACCAAACCTGACACCAACACCTGCAATTGCACCACGAATTGCAGCGAGGGGTAACCAGCGGCAGTCACAGCTCCTCCCCCAGAAATCGCCCGAAGCCCTCACCAAGGATGACACGCTTTTCGCAAGCGTCAATGACTTGAATCTGGACAAGCTACGGGACAGTCGCAATGCACCTCTGGCACGTCGCCTCCCGGAAAAACTCCGCCTGCTTTTCGCGATGGTATTACTGACACCACTGCTGCGACTCACCGACGATCCTGATTCCATCCAGGCCTGGACGGTTTTGTTGTTTGCCGCTCGCCTGACGCTTCGCCAGCAGTCGCCGAAGCATCCTGGCTAGAAGGAGACCAGGAGCCATTTGCGTAAATTCCTACGAGGGGAGTGGGAATCACTTCCACAGTGGATTCGCTGGATCTTCCTCCCCCCCCCCCAAGGCACCAACCAGATGACATCGGGGTTATCTCCATAGCTGAAGGTCTGGCACGCCGTGGCAGTCTGCGGAGAGCTGTCATGGCACTTGAAGCCACACCAGTCAGCAAGCCGTCGCCAGAAATTCTGGAATCCCTACATGCCAAGCACCCAAGTGCCCAGTGCCCTGACGCACCGTGGTCCCAGCCTGAGCCGGACTCTTACCTGTCAGTATCGTGGGAATTTTTCTTGAAACTTCTCTCGAAATGTGAGAACGTGGTAGGCGTAGGTCCCTCAAGCATGACGTTCGAGCACCTGCGCGAAGCTGCCTTGTTGCACACCACGGTCTGTTCACACTTACATGCGCTAGTCAACACAATCCTTCGCGGGAAGCTGCGCAAGGAGGTAGGGGGGCTTCTTACCGCATCATGGCTGATAAATTTAGACAAGCCTGACGAAGGGACCAGGCCAATAGCCATAGGCGAATGCATCCTACGACTAGCAGCCAAAGCAGCGCTTACCTAGCTAGCAGAAGCGGCCACAGAATTTTTCTTACCTTTACAGTTTGGAGTGGCCGTGCCGGGAGGATCGGAAGCACTTATCCATGTCATTCGAACATTCACCTCGGCCAACTAGGACGCACTAGTTTTGCAGGCCGACCTAGCTAACGCTTTCAATAGTGTTGACCGCCACTATTGTTCGCGCCGAGTGTCCTACTTAGCCCGCACAACTCCCCTTCCGTCCCTGCCCAAGGAGGACTGGTCTGAATGGGGGAGGCGACTGCTGGAAACGTTGCTCACGGCATGTGGCATTAATCACCCATGGGGGGACGAGGAAATTTCACGCACGTGGGCGCAGGCCTCTCTCCCCATATCACTCAGTGGCCTTGGGCTGACAGACCCATCCGTGGAGGGAAGCTACAGCTTCCTCGCCAGCTACATGCAGGCCCAGCTCCTACTTGACTCCCTAGAGGGCGAGTGCACTGGCCCACTGGAGGCCACACGTGAGCTGATGCGCGGCCCCTACACTCAGTCCTCCCCCTTGACCGAGTGGCTAGCGGAATGCGAGGAGGAGCTTCCACTGCCGGCCCAGGAAGCCTTGCAAGCAGAGAGAGCAGCCCCAACTGCAGGAAAGCTGCAGCACGGGCTGGCCACGGCTATCCAGGGCCAGCGCTACGCTGTCCAGGTGGAGGAGGTGAGGAGGATGAGCCCGAACCCAAACAATGGTCACACGCAGCGGATGTTGTCCCTGTCGGGGTACGGGGCGGGAGATTGGTTAAACGCGGTGCCCCTCCACCGCGCGCTACACCTTGAGGCTCCACATTATGCCAACGTGCTCTAGTTTGGGCTGGGGCTCCCTTTTGCAGCTCCCGTGGTTTGCAACTGCTCAAAGAAGGTGGAGATTCCTGATAGCCGGCTCCCGAACCACCTGCTACGATGCGGTACAGGGGGGGGGGGGGGGGGGGCGCACAAACATACACAATGAACTTAGAGACGAATGCGCGCGAATAGCGGCGATGCTGGCTTCGTGGTGCATATCGAAACGGCCGCCTTCAGCGCAGTGGAGGAGAAGAAGGCGGACCTGGCCCTACGCTGCCGCTCAACAGGTGCTGTCTACATCTGTGATGTGACGGTGACAGACCCCATCAGCACCCACGATGAGAACGCAACCAAGGGGCGGGGGTGAGTGGCACTGGAAGCGGCAGACAAGAAGCACGGCCTCTACAAGGACCGCCCAGGGTTGGTGAAGTTCTTCCCGCTCGCGGTTGAGACATATGGGTGCCCATAGGGCAGAAGGATGAGCAGAGGGCATAGGGCTAAGGTATCCTCTCTCTCTCTCTCTCGCTCTGAGCCGCCGAAAATGAAACCACAACGAAATAATGAGGAGAAGCAACCTCAATCAGCCCTTAAATAGGCCGGGAGGGCAGAGAGCAGAGGGAAGAGCAGATGGCATAGGGAAGTGAGGAGGCTGAAGTGCCTCCGTCAGGAACACAAGTGGCTCATCCGCAGCAACGTGGTGAGAATACTGCGTCGACGAGCCACTACCCGCAGCAAAAAACTCCACCCCCGCAACAGGCGGAACCGGCGGCAGATAAAAACGAGAATCGTGGGGAGGTGCCGAGGCGGCGGGAGCAGGAGCCGGCGGGAAGTGAAACGGAGGCGGGGGTGCAGTGACAGGAGGTGGATTGAAGGGGAGCACAGCCTGTCGAGGAGCCTCAAGGGCTGGCGAGGCGCGCATCGAACTACTCTGGCTCTGCGCCGCCCTCGAGACTTCCCGCTGTAGATCCGCCATCGTCACAGGCAGGCGGTACCCCCCACCACCGCCATGCCCGCGGGGACCCCTCTAGTCCCTCTGACCACCAGGGTGAGCAGGCCAGTGCATCTGCTGCTAGTAACGTCGTGGAGAGTCGCGCCAGCGACGAGACGACTTGCGCTCCGAGTGGGGCGCGGGTGAATGGGGCCGAGACGGGCGACGGTCGGGTGACGGGGGACGTGACGGCTGACCTGCCGGGGCCATCGGCGTCACAGCGAGCGCAGATAGACCCGGCACTGCGGGCGAAATCGACGGAGCCGGGACGCCAGTGGTGGCAGACGCTGCCTTTGGCAACAAAGCAGAAGCCGGAGCAGGCTCGGCGGGGGCAGAAGCGAACGGCGCAACGGGTGCGCCAGGGACAGGAACCGGGGGATCAGCAACGACACCAGCATGCGCATATACTGGCGGATCAACAACGGGAGCCGGAGGAACAGGAGCAGCAGCCGGAGCAGAGGGAGTAGCAACAGGCTCTGACTGGACAGGGGCAACCACTGTGAGAATCCCATAGTTGGGATGAGAGGAGAACTCAAGAGTTGGTATATTGAGAAAGAAGAGCAGTACAAATAGTGCATGAGGTGAGTGACCAAAGTTAGGGTTAACCCCCACTATTATTGGTTGACCAATGTGGTGGGGGTCCAGCACAATAATTGTGGTTGCGCCAATTATTGGAGGAGCCAAACATTGGAGGGTTTGGCCACCAATGTTGGTTCCCCAACAATAACGGTCGCTTGGGTCGTGGGAACCCAACCAAAAGTTGGGAGACCTCCTGAATGTGTATACCCATATTTTGGGTGTACACTGTTAGGTCTAGCCTGATGCATGCTATAATCTAACACACCCCCATAGCATGATAAGGGCTAGACCAAACAACCCCTGAAGCACGGAACCGGTAGAGCGGTGACCTCGACAAGCAAGCGTCCAAGGGGAAGAGCGCTGTGGCAGATGATGTTGCACGTCAGCCGAGGAAGGGGGGAAGGGGCTGTTGCAAGTGAGGAGGCAAGCCAGCCAAGGGGTGCTGCGACGGTAAGGTCGCACGAGAGCCGGGACCGGGGGCTGCTGCAGGTGAGGAGGCAAGCCAGCCAAAGGAGGGGCTGCAGCGGATGGTGCGGCACACCTGCCGACGGAGGGGCTGCGGCGGATGGTGCGGCACGCCCGGGGGAGGGGGGAGGAGGGCTGGATGGCCCGAAGGAGGAGGAAGCGAGGGGGAGGGGGGAGGAGGGCTGAATGGCCCGAAGGAGGAGGAAGCGAGGGGGAGGGGGGAGGAGGGCTGGATGGCCCGAAGGAGGAGGAAGCGAGGGGGAGGGGGGAGGAGGGCTGGATGGCCCGAAGGAGGAGGAAGCGAGGGGGAGGGGGGAGGAGGGCTGGATGGCCCGAAGGAGGAGGAAGCGAGGGGGAAGGGGGGGGAGGGCTGGATGGCCCTTAGGAGGAGGAAGCGAGGGGGAAGGGGGAGGAGAGCTGGATGGCCCGAAGGAGGAGGAAGCGCGGGGGAAGGGGTAGGAGGGCTGGATGGCCCGAAGGAGGAGGAAGCGAGGTGGGGGGGGGGGGGGAGGGGGAGGAGGGCAGAAGCTGAATGACCCTTAGAAGGGGGGCGGAAGCGTGGTGACGATCCGAATGAGTTCTTTGACGGGCGGAATGCCCTTGGGAGCGGGATTGACGGGCGGAATGCCATAGGGAGCGAGATTGACGGGCGAAATGCCCTCGGGAGCGGGATGGACGGGCGGAATGCCCTCGGGAGCGGGATTGACGGGGAGAATTCCCGCGGGAGCGGGATTGACGGTCCAAATGCCCTCGGGAGCGAGATTGGCGGGCGGAATGCCCTCGGGAGCGAGATTGGTGGGCGGAATGCCCTCGGGAGTGGGATGGACGGGCGGAATGCCCTCCGGAGCGGGATGGACGGGCGGAATGCCCACGGGAGCGGGATTGACGGGCGAAACGCCCTCGGGAGCGGAATCGACGGGCGGAATGGTAGGCGCGGTCGTCGCGGGCGTCCCGCTGCTCGGCGCGTTCGTCGCGCGGGTCGGCGTGGACGTCCCGCTGCTCGGCGCGTTCGTCGCGCGGGTCGGCGTGGACGTCCCGCTGCTCGGCGCGTTCGTCGCGCGGGTCGGCGCGGACGTCCCGCTGCTCGGCGCGTTCGTCGCGCGCGTCGGCGTGGACGTCCCGCTGCTCGGCGCGTTCGTCGCGCGGCTCGGCGCGGACGTCCCGCTGCTCGGCGCGTTCGTCGCGCGGGTCGGCGCGTACAAGCGCCTCAAATGCCATGGGGAAAAACTTGAGGGAGGGGAGCAGGCTGGTGGGGCAAAGACCATGAGGCTGGCAAGAGGCCAAGGATTTCCTAGGACAGCATGGTGGCTGGAGGTTCCTAGGGGTGGCGTTAGCCAAAATAGCTCAAATACCATGTGAGAATCCCATAGTTGGGATGAGAGAAGAACTCAAGAGTTGGTATATTGAGAAAGAAGAGCAGTACAAATAGTGCATGTGGTGAGTGACCAAAGTTAGGGTTAACCCTGTGAAACAAGTGAACAGGAATGAAATGACTAAGTCAGAGTTGGGTACAAATACAACCCTAGAAAGCTGTACCCCATATGTGCTACCCCACTATAGCCTACAAACATGCATCAGCTATAATAATCTGACACACCCCCATAGGCAAAGTGGGGGAGAACAAGGGGTCACAAGACCAGTCAAGCAAAGCAAAGCAAAGCAAGCTCAGGGTGGATCACAAAGTCACCACACAGTCCGAGCACAAGAGCAGGGCCAGAGGCCAGTTCACATGCAGGAGTACAGACATATATATAAAACTAGACAAGCAAGAGCAGGTATATATATATATGTCACAGTACAAGTGAAGTCAAGAGGAGAGCAAGTGAGGCAAGACAGGTACAAGACCAAGCTGGGTGCAAAAGCGCTGATGGTCACAAGGCGCGAGTGCCTTGGTGAACACATCAGCAGTGTTGGCCTCAGAGGCCACGTACGCAAGTCGCAACTGACCACGCTGCTGCAGCTCACGAGCAAGGAAGTAGCGGAGAGCAATGTGCTTCGTTCTGTGCTCCAAGCGCTGCTCTCGACACAAGGCCAGCATGGCCTTGTTGTCTACGTACAGCACTGGAGGAGAACGAGGCGGCTCTCCAAGGTCAGTCAACAGGTAGGTGAGCCAGCGAAGCTCCTGTGCAGCCATGGCCCCGGCGTAGATCTCAGCCTCACAACTGGAGCCGAGAACCGAGGACGAGCGAGTAGACCGCCACGAGACAGAGCCGGAACCAAGGCTGAAGGTGTAACCCTGTGACGACCGCTGCGTAGCCTGGTCGTCAGCCCAAGAAGCGTCCGCGTGGCCGGTAAGGACCACTGGACTCCGCCCTCCAAGCACTAGCCCCATGCCCGACGTACTGCACAGGTAGCGCAATACCCTCTTCGCTGCAGCCATGTGCTCCGGTCTGTGTCTCCCAGGAGCAACATAGCGTGCAAGAATGCTCAGAGGGTATGCAAGGTCAGGTCGTGTGCAGGTCATCAGGTACATGAGGCAGCCAACAAGCTCTGCATATGGACCACTCGACTCTACGGACTCATCCGAAGGCAGAGCTGAGAGTGAGTGGCGAGTAGGCAGAGGAGTGGCCTGAGGCGAGGAGTACGTGAAGCCGAAGCGCTGAAGGACCGGCTGCACCATGTGTGACTGAGTCAAGGTAATGGTGCGGCGTGCTCTGTCCCGAGTGATCTGCAAGCCAAGGTAGCTGCGCAGTTCACCCAGGTCTGTGCACGTGTGTCTCTTCAGCAGCTCGGACTTCACGTAGGCGAGTCCAGCAGTGTCCGCTGTGGCAAAGACCAAGTCGTCGACGTACACGAGGATGTAGAACGGCGGCAGGGAAGTGTCGGTGCGAAGAAACAGCGACGGGTCAGTAGAAGAAGGAGCAAACCCAAGAGCCGCAAGCGTAGTCCTCAGTGTGTCGTGCCACTCACGCGGTGCCTGGCGGAGACCGTAGACTGGCCGTCGGAGGCTCCACTGGGTGCCAGGAGGGAAAGTCCCAGTGAAGCCAGGTGGACGGCAAAGCCAGATCTCCTCGTGCAGGCTACCCTGCAAGAACGCAGTGCTGAAGTCGAGAGAGTGAAGCTCGTAGTCGCGCTGAGCGGCTATGTGCAGCTGCACCCGAAGAGTAGTCATCTTCGGGGTGGGAGAGAAGGTCTGAAAGTAGTCAACTCCCTGCCGCTGACTGAAGCCACGAGCAACGTACCGTGCCTTGAAGACAGGTGGAGAGCCCGGCGGCCGCTTCACCCTGAAGATCCACATGCCACTGACGATGTTCGCCCCAGGAGGGGGAACCGCGTCAACGTAGGTGCCTGTGGACTTCCAGGAAGCCATCTCTGCATCCATAGCTGCCTGCCACTGAGAGGAGTAGGAACCCTCTACGGCCTCCGCGTAAGAACGCGGAGTCGGGATGTCTAGTGCATCCGGGTCTCCCTCAGGGGCAAGCAGTACAGACGCGAGATGAGGTGAAGCAGCCACTAGACACTGTAACTCCTCCTGCCTGTCCTCTAGGACGTCCGTGCCAAGAGCACACTCACCCCCGACGGACGGAGGACAGACAGACGCAGACTCAGCAACAAGACTAGCAGCGTAGTCGAGACGACAGCGAGCAGCAAAGTCGACGAGCTCAGCGACTAGAGCAGACGCAGCAGTGGACTCAAAAGAGGGGTCAGTGACGACAGTAGCAAGCAGACGCGTGACAGTAGGACTGGCAGCACGAAGAGAGTCCGACTCAGGGTCGGCAAGCGCAAGAAGAGAGGACTCAGGAGGAGAAGGCAAAGGGGCGCGCAGAGGAGCAGTGGACGGACGCAAAGACATCCGGTGCGTGCCAGGGACAGGAGGAGGACGCTGACGCGAACTGCGACCACTAGCGCGAGCAGCACGAACAGGCGACGCGGGACGAGACGCAGGCTCACGACGCTCAGCAAGACCTCCAGTAGGACCAGTGTAAGGAGAGGGAGCAGGTAGTGGAGAGGAAGGCTCCAGCAGGGACTGCGACTGGACAGGCGGTGGACCCTCTACTGGAGGAGAAAGACCAAGAACCTGCTGCAGGAGCGGAACGAAGTACGGCCGAGGCCGCGCGGCAGCTCCAGACTCAGCAGGGATAGCACCAGCACCCTCAGCGACAGCACCAGCGCCACCCACACCTCCAGCGGCAGGACCAACAGCAGTAGGCTCAGCACCAACGCCCCCAGCAGCTCCGGGACCGGCAGCACCCGCACCCTCGACGGTCGAAGAAGCTCCAGCTCCAGCTCCGGCAGCACCTCCAGACTCAGCAGCACGCCTCCAGCGGCGAGCGAACCACTCACGCAGCTCCTGTGGAGAGAGGGGCTCCCGGCGAGACGCAGCAGCAGGAGAAACCCCAGGCTCAGCAGCTCCAGATGCAGCACCCCCAGGCTCAGAAGCTCCCGACCCAGCACCCCCAGACCCAGCACCTCCAGGCACAGCACCCCCCGACTCAGCACCCCCAGGCTCCGCACCCTCCGCAGTAGCACCCCCAGGCCCAGCACCCCCAGCAGTAGCACCCCCAGGCTCAGCACCCCCGCGCACAGCACCCCCAGAGTCAGCACCCCCAGGCTCAGCACCCGCAGCAGCACCTGAGTCACCAGTAACCTCGACCGGGTCAACGGCGTCTACCTGGGACACACCTGAGGGGGCAGGAACCTGAGGGGGGAGGGGGTCTACCGGGGGGGGAACCGGCACAAGGAAGTCCGGGGGAGGGGGGAGGGAAGGAGTGCGGTAGGGGAAGAGACGGTAGAAGGGGACTGACTCGTCGAACGTGACGTCCTGGGAGGACAGAACACGACGAGAGGAGGGGTGGTAAAACTGCCACCCTGGGGCGTCAGTGGGGAAGCCAAGGAAGACACAGGGAGCAGCACGAGGGGACAGCTTGTCCGCAGACAAGTCGCGGACAAACGCCCGAGATCCCCAGACACGGAACACAGACGCATCGCCAACCTTCCCCGTCCACAGCAAGGCTGGGGACATCGCAGGCCGAGAGACCCGGGGGTGAAGGTTGAGCTGATGCGCCGCGTACCTCACCGCAAACGGCCACAGAAAATGGGGGGCAGCCGCATGCATCATGGACGTACGAGCGACATCCATGACCATGCCAATGCGGCGCTCAGCAATCCCATTTTGCTGTGGTGAGTCCGGAAGCGTGAAGGTCTGGCGAATCCCCCGTGCACGACAGTAGTCACGCAGAAGGCGAGAAGAGAACTCTCCGCCTCTGTCCGAGTGCAGACGCAGAACAGGAAAGTCCGAGCCGAAGCTCTTCCTGAGGTTGAGACGAGCCTCGCGGATCCAGTCGATCAGCACCTCAGTGACCGCACCCTTGCTGCGCAAGGGGAGGACTGTGGTGTAACGCGAGTAGTCGTCAACCACCAACAGGAAGTAGCGCTCGTAACCCTGCCCACGGACGGGGGCTGGGCCCCACACATCCATGTGAAGCGTCTGCAGGGGAGCCTCTGTCGGGGGGAAGTGGGAGGAGTGAGGAGTAGCCCGGAGGCGACCCTTGACACAGGGGACACAGGAAGGTCCTGGCCCGGAGGGGAGAGGAGGGAGAGACTGGGGAAGACCAGAGACAAGGACACGGGAAGCCATGCTCCGAAGACGGGGCAAGGAGGGGTGGCCAAGACGGTGGTGCCACAGGAGAGTCTCGTGAGACAGGAGGCGACAAGAACAGGGGGCAGACTCAGGACCTGACCGGGACGCAGCAGCAAGCACCTGACCTGACGCAGCCACCTGACCAGACGCAGGGACAGGAGGAGACTCAACGGTCAGGGTGTAGAGACTCGACCCCGGCCGACGCGAGAACGTGGCCAGGTGTCGGCCTGTGCGTGCCTCCGTGCAGTGGGTCACCCGCTGACTCGCAGGAGTGAACTGGTGAACCCCCACATCCTGCAGGTCCGCTCCACTCACCAAGTTCGTAGAGAACGAGGGAAGGTACAGACCAGACAGGGTGCCCGAAGGGGCAGCCGGACACGGGAGGACAGTGGAGAAGTGAGACAGGACAGGACCCCCAGAGGGGTCAGCAAGGGAGACCGCAACCGGCCGGCCGAGCGGCGTAAGGGTAGTGCGGTCTCGAAAGAAGGAGCGAGAAGCCCCGGAGTCAAGTGTGAAAGTGAGGGAGGACGAGGACGACGCAGTACCTGAGAGCGCAGTCTCACCAGTACCTGAGAGCACAGACGCACTGGCACCTAGAGCAGCAGCCTCACAAGCACCTAGCGCAGTAGTACCAATGCCCGGGTCGGGCTGGAAACACTGGTAACCCTCATTCTCCTCACTTTAATCCACAGCATACATAGCAGCAAGGATAGCATCAAAATCAAGATCAAAGATCGCTACACCAGCCCTTAGAAGCTCATCCCAGCGAGGGATCTCACTAGCCCCAGGGAACTGCTGACGCCAAGCGTCCGTCAGGCGGCCAAAGCAGCGCTGGGTGGCGTGGGCACCCCCACACTGCTCACCCGCGCGGTCGCCGGAACGAAGAACGTAGGTGCAGGGACCAGTACCCCCACCCCTCTGACGCCCAGCGTACCACTCACAAAGCTGCTGAGGCGGAGGGATGTCCCGCGAGCGCTGCTGCAGCTGCCGCTGCGAGCACTGGCCACCACCACCGCCGCTACGCTGCTGGGTACTACCCCGACCAGCTCCACCTCCTCCACCACCACCGCCTCCTCCGCTGCCGCCTCCACCGCCTCCACCTCCGCCGCCTCCACCTCCGCCGCTGCCTCCACCACCACCGCTGGCACCACCACCACCGTCTCCGCCGCTGCTGCCACCACCACCACCACCCCCGCCACTAGTCCCGCCGCCACCCCCACTCCCTCCGCCGCCACCGCCGCCACCGCCACCGCCCCCTCCAGCTCCACCCGCGCCCTTGCCCCCCTTGCCCTTGCTGGAGCGACGTCTCCCACTAGGGGTAGACGCCGCGCCGACCGACTCAAGACCAAGCAGGTCGGCAGCAGCGGCAGAGGCAACAGAGGGCAGCAAGGGGGAAGGAGAGCACCCCTCAAAGGTGGGGGTGCGAGGGTCACCACGAGAAGCACCTACAGCGACTATGCTCTTCTCCGCTGCGAGGAGGGCCTTCTCGAGGAGGTCGACGGTGAGGGTGGTGGGACAGACTGCGAGAAAGTGGTCCCTGACGACGCGAAGGGAGTCAGGGAGGCGCGCGACTACGTAGTAGAGAGCGATGTACATGGGGGGTGGGTTCTTAGCGCAGAACTCAGCAGGAAGGGCGGCGCGGTAGCGAGTGTCACTAGTGCGGAGGTGCGTAATGAGGTCAGCAACAGTGGGAAAGGCAGAGAGGTCAGGAAAGAGGTAGGGAAGCATGAGACGGCTCAGTGCAGCCGTGGCAGGGGAGGAGTAGCGCGCAACTACAGCGTCGTACAAGGTCTGAGCACTCTTGTACTGACTAAAGTGCGCACGCTCAGAGGTAGGGAGGTGGCGACGCACAGCAAGACGTGCAGCAGCATCGCGGGTGGCCCACTGAGAGCGGACAGTGGGATCAGCATCAGCAGCAGGAGCAGGAGAGGCGCCAGAGGTGAGGTCAAAGAGAGAAAGGTCGTCAGCCCTGTCGCACTGTAAGAACAGCTGCAGGTCGTCTAACCAGACCTCAAAATCAATGGCGCGACCCTCAGCGTCAAAAGCTAGGACACTAGGGGTAGCCATGGCGACGACAGCGACGCAGTGCAAGCAGTAGGGAAAGAGCTCGCAGTGTCAGTGGGACTGTGCTCACCAGGCAGGGCAGGTCGTGCAGCTCTGCAGAAAGGCGGCTCAGCGACCGGGCGGCTCGGGTGCACAGCGGCTCGGCTCCCGGGCGGCTCGGCGGCTGGGCGGCTCGGGCGCAGGGCGGCTCGGCTCCCGGGCGGCTCGGCGGCAGGGCGGCTCGGGTGCAGGGCGGCTCGGCTCCCGGGCGGCTCGGCGGCAGGGCGGCTCGGGTCCCCGGCGGCAGGGCGGCTCGGGTCCCGAGCGGCTCGGCGTTGGGCGGCTCGGCTCCCGGGCGGTTCGGCTGCTGGGGCGGCTCTGCTGCTGGGGCGGCTCGGCCGGGAGATGCAGGGGCGGGGCCGTCAAGTGCAGCGGCGGGTCGACCGGTGCAGTGGCGGGCCGGCAGGTGCAGCGGCGGGGCCGTAGGGTGCAGCGGCGGGCCGACCAGGTGAGGCGGCGGGCCGTAGGGTGCAGCGGCGGGCCGGCAGGTGCAGCGGCGGGGCCGTCAGGTGAAGCGGCGGGCCGCTGGGTGCAGCGGCGGGCCGGCAGGTGCAGCGGCGGGCCGGCAGGTGCAGCGGCGGGGCCGTCAGGTGAGGCGGCGGGCCGTAGGGTGCAGCGGCGGGCCGTAGGGTGCAGCGGCGGGCCGGCAGGGCCGCGTCAGAGCCGGCGGCGGGGCCGCGTCAGTGGAGGCGGTGGGGCCGCGTCAAGCAGGCGGCGGGGCCGCGACGAAGTGGGCGGCAGGGCCGCGTCAGAGGAGGCGGCGGAGCCGCGTCAAGCAGGCGGCGGGGCCGCGAAGAAGCGGGCGGCAGGGCCGCGTCAGAGCCGGCGGCGGGGCCGCGTCAGTGGAGGCGGCGGGGCCGCGTCAAGCAGGGGTGGCGGGGCCGCGTCTGAGGGACAGCGGGGCCGCGAGGGAAATGGCGACCCGAGGGGTCGCGAAAAAAAAAGGCGCGCCTCGGGGCGCGCTTCGGTGGGCCCTAAAAAAAAACGGTCCTAAGGAAGGACCCGCTCTATACCATGTGAAACAAGTGAACAGGAATGAAATGACTAAGTCAGAGTTGGGTACAAATACAACCCTAGAAAGCTGTACCCCATATGTGCTACCCCACTATAGCCTACAAACATGCATCAGCTATAATAATCTGACAAACCCCCACCATTATTGGTTGACCAATATGGTGGGGGTCCAGCCCAATAATTGTGGTTGCGCCAATCATTGGAGGAGCCAAATATTGGAGGGTTTAGCCACCAATGTTGGTTCCCCAACAATAATGGTCGCTTGGGTTGTGGGAACCCAACCAAAAGTTTGGAGACCTCCTGAATGTGTACACCCATGTTTTGGGTGTACACTGTAGGTCTAGCCACATGCATGCTATAATCTAACAGCCACGGCACCAGGAGCCTCGGGTGCGAGGGGAGGAGGCATTTCAGAGACTGCTCACGCGGGCTTCGGAGCAGGCGGGAGAGGGGGCTTCATCGCCGTGGTCGCCTTTTTGGGTTCTGACCGGGGCTTGGCGACCACAGCCGACCAAGCGGCAGCAAGCTCTGGCGACGGCTCAGGCGCGCCAGCAATCACCATCCCGAGAGCAAGGAGACCGCGGGGCTACGAGAGAGACGGCTAGCGGGACGAGCGGAGGACAAGAAAACGGGTACCAAGCGGCGAGAGGTAGGGCTTTAATAGCCTTGGAAGTAGCTAATGAAGCAGAAGAATATTCAGACCCTACTTATAGGGAAGAGTCTCTCCTAGCGAGTGAAGATAGGGACGCAGGGGAGGAAGACGGGACGAGGGAGACAGCGGGGGGGATGAGAGAAGAGGCCGTGCAATGCCAGGATGAAGAACAGGGACCGTCAAATGTCGATCGAACGGGCATGAATCCAACCTTCCCATCGACCACGGGGGCGAGCTGCGTACGAGGAAATCAAAGCGCGAATGCACATACAGCAACCCGCCAGACCCCCCCAAACCCCCGCTGGTTTTCAGCTGACGGACTGGCGAAGCGAGCAGACTTGTTCGCTGACATCGCGAACTGGGACATTTCAGCACTGAGCGACGGTCGACAACCATCTCTCTCACGGCGTTTACCGCCAAATCTGTGCCAGCTGTTCTTACTGGCACTATTGACCCCGTTACTCCACCTGTCGCGGAACCCAGAGTCCGAAGCTGGATGGCGCCTACTGCTTTTTCTCCCACGCCTTACACTTCGTCAAACCTCACCCCGACCCCTTCAGATCAAGGCTCGGCTCCGAGCTTTCCAGCGAGGCAAATGGGAGCAGCTGTACCGAGACGCAGTCGAGGCAGTCACCACCCCTCCACCGCCACGACACCAGCCCGACGCGACCGGGGTCATCAGCCGAGCCGAGGGCCTGGCGAAACGCGGCAGTCTCCGACGTGCTGTATTGGCGCTGGAGTCAACTCCAGTCTGCACACCTAGTCCAGAAATCCTGGACGAACTTTGCCAAAAACACCCGCCAGCTGCACACGCGACGACGACCTGGCCAGAGACACGTGGGTCAAAGTTGACCATCACCCCCGCTGAATTCGCAAAAATGTTGGGAAGATGCGACAACGAAGTGGGGGCTGGGTCGTCTGGCACAACATTCGAACACCTGCACGACGCGGACGTAACCAACGCACCGGTCAACACCCATCTGCACGCCTTGGTAAATTCAATGCTGGGAGGAAATTTACCAGGCTCGGTGGCCGACCTGCTGACGGCGTCGCGACTCATCGCTCTGGCCAAACCAAGAGGGGGCGCCCGGCCAATCGCGATAGGCAAATGTCTGACTAGGCTGGCGGCCAAGGCTGCCCTTACAGCCATGGGAGAGGCTGCCCGCGAGTATTTCCTACCCCTACAATATGGTGTAGCGGTGCCAGGGGGAGCAGAGGCGGTCATCTACGCAGCACGTGCATTTTTAGATGCCCGTCCCAATAGTCTGGTACTGCAAACGGACATTTCGAACGCATTCAACAGTATTTCACGACAAGCCATTGCCACTGCGTTACAGGACCCCGGCCTTTCGCCACTACTGCCGTTAGTCAAACTCACCTACGGCAACCCGTCGCTGCTGTACCTGGATGCTAACTTCAACAGCGGACCTTTAAAAAGCGAACGCGGGGTTCGCCAGGGCGACCCACTCGGACCACTACTATTCGCGGCGGGAATACACCCCACACTCCGAGAAACGGCTGAGGCATATCCGGACGTACTCTGCTTAGCATACACGGATGACGTCACTTTCCTAGGGTAGACACCTCAAACTATAGCAGCCTTTATGTTCTTCACTGACAAGCTGGCACACTTGGGCCTGACGCACAGCCCATAGAAGTGCGCGGCCTGGAGCTCATGCACGGTTGAACAGACGCAACTTCTGCCAGGAGTGCCGTATTCAACAGACGGTGTGCGACTCCTGGGCAGCTACTTGGGGCCCGACTTTGGGGCGGCAAAATTCCTATCAGGACAGCTAGAAGAAATGGCGAAGCCACTGCCCCTCCTTGAACGTGCTGACCCCCAGGTAGCCTCGCTGCTAGTCACACGCTGCATCTCCAGGCGCGTGGCCTACCTCATTAGAATGACGCCACTCCATCTACTCCCCCGAGACAGCTGGAGCCAGTGGGGACATGACTTGCTAATAGCACTGCTGGTATCGTGCAATATCCGCGTTCCAACGAGCAGAGCTGAGCAAACACGTGTCTGGGCGCAGGCTTCCTTGTCACCGTCGCTAGGTGGCATCGGCATCACGGACCCCTAAATAGAAGGGGTATAAGGCTTCGCGGCAAGTTTTTTCCAGGCAGCGCTCTTTCTCTCCACCCTCGAGCTAGACCCAGAAAACGCATTGACCCAGGCGAGGAACCACATGCTCTTGTCACGAGACGACACAACGCCACTGCACACATGGCTTACCGAGTGCGAATCGGCGTTGCCAGTGGATGCGCGGGAGATTCTGGAGAAAGAGCAACTATCACCTTCGGACATAAGGCTCCCGCACGTGCTCGGTTTGAAGGTCCACGGCAACAGATACGCCGTACAGGTCCAGGACACAAGGCGCATGAAGCCAAAACCCCTCTCTGGCCATACGCAGTGGATGTTATCGCTCATAGGATACGGGACTGGTGACTGGCTGACTGCTATCCCCATTGCCCCAAACAGACGTGTAGGACCTGTGCACTTCGCCAATGCTGTGTGCTTTCGGCTCGGCCTCCCGTTCTCAACGCCAAAGAAGTGCGACCGCTCTGACCACACGGCTATCACTGACCCCCGCCTCCCGAACCACCTCCTCTACTGCAGCACGGGAAAGCATCGCATCAACACCCACAATGAGCGGCGGGACGCATGCACTAGCGCAGGATGCGGGGTTTATCGTTCACAGCGAATCGGCCGCCCACCGCCCCATCGAGGAACAGACGGCCGATTTCACCATGACTGATAGGAGCAGCGGGGCGGTTTATGTGTGTGATGTTACCATCACGAACCCCATCAGCACAAGTGATTCCGAGGCACAGAAAGGAAGGGGATGGGCGGCACGGGAGCAGGCTGACAAAAAGATCAAGCATTACGCTAACCGACCGGAGACGGTTGGCTTCTTCCCTCTGGCCGTGGAAACCTATGGCTGTCCATGCGCCGAGGTACCGGTCTTCCTGAAACTCTTAGCAGACACACCGGCTCAGCGCCACTTCAACGCTGACTCCAAATCCTTTCATGCCGCTAAGTTTCTGCACCAGTTCAGACAGAGATGGTCGGTGGCCCTTCAACGGGCCCAATCTGTGGGCCTCCTACTCAAGCTAGGGGAGGCGACGGCGGCAGAGAGCCCGCCTGTAGGCGGTATTGGGCAGGAACTGAACCTAGGGGACTGTTTTGCAGTGGTCGAGCCCTTCCTGGAGCTCTAGAGTGGTAGTCGGAAGGATTTGTTGCTGTGTTTGTTTGTTACCTTTGCTCCTATGACTTGCATGCTTGTAACCCGCGGCTATATCAATACAAGGACCATTAGAGAGAGAGAGAGAGAGAGAGAGAGAGAGAGAGAGAGAGAGAGAGAGAGAGAGAGAGAGAGAGAGAGAGAGAGAGAGAGAGAGAGTTGGTCCCGAGCACTTCGCCAATGCCGTCCGCTTCAGACTGGGGCTTTCCTTCTCTACACCCAAAAACTGTGACTGCTCTAAGCATGTAGAGATCACATACCCCCGGCTGCCAAACCACCTCTTCCGCTGCGGAACGGGCAAGCACAGGATCAACACCCACAATGAACTGAGGGGTGCGTGTATTATGATGGCACAGGACGCTGGCTTCATAGTTCACAGTGAATCAGCTGCATACTGCCCCATAGAAGAGCAGACCGCCGGCTTCACCATGCGTGATAAGAGCTCGGGGGCGGTCTACGCCTGTGATGTCACCATCACGGATCCCATTAGCACTAGGGATCCCAATGCCACTAAGGGGAGGGGATGCGCAGCAAGGGAGCAGGCTGACAAGAAAATCAGCCACTACGCTAACCGGCCTGACATGGTCGGCTTCTTCCCCCTTGCAGTTGAAACGTACGGCTGCCCCTGTGCGGAGGTCCCAAAATTTCTGAAGTTACTAGCGGATACAGCTGCTCGGCGTCACTTCAATGCCCAACCTACCTCTCACCATGCAGCTTGGTTCCTTCACCTCTTCAGGCAACGCTGGTCCGTGGCTCTGCAAAGAGCCCAGTCGGTTGGATACCTCATGAAGTCCTCTCAAGCGGCAGTCGCTGAAAATCCCCCCGTGGGGGGGGTGCAGTCCGAGCTTCACCTTGGGGACTGCTGTACCGTGCTTGAGCCTCTTATGGAGGTCTAGAGAGACACTTGTGCTTTGATTGTTAGTTTTTGTGCTTGTTTGCCTCTGAATCCTAGCTATAGTTTGCATAATTGTACCCCTTTGGTTATATCAATACACGGACCATTAGAGAGAGAGAGAGAGAGAGAGAGAGAGAGAGAGAGAGAGAGAGAGAGATCCCACCAAGATCTCCTCCTGTCATAGTCAACCATTCCCACAGCTCCTCCCGCGGTACCAACCACAAATCGGAACAGGTTTTGGCCTGAGACACCTTCATGGTACTGCGAGCCTCCACAAAGTGCTTCACAAACAGTTTTGTAAGAGCGCGACATTTGTGTCAGACGTCCATCTGATGGTTAATTCCTGTACCTTTCAACACTCTCTTGAACGATGCTCCATCGTCCAATATAATGCCCGTAACATTGAACCCCCATCTCTTCAGCATCTCTAAGCCACGTCTGAAAGCCACCTGCTGCCTACATCGCCTCGGTCACGGCGGCGCAGCAGTTGCTGCGGCAGATGAACTTACTTGAGGCCTACCTCCTGAGCAGGGTGGTCAAGGTGCTGTGCCACGATTGGACCCTTGCCCCACCCGGCATCAACCCCCTGACAACTCTGGAAGCTGGGCTCCCTATAGCCGCACGGGCGGCACTACACACTTACAGGGAGCAGCCGGCGGGACAGGGGAACCTTCAACTGACCCTGTCTCGTCACATCAATGAGACGAGGGCAGCGGAGCTGTTGGCTGACACAATAGAGGACCGCCCGGGGAAGGACCGTGGGCACGTAGCACGGCTCATCAGTTTGCAAGGGGTGGGCGCGGGGGACTGGCTCCATGCCGTCCCAACGAGATCTGACCTTACTTTCGCCCCTGGTCAGTTCTCGTTGGCACTTGGCTTCCGCCTCGGCATGGCTCTTCCAATCACAGTTACCTGCCCGTGCAAACGCACCAACGCTGCGATCGCGGATACGAGCCTAGCGAACTTGCGGTGTAGGTACGGGGGAGATGTCGTCCGCACACACAATGCTCTTGTGTACGCTCTGCTCCGGATGGCGAAGGAGGCCGACTTCACGGTTTTCCACGAAACCACTGCCTTTTCCCCACCGGTGCTGAGGAAGAGAAGAGATCTTGCTATTCGGGACAAGGAGTCGAATGAGACTTGGGTCACAGACGTGACAGTGACTGACCCAGTGCTGCAGTGCCGTGACAAGTGCGCCCGGAAGCCACCTGGATGGGCGGCAAGGGAAGCTTCAGAGAGGAAACACAGGATATATGAGGGGCGGCCTGATTACGTGGGTTTCTTTGGGTTGGCAGTGGAGACATACGGTGCCCTAGCTACGGATGCACAGCAGTTTATCCGCCTGTTAGCAACCTCGGCGGCGAAAAGGAGGTTCCGCCAAGGGAGGCTCACCACCACCACTGCACGGCTCACCGCTCACTACAGGCAGCACTTCAGCGTCATGCTCCAGCGCTCGCAGGCCACGTCATTCCTGAATAAGTCGAACATAGGGGATGTGGCGGCCTTCTCATAGACGGCCAGGAACCCCTGGGAACCTAGCTTAGGGGATCTTTGGCAGGTCTTGGAGGATGAGATGGATGGGGTGATGGGTCATTGAGCGGGATAGCAGCGAGATGGGTGTCTAGCTGAGTGTTAGTCACTTGCATTACCGGCCCTGCCTTGTCTTGCTTGCCTTGCCTTGCCTTGTTTGCCTTGCTTGGGTTGGCCTTGCCTTGTGTGCCTGCCCTGGTGTGTTTTGCCTCTCCTCCCCTGCCCTCAAGGTCCTGACCTGCTGGTACAGATGGCTTGCTAGCCTGGCCTCTCCCTGGCTACCCGTTGTGCCTACCTTAGCCCTGCCATGCATAACCGGCTGCTCATAGGACTAGGTCTGTTCTGCACCTGTTCTTGCCATGCCTGTACCTCTATGAAACTATCAATGAAGGACTGCTTGAGAGAGGGAGAGAGAGACCCTTGGGTCCTAGTCCTTAGCCATTTTTTTTCAGCCTAGTTCCTTAGCCAGCCTAGTCCTTAGCCATCCCAGCCTAGCTCCCGGGTATATAGGGGTGAGGTGCCCTCTCTCTTACTGCAAATCCGGCGGCCTTCGGCCGCGCGTGAGGGGTGGCAAGGTACAGCAACACTCAAGACAAGAGATACATGATGTTGTACTAGGTACAGCCCACAGAACACGGGCAAGGTAAATAGGGGGAACAAAATATGGGGAACAAGAAGGCAAATGACAAAGCCCGCGCGGGGCGGGTCGCTACACGCGGTTCAACACGTAAAACCGCCGGCGGATCCAACGCAACAAAACAGCGAGGGCGGGGACGAGCTGGAGGGGGGACTCCTCGGCAGCCTTGGCGACCTGCCGGAAAGCCCGCGCGCCAGGGCCCTCGTCCAGGTCAAGGAACTCGGACTCCAGGAGCAAACGGAGGAGACGCCAAAGACCCTGTGCCGCCGCCTCGCGAACGACACCCTGCTAGGGCTCCGTCAGCTGGGGATCACAGAGCACGAGGTTCCGCGCCACCAAGCCGGCGTGCAACTGCTCGAGAACCGTCGCCACAAGCGACATGCACTCTCCAACCGCCACCATGCGCTTCTCCCAGCGAAGAACGTTCTTCATGAAATCGGACTGGATGTCCCACTCCCGGTCCCACAAGGTCGCGGGCTGAGGCGGAGACTCCCACAGCTCACCATTCCACCACCGCTCGTCGTCATTGGGGTCAGGAGCGTCGGGAAGAAGCTCAAGAGATCGGGCGCGAGGAGGAGGAAAGCGAGCTTCAGGGGCAGGCCCTGACGGAACGAGAGGATGCTGTCGCTGCGGAGGCTCGACGGAAGGAAGAGAGGCGGAGGGAGGCTGAGAAGGGGGGTGGGGCACGAGGGGTGCCCCGGCTGACGACGACAATGGAGGGGGCGCCAAGGGGGGAGGTGAGGAGGGTGGCGGAGCTGGGAGCGGGGCCGACGGCGCAGGGAGAGCCGGCGACAGCGGAGGAGGGGGCGCAGCGACGCCAGACGTCAGCTGCCGCGACGACTGCGACGACACGGCTGGCGACTGCACAGGTGAAGCACCCAGGCGCAAGGATGACGGCTGCGGTTGAAGGAGAGGGCCTACAATCTCCCGCTGGATAGCGGGTGCAGGACGAGGCGGACGGCGGCGACGAAACGAGCCACCGTGGGCCCGGGGGTGTGGGTGATTCCGCCCGCGGGGAGAACGATATATCAGCTCACGACGCCGCGCGGGCGTCCTGGCCCCCTCGTGCTCGACCAGCGCAGCGGCGCCTCGGAGCAGGACTGGCGCCAGCCCTTCCTGGGCCCTCGACGGGCTAGGAGCGGCAGAACCAACCTCGCGGTCCGAATGGGAGGAACGGCGGCGTTTGCCTGTCATCGCGGCAGGACCTGCAAGCACAGCCGGATCCAGGGGAACAGCGACAACACGGAGGTCAGGCTGACGCGCGACGGCACGAGCGGGGAACTGAGGACGAGGAACTCCAAATGGCGGACCAACTCGAGCAGAACCAGGAAGAAGAAAGGGCAGCGACTCTGATAGCAGCGTGGCGAAGGCAAAACAACAAAACCAGCAGGCAGAGGGTCTTACGAGAGCAGGCGGAAGAAAGGGCGAGGGGCCAGCAGCCGCAAAACGCGGCGGGAAACACGGCCATGAGGGGGCGTGGGAGGGGCCGGGGCAGAGGGGGACGGGTGGGTGAGCTAGCGAGAGCCGTAGCATAGGAAAAAGCCAGATCTGGAGACTAGCGGGAATGGCACGGGAGGCCAGAAGAGCAGAGCGAAGGACCAATGAATGACCCTGCGGACGAAGAAGAGTCAAACTATATGGAAGAGGAAGAAGCCGAATCGGAAGAGGTATCTGTGGAGGATGAGGATTGGGTCCCTGCTGGCAACGAGGGTAGACGACGATGTGGCACACGCTGAGTACAAGATGGAAATAATCCTAACGGGGCGGGACAGGTGGGCGAATCACCAGCTCAGCAGACTAATGAATTTGCCACCAAGGAGCGCTCTCGAAAGGACATCGCGGACGATGATAACACATGGCGGGCGGTCGAGAGTTGGGACCTGGACCCACTGCGAGCCAGTTCCCAACCATTCCTGGTCAGGAAGCTTCCCCCGGAAATTCTGAAATCATACAGTTACTGCCTGACGATCCCCCTCCTGCGACTCTCGAAACAACCGGAATGCATGGGCGCTTGGAGGGTGCTGCAATTCCTGCCACGGCTTAGACTGAGGGCGAGTACGGAGAAAGTGCCTGGAAACAGCCTCGACGCAGTGGAGAAAAAACTTCGACAATTCCGAGATGAAGACTGGGGCTCACTGTACCTCCAAGCCTGCACCATCCCCGGCATTTCCCAACCAAGCAGACACGAGCCAGACGCAAAGGGCATCTGCGCAAGGGTAGAGGGGTTGGTCCGGAAGGCCAACTTGGCGAAAGCTGCGGCAGCGTTACAAACCACTCCGTTGGCAAAGCCGTCGCAACAGGAACTGGAAACACTCCGAGCGGAGGTGGCGATACCAGAAGGACTGGGGGGTTATGGTGAAACAGCACTCGCCATTGGCATGGATTCGTTCCGCGACATCTTGGCGAAGTGCCCAAATGGAATAGGAGCAGGCCCATCAGGCACTTGCTTCGAACACCTACGTGACCCTGCCCTAACAAACGGGGAGGTCTTCTTACTGCTGCACCGAATAGTCAATAATCTACTCAGCACATACCAGGACGCGCCGCTAAGGGAGCTGTTGCTACCATCGAGGCTAATCGCCCTGGAAAAGCCGGACGGCGGAGTGAGGATGATACCAATTGGGGAGGCGCTTCTTAGGTTGACGGCAAAGGCGGCGCTACGGGAACTGTCTGGGGAGATTCGCTCGCACTTCCTGCCGTACCGGGGGGGGCAGAGTGCATAATACGCACGGCCCGTACGCTGCTTGCGGAGGACCCGACGAGAACAATATTACAGCTGGACATTGAAAATGCTTTCAACTTGGTCGAACGCGGGAGTTTTCTGTCGACACTGCTGTGGACCGCCGGACTGAGCTCGCTGCTGCCATTCGGAATAACTCTTTATGGGGCGCCATCAACAAAGGCTTCACCGTCAGCTCCATCGACAGCACCCGTGGCATTAGGCAAGGAGACCCGCTCGGCCCCATGCTTTTTGAAGCAGCCATACAACCGGCCCTGCTGGCGGCGGCGGTAGCAGTCCCGGCCGTGACAGTGATGGCGTACGCAGATGACATCACTGTCATCGGGCAGCCGGCGGGAGCGACAAGGGCATTTGATATGATCATCCAGGGGCTCGTTGGACTGGGGCTGCGGTGCAATCTCGCTAAGTCGTCGGCTTGGAACCCCACGGGAAACACAACAGACTTACCGGAAGGATTGGCGGCAGCAGTGGACGGAGTGCAGGTCCTAGGGAGCCTGATAGGCACAGAAGCGCACTGCAGACGCACGCGTAGAGCGTTGTTGGAGCGGATAGCCCTTCCGCTTAGCCTAGTCAGCAAGCTGCACCCACAACACGCGATGCAGCTTCTGACGCGATGCATACCGCGCAGAATCTCCTACCTCCTGCGCACAACGCCGGCGGACGTCCTCCTCGTCCGAGAATGGCGAGGGTGGAGCGAGAGGTTGCTGTGGACAGCACTACGGGCAGCCAACATCAACGTACCTGCAAAGGAGCTGGAACAAAGCCTGGTGTGGAGGCAGGCGACACTACCCATCTAAGTTGGAATATACGCTTGGCTTGCCAGGCGTATTGCGTTTGTGCGCTGGCGTATATACGTAAAAACGCGATACGCTTGAAAAACGCTTGAATTTCGGGTAGGCAGCCCGTCGAAAAAAAAAACCTAAAAATCGGGAATCGCGAATTGCGTTGTGGAAAAAATTGTTCGCACCTCGCGAACTCAATTTGGGTCTCAAAAGTTGTATAGGTTCCACCGCATTGAATCTCAGCATACCTCTCAGATCCAACCTATCCATCCCCACCAAGAAAGACACACACACCATGCAGGCACGTACACAAGGTGAGCTCGTCGACCTAACCCACGCAGTCTTCATTTCCGTAGTCAACTTTCACGCATCGCTTTCTGTAACACGCGCTAAGCTTCTTAACCCGCTGCAGCCATGTCTACCATATCAAGCGCTCCTGCAAGTGCGAATATGTTCAGATTGCGTCCGCGGAAGGACCCATTAATATCCGCGAAACCCGCCGTGGAAAATCCGAGGGGATAGGTACTATGGGTGTATAGAACCCTCCCCTCCTCCCCTCCTTCCCTCTCTAGAAAAAAAGTATATTACCCTGCCCGAAAATGTTTTTACCCTGCCCGCCCCTCCGTATTTCAAGCGTATTTGAACAACCTGTGTGGACGTATCACGTATTATACTCTAGCGTATACACGCATGCGTACAAAACGCGAAACGCATATATTCCAACTTAGCTACCCATCGCGTTGGGCGATGTGGAGCTGATAGACCCACTGTCGGAGGCGCCGGCGGCATACCTCGCTTCACTAAGGGCAGCACAGATGCTGCTACAGCAAATGCCGCCCGCGCCGAACCACCAGCTGTCGCAGGTGGCGTCGCTGGTGTCACCACTTGGGGGAGGAGTGGCAGGACGGGGAGGAGAGTCAATTCGGGACCTGCGGAACAGACTCCCCGAAGAAGCATGGGAGCTGCTAGGGGAGTCGGAAGACAGCAGGAGAGGACGGGGCCGCCTGCAGGAGCAACTGTCGCGCCATATAAACCTGAACCGGGCTGCGGAGCTGGTGGGCGACACGCAGATGGACAAGCCTGGGGAGGACAATTGGCATGTGGACCGGTTGATCAGCCTCCAGGGGGTAGGCGCGGGGGACTGGCTTCATGCAATCCCCACGCGGGCAGATCTTACGTTCTCGCCGGGTTAGTTTGCTTTGGCCCTGGGGTTCCGCTTGGGATTGGCACTGCCGGTGGCTGAGAACTGCCCGTGTCACGGGGAGCGGGGGGAGATAGGGGACCTGAGCTTACCAAACCACCTGCTGCGGTGCGGGGAGGGGAAGGAGAGGACAAACACTAACAAAAACCTCGTGTATGCAGCACTCCGCATGGCCAGGGAGGCGGACTACCTTACCTTGTATGAGACCACGGTCTACTCGCAACCCATCAACCCCAAGCGAGCAGATCTGGCCATCAAGGATAGGGAGTCCGCCGAGACGTATGTGATGGACGTCACGGTGACCGACCACATGCTGCAGCGCCGAGACACTAGGGCAGTGAAACCGCCAGGCTGGGCGGCAGAGGACGCACCGAGAGGGAAAAGGGGATTATATGAGGGGCGGGCGGATTTTGTGGGGGTGTTTGGGCTGGCGGTGGAAACATATGGAGCCTTCGCATGCGACACACAAAAGTTCCTATGGCTCTTGGGCAGACAGGCCGCTAAATAGAAGTTTAGGCAGGGGAGGCTTACCATTGTCGCCTCCAAACTCATACCTCACTATTGTCAGCGCTGGTCGGTAGCGCTGCAGAGGAGCCAGGCGAACACTTCACTGGCTAAGTCTAACCGGGCCACAGAGAGTGCTGTGAAAAAGAACGAGAATGAATGCACTATGCAAGAGTTGGGTACAAGTACTAACCCTAATTGGGTTGTACCCCATATAGGCTACCCCACTACAGCCTACACAAAAGCATTAGCTATAATGTTCTAACACACCCCCATAGGCAAAGTGGGGGAGTACAAGGGGTCACAAGACCAGTCAAGCAAAGCAAAGCAAAGCAAGCTCAGGGTGGATCACAAACTCACCACACATTCCGAGCACAAGGTCAAGGCCACAAGGCCAGTTCACATGTAGGAGTACATGTATATATAAAAGGCTAGACAAGCAAGAGCAGGTGTATATATATATGTAACAGTACAAGCAAGGTCAAGAGGTGAGCAAGTGAGGCAAGGTAGGCACAAGACCCAGCTGAGTACAGAAGCGCTGATGATCACAAGGCGCAAGCTCCTTGGTGAAGATATCAGCAGTGTTGGCCTCAGAGGCCACGTACGCAAGACGCAGCTGACCACGCTGCTGCAGCTCACGAGCAAGGAAGTAGCGGAGAGCAATGTGCTTCGTTCTGTGCTCCAGTCTCTGCTCTCGACACAAGGCCAGCATGGCCTTGTTGTCTACGTACAGCACCGGAGGAGAACGAGGCGGCTCTCCGAGGTCAGTCAGCAGGTAGGTGAGCCAGCGAAGCTCCTGTGCAGCCACGGCCCCGGTACTCGCGCATTGTGCGCTTTGGCACAACATTGTACGCGCTATGAACAGTACAAGCAGAAAGGACGAGCTCGCAAAGGAACCCAAGATGGAAGCTTTGCGGTTCGGTTGAATTGATTGCGCAGATTCAGTTCTATCCAACTCGAAATTGTACCGTTTTGTTTGGTTGACTATAGTGTAGCAGGGCAGGCACTATAGGGGTACAATTTAGGTGAAGGTTGGATGTTGTTTGTCTGTATCTGCATGCTACAGGGCCAGGGGAAACCAGCGGAACCATCATTTGGCTGGCTGGGCAAAAACAAATCAGGTTCTGTTTTTTAGGACCTGAACCTGGTTGTTGTTTTCCCAGGTTGGAAAAACAGAACCAAAGGTTGTTTGCCAACCTACCACCTGCTGTTTTGTCCAGCCAGGTTGGTTCTGTTGCTTGGAATTATTTGGGATCATCCCTGGTTGTTCCCAGGTTTATTCCCAAGATCCTTACTAGCTAGAACCAAATATTCCTTCTCTGTTTGTACCTGAATATAGTCAATTTGATTCAAGCGAATTCCTCCCTTCCCAAAATTTCGTTTCTACGCTGTGCGACGGCGGAATGCTACCCGAGTCAACGCTAGTACGCTAGCACTCCAACACTAGGCAAACGCAGTCCGAGCCATAACTTCGTAATGGCAGAACTTTTCGCAAGGCAACTTGGTTCATTTTATAGCTCTTGGAACGAGCTTCGATATAGGAAATTCTCAGCTTAATCCGATTGACGTTCTGCATGATACGCTGCGCGACGTTCAAGGTACTCTTGCTGTTTTGACTAAGTCCCTCTTGATCCCTCTCTCTACAAACTCGGACCCGAGGATAGGGGCTGGTCTTGTACCAGGCACCCAAGGACCCTTGGAGGTGACCCCGAGGAGAGGTTTTAAGTGTGATAAAGTCTTAATAGCTTGAGTTTATTAGGCCCTTACACCAATAGTACGCAACCCTAAAAGGGTTGTACCCTATATGGGCCTACAAGCATAGAATGCATCTTGACATAGGTCCCAAACGCGCGAATCCTGAAAGTTATATCTCGAATGTACGTGTGTTGGCAGCAGTAAGACATAGGATTGGTCAGTTCTACAATTTTACTCAAGGATTAGTTATCCAGCAAGGATTCAGACAAAGCGTTGGCGCCCACTGGCTCACTGGGCACCGCGTCGGTACCTTTCGATAGAAGGCATTACAAGGATTTAATGAACAAATAATCACATTCACATATATTCATGAGGGTGTGCGGAACATTTACACTTTGACTTAGATGTTTTTATTTCAGGAAATGGTGATTACTATGATGGCTAAAAGTAACTAACACGGGTTACACTGATAATCAGGGAAGCCATAAATTCTACACTGCTAATCAGGGGACATGAAGACCATAATTACACCCTTAGAGTGTTTTTATGAGAGGGAGTACAATAGGTATATATATAATCGTCAAACTAGCTGAGAGGTGTAGCATCAAAAAATTCTTTTTCCATTGTTACAAGACTTCGTTTACAAGAAATTTGAATCCCAACAAAAACGATTATACTAGTAATGTGATACAAGAAGGGTCCTCGTTGTCAGACCAAATATGTCGGATGGTCTAAAAACCAAACATATCTTTTCATTTCATCTGTTTTTATTTTACATACCGTACGACTTTTATTTGTCTGAACCATAAGACCAGTAACCCATGACAATAGACCTAGCGATATATTTCGTTTGAGAAATCGGATAGTGCGTACATTTCCTTTTGATACAAAGTACCGAGTAAAGTAGGACTCTTTCCTTCTCTCTCCCCCCCTCTCCAAACCCCCCCCCACACCCCAATTTTCTTCGCTCCTCCCCACTATCCCTGCTACCTATGTTGGAGTAAGGCGAGAATTATCTTTAGCATTCCAGAAACTGCAGCCTTATCGCACCTGCTACTATCGAATTAGCACTTGTAGCACTACCGCGTTAGCCCATTTAGGGCAAGCAGGTCAACGAGTCAATTGTCACGACTGTTGACCAACCTGGACTTGGAAGTTGCGACATCCTTCATTTGTTGCAATCATATCGGAGGTTACATACTGCAACGAGGTAACCATAGGGGTCACAATAGTTACTAGCATTATAGTGATATCCGTATGATTGTTATAAAGGGAATGTACCTCCCAGAGTATATGGCTAGCTAGAATCTATACATGCCAGTAATATTATGTTTTTATCAATCTTGTCATTTCTATTCACTTGTAAGGAAAATTCATTTTCCTTACTTCGCATCCCTGCTCAGTGCGTACATCATTGTTTTCGCAACGGCACCCAACAGTAATCCGTTACCACTTGCGACACTCGCCTCGACACTGTTCATGACGCGACCCAACCTAACGGTTCAGTTGGTAATCCTCGCTCGCTCACTCCATTGCACTCGTAAGACTTGGTATCAGAGCCTACGATCTCCTCTCGGATCCCACCCACACCTTCGCTTCCCCACTATCTCACTTTTTTGGAGGGGGGGTAGACGTGTCTTAGCGAAACAAGCACCGCCGCTCGAAGTGCTCTCTCGTTAGCACGTACGGCCACGACAGAGGCTCTTGCTGAGCTTGCCCGACACCTCTGCCATGGCTGAATTCACTCTCGCGACACTCACGCAGGAGCAGCTTGAGCGTCTCGTGCGCCAAATCAAAGATTCGGCGCTCGAAATTGCAACACTCACGGCGGAAAGCGACTCCACTCGTCAGCAATCCACAGTGAATGCTCCAGCACCACCACACGAACCTGCAAATGCACCTTCACAATCGGAGGAGCCGATTGTCATCTCATCCGGTACACCGACACAAAATGACAGCGTGGGACAGCGCTCAGGCACAGCCAGTAATGGCGCCGCTCAATGGATGCCTGGCAAGTGAGAGGAACAGGGCCGCACTGAGCCCGCGGGAGCCCGCGAAGCCCGTCGGCACGCGGAGTTTGCAGCGACGAGTGGCGACCACGCCATTATGGTACGAATGCCACTCAAGCCGCAGCGCCCACCCTGCTTCGATCCGAGCCAGCATGGAGGTCTGACGGTTCAATCGTGGGTCTTCACGTTGAACGTTTTTTTTTGCGCGAACTACGTCCAGTCGGAGGTGGCGAATGCCGTCTCGCTACCGAGGGGCCCCGTCTTGGACTGGTGGCGAGTCATTGTGACGTCGCCACGTGCCTTCAAGCAATCGTCGCAAGAGGAAGGGCCCACGGGTTCAGCCGTCACCTGGAGTTCATTTTGCGAAACCGCCCAGTACACCACGTCGCATGCGTGGTGCGCAAGGCTTCGGGCGCGCTTCGAGCCAATCGCGGCTTCAATATCGGTGCGTCAGAGACTACGTACTTGGCGGCGGCTCGGGTCGGTTCAAGACTATACGAGCGATTTTCTCACATTATGCAAGCAAGTAGGCTACCTACACAAAGGGGAGCGGGTGGACCGTTACATCGGGGGGCTGAAGCCAGACATCTCGCACGAAATCATGCTACGTGGGCTCTCGAATTTCAACGAGATCCTCGCGCTCGCCGAGAAAATCGACATTTTGCACCGTCAAAGACCGGGGTCCTACTACGGACATTGTCCTCGGGGACCAATCAAGCACACCACCGTACACGCCGTTGCGAGGAATGCAGCTGCTGCCCCATTGCTTGCAATAGGCCGGGCCATCGCAAAAGCGAATGCCCAAAGGAGCTGAGGCGCCGCGGAGCAGAGCAGGGGAGGGAGTCTCACGAATAGGGAAACGCCAGCAGTTAGTAGAAGTTGGGCCAACTACTGACGAGACTGCCTGCTCGCCCAACCGCACCGACCCTCACCGAGTCACAGTACCGATTCACGCTATCGATCGGGCCCGGATGAGTAAGGAGGGTATAGCGACGGATTGCCCAGTACTGATTCACGGGAAAATACAAGGAGCAGTAGTGAAGATTTTTATAGACGGAGGAGCAAGTCATAGTTTAGTTAATACCGCGACCGCACGGAAACTGCGACTGACACTTTGTTGGTGGATAGATGCACGCTTAGTTGACGGCACACCGCTGGCCATACGGGAGAAGGTGGAGAGGGTAAAAGTCCGCTGCTGGGGGGACTTCGGGTTTACACAGGAAATGCTCGCGACGACATTGGATGGGCACGACATTTTACTAGGACGTGATTGGCTGTGACGGTATAACCCGCGAATCGACTGGACGATGGGTAGCTGCACTGTGCAAAGTAGTTGTAACTGGGTTGAACTACCTCGCTGGTGTTGGGTGCAAATTCACATTGCACGACATCCTGCCGTCTGTTTGTACGAGTATGCGTGTGCGAATGCATTTGCGTGTGAATAGTATGTTCGTGTGTTTGTTTGCTTTCGCAATTTTCGCTTGAAGCATTTGCAGGTACTCGCACAATATGCGCTTCGGCATAACACTGTACGCGCTATGAACAGTACAAGCAGAAAGGACGAGCTCGCAAAGGAACCCAAGATGGAAGCTTTGCGGTTCGGTTGAATTGATTGTGCAGATTCAGTTCTATCCAACTCGAAATTGTGTTGTTTTGTTTGGTTGACTATAGTGTAGCAGGGCAGGCACTGTAGGGGTACAATTTAGGTGAAGGTTGGATGTTGTTTGTCTGTATCTGCATGCTACAGGGCCAGGGGAAACCAGCGGAACCAGCATTTGGCTGGTTGGACAAAGACAAAACAGGTTCTGTTTTTAGGACCTGAACCTGGTTGTTGTTTTCCCAGGTTGGAAAAACAGAACCAGAGGTTGTTCACCAACCTACCACCTGCTATTTTGTCCAGCCAGGTTGGTTCTGTTGCTTGGAATTATTTGGGATCATCCCTGGTTGTTCCCAGGTTGATTCCCAAGGTCCTTGCTAGCTAGAGCTATTTATTCCTTCTCTGTTTGTACCTGAATATAGTGAAATTGATTCAAGCGAATTCCTTCCTTGCTGGAATTTCCTTTCTACGCGGTGCGACAGCGGAATGCTACCCGAGTCAACGCTAGTACGCTAGCACTCCAACGCTAGGCTAACGCTGTCCGAGCCATAACTTCGTAATGGCAGACCTTTTTTGCGAGGCAACTTGGCTTTTTTTAAAGCTCTTAGAGTGAGCTTCGATATAGAAAATTCTCAGCTTAATCCGATCGACGGTCTGCACGATACACTGCGCGACGTTCAAGGTACTCTTGCTGTTATGACTTAGTCCCTCTTGATCCCTCTCTCTACAAACTCGGACCCGAGGATAGGGGCTGGTCTTGTACCAGGCACCCAAGGACCCCTGGAGGTGACCCCGAGGAGAGGTTTTACGTTTGATAAAGTCTTAATAGCTTGAGTTTATTAGGCCCTTACACCAACAAGCTGGTATCAGAGCTGCGTTATAGTGATCCTCGATATAGGTAGCTATGGCGGGGAACACCTCAGCGGTAGCTGGTGAATCTTCAGCCCAAGATCGTAGCGGCAGCCATGATTCTGGTGTTTCTGCGCCAAGGGGAGCGTGAACAAGCCAGGGCTCGCTGATCAAGGAGGTGTTGAAAAACTTCACCGTCGAGAAGTTCAATGGTGAGGGCTATGATGATTGGGCCTGGAAAATGCAACTTTATTTCCGTCAGATCGGATTGCTTAAACTAATGATTGGGGAGGAGCCTAGACCGAGTGACCCCGCCCTTCAGGAAGATTGGGACGAGCGCGCCTCGGCTGGCTACTACTTGATGTCGCAGAGTTTGGAGCTGAACCAGCGTCACCACGTCATGCACCTGCTGCCGGAGGTTGAGTGCGGTCCGAAGGCGTGGACGGTGTTGAAGGAGCTGCACACCCCTACCTCCGTCGCTGCGACGCTCACGATGGAGAGGGAGCTGTCCGCGTTGCGCCTAAGCGAGGGAGAGCCGAATCAACCCATCCTGGACAAGATGCGTGATCTCTACACGAAGCTGGCAATCGCGAGAATCACCTACCCGGAGCCGACCAAGTGCCTGAAGATGCTCTCGCTGCTGCCGGAATCGTGGCTTCAATTCACGAGCGGATTGAGTCTGCCGCAGAACCAGAGCTTGTGGACGCTCGAGTGGGTGCGGACGAAGATTCTGGAGGAGGACTTCCGTCGCCGCCAACTGAGGGGTGGAGACGACGGCAGCAGCGGCTACGGGATGCAAGGGAGCCGACGTGGCAAAGGACATGGCTTCGGTGGTGCTGGACGCGGTGCAAAGAAAGACGACGACTCCAACGACCAACAAGGAGGTACCGGTTGGGGTCGCGGTGCGAAATCTGGACGTGGGGGCAAGTCGGGTGCTGGTGGCAAAATGAAAGGGAGTTGCTGGTATTGTGAGAAGGAAGGGCACCCCTGGTTTTTGTGCTATAAGAAACCCGATGGATGGACCCCCCAGAATCGTCACCAGGATGGCGTCGCGCGGAGGAACCAGAAAAACGGCGCGAGCATGGTCGCTGATTCGTCCGACAACAACCCGAAGAGCAACGGCGGTGCGGAAAAGAAGAAGGAGCGCACCGCGGGTCAGTTCTTCCATATTGGAGAGCAAGGGGAGCAGGGGGAGCAAGGAGACGCCTCTGCCAAGGTTGGAGAAGAGCTGCACCCCCTGGATTATTGGGTGTTGGACACGGGCGCTGCTTGGACGATGACGCCGCGAAAAGACCTACTGGACCAAACGTACAAGCTGGTCCGATCAACGAGGTGTGCTCCGCCTCTGGACACGCGCTGAAGGTGGCTGGTGCGGGACGAGCTGCGTTTAAGGGAGCGGATGGCAAGCCGGTGGTGCTGCACGACGTTCTTCTTGTTCCTGAACTCAAGGCCAACCTCATCTCCCTCCGTAAGCTTGGCAAGTCTGGGGTGAGCACTAGCACGGATGGGGCACGCACTTACAAGGGGCAGCTGGGCAATCGGGTGCTTTGGGATCTGCACGAGAGTACGGACGTGTACAGATCCATGTGGCAGCTGCCGGCGTTGGCGTGGCATAGGTGGGGGGCAGGCTGGAGAGGGGTCTGCATCCCAGGGGGAGTGCAATGCCGTTGGAGGGGTTGGTTTGAAAGTGTCGGCCAGATCTGGGGAGACGGATTGGGCAACTGCACACCGACGCTTGGGGCATGTGGCAATGCCTTTGCTGAAGCAGCTGGAGAAGGATGGAGCCGTTAAGGGTTTGATGCTGAACGGACAACCACCCTATGATAATTGTGAAATTTGCCTCCTTTCAAAGTTCACCCGTTTCCCCTTCCATAGTGTGGCTGGCAGGAGCAAAAAGCCGTTGGAGCTGGTCCACATGGACTTGGTGGGGCCGCTGCCGGTGCAAGGGCACAAGGGGGAGCGGTACTTCCTAACCATAGTGGATGACTGGAGCAGGCTAATGTGGGCGTATCCGCTGAAGCAGAAAGATCACGCCGCCTCCACGATTCGGGACGATTGGCTGCCGTTCGTGGAGAAGCAAGCGGAGTGTGTGGTGAAGCGGATTAGGACAGATCGGGGTGGTGAGTTCCTTGGAGCTGAGATGACGGCCTGGCTCAAGAAGCAGGGCATCCAGAGGGAGCTGACCACGGCTTACACCCCACAGTCCAACGGTGTAGCAGAACGGGCGAACCGGACAATTCTGGAGACAGCTAGGGCGCTGCTCATAGAATCTGGGCTGGGCAACTTGATGTGGCCCCATGCTGTTCGGCACGCTACTATCGCTAGGAACAGGGTACTCACAAAGGTTGGGGATGACTCGTGGGTGCCGTTGGAGAGGTGGCTTGGGAGGAAGCCGCCGGTGGACATGCTGAGGGTGTTCGGTTGCATGGCAGTTGCCCACGTCCCCAAGACCTACCGCAGTAAGTTGGGGGTGAGTGCAATCTGGTGTGTGCATTTGGGGCTGGCTGCTGAGAGCAAGGGATGGCTGCTGTGGGAACCTTCCAAGGGTGTGTTGTTTGACAGCAGGGATGTGAAGTTTGTTGAGGGCATGATGTATGGGAGCTGGGAGAAACAGCCGGAGGCCAGGGTGTCCCAGCAAATGGAGCAGATCACCATGCAGCTGGACCTGACTCCTAGTGTGTGGGAGGAGGGAGAGGAGGCAGCTGCAGAGGGTGGTGATGGAAAGAAGGTACAGGAGGCACCTGCTGGTGGAGGTGATGGTGTGGAGACTAGCGGTAGCACTAGTGGAGCTGCTGGATCCGAGGGAGGAGAGCAGCAGCAGGGAAAAACTAAGAAGCCAAAGGGTGTCGTTATGAAGGGATGGGAGACACCCGTCTCCAGGCCAGGACGTACCCGTATGGCTACTAAGAAGCTGACTCCAGGAGCTGATGTAGCAGAGCAGCAGCTTGGGACCGAGGAGGCATTCCTAATTCTACCGCATGGCTATGACCCGGATGAGGAGGATGAGCCTGCGTACTGTTTTCTTGCCCCTGCACCAGAGGAACCAGCTAGCATGGAGGAGGCTTTAGCTGGACCAGATAGGGACAAATGGCTAGCTTCTAGGGATGCTGAATACCATAGCCTGCTGGAGAATGGGACTTGGGAACTAGTGGTGCTGCCTGAGGGAAAGAAAGCCGTACAATGCAAGTGGGTGCTAAGGATCAAGACTGACGACAAGGGGCAGGTCACCATCTACAAGAGTAGGTTGGTGGCTAAGGGGTTTATGCAGAAGGAGAAGTGGGACTTCAATGAGATCTTTGCTCCCACTGCCAAACCCCCTACCCTTCGTGTCTTGTTGGCAGATGCAGCCGTTAGTGGGAAGTTCATTATCCAGATGGACATATCAACGGCATTCCTCAACGGGATTTTAGAGGAGGAGGTGTTCATGACGCAGCCACCTAGGTATGAGGATGGTACGGGCAGGGTGTGCAAGCTGAAAAAGTCCATCTACGGCTTGAAGCAGGCGCCACTGCTGCTGGTACCAGAAGTTGGCAGCTGTTTTAGAGGAGATGGGATTCAGGACCAGCAGCTGTGATGAGAGCCTCTTTCTCAAGGGGGAGGGGGAGAGGCTGGTGCTGTTTCTGGTCTATGTGGACGACATTCTTCTCTTTAGCAGCAGCATGAAGGAGATCCAGAAGCTGCAGCAGCAGCTGATGGAGAACTTCAAGTGCAAGAACCTTGGGGAGGTAAAGTACTACCTCGGGATGCACGTGGAGAGGGATCTGGACCACAGGTGGTTGAAGCTGCACCAGGAGAAGTTCATCAAGGAGCTTGGGGAGAAGTACGGAATTGAGAATGAGCGCAAGGTTGCAACTCCCCTGCCAGCAGAATTCGAGCTTGTGAAAGCTGCAGAGGATGAAGGGGTTGAAGCCGAGGAGCAGCAGCAATTTCAGTCCTTGGTGGGCAGCCTCTTGTATGCAGCAGTTCACACGAGGCCCGACATCTCTTTCTCGGTTGGGTAGCTGGCTAGGGTGGTGCAGAATCCATCAGAGGAGCAGGTGGATGCAGCTGAGCGTGTGGTGAAGTATCTGAACTCTCACCCAAGCATTGGAGTTCAATACTCTGCGTCTGCACAGGTGAAGCAGAAAGGGGTTGAGGTGTTGAAAGAGAAGGGGGAGAGGCTTGGAGAAGGCAAGCTCTTTCTCACTTGCTTTACCGATGCTACGTGGGCCTCTGAGAAGGAGGATTCCTCATCAGTGGGAGGATACATCTGCGTAGTTGGAGGAGGACCTGTTAGTTGGAGGTCAAAGAAGCAGACGGAGACAGCACTCTCTTCTGTGGAATCAGAGTACATGGCGATGTTCCATGGGGTGAAGGAGGTGATTTGGCTGAGGAGGCTGTTAGAGGAGATTGGCCAGGAGCAAAAGGTTGCTACGCCGCTGTTTTGTGATAGCAAGGGAGCTCTTGGGATGGCCGGGAACGCTGTGCTTCATGGGCTCAATAAGCACATGCGTATCAAGTGGCACTGGCTGCGTAAGGAGGTGAAGAGGGGGACGGTGAATCCGATCTACATCAAGACTCACCAGCAGCCAGCAGACTTCCTCACCAAGAGGCTTGCGGATGAGCCTCATTGGCGTTGTGTGCGCATGAGTGGAACGAGCATGAACTAGTATCGAATGATGGGGATGCAGCCGGCAAGCTGAGGGGGAGTGTGTTGGGTGCAAATTCACATTGCACGACATCCTGCCGTCTGTTTGTACGAATATGCGTGTGCGAATGCATTTGCGTGTGAATAGTATGTTCGTGTGTTTGTTTGCTTTCGCAATTTTCGCTTGAAGCATTTGCAGGTACTCGCACAATGTGCGCTTCGGCATAATCACTGTACGCGCTATGAACAGTACAAGCAGAAAGGACGAGCTCGCAAAGGAACCCAAGATGGAAGCTTTGCGGTTCGGTTGAATTGATTGTGCAGATTCAGTTCTATCCAACTCGAAATTGTGTTGTTCTGTTTGGTTGACTATAGTGTAGCAGGGTAGGCACTGTAGGGGTACAATTTAGGTGAAGGTTGGATGTTGTTTGTCTGTATCTGCATGCTACAGGGCCAGGGGAAACCAGCGGAACCAGCATTTGGCTGGTTGGACAAAGACAAAACAGGTTCTGTTTTTAGGACCTGAACCTGGTTGTTGTTTTCCCAGGTTGGAAAAACAGAACCAGAGGTTGTTCACCAACCTACCACCTGCTATTTTGTCCAGCCAGGTTGGTTCTGTTGCTTGGAATTATTTGGGATCATCCCTGGTTGTTCCCAGGTTTATTCCTAAGGTCCTTGCTAGCTAGAGCTATTTATTCCTTCTCTGTTTGTACCTGAATATAGTGAAATTGATTCAAGCGAATTCCTTCCTTGCTGGAATTTCCTTTCTACGCGGTGCGACGGCGGAATGCTACCCGAGTCAACGCTAGTACGCTAGCACTCCAACGCTAGGCAAACGCTGTCCGAGCCATAACTTCGTAATGGCAAAACTTTTCGCGAGGCAACTTGGCTTATTTTAAAGCTCTTAGAGTGAGCTTCGATATAGAAAATTCTCAGCTTAATCCGATCGACGGTCTGCACGATACACTGCGCGACGTTCAAGGTACTCTTGCTGTTTTGACTTAGTCCCTCTTGATCCCTCTCTCTACAAACTCGGACCCGAGGATAGGGGCTGGTCTTGTACCAGGCACCCAAGGACCCTTGGAGGTGACCCCGAGGAGAGGTTTTAAGTTTGATAAAGTCTTAATAGCTTGAGTTTATTAGGCCCTTACACCAACAGCTGGCAGTCACCTGAGTCTTCAACGGTCCACGTCAATGCCATCACAATGAAACGGGCTGTCGCTGCTGAAGCTGACGTGTACGCAGTGGACATCGCAGTAGTAGAAGCGGAGCAGCCGAGGGATTTTCAGAAACTACTGGTAGTGGTACCATCCGAACTGCAGGAAATATTGAAACGGTACCAGGGATATTTCTCAATGACTTACGAGAGGGACTGCCACTTCAGTGTGCACATGATCATCGAATAGAGTTAGAACCCGGGGCACAGCCAACTCGTACAGCGCTAATTCAGAGTGACAGAGCCCGAGCTCGACGAACTGAGGAAGCAGTTAGATTGCCTGTTAGAGAAAAAGTTGATCTGACCGAGCTCGTCACCGTTCGCAGCACCAATACTGTTCACACCGAAAAAAGACGGACGGTTCCGCATGTGCATAGATTACAGAGCACTGAACAGGGTAACGGTCAAGTCGCAATACCCCATTCCACTCGCCAACCAACTGATAGATCAATTGCAAAGAGCACAGGTCTTTTTGAAAATAGATTTATGGGGAGGTTACTATCAGATTCGGGTCGAACCATCGGGCTGCACCAAGACAGCTTTTAGGACTAGGTACGGGTCATTCGAGTACACAATGATGCCATTCGGGCTGACCAACGCACCGGCGACATTTCAGATGACCATGAACGAGGCGTTTAGGTCACTTTTAGATAAATGTATGATAGTTTACCTCGATAACATCCTCGTCTACAGTCGCGATAAGCAGCAGCACTTAACAGATTTGGAAGCAGTATTTCAAATCATCGACAAGCACCACCTACTAACAATGGGTTCCAAGTGCGAGTTTTTTCAGGACAGGATAGAGTTTCTATGGCGCGTTATTTCAGAGGTTGGGGTTGAGATTGACCCAATCAAGCTGGACACAGGCAATGCATAGCACCCCCCGACAAATATCACGTAGCTGCAGATTTTTTTGGGGTTTGTTAATTATGTCCGTCGGTTCGTCCCCGACATGGCGCGGTTAACAACCCCACTGACGGATCTTTTGCGGAAGGGGGACGTTTTCACGTGGGGGAAGAAAGAGCATGCTGCCTTCTCTGCCCTGAAAAAATGTTATTTGTTCACCGCCAGTACTGCACATCGCCGACCCCCACCACCCCTTCGAAGTAGTAACAGACGCAAGCGATATCACAATCAGAGCCGTATTGCTACAGGACTTCGGCAACCGCCTACAACCCATCGCATACGAGTCACAAAAACTGCATCCGCCCAAGAAGATCTATCCGATAAACGACTGCGAAATGCTCGCAATCGTGCACGCATTCAAAGTGTGGCGCTGTCTTGACTCGCGTAGACGTGACAGTACGGATAGACCATAAATCACTACAGTACTTCCGCACACAGCCCCACCTCAACCCACGACAGATTCGCTGGCTCGATTTCCTCGAGTCAAACTTCCACTACACGGTCTCTAACAAAAAAGGGGCATCAAACATCGCCGACGCACTGACCTGCCCCACTGCCCAGATCCATGCAATACTACTTGCCCAGACCAGCCCACTACTGACAGGACTATTTACCCATGGATACCAAACGGATCCATTCTTCACAGGAGGAAATTTGCAGCAGTTCGCAATAGCAAAGGGAGTTCATGGGTACACGCTACTACGGGAATTACTACGCTAGAGGAGGTACACGACAGAGTTACCTCAGGCCATTTTGGAGTGGAAAAAACACGGCAGCAGCTGCAGCAGTATTATTACTGGCTCGAAATGTTGACCAATGTACAGCGACACATGGCATCGTGTCCCACTTGCCAGCTCATGAAATCATCACGGAAGCAGCCGGCAGGACAGTTGCAGCCTATCCCACCCCCAGAGCGTGCTTGGCAGCAGGTGACAATGGACTTCGTTACAGGGTTACCGGCCGGAGCAAGTGGGAACGACGCGATCCTAGTCGTCGTCGATCGGCTGACAAAAATGACACATTTCGCAACCTGCAAGAAATCGATCACAGCCGAAGAAACAGCACGCATCTTCATCTCCACCATCGTTCGACTGCACGGGATACCAGCAGCGATCATCAGCGACCGTGACACGAAATTCACCAGCAACGTCTGGCGGAACCTGTGGCAGCAGTTCGGCACGCGACTACAATTTAGTTCTTCATACCACCCCGAGACCGACGGATAGACAGAAAGGACAAACCAGACCATGGAGCAACTCATCCGAGCCACGTGCAACGACCCGACCACTTGGGAACAGCAGCTGCCACTCATCGAGTCCTGCATACAACAACTCGCCATCTTCCACGACCCAACAGTCACCGTTTTACTTGAACTACGGACAAGACCTCACAGTGCCTATGACCCGAAATCCCGACAACCCGGTGCCACGCGCACAACAGTTCACCGAAAATTTACAAGCAGCACGGACCCGAGTAGCAGACGCTCTTACTAACATTAGTGAACTACCTCGCAACCGCCCAGCCAGCATGACACGACCGCCGACCGAGCCAATCATCACGCCCGAGAAGATTTTGAGCCACCAAGTTTGTGACCCACGGGGAGCTCGAAGAGTCGAGTTTCTGATCCGCTGGAGAGACTGTACGCCCACCGAAGACAACTGGGTTCCCATGGACAGAGTTGAAAACTACCCCGTCGTCACCGAGTATTTGCGCTGCCGAATTTCGGGACATACATGCGCTTTCGTAAGGAGGGCCTCCTTAGGGAGGGGAGGGGTAGTGTAAGGAAAATTCTTTTCCTTACTTCGCGTCCCTGCTCAGCGCGTATATCACTGTTCCCTCCAACACCACCCAACAGTTATCTTTTACCACTCACGACACTTGCCTCGACACTGTTCTTGTCGCTGTTCACGACGCGACCCAACCTCACGGTTCGGTTGGTAACCCGCGCTCCGGACCTCCGCCTCGACATTTCCCAACTTCGGCGCTAGGCCCGTCGCGCACCCCATTTTCCACACATTATCGTTACCACTGTAGTTTTGCTATGTATTCTTCGCTCATGCCTTCGCTCATTGTACTATTGCTTTGATAGTGTAATCATCGCTCGCTCACTCCATTGCACTCGTAACTTTCACTAAAAAAAAAGATAAAAAAACTACAAAAAACAACTTCCGCTATCAACTCTAGCAGACTCATGCAAGAAGGTCACACCATCAAGTAGTGCTGGAAGCGATCGGGACCAAATAACAACAACAGCGGAAACTATGAGCAAAGACAAGCAGGAACGACGCCTTACCAGCAAGCTCCCGAGCCACCGACTCGTAACCAAACCGTTTCACCGTCCGCCGTCGCTAGTACGTCACAAGCTTTCGTGCACATCTCTGCAGACAACAAAGGAAAAAGCAAGGTGTTGACTTGCATGGTGCGACATGGACCTCCTCGAATCAACTGTCACTACCGCAAATTTTGCAGCTGTGAAGACATGTTCTGGGACCCACTTGCCGAAGAAGAAGGGTCGGTAGAGGCCGAGGAAGATAACGACCCAACTTATGACGAGCCGACGGTCGGCTGCATCCCCTTCGACTGGGAAGCACGGGTTGCAGAATCACCGTCTGCAAGCATTGCACTCGACAACGAGGGATGGGATTACGAGAGGGAAAATGATCTGGAACATCACATTTCTACGCGCCTTGCGAACATCACCAAGAAAATGTTGATACTAACAAATGGTACCAGGATAGCTGCTGCCAACATCACATGGTCGCCTCCGACAGGTTTGTCTTCAACATCAGAGGAGTTATTAGCAATGTGGAAATCACCGTCACCAACAACCAGCCATTATGGGCGAGAAGCCGCGGACAAATCCAACTCGAGTCTTCGCTCCAATCTCCTCTCGGCCGCCCAGCTGTTGAAGAGTGGTATTTAGCTGCAGTTATACAAAATGGATTTTCATTACTTCACAACGGAACACTCATCGAAAAGGCAAAAAAGTGAAAACCACGCGTTCGTGCTTGACTTCGACTCACCTGGGAACATGGGCGACTGAGACCGCATCCTCATTCTTGACCCCCATAACATCGTTTACCACATGCTTGGACTCATCCCCCGAAGACAGACACCGAACGACTCGGCACAGATGGTTGTGCCGTGAGCTCACCGTTTCTGTTGCTTAAATTGTAGACCCTGCAGACACTAGACCACAAGCTGTCGAACAAGTTCCCTCCGCAGGAGGATGTGAACAAGCTATCTGGCAAAGATTCGATCAACCTAAAGGCTGGGACGTGGCATCTGGAAGGGATGTCGCAGGCGTCAAATGGGCAATACGAGGAACAGGCTGGGGACCTTTGCCCGGACGCACGACTGTGTTGGGTGCAAATTCACATTGCACGACATCCTGCCGTCTGTTTGTACGAGTATGCGTGTACAAATGCATTTGCGTGTGAATGGAATGTTCGTGTGTTTGTTTGCTTTCGTAATTTTCACTTGAAGCATTTGCAGGTACTCGCGCAATGTGCGCTTCGGCACAACATTGTACGCGCTATGAATAGTACAAGCAGAAAGGACGAGCTCGCAAAGGAACCCAAGATGGAAGCTTTGCGGTTCGGTTGAATTGATTGCACAGATTCAGTTTTATCCAACTCGAGATTGTACTGGTTTGTTTGGTTTCCTATAGTGTAGCAGGGCAGGCACTATAGGGGTACAATTTAGGTGAAGGTTGGATGTTGTTAATCTGTATCTGCATGCTACAGGGCCAGGGGAAACCAGCAGGAACCATCATTTGGCTGGTTGGGCAAAGACAAATAGGTTCTGTTTTTTAGGACCTGAACCTGGTTGTTGTTTTTCCAGGTTGGAAAAACAGAACCAGAGGTTATTTACCAACATACCAGGTGCTGTTTTGTCCGGCCAGGTTGGTTCTGTTGCTTGAATTATTTGGGATCATCCCTGGTTGTTCCCGGGAGTGAGCACTAGCACGGATGGGGCACGCACTTACAAGGGGCAGCTGGGCAATCGGGTGCTTTGGGATCTGCACGAGAGCACGGACGTGTACAGATCCATGTGGCAGCTGCCGGCGTTGGCGTGGCATGGTGGGGGGCAGGCTGGAAAGGGGTCTGCATCCCAAGGGGGGTGCAACGCTTTTGGAGGGTTTGGTGTGAAAGTATCGGCCAGATCTGGGGAGACGGATTGGGCAACGGCACACCGACGCTTGGGGTATGTGGTAATGCCCTTGTTGAAGCAGTTAGAGAAACATGGAGCCGTTAAGGGTCTGAAGCTGAATGGACAGAGACCTGATCAGAATTGTGAAATCTGTTTGCTCTCAAAGTTTACCCGTTTCCCCTTCCATAGTGTGGCTGGCAGGAGCAAGAAGCCGTTGGAGCTGGTCCACATGGACTTGGTGGGGCCGCTGCCGGTTCAGGGGCACAAGGGGGAGCGGTACTTTCTGACCATAGTGGATGATTGGAGCAGGCTTATGTGGGCATATCTGCTGAAGCAAAAGGACCACGCCGCCTCTACGATACGGGAAGATTGACTGCCATTCGTGGAGAAGCAAGCGGAGTATGTGGTGAAGCGGATTAGGACAGATCGGGGTGAGTTCCTTGGAGCTGAGATGACGGCCAGGCTCAAGAAGGAGAGCATCCAGAGGGAGCTGACCACGGCTTACACCCCACAGTCTAACGGTGTAGCAGAACGGGCGAACCGGACAATTCTGGAGACAGCTAGGGCGCTTCTCATAGAATCTGGGCTGGGCAACTTGATATGGCCCCATGCTGTTCGGCATGCTACCGTCACTAGGAACAGGGTACTCACAAAGGTTGGGGATGACTCGTGGGTGCCATTGGAGAGGTGGCTTGGGAGGAAGCCGCCAGTGGACATGCTGAGGGTGTTCGGTTGCATGGCAGTTATCAACGGGAGTGTTGTTTGGCCCCGTCCTCGCTTGGGCAGAGCCGACCTCGTGGTCGGATGTGCAGGGGTTGCAGCCGACCTGGAGCAGTGGGTACGGGTCCACTGCCAAGGGCGCCAAGCTGGAGGGCGCCTGGCTAGAGGGCACCGAGCAGGAAGGACGCCGTCCTAGACGCCTGGTTAGTGTCCTGGACGCTTGGACGGCGTCCTGGGAAGCTGGACGCCGACCTGGGCGCCTGCACAGGCGTCCTGGAGGCCCAGACGCCAACCTAGGCGTCCTAGGGGCCCAGACGCCGACCTGGGTGTCTGATTGGCGTCCGGGGAAGCTGAACGCCGCTCTGGAGGTCTGGACGCTGACCTGGGGGTTCGGACGGTGTCCTGGGCACTTGGATGCCGGACTAGGGACGCCGGGCATAGGTGGCCAGCTACGGAATGCGCTGGTCGGCCAGGCGTGGTAGTCGACGTGGCTGGTGGGCGCAGTCGCTGGCGTGGAGCCGACCTGGGCGTCTGCGCTGTGCACATGACACAGAAAAGTGCACCTACCAGCTGCGCGCATCTACGAAGCAGGTGCACCGTTGTCCTGCGGGTGCAACGCTGTGCAGCCGACTTGCTGCAGCGTTGGCACACCGTGGACTTGCAACGCTGGCAAGCTACGACTTTGCTCTACTGGAGCGCGGACGACCGAGTCGTGCTCGCACGCGGTCAACCGTGCTGCGCTGGAAGTCGACCAGTAGCTTTGCTAGGTCTGATGTAGCCTTACATGCCAACTTTGTTGCTATCATTCTGGACCATTGTTGTCAATCTTTGCTAGTGAAACTTTTGCAAAATCTCCTTGTGAATGTGCAAGCAGAGAACACACAAGGCAAACGACTAAGGAACTCAGAGATCACAAGAGCACCCGTGCCTAGCCCGTAGAATAGCTCCCGTTGCAGCAGTTATCTCCGCAGCAGTCGCCCACGTCCCCAAGACCTACCGCAGTAAGTTGGGGGCGAGTGCAATCTGGTGTGTGCATTTGGGGCTGGCTGCTGAGAGCAAGGGATGGCTGCTGTGGGAACCTTCCAAGGGTGTGTTGTTTGACAGCAGGGATGTGAATTTTGTTGAGGGCATGATGTATGGGAGCTGGGAGAAACAGCCGGAGGCCTAGGGTGTCCCAGCAGATGAAGCAGAACACCATGCAGCTGGACCTGACTCCTAGTGTGTGGGAGGAGGGAGAGGAGGGATCTGCAGAGGGCGGTGATGGAGAGAAGGTGCAGGAGGTACCTGCCGGTGAAAACAATGGCGTGGAGACTAGCGGTAGCACTAGTGGAGCTGCTGGATCCGAGAGAAGAGAGCAGCAGCAGGGGAAAACTAAGAAACCAGGGTGTCGTTATGAGGGGATGGGAAACACCCGTCTCCAGGCCAGGACGTACCCGTATGACTACTAAGAAGCTGATTGCAGGAGCTGATGTAGTAGAGCAGCAGCTTGGGACAGGGGAGGCATTGCTGATTCTACCGCATGGCTATGATACGGATGAGGAGGATGAACCAGCCTACTGTTTTCTTGCCCCTGCACCAGAGGAACCAGCTAGCATGGAAGAGGCATTAGCTGGACCAGATAGGGAGAAGTGGCTGGTTTCCAGGGATGCTTAGTACCAGAGCTTGCTAGAGAATGGGACGTGGGAGCTGGTTGTGTTGCTTGAAGGGAAGAATTGCCGTACAGTGCAAGTGGGTGCTAAGAATCAAAACCGATGACAAGGGACAGGTCACCATCTACAAGAGTAGGCTGGTGGCTAAGGGGTTTATGCAGAAGGAGAAGCAGGACTTCAATGAGATCTTTGCTCCCACTGCCAAACCCCCTACCCTCCGTGTCTTGGTGGCAGATGTACCCGTTAGTAGGAAATTCATCATTCAGATGGATATATCAACGGCATTCCTCAATGTGATTTTAGAGGAGGATGTGTACATGACGCAGCCGCCTGGGAATGAGGATGGTACGGGCAAGGTGTGCAAGCTGAAAAAATCCATCTACGGCTTGAAGCAGGCGCCACGCTGCTGGTACCAGAAGTTGGCAGCTGTTTTAGAGGAGATGGGATTCAGGACCAGCAGCTATGATGAAAGCCTCTTTCTCAAAGAGGAGGGGGAGAAGCTGGTGCTGTTTCTGGTCTATGTGGACGACATTCTTCTCTTTAGCAGCAGCATGAAGGAGATCCAGAAGATGCAGCAGCAGCTGATGGAGAACTTCAAGTGCAAGAACCTTGGGGAGGTGAAGTACTACCTCGGGATGCACGTGGAGAGGGATCTGGATCACAGGTGGTTGAAGCTGCACCAGGAGAAGTTCATCAAGGAGCTGGGGGAGAAGTACGGGATTGAGAATGAGCGCAAAGTTGCAACTCCCGTGCCAGCAGAATTCAAACTTGTGAAAGCTGCAGAGGATGAAGGGGTTGAAGTCGAGAAGCAGCAGCAATTTCAGTCCTTGGTGGGCAGCCTCTTGTATGCAGCAGTTCACACAAGGCCCGACATCTCTTTCTCGGTTAGGCAGCTGGCTAGGGTGGTGCAGAATCCATAAGAGTTGCAGGTGGATGCAGCTGAGCGTGTGGTGAAGTATCTGAACTCTCACCCAAGCATTGGGGTTCAATACTCCGCATCTGCACAGGTGAAGCAGAAAGGGGTTGAGGTGCTGAAAGAGAAGGGGGAGAGGCTTGGAGAAGGCAAGCTCTTTCTCACTTGCTTTACCGATGCTACGTGGGCCTCTGAGAAGGAGGATTCCTCATCAGTGGGAGGATACATCTGCGTAGTTGGAGGAGGACCTCTTAGTTGGAGGTCAAAGAAGCAGACGGAGACAGCACTCTCTTCTGTGGAATCAGAGTACATGGCAATGTTCCATGGGGTGAAGGAGGTGATTTGGCTGAGGAGGCTGTTAGAGGAGATTGGCCAGGAGCAAAAGGTTGCTACGCCGCTGTTTTGTGATAGCAAGGGAGCTCTTGGGATGGCCAGGAACGCTGTGCTTCATGGGCTCAATAAGCACATGCGTATCAAGTGGCACTGGCTGCGTAAGGAGGTCAAGAGGGGGACGGTGAATCCGATCTACATCAAGACTCACCAGCAGCCAGCAGACTTCCTCACCAAGAGGCTTGCGGATGAGCCTCATTGGCGTTGTGTGCGCATGAGTGGAATGAGCATGAACTAGTATGGAATGATGGGGATGCAGCCGGCAGGCTGAGGGGGAGTCTGTTGGGTGCAAATTCACATTGCACGACATCCTGCCGTCTGTTTGTACGAGTATGCGTGTGCGAATGCATTTGCGTGTGAATAGTATGTTCGTGTGTTTGCTTGCTTTCGCAATTTTCGCTTGAAGCATTTGCAGGTACTCGCACAATGTGCGCTTCGGCATAACACTGTACGCGCTATGAACAGTACAAGCAGAAAGGACGAGCTCGCAAAGGAACCCAAGATGGAAGCTTTGCGGTTCGGTTGAATTGATTGTGCAGATTCAGTTCTATCCAACTCGAAATTGTGTTGTTTTGTTTGGTTGACTATAGTGTAGCAGGGCAGGCACTGTAGGGGTACAATTTAGGTGAAGGTTGGATGTTGTTTGTCTGTATCTGTATGCTACAGGGCCAGGGGAAACCAGCGGAACCAGCATTTGGCTGGTTGGGCAAATACAAAACAGGTTCTGTTTTTAGGACCTGAACCTGGTTGTTGTTTTCCCAGGTTGGAAAAACAGAACCAGGGGTTGTTTACCAACCTACCACCTGCTGTTTTTTCCAGCCAGGTTGGTTCTGCTGCTTGGAATTATTTGGGATCATCCCTGGTTGTTCCAAAATTTCCAAGCAACAGAACCAATTTGGCTGGACAAAACAGCAGGTGGTAGGTTGGTAAACAACCTCTGGTTCTGTTTTTCCAACCTGGGAAAACAACAACCAGGTTCAGGTCCTAAAAACAGAACCTGTTTTGTCTTTGCCCAACCAGCCAAATGCTGGTTCCGCTGGTTTCCCCTGGCCCTGTAGCATACAGATACAGACAAACAACATCCAACCTTCACCTAAATTGTACCCCTATAGTGCCTGCCCTGCTACACTATAGTCAACCAAACAAAACAGTACAATTTCGAGTTGGATAGAACTGAATCTGCGCAATCAAGTAAGCCGAACCACAAAGCTTCCATCTTGGGTTCCTTTGCAAGCTCGTCCTTTCTGCTTGTACTGTTCATAGCGCGTACAATGTTATGCCGAAGCGCACATTGTGCGAGTACCTGCAAATGCTTCAAGCGAAAATTGCGAAAGCAAACAAACACACGAACATACCATTCACACGCAAATGCATTCGCACACGCATACTCGTACAAACAGACGGCAGGATGTCGTGCAATGTGAATTTGCACCCAACACACTCCCCCTCAGCCTACCGGCTGCATCCCCATCATTCCATACTAGTTCATGCTCATTCCACTCTTGCGCACACAACGCCAATGAGGCTCATCCGCAAGCCTCTTGGTGAGGAAGTCTGCTGGCTGCTGGTGAGTCTTGATGTAGATCGGATTCACCGTCCCCCTCTTGACCTCCTTACGCAACCAGTGCCACTTGATACGCATGTGCTTGTTCAGCCCATGAAGCATAGCGTTCCTGGCCATCGCAAGAGCTCCCTTGCTATCACAAAACAGCGGCGTAGCAACCTTTTGCTCCTGGCCAATCTCCTCTAACAGCCTCCTCAGACAAATCACCTCCTTCACCCCATGGAACATCGCCATGTACTCTGATTCCACAGAAGAGAGTGCTGTCTCCGTCTGCTTCTTTGACCTCCAACTAAGAGGTCCTCCTCCAACTACGCAGATGTATCCTCCCACTGATGAGGAATCCTCCTTCTCAGAGGCCCACGTAGCATCGGTAAAGCAAGTGAGAAAGAGCTTGCCTTCTCCAAGCCTCTCCCCCTTCTCTTTCAGCACCTCAACCCCTTTCTGCTTCACCTGTGCAGACGCAGAGTATTGAACTCCAATGCTTGGGTGAGAGTTCAGATACTTCACCACACGCTCAGCTGCATCCACCTGCTCCTCTGATGGATTCTGCACCACCCTGGCCAGCTGCCCAACCGAGAAAGAGATGTCGGGCCTCGTGTGAACTGCTGCATACAAGAGGCTGCCCACCAAGGACTGAAATTGCTGCTGCTCCTCGGCTTCAACCCCTTCATCCTCTGCAGCTTTCACAAGCTTGAATTCTGCTGGCAGGGGAGTTGCAACCTTGCGCTCATTCTCAATTCCGTACTTCTCCCCAAGCCCCTTGATGAACTTCTCCTGGTGCAGCTTCAACCACCTGTGATCCAGATCCCTCTCCACCTGCATCGCGAGGTAGTACTTTACCTCCCCAAGGTTCTTGCACTTGAAGTTCTCCATCAGCTGCTGCTGCACCTTCTGGATCTCCTTCATGCTGCTGCTAAAGAGAAGAATGTCGTCCACATAGACCAGAAACAGCACCAGCTTCTCCCCCTCCCCCTTGAGAAAGAGGCTCTCATCACAACTGCTGGTCCTGAATTCGATCTCCTCTAAAACAGCTGCCAACTTCTGGTACCAGCAGCGTGGCGCCTGCTTCAAGCCGTAGATGGACTTTTTCAGCTTGCACACCCTGCCCGTACCATCCTCATACCCAGGTGGCTGCGTCATGAACACCTCCTCCTCTAAAATCCCATTGAGAAATGCCGTTGATATATCCATCTGAATGATGAATTTCCCACTAACGGTTGCATCTGCCAACAAGACACGAAGGGTAGGGGGTTTGGCAGTGGGAGCAAAGATCTCATTGAAGTCCCACATCTCCTTCTGCATAAACCCCTTAGCCACCAGCCTACTCTTGTAGATGGTAACCTGTCCCTTGTCATCGGTCTTGATCCTTAGTACCCACTTGCACTGTACGACTTTCTTCCCCTCAGGCAGCACCACCAGCTCCCATGTCCTATTCTCTAGCAGGCCTCTGGTACTCAGCATCCCTGGAAACCAGCCACTTCTCCCTATCTGGTCCAGCTAATGCCTCCTCCATGCTAGCTGGTTCCTCTGGTGCAGGGGCAAGAAAACAGTAGGCAGGTTCATCCTCCTCATCCGGATCATAGCCATGCGGTAGAATCAGCAATGCCTCCTCTGTCCCAAGCTGCTGCTCTGCTACATCAGCTCCTGCAGTCAGCTTCTTAGTAGCCATACGGGTACGTCCTGGCCTGGAGACGGGTGTCTCCCATCCCCTCATAACAACACCCTTCGGCTTCTTAGTTTTTCCTTGCTGCTGCTCTCCTCCCTAGGATCCAGCAGCTCCACTAGTGCTACCGCTAGTCTCCACACCATCACCTCCACCAGCAGGTGCCTCCTGCACCTTCTGTCCATCACCACCCTCTGCAGCTACCTCCTCTCCCTCCTCCCACACACTAGGAGTCAGGTCCAGCTGCATGGTGATCTGCTCCATCTGCTGGGACACCCTGGCCTCCGGCTGTTTCTCCCAGCTCCCATACATCATGCCCTCAACAAACTTCACATCCCTGCTGTCAAACAACACACCCTTGGAAGGTTCCCACAGCAGCCATCCCTTGCTCTCAGCAACCAGCCCCAAATGCACACACCAGATTGCACTCGCCCCCAACTTACTGCGGTAGGTCTTGGGGACGTGGGCGACTGCCATGCAACCGAACACCCTCAGCATGTCCACCGGCGGCTTCCTCCCAAGCCACCTCTCCAACGGCACCCACGAGTCATCCCCAACCTTTGTGAGTACCCTGTTCCTAGCGACGGTAGCGTGCCGAACAGCATGGGGCCACATCAAGTTGCCCAGCCCAGATTCTATGAGCAGCGCCCTAGCTGTCTCCAGAATTGTCCGGTTCGCCCGTTCTGCTACACCGTTGGACTGTGGGGTGTAAGCCGTGGTCAGATCCCTCTGGATGCCCTGCTTCTTGAGCCAGGCCGTCATCTCAGCTCCAAGGAACTCACCACCCCGATCTGTCCTAATCCGCTTCACCACACACTCCGCTTGCTTCTCCACGAACGGCAGCCAATCGTCTCGAATCGTGGAGGCGGCGTGATCTTTCTGCTTCAGCGGATACGCCCACATTATCCTGCTCCAGTCATCCACAATGGTTAGGAAATACCGCTCCCCCTTGTGCCCTTGCACTGGCAGCGGCCCCACCCAGTCCATGTGGACCAGCTCCAACGGCTTTTTGCTCCTGCCAGCCACACTATGGAAGGGGAAACGGGTGAACTTTGAAAGGAGGCAAATTTCACAGTTATCATCGGGTGGTTGTCCGTTCAGCTTCAAGCCTTTAACGGCTCCATCCTTCTCCAGTTGCTTCAGCAAAGGCATTGCCACATGCCCCAAACGTCGGTGTGCCGTTGCCCAATCTGTCTCCCCAGATCTGGCCGACACTTTCACACCAACCCCTCCAACGGCGTTGCACTCCCCCTGGGATGCAGACCCCTCTCCAGCCTGCCCCCCACCGTGCCACACCAGCGCCGGCAGCTGCCACATAGATCTGTACACGTCCTTGCTCTCGTGCAGATCCCAAAGCACACGATTGCCCAGCTTCCCCTTATAAGTGCGAGACCCATCTGTGTTGGTGTTCACCCCAGCCTTGCCAAGCTTACGGAGGGAGATAAGGTAGGCCTTCAGGTCGGAGACGAGGAGAACGTCGTGCAGCACCACCGGCTTGCCATCCGCTCCCTTAAACGCAGCTCGTCCCGCACCAGCCACCTTCAACATGTGTCCAGAGGCAGAGCACACCTTGTTAATCTGTGCAGCGCGTACGTCGTCCAGCAGGTCCTTGCGCGGCGTCATTGTCCAAGCAGCGCCCGTGTCCAACACCCAATAGTCCAGGGGGTGCAGCTCTGCTCCAACCTTAGCAGATGCGTCTCCTTGCTCCCCCTTGTCTCCCACATGGAAGAATTGGCCCGCGGTGCGCTCCTTCTTCTTCTCCGCACCGCCGATGCCCTTCGGGTTGTTGTCGGACGAATGAGCGACCATGTTGGCGCCGTTTTTCTGGTTCCTCCGCGCGCCGCCATCCTGGTGACGATTCTGGGGGGTCCATCCATCGGGTTTCTTATAGCACAAAAACCAGGGGTGCCCTTCGTTCTCACAATACCAGCAACTCCCTTTCATTTTGCCACCAGCACCTGACTTGCCCCCACGTCCAGATTTCGCACCGCGACCCCAACCGGTACCTCCTTGTTGGTCGTTGGCCGTCGTCTTTCTTTGCACCGCGTCCAGCACCACCGAGGCCACGTCCTTTGCGACGTCGGCTCCCTTGCATCCCGTAGCCGCTGCTGCCGTCGTCTCCACCCCTCAGTTGGCGGCGACGGAAGTCCTCCTCCAGAATCTTCGTCCGCACCCACTCGAGCGTCCACAAGCTCTGGTTCTGCGGCAGGCTCAATCCGCTCGTGAATTGAAGCCACGATTCCGGCAGCAGCGAGAGCATCTTCAGGCACTTGGTCTGCTCCGGGTAGGTGATTCCCTGCGATCGCCAGCTTCGCGTAGAGATCACGCATCTTGTCCAGGATGGGTTGCACCGGCTCTCCCTCGCTTAGGCGCAATGTGGACAGCTCCCTCTCCATCATGAGCGTCGCAGCGACGGAGGTAGGGGCGTGCAGCTCCTTCATCACGGTCCACGCCTTCGGACCGCACTCAACCTCCGGCAGCAGGTGCATGACGTGGTGACGCTGGTTCAGCTCCAAACTCTGCGACATCAAGTAGTAGCCAGCCGAGGCGCGCTCGTCCCAATCTTCCTGAAGGGCGGGGTCACTCGGTCTAGGCTCCTCCCCAATCATTAGTTTCAGCAATCCGATCTGACGGAAATAAAGTTGCATTTTCCAGGCCCAATCATCATAGCCCTCACCATTGAACTTCTCGACGGTGAGGTTTTTCAGCACCTCCTTGATTCAGCGAGCCCTGGCTTGTTCGCGCTCCCCTTGGCGCAGAAACACCAGAATCATGGCTGCCGCTACGAACTTCGGCTGAAGATTCACCAGCTACCGCCGAGGTGTTCCCCGCCATAGCTACCTATAACGAGGTCACTATAACGCAGCTCTGATACCAGCTTGTTGGTGTAAGGGCCTAATAAACTCAAGCTATTAAGACTTTATCACACTTAAAACCTCTCCTCGGGGTCACCTCCAAGGGTCCTTGGGTGCCTGGTACAAGACCAGCCCCTATCCTCGGGTCCGAGTTTGTAGAGAGAGGGATCAAGAGGGACTTAGTCAAAACAGCAAGAGTACCTTGAACGTCGCGCAGCGTATTGTGCAGACCGTTGATCGGATTAAGCTGAGAATTTACTATATCGAAGCTCGCTCCAAGAGCTTTAAAATGTACCAAAGTGCCTCGCGAAAAGTTTTGCCATTACGAAGTTATGGCTCGGACAGCGTTTGCCTAGCGTTGGAGTGCTAGCGTACTAGCGTTGACTCGGGTAGCATTCCGCCGTCGCACCGCGTAGAAAGGAAATTCCAGCAAGGAAGGAATTTGCTTGAATCAATTTCACTATGTTCAGGTACAAACAGAGAAGGAATAAATAGCTCTAGCTAGCAAGGACCTTGGGAATCAACCTGGGAACAACCAGGGATGATCCCAAATAATTCCAAGCAACAGAACCAACCTGGCTGGACAAAATAGCAGGTGGTAGGTTGGTGAACAACCTCTGGTTCTGTTTTTCCAACCTGGGAAAACAACAACCAGGTTCAGGTCCTAAAAACAGAACCTGTTTTGTCTTTGCCCAACCAGCCAAATGCTGGTTCCGCTGGTTTCCCCTGGCCCTGTAACATGCAGATACAGACAAACAACATCCAACCTTCACCTAAATTGTACCCCTATAGTGCCTGCCCTGCTACACTATAGTCAACCAAACAAAACAGTACAATTTCGAGTTGGATAGAACTGAATCTGCGCAATCAAGTAAGCCGAACCACAAAGCTTCCATCTTGGGTTCCTTTGCGAGCTCGTCCTTTCTGCTTGTACTGTTCATAGCGCGTACAATGTTATGCCAAAGCGCACAATTGCGAGTACCTGCAAATGCTTCAAGCAAAAATTGCGAAAGCAAACAAACACACGAACATACCATTCACACGCAAATGCATTCGCACACGCATACTCGTACAAACAGACGGCAGGATGTCATGCAATGTGAATTTGCACCCAACACACTCCCCCTCAGCCTGCCGGCTGCATCCCCATCATTCCATATTAGTTCATGCTCATTCCACTCATGCGCATACAACGCCAATGAGGCTCATCTGCAAGCCTCTTGGTGAGGAAGTCTGCTGGCTGCTGGTGAGTCTTGATGTAGATCGGATTCACCGTCCCCCTCTTCACCTCCTTACGCAGCTAGTGCCACTTGATACGCATGTGCTTGTTCAGCCCATGAAGCACAGCGTTCCTGGCCATCCCAAGAGCTCCCTTGCTATCACAAAACAGCGGCGTAGCAACCTTTTGCTCCTGGCCAATCTCCTCCAACAGCCTCCTCAGCCAAATCACCTCCTTCACCCCATGAAACATTGCCATGTACTCTGACTCCACGGAAGAGAGTGCTGTCTCCGTCTGCTTCTTTGACCTCCAACTAACCGGTCCTCCTCCAACTACGCAGATGTATCCTCCCACAGATGAGGAATCCTCTTTCTCAGAGGCCCACGTAGCATCAGTAAAGCAAGTGAGAAAGAGCTTGCCTTCTCCAAGCCTCTCCCCCTTCTCATTGAGAAAGAGGCTCTCATCACAGCTGCTGGTCCTGAATCCCATCTCCTCTAAAACAGCTGCCAACTTCTGGTACCAGCAGCGTGGCGCCTGCTTCAAGCCGTAGATGGACTTTTTCAGCTTGCACACCCTGCCCGTACCATCCTCATACCCAGGTGGCTGCGTCATGAAAACCTCCTCCTCTAAAATCCCGTTGAGGAATGCCGTTGATATGTCCATCTGGATAATGAACTTCCCACTAACGGCTGCATCTGCCAACAAGAGACGAAGGGTAGGGGGTTTGGCAGTGGGAGCAAAGATCTCATTGAAGTCCCGCTTCTCCTTCTGCATAAACCCCTTAGCCACCAACCTACTTTTGTAGATGGTGACCTGCCCCTTGTCGTCAGTCTTGATCCTTAGCACCCACTTGCATTGTACGGCTTTCTTTCCCTCAGGCAGCACCACTAGTTCCCAAGTCCCATTCTCCAGCAGGCTCTGGTACTCAGCATCCCTAGAAGCTAGCCATTTGTCCCTATCTGGCCCAGCTAATGCCTCCTCCATGCTAGCTGGTTCCTCTGGTGCAGGGGCAAGAAAACAGTAGGCAGGTTCATCCTCCTCATCCGGATCATAGCCATGCGGTAGAATCAGCAATGCCTCCTCGGTCCCAAGCTGCTGCTCTGCTACATCAGCTCCTGCAGTCAGCTTCTTAGTAGCCATACGGGTACGTCCTGGCCTGGAGACGGGTGTCTCCCATCCCTTCATAACGACACCCTTCGGCTTCTTAGTTTTTCCCTGCTGCTGCTCTCCTCCCTCGGATCCAGCAGCTCCACTAGTGCTACCGCTAGTCTCCACACCATCACCTCCACCAGCAGGTGCCTCCTGCACCTTCTCTTTATCACCACACTCTGCAGCTGCCTCCTCTCCCTCCTCCCACACACTAGGAGTCAGGTCCAGCTGCATGGTGATCTGCTCCATCTGCTGGGACACCCTGGCCTCCGGCTGTTTCTCCCAGCTCCCATACATCATGCCCTCAACAAACTTCACATCCCTGCTGTCAAACAACACACCCTTGGAAGGTTCCCACATCAGCCATCCCTTGCTCTCAGCAGCCAGCCCCAAATGCACACACTAGATTGCACTCGCCCCCAACTTACTGCGGTAGGTCTTGGGGACGTGGGCGACTGCCATGCAACCGAACACCCTCAGCATGTCCACCGGCGGCTTCCTCCCAAACCACCTCTCCAACGGCACCCACGAGTCATCCCCAACCTTTGTGAGTACCCTGTTCCTAACGACGGTAGCGTGCCGAACAGCATGGGGCCACATCAAGTTGCCCAGCCCAGATTCTATGAGCAGCGCCCTAGCTGTCTCCAGAATTGTCCGGTTCGCCCGTTCTGCTACACCGTTAGACTGTGGGGTGTAAGCCGTGGTCAGCTCCCTCTGGATGCCCTGCTTCTTGAGCCAGGCTGTCATCTCAGCTCCAAGGAACTCACCACCCCGATCTGTCCTAATCCGCTTCACCACACACTCCGCTTGCTTCTCCACGAACGGCAGCCAATCATCCCGAATCGAGGAGGCGGCATGATCTTTCTGCTTCAGCGGATACGCCCACATTAGCCTGCTCCAGTCATCCACTATGGTTAGGAAGTACCGCTCCCCCTTGTGCCCTTGCACCGGCAGCGGCCCCACCAAGTCCATGTGGACCAGCTCCAACGGCTTTTTGCTCCTGCCAGCCACACTATGGAAGGGGAAACGGGTGAACTTTGAAAGGAGGCAAATTTCACAGTTATCATCGGGTGGTTGTCCGTTCAGCTTCAAGCCCTTAACGGCTCCATCCTTCTCCAGCTGCTTCAGCAAAGGCATTGCCACATGCCCCAAACGTCGGTGTGCAGTTGCCCAATCCGTCTCCCCAGATCTGGCCGACACTTTCACACCAACCCCTCCAACGGCATTGCATTCCCCCTGGGATGCAGACCCCTCTCCAGCCTGCCCCCCACCGTGCCACGCCAGCGCCGGCAGCTGCCACATGGATCTGTACACGTCCGTACTCTTGTGCAGATCCCAAAGCACCCGATTGCCCAGCTGCCCCTTGTAAGTGCGTGCCCCATTCGTGCTAGTGCTCACCCCAGACTTGCCAAGCTTACGGAGGGAGATGAGGTTGGCCTTGAGTTCAGGAACAAGAAGAACGTCGTGCAGCACCACCGGCTTGCCATCCGCTCCCTTAAACGCAGCTCGTCCCGCACCAGCCACCTTCAGCGCGTGTCCAGAGGCGAAGCACACCTCGTTGATCGGAGCAGCTCGTACGTGGTCCAGCAGGTCTTTTCGCGGCGTCATCGTCCAGGCAGCGCCCGTGTCCAACACCCAATAATCCAAGGGGTGCAGCTCTGCTCCAACCTTGGCAGAGGCGTCTCCTTGCTCCCCCTTGTCTCCCACATGGAAGAATTGGCCCGCAGTGCGCTCCTTCTTCTTCTCCGGACCATGTTAGCGCCGTTTTTCTGGTTCCTCCGCGCGCCGCCATCCTGGTGACGATTCTGGGGGGTCCATCCATCGGGTTTCTTATAGCACAAAAACCAGGGGTGCCCTTCCTTCTCACAATACCAGCAACTCCCTTTCATTTTGCCACCAGCACCCGACTTGCCCTCACGTCCAGATTTCGCACCGCGACCCCAACCGGTACCTCCTTGTTGGTCGTTGGAGTCGTCGTCTTTCTTTGCACCGCGTCCAGCACCACCGAAGCCACGTCCTTTGCCACGTCGGCTCCCTTGCATCCCGTAGCCGCTGCTGCCATCGTCTCCACCCCTCAGTTGGCGGCGACAGAAGTCCTCCTCCAGAATCTTCGTCCGCACCCACTCGAGCGTCCACAAGCTCTGGTTCTGCGGCAGGCTCAATCCGCTCGTGAATTGAAGCCACGATTCCAGCATCAGCGAGAGCATCTTCAGGCACTTGGTCTGCTCCGGGTAGGTGATTCCCGCGGTCGCCAACTTCGCGTAGAGGTCGCGCAATTTATCCAGGACAGGTTGCACCGGCTCTCCCTCGCTCAGGCGCAACGCGGACAGCTCCCTCTCCAGCATCAACGTTGCAACAACGGAGGTCGGGGCGTGTAGCTCCTTCAACACGGTCCACGCCTTCGGACCGCACTCAACCTCCGGCAGCAGGTGCATGACGTGGTGACGCTGGTTCAGCTCCAAACTCTGTGACATCAAGTAGTAGCCAGCCGAGGCGCGCTCGTCCCAATCTTCCTGAAGGGCGGGGTCACTCGGTCTAGGCTCCTCCCCAATCATTAGTTTCAGCAATCCGATCTGACGGAAATAAAGTTGCATTTTCCAGGCCCAATCATCATAGCCCTCACCATTGAACTTCTCGACGGTGAAGTTTTTCAGCACCTCCTTGATCAGTGAGCTTTGGCTTGTTTGTGCTCCCCTTGGCGCAAAAACACCAGAATCATGGCTGCCGCTACGATCTTGGGGTGAAGATTCACCAGCTACCGCCGAGGTGTTCCCCGCCATAGCTATCTATATCGAGGATCACTATAACGCAGCTCTGATACCAGCTTGTTGGTGTGAGGACCTAATAAACTCAAGCTATTAAGACTTTATCAAACTTAAAACCTCTCCTCGCGGTCACCTCCAAGGGTCCTTGGGTGCCTGGTACAAGACCAGCCCCTATCCTCGGGTCCGAGTTTGTAGAGAGAGGGATCAAGAGGGACTTAGTGAAAACAGCAAGAGTACCTTGAACGTCGCGCAGCGTATCGTGCAGGACCGTCGATCGGATTAAGCTGAGAATTTCCTATATCGAAGCTCACTCTAAGAGCTTTAAAATAAGCCAAGTTGCCTCGCTAAAAGTTCTGCCATTACGAAGTTATGGCTCGGACAGCGTTAGCCTAGCGTTGGAGTGCTAGCGTACTAGCGTTGACTCGGGTAGCATTCCGCCGTCGCACCACGTAGAAACGAAATTCTAGCAAGGAAGGAATTCGCTTGAATCAATTTCACTATATTCAGGTACAAACAGAGAAGGAATAAATAGCTCTAGCTAGCAAGGACCTTGGGAATCAACCTGGGAACAACCAGGGATGATCCCAAATAATTCCAAGCAACAGAACCAACCTGGCTGGACAAAATAGCAGGTGGTAGGTTGGTGAACAACCTCTGGTTCTGTTTTTCCAACCTGGGAAAACAACAACCAGGTTCAGGTCCTAAAAACAGAACCTGTTTTGTCTTTGCCCAACCAGCCAAATGCTGGTTCCGCTGGTTTCCCCTGGCCCTGTAGCATGCAGATACAGACAAACAACATCCAACCTTCACCTAAATTGTACCCCTATAGTGCCTGCCCTGCCACACTATAGTCAACCAAACAAAACAGTACAATTTCGAGTTGGATAGAACTCAATCTGCGCAATCAAGTAAGCCGAACCACAAAGCTTCCATCTTGGGTTCCTTTGCAAGCTCGTCCTTTCTGCTTGTACTGTTCATAGCGCGTACAATGTTATGCCGAAGCACACATTGTGCGAGTACCTGCAAATGCTTCAAGCGAAAATTGCGAAAGCAAACAAACACACGAACATACCATTCACACGCAAATGCATTCGCACACGCATACTCGTACAAACAGACGGAAGGATGTCGTGCAATGTGAATTTGCACCCAACAACGTGGGCCTCTGAGAAGGAGGATTCCTCATCTATAGGAGGATACATCTGCGTAGTTGGAGGAGGACCTGTTAGTTGGAGGTCAAAGAAGCAGACGGAGACAGCACTCTCTTCTGTGAAATCAGAGTACATGGCGATGTTCCATGGGGTGAAGGATGTGATTTGGCTGAGGAGGCTGTTAGAGGAGATTGGCCAGGAGCAAAAGGTTGCTACGCCGCTGTTTTGTGATAGCAAGGGAGCTCTTGGGATGGCCAGGAACGCTGTGCTTCATGGGCTGAACAAGCACATGCGTATCAAGTGGCACTGGTTGCGTAAGGAGGTGAAGAGGGGGACGGTGAATCCGATCTACATCAAGACTCACCAGCAGCCAGCAGACTTCCTCACCAAGAGGCTTGCGGATGAGCCTTATTGGTGTTGTGTGCGGATGACTGGAATGAGCATGAACTAGTATGGAATGATGGGGATGCAGCCGGCAGGCTGAGGGGGAGTGTGTTGGGTGCAAATTCACATTGCACGACATTCTGCCGTCTGTTTGTATGATTATGCGTGTGCAAATGCATTTGGGTGTGAATGGAATGCTCGTATGTTTGTGTGCTTTCGCAATTTTCGCTTGAAGCATTTGCAGGTACTCGCACATTATGCGCTTCGGCACAACATTGTACACGCTATGAACAGTACAAGCAGAAAGGACGAGCTCGCAAAGGAACCCAAGATGGAAGCTTTGCGGTTCGGTTGAATTGATTGTGCAGATTCAGTTCTATCCAACTCGAAATTGTACTGTTTTGTTTGGTTCACGATAGTGTAGCAGGGCAGGCACTATAGAGGTACAATTTAGATGAAGGTTGGATGTTGTTTGTCTGTATCTGCATGCTACAGGGCCAGGGGAAACCAGCGGAACCAGCATTTGGCTGGTTGGGCAAAGACAAATCAGGTTCTGTTTTTTAGGACCTGAACCTGGTTGTTGTTTTCCCAGGTTGGAAAAACAGAACCAGAGGTTGTTTACCAACATACCACCTGCTGTTTTGTCCAGCCAGGTTGGTTCTGTTGCTTGGAATTAGTTGGGATCATTCCTAGTTGTTCCCAGGTTTATTCCCAAGGTCCTTGCTAACTAGAACTATACATTCCTTCTCTGTTTTGTACCTGGATATAGTCAATTTGATTCAAGCGAAGTCCTCCCTTCCTGGAATTTCGTTTCTACGCGGTGCGACGGCGGAATGCTACCCGAGTCAACGCTAGTACGCTAGCACTCCAACGCTAGGCAAACGCTGTCCGAGCCATAACTTCGTAATGGCAGAACTTTTTGCAAGGCAACTTGGCTTATTTCAAAGCTCTTGGAGTGAGCTTCGATATAGGAAATTCTCAGCTTAATCCGGTCGACGGTCTGCACGATACCCTGCGCGACATTCAAAGTAATCTTGTTATTTTGACAAAGTCATTCTTGATCCCTCTCTCTACAAACTCGGACCCGAGGATAGGGGCTGGTCTTGTACCAGGCACCCAAGGACCCTTGGAGATGACCCCGAGAAGAGGTTTTAAGTTTGATAAAGTCTTAATAGCTTAAGTTTATAAGGCCGTTACACTTACAGCATCTGCACAGGTGAAGCAGAAAGGGGGGTTGAGGTGCTGAAAGAGAAGGGGGAGAGGCTTGGAGAAGGCAAGCTCTTTCTCACTTGCTTTACCGATGCTACGTGGGCCTCTGAGAAGGAGAATTCCTCATCCGTGGGAGGATACATTTGTCTAGTTGGGGGAGGATCTGTTAGTTGGAGGTCAAAGAAGCAGATGGAGACGGCACTCTCTTCCATGGAATCAGAGTACATGGCGATGTTCCATGGGGTGAAGGAGGTGATTTGGCTGAGGAGGCTGTTAGAGGAGATTGGCCAGGAGCAAAAGGTTGCTACGCCGCTGTTTTGTGATAGCAAGGGAGCTCTTGGGATGGCCAGGAACGCTGTGCTTGATGGACTAAACAAGCACATGCGTATCAAGTGGCACTCGCTGCGTAAGAAGGTGAAGAGGGTACACCAAGACTCACCAGCAGCCAGCAGACTTCCTCACCAAGAGGCTTGCGGATCAGCCTCATTGGCGCTGTGTGCGCATGAGTGGAATAATCATGAACTAGAATGGAACGATGGGGATGCAGCCGGCAGGCTGAGAGGAAGTTTGTTGGGTGCAAATTCACATTGCACGACATCCTGCCGTCTGTTTGTACGAGTATGCGTGTGCGAATGCATTTGGGTGTGAATGGAATGTTCGTATGTTTGTTGTCTTTCGCAATTTTCGATTGAAGCATTTGCAGGTACTCGCGTAATGTGCGCTTCGGCACAACATTGTACGCGCTATGGTACAAGCAGAAAGAACGAGCTCGCAAAGGAACCCAAGATGGAAGCTTTGCGGTTCGGTTGAATTGATTGCACAGATTCAGTTCTGTCCTAATTCGAAATTGTACTGTTTTGTTTGGTTGACTATAGTGTAGCAGGGCAGGCACTATAGAGGTACCATTAAGATGAAGGTTGGATGTTGTTTGTCTGTATCTACATGCTATAGGTCCAGGGGAAACCAGCGGAACCATCATTTGGCTGGTTGGGCAAAGACAGAACAGGTTCTGTTTTTTAGGACCTGAACCTGGTTGTTGTTTTCCCAGGTTGGAAAAACAGAACCAGAGGTTGTTTACCAACCTACCACCTGCTGTTTTGTTCAGCCAGGTTGGTTCTGTTGCTTGAAATTATTTGGGATCATCCCTGGTTGTTCCCAGGTTTATTCCCAAGGTCCTTGCTATCTATCAAGATGTATTCCTTCTCTGTTTGTGCTTGGATATAGTCAATTTGATTCAAGCGAATTCCTCGCTTCCTGGAATTTTGTTTCTACGCGGTGCGACAGCGGAATGCTACCCGAGTCAACGCTAGTACGCTAGCAATCCAACACTAGGCAAACGCTGTCCGAGCCATAACTTCGTAATGGCAGATCTTTTCGCGAGGTAACTTGGTTCATTTTAAAGCTCTTGGAGCGAGCTTTGATATAGGAAATTCTCAGCTTAATCTGATTGACGGTCTGCACGATACGCTGCGCGACGTTCAAGGTACTCTTGCTGTTTAAACTAAGTCCCTCTTGATCCCTCTCTCTACAAACTCAGACCCGAGGACAGGGGCTGGTCTTGTAGCAGGCACCCAAGGACCCTTGGAGGTGACCCTGAGGAGAGGTTTTAAGTTTGATTAAGTCTTAATAGCTTGAGTTTATTAGGCCTTTACACCAACAGACTGAAGACGGAGAAGGCTGAGGGGCACCACTCATGCGAGTACAGAAGAACAGGAACCATAGGTTATGAAAGGGACGCGAGAGGACATAATTGTCAACGGGTCAGAGCATGCGACAGAACTGCTTGCTGTAGAAGAAGAACTTCTACCAGAATTTGGACCTCACCTCATCCCAATTACGACCGACAGAAGCAGCCTCAACATAAGGGGAGCACTAATTGGCGACATCGCGGACGAACGCATTGTCGCACAACTCGAAGAAGCTCGATGCCCTACCAAGACCCCGACTTCGTACCAAGGCCCGCAGCTACTCCCTGTGACGACCGACATCGGAAAGGTCGGCGACTCGGAAGGCATGTACCAAGGGACAAGGTCTGAAATTTTCCAAGTCGCAGTCGTACAGTTGCATGAACCTGCAGACGAAACATCAACTCCAAAGGCAAGAGGCATTTTTGTTATGGAAAAGCAACTATACGCGTGTAAACACGGATATGACACCGAAGCAGATGTCTTGCATCATCGCCTCGGACACCCCTCTGTCGAGGTGCTCAACAATTTGATTAATGCCGGGGCATCGAGGAAGACTGTCTACTCCTGCCCAACAGAAGCAAGCTACAGCCACGAAAGGACTTACCCACCTGAGTCTGCCCGACAACACCACTGGCGCACAAACCTTTTCCGGAGCAAGTCCCTGGCGCCGAAGGATTTAAGGCGGTGGACAAGGTCTATAGCGACGTTGTGTGCCTCACCGCTTGCAGACTTGAAGCCTTTGGCCCAAATTGCACAAGTTTTAAAGCGTTGACCCGAGGGGGTTTTTCTGATCTGGGGTTTGGCGAGTGATTCCGATTTCATTTTCTTTGTTTTTTTTTTTTTGCCAAACCCAGCCTGCCCTTGTATTTCGCCCTCGGGGTTGGATCAGCTCCGAAAGTCCCGAATTGCATGTGCATTAGTTTTGAAAGCTTGCACACTCTACTTCGTCAAGTTTTACAAGCTTGACCCACGGGCTCTGCAATTTGGGCCGCGGAATTTAAAGGGGAGTACTACATCACAGCGTTCATCGATGCGACCACACGGTTTGTCTAGGCCGCTAACGTCTCCAGGTCGTGAGCTCGCCTTTGGGTGCTTTTATTTGTGGCTGAAAATGGCACATGTACAATCTCAGGGAAAGAAACTGAAGGCGTTCAAAACGGACGGAGCAGCAGAGTACGTAAGTGAAAAGTTAAGAGTTCTGTTTGGAGAAGGGAATCAAGAAGATAATTTTGTTGCCTTACGCTCACGAGCAACAAAGATTGGCCGAACAAACCATTAGGAGCCTTGCAAAAAACAAGAGGGCCCTCATCAAGAAGTCAGCTTTGCCAACAACTTGTTGGCCTTACACGATGGCCCATGCTGTGCGGCTGCACAACATCCTCTTCTCGAAAGCCCTGTGCAACAACAACTCACCCTTCAAGAAGTTGACCAGAGTAAACCCAGACACTCGAATGCTGAGTATCTTCGGCTGTATGGTACAGTACCGGCCCCATACTGCCCGAATAGGAAACACCTCAGCATCGAGCAGGAGTACCATGCACGGACCATCGTCGACCTTGCCACCCACCGGGTCGCGCGTTCATGTGACTGCATCTTCCCCAAAAAGCTGACCATGCCACTGTTTTGCCAGCACCGCACCAGACAACATAGGAAGCACCAGACAACATCTTCTACGGGGAGCATGGTTTCGCGAACGATCAAGACGAAGTTGACGTAGCAGAGCCAGCTTTAGAAAATCAAATCGGAAGCGAGGCACCCTTCATCTCCGTTACAGTAGACTTTGTCACACCAAATTTCATCCCCACTAACGCCGGTCCCAAATGAAGCAGTACAAGCTCAGCGCAATTACAATAGTGCTGAATTGCACTCACCTATGGGAAAATACCAAATCCTGGACAACTCTCGCAACACCATTCGCAACATCCCTGGCCACGGCGACAACATGGTTGAAGTAACCAACTCCTCTGACTCCGACTCGCCGTCGACATTTGCAGTAATCAGCAGCTTGCCGCGCAAACAACAGTTCGTCAAGCATTGCAGAACCCCGACGCCGAGAAGTGGACAGCAGCCATGGGCGCCAAAGTAGCCGCACTCAAACGACGCAGTACGTGGAAACTAGTACTATGAGCAACGACTAAGGGGAGAAAATTTCTCAACGGGAGAAGGGTCTTTCGCATCAACGTGGTGTAGGTGTAAAGGCCTCATAAACTCAAGCTATTAAGACCTAATCAAAACGAATACCTTTTCTCGGGGTCACCTCAAAGGGTCCTTAGGTGCCTGGTATAAGACCAGCTCCTATCCTCGGGTCCGAGTTTGTAGAGAGAGGAACCAAGAAACACTTGCCGAAATAACGAGAGTACCGTGTACATTGCACAGCGTGCCAAGTCGCCTCGGGTTAAGCTGAGAATTTTCTATACTGAAGCTTGCTCTAAGAGCTTTAAAATAAGCCCAGTTGCCTCGCAAAAAGTTCAACCATTACGGAACTATGGCTCAGACAGCGTTGGCCCAACATCGTGGTGCTAGCGTACTATCGTTGACTTCGGTAGCATTCAGCTATCAATCCGCGTATAGACGAATTTCCAGCGAGGAAGAAATCCGCTTGAATCATTTTTCTATATCAAGGTACTAACAGAGAAGCAATAAATAGTTCAAGCTAACAAGGAGCTTGGGAATCAACCTGGGAACAACCAGGGAAGATCACAAATAACTCCAAGCAACAGAACTAGCCTGGCTGGACAAAACAGCAGGTGGTAGGTTGGTAAAAATGTTGGGTGAAAATTCATATTGCACCACATCCTGCCGTCCGTTTGTAGAAGTATGTGTGTGTGAATGCATTTAGGTGTGAGTGGAATGTTCATGTATTTGTTTGCTTTCGCAATTTACGCTTGATGCATATGCAGGTATTCGCGCAATATGCGCTTCGGCACAACATTGTTTGTGTGCGTTTTGGGTTCCTTGGCGAGCTCATCCTTTCTGCTTGCACTGTTCATAGCGCGTACAATGCTGTGCCGAAGCGCACATTACGAGAGTACCTGCGAATGCTTCAAGCGAAAAATGGCAAAAACAGACAAACACATCATTCACATACAAATGCATTCGCACGCACATACTCGTACAAACAAACGGCAAGATATCGTGCAATGTGAACTTGCACCCAACACACTTCACCTCAGCCTGCCAGCTGCATTCCCATCATTCCATGCTAGTTCATGCCCATTCAACTCATGCCCACACTGTTGGGTCCAAATTCACATTGCACGACATCCTGCCGTCTGTTTGTATAAGTATGCCTATGCGAATGCATTTGGGTGTGAATGGAATGTTCGTGTGTTTGTTTGCTTTCGCAATTTTTGCTCGAAGCATTTGCAGGTACTCGCGCATTATGCGCTTCGGCACAACATTGTACGCGCTATGAACAGTACAAGCAGAAAGGACGAGCTCGCAAAGGAACCCAAGATGGAAGCTTTGCGGTTCGGTTGAATTGATTGTGCAGATTCAGTTCTATCCAACTCGAAATTGTGTTGTTTTGTTTGGTTGACTATAGTGTAGCAGGGCAGGCACTATAGGGGTACAATTAAGGTGAAGGTTGGATGTTGTTTGTCTGTATCTGCATGCTACAGGGCCAGGGGAAACCAGCGGAACCAGCTTTCGGCTGGTTGGGCAAAGACGAAACAGGTTCTGTTTTTAGGACCTGAACCTGGTTGTTGTTTTCCCAGGTTGGAAAAACAGAACCAGAGGTTGTTTACCAACCTACCACCTGCTGTTTTGTCCAGCAAGGTTGGTTCTGTTGCTTAGAATTATTTGGGATCATCCCTGGTTGTTCCCAGGTTCTTCACCTCTTCACTTCTGTTGCTTAGAATTGTTTGGGATCATCCCTACCGCTCTTCACCTCCTTACGCAGCTAGTGCCACTTGATAGCGCATGTGCTTGTTCAGCCCATGAAGCACAGCGTTCCTGGCTATCCCAAGAGCTCCCTTGCTATCACAAAACAGCGGCGTAGCAACCTTTTGCTCCTGGCCAATCTCCTCCAACAGCCTCCTCAGCCAAATCACCTCCTTCACCCCATGAAACATTGCCATGTACTCTGACTCCACGGAAGAGAGTGTTGTCTCCGTCTGCTTCTTTGACCTCCAACTAACCGGTCCTCCTCCAACTACGCAGATGTATCCTCCCACAGATGAGGAATCCTCTTTCTCAGAGGCCCACGTAGCATCAGTAAAGCAAGTGAGAAAGAGCTTGCCTTCTCCAAGCCTCTCCCCCTTCTCATTGAGAAAGAGGCTCTCATCACAGCTGCTGGTCCTGAATCCCATCTCCTCTAAAACAGCTGCCAACTTCTGGTACCAGCAGCGTGGCGCCTGCTTCAAGCCGTAGATGGACTTTTTCAGCTTGCACACCCTGCCCGTACCATCCTCATACCCAGGTGGCTGCGTCATGAAAACCTCCTCCTCTAAAATCCCGTTGAGGAATGCCGTTGATATGTCCATCTGAATAATGAACTTCCCACTAACGGCTGCATCTGCCAACAAGACACGAAGGGTAGGGGGTTTGGCAGTGGGAGCAAAGATCTCATTGAAGTCCCGCTTCTCCTTCTGCATAAACCCCTTAGCCACCAACCTACTTTTGTAGATGGTGACCTGCCCCTTGTCGTCAGTCTTGATCCTTAGCACCCACTTGCATTGTACGGCTTTCTTTCCCTCAGGCAGCACCACTAGTTCCCAAGTCCCATTCTCCAGCAGGCTCTGGTACTCAGCATCCCTAGAAGCTAGCCATTTGTCCCTATCTGGCCCAGCTAATGCCTCCTCCATGCTAGCTGGTTCCTCTGGTGCAGGGGCAAGAAAACAGTAGGCAGGTTCATCCTCCTCATCCGGATCATAGCCATGCGGTAGAATCAGCAATGCCTCCTCGGTCCCAAGCTGCTGCTCTGCTACATCAGCTCCTGCAGTCAGCTTCTTAGTAGCCATACGGGTACGTCCTGGCCTGGAGACGGGTGTCTCCCATCCCTTCATAACGACACCCTTCGGCTTCTTAGTTTTTCCCTGCTGCTGCTCTCCTCCCTCGGATCCAGCAGCTCCACTAGTGCTACCGCTAGTCTCCACACCATCACCTCCACCAGCAGGTGCCTCCTGCACCTTCTCTTTATCACCACACTCTGCAGCTGCCTCCTCTCCCTCCTCCCACACACTAGGAGTCAGGTCCAGCTGCATGGTGATCTGCTCCATCTGCTGGGACACCCTGGCCTCCGGCTGTTTCTCCCAGCTCCCATACATCATGCCCTCAACAAACTTCACATCCCTGCTGTCAAACAACACACCCTTGAAAGGTTCCCACATCAGCCATCCCTTGCTCTCAGCAGCCAGCCCCAAATGCACACACTAGATTGCACTCGCCCCCAACTTACTGCGGTAGGTCTTGGGGACGTGGGCGACTGCCATGCAACCGAACACCCTCAGCATGTCCACCGGCGGCTTCCTCCCAAACCACCTCTCCAACGGCACCCACGAGTCATCCCCAACCTTTGTGAGTACCCTGTTCCTAGCGACGGTAGCGTGCCGAACAGCATGGGGCCACATCAAGTTGCCCAGCCCAGATTCTATGAGCAGCACCCTAGCTGTCTCCAGACTTGTCCGGTTCGCCCGTTCTGCTACACCGTTAGACTGTGGGGTGTATGTCAGAATGTTATTCTTATGTTCTAGCCTGTAGTGGGGTGCTCTATAGCGAGTACAACCCTTCTAGGGTTTGCTATTTGTATCCCCATTTCTGCTAGTTCAATCCTCTTTCTTCTTCCAACTTTTGACAGTGTAAGCCGTGGTCAGCTCCCTCTGGATGCCCTGCTTCTTGAGCGAGGCTGTCATCTCAGCTCCAAGGAACTCACCACCCCGATCTGTCCTAATCCGCTTCACCACACACTCCGCTTGCTTCTCCACGAACGGCAGCCAATCATCCCGAATCGAGGAGGCGGCATGATCTTTCTGCTTCAGCGGATACGCCCACATTAGCCTGCTCCAGTCATCCACTATGGTTAGGAAGTACCGCTCCCCCTTGTGCCCTTGCACCGGCAGCGGCCCCACCAAGTCCATGTGGACCAGCTCCAACGGCTTTTTGCTCCTGCCAGCCACACTATGGAAGGGGAAACGGGTGAACTTTGAAAGGAGGCAAATTTCACAGTTATCATCGGGTGGTTGTCCGTTCAGCTTCAAGCCCTTAACGGCTCCATCCTTCTCCAGCTGCTTCAGCAAAGGCATTGCCACATGCCCCAAACGTCGGTGTGCAGTTGCCCAATCCGTCTCCCCAGATCTGGCCGACACTTTCACACCAACCCCTCCAACGGCATTGCATTCCCCCTGGGATGCAGACCCCTCTCCAGCCTGCCCCCCACTGTGCCACGCCAGCGCCGGCAGCTGCCACATGGATCTGTACACGTCCGTACTCTTGTGCAGATCCCAAAGCACCCGATTGCCCAGCTGCCCCTTGTAAGTGCGTGCCCCATTCGTGCTAGTGCTCACCCCAGACTTGCCAAGCTTACGGAGGGAGATGAGGTTGGCCTTGAGTTCAGGAACAAGAAGAACGTCGTGCAGCACCACCGGCTTGCCATCCGCTCCCTTAAACGCAGCTCGTCCCGCACCAGCCACCTTCAGCGCGTGTCCAGAGGCGGAGCACACCTCGTTGATCGGAGCAGCTCGTACGTGGTCCAGCAGGTCTTTTCGCGGCGTCATCGTCCAGGCAGCGCCCGTGTCCAACACCCAATAATCCAAGGGGTGCAGCTCTGCTCCAACCTTGGCAGAGGCGTCTCCTTGCTCCCCCTTGTCTCCCACATGGAAGAATTGGCCCGAAGTGCGCTCCTTCTTCTTCTCCGGACCATGTTAGCGCCGTTTTTCTGGTTCCTACGCGCGCCGCCATCCTGGTGACGATTCTGGAGGGTCCATCCATCGGGTTTCTTATAGCACAAAAACCAGGGGTGCCCTTCCTTCTCACAATACCAGCAACTCCCTTTCATTTTGCCACCAGCACCCGACTTGCCCTCACGTCCAGATTTCGCACCGCGACCCCAACCGGTACCTCCTTGTTGGTCGTTGGAGTCGTCGTCTTTCTTTGCACCGCGTCCAGCACCACCGAAGCCACGTCCTTTGCCACGTCGGCTCCCTTGCATCCCGTAGCCGCTGCTGCCATCGTCTCCACCCCTCAGTTGGCGGCGACAGAAGTCCTCCTCCAGAATCTTCGTCCGCACCCACTCGAGCGTCCACAAGCTCTGGTTCTGCGGCAGGCTCAATCCGCTCGTGAATTGAAGCCACGAATTCCAGCATCAGCGAGAGCATCTTCAGGCACTTGGTCTGCTCCGGGTAGGTGATTCCCGCGGTCGCCAACTTCGCGTAGAGGTCGCGCAATTTATCCAGGACAGGTTGCACCGGCTCTCCCTCGCTCAGGCGCAACGCGGACAGCTCCCTCTCCAGCATCAACGTTGCAACAACGGAGGTCGGGGCGTGTAGCTCCTTCAACACGGTCCACGCCTTCGGACCGCACTCAACCTCCGGCAGCAGGTGCATGACGTGGTGACGCTAGTTCAGCTCCAAACTCTGTGACATCAAGTAGTAGCCAGCCGAGGCGCGCTCGTCCCAATCTTCCTGAAGGGCGGGGTCACTCGGTCTAGGCTCCTCCCCAATCATTAGTTTCAGCAATCCGATCTGACGGAAATAAAGTTGCATTTTCCAGGCCCAATCATCATAGCCCTCACCATTGAACTTCTCGACGGTGAAGTTTTTCAGCACCTCCTTGATCAGCGAGCTTTGGCTTGTTTGTGCTCCCCTTGGCGCAAAAACACCAGAATCATGGCTGCCGCTACGATCTTGGGGTGAAGATTCACCAGCTACCGCCGAGGTGTTCCCCGCCATAGCTATCTATATCGAGGATCACTATAACGCAGCTCTGATACCAGCTTGTTGGTGTAAGGACCTAATAAACTCAAGCTATTAAGACTTTATCACACTTAAAACCTCTCCTCGCGGTCACCTCCAAGGGTCCTTGGGTGCCTGGTACAAGACCAGCCCCTATCCTCGGGTCCGAGTTTGTAGAGAGAGGGATCAAGAGGGACTTAGTGAAAACAGCAAGAGTACCTTGAACGTCGCGCAGCGTATCGTGCAGACCGTCGATCGGATTAAGCTGAGAATTTCCTATATCGAATCTCACTCTAAGAGCTTTAAAATAAGCCAAGTTGCCTCGCTAAAAGTTCTGCCATTACGAAGTTATGGCTCGGACAGCGTTAGCCTAGCGTTGGAGTGCTAGCGTACTAGCGTTGACTCGGGTAGCATTCCGCCGTCGCACCACGTAGAAACGAAATTCCAGCAAGGAAGGAATTCGCTTGAATCAATTTCACTATATTCAGGTACAAACAGAGAAGGAATAAATAGCTCTAGCTAGCAAGGACCTTGGGAATCAACCTGGGAACAACCAGGGATGATCCCAAATAATTCCAAGCAACAGAACCAACCTGGCTGGACAAAATAGCAGGTGGTAGGTTGGTGAACAACCTCTGGTTCTGTTTTTCCAACCTGGGAAAACAACAACCAGGTTCAGGTCCTAAAAACAGAACCTGTTTTGTCTTTGCCCAACCAGCCAAATGCTGGTTCCGCTGGTTTCCCCTGGCCCTGTAGCATGCAGATACAGACAAACAACATCCAACCTTCACCTAAATTGTACCCCTATAGTGCCTGCCCTGCCACACTATAGTCAACCAAACAAAACAGTACAATTTCGAGTTGGATAGAACTCAATCTGCGCAATCAAGTAAGCCGAACCACAAAGCTTCCATCTTGGGTTCCTTTGCAAGCTCGTCCTTTCTGCTTGTACTGTTCATAGCGCGTACAATGTTATGCCGAAGCACACATTGTGCGAGTACCTGCAAATGCTTCAAGCGAAAATTGCGAAAGCAAACAAACACACGAACATACCATTCACACGCAAATGCATTCGCACACGCATACTCGTACAAACAGACGGAAGGATGTCGTGCAATGTGAATTTGCACCCAACAACGTGGGCCTCTGAGAAGGAGGATTCCTCATCTATAGGAGGATACATCTGCGTAGTTGGAGGAGGACCTGTTAGTTGGAGGTCAAAGAAGCAGACGGAGACAGCACTCTCTTCTGTGAAATCAGAGTACATGGCGATGTTCCATGGGGTGAAGGATGTGATTTGGCTGAGGAGGCTGTTAGAGGAGATTGGCCAGGAGCAAAAGGTTGCTACGCCGCTGTTTTGTGATAGCAAGGGAGCTCTTGGGATGGCCAGGAACGCTGTGCTTCATGGGCTGAACAAGCACATGCGTATCAAGTGGCACTGGTTGCGTAAGGAGGTGAAGAGGGGGACGGTGAATCCGATCTACATCAAGACTCACCAGCAGCCAGCAGACTTCCTCACCAAGAGGCTTGCGGATGAGCCTTATTGGCAGTTGTGTGCGGATGACTGGAATGAGCATGAACTAGTATGGAATGATGGGGATGCAGCCGGCAGGCTGAGGGGGAGTGTGTTGGGTGCAAATTCACATTGTACGACATTCTGCCGTCTGTTTGTATGATTATGCGTGTGCAAATGCATTTGGGTGTGAATGGAATGCTCGTATGTTTGTGTGCTTTCGCAATTTTCGCTTGAAGCATTTGCAGGTACTCGCACATTATGCGCTTCGGCACAACATTGTACACGCTATGAACAGTACAAGCAGAAAGGACGAGCTCGCAAAGGAACCCAAGATGGAAGCTTTGCGGTTCGGTTGAATTGATTGTGCAGATTCAGTTCTATCCAACTCGAAATTGTACTGTTTTGTTTGGTTCACGATAGTGTAGCAGGGCAGGCACTATAGAGGTACAATTTAGATGAAGGTTGGATGTTGTTTGTCTGTATCTGCATGCTACAGGGCCAGGGGAAACCAGCGGAACCAGCATTTGGCTGGTTGGGCAAAGACAAATCAGGTTCTGTTTTTTAGGACCTGAACCTGGTTGTTGTTTTCCCAGGTTGGAAAAACAGAACCAGAGGTTGTTTACCAACATACCACCTGCTGTTTTGTCCAGCCAGGTTGGTTCTGTTGCTTGGAATTAGTTGGGATCATCCCTAGTTGTTCCCAGGTTTATTCCCAAGGTCCTTGCTAACTAGAACTATACATTCCTTCTCTGTTTTGTACCTGGATATAGTCAATTTGATTCAAGCGAAGTCCTCCCTTCCTGGAATTTCGTTTCTACGCGGTGCGACGGCGGAATGCTACCCGAGTCAACGCTAGTACGCTAGCACTCCAACGCTAGGCAAACGCTGTCCGAGCCATAACTTCGTAATGGCAGAACTTTTTGCAAGGCAACTTGGCTTATTTCAAAGCTCTTGGAGTGAGCTTCGATATAGGAAATTCTCAGCTTAATCCGCTCGACGGTCTGCACGATACCCTGCGCGACGTTCAAAGTAATCTTGTTATTTTGACAAAGTCATTCTTGATCCCTCTCTCTACAAACTCGGACCCGAGGATAGGGGCTGGTCTTGTACCAGGCACCCAAGGACCCTTGGAGATGACCCCGAGAAGAGGTTTTAAGTTTGATAAAGTCTTAATAGCTTAAGTTTATAAGGCCGTTACACTTACAGCATCTGCACAGGTGAAGCAGAAAGGGGGGTTGAGGTGCTGAAAGAGAAGGGGGAGAGGCTTGGAGAAGGCAAGCTCTTTCTCACTTGCTTTACCGATGCTACGTGGGCCTCTGAGAAGGAGAATTCCTCATCCGTGGGAGGATACATTTGTCTAGTTGGGGGAGGACCTGTTAGTTGGAGGTCAAAGAAGCAGATGGAGACGGCACTCTCTTCCATGGAATCAGAGTACATGGCGATGTTCCATGGGGTGAAGGAGGTGATTTGGCTGAGGAGGCTGTTAGAGGAGATTGGCCAGGAGCAAAAGGTTGCTACGCCGCTGTTTTGTGATAGCAAGGGAGCTCTTGGGATGGCCAGGAACGCTGTGCTTGATGGACTAAACAAGCACATGCGTATCAAGTGGCACTCGCTGCGTAAGAAGGTGAAGAGGGTACACCAAGACTCACCAGCAGCCAGCAGACTTCCTCACCAAGAGGCTTGCGGATCAGCCTCATTGGCGCTGTGTGCGCATGAGTGGAATAAGCATGAACTAGAATGGAACGATGGGGATGCAGCCGGCAGGCTGAGAGGAAGTTTGTTGGGTGCAAATTCGGCACAACATTGTACGCGCTATGGTACAAGCAGAAAGAACGAGCTCGCAAAGGAACCCAAGATGGAAGCTTTGCGGTTCGGTTGAATTGATTGCACAGATTCAGTTCTGTCCAATTCGAAATTGTACTGTTTTGTTTGGTTGACTATAGTGTAGCAGGGCAGGCACTATAGAGGTACCATTAAGATGAAGGTTGGATGTTGTTTGTCTGTATCTGCATGCTACAGGTCCAGGGGAAACCAGCGGAACCATCATTTGGCTGGTTGGGCAAAGACAGAACAGGTTCTGTTTTTTAGGACCTGAACCTGGTTGTTGTTTTCCCAGGTTGGAAAAACAGAACCAGAGGTTGTTTACCAACCTACCACCTGCTGTTTTGTTCAGCCAGGTTGGTTCTGTTGCTTGAAATTATTTGGGATCATCCCTGGTTGTTCCCAGGTTTATTCCCAAGGTCCTTGCTATCTATCAAGATGTATTCCTTCTCTGTTTGTGCTTGGATATAGTCAATTTGATTCAAGCGAATTCCTCGCTTCCTGGAATTTTGTTTCTACGCGGTGCGACAGCGGAATGCTACCCGAGTCAACGCTAGTACGCTAGCAATCCAACACTAGGCAAACGCTGTCCGAGCCATAACTTCGTAATGGCAGATCTTTTCGCGAGGTAACTTGGTTGATTTTAAAGCTCTTGGAGCGAGCTTTGATATAGGAAATTCTCAGCTTAATCTGATTGACGGTATGCACGATACGTTGCGCGACGTTCAAGGTACTCTTGCTGTTTAAACTAAGTCCCTCTTGATCCCTCTCTCTACAAACTCAGACCCGAGGACAGGGGCTGGTCTTGTAGCAGGCACCCAAGGACCCTTGGAGGTGACCCTGAGGAGAGGTTTTAAGTTTGATTAAGTCTTAATAGCTTGAGTTTATTAGGCCTTTACACCAACAGACTGAAGACGGAGAAGGCTGAGGGGCACCACTCATGCGAGTACAGAAGAACAGGAACCATAGGTTATGAAAGGGACGCGAGAGGACATAATTGTCAACGGGTCAGAGCATGCGACAGAACTGCTTGCTGTAGAAGAAGAACTTCTACCAGAATTTGGACCTCACCTCATCCCAATTACGACCGACAGAAGCAGCCTCAACATAAGGGGAGCACTAATTGGCGACATCGCGGACGAACGCATTGTCGCACAACTCGAAGAAGCTCGATGCCCTACCAAGACCCCGACTTCGTACCAAGGCCCGCAGCTACTCCCTGTGACGACCGACATCGGAAAGGTCGGCGACTCGGAAGGCATGTACCAAGGGACAAGGTCTGAAATTTTCCAAGTCGCAGTCGTACAATTGCATGAACCTGCAGACGAAACATCAACTCCAAAGGCAAGAGGCATTTTTGTTCTGGAAAAGCAACTATACGCGTGTAAACACGGATATGACACCGAAGCAGATGTCTTGCATCATCGCCTCGGACACCCCTCTGTCGAGGTGCTCAACAATTTGATTAATGCCGGGGCATCGAGGAAGACTGTCTACTCCTGCCCAACAGAAGCAAGCTACAGCCACGAAAGGACTTACCCACCTGAGTCTGCCCGACAACACCACTGGCGCACAAACCTTTTCCGGAGCAAGTCCCTGGCGCCGAAGGATTTAAGGCGGTGGACAAGGTCTATAGCGACGTTGTGTGCCTCACCGCTTGCAGACTTGAAGCCTTTGGCCCAAATTGCACAAGTTTTAAAGCGTTGACCCGAGGGGGTTTTTCTGATCTGGGGTTTGGCGAGTGATTCCGATTTCATTTTCTTTGTTTTTTTTTTTTTGCCAAACCCAGCCTGCCCTTGTATTTCGCCCTCGGGGTTGGATCAGCTCCGAAAGTCCCGAATTGCATGTGCATTAGTTTTGAAAGCTTGCACACTCTACTTCGTCAAGTTTTACAAGCTTGACCCACGGGCTCTGCAATTTGGGCCGCGGAATTTAAAGGGGAGTACTACATCACAGCGTTCATCGATGCGACCACACGGTTTGTCTAGGCCGCTAACGTCTCCGGTCGTGAGCTCGCCTTTGGGTGCTTTTATTTGTGGCTGAAAATGGCACATGTACAATCTCAGGGAAAGAAACTGAAGGCGTTCAAAACGGACGGAGCAGCAGAGTACGTAAGTGAAAAGTTAAGAGTTCTGTTTGGAGAAGGGAATCAAGAAGATAATTTTGTTGCCTTACGCTCACGAGCAACAAAGATTGGCCGAACAAACCATTAGGAGCCTTGCAAAAAACAAGAGGGCCCTCATCAAGAAGTCAGCTTTGCCAACAACTTGTTGGCCTTACACGATGGCCCATGCTGTGCGGCTGCACAACATCCTCTTCTCGAAAGCCCTGTGCAACAACAACTCACCCTTCAAGAAGTTGACCAGAGTAAACCCAGACACTCGAATGCTGAGTATCTTCGGCTGTATGGTACAGTACCGGCCCCATACTGCCCGAATAGGAAACACCTCAGCATCGAGCAGGAGTACCATGCACGGACCATCGTCGACCTTGCCACCCACCGGGTCGCGCGTTCATGTGACTGCATCTTCCCCAAAAAGCTGACCATGCCACTGTTTTGCCAGCACCGCACCAGACAACATAGGAAGCACCAGACAACATCTTCTACGGGGAGCATGGTTTCGCGAACGATCAAGACGAAGTTGACGTAGCAGAGCCAGCTTTAGAAAATCAAATCGGAAGCGAGGCACCCTTCATCTCCGTTACAGTAGACTTTGTCACACCAAATTTCATCCCCACTAACGCCGGCCCAAATGAAGCAGTACAAGCTCAGCGCAATTACAATAGTGCTGAATTGCACTCACCTATGGGAAAATACCAAATCCTGGACAACTCTCGCAACACCATTCGCAACATCCCTGGCCACGGCGACAACATGGTTGAAGTAACCAACTCCTCTGACTCCGACTCGCCGTCGACATTTGCAGTAGATCAGCAGCTTGCCGCGCAAACAACAGTTCGTCAAGCATTGCAGAACCCCGACGCCGAGAAGTGGACAGCAGCCATGGGCGCCAAAGTAGCCGCACTCAAACGACGCAGTACGTGGAAACTAGTACTGTGAGCAACGACTAAGGGGAGAAAATTTCTCAACGGGAGAAGGGTCTTTCGCATCAACGTGGTGTAGGTGTAAAGGCCTCATAAACTCAAGCTATTAAGACCTAATCAAAACGAATACCTTTTCTCGGGGTCACCTCAAAGGGTCCTTAGGTGCCTGGTATAAGACCAGCTCCTATCCTCGGGTCCGAGTTTGTAGAGAGAGGAACCAAGAAACACTTGCCGAAATAACGAGAGTACCGTGTACATTGCACAGCGTGCCAAGTCGCCTCGGGTTAAGCTGAGAATTTTCTATACTGAAGCTTGCTCTAAGAGCTTTAAAATAAGCCCAGTTGCCTCGCAAAAAGTTCAACCATTACGGAACTATGGCTCAGACAGCGTTGGCCCAACATCGTGGTGCTAGCGTACTATCGTTGACTTCGGTAGCATTCAGCTATCAATCCGCGTATAGACGAATTTCCAGCGAGGAAGAAATCCGCTTGAATCATTTTTCTATATCAAGGTACTAACAGAGAAGCAATAAATAGTTCAAGCTAACAAGGAGCTTGGGAATCAACCTGGGAACAACCAGGGAAGATCACAAATAACTCCAAGCAACAGAACTAGCCTGGCTGGACAAAACAGCAGGTGGTAGGTTGGTAAAAATGTTGGGTGAAAATTCATATTGCACCACATCCTGCCGTCCGTTTGTAGAAGTATGTGTGTGTGAATGCATTTAGGTGTGAGTGGAATGTTCATGTATTTGTTTGCTTTCCGCAATTTACGCTTGATGCATATGCAGGTATTCGCGCAATATGCGCTTCGGCACAACATTGTTTGTGTGCGTTTTGGGTTCCTTGGCGAGCTCATCCTTTCTGCTTGCACTGTTCATAGCGCGTACAATGCTGTGCCGAAGCGCACATTACGAGAGTACCTGCGAATGCTTCAAGCGAAAAATGGCAAAAACAGACAAACACATCATTCACATACAAATGCATTCGCACGCACATACTCGTACAAACAAACGGCAAGATATCGTGCAATGTGAACTTGCACCCAACACACTTCACCTCAGCCTGCCAGCTGCATTCCCATCATTCCATGCTAGTTCATGCCCATTCAACTCATGCCCACACTGTTGGGTCCAAATTCACATTGCACGACATCCTGCCGTCTGTTTGTATAAGTATGCCTATGCGAATGCATTTGGGTGTGAATGGAATGTTCGTGTGTTTGTTTGCTTTCGCAATTTTTGCTCGAAGCATTTGCAGGTACTCGCGCATTATGCGCTTCGGCACAACATTGTACGCGCTATGAACAGTACAAGCAGAAAGGACGAGCTCGCAAAGGAACCCAAGATGGAAGCTTTGCGGTTCGGTTGAATTGATTGTGCAGATTCAGTTCTATCCAACTCGAAATTATACAGTTTTGTTTAGGTTGACTATAGTGTAGCAGGGCAGGCACTATAGAGGTACAATTTAGGAGAAGGTTGGATGTTGTTTCGTCTGTATCGTCTTGCTACAGGGCAAGGGGAAACCAGTGGAACCAGCATTTGGCTGGTTGGGCAAAGACAAATCAGGTTCTGTTTTTTAGGACCTGAACCTGGTTGTTGTTTTCCCAGGTTGGAAAAACAGAACCAGAGGTTGTTTACCAACCTACCACCAACTGTTTTGTCCAGCCAGGTTGGTTGTGTTGCTTGGAATTATTTGGGATCATCCCTAGTTGTTCCCAGGTTTATTCCCAAGGTCATTGCTAAATAGAACTATATATTCCTTCTCTATTTGTACCTGAATATAGTCAATTTGATTCAAGCGAATTCCTCCCTTCCTGGAATTTCGTTTCTACGCGGTGCGACGGCGGAATGCTTCCCGAGTCAACGCTAGTACGCTAGCACTCCAACGCGAGGCAAACGCTGTCCGAGCCATAACTTTGTAATGGCAGAACTTTTCGCGAGGCAACTTGGCTTATTTTAACGCTCTTTGAGTGAGCTTCGATATAAGAAATTCTCAGCTTAATCCGGTCGACGGTCTGCACGATACGCTGCGCGACGTTCAAGGTACTCTTGTTATTTTGGCTAAGTCATTCTTGATCCCTCTCTCTACAAACTCGGACCCGAGGATAAGGGCTGGTCTTGTACCAGGCACCCAAGGACCCTTGGAGGTGACCCCGAGGAGAGGTTTTAAGTTTGATAAAGTCTTAATAGCTTGAGTTTATTAGGCCCTTACACCAACAAGCTGGTATCAGAGCTGCGTTATAGTGATCCTCGATATAGGTAGCTATGGCGGGCAACACCTCGACGGGAGCTGGTGAATCTTCAGCCCAAGATCGTAGCGGCAGCCAAGATTCTGGTGTTTCAGCGCCAAGGGGAGCGCGAACAAACCAGGGCTCGCTGGTCAAGGAGGTCCTGAAGAACTTCACCGTCGAGAAGTTCAATGGTGAGGGCTATGATGATTGGGCCTGGAAAATGCAACTATATTTCCGTCAGATTGGATTGCTGAAACTAATGATTGGGGAGGAGCCTAGACTGAGTGACCCCGCGCTGCAGGAAGATTGAGACGAGCGCTCCTCGGCTGGCTACTGTTTGATGTCGCAGAATTTGGAGCTGAACCGGCGTCACCACGTCATGCACCTGCTGCCGGAGGTTGAGTGCGGTCCGAAGGCGTGGACCGTGTTGAAGGAGCTGCACGCCCCGACCTCCGTTGTTGCAATGTTGATGCTGGAGAGAGAGCTGTCCGCGTTGCGCCTGAGCGAGGGAGAGCCGGTGCAACCTGTCCTGGACAAATTGCGCGACCTCTACGCGAAGTTGGCGACCGCGGGAATCACCTACCGAGAGCAGACCAACTGCCTGAAGATGCTCTCGCTGCTGCCGGAATCGTGGCTTCAATTCACGAGCGGATTGAGCCTGCCGCTTAACCAGAGCTCGTGGACACTCGAGTGGGTGCGGACAAAGATTCTGGAGGAGGACTTCCGTCGCCGCCAACTGAGCGGTGGAGACGACGGCAGCAGCGGCTATGGGATGCAAGGAAGCCGACGTGGCAGAGGACGTGGCTTTGGTGGTGCTGGACGCGGTGCAAAGAAGGACGACGACTCCAACGACCAACAAGTAGGTACCGGTTGGGGTCGCGGTGCAAAATCTGGACGTGGGGGCAAGTCGGGTGCTGGTGGCAAAATGAAAGGGAGTTGCTGGTATTGTGAGAAGGAGTGGCACCCCTGGTTTTTGTGCTATAAGAAACGCGATGGATGGACCCCCCAAAATCGTCACCAGGATGGCGGCGCGCGGAGGAACCAGAAAAACGGCGCGAGCATGGTCGCTGATTCGTCCGACAACAACCCGAAGAGCAACGGCGGTGCGGAAAAGAAGAAGGAGCACACCACGGGCCAGTTCTTCCATATTGGAGAGCAGGGAGAGCAGGGGGAGCAAGAAGACGCCTCTGCCAAGGTTGGAGCAGAGCTGCACCCCCTGGATTATTGGGTGTTGGACACGGGCGCTGCTTGGACGATGACGCCGCGCAAGGACCTGCTGGACCACGTACGCGCTGCACCGAACAACGAGGTATGCTCCGCCTCTGGACACGCGCTGAAGGTGGCTGGTGCGGGACGAGCTGCGTTTAAGAGAGCGGATGGCAAGCCGGTGGTGCTGCACGACGTTCTTCTCGTTCCTGAACTCAAGGCCAACCTCATCTCCCTCCTTAAGCTTGGCAAGGCTAGGGTGAGCACTAGCACGGATGAGGCACGCACTTACAAGGGGCAGCTGGGCAATTGGGTGCTTTGGGATCTGCACGAGAGCACGGATGTGTATAGATCCATGTGGCAGCTGCCGGCGTTGGCGTGGCATGGTGGGGGGCAGGCTGGAGAGGGGTCTGCATCCCAGGGGGAGTGCAATGCCGTTGGAGGGGTTGGTGTGAAAGTGTCGGCCAGATCTGGGGAGACGGATTGGGCAACAGCACACCGACGCTTGGGGCATGTGGCAATGCCCTTGTTGAAGCAGTTGGAGAAAGATGGAGCCGTTAAGGGTCTGAAGCTGAACGGACAGCCACCTGATGAGAATTGTGAAATCTATTTGCTCTCGAAGTTTACCCGTTTCCCCTTCCACAGTGTGGCTGGCAGGAGCAAGAAGCCGTTGGAGCGGGTCCACATGGACTTGGTGGGGCCGCTGCCGGTTCAGGGGCACAAGGGGGAGCGGTACTTTCTGACCATAGTGGATGATTGGAGCAGGCTTATGTGGGCATATCCGCTGAAGCAGAAGGACCATGCCGCCTCTACGATAAGGGAAGATTGGCTGCCATTCGTGGAGAAGCAGGCGAAGTGTGTGGTGAAGCGGATTAGGACAGATCGGGGTGGTGAGTTCCTTGGAGCTGAGATGACGGCCTGGCTCAAGAAGCAGGGCATCCAGAGGGAGCTCACCACGGCTTACATCGCACACTCTAACGATGTAGCAGAACGGGCGAACCAGACAATTCTGGAGACAGCTAGGGCGCTGCTCATAGAATCTGGGCTGGGCAACTTGATGTGGCCCCATGCTGTTCGGCACGCTACCGTTGCTAGGAACAGGGTACTCACAAAGGTTGGGGATGACTTGTGGATGCCGTTGGAGAGGTGGCTTGGGAGAAAGCCGCCGGTGGACATGCTGAGGGTGTTCGGTTGCATGGCAGTCGCCCACTCCCCAAGACCTACCGCAGTTGGGGGCAAGTGCAATCTGGTGTGTGCATTTGGGGCTGGCTGCTGAGAGTAAGGGATGGCTGTTGTGGGAACCTTCCAAGGGTGTGTTGTTTGACAGCAGGGATGTGAAGTTTATTGAGGGCATGATGTATGGGAGCTGGGAGAAACAGCCGGAGGCCAGGGTGTCCCAGCGGATGGAGCAGATCACCATGCAGCTGGACCTGACTCCTAGTGTGTGGGAGGAGGGAGAGGAGGTAGCTGCAAAGGGTAGTGATGGAAAGAAGGTGCAGGAGGCACCTGCTGGTGGAGGTGATGGTATGGAGACTAGCGGTAGCACTAGTGGAGCTGCTGGATCCTAGGGAGGAGAGCAGCAGCAGAGAAAAACTAAGAAGCCGAAGGGTGTTGTTATGAGGGGATGGGAGACACCCGTCTCCAGGCCAGGACGTACCCGTATGGCTACTAAGAAGCTGACTGCAGGAGCTGATGTAGCAGAGCAGCAGCTTGGGACAGAGGAGGCATTTTTGATTCTACCGCATGGCTATGATCCGGATGAGGAGGATGAACCTGCCTACTGTTTTCTTGCCCCTGCACCAGAGGAACCAGCTAGCATGGAGGAGGCATTAGCTGGACCAGATAGGGAGAAGTGGCTGGTTTCCAGGGATGCTGAGTACCAGAGCCTGCTAGAGAATGGGACATGGGAGCTGGTGGTGCTGCCTGAGGGGAAGAAAGTCGTACAGTGCAAGTGGGTGCTAAGGATCAAGACCGATGACAAGGGACAGGTCACCATCTACAAGAGTAGGCTGGTGGCTAAGGGGTTTATGCAGAAGGAGAAGCGGGACTTCAATGAGATCTTTGCTCCCACTGCCAAACCCCCTACCCTCCGTGTCTTGTTGGCACATGCAAGCGTTAGTGGGAAATTCATCATTCAGATGGATATATCTACGGCATTCCTTAATGGGATTTTAGAGGAGGATGTGTACATGACGCAGCCACCTGGGTATGAGGATGGTACGGGCAGGGTGTGCAAGCTGAAAAAGTCTATCTACAGCTTGAAGCAGGCGCCACGCTGCTGGTACCAGAAGTTGGCAGCTGTTTTAGAGGAGATGGGATTCAGGACCAGCAGCTGTGATGAGAGCCTCTTTCTCAAGGGGGAGGGGGAGAAGCTGGTGCTGTTTCTGGTCTATGTGGACAATATTCTTCTCTTTAGCAGCAGCATGAAGGAGATCCAGAAGGTGCAGCAGCAGCTGATGGAGAACTTCAAGTGCAAGAACCTTGGGGAGGTACAGTACTATCTCGGGATGCATGTGGAGAGGGATCTGGATCACAGGTGGTTGAAGCTGCACCAGGAGAAGTTCATCAAGGAGCTGGGGGAGAAGTACGGGATTGAGAATGAGCGCAAAGTTGCAACTCCCCTGCCAGCAGAATTCAAGCTTGTGAAAGCTGCAGAGGATGAAGGGGTTGAAGCCGAGGAGCAGCAGCAATTTCAGTCCTTGGTGGGCAGCCTCTTGTATGCAGCAGTTCACACAAGGCCCGACATCTCTTTCTCAGTTGGGCAGCTGGCTAGGGTGGTGCAGAATTTATCAGGGGAGCAGGTGGATGCAGCTGAGCGTGTGGTGAAGTATCTGAACTCTCACCCAAGCATTGGAGTTTAATACTCCGCATCTGCACAGGTGAAGCAGAAAGGGGTTGACGTGCTGAAAGAGAAGGGGGAGAGGCTTGGAGAAGGCAAGCTCCTTCTCACTTGCTTTACAGATGCTACGTGGGCCTCTGACAAGGAGAATTCCTTATCTGTGGGAGGATACATCTGCGTAGTTGGAGGACCTGTTAGTTGGAGGTCAAAGAAGCAGACGGAGACAGCACTCTCTTCTGTAGAATCAGAGTACATGACGATGTTCCATGGGGTGAAGGAGGTGATTTGGCTGAGGAGGCTGTTAGAGGAGATTGGCCAGGAGCAAAAGGTTGCTACGCCGCTGTTTTGTGATAGCAAGGGAGCTCTTGGGATGGCCAAGAACGCTGTGCTTCATGGGCTGAACAAGCACATGCGTATCAAGTGGCACTGGTTGCGTAAGGAGGTGAAGAGGGGGACGGTGAATCCGATCTACATCAAGACTCACCAGCAGCCAGCAGACTTCCTCACCAAGAGGCTTGCGGATGAGCCTCATTGGCGTTGTGTGCAGATGAGTGGAATGAGCATGAACTAGTATGGAATGATGGGGATGCAGCCGCAAGACTGAGGGGGAGTGTGTTGGGTGCAAATACACATTGCACTACATCCTGCTGTCTGTTTGTATAAGTATGCGTGTGCGAATGCATTTGGGTGTGAAAGGAATGTTCGTATGTTTGTTTGCTTTCGCAATTTTTGCTTGAAGCATTTGCAGGTACTCAGGCATTATGCGCTTCCGCACAATATTGTACGCGCTATGAACAGTACAAGCAGAAAGGACGAGCTCGGAAAGGAACCCAAGATGGAAGGTTTGCGGTTCGGTTGAATTGATTGTGCAGATTCAGTTCTATCCAACTCGAAATTGTGTTGTTTTGTTTGGTTGACTATAGTGTAGCAGGGCAGGCACTATAGGGGTACAATTTAGGTGAAGGTTGGATGTTGTTTGTCTGTATCTGCATGCTACAGGGCCAGGGGAAACCAGCGGAACCAGCTTTCGGCTGGTTGGGCAAAGACGAAACAGGTTCTGTTTTTAGGACCTGAACCTGGTTGTTGTTTTCCCAGGTTGGAAAAACAGAACCAGAGGTTGTTTACCAACCTACCACCTGCTGTTTTGTCCAGCAAGGTTGGTTCTGTTGCTAAGAATTATTTGGGATCATCCCTGGTTGTTCCCAGGTTCATTCCTAAGGTCCTTGCTAGCTAGATCTATTTATTCCCTCTCTGTTTGTACCTGGATATAGTCAATTTGATTCAAGCGAGTTCCTCCCTTCCTGGAATTTCGTTTCTATGCGGTGCGACGGCGGAATGCTACCCGAGTCAATGCTAGTACGCTAGCACTCCAACGCTAGGCAAACGCTGTCCGAGCCATAACTTTGTAATGGCAAAACTTCTCGCAAGGCAACTTGGTTCATTTTACAGCTCTTGAAGCGAGCTTCGATATAGGAAATTCTCAGCTTAATCCGGTCGACGCTCTGCACGAGATGCTGCGCGATGTTCAGGGTACTCTTGATGTTCAAGTCCCTCTTGATCCCTCTCTCTACAAACTCGGAACCGAGGATAGGGGCTGGTCTTGTACCAGGCACCCAAGGACCCTTGGAGGTGACCCCGAGGAGAGGTTTTAAGTTTGATAAAATCTTAATAGCTTGAGTTTATTAGGCCCTTACACCAACAAGCTGGTATCAGAGCTGCGTTATAGTGATCCTCGTTATAGGCAGCTATGGCGGGCAACACCTTGACGGGAGCTGGTGAATCTTCAGCCCAAGATCGTAGCAGCAGCCATGATTCTGGTGTTTCAGCGCCAAGGGGAGCGCGAACAAACCAGGGCTCGCTGGTCAAGGAGATGCTGAAAAATTTTACCGTCGAGAAGTTCAATGGTGAGGGCTATGATGATTGGGCCTGGAAAATGCAACTCTATTTCCGTCAGATTGGATTGCTGAAACTAATGATTGGGGAGGAGCCTAGACCGAGTGACCCCGCGCTGCAGGAAGATTGGGACGAGCGCTCCTCGGCTGGCTACTATTTGATGTCGCAGAGTTTGGAGATGAACCAGCGTCACCACGTCATGCACCTGCTGCCGGAGGTTGAGTGCGGTCCGAAGGCGTGGACCGTGTTGAAGGAGCTCCACGCCCCGACCTCCGTTGTTGCAACGTTGATGCTGGAGAGGGAGCTGTCCGCGTTGCGTCTGAGCGAGGGAGAACCGGTGCAACCTGTCCTGGACAAATTTTGCGACCTCTACGCGAAGTTGGCGACCGCGGGAATCACCTACCCGGAGCAGACCAAGTGCTTGAAGATGCTCTCGCTGCTGCCGGAATCGTAGCTTCAATTCACGAGCGGATTAAGCCTGCCGCAAAACCAGAGCTCATGGACACTCGAGTGGGTGCAGACAAAGATTATGGAGAAGGACTTCTGTCGCCGCCAACTAAGGGGTGGAGACGACGGCAGCAAGGAAGCCGACTATCAGACGACGTGGCTTCGGTGGTGCTGGACGCGGTGCAAAGAAGGACGACGACTCCAACAACCAACAAGGAGGTACTGGTTGGGGTCGTGGTGCGAAATCTGGCAGTGGGGGCAAGTCGGGTGCTGGTGGCAAAATGAAAGGGAGTTGTTGGTATTGTGAGAAGGAGGGGCACCCCTGGTTTTTGTGCTATAAGAAACCCGATGGATGGACCCCCCAGAATCGTCACCAGGATGGCGGCGCACGGAGGAACCAGTAAAACGGCGCGAGCATGGCCGCCGATTCGTCCGACAACAACCCGAAGAGCAACGGCGGTGCAGAAAAGAAGGAGCGCACCGCGGGCCATTTCTTCCATATTGGAGAGCAAGGAGAGCAGGGGGAGCAAGAAGACGCCTCTGCCAAGGTTGGAGCAGAGTTGCACCCCCTGGATTATTGGGTGTTGGACACGGGCGCTGCTTGGACGATGACGCCGCGCAAGGACCTGCTGGACCATGTACGCTCTGCACCGATCAACGAGGTGTGCTCCGCCTCTGGACACGCGCTGAAGGTGGCTGGTGCTGGACGAGCTGCGTTTAAGGGAGCGGATGGCAAGCCGGTGGTGCTGCACGACGTTCTTCTTGTTCCTGAACTCAAGGCCAACCTCATCTCCCTCCGTAAGCTTGGCAAGTCTGGGGTGTGCACTAGCACGGATGAGGCACGCACTTACAAGGGGCAGCTGGGCAATCGGGTGCTTTGGGATCTGCACGAGAGTACGGACGTGTACAGATCCATGTGGCAGCTGCCGGCGTTGGCGTGGCATGGTGGGGACCAGCTCCAACGGCTTCTTGCTCGTGCCAGCCACACTATGGAAGGGGAAACGGGTAAACTTTGAGAGCAACAGATTTTACAATTTTCATCAAGTGGCTGTCCGTTCAGCTTCAGACCCTTAACGGCTCCATGTTTCTCTAACTGCTTCAACAAGGGCATTGCCATATGCCCCAAGCGTCAGTGTGCCGTTGCCCAATCCGTCTCCCCAGATCTGGCCGATATTTTCACACCAACCCCTGCAACGGCGTTGCACTCCCCCTGGGATGCAGACCCTCTCCAGCCTGCCCCCCACCATGTCACGCCAACACCGGCAGCTGCCACATGGATCTGTACACGTCCGTGTTCTCGTGCAGATCCCAAAGCACCCGATTGCCCAGCTGCCTTTGTAAGTGCGTGCCTCATCCGTGCTAGTGCTCACCCCAGCCTTGCCAAGCTTACGGAGGGAGATGAGGTTCGCCTTGAGTTCAGGAACGAGGAGAACGTCTTGCAGCACCACCGGCTTGCCATCCGCTCCCTTAAATGCAGCTCCTCCCGCACCAGCCACCTTCAACGCGTGTCCAGAGGCACAGCACACCTCGTTGATCGGTGCAGCGCGTATGTGGTCCAGCGGGTCCTTGCGCGGCGTCATCGTCCAAGCAGCGCCCGGGTCCAATACCCAATAATCCTGAGGGTTCAGCTCTGCTCCAACCTTGCCAAAGGCGTCTCCTTGCTCCCCCTGCTCTCCAATATGGAAGAACTGGCCGACGGTGCGCTTCTTCTTCTTCTCCGCACCACCGTTGCTGTTCAGGTTGTTGTCGGACGAATTGGTGACCATGTTCGCGCCGTTTTTCTGGTTCCTCCGTGCGCCGCCATCCTGGTGACGATTCTGGGGGGTCCATCCATCGGGTTTCTTATAGCACAAAAACCAGGGGTGCCCCTCCTTCTCACAATACCAGCAACTCTCTTTCATTTTTACCCCAGTACCCGACTTGCCCCCACGTCCAGATTTCGCACCGCGACCCCAGCCGGTACCTCCTTGTTGTTTGTTGGAGTCGTCGTCCTTCTTTGCACCGCGACCAGCACCAACGAAGCCACTTCCTCTGCCACGTCGGCTCCCTTGCATCCCGTAGCCGCTGCTGCTGTCGTCTCCTCCCCTCAGTTGTCCTCGTTTCCTCTCCTCCAGAATCTTTGTCCGCACCCACTCGAGTGTCCACGAGCTCTGGTTCTGCGGCAGGCTCAATCCGCTTATAAACTGAAGCCACGATTCCGGCAGCAGCGAGAGCATCTTCAAGCACTTGGTCTTCTCCGGGTAGGTGATTCCCGCGGTCGCCAACTTCGCGTAGATGTCGCGCATCTTGTCCAGGACAGGTTGCACCAGCTCACCCTCGCTCAGGCGCAATGCGGACAGCTCCCTCTCCAGCATCAAAGTTGCAACAACGGAGGTCAGGGCGTGCAGCTCCTTCAACACGGTCCACTCCTTCGGACCGCAGTCAACCTCCGACAGCAGGTGCATGACGTGGTGACGCTGGTTCAGCTCCAAACTCTGCGACATCAAATAGTAGCCAGCCGACGAGCGCTCGTCCCAGTGTTCCTGCAGCGTGGGGTCACTCGGTCTAGGCTCCTCCCCCATCATTTGTTTCAGCAATCCAATGTGACGGAAATAGAGTTGCATCTTCCAGGCCCAATCATCATAACCCTCACCGTTGAACTTCTCGACGGTGAAGTGCTTCAGCACCTCCTTGACTAGCGAGCCCTGGTTTGTTCGCGCTCCCCTTGGCGCTGAAACACCAGAATCATGGCTGCCGCTACGATCTTGGGCTGAAGATTCACCAGCTCCTATCAAGGTGTTGCCCGCCATAGTTACGTATAAAGAGGATCACTATAACGCAGCTCTGATACCAGCTTCTTGGTGTAAGGGCCTAATAAACTCAAGCTATTAAGACTTAATCAAACTTAAAACCTCTCCTCCGGGTCACCTCCAAGGGTCCTTGGGTGCCTGCTACAAGACCAGCCCCTATCCTCGGGTCCGAGTTAGTAGAGAGAGGAATCAAGAGAGACTTAGTCAAAACAGCAAGAGTACCTTCAATGTCGCGCAGTATATCGTGCAGACCGTCGATCGGATTAAGCTGAGAATTTCCTATATCGAAGCTCGCTCCAAGAGCTTTAAAATCTACCAAGTTACCTCGCAAATAGTTCTGCCATTACGAAGTTAGGGCGCGGACAGCGTTTGCCTAGCGTTGGAGTGCTAGCGTACTAGCATTGACTCGGGTAGCATTCAGCCATTGCACCGCGTTGGAACAAAATTCCAGGAAGGGAGGAATTCGCTTGAATCAAATTGACTATATCCAGGTACAAACAGAGAAGGAATAAATAGTTCTAGCTAGCAAGGACCTTGGGAATAAACCTGGGAGCAACCAGTGACGATCCCAAATAATTCCAATCATCAGAACCAACCTGGCTGGACAAAACAGCAGGTGGTAGGTCGGTAAACAACCTCTGGTTCTGTTTTTCCAACCTGGGAAAACAACAACCAGGTTCAGGTCCTAAAAAACAGAACCTGTTTTGTCTTTGCCCAACCAGCCATATGATGGCTCCGCTGGTTTCCCCTGGCCCTGTAGCATGCAGATACAGACAAACAACATTTAACCTTCACCTAAGTTCTACCCCTATAGTGCCTGCCCTGCTACACTATAGTCAACCAAACATATAATTTCGAGTCAGATAGAACTGAATCTGTGCAATCAATTTAACCGAACCGCAAAGCTTCTATCTTGGGTTCCTTTGCAAGCTCGTCCTTTCTGCTTGTACTGTTCATAGCGCGTACAATGTTGTGCCGAAGTGCACATTGCGCAATTACCTGCAAATGCTTCAAGCGAAAATTGCGAAAGCAAACAAACACACAAACCTTCCATTCATACCCAAATGCATTCGCACACGCATACTCGTACAAACAGACGACAGGATGTCGTGCAATGTGAATTTGCACCAACAAGCTGTTAGTCGGAAATCGATCATTCAGATCATCAACGGCATTTCTCAACTGGATTTTAGAAGAGTATGAGGATGACTCATCTTCATGACACAGCCACCTGGGTATAAGGATGGTACAGGCAACGTGTGCAAGCTGAAAAAGTCCATCAACGGCTTGAAGCAGGCGCCACGCTGCTGGTACCAGAAGTTGGCAGCTGTTTTAGAGGAGATGGGATTCAAGACCAGCAGCTGTGATGAGAGCCTCTTTTTCAAGGGGGAGGGGCAGAAGCTTGTGCTGTTTCTGATCTATGTAGATGATATTCTTCTCTTTAGCAACAGCATGAAGGAGATCCAGAAGATGCAGCACCAGCTGATGGAGAACTTCAAGTGCAAGAACCTTGGGGAGGTAAACTACTATCTCGGGATACACGTGAAGCGGGATCCAGATCACAGGTAATAGAAGCTGTTCCACAAGAAGTTCATCAAGGAGCTGGGGGATATGTATAGGATTGAGAATGAGTGCAAGGTTGCAACTCCCCTACCTGCAAAATTCAAGCTTGTGAATGCTGTAGAGGATGAAGGGGTTGAAGCCGAGGAGCAACAGCAATTGCAGTCCTTGGTGGACAACCTGTTGTATGCAGCAGTTCAGACAAGGCCCGACATCTCTTTCTCGGTTGGGCAGCTGTCTAGGGTGGTGCAGAATCCATCAGAGAAGCAGGGCAATGCACCTCAATGTGTGGTGAAATACCTGAACTCTCACCCAAGCATTGGAGTTCAATTCTCCGCATCTGCACAGGTGAAGTGGATTGGGGTTGAGGTGCTAAAGGAGAAAGGGGAGCGGCTTGGAGAGGGCAAGCTGTTTGTGACTAGCTTTACCGATGCTACGATGGCTTCTGAGGAGGATTCCTCATCTGTGGAAGGATACATCTGCGTAGAGGGGGGAGGCCCTGCTTGTTGGAGGTCAAAGAAGCAGTCGGAGACGACACTCTCTGTCGTGGAAGCAGAGTACATGGCGATGTTCCACACGGTGAAGGAGGTGATTTGGCTTAGCGGGCTGTTAGAGGGAATTGGCCAGGAGCAGAAGGTTGCTAAGCCGCTGTTTTGTGTTAGCAAGGGTGCTCTTAAGATAGCCAGGAACGCTGTGCTCCATGGGCTCAAAATGCATCTGCGTATCAAGTGGCACTGTTAGTAAGGAGGTGAAGAGGGGGACGGTGAATCCGATCTACATCAAGACTGACTAGCAGCCAGTAGACATCCTCACCAAAAGGCTTGCGGATAAGCATCATTGGTGTTGTGTGCGCATAAGTGGAATGACTATGAACTAACATGGAATGATGAGGATGCAGCCAGCAGGCTGAGGGGGAGTGTGTTAGGTGTAAATTCACATTGCACGACATCATGCGGTCTGATTTTATGAGCATGCGTGCGCGAGTGTATTTGGGTGTGAATGGAATGTTCGTGTCTTTGTTTGCTTACGCAATTTTTGCTTGACGCATTTGCAGGTAGTCGGGCAATGTGCGCTTCGGCACAGCATTATACGCACTATGAACAGTGCAAACAGAAAGAACGAGCTCGCAACGGAACCCAAGGTGGAAGCTTTGCGGTTCGCTTTAAATGATGCACAGATTCAGCTCTATCCAACTCGAAATTGTACTGTTTTGTTTGGTTGACTTTAGTGTAGCAGGGCAGGAACTATAGGGGTACGATTTAGACGCGGGTAGCATTCCGCCGTCGCACCGCGTAGAAACGAAATTCCAGCAAGGAAGGAATTCTTGTTATTTTAGCTATGTCATTCTTGACTCCTCTCTCTAAATACTCAGACACGAGGATAGGGGCTGGTCTTGTAGCAGGCACCCAAGGACCCTTGGAGTTGACCTCGAGGAGAGGTTTGAAGTTTGATGAAGTCTTAATAGCTTGAGTTTATTAGGCCCTTACACGAACAGACTGGGCCTGTAAATGCAACTCTATTTCCGTCAGATTGGATTCCTGAGATTGCTGATCCCGAAGGAGCCTAGACCGAGTGACCTCGCACTAAAGGAAGATTGGGATAAGCGCGCTCGTCTGGCTACTACTTGATGTCGCAGAGTTAGGAGCTGAACCAGCGTCACCATGTTATGCACCTGCTGTCGGAGGTTGAGTGCGGTCCGAAGGCGTGGACCGTGTTGAAGGAGCTGCACGCTCCTACCTCCGTCGCTGCGACACTCATGATGGAGAGGGAGCTGTCTACGTTCCGCCTTAGAGATAGAGAGCCGGAAAACCTGTTTTGGACAAAATGCGTAAAAGTTGGCGACCGTAGGAGTCACCAAGTGCTTGAAATGCTCTGGTTGCTGCTGAAGACGTGGCTGCAATTTACAGGCAGATTAAGTGTGCCGCAGAACGAGAGCTTGTGGAAGTTCGAGTGGGTGCGCACTAAGATCCTGGAGGAGGATTTCCATCGTCACCAAATGAGGGGTTGAGAGAATGACATCGGCTGCTACAATATGCAAGGGAGCCGAAGTGACGGAGGACGTGGCTTTTGTGGTACGGGGCGCGGTGCAAAGAAGGACGACGTCTCCAACAACCAACAAGGAGGTACCGGTAGGGGTCACGGTGGGAAATCTGTACATGGGGGCAGATCAGGTGCTAGTGGCAAAATGAAGCGAGCTGGTGGTATTGTGGGAAGGAGGGGCATCCCTAGTTCTCGTGTTATAAGAAACCCGAAGGATGGACCCCCTAGAATCGCCATCAGGATGGCAGCGCACGGAACAATCAGTAAAGCGGCGTGAAAATAGTCACAGATTCCTCCGACGATAACTCGAAAGGCAAAGGCGGTGCTGAGAAGAAAAATGAGCGCACTGCGGGCCAGTTCTTCCATGTTGGAGACGAGGGGGAGCAAGGAGACGGTTCTGCCAATGTTGGAGCAGAGCTGTACTTCCTGGACTTTTGTGTGTTGGACACGGGTCCTGCGTGGACGATGACGCCACCTGCTAGGCGACCTATACGCTGCACCAATCAATGAGGTGTGCTCTGCCTGTGGATACGCGTTGAAGGTGGTTGGTGCGGGATGAGCTGAAGTCAAGGGAGTGGATGGCAAGCCAATGGATTTGCACAATGATGTGGTCGTTCTCTACCTCAAGGCCAACCTTATCTCCCTCCGTAAGGTTGCCAAGACTGGGGTGAGCACTAGCACGGATGGGGCACGCACTTACAAGCGGAAGCTGGGCAGTAGGGTTCTTTGGGATTTGTACGAGAGCAAGGATGTGTACAGATCCATGTGGCAGCTGCCGGCATTGGCGTAACATTGTGGGGGGCAGGCTAGAGAGGGGTCTGCATCCCAGGGGGAGTGCATTGCCATTGGAGCGGTTGGCGTGAAAGTTGCGGAGATAAACTTTACAACGGGAGCTAGACTATGGGGGGAAGGCACCTTGTGTGAGAGATCCCAGCGTTCCTTGCGTTCTCTGGCACTTGCGTGTTCAAGGGAAAACCTGCAAGAGTTTCACTAAAGAAAGTTAAGAACAATGGTTGCTAACACATTGGCAACATTGACTACATCAAGATCAAGTCTGCCTAGCATGCAAGCAGGTCGATTTCCAGCGCAGCATGGTCGACCGCGGTCCAGCACTGCAAAGTCGACCTCGTAATACCTATTTCGAGGTCGACTTCGCCAGAACTATGTGGGCGAATGTTGCGCATTCCGTAGAACCTCGCCGCCCTTGTTACTTGGTCGATCTGGAAACCATCAGGTCGGCGTCAACTTGCTCGGTAAAATTCTACCCGAAGTTCTACGTGCTCGTCGACCACACAAGGCGACAACCACCAGCCGAATTCACCAAGTAGGCCATTCCCCAGGTCAACCACTTCTGGTCGACCTGACATGCTGTAGGCCGATTGCACCAAGTCAGCTTCAACAGGTCGGCGCCATCATGTCGGCGCCCTCCCAAGTCAGCACCCCTCCCAGGTCAACAAGCCTCGTCGTTGTCCACACCAGAAGAAGTCGGCCGCCGGCTTCCCATAGTCGGCAGCTTTGCAGTGGCCCCGTGCAGGTCGACCAAGCCTGTCAACCTGCACTCCTAAGTCGGCGATGCCCACTGCAGTTGGTCGGCTACACCTCGCACGCACTCGACCACGAATTCAGCTCCGCCCTAGCTAGGATAGGGCCAACAGACAGCTCCCGTTGACAAAAGGGTCTTCCAGATCTAAGGAGACGGATTGGGCAACGGCATACCGACGCTTGGGGCATGTGGCAATGTCTTTTCTGAAGAATCTGGAAAAGGATGGAGTAGTTACAGGATGAAGCTGAATGGATAGCCAACGGATGATAACATTTAATATTCACCCGTTTCCCCTTCTATAGTATTGCTGGAAGGAGTAAGAAGCCTTTGGAGATGGCCCACATGGACTTGGTGGGGCCGCAGCAAATAAACGGTTAGAAAGGGGGAAGGTACTTGAACAAGCTCATGTAGGCATACCCACTGAAACAGAAAGACCAAGCCACCTCCACGGTACGAGATGATTCGCTGCCATAAGTAGAGATGCTAGCGGAGTTTGTGAAGCAAAATAGGACAGACCAGGATGGTGAAGAGCTAAGATGACGGCCAGGCTTAAGATGCAGGGCATCCAGAGAGAGCTGACCACGGCTTACACCCCACAATCCAACGGTGTAGCAAAAAGGGCGAAACAGACCATTTTGTTGGTGTAAGGGCCTACTAAACTCAAGCTATTAAGACTTAATCAAACTTAAAACCTCTCCTCGGGGTCACCTCCAAGGGGTCCTTGGGTGCCTGGTACAAGACCAGCCCCTATCCTCGGGTCCGAGTTTGTAGAGAGAGGGATCAAGAGGGACTTAGCCTAAAAAACAAGAGTACCTTGAATGTCGCACATCGTATCCTACAGACCGTCGATCGGATTAAGCTGAGAATTTCCTATATCGAAGCTCGCTCCAAGAGCTTTAAAATGAACCAAGTTGTCTTGCGAAAAGTTCTGCCATTACGAAGTTATGGCTCGGACAGCGTTTGCCTAGCGTTAGAGTGCTAGCGTACTAGCGATGCAGATTCCGCTCCGCCCCTCGCCGGTCCAATCCGAGCACTTGGGCCAGCCAACAAGATGCACGACATAATACGCATCAAGCCTAGGTGTATCAGCCCCCACCACGTAACCTGCACGGTTCAGCACCAGCAGCAGCTGCCATCGCAACCTGGCCTGTGCGCAATGTCATGAGCAACATGACAAATGACTTGGACACTCAGAAGCTGTTGCCCTGTTCTCACATCGTCACCAGAACCTGCGCCTCATCATATCAGCTCGTTTATGGCAAACAATCCGTTCACACCCAGGAACAACTTTAGAGACGGTGATGACCAAGATTGCAGCCTTGGCTTGAAAGCCCCCCACATGTACCTGATTCGCGGGCGGCACCTGTTGACTGAATATCACTCGAACAGTTTATGAAGTTCGACACTCCGTACATTGTCACGCCGCAATTGGCGCTCCTCGCGCGAGACGACAACGAAAGGTACAACACTTTGTACATCGACAGCTACTGTGGGCAACATATGGTTGGGTCTGAGCATTTCGTCTCTAAAACTGTCTCAACCTCCATGGTCACGTGCATCACCGTGGCGAACAACAATCGCCTGTGCGCAAGCGCGCAAGGCGTTGTCGTACTTAAGGCGCACGAGAGCATAACATATTCCACACTGAGTGCTGATCATGCAGAATCTCCATTTCAACCTCCTCTCGGTGGCGCAACTCATGGATTGTGAGGTTGATTTCAGCACCGACCCCAAAACCTATGACATTTTCCTTCACTACAAGGCGCCGAACAAGCCGTGCAAGCAGATCGATTAGCACACTCCAAAAACGACGTCAACATCCTTGACTTTGACATTTCCGACTGCAGCGACGACACGGACGAGCTAATTGATCTTGTTCTGCTCCATTTCGAGCACATCCACCGCTCTGAATGGAAGCACCCTAATAGGAGGCCCTGGGCCCCGCATCACCCATATCCGCGCGAAGTTGCGCTACGTGATCCTGACCCCAATGGCATCTGCAGAGACTGCCATACGCGAATTGAAACGACAAACGCGATTGCAGAACGTGTTGTGTGATGCAACCATATGCATTCACGTCTGTCTGCCTCCCATCATGTGTTTGTGCGTTGCATGCGTGGTGTGAGCGTGTGCAAGAAATTTGTGTCTTGTGTGGTTGGATTTCTGTGTGTGTGTGTGTGTGTGTGTGTGTGTGTGTGTGTGTGTGTGTGTTGTGTGTGTGTGTGTGTGTGTGTGTGTGTGTGTGTGTGTGTGTGTGTGTGTGTGTGTGTGTGTGTGTGTGTGTGTGTGTGTGTGTGTGTGTGTGTGTGTGTGTGTGTGTGTGTGTGTGTGTGTGTGTGTGTGTGTGTGTGTGTGTGTGTGTGTGTGTGTGTGTGTGTGTGTGTGTGTGTGTGTGTGTGTGTGTGTGTGTGTGTGTGTGTGTGTGTGTGTGTGTGTGTGTGTGTGTGTGTGTGTGTGTGTGTGTGTGTGTGTGTGTGTGTGTGTGTGTGTGTGTGTGTGTGTGTGTGTGTGTGTGTGTGTGTGTGTGTGTGTGTGTGTGTGTGTGTGTGTGTGTGTGTGTGTGTGTGTGTGTGTGTGTGTGTGTGTGTGTGTGTGTGTGTGTGTGTGTGTGTGTGTGTGTGTGTGTGTGTGTGTGTGTGTGTGTGTGTGTGTGTGTGTGTGTGTGTGTGTGTGTGTGTGTGTGTGTGTGTGTGTGTGTGTGTGTGTGTGTGTGTGTGTGTTGTGTGTGTGTGTGTGTGTGTGTGTGTGTGTGTGTGTGTGTGTGTGTGTGTGTGTGTGTGTGTGTGTGTGTGTGTGTGTGTGTGTGTGTGTGTGTGTGTGTGTGTGTGTGTGTGTGTGTGTGTGTGTGTGTGTGTGTGTGTGTGTGTGTGTGTTATTTGGCTTGAGCAGATATCTGAAGTAATTCCTCTACTCAAGAGCTTTCCGACGAACCATGAATCGTCGCGATCGGAGCACAACCAAGAAAGTTACGAACATTGGAGTTCGTATGCTTATATATTTTGGTTGCAGCTACTTTGGGAAGTTGTGGCATTGACTCAATATGGGGTACAGACTTGTGGGGGTTGGGAAATTCGAACCCATCACTGTAGATGCTGCCAAGAGGTTGGGTGAAGCCAAACCAGGTTGGTAAGTGTGGCCAAGTTGAGGTGAGGTGGATGGCATGGGTTGGAAAGTGACAAAGGTCAAAGTTTGTTGCCTATGGGGAAGGGAATTGTGTCGCATGGGGTTTCCTTGGTTGGGGACTCTCTCTTGGGACCTTCCCTCTCGTCCTCCTCTTCCCCTCCTACCAGGTTTAGTGCTTCTCTAATGTTCTTCTGTGGGACTTGTGAGTTAATTGTGATTGAGTTAAATTTCTGTGGCAGCATACCCCCTAGTGCGCCGAAACGCATAACTCGAGATATGCTTCATATTTTGATATGATTCAAATTGGGAAATGTAGCCACGGTCTAGGGCTACACCATATTCGAATTTCGTGGGATTCTAACAGTGCACCTTTCGTCGACAATGTTTCTTGTGAAGTCGACGTTTCTGTCCAAAAATTGAGACCAACGATTTTGAGAAATTTGGGCACCTAATCTTCATAGACTCCGTCCTTAGTTTCTAACAGAACAAGGACTAGCCGCAATCGCCGAAGCCAAGCAATTCGTGCCGCTTGAAGAAGGAGCTTGACTTCGCGACGCACAACGTCTTTGGAACAGCTTAAGATTTGAACCTCACGCTGAATGTTCAGCCTAAGTAAATTGGGTTGTCTGAATTTTCAGCCTAAAAAATTGATGCCACACTGACTCACAGAGCTCCAACAGAGGTGGACGCTGATTGATCAGCGTGCCTCAAAACGAATCTAAGGGCCTGCCGTCAGCCATGATTGTAAGTTAACGAGAATTTACGTAACTGAGAACTGTAAAAACTAGGAGATCATAAACTCTCCTACTCTCATACCATGTTGGGCTGAGAAAAGGCCTTAAAGCAACAGTATACTTTTGAAAGTAGGGCTTTCAAAATCCTAAGGAACTTGAAAGTGGTTACCAAATAACAAGCCACAGACTCGTACCAAACCCCTAAGATGTGCCTCTCCCTCATGTTCAACTCCTAAGGGCATGTCCAGCGCGTTCATTTACCGCTCATAAACCCCTTCAGTTACCACATTTTGAGTTGTACACTGCATTTTATGTCAGGCATATATGCTATAGTCTGTGTAGGCTGTAGTGGGGCAGTTCATATGGGGTACAACACTTTAGGGTTTACTACTTGTACTCCTCATTCTGCTCAATGCATTCATTCCTCGTTTCTTATCATGGTATCAAGTAGGTTCCCTAGTGGGAACGATTCCTAGGGCCCACCACGATATATTTTTTTTTCCTGCCCGGAGCGCGCTTCGCTCGTGCCCGAGTCGCGCTCTGTGTGCCCTCCCTACCGTCGCCTTTAGCGGCCCCTCTCACGGCCTCTTACGCCGCCCTTTAAGGCCCCTTGCGCCGCCCTCTACGGCCCCTCGCGCCGCCCTTACGGCCCCCTTACGGCCCCTCGCGACGCCCGTCGCCCCCCCCCCCCCCTCGCGGCGCCCTTACGGCCCCTTACGGCCTCGTTGCCGCCCCGTCTAGACCCCTTACGGCCCCGTCGCCGCCCCGTCTAGGCCCCTTACGGCCCCCTCGCCGCCCCGTCTGGGCCCCTTACGGCCCCGTCGCCGCCCCGTCTAGGCCCCTTGCGGCCCCCTCTGAGGCCCCGTCTAGGCCCCGTGCGGCCCCTCTACGGCCCCGTCTAGGCCCCTTGCGGCCCCTCTGCGGCCCCGTTGTGGCCCCTTGCGGCCCCTCTGCGCCCCCCCCCCCCCCCCTCTCAGGGTCCTGCCCCGTCAGGTGTGTCCCAGGTAGACGCAGTCGAGCCTGTCGAGGTAGCTGTTGACTCTGGTGCTGCTAGAGGTGCTGAGCCTGCGGGTGCCGGGTCTGGAGGTGCTGAGCCTGCGGGTGTTGAGTCTGGGGGTGCTGAGCCTGGGGGTGCTGAGACTAAGGGTGCTGAGCCTGGGGGTGCTGAGTCTTGGGGTGCGGAGCCTGGGGGTGCGGAGCTTGGGGGTGCGGAGCCTGGGGGCGCTGGGTTTGCTCGTGTGGCCGCCGGCGGTGCTTCGTCGAGGCGGGAGCCACTCTCTCCGCAGGAGCTGCACGAGTGGTTTGCCCGGCGCTGGAGTCGTGCTGCTGGAGCTGGAGGCACTACTGTTGCTGCTGGTTTCGGAGGTGCTCGTACTGGCGGTACTGGAGCTACTGGGACTGGGGGTGCTGCTCGAGCTGCTGGAGTTGGTCTTGCTGGAGCTGCTAGCGGTGCTGGAGCTGCCGGTCCTGCTGGAGTTGGTACTACTGGAGCTGCTGGAGCTGGAGCTACTGGGGGTGTTGGCGCTCGTGTTTCTGCTGGCGCTGGTGCGTCTGAGGGTGCTGGAGCTGGAGGTGCGGCTGGCGCTGGTGCTGCTGCTGGGGGTACTAGTGCCGTCCCTGCAGGTTCTGGAGGCGCTACGCGGCCGAGGCCGTACTTCGTTCCGCTCCTTGAGCAGGTTCTTGGTCTCCCGCCCTCTACTAGTCCTGCTCCTCCCTTAGAGTGTCCACAGCCTGTCCAGTCGCGGTCACAGTTACAGCCCGCCTCCCCCTTGCCTGCTCCTTCTCCCTACACTGGTCCTACTGGAGGTCTTGCTGAGCGTCGTGAGCCTGCATCTCGTCCTGCATCGCCTGTTCGTACTGCTCGCACTAGTGGTTGTGCTCCGCGTCCGCGTCCTCCTGCGGTCCCAGGAATACACCAGATGGCACTGTATCCTTCCACTACTCCATAGCGTGTCCCGTTGGAGTCTCCTCCAGAGTCCTCTCTTCCTGATCTTGCTGACCTGGAGTCTGACTCTCTTCGTGCTGTCAGTCCTACTGTCACGCGTCTCCTGGCCACTGTTGTCACTGACCCTTCTTTTGAGTCCACTGCTGCGTCGGCCTTAGTGGCTGAGCTTGTCGACTTCGCTGCTCGCTGTCGTCTAGACTACGCCACTAGTCTTGTTGGTGAGTCCGAGTCTGTCCGTCCTCCGTCCGTCGGGGGTGGGTGTGCACCAAACATCCCGACTCCTCGATCGTACGCTGAGGCGATCGAGGGTCCCTACTCCTCTCAGTGGCAGTCAGCCATGGACGCAGAGATGGCTTCCTGGAAGTCCACAGGCACCTACGTCGACGAGGTTCCCCCACCTGGGGCGAACATTGTCAGTGGTATGTGGATTTTCAGGGTGAAGTGGCCGCCGGGTTCTCCGCCTGTCTTCAAGGCGCGTTACGTGGCTCGAGGCTTCAGTCAGTGGCAGGGAGTTGACTACTTTCAGACCTTCTCTCCCACCCCGAAGATGACCACTCTTCGGGTGCTGCTGCACATAGCCCCTCAGCGTGACTAAGAGCTTCACTCTCTTGACTTCAGCACAGCTTTCCTGCAGGGCAGCCTGCACGAGGAGATCTGGCTGCGCCGCCCACCTGGCTTCACTGGGTCGTTTCCTCCTGGTACCCAGTGGAGCCTCAAGCGGCCACTCTACGGTCTACGCCAGGCGCCCCGTGAGTGGCACGACACACTGAGGACTACACTTGCGGCTCTTGGGTTCGCTCCTTCTACAGCCGATCCGTCGCTATTTCTGCGCACCGACACCTCTTTGCCGCCGTTCTACATCCTCGTGTACGTCGACGACTTGGTCTTTGCCACTGCTGACACTGCTGGACTCGCCCACGTGAAGTCCGAGCTGCAGAAGAGACACACGTGCACAGACCTGGGTGAACTGCGCAGCTACCTTGGCTTGCAGATCACCCGGGACAGAGCACGGCGCACCATTACCCTGACTCAGTCACACATGGTGCAGCAGGTCCTTCAGCGCTTCGGCTTCACGTACTCCTCGCCTCAGGCCACTTCTTTGTCTACTCGCCACTCGCTCTCAGCTCTGCCTTCGGATGAGTCCGTAGAGCTGAGTGGCCCGTACCCAGAGCTTGTTGGCTGCCTCATGTACTTGATGACCTGTACACGACCTGACCTTGCATACCCTCTTAGCATCTTGGCACGCTATGTTGCTCCTGGGAGACACCAACTAGAGCACATGGCTGCAGCGAAGAGGGTGTTGTACTACGTGTGTAGTACGTCGAGCATGGGGCTAGTGCTTGGAGGGCGACGTCGAGTGGTCCTCACAGGTCACGCAGACGCTTCTTGGGCTGACAACCAGCCGACACAGTGGTCGTCACAGGGTTACACCTTCAGCCTTGGCTCCGGCTCTGTTTCGTGGCGGTCTACCCGCTCGTCTTCTGCTCTCTCCTCCAGCTGTGAGGCTGAGATCTACGCGGGGGCCATGGCTGCACAGGAGCTACGCTGGCTCACCTACCTGCTGACTGACCTAGGAGAGCCGCCTCGTTCTCCTCCAGTTCTGTACGTAGACAACAAGGCCATGCTGGCCTTGTGTCGGGAGCACAGACTGGAGCACAGAACGAAGCACATTGCTCTTCGCTACTTCCTCGCTCGTGAGCTGCAGCAGCGTGGTCAGCTCCGCCTCACCTACGTGGCCTCTGAGGCCAACACTGTTGATATCTTTACCAAGGCCCTTCCGCCTTGTGATCATCAGCGCTTCTGTGCTATGCTAGGTCTTGTGCCTACTTGGCCTCACTTGCTCACTTCTTGACCTTGTTTGTACTGTACTCTTTCTATACCTGCACTTGCTTGTTTACCTTTATATATATGATCTTGCATGTGAACTGGCCTTGTGGCCTTGCTCTTGTGCTCGGACTGTGTGGTGACCTTGTGATCCACCCTGAGCTTGCTTTGCTTTGCTTGACTGGTCTTGTGACCCCTTATTCTCCCCCACTTTGCCTATGGGGGTGTGTCAGGCATATATGCTATAGTCTGTGTAGGCTGTAGTGGGGCAGTTCATATGGGGTACAACACTTTAGGGTTTACTACTTGTACTCCTCATTCCGCTCAATGCATTCATTCCTCGTTTCTTATCACGGCCAACAACGAAGGATGGGGCTCCGACAGTGGCGGGACCTGGGGTACGAGAGGCACCTGGGCAGATGCTGGCGAAGGATGGGGCACCACGGGCTGATGGGGCACTACTGTGTGAAGGCTCGAGCGCATGGCGAGGAGAACTAAGGGGAAGAACAGAAGAAACGGAAGAAACGGAACCTCTTATTGTTCCCCTCGGGCGCCATCCATGCCTCCTTGCATCCGCACCTCTCCCCCCTGATGTTCAACCGCATCGCGACCTTTGGGACACCATCGATTTGGGCAATGATCCTTCAACCCCACGTCGCACAGTCTACGAACTCGATCCCGAGCCACGCAAGCCCACGCTTGTCCTCAAAATAGTTCCCAAGACCAACATTCCCCTCTCCGTAATCCGCGACATGGAATTTCTGGCGCTAATCCTCACAACGACGAACGAAGAAGCAGTAGAAGAAGAAGAAGCGCTGGTAGAACGTACCTTAGTACTTGAAGATAAATTCAAAGCGGTGCGCGCTCGCTACATGCGCACCTCCGGACTCCACGCAAACAAGGACCCGTGGCATCAGCACCTTGGTCACCCCTCGCGCGTGACATTGAACAACAGCATCGAAGATGGTATCTTCGCACCTAGCGCTCTCCTGTGCCCCGACGGCTCCAAAGTCAGGACAACATCGCAGCCGCGCAACTGCACCGTCTGCCCCGAAGCCGCGCCAAGCCGCCAACCTTTCCCACTACTGGAACCAGGAACCAATAGCTACCCCAAGGTGCACAAGGTGTACAACAATTTCCTTGTTGTCGGCCACTGCGTGTTCAATGGCGAGGGCTACACGATTACCTTCGTCGATGCGGGCACCCACTACGTGTGGACCGCGATCATGCAGGGAGTACGAGATCTTCTGCCTTTGGCTTGCGCACGCGGAGTGGCAATCCAGAAAGAAACTGCAAATTTTGCAAACCGACGGCGCAACAGAATTCCGCAGCAAGGAACTGCAGGACTACTTGGCACAGAAAGGAATCTCTCACCGTATCTCTCTTCCGTATGCGCATCCGCAGCAGGGTGTTTCCGAGCACACCAACCGCACCCTCATGACAAAGGTGCGCGCGCTATTGAAGCAGTTAAGGCTTCCACTGACGTACTGGCCGTACACAATGCACCACGCCGTACGTCAATCACCTCCTCTCCATGATGTCCATCACGGGAATTTGCCGCCGCACGTCAAATAGACCGACAACAAGGGCGACACCTCCATGATCCGCATGTGGGGATGCATGGTGCAGTATCGGCCCTCGACTTCAACCATCAGCAAATTCACAAGTTGCGCACGTTGAGGAATTCACCTTGGTATAAGGTACAAATACAAGGCATAGATAGTTATGGAACTCCTCAGTAAAAAAATCATGAACACGCGCGACGTCATCTTCTATGAACGGCTCCACCTCGCTCAGTTCCGCGAAGACCAGCAGACAAACGCGAGTTGTGTCTACACGAAGGACGGGCATAGCTATGCTACCCTCGAGGACGAAGTCGCCGCGGCCATCCTGGAGAAGGACACCACCAGCAAATTTCCGGGAATCGATCGCCACAACAGTGACGATGGCGATGACAAGCTGCCGGCAGGAGGAGCAGGCGGAGCAAGAGGAAGCAGCAAAGACCCAGCACCACCTCCGATTGAACACGAGAGCAACGGTGACGATGTGCAGAAAGTAATCCCCCGACATCGCCACAACAACATCGTCTCAGGACCGCAGCTCCTAGGGCTTAATACCGCTACCTCCACAGCCCCGCGCGTCATTGAACCTAGGAACCCGTGAGAAGCGCTTACGGGTCCCCACAACAAGGAGTGGCACGAGCCTTGGGACGCTGAAATCAAGGCACTGGACTCTCGAGACATTTGGGTGCTCATCGACCGCGTCGCAATCAAACGAAGGAGAGTGCTCTCTGGGAAGTCGATCCTACGCTTGAAGACAGCAGCTGATGATACCACATAACAATTCAAGGCGTGCTGGTTCATATGTGGTTACGATCAGAGGCACGTCATTGACTTCGACCAGACATATGCAACAGTCAGCCGTCACCTCCGTGAGAATCCTTCTGGCTATTGCCGCCGCGCGGCACTTCTCCGTCAGATCGATAAAAAGAATGCCCTCCACTATGTGCTAATGGATGCAGTGATCTTTGTCAAGAAGCCACACATCTACCGCGAAGATAACACCCACATCTGTTAGTTGAAAATGTCGCTTTACGGGATCAGCCAAGCACCACGGCTCTGGCACCAGCACCTGCACAAGATCCTAATCAAGATAGGATTCACGAAGCTGCCGCACGAACCACACATGTAACGCCTACACTTCTGTGGCGACTACATTCTGCTTACCGTGTACGTTAATGGCCTCCTATACACAGGAACAAGCAGCACTCTGCTCGACCAGTCTGAGAGGAACCTGGCAATGTCGACATCACCATCAACCCCGACGTGGAGCAGTTCTTAGGCCCGAATATCACTTACGCGTCAGAAGCCATTCATCTCTCAGCTGCCAAGTACGCTGAAACACTCTAGAAAAAATTCAACATCTCCCTTGCACCGCTCTCCACCCTTACCGCACTCCCGGACCGAACCATAAGCCCGACAGCAAAGCCATGTCCCCGGCTGGGCTCGAAACTTACTAGCAGCAGTTGGGATGCCTACTCTTGTCTCAGTGTCATGCAGGCCAGACCTCTCGTACATCGCGAGCCACCTGGCTCAGTACTCACCCAAACCGGCGGCTGAAAATCTCCTAGATTTTAAGCGCGTTCTGCAATTTTTCATTTCCATGCCCACGTCGAGGCCCTCATAGGTCTGATACCATATTTGAATGGTGTAAGATACAATTATGTGCTATAGTAGCTTTAGAACCTCCTCCTAGAGTCAAGGAACCTTTGGAACCAACTTGTGCATGGATCTTGCTAAAACTAAAGGGTTACCAAGAAGTGAGTTGCAACAAGAGAGATCCATAGCTTATAGGTCTCGAAAGATATTAGACCACAAGTTCTCCCAACTCAACCAATATATTGTACACTACTATATCATAGGTCCAACACCACAAATATGTTTATTGGAGCAACCTGAATTAACCATAATTCCAACACCCTGCTGTCTCCTCCTATTCCTCCTGACCAGTCACTTTCATGGTCCCCGTGGTCTTGTCGCGCTCCTCTCGTTCGAGTTGTGTCCCCAGAGTCTCGACCATCTCGTTATCGCGTCAATGGTCCGTTTGACCTTGTTCTCTGCTCTCGTGCTCCACCTTCTTCGGCCCTACTATTGCCTCCTGTTAAGAAGTACGAACAGCGGAATGAAGTAGGACTAACAAAATGGGAGTACAAGTAGGAAACCCTAGAAAGTTATACCCCCTAAGGCTAGCCCCACTATAGCCTATATATAAACATACAGTTTTGACACACCCCATAGGCAAAGTGGGGGATATCAAGAACGACAAACTATCACAAGACCAATGAAGAGAAGAAACAAATTAAAAATAAGGGTGGATTTCATGATCACCACATAGTCCGAGCACAAGCAAGCGGTCATAAGGCCATTCCACATGCAGAATAAATGCACATGCAGGACATTGATCACACCCTAGGAAGAGTAAACCTAGAGGTATATATATGGCAAAGTACAAAGCAAACTTAAGAGACAAGCAAGTGAGGCTGAGAAGGCACAAAGCCTGGAGCAATGCAGAAACACTGATAATTGCAAGACCCAAGGGCCTTGGTGAAGATAACAGTAGTGTTGGCCTCTGAGGCCACGTAATAAAGCAAAGCTGATCACGCTGCTGCAACTCTTGCAAGAGAAAGTAACGAAGGGCAATGTGCTTTGTTCTGTGCTTCATTTTCTGCTTCCGACACAAAGCAATCATGGCCTTGTTGTCGATGTACGGAACTGGCGGAGAAGTAGGCTGCTCACCCAAGTCGGTCAGCAAGTAGGTCAGCCAGCGTAACTCCAGCGCAGCCATAGCCCCATTGTAGATCTCGGCCTCACATCTGGAGCTAAGCACAGAAGACGAGACTGTGGACCTTCACGAAACAGAGCCAATGCCGAGACTAAAAGTGTAGCCCGGTGAAGACCTGTGGGTCGTTTGGTCGTCAGGCCACAAAGAGTCTGAGTGCCCAGTGAGCACAGCTCGGCCCCGTCCCCCAAGCAGAAGCCCCATGCCTGATGTACTGGCCAGGTAGCGTAGAACCCTTGTAGCAGCCTACCAGTGCTCAGGGCGGTGTCTCCCGAGCGCAACGTAGTGCGCCCGGATGCTGAGAGGGTACGCGAGGTCTGGCCGACTGCACATCACAAGCTCTGGATAAGGACCACTTGGCTCTACGGACTCGTCCAAAGATGGAGCTGAGAGAGAGTGGCCCGTAGGCAAAGGAGTTGACTGTGGCGAGGAGAACTGAAAGCGGAAGCGCTAAAGGACCTGCACCATGTGTGATTGAGTCAGAGTAATGGTGCGCCCGCTGCTCCGTTCCGGGTGATCTGCAACCAAGATAGCTGCACATATCACCTAGGTCAGTACAGGTGTGTCTCTTCTATAGCTCCGCCTTCACAAGGGCTAGTGCCTCGGTGTCAACAGTCGCAAAGACCAAGTCATCGACGTATACGAGGATGTAGAACGGTGGCAGATAGGAGTCGGTGCGCTGAAACATTGACATACCAGCAGTTGAAGGAGCAAATAAAAGAGCCGCAAGTGTTGTCCTCAGTGTGTCCGTGCCACTCGCGGGGCGCCTGACAAAGGCTGTAGACTAGCCGTCGAAGGCTCCACTGGGTACCCTAAGAAAACGACCCAGTGAAGTCAGGTGGGTGGCGCAGCCAGATATCCTTGTGGAGGCTGCCCAGCAAGAAAGTTGTGGAGAAGTCAAGCGAGTGCAGCTTGTAGTCACGCTGTGCTGCAACGTGCAGTAACACCCGAAGAGTGGTCATCTTCGAAGTGGGGAAGAAGGTGTGGAAGAAGTCGACCCCCTCAAGCTGACCGAAGCCTCATGCAACGTAACGCGCCTTGAAGACAAGCGCGAACCCGACGACCGCTTCACCCTGAAAATCCACATGCCATCAACTATGTTTGCCCCAGGAGGGGGAACTGCCCCGACGTAGGTGCCTGTGGACTTCTCGTGTCTTGCGGGGAAGCTAGGAGGAGACTCCGGTGTGCTTGGAGGCAACTCAAAATCAGGTGGGATATTGGTGGGCCCATCGATCCAGGAACTGAGTGTTGGGTCGTTGTTTGGGCTTGGTGTTACTGGGTCGATTGGCGCGATTGGCGGTATTTGCAGAATAACCCCTTCCGTTCGTATGACTCTCCTTCAGCTGCTCTAGCAAAAAAACAAAACTAACTTCTCCCTGTTGTTATTCTTCTCGTTGTACAGGTCAATCTCCTTTTGCTCTGAGAGGAGTGTGGCGTAGAGGGCGGATTTGGAGATGGTTTTTCGAGCGCGAAGCAACGACTGGCACTGCCACAACTCTGGTCCAAGTTTAAAGAGGACTACGGAGACGAACATGTCGTCAGTGACGTTTCCGCCACATTTTTGAATTGGTCGTGCAGATTCCGGCACCGATTGATATACGGTCCCGCTTTCTCCCCTTGGGTCACTTTCATTGATGTTAGTTGGCCGAGCAGGCAGCTTATTGTTTCTGGATCTATTGCTATGTAAGAACTGCACAGGTGCTCCCAGGACACTTGTGCAGTCGCATACTCCGATTTGTAGGAGCGAATGCCAAGCTGCTCAGCATGGGAGAGATTTCGGAGGAGAGCAGTATATGCGAGGAGGGACTCGTGGTAGTACTGGTTCTTCTTCTGGAGAGTTCCTTATGTTGGAAAAGGTAAGCTCCCATCGTAATACATCCAGACCTGCATGGTGGTTGCGAGGAGTTCAAATTTGAAACTCCACGTGTAGAAATATTTTTCGTCGAATAGCGTTGAAGTCTTCAGCTTTGATGTCAGAACAAAATTTGTTTGCATGGTTGCAATCGCTTCTGACTGTGTGTGTTGTTGACTGCCGTGCACAGGGGCTGAAGCTTGATGGTTGTCAAAGGTAAATGACCTCTCGGAGTTGACGCGGCGGTCTTCTCCAAGGAGAGGCAGTCCAACAACTCCTCTTGCGTAGCTTGAGCCATCGATGCTCATAGCTTGATGACTCTCAAGAGCGTTGATGTGAGCAACTCGTTGCTCGATGATGGCGGCGCTGACAAAGGTCAGCTCTGATGGTGCATTAGTTTTTGGTGGTGGTCGGCCTGGAGAGTCTGCGGTAGCTTTTCCTTTAGGAGCCATAGTGATGTAGAGTGTAACAGGGTTTTTTAAAAGATGCGTTTAACATATGATTGTTCTTGAGAGAACAGAGACGTGGCAGATCCTATAATCCACTCTAACTCTTATACCATGTTGATATATCCAAGAATTGGAGTGGATCGGATAAGCTAGCGAAGTTTGTGAGAAGACTATGGAAGTATTTGTAATGACCGTATAATTATTGACTAAAGAGAACAAGATCATTAAGATAGAGATACAAGGGATTAAAATAGCAAATCAAGCTAGCCATGTACTCGGAGGGGTACATTCCCTTATTTACTGTATTGCATTGCTACAGTAAGCGCGAGTATTACTGTATTCGATAGTTACTGGGTTGCTGTTGGGCTGAGAAAAGCCCTTAGGATCATTTTCAAGACTAAAGTCTTAGAGTAGTGATGTATTGGCGGAAGCGTCTTTGATAAACTGGTTGAACTACCTTGTACTGGTATGTGAGAACAAGATAAGTTGATAATAGCAAAGAGATACAAGGCTTTATATGATTACAAAGGAGTATGCCTTCGGTCAACCCTGACCTTTGACCTTCACTCAACCTCTTGTTTTTTTGTCTTTCTGTCAACCGCCTTGGTTGACTCGCTGTTGCTTCACTTCGGTTTGCTTCGCTTTCGTTGTAGTTCTCGACACATCGGAAGCGCGAACTATATGTTTCCAACACTCCCCTTCGCTTCTGGAGTGTCGTCGCCTTTGTTGCTGATGACGTGGCTTTGTCCAGTTAGCAGCATGCAGTACTCGAACTTCTGCTTTCCGAGTTTCTTGGTCAAGTAATCTGCTGCCATCTCGGACGTGGGGCAGTAGGATAGCTCGAGTCTCCCTTTCTCGATCTTGTCCTTCACGAACAAATAGCGCAGGGCAATGTGCTTCGTTCGGTTCGCAAACTTGCTCTTGTTTGCTATGCGAATTAAAGATTGGTTGTCGCAAAAGAGGGAGAAGCTGGGTAACTAAGCCAGCTTTGCTTCTTCCAGTAGTTTGTGAAGGTACAGCCCTTCCTTGGTGGCTGAGCAGAGTGCTATGTATTCAGCTTGAGCAGAGGAGAGAGCGAGAAGTTCTTGCTTGCTCGACTGCTACGAGATAGGACCGACGGGCTCGAATCGATAGATGTAGCTGGTGCGCAATCACCTCTTGTGAGAATCGCCTTCGTGGTCACGTAGCCGATTAGCTTTGGAGCAGTGGTTCCGGTCTTGTGGTAGGTTAGGCCGATCGGTGGTGAGCTAACGAGGTAGTGTAAGGTGCGGTCGAGTTCGCCAATGTGCTCTGCTTCGGGTTGCTCGAGGTAGGTAGCAAGCTGACTCGCTGAGTATGATAGGTCAGGTCAGCAGGTTGTCAAACATTATATATGTTCTGCTTGTTTAGGCTACAGTGGGTTAGCCTATAGGGGGTACACAATTCTAGGGTTAGGTACTTGTACTGTTTTCACTGTTAGTTCATCCATTCCTGTTCATTCATTTCAACATGGTATGGAGCAGGTCCTTCCTAGGACCAATTTTTTAGGGCCCACCACTACCTACCTACCTACCTACCTGCGCCCTAGGGCGCCTCGGTTTTCACGGCCCTCTAAGGCCCCGCGACCCGCGACCCGCCCCTTAGCGACCCGCGACCCGCCCCTTAAGGCCACGTCGGCCCACGCGCTTGCCCCTTACGGCCCTGCACTCGCCCCTTTACGGCCCCGCGCCCGCCCCTAGAGGCCCCGAACGGCCCGTGACCGCCACAGCCCAGGACCGAACCGAGCCGCCCAGGACCGAACCGAGCAGCGCGACCCGAGCCGAGCCGCGTGACCCGAGCCGAGCCGCGCGACCCGAACCGAACCGCGCCGCCCTACCTAAACCGAGCCGCCCTACCTGCTTCATCCTCCTACTCCTACTGCTACTCCTACGTGGTGGCGGCGGTTGGGGTGGTGGTGGGACTGGTGGAGCTAGTGGTAGCGGTGGGGGTGGTGGCAGCAGCGGCGGGGGAGGTGGCAGGGGCGGAGGCGGTGGTGGGGGTGGCGGTGGACACGGCGGCGGCAGGGGTTGGGGTGGTCGAGGAGGTGGCGGCGGCGGTGGTGGTCGTGGAGGCGCTGGCGGTGGCCAGGGCCAGCAGCACACTCCGTCGCCCCAGGAGGTCCGTGAGTGGTACTCACAGCACGGGGGGGGGGGGGGGGGGGGTGGCTTTAGCTGCACGTCGTCATTCGCACGGGTGACCGCACTGGTCAGCCGAGTGGGGGATCGCACGCCACACAGCGCTGCTTTGCCCGTCTCAACGATGCTTGGCGTGTTCAGTTCCCTCAGGCCACTGAGCTGCCCCGCTGGCTTGATCTCCTGAGGAAGGGGATTGATATCTATGCTCTAGACTTTGATGCTATTCTATCTGCTATGTATGTGATGTCGACTAGTGGAGAGGGTGCTGAGTACCTGTGTGTGCCGCCCGACCCGGGCATTAGGTCTAGAGCGTCTGCCGCTCCAGGTACTCGCGTGTCTGCTACCCTAGGTGTTGGTGAGGCCACTGCTCTAGGTGCTTGTGCGTCTGCCCCCCCTGGTACTGAGTCGACTACAGCACTACACACCTTCACACTGGACTCAGGTGCTTCTCGCTGCTTCTTTCGTGACCGCACTGCTCTTGAGCCGCTTGCTCGGCCAGTTGCTGTCTCCCTCGCTGACCCCTCTGGGGGTCCGGTCATTGCGACCTCCTCCACTTTCCTTCCCTGTCCTGCGGTCCCGTCGGGCACACTGTCAGGTCTCCACCTCCCCTCGTTCTCTACGAACCTGGTGGCAGGATGTGCGCTCCAGGACGGGGGTGTTCACCAGTTCACCCCTGCCTACGAGCGCGTGACACACTGCACGTGTGCTCGTACGGGCCGTCACTTGGCTACCTTCACTCGGCAGCCGGGGTCGGACCTGTACACACTGACCACTAAGTCCCCTCAGGTTGCTACGTCTGCGTCTGCGTCCGCGGCAGGTCAGCTGTCGGCCTCCTGCTCGTGTCGCTCTCTCTTGCACACGAGACTGTCCTCTGGCACCACCGCCTTCGTCACCCGTCTGTGCAGCAGCTTCGTGCCATGCACTCCCAGTACCTTGTCTCTGGCCTTCCCAGGGTCCTTCCTCCCCTCCCTCCCTCACCTGCTCCTCCCTGTCTTCCCTGTGTCGAGGGGCGGCAGCGCGCCGCTCCTCACTCCTCCTCGTTTCCCCCGACGACTGCTCCCTTGCAGACGCTCCACATGGACGTGTGGGGCCCAGCCCGCATCCGTGGTCAGGGTCCTGATAGTTACTTCCTGATAGTTGTTGACGACTACTCGCGCTACACCACGGTCTTCCCCTTGCGCACCAAGGGTGAGGTCCTTGATCCCTTGGATCCGCAGAGCCCGTCTCCAGCTCAGCGAGCGTTTCCACTCGGACTTTCCTGTCCTGCGCTTGCACTCTAACAGAGGTGGTGAGTTCTCCTCCGACCTCTTGGCAGCCTACTGTGCTGAGCACAGCATTGAGAAGTCGTTCACGCTTCCGGCCTCACCACAACAGAATGGGGTTGTGGAGCGCCGCATTGGCCTGGTCATGGAGGTCGCCCGTACCTCCTTGATCCATGCGGCTGCCCCCCACTTTCTGTGGCCGTTTGCGGTCCGGTACGCTGCGCATCAGCTCAACCTCTGGCCCCGTGTCTCCTTGCCGGAGACCTCGCCCGCACTGCTGTGGACGGGGGAGGTTGGCGATGCGTCGCGTTTCCGGGTCTGGGGATCTCGAGCTTTTGTCCGCGATACGTCTGCGGACAAGCTCTCCTCCCGTGCTGTTCCCTGTGTCTTCCTCGGCTTTGTCCCGGACGCGCCTGGTTGGCAGTTTTACCACGCCACCTCGCGCCGAGTCTTGCCCTCTCAGGACGTCACTTTTGACGAGTCCGTCCCCTACTACCGCCTCTTCCCCTACCGCACTGCCCCGCTCCCCCCCCCCCCCCTCTCTTCCTCGCGCCAAATGCTGCTGTCGTAGACCCCCTCCCCCCTCAGGGTGCCGCTCCCTCAGGTGTGTCTCAGGTAGACCCGGTTGAGCCTGTTGAGGTAGCTGTTGACTCTCGTCCTGCTGCGGGTGCGGAGCCTGGGGGTACTGAGCCTGGGGGTGCTGAGCCTGGGGGTGCGGAGCCTGGAGGTGCTGAGCCTGGGGGTGCGGAGTCTGGGGCTGCTGAGCCTGGGGGTGCGGAGCTTGGGGGTACTGAGCCTGGGGGTGCTGAGCCTGTAGGTGCTGAGCCTGGGGGTGCTGAGCTGCAGAGTCCGGAGTCTGGGGGTTCTGAGTCTGGGGGTTCTGAGTCTGGTGGTGCTGAGCCTCGTAGTCCTACACCTGGAGGAGCCCTCTCCTCGGAGCAGCTGCGTGAGTGGTACTTACAGTACTGCAGCCTCAGGAGAGGTACCTCTGGAGCCAGGAGTACTACTGGGACTGGTGCTAGTGCTTCTCCTCCTAGTCGAGAGCTCCCCTCCCGTGAGCGGATCCGTGAGTGGTACGAGCGGCGCTGCACTCTTCGGAGTGGTGCGCCTCGTGTCGCGGACCCCGCTGCTGCTGGTGCTGCTGCTGGTGCTGAGGACCCGGGCGTTGGAGCTGCGGCTGGTACTGAGGACCCGGGCGTTGGAGCTGCGGCTGGTGCTGAGGACCCAGACTCTGGTGCTGCTGCTGGTGCTGAGGACCCGGGCGTTGGAGCTGCGGCTGGTGCCGAGGACCCGGACGCTGGTGATGTTGCTCGTGCTGAGGACCCGGGCATTGGAGCTGCGGCTGGTGCTGAGGACCCGGACGTTGGTGCTGCTGCTGGTGCTGCGGACCCGGGCGTTGGGGCTGCGGCTGGTGCTGAGGACCCGGGAGTTGGAGCTGCTGCTGTTGCTGAGGACCCTGGTTCTGGAGTCACTGCACGGTCGCGGCCGTACTTCGTTCCGCTCCTTCAGCAGGTTCTTGGTCAGCTCCCTCCTCTTTGACCTCCTCCCTCCTTAGGGTGTCCTCCGTCTGTCCAGCTGCAGTCGCAGCTACCGTCTGCCTCCTCTCTCCCTGGTCCTACTCCTTACACTGGTCCGACTGGAGGTCTTACTGAGCGTAGTGAGCCTGAGTACCGTCGTGCGTCGCCTGCGTCTCGTCGTGCGTCGCCTGTCCGTGCAGCTCTCACTGGTAGTCGTGTCCCGCGTCAGCTTCTTCCTGCTGTCCCAGGCACTCACCGGATGGCGCTTCGTCCCTCCGCTGCTCCACAGCGTGTCCCACTGCCGTCTCCTCCTGCGTCCTCTCTTCTTGCTCTTGCTGACCCAGGGTCAGACTCCCTTCGTGCTGCTAGTCCTACTGTCACGCGTCTCCTGGCTACTGTTGTCACTGACCCTTCCTTTGAGTCCGCTGCTGCGTCTGCCTTAGTTGCAGAGCTTGTCGACTTTGCTGCCACCTTTCGTCTAGACTATGTCGCTAGCCTAGTTGCTGAGTCTAAGTCTGTCTGTCCTCCGCCCGTCGGGGGTGAGTGTGCTCTTGGCACTGACGTCCTTGAGGACAGGCAGGAGGAGTTTGAGTGCTTTGCTGCCGCTTTGCCCCATCTCCTGTCCATGCTTGTTGCCCCTGAGGGAGACCCGGATGCACCAGACATCCCGACCCCACGCTCTTACGCAGAGGCGATGGCCGGTCCCTACTCCTCTCAGTGGCAGTCAGCCATGGACACAGAGATGGCTTCCTGGAAGTCCACAGGCACCTACGTTGACGAGGTTCCCCCCTCTTAAGGCGAACATCGTTAGTGGCATGTGGATTTTTAGGGTGAAGCGGCCGCCGGGCTCTCCGCCTGTCTTCAAGGCGCGTTACGTTGCACGAGGCTTCAGTCAGCGAGAGGGAGTTGACTTCTTCCAGACCTTCTCCCCGACCCCGAAGATGACCACTCTTCGGGTTCTGCTGCACGTCGCCGCTCAGCGTGACTACGAGCTCCACTCTTTTGACTTCAGCACCGCTTTCCTGCATGGCAGCCTGCACGAGGAGATCTGGCTGCGCCGCCCACCTGGCTTCACTGGGTCGTTCCCTCCTGGTACCCAGTGGAGCCTCCGACGGCCAGTCTACGGTCTCCGCCAGGCGCCACGTGAGTGGCACGACACACTGAGACTACACTTGCGGCTCTTGGGTTCGCGCCTTTTACTGCTGACCCGTCGCTGTTTCTACGCACCGACGCCTCACTGCCGCCGTTCTACATCCTCGTGTACGTCGACGACTTGGTCTTTGCCACTGCTGACACTGTGGCACTCGCCCACGTGAAGTCCAAGCTGCAGAAGAGACACACGTGCACAGACCTGGGTGAACTGACAAGCTATCTTGGCTTGCGGATCACCCGGGACAGAGCACGCCGCACCATCACCTTGACTCAGTCACACATGGTGCAGCAGGTCCTTCAGCGCTTCCGCTTCACGTACTCCTCGCCTCAGCCCACTCCTCTGCCTACCGGTCACTCGCTCTCAGCTCTCACTGGGCACTCAGACGCTTCTTGGGCAGACGACCAGGCTACTCAGCGGTCGTCTCAGGGTTACTCCTTGAGTCTTGGCTCTGGTTCTGTTTCTTGGCGTTCTACTCGCTCTTCTTCTGTTCTCAGCTCCAGTTGTGAGGCTGAGATCTACGCCACAGCCATGGCGGCCCAGGAGCTACGCTGGCTCACCTACTTGCTGACCGACCTTGGAGAGCGGCCTCGTTCTCCTCCAGTGCTGTACGTCAACAACAAGGCAGCCATTGCCTTGTGTTAGGAGCACAGACTGGAGCACAGAACGAAGCACATTGCTCTGCGCTACTTCCTTGCTCGAGAGCTGCAGCAGCGTGGTCAGCTTCGTCTGCGTTACGTGGCCTCTGAGGCCAACACTGCTGATGTGTTCACCAAGGCGCTTCAGCCTTGTGACCATCAGCGCTTTTGCACTCTTCTAGGCCTTGTGCCTACTGGACCTCACTTGCTTACTTCTTGAGTTTGCTTGTACTGTGATCTCTATATATATATACCTGCATGTTTACTCTTGCTAGGTTGTAATCATTGTACCTCTTGTTCTATTATAAACCTGCATGTGAACTGGTCTTGTGACCACTTGCTTGTGCTCGGAATTTGTGTGGTATCCTTGAGATCCACCCTGAGCTTGTTTTGCTTTGCTTTGCCTTGACTGGTCTTGTGACCCCCAGTTCTCCCCACTTTGCCTATGGGGGTGTGTCAAACATTATATATGTTCTGCTTGTTTAGGCTACAGTGGGTTAGCCTATAGTGGGTACACAATTCTAGGGTTAGGTACTTGTACTGTTTTCACTGTTAGTTCATCCATTCCTGTTCATTCATTTCAACACAGGTAACTGCTGCAAAGATCAAGCAGCCCAATTTTCGCTGGTAGTCGCGTAGTCCGGCAGGTCCGAGCAGATTAGTTTTTTTCCTCGTGATTTCTGGCAGTGTAGCGGTAGGGCGTGAAAACGACGGCTGGTGCTAATCCAAAGCGTTTGGCGATTGTTATCGGCGTATTCTGCGGCGCTAAGGTAGATCGTGTTTTCTCCGTCGAGGATGCTGAGGCCAAGGTACTGAGTTACGGTAGAAGAAACTGTGAGTGAGAGGTCTTGTTGCAGCTCCCCTTCAAACCATTTGGTGATGCCATCGATGGAGCCTATGTAGAGCAGGTCGACACTCGATATGGAAGTCCCATTTTTCTGGTGTTCCCCGTTCCCATTATCCCCAGTTCCCGATCTAGCTTGTTCTTAACTGTAGCAGCCTCACCCACTAGTACTGGAGGCCCGGTTACCCAGTTGCTTGCGAGGTTGGCTTTGTGAGGTTTGGGCGGGCAATGAGCATCATATAGCGAGATCCAGTTGAATTACAAAATCAAGCACACAAGCAAGGAGCACACGATCCTACTCATGCTTAAGTAATCCAATTTGTTACCGTTTCCCAACGGTCTCTATCATTCGGTTCCCTCCGCAATTCCCCGCCGACTCACATTTGAGGCATCTCCTCTCTAGTCATTCTCGCTACTTCCCTAGTCATGAATATATATTTTGTTCACCTACTGCTACAATTATAATCATGACAGTTGTCGAAAAATTCCATCCCACTTCTCTTCTAACCCAGCCCTTTGTCGGAAACTACATGTCTCTTCTCCTTATGCCTCGTGTCTTCCTGCCTGACCAGCCTTGCCTCCTCATCCTTTCCCCAATGCCCCCAATTCATGGTCTAGCTTGTTCTTAACTGTAGCAGCCTCACCCACTTGCCCCCTCCTCGTGCCTTGGGCGCGATGGACCCCTTCTGCTGCTGCCCGCAATCGCTCCGCCTCCCTTCTTTCTCCTTCCTCCACGGCCTTTTGACCCCTATGCCTGGCTCTGGCCAAGTTAGTACGTGTTAGAGATTAAGGACGGAGTCTATGAAGATTAGGTGCCCAAATTTCTCAAAATCGTTGGTCTCAATTTCTGGACAGAATCGTCGCGCTCACAAGAAACGTCGTCGACAAAAAAAGCACCGTCAAAACTTCACCAATTTCGGATATGTTGTAGCTCTAGTTTGTAGCTACAATTCTCAAGTTGAATCGTACAAAAAAGTGAAGCATTTCTTGAGTTATCAATTTTGGCGCAAAAGGGGGTATGTTGCCATAGAAACTTAACTCAATCACAAAGTTCACACAATTACACAAGAAAGTTGGAGTAGCAATTAACCAGGTGGGAGGGAAGAGGAGGACGAGAGGGAAGGTCCCCAAGGAGTCCCCAACCAAAGAAACCCCATAAGCACACCAAATCCCTTCCCTATAGGAACCCCACTTTTACTTTTGTCACTTTCCAACCCATGCCATCCACCTTGCCCAACTTGGCCACACTTGCCAACCTAGTTTGGCTCCTCCCAACCACTTGGCAGCATCTACAGTGATGTTGGCGAATTTCCCAACCCCCAGAAGTCTATAACCCTTATGGAGTCAACCCCACAACTTCCCTTAGTCACCACAACCAAATATCAAAAGCATACGAACTTCCAACGTTCGTAACTTTCTTGTTCGTGCTCCGGTTGAAGCGATACTTGGTTCGTCGGAAAGCTCTTGAGCAGAGGAGTCACTTCAGATATCTGCTCAAGCCAAATAACATTCACACACACTCAGAAAAACCAAACCACATCAAACACAAATTCTTGCACACGCTCACACCACGCATGCAACGCACGAACATATGATGGGAGGCAGACAGACGTGAATGCAGATGATAGCATCACATAACAGTACGGTGATCTATCCGCTCCATCCCTCCTTCTCTGGTCAGCACCACTACCCCCGATTCCTTCACCGCTTTCACCCTCCATCGTTCAATGCTGAGCCCAATGTCCATCATGTCTCCCTTGGCCTGTTTCAGGTACACTTCCTCTCCCACTCCCAATGCTGCTTCCTTCCCGCCTCCCATTGCTTCCTTCCGCTTTTTATATCTCTGTGCATCTCGCGGATGTGCCACGTGGAGGTTCTCGAGCACTGCTGGCAGCATTTCTCTGTGATACTTCGCTCTGGCCTCCGCTAGCCCTACCCATTCCTCTTCCTTCTCCACCCTCACCGTGCCCGTTAGCATCTTCAGCGCGTCAACTGGCAGGATAGGCTCTCGTCCCAGGAGCAGGTGATAGGGCGACAGATCCTTAAGGGTGGCTTGCTTGATAAACCTGTAGCCAGCTGCTACACATGGCGGTCCAGCATCCCAGTCCCGCTTGTACTTTTCCCCGTAAGCGCGCGAGCCTCTCTTCAGGGTTTGGACGAATCTCTCCGTCAAGCCATCACTTTGCGGGTGGTACCTGGAGGTCCGCCGGTGAGTGATCCCTGAGGCCTTCAGCAGTTTGTCGAATTCCCCCATAAATTCTGTCCCCTGATCTGTCAACACCTCTCCACACGCCCCGAATCTAGTCAGCACTTGCTCCTCAAAGGCCTCTGCGATCTTAGCCGAGTTTTTATTGGGCAGAGCCTTCACTTCGACCCACTTGCTCCCATGCTCATCATTATGAGGATGTAGCGCTTGACCTTTTGGCTCAGTGGCATCTCTTCCGCTAGATCCAGCGACCACCGAGATGCGATCTCTCGTATCGGCAAGGACTGTAACTCCATCCTCCCTCTGTCGAGCTCCGCCTTGTTCCTGCTGCATAATTCACAGGACTCCACCCAACTCCGGATATCTCTCCTCATCCCTGCCGACCACCACCCTGTCTCAACTAGCTGTGCTGTCCTCAGGCTACCGTAATGTCCAAGTTGCCTGTGCACCTGTCGGATGATCTGGTCCCTCTCTTCCTTCTTAGGTACCAGCTTCCACCCACTGCTGATGTTCTTTTGCAGCTGCCCCTGGAGCCACCTGTAGCGCGCCCCTCTGGCCTTGGCCCTCTCGCTTACTAGTGAGGTCTCCGTTGTTTTTTCCTTGGACCCAATCTAGAACCTCCTGGTCCTCCCATACGTCCTCGGGTCCCCCTGCTTTCGACTTCCGTGCTCCCTCTCCGTCTATGCCTTTTCCCAGCGCCACCAAACACGCCAACTGCCGTTTTGGGGGTGGATTTCTCGAGAGCCCGTCCACATGCTGCATGGTCTTCCCTGCACGGTGCCTGATGGAGAACTCGTACTCCTGTAGCCTCATTGCCTAGCGTGCATTCCGCCCCATCAGCGCTTGGTTCGTCATCAACCAGGTGAGGGGTTGGTGATCCGTCACCAACTCGAATGGCCTTCCCTGCAGATACACTCTGAAATGAGTTATCGCCCAAACTCGTGCCAGCACTTCCCCTTCATATGAGCTATAGTTTGCCTCGGCTGGGTTACAACTCCGGCTAGCGAACGCCACTACCCTTTCCTCTCCTTCCCTTTTCTAGCGCAAGATTGCCCCCATCCCCGCGCTGCTCCACTCGGTGTACAGCGTGAAAGGATCCTCCTTGTTCGGCAGCGCTAGAACGGTGACGATCTTCACCGCCCCCAGCAGTGCTTTCAGCGTCTGCTGTTCCGCTTCTCCCCACTGCCACACTTTATCTTCTCTCAGTAGTCGGTTCAAGGTAGCGGCGGTCTTGCTGAAGTTTGGCACGAACTTCTAATAATAGTTCAAAAACCCCAGCACGGCTCGTAACGTGTTTCTGTCCTTGGGGCCCGGGACCCGATCCAACACCTCGACCTTTGCCTGTTGGATGCCTAACGTTCCCCCTTGCACCTGGAATCCCAGGTACGTCACGGAGGTGTTGCCGAAGCTGCACTTCTTCGGGTGACAGGTTAGCCCCGCCGCCTGAATCGCTTCCAGATTCGCGCGCACATCTTCCACGTGCTATTCCGCATTAGGGCTCAACACGATAACGTCATCAATATAGCATGCTGCCGCGGGAACTCCTCTCAACACTGTATCCATCACCCTCTGGAACAGTGCGGGCGCTTTCTTCAGCTCGGACGGCATGAACCTCTATTCGTAAAGTCCATCAGGGCCGTGGAAGGCTGTCTTTTTCTGATCCTCCAGTCGTATAGGTATTTGGTTGAAGCCTTGCCGTAGGTCCAGCGTGGAGAACACTGAGGCTCCTTGCAACTTGTCGAAGATTTCCTCCGCTGTCTGCATTGGGTATCGGTCGGCCACTGTTACTTTGTTGAGCCCACGGTAGTCCCCACACATCCTCCGGGCTGACACCTCCCCAGAAAGGTCCTTGTGTGAGGCCACTACGGCGTGCGCTCGCCAGCTTGATCCAGTTGAATTACGAAAACAAGCACGCAAGCGATGGGGCACACAATCCTACTCATGCTTTAGTAATCCAATTTGTTACCGTTTCCCAACGGTCTCTACCCTCCAGTTCCCTCCGCAATTCCCCGCCGTCTCACATTTGAGGCATCCCCTCTCTAGTCATTCTCGCTACCTCCCTAGTCATAAATATATTTTGCGTTCACCTACTGCTACAATTATAATCATGACTCACTCCGATGGGTACTATCTTCCAGGAGTTTTTGTCTTCTAGTGCCTTCAACTCCCTGTCTATGGCTTCGCGCAATTTTTCCCTGTGCTCCCCCCCTAGAGCTCACTGAAGTGTAGTAGGCTCTCGCGGCATCGGTGTGCCATGGACTGCGGTGACGAGGCCAAGAATTTGCAATCCACTCTATGTGTAGCGAGGGAGATCTGGGTCCTCAAGATAAACTGCTTTGTCTCCCGCTTCTGGATCTCGTAAGAAGTTGGGGCCTATGTGTTCTGAGACGTTTGTGTTGACCCGCTGAGGTGTAAAGTAACCGTTGTCAGGGAAGTGGTTGTAAACTTCGGCGTTGATGCTTTTGCGAGGGTTGTCGTCGTCCATCGGGAAAGGTACCAAGCAGTAGGGAAGAGGTCCGGCTTCCTCCGATGTTCTGTCCACGTTCTGCTCATCCCGCTCAGCCTCATCAGCTTGTGTGGCAAAGGCTCGGTTGCCACGGAAGCCGCCCGTGAGGTCTCGTTCTGCTGCCAAATTGTCCAGGTACGTTTGGAGAGTAAATCGCTCGTAGGAAATCATGTCACGTGCTACTACTGTTTCTTTTGAGTGGACGTCGAAAATCTTCCACGCGTTGTAGTGCTTTTTGATACCCAGATGTAGTCCCCACTATGCGCGGTGTGAGAATCGTCCGGCTCGTGCAGTGTGTGGTCAACACTGTACCTTGCACCAAAAAACCCGTAACATTTTTGTGTTGCCCAATTTTCCTGTCTACAGCAAATGCGGTCATACATTGTTCGGAAGCAAGGATGACGAAAGCAAGTTGTGCAACAGCACAGCGTGGTCCATCGTCTCAGGCCACTGATGGTTGGGTAGCCGCATGCCACGTACCAGCTTGTGCATGGTGTTCAGGAGGGTCTTGTTCATTCTTTCTGCCACGCCTTGCTGTCGATGAGCGTAGGGAAGGGAGATGAGTCCCTTGATGCCTCTCTCCGCCAGGTACAGCTTGAATCGCTGTGGCTGATATTCTCCTCCTCCGTCCGATCGAAAACTTTTTAGCTTCACTCTGGACTCCCTTTTTGCTACTGGGAGCCATGCGACAAACGCTTCAAAGGCCATGTCGCGACTTGGTAGGTTGAGGTGCTAGACGTATCGGGTGGCGGCGTCGATGAAGGTGATGACATAGTTGTAGGCTCCTTGTCCGATTTCGCGGATGTACAGTATGTCGCTGTAGACCTTTTCTAGTGGTGCGTATGCTGGCGCGCTTGGGTTGTGGTGAGAGACAAACGGCTGATGAGGTAAGTCGGCTTCAGGGTAGGTAAAGCAGGTTCCATGGACCCGTTGAACTTCTCTGCCGTCGGGTATGAGTAGTGAATCTTTATCGAGCACTCCTGCTCTTATCGTGTTGTCCAGTGTCGTGTTGCTGGGATGCCCTAACCTTTCATGCCATAATGATCGTCTGTACAGATCGAAGTTGGAGTAGAAACTTGCGGTGATGTTGGCGCTTCGGTGAACTTTGCGTGGGGCGGGAGTTAGTTGTTAAGTGGGAGTTGGTGTGGTGTTGGTGACAGGAGTTGGTGCTGATGAGGAGCTGGCGATTGGTGCTGGTGATGTTGTTGTTGCTTCTGCTTCTGTCAATGTCAATGTTGCTGCTGTTGTCTCTGCTGTTGCCGATGTTGATGCTGCTACTGATGTCTCTACTGCTGTTGTCTGTTGAATCACTGCATACGCCCTTGTCCGTTTTGCTTCAGGTATGGTGTGCGAGTACCAGAAACATCCAGGGCTGAAGTCCAAGTCGAGATCTGGTGGGTGCGACCAAGTGGTGAAGTTGACGATCGCGTCGCTGTCAGCTGTTCCTTGATCTGAAACAAAATCAAGAACGAAGACGTTGTTCTTCAGGACCGCTCTTCCGATGTAGAGTCCACCCTCCCATTGTACTGTCTGAATTTCTGAGTGGTGCTGTTGGCTTCAAGGTGAATTCCTTTTGCCATAAGATGGCTGGCACTGAGTAAGTTGTACCCCAGTCCTTCTGCAATTAAAACCTTCGAAATTTGTAAGACGACGTTGGTTTCGCGGGACTGAAGTTGAACTACTCCTTGTCGTCATGTGCGCAGGTTCTGGTTGTTGGTGACGGTGATCATGACATCCCGATTGAGGCGCTGTTCCCGTTGGACAAAGCAGTTTGATGAGCACATGTGTTGTCCACAGCAGCTGTCCAACAACCAAGTATCTTGACCGGATGGTTCACTCTGTGCGATAGCGGCGTACGTCGGGTTTGGTTCCAGCGATTCACGATGGGGCGTGCTTTCATCAAACTGCTCTTCAGGTGAGTAGCTCGGTGGTGAACCGGTGATGCAGGAGTCCGTTCTTGTCATACAGCTTATGATATTTCTTGTTCCTCGTACAGGTTGTGATGTTGTCGTTCAAGACGATGCCTGGTTGGAAGGATGATGTTGTGTGGAAGACACTTGACTACTTGAAGGTCGAAGCTGACGTGGTGATGGTGTTGATTGCTGCTGATTCTGGCAGTGAATACGAGAGTGCCCTGACGTTCGGCAGAGATGACAGAACGGTGGTGCGTATCTTCGTGCTTGGTGCTCTTGTTGTCGGTTGTTGTTGTTGTGTCGCTGAGTGCGAAAGGCGAACTCTTCTGCTGATGTCTTCTTCTTGTGACGTTCTTCGTGCAGGTCCATGTCTTATTGCTCGGTGTGGATTTCGGCGCAGAGATTTGCTTCGGGGATTCTTCCGTGAGCTTGGAGAATACCGTCATGCCCCGGATATATCCCCATGGGGGGCACTAATAAAACATGTTTTGTTTAGGGAGTGGGCTTATAATATAGTAAAACTATAAGCGCCGGCGTTTATGTTATGTCAAAAATGAATTGTGTTTTTAAATATACCAAATCGAAGCATTCTCAAAGGCGGATTCACCTGAGTCGAGAACGTTCGACTCTTTGCATGCTTTGCGCGTGAAACAGCCAACAAGGAGTGGCATCACGCCTTCCACGCCTTGTTGGCCAGGCCAGGTTCATCGAACATGAACCTGGCCCATGCCAGCGCACACGTACTTCGCATCACAGCGGCCCAATCAGGGTTGCATGCGATCGTGGGCACGTCGTGGTTCAGCCACGACGTGCCCATCAACAGCAAGATTCCATGCCACCGAGGTAAAGAGCTGCCCCTTTCAGCTCCTCTGCGGGGAATCTTGACTGTGGCCACACTTTCCCCGTAGAGAAGGCCGGGCCGCGAAACTGAAGGGGTCTCGGGCGAGGGCTTCATACGGCCCTCATTCCCAACTTTTGGTTCATTTTTCTTCGTTCGTTTGGCCTGCAGTGGCCATGGCGGGCCTTCCAGGCATGCATTTCTTGTTCCGCCGCCAACCTGCTGCTAGAGAAAATACCCGCAGAGACACCCGTGACTACTCTCAATGGCAGACACGCCCTGCTGTCAGTAGATCTGCACTGTGGATGCCCGATTGATCCTAGAGAGGGTTACAGGCGCGTTCGCCTGGGGGGTTATGGGCGCACTGACCCGCTACTGAAACAAGCCCTTTTATCCCAATGGTCTAGTGGTTGGGATTCTGACATGGTATCAGAGCGGTCTCGGGTTCGATTCCCGGTGTATGCACATGTAGGCCGGTGCCGCTGTGCTTAGTCCTGGGCCTCCCAGTGTGGGGGGGTGTCAGTAGATCTGCACTGTGGATGCCCGATTGATCCTGGAGAGGGTTACAGGCGCGTTCGCCTGGGGGGTTATGGGCGCACTGACCCGCTACTGAAACAAAGCCCTTTTATCCCAATGGTCTAGTGGTTGGGATTCTGACAACCTTGGCACAACCTCCTCGACTTCTCCTAGGCCTAGGCTACTAAGCCTAGGTCCTACCTAAAACCTAAGCTTACTCTTACTTAGTAACTCAACATGGAATCAGAGACTGTTAAGTCCAGGCCTGTGGGCCCGCCTCACGCTTCCCCTGCTGTTTTTCCGGTCGCGCGCCTCGGGCGCGTGGCGATTTTCGTCCTGTCCCGCCCCCGGGTGGCGAGTGACACCTTTTCTGCCCGTCGCGCGCCCCGTGGCACGCGACGGTGCCCTGCCCATCGTGCGCCCCGTGGCACACGACGGTGCCCTAAACCTGCCCGTCGTGCGCCCCGTGGCACGCGACGGTGCCCTGCCCGTCATGCGCCCCGTGGCACGCGACGGTGCCCTGCCCGTCGTACGCCCCGTGGCATGCGATGGTGCCCTAAACTGCCCGTCACGTGCCCCGTGGTGCGCGACGGTGCCCTGAGCCGCCGCGGAACCGCCCCTGGCGCCTGCGACGGTGACTTGAGCCGCCGCGTACCCACCCCTGGCGCACTCGGCGGTGCCCCTGCCTCACCCGCGCCTGCACTCGTTGCAGCCGCCCCTGCACCACCCGGCGCCTGCCCTTGGAGCAGCTGCCCCCGCTCCTGCACTCGGTGCAGCCGCCTCTGCCTCACCCCGCGCCTGCACTCACTGCAGCCGCCCCTGACCTACCCGCGCCGACCCTCTGTAGCCGCTCTGCGGCTTTCTCCCCGCCCACCCCCTCCTCCTTCGTCTCCCTGCAGCCGTGGGGGGGAGGGTATGGGGGTGGCGGGTGTTGGGGTGATGGGTGGTGTGCTTCCCTTCCCCTCCTCCTCATTTCTTTCCCACTGCTGCAGCTGCCGCTAGGGGGGAGGGTGTGAGGGTGTGGGGGAGCCGGGGGAGTGGCACTGGGGTGGCGGGTGTGAGACCAACCAGCAGCCGTCCCTCCACCTCTCCTCTCTTCCCCCCTCTGCTGCTCCTGCAGCAGTGTGGGGGGGAGGGGGAGGGGGAGGGGGAGGGTGAGGAGATGGAGGGGGTGACCAGCCAGAGCCAGCCCGCCTCCTCACTCTCCCTGCTGCCCCTCCTGTGGTTGGGGGGGGAAGAGAGTAAGGGGGTGGCAGGAATTTCTTGCTGTCGCCTGTCCCTTTGCTGCTGTACCTGCTCTGTTACCGTACCTGCTGTTGCTGTTGCTGGTATACCCCTGCAGGTTGTGTTCTGCACAAACTCCTGCTGCAGGCAGTTATGGGGGAGTGTTAGAATTTATATGTAACTGCCTGTAGCTGTAGTTTAGTGTAGTTATTATAAACTGTTGGTGGTGCACCTTCTTTGCATGCTCTGTTTACTATATGTACCCTAGTGCTATAGTGAACACCACCTTTTCCCATTCTCGTTTCTTATCACCTGCGCCCGTCCCTCCATCACAACCAGTAGTGCCTCCCGTTCCTCCCACGCCTCCTAAGCCTCCTACCCCTCCCGCTCCCCCGGCGCCTCCTATTCCTCCCGTTCCTCCGGCCCCTCCTGACCCGCCTGCTATTGGTGTTCCGCGACAAGGGGTTCTGCAGCTTCTCCTCCCCCCTGGCTACTCGGCGTTCGACGCCTTCCTGTCCGAGCCTGAACGCAGCGGCGGCAAAGGATCTTCCTCCGCACCGGAGCCACGATGGGGAGCGCCGGCTGATTGCCCGTTGGACGAATCCGCTACCGGTGCGGCCGACGACGTGGAATTCTGGGCTGCTGACGGTCTCCCCGAGCACCTTCGAATTCCCTCCTTTCCCCCTCCAAATAAAAAGAGGCCCCACCCATCTCGCGATAATCGTGATGCCCGTCCTCCCTCCCCCAGGCACAAGCCGACAAAGCACATGCGCAATTCCTACACCTCGCATGAGAAGCTGCAATGGATTCTGAAGCTCGAAACCGGAGAGATGAGTGTGCGGCGCATGTCTCGTGAATCCGGCATCTCCTGAAGGTGCCTCATGGAGTGGAAGAACCGCAAGGCTGAGCTTGAGGGCGTGCACGGTGCACGCTATCGCCTGCACGGCCGTGGAAGGAGCTCGTGGTATCGCGATATGGAAGCGGAGATGTACCGGAGGTTTCTCGTCCACCGTAAGAAGTGCCTCGCCATCTCGATCGCACGACTGCAGAAGTGGTCGCACGAGGTGATAAAAGAGTTACACCCAGGTGAAAAGTGGGCCGACTCTTAGTGGTGGACTCAGCGCTTTCGCCGCAGCTGGAACCTGACGACTAGAGCGAAGACCCGGGTCGGCCAGAAGCTCTCGTCCAGTGAGTTGTTATTTGGTGGTATTGTTGTTTGTCTGTTCCCGTCTATTCACAGCTCTCACTCTGTGTTTGTGCTTTCTGTTCCTCCCATCCCGTGTCCCAGACTGCGAGACCGATATCAAGAACTTCCGGACGTACGTGCGTCACTCCCGCCGCCAGTACAAGATCGACCTGCCGTGGATTCTAAACGCGGACCAGACGCCCCTCTAGCTCGAGATGCCATCCTAACACACCGTTGAAGAGGTTGGCTCGCGCTCCGTGCCTGTCCGCAGCGGCGGCTACCAGAAAGAGCGGGTTACAGTGATGCTCGCCTGCATCGCCAGCGGGGAGAAGTTGAAGCCGTGGGTCTTCTTCAAAAGGAAGACCGTCCCCAAAGGAGATTTTCCTTCAGGTATGCACCACACGTCGATTACGCGGTGGCATGTTGATGTCAGTTAAAGAATTAAACTAACATCGTGGTTTTGTTGCTGTGCAGATATCCACGTGGGGGTCCATCTCAATGGTTGGATGGACGCGGACGGTGTCATCGAGTGGCTGGACGGGGCGATGAAGCCGTACATCAACCCCAAGTTCGGAGTCCGCCCCCGCAAAGCTCTGCTCGTCCTCGATTCGTACCGAGGGCACCTGACCCCGGAGGTGAAGAAGAAGTTTGGCGAGCTGAACCTGGTCCCTGCAGTTATCCCTGCTGGCTGCACTTCGGAGATTCAACCCCTCGACGTCGCGGTTAACCGCTCCTTCAAGGTCGCCGTTCGCCAGCTCTACCAGGAGTGGTTTGAGCGTGAGGGGGTCGACACCTTGACGAAGAAAGGTGAGAGGTGCAGCCTTTCTGTTAATGTTTTTATTTCTTTATCCCGTGCTGACCCGGTTTCTGGATTTGCATGGCAGGCAACATCAAGAAGCCTCCTGTCGAGCTGACGCTCAAGTGGATCTCGGCGGCATGGAAGTCCGTGCCCAAGGAGCTCATTCAACGGGCGTTCCTCACCTGCGGCATCAGCAATGCCCTGGATGGGTCCCAGGACAAGCTCTGCCTGCAACACAGGCGAGACGAGCTCGAGGGCGAGGAGGTCGACATGGATGATGAAATTGCAGCAGACGATTTCTCGGCAACAACGTAGAGGAACCTTAGTCAGACTCTGAGGCCGACCCAGATGACCCCACTGCAACTGATGATTAGAGTAGGGTAGATGTGTAGAAAATGGTGAAGCCTATGTGAGGCTCGTAAGTAGGAGTAGATCAACTAATTGTAGATTAATTAAGATGATGTTTTAGTAGATTAATTATGTAAAAATTCTTAAAATGGAAAAAAAACAAAAAAGAACCGGGTGGCGGTTATAAAGTGTAAGGCACAGGTGGTATGCGGTTATAATCCGTAAGCCTTTTAGGTATAATAGAGCACCGGAGATAAGCGCCACACGCCAATTAAAAGCGCCAGACGCTTATCCGCGGGTGGCGCTTATATCCGGGGTATGACGGTAGCTCGAGTGGAGCGCCACTGAGGACCGAGGCCTGTGATAACGATAGTGACGAAAGCTTCTTTGGATATTGATCCGCCGCATCGAAGGAGTCTATCGCGCAGACCGCAACAGCGACTGATATATGCCATCCCCTTTTCGCCCGGTTGCGTTTGAATCGCTGTCAATTGCGCCATGAGACGACTTTGATTGACGCTGTCGGTTGCTTGATATAGGTTCTTCAGGTGGTTGAACGCGAGCTCGGCGGAGTTACCGTATCCGCGATAAGATCGGATGTTCTACTGCTCGTAGGAGTATAATGTATGCCATGAGTGACTGATATGTGTATTGCTGCTTGTCGTACTGTGTCCCGTGCGTTGGATATGGCAGGGAACCGTCGAAGAAGTCAAGGATTTGGGCGCCCTCCATCATATGCTCGAACTCAAAGGACAAACCTTCAATTACTCCAACAATGTCCATCTGGCGAATCCCGAGGACAATTTATCAGCCCCCGTAGATGGTATAGGGGGGATAGGCACTGCCTTGTTAGCGGGGCTCACGCCTCCCAAGCCTACAGTTACCATACGCCTGCGGATGTACCTATGTTTAATAATAATTGTACATCCAACAAAAAAAAATCACGGACTGCGATGTGAAGAGTCGAACAATAACGGGTCAGGGATTTCCAGGGTCCCGCCTATGGTCCTAAGAACCCGTGCTGTGTCCAGTCTGCTGCAAATTCGCACCTAATCAGCAAGCTAGGATGGAACAACACATGGGCGGTTAGTGCTTGCCTAGCTGGTTAGTGCTTCACTCCGCTTTCGTCAGGCCACCAGTGAATTCGCGCTGCCATTCCCGCAGCCGTCGGCGTCACGAGTCCACCCGCCATGGCCGCAGCAAGTGTCAGCGCTGCGATTCCAATCATTCCCGATGCGGAACAGATCCACTCCGCCCATTCGTACTCGAGCGATTCGAGCGGCTCGAGCCGCTCGAGCGATTCCAGCGAATCGAGCGACGCGCGACCAGCTGCGACTGATGCGAGTCACGGCGACATGCGACAGGAGTCAACGTTTACGACTGACAGCGACTCCGCTGTCGCCGGTACGTCGTGTGCGGCGCCTGCGACGGCGTACGAGGCGCGGCGACTGGCGAAGGTGCGTGAGACGCAGCGACTGGTGGCGGAGCTGCGGATGGAAGCGGACGAGCTGAAGCGGGCCGCACGGCAGCAGCACACGTTGGCGAAACGGCAAAAGACGTCAGCGCTTACGTCACCCGTGGAGACCGTCGGTTTACGGCGGCGGTCCAGCAGGTAGTGACAGAGGCGCGGGGGGGTTATGAGGAGCGCGTGAGGGATGAGGCGCGCGGGAGGGATGAGGCGCGCAGGGACTTTGAGGCGGGTGGGGGACAAGCGAGGTACCGCGCTGATGGATGCCCGGCATTTGTGAGGTGGCGAGTCGGGAGGAGGGAAGGAGCGGCGGTGGCAGTTGGCCGCGTGGCTGCATGAGGGAAGGAATGCCATGGCCTCCCATTGCTGCCCCATCGCTGCTCCCTCCATCATCCCTCATGCCCTCTCGCCCCTCATGCCCTCTCGTCCCACTTTTATCCTCACCTGCCCCCCTACCGCTGCTTGTCTTGCCCGCCTCCCCCTGCCACCAGGGCCGTGGGGCGAGTGGACTACTGTGAGACGCGCCGCCCCCTCGCACCCGCCACGCCCGCCAGGCCGCCCGCCCCCGGCGCTGCAGTGGGTGCACGCGGCGCACTGCACGCCCGCCATGGCGGTGGCGGCAGCCCACGCGGCAGCACTGGGGGGCCGGGAGGTGGCAGCAGCGAGGGGGGCGGCGGTGGCAAGGAGGGCGCGGGTGTGCTGGTGTGGGTGCCACGGCGCTTCTTCCCTGGCGGGGGCAGTGCTGTGCAGCAGCTGTGGGGGCAGCGGGAGCGGGGAGAGGCGGGTGAAGGGAGCGAGGAGGTTGCAGGGAGGGGGCGAGTGCAGCAGTGCAAGTGGGAGGAGTGCGGTGGGGGAGGGGCAGAGAGGCGAGCAGCAGGCGGCACGCGGAGGGAGGTGGCGGATGACAGCGGCGGCGTGGCGGTGGGGTGGAGGGCCAGGCCGTTCCTGTGCCGCGTGGCGACGGCATGGCAGCAGGGGGGGGAGGCGAGGGGGATGGTGGTGGGCAAGGGGGGAGAGGGTGGCGAAGGGGAGCAGCTTAGGTGGAGAGAGCAGCAGGGGAGAGGCGCAGAGAAAGGAGAGGAGGACAAGGAAGGGCGGGCAGGCAGTGAGGGGCTGGTGTGGGTTCCCAAGCCGTTCCTCTGGGGTGCGGTGGGGATAGTGGAGGTGGCAGTGCGGCACGGCACGGTGCAGCACAGTGGAGTGGGGGGAAGTGCAGAACAAACAGCTGTGCACAGGCAAGTGCGGGTGGTGTTGCAGAGGCGAGGGCATGAGCGTGAGTGCAGTGGGGCAGATGGCGAGGAGGATGGCGGCGGTGACACCAGCAGCGCCGCATGCAGGGGCGCGGCAGGCAGCAGCAACGGCGGGGAGGGACGGTGCAGCCCTGAGAGGGGGCCAGGCGGGGCAGGCAGGGAGGCGGGGAGGGAGGGCAAGGGGCGCGAATGTGCGGTGGTGTGGGCCTCGCGGCCCTTCCTCACTGCCGCTGGCGCCCGCATGCTGCCCTGGCAGGCGGTGGGCGCGGTGACTAAGGGGGACCAAAGTACACGAGGGGAAGGGCAGAGTTCAAGAGAGGGAGGAAACGAGGGGGGGAAAGGCAATGGTAGGCTGCTGTGGGCGCCGAGGGATTTCGTTTCCAATGGAGAGACTGTGGTGCCGCAAGCAGGGGGGAAGTCACAGAGAGGGGAGGCACAGGGAAGGGAGGCACAGGGAGGGGAGGGTGAGGCGCGGCACAGGGAAAAGAGCATGGAGGACGATGGGGCTGGTGGTGGTGATGGTGGTGGCGGCTTCATGCAGCACAGGCATGAAGAAGCCATGCATGTGCGGCACACAGTGGACGATGAGGCCGGGCCTCAAGGGGCTGTGGGCGCGTGGGAGAAGCGCAGGGAGGGGTGCGATGAGCAGCGCAGGGAGGGGTGCGATGAGCAGCGCAGGGAGGGGTGCGATGAGCAGCGCAGGGAGGGGTGCGATGAGCAGCGCAGGGAGGGGTGCGATGAGCAGCGCAGGGAGGGGTGCGATGAGCACGGCTTCCGCTTGAGAGACAGCCGCACGTGGCGCTACTGCCACCAGTGCAGGTGAGTGTGCTGCAAACGAGGGTGTTGACAACCTTGGTGTGGCGGCGGAACATTCTTCAAAGCCTGTCCACAGTCACTTGTCCGCGTAGGGGAGCCTGGCTGTGGTGAACGCGGAGGGGATGCGAATGGGAAGAGCGTTGAGTGGAGCAAAGCTCAGCTCAGCGTGACCACGAGGAAGATTAGGCACGCGGCATCAAAGCCGTTTGCATTGGGAGAAAGAAGATGCGTGTCATGGAAAGCAGGGTAAGCATTATATGGCATAGCGTGAGTCTCCTTGGTAGCAGTGCCTAAGTTGTGTTGCTGCTGTGGACCATGCGGCCAGGGCTGCTCCTTTGCTGGCAGTTGCGGGCATCAAGCATCTTGAGCTGCAGCGTGCCGCTGAGCCCGCACCCAGTGCTCACTGAAACAACAGGTGGGCTCGCCAGGAATCAAGAGATGCGACCAGACGGCCTGCAGAAGCTGTTTGCGGTGATGGGGGAAGGGATTGCTGTGTTAAACGAGAGTCAATGGGGTGAAGGACTGGCTGAGGCAGTGGTGGGACGGAGATGGCAGCGGGACATCCAAGCATCGTCTCTCTGCCGCCCCTCGCCATGCTCCTCCCTTCCACTGCCTTCTTCATTGTATCGCCTCTCCCCATCCTGCTTCCCCATATTTCCTTCCCAATGCTCTTTGTAGAGCCCCCCTTCCTTATATCACCCCTCCCTGCTATTTTCTTTTACGTCCCCTCACATGCCCCTGTCACATGCCCCCGTCACATGGCCCCCGCACATCGCTGCACCTATCAGAGCCATGACAACGGGTCGCACCACACGCTGTACGGCGTGCCGGGCGGGGAGGAACCAGGTCTGCGCCGACTGCCTCCTTTCCAGGTACCCTTGCCGCTCTAGTGCCTCCTTTCCAGGTACCCTTGCCGCTCTAGTGCCTCCTTTCCAGGTACCCTTGCCGCTCTAGTGCCTCCTTTCCAGGTACCCTTGCCGCTCTAGTGCCTCCTTTCCAGGTACCCTTGCCGCTCTAGTGCCTCCTTTCCAGGTACCCTTGCCGCTCTAGTGCCTCCTTTCCAGGTACCCTTGCCGCTCTAGTGCCTCCTTTCCAGGTACCCTTGCCGCTCTAGTGCCTCCTTTCCAGGTACCCTTGCCGCTCTAGTGCCTCCTTTCCAGGTACCCTTGCCGCTCTAGTGCCTCCTTTTCAGGTACCCTTGCCGCTCTAGTGCCTCCTTTCCAGGTGCCCTTTCCATCATTGCGATGCAGCGCATCAAATGTTGCCACAATTGCCGCTACAGTCAAGTCTTTAACGTATATCTTCCATTGCCACCTTGCCTCTACTGATTGGAATCGCCTCCGATTGCCACTATGGCCACTTGTTTCAAGTATTGGCACATCTTACCACATACTGTTACGTACTATCAGATATTGCCACATTTCTCACACATACTTGTTGCCATGCTGTTACGTAGACACATTGTCACGCATTGATGACGATGCCATGTGCTGCCCCGCCGCACCTACACATGCACTTTTAGGTACCGAGAGAGCATTTCGGAGGCTCTGGCTGATTCCAAGTGGCAGTGCGTGGTGTGCCGAGGCATATGCAGCTGCAGCTTGTGCAGGGTGAAGGAGGGGCAGGAAGCAACGAGGTCCATGTAGCGGTAAGTGGTGGAACCATATGGCCACTCACAGCAATCACCCTTGCTCTGAGGTATTGCCTGGATGGACAATCAACCACCCTTGCTCTGGCATCATGCTCATGCCTCTTCCTCTCACATGCACTTGCCTCTGCACCTTGACTCACTGCCTCTCACCTGCCGTCTTTCTCATGCATGGCAGTGCCCGTCACCTGCCGTCTTTCTCATGCATGGCAATGCCTGTCACCTGCCGTCTTTCTCATGCATGGCAGTGCCCGTCACCTGCCGTCTTTCTCATGCATGGCAGTGCCCGTCACCTGCCGTCTTTCTCATGCATGGCAGTGCCCGTCACCTGCCGTCTTTCTCATGCATGGCAGTGCCCGTCACCTGCCGTTTTTCTCATGCATGGCAGTGCCCGTCACCTGCCGTCTTTCTCATGCATGGCAGTGCCCGTCACCTGCCGTTCACATGGATGATGTCGCTCGCTCTGCAGGCCACACAAAGGCAACCTCCCCCTCACTGCTGCATCTTCACCTCCAGAACAGGTCCACGGCAGACGTTGAAATACAATACACGTACCATAACATGATTTCCTAGAGGTTTTCTGAAAACGTCATCCTTAGGGTGTACGGACCGTTCTGCGTTTTCCCCCTGTTTTCATATTATCAGACAAGGGACTTCGACATGGCCCTCTTAAATGGAACTCGCCCCATGAGGGAAAACTGGTAGTGAGTAATATGGTCTGAAGATAGGTAGTAGGTACGTATGCTAAAAGAATCCGGATAAAAGACCCCCCCAGTTGAAGACCAACATAGCGTTGTACGCTAAACAGGTCATTTGTAGTTATACATGTCAGAGTGAGGCATGAATGATTTCACTAGCAGGCATGGGGAGTACAAAAGGGGAAACCCTAAAAGGGTTGTAATCTGTTGGAAATCCGAATACAGTATAACGAATACTGTATACCAGTGTGCTGTTTGGTTTTAGTGTAGTCCTCTTTATAAGCCTCCAGCTCCTACAATAATTGTCACAATTATTGTAGGGCCAGAATTATTGGAGGTCAGCATTATTGGAGGGTAGAGGGTACAATTATTGGTACACCATTATTGGTGTGAATGGGTCATTCTGGAGGGGTAGCTGGATGCATATGTACCCTGCTGTGTCACATCATTGAGTACTCATTGTGTCATCCTTTTACTTTTCAATGATCAATGCAAGATTTCTATCTTGTTCTTTTCTACAAACACGTTTCCGCTACGCTGGCACTATGCCTTTCTAGCATGGTATCAGAGCTACTCTAGGGGGCATGCTGCCAAAGTTGGTCCATAAAAGTTGTTAGCAATCACTTCGGATAGGTACCTGCATACAGTCAGAGTACCGCACACCCGGTCTACGCTTTCGTACACCTGGTGTTCGCTGTTGGTTACAACCGCGCGTTTACCGCACACTTGGTGGACGGTTTTGTCAAGGTCATGGCGCACTTCGATGGCGAAGTGGATCCTGGATATGCGGCTTTTGAAGAAGCCATCATGGCTCAGCATGAGCACCTGGAAAGCATGATTGCAAGGGCACCACCAACTCTCCAAGCTTCGTTAAGGGACAAGTTTGGAATGACAATTCAGCCAAGAGCAAAACTCTCTCATGAGTTCAGCAATCCGTCCACCCATGGACAATCTCATTCAAGCACTCCACGTACTAACCAAACTCGTGCAAATGTTCATGCAGGAATTGATGGTGAAGGGGAAAGAGGAGAGTCATCCCAATGGAGGGATGCATCCGTCCAAGGAGAGGAGATCGCCAATTCCGCACCTCAATCATCCATGCAAAGGGAAGCACGGGGGAGGAATGATGAGTATCGGAGTGCAGTGCTTGGTGGAACGAGAAGTGGACAGATTGGGCATCAGGGTGACAGAAATGGTGAAGTGGGCATGGAAGGTGTGGGATTTGCCTCCTACACTATTGGTGCTCCCCCACTACGACGACTTGCGACTAACTCTCATCCCATTGGAGTTCTTCCCATGCCCAGGTCTCACCTTCATGGCGACAACATCATCCCTCCACATGCACATCATCCACCAATCAGCGCACACTCTGTGGACAGCATGGGGCGGATGGGATACGGAATGCAGTCAAGTGGTGTCATGCGACGGGATCAAGTGGAAGTGTTGGAACGTCAACTTGGTGGACAGAATGGAGATATGCGGCGCACGGTACAACTACCTCGACCGTCAACCATGCCTACTCTCTTCGACCCTGCACCACGTGAATATACGGAAGAAGACAAGGAACGGCTGTCACGCAAAATGGTGGGAGCAACGGTGGACAAAGCATTCACCACTACTCCGTTTGATGGCTCGAACTTCCGGGAGTGGGCACTACGGTTTCGTATGAACGCTCGCGTCACGAATCTGTGGGAGTTCTTTGTGACCCTGCAGTATCCGGTTACCATGGGAGATGGTGACATTGACGACGCTATGGGGCGGCTGGAAATGCTACAGGCGGATTACTCCCAGCGTGCGGCACTCGCCTTTTGGGTCCTATTGCACAGCGTGAGCGCCACGATTCAACTACAGCTAGACATGTTCCAGGAATCCTACAGCCCGGCTTATGAAGCATGGGAGTATTTGATGGACACTTACCAGGCCAAAGATTCGGTGGCGAAGGTCTCTCTCATGAAGCAGTTGGACAACCTGAAAATGGGGAATCAAGAGAGGGTGGAGGAGTATGTGAACCGCGCAACGGCGATTCGGGACAAGTTGGCACTGGCGGGAAAGATGGTGGATGAGGACACATTCACCTTAAATCTGCTCACCGGACTACCGGCACATTGGGAGGAGATGAGGCACTCGGCAATGCTGCACAACGTGACGGACAGCTTCACTTTGCAGCGGATGATGATTCGGGAGCAGAGATATCACGATCTCATCACAAAGGATAACCGTGACCGGCGTCCACCTCGCATGGTTGGACAAGCACGTGGAGACTGCTCACCTTCTCCAACTGCAAAGGGCAATAACGGGAAGGAGGGGTCAATTGGGGAGAAAACGCATGGCAAGGATGGAGATGCAAGTCGCTCATCTCTCGTGTGTTGGTACTGCAAGGAGCCTGGCCACCCTTTCTTCAAGTGTACCAAGGCACCCCCTGGGTGGATACCACCAGGGTGGGAACCGCATACCCGCGGAAAGGCAAAACTGCACACCAGCGACAGCCGTTCGTCCTCCCCACGAAGGAGTTGCAGCCCCAAACGTGACAACAATGCATCAAAACAGCAAGGGGCAGCCGGGGAAGACAAACAACGTACTGTTACGTGCATTGCAATGATGGGATCGTCACAAGCTACCTTACCGCCAGCTAAAGCGTCATCTTGGATGCTGGATAGTGGATGCAGCCAGCACATGACTTCGGACAAGAGCTGGTTTGAAGAGTTAAGGGAGCTGGACGAACCTGTTTATGTGGAGCTTGCTAATGGGAGCGAGCTGAGCAGCAAGATGACAGGAACGATCAGAGCAACAACACCTGATGGGACAACAGTTCGGTACACTGACGTCCTCTACGTACCTGGCTTGAAGAGTAACCTGCTCTCCTATTGTCAGCTGCTGAAAAAGGGAGCGCACATCAATACAATTGCTAATGGAGACACGGAGGTCACCATGAAAGATGGAGAGGAGTACGTGCGGATTGGATTTGCTAAGAACGTGGATGGAGTGCTCGTGGTGCAATATGCGCATGCACTTACATCCGCCCATGATCCTGGACATTCCCGTTATGACGCGTCATCGCATCAGGTTGATCGTGAGGGGGTTACCCTTTTCCGCACACCTGGTGTGCACATGGACGCACCTGGGAGCACGGATCCCCGCACACCTGGAGTGCGCTTGAGTGGCCAGTCTGCACATGCGTCTGTCACATATCGCATGGCACACAAAGCATGCGTCGTACGGAATCCGGCACATGATGTTGATACGGATGAAGTCTCACCCCACTGTGTAATGTGGACTTCAGGGGGAGGAGGACACAGGTCCGTAGTGGATTCGGTTCCTGCATTCTCGACCATTGAAGGACATGAAGGCGAAGGAGCAGAATATGCAAAACAAGACTTACCTGGAGCTGATGTAGCTGATGAAGTCAGTGCACTTGAAGGAAGCGGAGGTACAGCTGATGGCGTACCTGTGACTGGTGTTTCCATTTCGGAAGGAGTGGAAAATGATGATGTGGGAAATGAGGTGGACAAGCCAAGCAAGCAGCATCTCACCTGCAATCTGCTGGTTGGTCAAGGCAATCATCAAGTCAAGGATTCTAGTGTTGTACTCATCTGTGCGGCCACCTCGAACGGTGCGGCACAACATGGCATCACCTAAGTTCACACTCACTCATGTGCTTGTAGCTGTGTACGCGGATCACTACAAGCACATGGGTGGCGGGAGGTGGGGTGTGGAGTATGTCTGGTGGCATAGGAGTGGGACATGGAGTCAAGAAGCATAAGGGGAAGACCTACTCACCAAGGGTTGTCAATAGGCAGGGGGAGCAGGCAGAATGGATGCAGCCGGTCGTCATCCGTCGTGCTGGAGCGGTATTGTACGACTGGTTACTGCTGATGAACGGCACAACCGCGAGGGAAGAACGGAGAATCTACATGGGAGAAAATATTTCTGCATACCTGGTGTGGACACTTTTGCATACCTGGTGTGCACATTTCTGCATACCTGGTGTGCACTGCATACTTAAAGAGGACGTTTCTGCATATATGGAGTACAGTTCTCTGGGATACTTGGAGTTCGTCGGCATGCGCAACCCTCGAGCTGATGAAGTTCGGCAACTCCGGCTACTACCGTGTGTCGACTGGAGTGTATGGGGAGCATCACATGACAACATAGGTGAAGTTTGAGCAAACTTGGCATGATTGCCAAAGCATGGGGAGAAAGGCCTACGAAGATGCAGCAAGCGCGGACACGAAAGTGATGCAGCAGACGCGCAGCAGATCGACAGCTGCTGATGAACGACAAGTCGTCGTTTCTGTCGCGCGAAGTGTGCGCCCACCAATGCAGTTCCGCGCCAGCCGCACGCCCTGTGTTATCTGCTACCGATTCGCGTCATCCGCAGATGCAGTCGTCGCAGACGCGCATCCGCTGCGGTTTTGCGTCGTCGCACAGGAGGCGTGCGAAAAAGACAGCAGCATTGACAATCGCGTGTAGTCAAGTCTACGGTTTCGGAAATTCGGCGTGCGCTCAGGGCATTCCGCCATGACGATACGCGCATTCCGCCATGGTTTTGAGGAGATTACGCCATGGAGCTGCTACGATTTCCTCAGCATCAACCACTACTCTCTAGATCTCGATCTAGAATGAGGAGATTGGAAGGAGGGAATGGAAAACGTGAAGGCATGTGGTTTGGAAGGCCCAAAGGTTGGGAGGGGAAAGGTGCTACAGTGACAAGCAGCTTGGCCAACACCAAACCCTAACTTGGTTTGGGCGCACCCCTACCTTGTGGTGGTACACCACCTCGACCACCCCATCGTCCAAGGAAAACGGATTCACTAAAACCTACAGCAAGGGGGAGTGTTGGAAATCCGAATACAGTATAACGAATACTGTATACCAGTGTGCTGTTTGGTTTTAGTGTAGTCCTCTTTATAAGCCTCCAGCTCCTACAATAATTGTCACAATTATTGTAGGGCCAGAATTATTGGAGGTCAGCATTATTGGAGGGTAGAGGGTACAATTATTGGTACACCATTATTGGTGTGAATGGGTCATTCTGGAGGGGTAGCTGGATGCATATGTACCCTGCTGTGTCACATCATTGAGTACTCATTGTGTCATCCTTTTACTTTTCAATGATCAATGCAAGATTTCTATCTTGTTCTTTTCTACAAACACGTTTCCGCTACGCTGGCACTATGCCTTTCTAGCATAATCTTCAATAAATACCCCACTACAGCCTACACAACAATGTATGCATTTTGACACACCCCCATAGGCAAAGTGGGGGTTAGCAAGAACATCCAACAGTCACAAGGCCAGTCAAGCAAAGAAGCAAAACAAAGCAAAGCTCAGGGTGGATCTCAATGATGTTATGATTGAAGGATCGTAGTGGATAAGATAAGTCTATCAAGTCTAAAGTGTTGGGCTGAAACCAGGCCCTCAGATTCGTTTTTGGCCTGTCTGATTCGTCAGACTAGTACACAATTTTAGTCTGAAAATCTCAGAGTTGGTATAAAAAAAAGGCTGAAATTTCAGAGTGTCCTAAAAAAAAAGTCTGATCATTCAAAAACAATGTATTCAATGTTTCATCGGAATGTAATCAATGTTTCATTCATCTGCTACCGAAACACGCAACACTAAGGGGATTTCCGATAAAACATGCTATGACAGGGCGAATATATGTGTCAGGGCGAATCTTGTGGTGCGAAAGAGCGAATCTGCAATGTCAGGGCGAGTTTTCTGTGATTGGTCGAAAAGTGTTGTGCTTTGACAGCGCAAATCTGTTGTGTCAGGGCGATTTTGCTATGATTGGGCGAAAATCTTGTGCTGTAAGGCTCGGATTTGCTGTGTCAAGGCGATTTTGCGTCGACATTGCGAATCTGTTGTGACCCGTAAGTCCAAATCACCAGTCAAGGACGCGTTTGTACTCTGAATGATCAGAGTACACTCTCAGAAAACTCTGAACTCTAAGAGTTAGCCTTAAAAAAAGTCTGAAAATTACAGAGTTTGGGCCCAAAAAAGTCTGATTTTAACAGAGAACACTGGAAAAAAAGTCTGAAATATCAGAGTTTTTTGTGCAAATCAGAGAAAAAAGTCTGACTTCGTAGGGCCTGGCTGAAACGCCCTAGGATCTTTGTAGAGTTAAAGTCTGAGTAGATGTTGTAATAGCGGAAGCGTTGAATAAAGCTCTTGAACCACCTTGCGCTAGTATGTGAGGGCAAAGTAAGTTGATAAAAGCAAAGAGATACAAGAATATAAATAGATGAGTACAGAGAATATGAAGAGACATTATAACTAATTTTACTGTTGCGGTTCGATACAGTGCGACTCGGGCAACTGCTCAATGTCGAGTCAGTTGTTTGTCCTTGCTGTCGCGCTGCGTCAGGTCAAAGGTCGCTGCCCTTTGACTTTCCCGTAACCTCCGACGCTTACGTTAACCTCGTTGGTTGACTCGCGCTGCTTCGACTTGAGCTGCTTCGTTTTGTGTCTTGAGTACTGACACGACAGAGGCGCTTAACTTATTTGTTCCCAACACTCCCCTTCGCTTCTGGAGTGTCGCTGATGGTGACGTGGCTTTGTCCAGTCAGCAGCATGCAGTACTTGAACTTCTGTTTTCCAAGTTTCTTGGTTAAGTAGTCGGCTGCCATCTCGGACGTGGGACAGTAGGATAGATCGAGTTTCCCTTTCTCGATTTCGTCTTTCACGAAGAAGTATCGCAGGGCGATATGCTTCGTTCAGTTCGCGAATCCGCTCTTGTTGGCGATGCGAATTGCGGATTGGTTGTCGCAGAACAAGGTGAAGTTGGGTAACTCGGCTAGCTTTGCTTCTTCCAGCAGCTCGCGAAGGTAGAGTCCTTCCTTGGTGGCTGAGCAGAGGGCGATATATTCTGCTTCAGCTGAGGAGAGCGCAATTAGTTCCTGCTTGCTCGATTGCCAGGAAATAGGTCCGATAGGTTCTAGGCGATAGATGTAGCCAGTGCGAGAGCGCCTGTTATCTGAGTCGCCGGCGTGATCGGCATCGACATAGCCGATTAGTTTCGTCGGCGTAGTTGTGTCTTTGTAGTACGTCAGGCCGATCGTTGCGGTGCTCACGAAGTAGTGAAGAGCACGGTCGAGTTCTGCTAGGTGTTCTGCTTCGGGCCTCTTGAGATAGGTAGCGAGTTGGCTAGCGGAGTAGGACAGGTCTGGGCGGCAGGTGACGGCTGCGAAGAGCAGACAGCCCAGTTTTCGCTGGTAGTCGCGTATTCCGGCGGTCTTAAGTAGGACGGAGCTTCCTTTGCCGTTTCCTGCCGTGTAGCGGTATGGCGTGTGGGTAGTAGCAGGTGTGAGTGCGAACCGTTTGGCGATGGTGTCGGCGTACTTCTCGGCGCTGAGATAGATCGCATTTTCTTCTTCGCGAATGTTGAGCCCGAGATACTGAGTGACGGTAGTGGAGACCATGAGTGTGAGGTCCTTTTTCAGCTCCCCTTCGAACCAGGTAGCGATGTCGTCGGTAGAGCCGATGTAGAGTAGATCGTCGACGTAGACAATGAGCAGGATTGTAGTTGGCGCCTTTGGTGAGTCGATACATGCCTTGATCGTGAGGTAGTTGACGGAATCCGATGCGGATGAGGCGGGTGTGTAGGTGCTGTTGCCACAGTCGTGGGGCCTGTTTGATACCGTAAAGCGATTTTAGTAGTTGATAGACCTGATTGGGTTCCCCGTGAGTACCGTGAGGGAGCTCGACGAAGATTTTGGCGTCGACGGGTGCGTAGAGGAAAGCGTTAGCGACATCGATTTGTCGCAGTTTCTTCTTCTTCATGGTGGCGATCGCAAGGAGGATTCGGAGAGAGGTGTGTCGGCTAACCGGGGCGAATGTCTCGGTGAAGTCCCGGCCTTGTTCCTGATCAAATCCTCGCACGACCCATCGTGCCTTGAACTTCTCGATTGTGCCATCTGCTTTCGTTTTGATGCGGAAGACCCACTTCCCGGTAAGAATGGTCTTGTTTCTTGCTATGCTTGCTGGAACGAATTTCCAGGTGTTGTGTTCCTCCAATGCTTTTAACTCTCTGTCCATGGCTTCACGCCATTTCTCCTTGTGTTCCCCCCCCAGAGCCTGTTGAACTGTCGCAGGCTCTTTAGGAAGAGAGGAGCCATGGACTGCGGTGACGAGGCCGAGAATCTGCAGTCCGGTCTGTGAGTAGCGGGGGAGTGTTGTGTCCTCGGGATAAGCTGCTTCATCTCCCGCTTCTGGGTCGGGTATGAAATTCGGTCCTACTCTTTCTGCTTCGTTGGTGTTGGCTGTTGCAAGTGTTACGTAACCATTGTCGGCGAAGTGATAGAAGACTTCGGCGTTGGCACTTTCGCGAGGATTTTCTTCGTCCATGGGGACGTTGACGGAGCAGAACGGGAGAGGTCTGGCTTCTTCAGATGCGTTGTCGACGTTCTGCTCGTCCCAGTCTGCTTCGTCTGCTGCTGAGGCGAATGCTCGGTCACCACGAAAGCCACCTGTGGGGTCCTGATTCTCGTGCAAGTTGGCGAGGTACGTCTGAAGGGTGAGGCGTTCGTAGAAGATCACATCACGTGCTGCTACTGTTTCTTTTGAGTGGACGTCAAAGATTTTCCACGCGTTGTAATTCTTTTTGATGCCGAGGTGTAGTCCCCACTGTGCGCGTTGTGAAAATCTTCCCGCTCGTGCCTCAGGGGGTCGGTACTGTACCATGCACCCAAAAACTCGTAACATTTTTGTGCTGCCCTGCTTCCCTGTCCACAGCAGATGCGGTGATGCGTTGTTCGGGAGTGAGGACGACGACATCAAGTTGTGCAGCATGACAGCGTGGTCCATTGCTGCAGGCCACTGGTGGTTGGGTAGCCGCATGCCACGTAACAGTTTGCGCATGCTGTTCTGCAGAGTCCTGTTCATTCGTTCTGCGACACCTTGCTGCTGATGGGCGTAGGGAAGGGAGAGGAGTTGCTTGATTCCTCTTTCAGCCAGGTACTGCTTGAAGCGCTGAGAGGTGTATTCTCCTCCTCCGTCTGACTGGAAGCTTTTCAGCTGTGCTCCCGACTCTCGTTCTGCTACTGGTAGCCAGGCGGCGAACGCTGCGAGTGCCATGTCGCGGCTTGGTAGGTTTAGATGCCAGACATATCGAGTGGCGGCGTCGATGAAGGTAATCGTATAGTTGTAGGCGACTTGTCCTGGTTCGCGATTGTAGAGGATGTCGCTGTACACCTTCTCGAGTGGTGCGTACGCCGGTGCGCTCGGGTTGTGATGAGGAGCGAACGGTCGATGTGGTAAGTCAGCTTCGGGGCAGGTAAGACAAGTCCCTCGTGCCTTTTGAAGTTCTTTGCCGTCGGGTAGTAGTAGGGAGTCTTTGTCGAGAACTCCTGCTCTTATCGTGTTGTTTAAGACTGTGTTGCTTGGATGTCCCAATCGTGCGTGCCAGGTTTCTTCGGAGGCGCGATGTCCGGGTGATCGTCGATACGTGTCGGAGTTGGAGTAGAAGCTGGCGACGAAGTTTGCGCTTCTGTGGGCTTCTCGTGGAGTTGGTTTCAACTGCTGTGCGGGTGTTGGTGGTTCTTCGTCGACGAGGACTGGTGTCGTTGTTCCTGCTGCTGCTGCCGATGTTGTCTCTGCTGCTGCCGATGATGTCTCTGCTGCTGTCGTTGTTGTTTCTGCTGCTGCCGATGATGTCTCTGCTGCTGCCGACGATGTCTCTGCTGCTGTCGATGTTGTCTCTGCTGCTGTCGAGTGTTGTATTGTTGCTAATGCGCGTGTTCGTTCTGCTTCAGGGATAGTATGGGAGTACCAGAAGCATTCTGGGCTGAAGTCTGGATCAAGATCTGGAGGGTGCGTCCAGTCCGTGAAGTTAACAATAGCGTCGCAATCTGCGGTGCCCAGGTCTGGGACGAAATCCAGGACGAAGACGTTGTTCTTCAGAACTGCCTTCCCGATGTAAAGGCCGCCTTTCCCGTGATATAATTTAAATTCCTGGGTGGTGCTGTCGGCTTCCAGGTGGATGCCCTTCGCCATCAATTGGCTGACGCTCAGTAAGTTGTAGCCGAGTCCTTCTGCTATTAGTACCTTTGACATGTGTAGTATAACATTAGTCTCCCTGGACTGAAGCTGTACCACTCCTTGTCGTCGTATGCGCAGGTTCTGATTGTTGGCAACTGTGATGACGACCTCTCGTTGAAGTCGATGTTCGCGTTGGACGAAGCATCCCGAAGAGCACATGTGTTGTCCGCAGCAACTGTCCAAGAACCAAGTATCTTTCCCGGATGGTTCACTTTGAGCAATGGCGGTGTACGTCGGATTCGGTTGAAGAGACTCGCGGCGAGGCGTGCTGTTGTCAAGTTGTTCTTCGGGTGAGTAGTACGGTGGTGACTCGGTTGTGCAGGAGTCGGTTATCTTTACCATGCAGTTGACGATATTCCTTGGTTTTTGCGCAGGTTGTCCTGTTGGAGTCGTTGAAGCTTGGACTGAAGTTGTTGGGGCTGCTTGCGTCGAGGTGACTTGGCCGCTCGAAGGTCGGAGTTGTCGCTGTGGTGCTGTCGATTGATGACGATACGGGCAGTGAGTGCGAGGATGTCCTGAAGTCTTGCAGATATGGCAAAAAGGAGGTACTGGCTTCGGTTGTTGTTGCTGTCGAGTGTTGCTATTGTTGTAGCGTCGCTGGGTGTGAAAGGCGAATTCTGGTACTGATGCCTTTTTCTTATGTCGTTCTTCTTGTAGGTCCATATCCTGCTGCTCGGCGTGGATTTCAGCGCAGAGTGCCGCTTCGGAGATTCTTCCGTGTGCTCGTAATATGGCGCGAGTGGAGCGCCAGTGAGGGCCGAGACCGCCGATGACGACCGTGACGAAGGCGTCTTCTGAAATTGAACCTCCACATCGAAGGAGCCTGTCGCGCAGCTCGCGGCAGCGGCTGATATACTCCATGCCTTTCTCGCCTGGCTTCATTTCTATTGTTGTCAGCTGCGCCATTAACCGGCTTTGGTTTACACTGTCTGTTGCTTGATACAGGTTCTTCAGGTGGTTGTACGCGAGCTCCGCGGAGTTGCCGTAGCCTCGGTAAGGCCTGATGTTCTGCTGTTGGGTCGGGGTAATGTTCCTCAGTAGTATAGTGTACGCCATCATTGATTGATAAGTATACTGCTGCTTCTCATACTGTGTGCCATTTGTTGGATATGGCAGGGACCTGTCGAAGAAGCCAAGGATTTGCGCTCCTTCTATCATCAGCTCGAATTCGAAAGACCAGGTGAAGAAGTCTTTTTCGTCAAAGGGCTTTGTCGTTTGCAGCTTTAAAACGTGCGCGAATTGCGACTGAACTTGTAATGCGTCCAGTGCTCTCTCTTGTCCCGGTGCAGGTTGTGGTTGCGGCATAAAGCTGACGGAGCCACGCTGGGGCTCGTACGGAGCAAAGGTGGGTTGTTGATGTTGATTCCCGCGCGCGTAGGATGAGCCATCGAGACTCATAGGCGTCACGCTGTTGTTGTTGTTGCTGTTGTTTGATTGCGCAGGTGCTCCTTGCTGGTGCTGCTCGTAGAAGGACATGAAGGAGAAAAATTTCTCCATCATGCTTGGATCGAAGCCCGCGCCTTGGTTTGTGGGTGTTTCCGTAGACCCAGCTGCTGGTCTCGTCGTTGTCCCCTCCTCTGTCAGTAGGCCAGAGGCAGGTGGTGGAGTAGGGGTAGTACCGGGAGAGCCGTTGGAGGAGCTCCTCTCCTCTCTAACTGCTTTCATACCACGTTGGGCTGAAACGCCCTAGGATCTTTGTAGAGTTAAAGTCTGAGTAGATGTTGTAATAGCGGAAGCGTTGAATAAAGCTCTTGAACCACCTTGCGCTAGTATGTGAGGGCAAAGTAAGTTGATAAAAGCAAAGAGATACAAGAATATAAATAGATGAGTACAGAGAATATGAAGAGACATTATAACTAATTTTACTGTTGCGGTTTGATACAGTGCGACTCGGGCAACTGCTCAATGTCGAGTCAGTTGTTTGTCCTTGCTGTCGTGCTGCGTCAGGTCAAAGGTCGCTGCCCTTTGACTTTCCCGTAACCTCCGACGGTTACGTTAACCTCGTTGGTTGACTCGCGCTGCTTCGACTTGAGCTGCTTCGTTTTGTGTCTTGAGTACTGACACGACAGAGGCGCTTAACTTATTTGTTCCCAACATAAAGGAAGACAATGAAGTCTTGGTAGTGACCTTGTCAATAAGTTGAAAGAGAACAAGATGATTATAAGATTGAAGTACAGGGTTTAAATAGCGAACTAGCTAGCCATGTGCTTTGAGGGGTACATTCCCTTAACAGTAACCACGACTATTGCTATTCTCGACAGTTACCATGTTGCAGCGATCAACTGTCGTGCGGTTAGTGGTCGGTCAAGAGTCACGACCATTGACTGTCTTCGACTATTGACCTTCGGGTGACTCTCGACCTTTCGCGTGCTATATATGAGCTATTGCGGTACTGGTACAGTGCGTTATTCTGTTTAAAAACTGACGCGTTAGGGGAAAGCCTTCGGGAATGCTTATAATAACCTTTCGGTTATTCCAACACTCCACTTCATTCTTGAAGGTGAGCCACGTGGGACTTCTTGGTGATCCCGCGGAGGTTGGCGCAGTGCTAGAACTGTTGACGTGGTAGTTTCTTTGTCAGAAAATTGGCTTCCATGTCACTAGTTGGACAGTACATGAGCTTGACTTTCTCTTTGTCAATTTCCTTGACGAAAAATTAGCGGAGGGCGATGTGTTTCGTGCGGTTCACAAAGCCGGGCTTGTTCACGATCTTGATTGCGCTCTGGCTGTCGTAGAGTAACGTGAAGTGCCCGTTCATTGTCACTTTTGCTTCCTGTAGGAGCTCCATCATGTACAGTCCTTCGCGAACAGCTGCGCTGGTGGCGATAAACTCTGCTTCGGCTGACGAAAGGGCGATGAGTTAGTGCTTCTGAGAGTTCCACAAAATAAGTCCTGCATGTTGGAGTTGAAAATTGAATCCTGTGCAAGAGCGTCTGCTGTCAATATCTCCCGCGTGGTCTGCGTCTACGTAGCCATGCAGCTACAAGGTGGCGGTGAGGTTGGCTTTGTAGGTGAGTCTGACGTCAAGAGTTGAGACGAAGTATTGAAGTGCTCGGCGTAGATCCAGTAGATTCTCCCCTTCAGGTCGCTTCATGTACTGAGCGAGCTGGCTTGCGACGTAGGAGAGATCAGGCCAGCACGTAACGACGGCGAATAGGAGACACCCTAGCTGCTGCTGGTAGAGCCGATGGTTCTCGAGGGAGAGTGGCATGGTGTCCGGTTTGTGGTTAGGGGGAGGAGTGCGAAAGGGGGTAGAGAGGCTGATAGGTGCTATGGCGAATTTCTTTGCGAGCATTTCAGCGTATTTGGCGGCGGAGAGATGAATAGTTGTGGCGGACTGGGTGATGTTGAGACCCAGGAACTGTGTGACGTTTTGGTTGATGGTAACCTCCAGCTTCTCTTTGATGTCTGCTTCAAACTAGTCCAACAGCTCTATGTTGTCGCCGGTGTAAAGTAGAACATCGACGTAGGCGATGAGGAGAATGAATTTGCCATGCGACTCCTTCCGGTACATCCCAAGGTCGTGTGGTAGCTGTTTGAATCCAAGCTATGTGAGAACAGTGTGCAGATACTGCTGCCACAGGCGAGGTGCTTGCTTGATCCCATAAAGGGATTTCTGAAGCAGGCAGACGGCGCCGTCGTTTTCCTCGAAGGCATGCGGTTGTTCGACGAAGATGATGGCGTCGACCGGAGCGTAGAGGAATGCACTGCCGACGTCGATCTGACGGAGCGGATGCTGTTTGACGGCTGCGATGCAGATGAGGATGAGTACTGAGGTGTCTCGTCCGACAGGTGCGTAGGTTTGGTCAAAGTCCACCATGTGAGTTTGCTCAAAGTTGCGCACCACCCATCTTGCCTTGTATTTGTCAATAGAGCGATCCGCGAGTGTTTTGATGCAGAAGACCCATTTTCCGCTCAGAAAATTTCTCCCCTTCGCTGACGTTTGAAAAACCAGCTTCCATGTTCCGCGGTTCTTGAGTGCCGCGACTTCCTTGGCCATGGCTGCCTTCCATTTCTTACTGTCGAGGCCAGATAGAGCTTGGCGAGCAGTGGTGGGCTCCTTGGGGGAGTCGTGGCGAACAACGACTGCGAGTCCGAGAATGCGGAGACCAGTTTCGTTGGTCTTTTCGTAGTGCAGACGATTGTAGTCATGGAAGTCGTTTACTTCGACTACATCGTCGTCGTTGTCGTTGCCGAGACGGAGGGTGTCTTGCGAGGTGTTTGGTGGTGGTAACTCGGCATCCGGGGATCGGCGTGCCTCGCTGTTGAAGTTTTGAGCTTCGCGAGTCATATTGTTAGGATCGAATTGATGTACAGGTATGAAGGTTGGAGTCTGGAATGGGCTTGTAAGGGGGATGTTGGGTGCGCTGTCAAATTGAGTGACTGCTGCTACGTCGGCATCCTCTGCCAGGTCAGCTTCATCGTGTGGAGTTGCGAAGCTGCGGTGTCCCTTGAAAACCCTTTCCGGCGCCCTGTTAGCTTCGCGATGTTCATTGAACAGTGGCAGAGTCAGCTTCTCATAGACGATGAAGTCATGTGATTTCGTCATTTCGTATGTCGTGTAGTCCAGCACGATCCACGCCTTGTATTCTTTTTCGATTCCGAGGCAAATTAAACGGTCCTTGCTGTGTGGGGCCTCTACTGTACTATGCAGCCGAACACCCGAAGCAGACGCGTGTTTGCCTTTCTGCCCGTCCAAGCCCTGTATGGAGAGTTGTTGTTCTCAAGGCTTCGGGAGGACAGCAAGTTGTGCAGTCGGACAGCGTGGTTCATCACAAACAGCCAATACTTGGTTGGGATGTCAGAATACTTCATCAGGGCCCTCATCCTTGTAACAAGGCTCCTGTTTGTCCGTTCTGCTACTCCTTGCTGCTCGTGAGCGTAGGGCAGAGACACCAAGTGTTCAATCCCTTTATGCTTGAAGAGCTCCGTGAACTCGGTTGAGAAGAACTCTAGGGCTCCGTCTGCGTGGTAACTTTTCAGCTTCAATCCTGATTGTCATACAGCCCGCTTCATCTATGCGATGAAACAATCAAAGGCCAAGGAGCGACAGTCGGTGTTGACAGCCCAAACGTATTGGGTGCTTGCGTCAATGAAGGTAAGCATGTAGATTTCGCCGTCGAGCCCTTCCTGGCTGAGGTTCATAAAGTCGATGTAGACTTTGTCGAGCGGCTTGTAGCGTTCGTAGCCGGGGGGTAAGTCGGGAAAAGGTTTGTGAGCGAGCGATGCAGCTGGGCAAACGGTGCATGGTGGGTCTTCTGACTTCACTGTGAGGGAGCCTCCACGAGGAAGAAGCAGTGCTCCATCGTCGAAGACGCCAGCATGGAGAGAGTTTTTTAGCGTGGCGTGTGAGGGGTGGCCGATCTGCTGATGCCAGGTTTCCGGTTCCGCACAGTAGCCGATAGTCTTTTCAGAATATTTATTCCTCTCTGCTGTGTCGTTCTGCTCCTTTCCAGTTCTTGTGTCGGTGGTGGCGTCGGTGTCCGCTGCAAAGGCCCGGATGAAATCCCATTCTTGAAGCGCGCGGAGAATTCCGATGATATCTTCGGTGTCGCCGGCGCAAACTTGGTCGCCGGTGACAAGCAAGTACTGAGATGGTGGCGCCTTGGGCCAGTCAGCGACGGGGAGTCCCTTCATGGGGATTCGAAACTAACTGTACTTTGCACCGATGACCTCAATCTGCTGTGGTCCCTCGATAGGTTCCGGTAATTCCGCTGCTCCCTTGAAGAATTAATAAGTTACTTCTTCTTCTGACTCCTCTTGCATTGGTTATGGTGTGTTAGGAGCGTATTGGTCTGGAAGAGAAGGTCCGCCCCACTTGGTGCCACGTGTTGCCCAGTACGGATCGATTGCCACGACATCTGCAGGAGGGAGTCCGAGTGCTTCGGGATAGGCGGGGGCTGGTTGTCCTCATCCGCCTTCAGTCAAAGTTCCCCAGCCACCTCTGGTTCCCCAGCCACCTCTGGTTCCCCAGTCACCTCAGGTGGCAGCGCCGGCCTCTGTCGTAGCAGTGGGGCTGCCTTCTTCCGATGCTGAGATATCGCCCAATCCGCTTCTTTTGGCGTTAGAACTTCTCCCAACGGGCCGACTGCAAGACCGGCAAATTCAGTTGCTTGAGCTGGTGCGCTTTCTTCGACGAGTGGTTCTGCACTTCCTGATTTGCAACTTTCCTCTTCTTCTTCCATGATTGCAGGTCCGGTATCGCCTGGATTCGAGGTTGATGCTGTTGGGACACTGTGTAATCATAGAAGACCATTGGAAGCACGTCGCTCGAGATCCATTTCTTCGGGGTGTGACCAGGACAGCGGATCTGTGTGAGTGGTCTTCAGAAGAAGGGTGTGATGCGAATCGCCAGTGGTGCCTTGAGCCAAGAAGTTCAAAACGAAGACCCCGTCGTCATCATCAGCCTTGCCGGTGTAAGTGTTTTTGTAGTAAAGTTCGAAGGTATTGTCTTTGCAGTTGCTGCGAATGTTAACTTCGCACTGCATGAGCTGCGCCGAAGAGAGCAGGTTGTACTGAAGATTCGGAGCAACCAGTACATCACCGATGTGGATCGTGAAGTGAGTATCTTCAGCTTCAAGACAGACTTCCCCAATGTTGTAGGCTATGAGGCGTCCGTTGTTGGTGACAGTAATCTCGCACGTCTCCTCATGCGCATTAATCTTTTAATGAATGTCGGTGATCCCGCCATGTGTTGCCTGCAGCGGTTGTCAAGATACAGGTATTGACATCTTCGCGATTTCGTCGTGTAATCCCGACAATCTTCGGAGTGACAACACGGTCGAAATCTCTGGTGTATGGTGAGAGGTTGATGTACCGTCTCGCGGAAATGCTGGGAGGGGACTCTGGCGTTGGCGGAGGCAACGCGAAATCAGGTGAGATATTGGATGGACGATCGGTCCAGCGATGAACGGTGGGATCGCTATCTTGACTGGGTGCGACGGGGTTAATGGGCGCGATAGGTGGAAACTCGGTGCCATCAAAGTATCGGTTCCCTTTGCGACGGCGCGCCATGCAGCTCATTATTGACCCCTTGCTCTTGTCTTTTACCGTGATGCGTGCACGAGTCTGGGACGTGCTCGCGACGGAAGGCGGTGATACGGTCAATGTTGTAGCAGGAGAGGCGGAGGATGCTGAAGGCTGCTGATTGGAAGAGCTGTTGCGTATTTTGTCAGCTGCCTTACGCTTGTAGCACCAATCAATAGTGTGTCCGGGCTTCTTGTAGTACTTGCAGAATGTTCCTTTCTTGCCGTGTTGCTCCTTTTCAGCTGCTCCAGCGTAGAAGACTAACTTCTCGCGTTTGTTGTTCTTCCCATTGTACGGGTCGGTCTCCTTCTACTCGGAGAGAAGCGTGGCACATAAGGCCGACTCGGAGATGGTTGCTTGAGCACGAAGCAATGATTGGCATTGGCGCCAGTTGGGTCCGAGGCCGGAGAGATCCATCGAGACGATGTCGTCAGGGACAGTTCCGCCGCACTTTTTGATGTGGTCACGCAGATTGCGGCACCGATTGATATACGGTCCCGCTTTCTCCCCTTGTTGCATTTTAACCGATGTAGGCTGGCTGAGTAGACGACTCATTGTGACGGGGTCTGTTGCCATGTATGAGTTGCGCAGGTGCTCCCCAGAGGCGTATGGGCTCCCATTCTGACTTGTAGGAGCGAATGCTGAGCTGCTCGGAGGGGGAGAGGTTCCAGAGGAGAGTGGTGTACGCGAGAAGAAACTCGTGATAATATTGGTTCTTCTCTTGGATGGTGCCTTCCGTCGAAAACGGTAAGCTCCCATCGTAGTACATCCAGATTTGCGCGGTTGTCACGAGGAGCTCAAACTCGAAGCTCCACATATAGAAATCCTTTCCGTAGAAGGGAACTGATGTCTTCAGCTTCGAAGAACAAAATTTGTTTGCATTGTTGCGATTGTGTCTGAGTGAGTGCGTTGTTGACTGTCTTGCGCAGGAGCTGAAGCTTGACGGTTGTCAAAGGTGAAGGATCTCTCGGAGTTAACGCGACCGTCTTCTTCAGAAAGAGGAAGTCCAACAACTCCTCTTGCGTAGCTTGAGCCATCGATGCTCATGGCTTGATGGCTCTCAAGAGCGTTGATGCGAGCGACTAGTTGCTCGACAGAGCGGCACTGATGGAGGTCACCGCTGATGGCGTATTGGTTGTCGCTGGTGGTGGGCCCGGAGAGTCTGCAGTAGCTTTCCCTTCAAGGGCCAGACTTGTAATGTATTGAGTGATTTATATAAAAAGCTTATTCTAAGGAGAACAAAGACTTGACAGGCCTTATAATCCACTCTAGCTCTCATACCATGATGTTATGACTGAAGGATCGTAGTAGATTGGATAAGTCTGTCAAGTCTAAAGGAAGACAATGAAGTCTTGGTAGTGACCTAGTCAATAAGTTGAAAGAGAACAAGGTGATTATAGGATACAAGTACAGGGTTTAAATAGCAAACTAGCTAGCCATGTACTCTGAGGGGTACATTCTCTTATTAACTGTATTACATAACTACAGTAACCATGACTATTGCTATTCTTGACAGTTACCATGTTGCATCGATCAACTGTCTTGCGGTTACCGGCTGGTCAAGAGTCATGACCATAGACTGTCTTTGACTGTTGACCTTCGGGTGACCCTCGACCTCCCGCGTGCTCTATATGAGCTATTGCGGTACTGGTACAGTTATGTTTGAGAACTGACGCCTTAGGGGAAAGGCTTCGGGAATGCTTGTAGTAACCTTTCGGTTATTCCAACACTCAAGATCACCACGCAGTCTGAGCACAAGCAAGTGGCCAAAGGCTAGTTCACATGCAATTATAAAAGCACAAGCAGTACTGTAAACACAACCTAGCAAGTGTGAGCATGCAGGAAGATATATATAGATCAAAGTACAAGGCAAAGTCAAGCAGTAAGCAAGTGAGGCAAAGTAGGCACTAAGCCGAGAGCAGTGCAGAAACGCTGATGATCATCAGATACAAGTGCCTGGTGAAATTATCAGCAGTGTTGATCCGTGAGGCCACGTAAGCAAGGTGAAGCTAACCACGCTCCTGTAACTTGCGAGCAAGGAAGTAACGAAGAGCAATGGGATCCGTTCTATGCTCCAGTCTCTGATCCCGACACAAGGCAATCGCCTTGTTGTCGACGTACAAAACCGAAGTAGAACGAGGCTGCTCACCCAACTCTGTCAGTAAGTAGGTCAGCCAGCGTAACTCCTGTGCAGCCATGGCCCCCGCGTAGATCTCAGCCTCACAGCTGGAGCTGAGAACAGAAGACGAGCAGGTGGACCTCCAAGAGACAGAACCAGAGCCGAGACTGAAAGTGTAACCCTCTAACGAACCGCTGATTCGCCTGATTGTCGGCCAAAGAAGCGTCGAAGTGTCATGTGAGTACCAATGAGCCCCATCCTTCAAGCACAAGCCCCATGCCCGATTTGCTGCACAAGTAACGCAACAGCCTCTGACAAGCCCGCCAATGGTCTGGCCGGTGTCTCCTGGGTGCAACGTAGTGCGCTAGGATGCTGAGAGGGTACTCGAGATCAGGTCGAGTGCAAGTCATCAGATACATGAGACAGCCTACAAGCTCTAGATATGGACCACTCGGCTCTGCGGACTCGTCCGAAGGTGGAGCTGAGAGCGAGTGGCATGTAGGCAGAGGACTGGAGTGGGGCGAGGAGAACTGGTAGTCCAAGCGTTAAAAGACCTGGTGCACCATGTGTGACTGAGTTACAATGAAGTTACGCCGTGCTCTGTCTCGGGTAATCTGCAAGCCAAGATAACCGCGCAACTCACCCAGGTTAGTGCAGGTGTGTCTCTTCTGCAGCTCTGCCTTCACAAGAAGCAGTGCCTCAGTGTCGGTAGTAGCAAAGACCAAGTTGTCGACGTACACGGGGATGTAGAACGGCGGCGGAGATGGGTCGATGCGCAGAACAACGATAGGTCAGCAGTCGAAGGAGCAAACCCATGAGCCGCAAGTGTCGTCCTCAGTGTGTCATGCCACTCGTGGGGGGCTCATAGTGATGCAACGTGTAGGAAAACCCAAAGAGTGGTCATCTTCGAGGTGGGAGAAAAGGTCTGGAAGAAGTCGACCCCCTTTCGCTAACTGAAGCCTCATGCAAAGTAACGCGTCTGGAAGGCAGGCGGAGAACTCGGCGGCCGCTTCACCTGAAGATCCACATGCCATCGACTATGTTCGCCCCAGGAGAGGGAACCTCATCGACATAAGTGCATGTGGACTTTCAGGAAGCCATCTCTGTATCCATGGTTGTCTGCCATTGAGACGAGTGCTCACCCGAGATCGCCTTTGCGTAAGAGCACAAGATAGGGATGTCTAGTGCATCCGAGTCTCCCGCAGGGCACAACATCATGGAACCGAGATGAGGTATAGAAGTCGCAAGGCACCGGAGCTCAAACTGTCTATCCTCAAGGGTGTCACAGCCAAAGGCAAGCTCAGCCTCGACGGACATAGGTCAGTTGGACTCAGACTCAGTAACAAGACTCGCGAAGTATTCAAGACGATCGGTAGAAGAAAGTCAACAAGCTGAGTGACCAAGGCAGACACATAAGTAGACTCGAAGGAAGGGCCCGTTACAAGTATGGCCGAGAGACGAGCTCAGCAACTAGGGCAGACGCAGCAGTGGACTCAAAGGAAGGATTAGTGACGACAGTAGCAAGGAGACGCGTGACAGTAGGACTGGCAGCACGAAGAGAGTCCGACTCCGGGCCGGCAAGAGCAGGAAGCGAGGACTCAGGAGGAGAAGGCAAAGGGGCACGCAGAGGAGCAGTGGACGGACGTAGAGACATCCGGTGCGTGCCAGGGACAGGAGGAGGACGCTGACGCGAACTACGACCACTAGTGCGAGCAGGACGGACAGGCGACGCAGGGCGAGACGCAGGCTCACGAGGCTCACCAAGACCTCCAGTAGGACCCGTGTAGGGAGAAGGAGCAGATAGTGGGGAGGCCGGCTGTAACTGTAACTGTGACGGGACAGGCTGTGGACACTCTAAGGAAGGAGGAGGACCAGTAGAAGGCAGGAGACCAAGAACCTGCTGAAGGAGTAGAACGAAGTACGGCCGAGGCCGCGCGGCTACTCTAGACACAGCAGGGACAGCACCAGTACCCCCAGCGGCAGCACCAGCGCCAGCAGCACCTCCAGGTCCAGTACCCCAAGCAGCACCAGTAGCACCCCCAGGAGGACCTCCTCCAGGACAGACAGCAGTAGCCTCAGCGCCAACACCCTCTGCAGCTCCAGCTCCAGTCGTACCCGCAGGCCCAGCAGCTCCAGTACTCCCAGTACGAGCACCTCCAGGACCCGCGGCACCAGCACCCTCAGCAGCCGAAGAACCTCCAGCTCTAGCAGCACGCCTCCAGCGCCGGGCAAACCACTCGCGCAGCTCCTGTGGAGAGAGTGGCTCCCGCCGAGACGAAGCACCTGGAGCACCTCCAGGCCCAGCACCGCCAGACGCCACACGAGCAGGCCCAGCTCCCTCAGGCTCCGCACCCCCAGGCTCAGCACCTCCAGGCGGAGCACCCCCAGGCTCAGAACCCCCAGGCTCAGCACCCCCAGGCGTAGCACCCACACGCTCAGCACCCCCAGGCTCAGCACCCTCAGCAGCACCAGAGTCACCAGTAACCTCGACAGGCTCGACTGCGTCTACCTGGGACACACCTGAAGGGGCAGGACCCTGAGGGGGGAGGGGGTCTACCGGGGGGGGACCTGGCACAAGGAAGAGCGGTGGCGGGGGGAGGGACGGAGTGCGGTAGGGGAAGAGGCGGTAGTAGGGGACCGACTCGTCAAACGTGACGTCGTGGGAGGACAGAACACGGCGAGAGGTGGGGTGGTAGAACTGCCACCCTGGCGTGTCAGGGGGGAAGCAAAGGAAGACGCAAGGAGCAGCACGAGGGGACAGCTTGTCCGCAGACAAGTCGCGGACAAACGCCCGAGATCCCCAGACACGGAACGCAGACGCATCGCCAACCTTCCCAGTCCACAGCAAAGCTGGGGAGGTCTCTGGCATGGAGACCCTGGGGTGAAGGTTGATCTGATGCGCCGCGTACCGAACCGCAAACGACCACAGAAAATGTGGGGCAACCGCATGCATCATGGACGTACGGGCGACGTCCATGACCATGCCAATGCGGCGCTCAGCAATCCCATTTTGCTGTGGAGAGTCCGGAAGCGTGAACGTCTGGCGGATGCCTCGTGCCTGACAGTAGGCTCGCAGAAGGCCGGAGGAGAACTCTCCGCCTCTGTTAGAGTGCAGACGCAGAACAGGAAAGTCCGAGCCAAAGCTCTCTCTGAGCTGGAGACGAGCTGCGCAGATCCAGTCGATCAACACCTCAGTGACATCACCCTTGCTGCGCAAGGGGAAGACTGTGGTGTAACGCGAGTAGTCGTCAACCACCAGCAGGAAGTAGCGCTCGTGACCATGTCCACGGACGCGGGCCGGGCCCCACACGTCCATGTGAAGCGTCTGCAGCGGGGCCTCTGTCGAAGGAAACTGGGAGGAGTGAGGGGCAGCCCGCTGCCGCCCCTCGACACTGGGGACGCAGGTAGGGCCAGGCCCCGGAGGAAGGGGAGGGAGGGACCGGGGAAGACCAGAGACAAGGACACGAGAGGCCATGCCTCGGAGACGAAGCCGGGAGGGGTGACCAAGACGGTGGTGCCAGAGGAGAGTCTCGTGAGACAGGAGGCGACACGAGCAGGGGGCAGACTTAGGACCAGACCTGGACGCTGCAGCAAACACCTGACCCAACGCAGCTACCTGACCAGACGCAGTGACTGGAGGAGACGCAGTGGTCAGTGTGTACAGGCTCGACCCCGGCCGACGTGTAAACGTGGCCAGGTGTCGGCCTGTCCGAGCGTCCGTGCAGTGGGTCACCCGCTGACTCGCAGGAGTAAACTCCTGAACCCCCGCATCTTGTAGGTCAGCACCACTCACCAAGTTCGTAGAGAACGAGGGAAGGTAAAGGCCTGACAGGGTGCCAGAGGGGGCCGCCGGACACGGGAGGACAGTGGAGAAGTGAGCAAGGACAGGACCCCCAGAGGGGTCTGCCAGAGAGACTGCAACTGGCCGGCCAAGCGGCGTGAGTATGGTGCGGTCTCGAAAGAAGGAGCGAGAAGCCCCCGAGTCAAGGGTGAAGGTGTGGGAGGCCGAAGCCGACGCAGTACCTGAGAGAGCAGACTCACCAGCACCTGAGGGAGCAGACGCACGAGCACCTAGAGCAGCAGCCTCGCTAGCACCTAGAGCAGCAGCCTCACCAGTACCTAGAGCAGAGTCTCAATGCCCGGGTCGGGCGGAAAACACCGGTAACAGTCACCCTCATCACTAATAGTCACAGCATACATGGCAGCAAGAATAGCATCAAAGTCAAGGTCAAAGACAGCTACTCCCGCCCTAGACAGCTCGCCCCAGCGGGGGATCTCAGCGGCCTCCGGGAACTGGTGACGCCAAGCGTCCGTCAGGCGGCCAAAGAAGCGCTGGGTGGAGTGCGCACCGTCGCACTGCTCACCCGCGCGGTCGCCGGTGCGTAGGACGTGGGTGCACGAACTAGTACCCCCACCCCGCTGCCGTGCAGCGTACTACTCACGGAGCTGCTGAGGGGGGGGGATGTCACGAGTGCGCTGCTGCTGCTGGTGCTGACAACCACCGGAGCCGACCCTCTGCGCAGCGCCACCCCGACCAGCTCCACCTCCTCCGCCACCGCCTCCTCCACCGCCGCCACCTCCGCCACCTCCGCTCCCACCGCCACCACCGCCGCCGCCTCCGCCTCCACTGCCGCCACCGACACCTCCACCCCCGCCACCACCCCCACCGCCACTCCCACCCCCTCCGCCGCCTCCACCTCCGCCTCCACCGCCCCCGCTAGCTCCTCCAGCGCCCTTGCCCCCCTTGCCCTTGCCAGGGCGGCGTCTCTCGCTTGGGGTAGACGCCGCACCGACCGCCTCAAGACCAACGAGGTCGGCCGCAGCAGCAGAGGCAACCCTAAACCCTAAACCCTAGACGCACAGCAAGACGTGCAGCAGCATCGCGTGTGGCCCACTGTGAGCGAACAGTGGCGTCAGCATCAGTAGCATGGGCAGGAGAGGCACCAGAGGTGAGGTCAAAGAGGGAGTGACCGTCTGCCCTATCGCACTGTAGGAAAAGCTGCAGGTCATCTACCCAGACGTCAAAGTCAATGGCCCGACCCTCAGCGTCAAAAGCGAGGACACTAGGGGTAGCCATGACAGTAGTAGACTAGTAGCGCGAACAGTAGGGTAAGGGCAATGCAGTGACAGAGGCGCTGCTCTTACCGGACAGGGCGGCTCGAGCGGCTCGGCGGTTTGGCGGCTCGGCGGCTCGGCGGCTCGGGCGGCTCGGCGGCTCGGCGGCTCGGCAGCAACTGTGGCTCGGCGACTCGGCGGTGCTGGCGGCTCGGCGGCTCGGCGGTACAGCGGCTCGGCAGCTCAGCGACCCGGCGGCTCGGGCGGCTCAGGTGGCGCGGCGGCTCGGGCGGCTCAGGTGGCTCGGGCGGCTCGAAAGTAGGTCGGCGGCGCCGGCGGCTCGGTGGTGACGGCGGGGCCGCGTGGGGACGGCGGCGGGGCCGGTAGAGGAAGCGCCGGGGCCGGGAAGGGTAGCGCCGGGGCCGCAGGGTAGGCGACCGGGCCAGCAGAGGCGGCGCCGGGGCCGGGAAGGGCAGCTCCGGGGCTGGGAAGGGCGGTGCCGCGGCCGCAGGGGTAGGCGACGGGGCCAGCAGAGGCAGCGCCGGGGCTGGGAAGGGCGGCGCCGGGGCCGGGAAGGGCGGTGCCGGGGCCGGGAAGGGCGGTGCCGGGGCCGCAGGATAGGCGCCGGGGCTGCAGGGTAGGCGCCGGGGCCAGCAGGGTAGGCGACGGGGTCGCAGGGTAGGCGACGGGGCCGCGAGGGTAGGCGCCGGGGCCGCAAGGGTAGGCGACGGGGCCGCGAGGGCGGCTTGGAGGGGTCGCTAGGGCGGCTCGAAGAGGCCGCGAGGGCGGCGCGAAAGGGCCGCAAGGGCAGCGCGACGCGACGGGGCCGCGAGGGCGGCGGAACGGGGCCGTGTAGGCGGCGCGACGAGGCCGCGAGGGCGGCGCGACGTGATGGGGCCGCGAGGGCGGCGCGACGGGGTCGCAAGGGCGACTCGACGGGGCCGCTAGGGAGGCGCGACACGACGGGGCCGCGAAGGCGGTGCGACGGGGTCGTAAGGGCGGCGCGACGGGGTCGTGAGAGTGGAGCGCGACTCGGGCATAGGCTGAGCGCGCTCCGGGCAGGAAAAAAAAACGGTGGGCCCTAGGAACAGTTCCCACAGGGGAACCTGCTTTGATACCATGTGAAATTGAACGAGAATGGAATGACTAAGGGAAAGTTGGGTACAAGTACAAACCCTAGAAAGCTGTACCCCATATGTGCTACCCCACTATAGCCTACAGTAGCTATGTCATATAAATCTGACAAGAGTGTGTGGTGACGTTGTGATCCACCCTGAGCTTGCTTTTTCTTTCTTGACTGGTCTTGTGACCTCTTGTTCTCCCCCACTTAGCCTATGGGGGTGTGTCAAACATTGTATATGTTTCTGTTTTGTAGGCTACTGTGGGTTAGCCTTTAGGGTGTACATTTCTCTAGGGTTTCATACTTGTACTCCCAATTGTTTCTAGTTGATCACTTCTTGTTTCTGACAATGTATTCGTGATAAATTCCCTAATTACAGTGAACTCTAACTGTGTGGTGTGGGCGAAATACCGTATCAAAACGGTTCCCGCCTTTTCCCTCTCTAATGCATCTCGTGCGACAGACCCAAAAATCCAACCATTTTCAACCCTTGCGATACATCTTCACCCTTCGCCACCATCCTCAGTACTACTGCGACTCTGTTGCGTACATGGATGTTAACTCGATTTCTTATCATAACAGACTATGTCCAATGTAATGCCCTTCTGTTTGTTTCCTATCTTGAACATAAAATGGTCTCTTTTAGACCTTCGCTGTCGTAACTTCTTGGCACCCTTTTTTTTGTTTTTTTTTTTTTAACCCTTTCATCAACTGATTTACCAGCTTTTCCTGTTTAGTTTTTTGAGTTGTGCTGTATGTATTTGTTACGAGTGCAATTGAGTAAACGAACAAGTATTGCACTATTGAAGCAACAGTACATTGAGCGAAGGCAGTTCGTGTTAAGAAACTAGCGTAACTTAGGAGCCATGGCTAGTGAGGTAGGAGAAGATCGAGTTGAAGGAAAGTATCGAGCAAGTTTGAGAAGGAGAATGAGGGTTTCACTATAGACTGTTGTACAAGATATAGTGAAGGAAAAGGGTGCACCACCTTACATGAAAGCAATATAACTACACTAGGTCTACACTACAGGCAATTATAGTAATGTATACAATTACATTCTGACAGTTCGAACGCTATACAGCAAAGCCTAGCGTGGTAACGGTAATGCGCGAACTGTGGGGTGCGTGATGGGCCTGGCGCCGGGGATGGAAATTGTCAAGGCGGAGGACCGGAGCACTGGTTACCAATGGAGCCGTGAGGTTGGGTAGCGATGTTAAAATCGCAAGAACAGTGGTCGAGGCGAGTTTCGCGGATGTTAACTTTTCACTGCAGGGTGCTGTTGGTGGGAATAGTCAAGTACGAGGTAAGCGGGGGCGCAAAGTAAGGAGAAGTAATTTTCCTTACACTACCCCCCTCCTCAAGGAGGTCCCGTTACGAGAGTGCGTGTACATCCCGGAAGTTGTGGCTGCGCAGGTTTCTCGGTGTGGACGAGGTGGTTAGCAATTTTATCCACGGGCACCCCGTTGACTTCTATGGGGGTGCGGTCTTTCTCGCGAATCAGGAACTCGATCCCGCGGGCTCCACATGGGTCCTAACTTGGTGGCTGTTTTTTTTCTGAGGTGATGACGGGCTCTGTAGGTGGTCGCTGTAAAACTATATGTGCTGCTTGTTTTGTAGGCTGTAATGGGGTAGCCTATATGGGGTACAACCCAAAGTAGGGTTTCCTACTTGTACCCATCCTGCTGCTAGTTCATTCATTCCTGTTCCTTATTTTGACATGGTTTTAGAGCAGGTCCTAGCCTAGGACCGAACTCTTAGGGCCCACCGAGTAGCACTACCCCACCCGTCACGCTAGTGTGATCACGTCATACTGCCCTGCCCTGCCCTGCCCTGTGCCACTTGTAGCAGTGTGCACTCCTTTGCTAGCGCGCCGCCTGATGCAGCGCACCCTGCTGAGTCGCGCGCCACCTGCTGCAGCGCGCCACCTGCTGCAGCGCGCCCTGCCCTGCCCGCGCGTCATGCCGCTGCGAGCGCCTTGCCCTGCCCGCGTGCCGCGTTGCCGCGCGCTCTGCCCTGCCCGCGCGCCGTGCCGCCGCGCGCCCTTGCCTGCCCGCGCGCCGTACCGCCGCGCGCTCTGCCCTGCCTGCGCGCTGCGCCGCCGCGCGCTCTGCTCTGCCCACACGCCGCGCCGCCGCGCGCCCTGTCCTGCCCGCGCGCTGCGCCGCCGTGCGCCCTGCCCTGCCGACGCGCCGCGCCGCCGCGCGCCCTGCCCTGCCCGCGCCCTGTGCCGCGCGCCGTGCCCTGCGCGCGCGCCGCACGCCCTGCCCTGCCCGTGCGCCGTACCTGAGCACCGCGCCCTGCTCTGCCGCGCGCCCTGCCCTGCCGTGCGCACCCTGCCCTACCGCGCGCCGCTCACTGCTAGCACAATCCCTATTGCACTACTGCTAGCATGCTGCTCTGCTGCTAGCACGCCGGACTGCTCTGCCTGCTATGGCCGCTCTCAACGTTCCCACCTTCGATTTGGAGGGCCGCCCGATAGAGTTCAATGCATGGCTAGACGACTTACAGCTTTTCTTGCTGACAGACTCTAAGGACGGTACTTCGCTATTTGACCTCACTTCTAGCGCCTCGCCTGTCAGAATATTATAGCTTACTTATTTGTGTAGGCTATAGTGGGGTATCCCATAGGGGGTACAACCCAACTAGGGTTTCCTATTTGTACTCACTTCATTCATAGTCATTTCATTCACGTTCCTTTCTTCTCATGGAATCAGAGCAGGTCCCATCCTAGGGACTGTTCCTTAGGGCCCACCGAAGCGCGCCCGAGGCGCGCGCCTTTTTTTTAGCGACCCTCCGAGTCGCCCTTTTCCCTACTCGCGGCCCAGCCGCCGCCCTACCTTAGCGGCCCACCCGCCGCCCTTGCTAGCGGCCCCACCGTCCCGTCGCGGCCCCGCCACCCAGTCGCGGCCCCGCTACCCCTACGCGCGGCCCCGCCACTCCGTAGCGGCCCCGCCACCCCTTCGAGCGGCCCCGCCCCTTCGTCGCGGCCCCGCCACTCCGTCGCGGCCCCGCCACTCCGTCGCGGCCCCGCCACCCCTTCGAGCGGCCCCGCCACTCCGTCGCGGCCCCGCCACCCAGTCGCGGCCCCGCTACCTCTTCGCGCGGCCCCGCCACTTCGTCGCGGCCCCGCCAATCCTTCGAGCGGCCCCGCCACTCTGTCGCGGCCCACCCGCCGCCCTACCTGCGGCCTCCCCGCCGCCCTACCTGCGGTCGTCCGCCGCCCTACCTGCGGCCGTCCCGCCGCCCTACCTGCGGCCTACCCGCCGCCCTACCTGCGGCCGTCCGCCGCCCTACCTGCGGCCGTCCCGCCGCCCCACCTGCGGCCTACCCGCCGCCCTACCTGCGGCCGTCCGCCGCCCTACCTGCGGCCGTCCCGCCGCCCTACCTGCGGCCTACCCGCCGCCCTACCTGCGGCCCGCCCGGCCACCCTACCTACGCGGCCCAGTAGCAGCCGAGCCGCCCGGAGCAACCGAGCCGCCCAGGAGCCACCGAGCCGCCCAGCAGTAGCCGAGCCGCCCAGCAGCAGCCGCGCCGCCCGGAGCCGCCGAGCCGCCCAGCAGCAGCCGAGCCGCCCGGAGCCGCCGAGCCGCCCAGCAGCAGCCGAGCCGCCCAGGAGCCGCCGAGCCGCCCAGCAGCAGCCGAGCCGCCCAGCAGCAGCCGAGCCGCCCGGGAGCCGAGCCGCCCAGCAGCCTAGCGGCCGTGTCGCCTGGCGACCTTCCTCCCGAGCCGCCCGACCTGCCCTGCCCGGTGAGCACTGCACTGCTGTCACTGCGTACCCTTCCCCTACTGCTTGCACTGCGCCACTGTCGTCGTCATGGCTACACCCAGTGTCCTCGCTTTTGACGCTGAGGGTCGAGCCATTGACTTTGAGGTCTGGCTCGACGACCTGCAGCTGTTTTTACAGTGCGACAAGGCCGACGGTCTATCTCTCTTTGACCTCACCTCTGGGGCCGTCCCTGCCCCTGCTGCTGATGCTGACGCCACTGTTCGCTCTCAGTGGGCCACGCGCGATGCTGCTGCACGTCTTGCTGTACGTCGCCACCTGCCTACCGCTGAGCGCGCGCACTTTAGCCAGTACAAGAGTGCTCAGACCTTGTACGACGCTGTAGTTGCGCGCTACTCCTCCCCTGCCACTGCTGCACTGAGCCGCCTCATGCTCCCCTTCCTCTTCCCTGACCTTGCCGCCTTTCCCACTGTCGCTGATCTCATCACGCACCTCCGCACTAGTGACACTCGCTACCGCGCTGCGCTTCCTGCTGACTTCTGCGCCAAGAACCCCCCCCCCATGTACATCACTCTCTACTTCCTAGTCACTCGCCTCCCTGACTCCCTTCGTGTAGTCCGGGACCACTTCCTCGCGGTCTGTCCCACCACCCTCACAGTCGACAGCCTCGAGAAGGCCCTTCTTGCACCAAAGAAGAGCATAGTTGCTGTAGGAGCCTCTCGAGGTGACCCCCGCGCCCCCATCTTTGAGGGTTGTTCTCCTTCCCCTCTCCTGCCCTCTGTCGCCTCTGCCGCTGCGGCCGACCTCGTTGGTCTTGAGTCGGTCGGTGCGGCGTCTGCCCCTAGCGGGAGACGCCGCTCTGGCAAGGGCAAGGGGGGCAAGGGAGCGGGTGGGGCCAGTGAAGGCGGTGGCGGTGGAGGTGGAGGCGGCGGAGGGAGTGGGGGTGGCGGTGGAGGTGGTAGCGGGGGTGGGGGTGCTAGTGGCAGCAGTGGCGGCGGGAGTGGCGGCGGCGGTGGCGGTGGTAGCGGAGGTGGCGGCGGTGGAGGTGGAGGCGGGGGCGGTGGAGGCGGAGGCGGGGGTGGCGGAGGTGGAGGTGGTCGGAGTGGAGCTTCGCAGCGGAGCGGCACTGGTGGCGGTCAGCGCCAGCAGCAGCAGCAGCAGCAGCAGCGTTCTCAGCAGCTCCGTGAGTGGTACACGCAGCGTCAGCGCGGTGGGGGTTTTGGTCCCTGCACCTACGTTCTCCGCACTGGCGACCGCACTGGAGAGCAGTGTGGGGGTGCCCACCCCGCCCGGCGCTGCTTTGGCCGCCTGACGGACGCTTGGCGTCAGCAGTTCCCGGAGGCCGTGGAGATCCCCCGCTGGGGAGAGCTGTCTAGGGCTGGTGTAGCTATCTTTGATCTTGGTTTTGATGCTATCCTTGCTGCCATGTATGCTGTGACCATTAGTGAGGAGGGTGACTGTTACCGGTGTTTCCCGCCCGACCCGGGCATTGGTACTGCTGCTCCAGGTGCCGGTGAGGCTTCTGCTCTAGGTGCCAGTGCGTCTGTGCTCTCAGGTGCTCGTGAGACTGCTCTCTCAAGTACTAGTGCGTCTGCGCTCTCAGGTACTGCGTCGGCTTCGGCCTCCCACACCTTCACTCTTGACTCTGGAGCGTCTCGCTCTTTCTTTCGGGACCGCACCACACTTACGCCGCTTAGTCGGCCGGTTGCGGTTTCCCTGGCTGACCCCTCTGGGGGTCCTGTCCTGTCTCGCTTCTCCACAGTCCTCCCGTGTCCGGCGGCTCCCTCTGGCACCCTGTCTGGTCTCTACCTCCCCTCGTTCTCTACGAACTTGGTGAGTGGTGCTGACCTACAGGATGCGGGAGTTCACCAGTTCACCCCTGCTAGTCAGCGAGTGACGCACTGCACAGAGGCTAGCACGGGTCGTCACCTGGCTACGTTTACACGTCAGCCAGGGTCGAGCCTGTACACACTGACCACTGCTTCTCCTCCAGGTGCTGAGTCTGGTAGAGTCCCTTCGTCTGGTCAGGTGTTTGCTGCAGCGTCCAGGTCTGGTCCTGAGTCTGCCCCCTGTTCGTGTCGCCGTCTGTCTCACGAGACCCTCCTCTGGCACCACCGCCTTGGCCACCCCTCTCTGCTTCGGCTCAGAGGCATGGCCTCCCGTCTTCTTGTGTCTGGTCTCCCCCGGTCTCTACCTCCCCTTCCTCAGGGCCCTGGCCCTGCCAGTGTCCCCTGTGTCGAGGGGCGCCAGCGTGCTGCCCCTCACTCCTCCCAGTTTCCTCCGACAGAGGCTCCGTTGCAGACACTTCACATGGACGTGTGGGGCCCGGCCCGCGTCCGTGGACTCGGTCACGAGCGCTACTTCCTGTTGGTGGTTGACGACTACTCGCGTTACACCACAGTCTTCCCCTTGCGCAGCAAGGGTGATGTCACTGAGGTGCTGATCGACTGGATCCGCGCAGCTCGTCTCCAGCTCAGGCAGAGCTTTGGCTCGGACTTTCCTGTGTTGCGTCTGCACTCGGACAGAGGCGGAGAGTTCTCCTCTGGCCTTCTGCGTGCCTACTGTCGTGCGCGAGGCATCCGCCAGACCTTCACGCTTCCGGACTCCCCGCAGCAAAATGGGATTGCAGAGCGCCGCATTGGCATGGTCATGGACGTCGCTCGTACGTCCATGATGCATGCGGCTGCCCCCCATTTTCTGTGGCCGTTTGCGGTCAGGTACGCAGCGCATCAGATCAACCTCCACCCCAGGGTCTCCAGGCCGGAGACCTCCCCAGCGCTGCTGTGGACGGGGAAGGTTGGCGATGCGTCGGCGTTCCGGGTCTGGGGATCTCGGGCGTTTGTCCGCGACTTGTCTGCGGACAAGCTGTCCCCTCGCGCTGCTCCCTGCGTCTTCCTGGGGTTCCCCCCCGACGCCCCTGGGTGGCAGTTCTACCACCCCACCTCTCGACGTGTTCTGTCCTCCCAGGACGTCACGTTCGACGAGTCGGTACCCTACTACCGCCTCGTCCCTTACCGCACTCCATCCCTCCCCCCGCCCCCGCTCTTCTTGGTACCAGGTCCCCCCCCGGTAGACCCCCTCCCCCCTCAGGGTCCTGCCCCTTCAGGTGTGTCCCAGGTAGACGCCTGTCGAGGTCACTGGTGACTCTGGTGCTGCTGCGGGAGCTGAGCCTGGGGGTGCTGAGACTGGAGGTGCTACGCCTGAGGGTGCTGAGCCTGGGGGTGCGGAGTCTGGAGGTGCTGAGCCTGGGGGTGCTGAGCCTGGGGGTGCTGAGTCTGGGGGTGCTGAGCCTGGGGGTGCTGAGCCTGGGGGTGCTGAGACTTGGGGTGCTCCGCCTGGAGGTGCTTCGTCTCGCCGAGAGCCACTCTCCCCACAGGAGCTACGTGAGTGGTTTGCCAGGCGCTGGAGGCGTGCTGCTGGTACTGGAGGTTCTTCGGCTGCAGAGGGTACTGCTGCCGAGCGTCCCGGAGGTGCTCGTACTGTGGGTGCTGGAGCTGCTGGGTCTGAGGGTTCTCCTGGAGCTGGTGCTGCTGAGGGTGTTGGCGCTGAGACTGCCGCTGGAGGTCCGACTGGCGGTGCTCCTGGTGGTGCTGCTGGAGGTTCTGGAGCTACTGGAGGTGCTGCTGGAGCGGGTACTCCTGCTGGGGGTACTGGTGCTGTCCCTGCTGTTTCTGGCGTCGCCGCGCGGCCCCGGCCGTACTTCGTTCCGCTCCTGCAGCAGGTTCTTGGTCTTACACCTTCTCCTGGTCCTCCTCCTCCTCCCTTAGAGGGTCCACAGCCTGTCTCGTCATCGTCACAGCTACAGCCTGCCTCACCTTTGCCTGCTCCTTCTCCCTACGCTGGTCCGACTGGAGGTCTTACTGAGCGTCGTGAGCCTGCGTCTCGTCCTGCGTCGCCTGTTCGTACTGCGCGCGCTAGTGGTCGCGGTTCCCGTCAGCGTCCTCCTCCTGTCCCTGGCACGCACCGGATGTCTCTGCGTCCGTCTACTGCTCCTCTGCGTGCCCCTTTGCCTTCTCCTCCTGCTTCCTCTCTTCCTGCTCTTGCCGACCCGGAGTCGGACTCTCTTCGTGCTGCCAGTCCTACTGTCACGCGTCTCCTTGCTACTGCTGTCACTGACCCTTCTTTCGAGTCTTCTGCTGCGTCTGCCCTTGTCACTGAGCTCGTCGACTTTGCTGCGCGCTGTCGTCTAGACTACCCTGCTAGTCTTGTCGCTGAGTCTGAGTCTGCCTGTCCTCCGTCCGTCGGGGGTGAGTGTGCCCTTGGCACGGACGTCCTTGAGGACAGGCAGGAGGAGTTCCAGTGTCTTGCCGCCGCTTCACCTCATCTCGCGTCTGTACTGCTAGCCCCTGAGGGAGACCCGGATGCACTAGACATCCCGACTCCGCGCTCTTACGCGGAGGCGATAGAGGGTCCCTACTCCACTAGTGGCAGGCAGCTATGGATGCAGAGATGGCTTCCTGGAAGTCCACAGGCACCTACGTTGACGCTGTTCCCCCTCCTGGGGCGAACATCGTCAGTGGCATGTGGATTTTCAGGGTGAAGCGGCCGCCGGGTTCTCCGCCTGTCTTCAAGGCGCGTTACGTGGCTCGTGGCTTCAGTCAGCGGCAGGGGGTTGACTACTTTCAGACCTTCTCCCCCACCCCAAAGATGACCACTCTTCGGGTACTGCTGCACGTTGCTGCTCACCGTGACTACGAGCTGCACTCTCTCGACTTCAGCACAGCTTTCTTGCAGGGCAGCCTGCACGAGGAGATCTGGCTGCATCGCCCACCTGGCTTCACTGGGTCTTTCCCTCCTGGTACCCAGTGGAGTCTCCGGCGTCCAGTCTACGGTCTCCGCCAGGCGCCACGTGAGTGGCACGACACACTGAGGACTACGCTGGCGGCACTTGGGTTTGCTCCCTCTACTGCTGACCCGTCGTTGTTTCTGCGCACCGACACTTCTCTGCCGCCGTTCTACATCCTCGTGTACGTCGACGACTTGGTCTTTGCCACAGCTGACACTGCTGGACTCGCCTACGTGAAGTCCGAGCTGCAGAAGAGACACACGTGCACTGACCTGGGTGAACTGCGCAGCTACCTTGGCTTGCAGATCACCCGAGACAGAGCACGCCGCACCATTACCCTGACTCAGTCACACATGGTGCAGCAGGTCCTTCAGCGCTTCGGCTTCACGTACTCCTCGCCTCAGGCCACTCCTCTGCCTACTCGCCACTCGCTCTCAGCTCTGCCTTCGGATGAGTCCGTAGAGTCGAGTGGCCCGTATGCAGAGCTTGTTGGCTGCCTCATGTACCTGATGACCTGCACACGACCTGACCTTGCATACCCTCTTAGCATTCTCGCACGCTATGTTGCTCCTGGGAGACACCGACCAGAGCACATGGCTGCAGCGAAGAGGGTGTTGCGCTACTTGTGCAGTACGTCGGGCATGGGGCTAGTGCTTGGAGGGCGCAGTCCAGTGGTCCTCACTGGGCACGCGGACGCTTCTTGGGCTGACGACCAGGCTACGCAGCGGTCGTCATAGGGTTACACCTTCAGCCTTGGTTCCGGCTCTGTTTCGTGGCGGGCTACCCGCTCGTCTTCTGTTCTCGGCTCCAGTTGTGAGGCTGAGATCTACGCCGGCGCTATGGCTGCACAGGAGTTACGCTGGCTCACCTACCTGTTGACCGACCTTGGAGAGCCGCCTCGTTCTCCTCCAGTCCTGTACGTAGACAACAAGGCCATGCTGGCCTTGTGTCGAGAGCAGCGACTGGAGCACAGGACAAAGCACATTGCTCTCCGCTACTTTCTTGCTCGTGAGCTACAGCAGCGTGGACAGTTGCGACTTGCGTACGTGGCCTCTGAGGCCAACACTGCTGATGTCTTCACCAAGGCACTTGCGCCTTGTGATCATCAGCGTTGCTGCACGCAGTTGGGCCTTGTGCCTGTCTTGCCTCACTTGCTCACTTCTTGACCTTGCTTGTACCTCGACCTATATATACTCTTGCTCTTGCTTGCTTGACTCTTGTATATCTCTATATATGTTCTTGCATGTGAACTGGCCTTGTGGCCCTTGAACTTGTGCTCGGAATGTGTGGTGACTTTGTGATCCACCTTGAGCTTTGCTTTGTTTTGCTTGACTGGTCTTGTGACCCCTTGTTCTCCCCCACTTTGCCTATGGGGGTGTGTCAGAATATTATAGCTTACTTATTTGTGTAGGCTATAGTGGGGTATCCCATAGGGGGTACAACCCAACTAGGGTTTCCTATTTGTACTCACTTCATTCATAGTCATTTCATTCACGTTCCTTTCTTCTCATCGCCCGCTCCTGACGCCACAGCTGACAGTGCGACCCGCTCATAGTTGCTTACCCGTGACGCTGCTGCTCGCCTAGCCGTTCGCAACCACCTGCCGTTAGCCGAACGCACCCACTTTGGCCAGCATAAGACAGCTAAAGCACTGTACAGGGCTGTAGTCGCTCGTTATTCCTCCCCGGCCAGTGCTGCTCTAGGCCGCCTTCTCCTGCCCTACCTGTTCCCAAAGCTGTCCACATTTGCCACAATAGGCGACCTAGTCACTCACCTCCGCACTAGTGACACTCGCTTCCGTGCTGCGCTCCCCGCCGAGTTTCTCACCAAGAACCCCCCCCCCCCCCCCCCCCCCCCCCCCATGTACATCACGCTGTACTTCATAGTCACCTGCCTCCCAGACTCTCTTACTGTAGTCAAGGACCTCCTCCAAGCACTTGACCCCACCGACCTCACTGTCGACCTGCTCGAGAAGCACCTCCTCGCAGCTGAGACTAGCATAGTCGCTGTAGGCTCTTCTCGTGGCACTCCTCGCACCCCCTTCTTTGAGGGGTGTTCGCCCTCCCCCCTTCTTAACTTAGTCGCCTCCACTGCAACTGTTCACTACCTTCGTGCTGAGGAGGTAGGAGCTACGTCTGCCCCTAGTGGGAGGCGCCGCAGTGGCAGGGGCAGGGGAGGCAGGAGCGGTGGGGGTGGCAGATGTGGAGGCGGTGGTGGGGGTGGTGGAGGAGGTGGAGGGGGCGGCGGTGGAGGAGGTAGTAGTGGTGGGGGTGGAGGGGCAGGTGGCGGCGGTGGTGGCGGCAGTGGGAGTGGTGGCGGTGGCAGTGGTGGCGGCCGGGGTGGTACCAGCTAGAGGGGAGGCCTTGGAGGTGGCCAGAGGCAGCAGCAGCATCAGCCCCTTTCGTCTCAGGAGCTCCGTGAGTGGTTTGCTCAGCGTGGGGCGGCTGGGGGTAGTGGTCCCTGCCCGTATCTCATTTGCATAAGTGACCGCATTGGTTAGACATGCGGGAGGCCTCACACGCAGTACCGTTGCTTCTACCGCCTTACCGACGCCTTTCGCGCGGAGTTTCTTCATGCACCTGAGCTCCCCAACTGGGCGGAGTTGCTTAGGCAGAATGTTGATATCTTTGCTCTAGACTTTGATGCTATCCTATCTGCCATGTATGCATTGACTGTTAGTGCTGAGGGTGACTGTTACCTGTGTAATGCCGCCAGACCCAGGTATAGAGGCTGCTGCTCTAGGTGCTAGTGAGTCTGCTGCCCTAGGTGCTGGTAAGTCTGCTCTCACTGGTACTGCGTCTGCTGCGGCCCTGCACACCTTCACGCTTGACTTAGGTGCTTCCCATTGTTCCTTTCGCGACAGTACCACAGTCACACCACTCTCTGCACCTGTTGCTGTCTCTTTGGCTGACCCCTCTGGGGGCCCGGTCCTTGCACGTTCCTCCACTGTTCTGCCCTATCCGGCGGTTCTGTCTCGGTCACTATTAGGTCTCCACCTCCCCTCGTTCTCTACGAACTTGGTGAGCACTACTGTCCTCCAGGATGCAGGGATTGACACCTTCACCCCTGGAAGACAGCATGTGGCGATCTGTACGTGCTCCCGGACCGGTCGCCACCTGGCCACGTTCACCCGTCGGCCTAGGTCGAGTCTGTACACACTGACTACTACGCCTCCTCAGGTAGCAGCGTCTGCGTCAGGACAGCTTGGTGCCCCCTGCACGTGTCGCGCCCTGTCGCACCAGACGCTCCTTTGGCACCACCCTCTTGGTCATCCCTCTGTGGCACGCCTCCGTGACGTGCACTCCCGTCTCCTTGGCTCTGGTCTTCTCAGGTCTCTGCCTCCCCTCCCACCCTCGCCTGCCCCTCCTTGCCTTCCCTGTCTCGAGAGGCAGCAACGCGCTGCTCCTCACTCCTCCTCGTTCCCCCCGACAGAGGCTCCCTTGCAGACTCTCCACATGGACGTGTGGGGCCCAGCCCGCGTCCGTGGACAGGGCCACGAGTGGTACTTTCTGCTGGTTGTCGACGACTACTCGCGTTACACCACGGTCTTCCCCTTCCGCCGCAAGGGGGAGGTCCCTGATGTTCTGATCCCTTGGATCCGCGCTGTTCGTCTCCAGCTCTGCGAGCGGTTCGAGATGGACCTTCCAGTCCTGCGTCTGCACTCTGT